>CM054116.1:113688929-115017811 GCA_028673005.1 Tanypteryx hageni
TATATCTGTGCCAATAAAAATTCATAAAAAGTACATGTACATATTTTATTGCCTCTGTCTGCAATGCCGATGAACTGGTGGTAGACATTTTTTAAATAGCTCCATCTGGAAAGGGTTGGAATTAGTAAACGATGAAGTGCATTTGGTTGTGACAGTAATTTCACGCCTTAATTATCTAAAAAAATCCACTTAAACTTCTGGAAATTTAATTACCATGATTACATTTAACATCTTATTTGAGCTGATTTTATAAGAGAGTCATCAGGTGGAGTTGGCCTCTTTTAGAATCCAGGAGCCAAATCTCAAGTAATAATAATTTCAACAGATTGAAAATTTGTTCATTAATTCAATTATCATTCTTCCTTTTCCAGTTTGCTGATGGTTACACATACCATTTTGCTGTCAGAGCTTTGGATGTCCATGGGCGTGTTGGTGAATTTAGTGTTCCTGGCACCATTGAACTTTTCAACTGAATCTGACTCAAAATTGTCAGGGTGGCCTTGTTTTCGTCTTAAAGACTGAAGTGTCCCCATAAATAATACTGTCATTTTATCATAAGTGAAAGTTTACTGCCAACCTCAGGGGATGATGGTGAAAATCATCTTGAGCAACTTTTCTATCCGCATGGTAGGATTTGCGTTTTTGTACAAATGTTTTTTTTTTTCAAATAAGTTCATTAAATTCCTTTCATTTCATCCAAGTAATTTATTTCATTTTCCCGTATAAGGTCTTCAGTATTCTAGTTATTAATTTTATGTAATATTATTAGTAGCTGCATTTAAAATGAATAAAAATAAAATGATTTTAAAGGATTTTATTTTCAATATACCGTATCTGCCCGGATATAAGCCGACCCGCCCAAAAATTTCCAACATTTTTTGACAAAAAAGTAAATTTCGTAGATTTTATGTTGAAGTGTGCCGGGCATGCATGCACGACCTAGAATACATTATTTGAGATCGAAGAAAAGAGTGGGAAATGGTTTAGTTGTTGACATTTTGAAATATTACTTCAATTAATAATTTCGTGTTGAATAATGCTCACATTCAGTGACAGTAACTTTTTTCCATCTTCATTTTCACAATAGGTCAAAGCAATAGCGACCTTGCCAAGACAATTTTTCATCCAAGTGTATTGCCAATGAAATTAGAATTTACATTGCCTTAAGAAATTGCATTTTTATAATTATACATGTTCCATGTAAAGTTTTACCAAAATTCAAACAGTTGAGCAGCCAAAGCTGGAATCGCATTTTGCGTAATGATCTGCGTAGTCGCATAGTTAAAGTGTATATGCAATTTTAATAGCTTCCATGAATGGAGTTTTAACATGCATACAAACATTGCAATGGCTATAGCAATAACTACAATAGCCAAGTAAAACTAATAGGAACTTCTTTTAATGGCTAATGAAAAATAATACAAATTGCTAACTATTCTTAATGATACGTATGCATAGCCCTGAGAAACGAAAGAAAATATCCAATAGCATTTAGAAATAAAACAACAGTAACAAAACACGTACAATATTCTACCTTTATTATTTATTCATTAATATTCATCGTAGGTCAAATATTTACTTAACGAAAAATATAGTAGTAGTATCATTTGAACGTGACAGCAATGAGAGATGTGCTGCCATCTATGGGTCACAACGAGACAACCCTAACCCCAAATTTTTTTCTTCGACTCGCATTTAAGCCAAGGAGTGATTTTTTCATGATAGATTTTGACAAAAACATTGGCTTGTATTAGGGCAGATATGGTACTGCATAAATGAGTTCATTACTCAATCATAATATCATTATAAGAATAAATTCAGGGGTGACATAAGTGTGAGGTTTAACTTTTTAAAAATTTTCTGCTGATTGGCCTTTTCATGCAATAAACATCCCATTGGCCCGATTATAAGTTGATATTTTGAAAAATAATCCATGCTTGACTTATGCTCACAACGAGATATCTATTCCTCCCCTCCTCTCCCTGATTTTATTCTTTTGTGTCATGGGAAAAGTTCTGTACACTAACATTCTCAGAAATTGCAGTATACCATAAGTCAGGAGGGCATACTGGGTTGCAACCCAATCAGAGGGCTGTGAAGGTCGTTATGTGGTTGCAAATTGAAAATCAAATATGTATTTGTTTTCATCGAATTTCCCCTAAAATTATTTTTGTAGGTGCCAGTATAAATGATTATGTTGATTTTGATTTAGTAAAAATATCTGTACTTACTGTTTTCCTGGTAAAAGTTGTAAAAATAGTTTTTGTAAACTGATATTCTAGTTAGTTTTGAATTAAACCGAAAAGGGAGTGCAACCAATTGAACAACAAGAGGTTGTCATGACCTGAAAAGTATACCTGTTTTAAATAGCATCTTTCAGCATGCAAGATTCTTTTATAATGCCTGCAAAGCTTTGTTGACAAGCAGTCCAAATGAAATGCAGATGCTTTAGTGTTTGTAAATAAAAATTATGGTTATAAAATATGAAGTTGAAGTTTTACCTTGCAGCTATTTGTCAGGTATTCAACATTTTGCAAAAACCAATGTGGATTCACTACCCTCCATTGTGGTGCAATATGGTTTTCTTCAACAAAGTTTCATTTCCTGCTCATACCCTATTTGAGTGACATTTCATCCGAATCTTTTAGCCCCTCGAGTTGAATGCTAACAACAGACATGGGCTTGCAAAAACCACCTTTTAAGACTCGGGCACCCACAACTTGAATATTCATCAATATCTTGGATTTGTTTCTTGATCACAAAGCTTTCTCTATGCTTACTGGATGAGAAAATATAAATCTAGTCATGTAGCTCACCCATGCATGAATGTCATTCAGCATCCTCAAAAGTAAGGAAGTCTCTTATTGTGTCATTTGCTAGCTATGAAATCTCAGCAGGTGTTTCCGTTAATAAATAATGCTAGAAAGGTGTATCAGTTCAACAAAGATGATAAAAGCCTCATCAACATAAATTATAAGCAGTAGAGAAAATTTCTGCACCATTGATGAGGAAATGGAGGTAAAAACCACAATATTTGTATAACTCCAAATTAGCCTTTTACTTAACAATTACACTCTCATCTGTTCTTTGTGTATTTCTGGCTAAACAACCTATTGGATTATTATAACCATAACTCCTTGCACACGAGAGGAGGGAAACCCGGTGCTGGCATTAGCCCACTCTTTACAAAGAGCACCAAGGAGGCTAACTGTTTTACATCTCTTCCAAAGGATGGATTGTTGACTTGTGCAGTCTCATCAAAACACAAGTAAGATGTGACGATCCCAGGTTGAAAAATCCGACCTCGGCCAGATTCAAACCTGGGACCACTGCATGGAAGGCCAATGCTCAAACCATTCCGCCACTGCCAAAGCTCTTGGCACTTCTGATGCGAGTCAGGGCCATAGTGACCACTTTTGGCATCCTGGGCAGAGGAGTTTCTGGTGCCCCAAAATGATCTAATAAAATTATAAGTTCGTATTTTTAAAAGGATATTTAACTAAAAATAAACAATTATTTTTTTCAAGTTTTATTTTTCGAGCTTTATTTGCAGCAAACATATTGATTGTCATTGAAATCTATACTTTTAGCCAGACCAGAAAGTCTCTCTTGGTTCATTGATGGCCGTAGGTAATTTTTGATCAATTTCAGTTGACTAAAAGAATGCTCTCCAGTTGAAATTGATGTGGTGAATGCCAGAAAAATTCTCAGTAAAATTTCCACATTGTGAAATGTACTTAAAAGTTCGTATTCGTGAATAAATCTTACATTTTTTTCTGCATAATTTTTACACTTTATTTCGAAAGCAGATGGTTTCAATCTGCAAACTCCTTCGATTAACTCTCATTCAACCACATCGTTTTTATATCTAGTTTATAATAAGACTTCCATTTGGTGCCCCCTTTACGAAGCTGTGCCCTGGGCACGTGCCCCGGTTACCCCGCCCTCACTATAGCTCGGCATCCACTGGGAGGGATAAGGGGAGGGGGCAGTTGCCTCCCTCTGGATCAGGTCTTTGTCAAGGAAAAACATACATTGATGTCTGGTCAAATCCAGGTGTGGGAGCTTACCTATCCCTATTGACCCCTCCCTTGGATAAGTTCCAGTGGGTGCCCATGCTGGTATTTCCCAAGATTTTATTTTAAATTAATAGTCGAAAAAAATGAATGTTTAATAGTACTTAATGCGGTATATTGAAGTACAAACTGTATACCTAGTTTCAGAAGTTTATGAAAGAAAATATGGTACCTATGTAACCTTATGGAAATAAAGTAAAAAGATAACTTGATTATATAAATATGTAATATAAAGTTCACTGCAAGTTCCTTGAGTATAAACAAAGTTCATCGGAATTTAAGAAACGTAAGGGATTGCAAAAACACCTATAGACAAGTTCTAAATAAGGGCAAAAACGAATTTTCAAATGATAGATGCACATTGTGAGAATGTTGTAAATTGTCCAAACAGCAAAAGTGGTTGATATAAGCAGCATTAATCCCAGAATGTCGGAAAGCATATAAGGATGCAATAAATTCATGAAAAACATCGGATAACTTATTCAGTAAGTGAAAAAATTCTAAGGTATTAAACCAGGAAAGGGAAAACTATAACCATACAGAATAGTGGGCATGGAAATCTGCTTGCCTTTATTACTGTGATTTAGTTCTTGGGCAAGGCAGGAAAGTTATTTTTACCAAGTAATAATGAACTTTATTCCACCCTATGTTGATGAACCCTGAAACAACACTAAAGGTATGAGCAAAAGAACAATTCATTTTACTAATAGTTAATGTGATGTTTTTGGAAAGATTTTCTTATACTGAAAATTTCTGGACCAAATGTTGTGACTTGTAGACATTGATTGGGTCAATATGTAAAAACATTTACTTTCATTGATAAGATTGGACATTGATATTATTTCCCAAGTGGCCTTGACACGTTCCTTAGAATAAGATCTGGAGTGCAAAGAACTAAACAAGCATGATTAATTAGGCATATTTCCAGTAATGACTGGGAATCTGTGTACTGTACTGATTGACCCAATAGCAGCTGGTAAAATAAAATTTAGGTTTTTCTGCTGCACTTGTGTTAATATAAAGATGTGCTGATATTTACGTTTTACCCATATTATGGATTCGCAAATTAAATCGAAAGTTAGCGAAATGCGGCGTTTTATCTACATTTAATGGAATCTAGGTAGAGAATATACAGTCGAGCATCCCAAATCCGACAACTTTGGGACCTGAGCCTTGCCGGATCTTGGTGTTTGCCGGATTTTGGTTGGTCGTATAATAGTCGTACACGACTTTTTTCCGCCTGTACGACCGGCTCAAACAACAGGTGTACCAATAAATATATTAAATTTCACACAATATTCAGTACGCTAATTTATTTATATGTAATTATTAGATATCATGATATAAATTTCACAATTTTAATAAATGAAAAAATGCGAAAAATACCCACTGCAATTTATTGTACGTAGTAGTGTGTGTCGTGGGACTATGCGTTATATGCCGAATTTCGCGTTATTTGCCGAATTTCGCGTGGTTTGACGGATTCAACCATTTTCAAAAATATCCGGAAAATGGATTGCCGGATTTGGGAGGTTCGACTGTAATAAAAATTCTTTAAACTGTCGCAGGTAATGTAAAGACCGGATGCATATTATACTGATTGTTTAATGGAAAATTAACTGCAGTTATTTCAACTTTCTTATAAAGAAATTGTATCATCACCTTCTTAACTAAATTGGTACAAACGGTACAAACTATCTATCTTAAAATTTAAATGCCCAGTGCATTGATGCAATGGAAAGTAAACTTGCAACATTTCAAAGAGGTGTTGACTATGAATTAACGTGGGATTCGGTTGAAAATTCCGCTACTGCGTGAAATGGCTGGTAAAACAGATTTACAAGCATACAGTAAAACGTTTCATGTAGAGAATTCCCGAAAGAATAAGTGTTACGTCCTTCCATACCAATTCAATAATCCTGTGTTCGATGATGAAATAAATTTTATGAATTCCCAGGTTCTATTTTAAAATTTATGTTTCTCCTTTCTGTTGTATGCATATAATACGATTAGGTAGTAAAACCTTTGGAAGTTCCGCTGAATTCATGAGCGGAGTTTCAATTCTTCGTAGTTACACATTACAGGAAAAATGATCCTTATTATTTGCTGTAATCACGAGTAAGAGTTTTATTAATCAAGTTATTTATTTCATTGGTTTTAATATTATTTGTATCAATATTTATTTATTTAGTTTAAAAAAGTTTATTAAGGTTTAAAAATGTTTTGCCGACAGCCCGACAGGTAGTAATAGGCGGAAATTCTAAATAAAAACATGGTATGGCATTCTGTAAAAGCAGTAAATATCTGATAATAAATATACATAAATGAAGTATTAAAAACAAACTCCAGGATCTTAGCGTATAACTAATTTCAAAAGTGGTTTATGTTTATATTTTTTAATGCGTTTACGATTTCACGAAGTAGGCGCGCCCCCAGTGGGGCAGTGGGTAATGTGAAACCATTATGTAAACGCCGGTGTAAGAGGTGGTGTAGTATCTTATGTTTGATTGTATTAAGAAAACAGATTGGCATAACACTGTTTGTGATTTTAAATTTAGTGTTAATCTTATCTGTACGTGTTATGAGTGTGAGTATCGTTGAGGATGAGTGAAATTAATGAATTGAATAGATAATAAAAGTGTTGGATTGCTGACAATTGAAAGACAAATATGGCGTCTACCAGTGATGAGCATGGTGAGTAAAATTTCGTGTAAACATATCTTGCTGTAGGTGTAGTTTTATGTTGCAATAATTTTGAATTAAGTTTAAAAAAACGCGATTGTTGTCTTATTGCTGACCTTTCATTTGTTTGGCGCTAGACCTTTGGGCTGTAAAAATGTTTAAAATAATAGTTTCAAAATATTTTATTTAGCCTTCAATAATAAAGTATTTCTCGTGCGTATTTGTATTCACTTTGACAGTTCCGTGTTACTGAAAGTCTCTTTAAAACAAAGAATTATGGTTTCATTGCAGTCAACACGATTACTTTTTCATTTGCATTTAGAAGTAAGAGATTGGAATTTAGGTAATACAGTTTTAAGGATTTTTTGTATGGAATTGACTTGACTTTAATAACCTTATGTAATACGGTATTTAAAATGTTTATACTGTAGAATAATTGCACCAACTACTCGATTTTCGCATTTTTTCATGATGAAATATCTGTTAACATATTGCAGTTCAAGAACAGAAATCTTAAGTTCCAAATCGTGTTTCTAATAATTTACGTTACTTCTCGAGTTATTTAGTTATTTTTTACCGCATTTGCCTAATTTTGTTGCGATTTCTTTATATATTTTTGTAAGATTAATGTTTGATATGAAAATCAACGGAAATGACTACTAAATGTATTCATTCATTGCGTGTTACGGTAGTTTAAGAAATGTAAAATTAAATGAGGTGATTATAGAAAGGATGTTATTCCGATACAGATTAACTGATATTGGTTTGTCACGCGTGTACTAATTACAGTTCATTAATCTGGGTAGTGTTGTTAGTAATCGTAATTTTACATTTCAATTAATTGTATATAACTATATATTGTGTGTTATTTATTGCCGTTAAGCTTTCATTGTTATTTGCCTGAATGTATTATTGTTATAGAATGACTTTTTCTCAGTGATAACAAACTGCGTCAAACGATAATCCGATTTGAAATGCGAGCTAACAGAAAACGCTAATATTCATAAGCCAAAGGATTTTTCGTGAGAATTAAATGTATGAGATTTTCCTCGTTATTAGATTACATGTTGCCTAAATATAACTGAAAATGGTACTATTATTGTTTAAATAAATGTTTGATCGGAATCAAATTTTTGCCCAAGACGCTAAAGAAGGGTTTACATGTTCAGTTTTTACCTCTGTTTTAATTATACAAGCTTGGTGTGCACAAACAAAACAATGTGTGAATTAGAAAATGAAAACTGATTCTAGTTCACACACACAGTTTTTACTGTGCAGTCCAGGCTTGTATGGTTGAAACGGGTAAAAACTGATCATGTAAATCCCCCTTATTATACTCATAGAAAAGCTAGTTACTAAATTTTTTTGACATCATTACATTTACATGATTATAGACTTCTCTCGGTATTAGTTTACATTTTGAGTCAATATAACTGAAAATGGTACTTTAATTGTTGAAATAAATATTTGTTCAATATCAGATTCTTACCAAAGACTGTTTTACTGATAGAAAAGCTGGTTACTACAATTCTTTTACATCATTACATTAACTGAATGCTTAAACGGTTGAGTATCAGTTTGTTTTAGCAAAAATGCCAATATTATCCTGTAATTGAGTCGCTTCTGTTTAGTTGAAATTGTTTTTTTTTTATTTTTTTTTCTGAGATTTCTCAACTCTTGAAATTACTTATTTCAACATGTTTTCTGCTTATATTCTTTTGAAAGTTACTAAAATGTATTTATTCTTTTATTTTTTAACATCACATCTTAATTAATTCTGGCTAGAATGATATTTTTCCATTGGGTGTTTAAATTTTGTAACAAAGTTTTTATTGCATTATACATCTGGTTTCTGTTATTTGGAATCAAAATTGACTTGGTACTTGTTAAAAATTATATGAGGCTATTTACAAGTTTTTCAGTAATAATGTTATCTTCACATCATATCATAGACTCAAGGTTTCATAAAAGTCATTACAATATGCATTTTATATTTTTCATAAATTTGTGATTATATTTCCAACAATAGGATACCCTCATGAATGGGTAGCTGTCTAGCCTTACATGCAGGTATCATGGTTATCTTATACATGCATTTGAGAAGCACTCAGGGAGCTGTGGAACCTTGCTTGAGAACCCTATTTATTTTCATTGCAGGATCATGGCTTTATTTTACATTGTCAGATTATGACTCAGCATGTATTAGCCCCTATCTATCTAATTTTTTTAAACACTTTCTTTCAAACATGCAACTTCATGGGCATTATAGCATTTCTTCTTATCAGCTTCCTATTGGATCTTTATTAGAACCAGATATAAAGACATGCTTTATTGTACACAATAATATTTCTTTTGTTTTTTTTTAAACCAGTCATTACAAATATATTTGATTGCTCTATGGCTAAATTTTATATTGTGTAACAGGCCTGTTGGAGGAAGTTGTCAATATATTTGGATCTGCTGACACGGATCAGAAGTTTCGAAATGCTGTATTTGAATATCTTCCCCGAGTGCTACTTATATTATCAAGTCAGAAGGATGGCCTGCGGAAAAAGGTATTCATAATACATTTTTAGGCGAGTTAGAAATTATGATACTATAGTTGTCTATATTGTGTAAATGAATCGAGATAAAAAGTTTTTTAGATAAATAAAATTACGATCGATAATAATTACGATAAATAAAAACTTACAATTATTAACAGAAATATCCCTTCAAAAAACGTAGGAATGTTCGTATCAATACAAATCCATATTAAAATAAAGGGACTTCTATTACATCACGAATAATGACAATAGTTTGTTTAATCTCATTGCTATGATAGATGCTTGTAATTTGTTCAGATTCGCTTCAACAATATAAATACAGAAAAGGAAAGCTAATGTTATCTAGTACAAATAATGTGATAACTGTTGTCAAAATAATGAAATTATAAAAATAAACAACTAAAAAGAAAACGAAAAAATAAATTGAAAATGCCACTAATACTATATATCTATCTTCCTGTGTGAATTCAAATTAACATTTATCACAATGCCAACGCATAGATCTGGTGGCCAAGGTGACTAAAACATTCGTACATTCGTCTTATGGATTGATTATCTTACGTGAGGTGGTTCAAACCCTGCAAGCAGCTTTGGATTTTTTCATATTAGACTGGGTCCAAAACATATTTAGCGTATTTACTTTTTTCTAAGATTTTCATTCGAAAAATGAAGGTGTGGCTTGTACGCGAATACGAAGCAAAAATAAATTCAAAATAGGATATTCTGAAAATAATATTTCGATTTCCATTTTTATGTTGTTCTTTGTTAGAAGCTGTTGGATAGATCTCGTGATTTCCTCTAGAATTCAGTATGGACAGAATCAACATCGGAGCAATATTTTCAATACCTAGTATCTTTTTGCAATGTTTGAAGTGGCTGACTTGCCTGATTATAACTTTTAGACTCTTGCAGAGCTTACAGTGTAGTCTTGAGGTATTTGATTGTTTAGATCCAACACAGCGCAACTTCAGCACAAACACCATCGCTCACAAATTACTGTGTTACAGAGTAAATACGGTATTTTTACGGTAATACGGTATAAATTACTGGGGGTTCAGCCACTGATTGAACTCGATCTATTCTCGCCTCGAATGCTTTTCAAGTATAATGTAACATACGCCTAATGTGTCTACAATGTAACAAGTGTCTTGTATCTTGTAAACAGAAATGCGAAATGTACGGTGATTTTTCGAAACATGATTTTACGATCTTTTAAAATCACTAGTACTTGAATATAACACGGGGGCTTCTTTTAAAATTTCATTTTTTGGAAAAAACATTGCGTTATATTCAGGACAATTCGGTACGGTATTTTTTCTGCTTTATTTTTCTTTGCTTGCTTACTTATTAGAAGCAGGTGGGAAGAAGAGGAGTAAAATTACGGATTTCTTGAGTCGAATCTGGGCCAAGTCAGCTGAGAAAGGATAATTGATTTTCTAAAAACTTTTTTCCATTTTCGATGTTGAAAAACCCTGGGTGCGGCTAGCTAAATTGATTTTACTTTTAAACTTGCTCATTTGTTACAGTAAGACTAACAATAAAATCAGTGTTAAAAGATATAAATTTATCAAGAGTATATCTATTTATTCCTTTACTTAACCAGCCCACTTTTTAAATAATATTAATAATATTAAAATGTGCCAAATTAAAATGCTAGTATGTATAGTATGCTTGGGTTTCCATTA
Organism: Tanypteryx hageni; assembly: GCA_028673005.1. Lineage (NCBI taxonomy): Eukaryota > Metazoa > Arthropoda > Insecta > Odonata > Petaluridae > Tanypteryx > Tanypteryx hageni. The sequence continues at coordinate 113,699,919 of CM054116.1, forward strand.
CATCCTCCACATTATATTTGTCTAGAAAATTGTACATAGACATACTTCAGGCGAGGCCCCTAGGCGATTGGAGTTTGCGAGGCCCACGAATTATGATTTCTGAATATGAGTTTATATTTGAATGAAGAAAACATGCAAACAAATTTTTAATTATTTATTTATATACATACATACAGCTTCTGATATCAATCGTGGACCAGTCTTCAAATGGATTAGAAGCAGTTGGTTCACTGTAGTAACAACATTGGGCCATGATTTTAATTCTACAACTATTAAAGAGAAATTTAAGTATCTTTGGCCTACGTTTTGTGGCACGCGAAAAAATTCCGACGAGGCGGCACATGTTTCTCATGCTCAAATGTAAAATTCCATATCTCGGAAACCAATAAAGATATTGAGTTCATTCCACTTTCAAAAATAACTAATCTTTTATCACCATTTCATCCAAATACAATGACCTCCTGTTCCTAATAGTAGGTAAGTTAGCAAGAGTCAAAATTTTGTGCACTGATGCGGAATGTGAGAGCCTTGTTCGGTTTTATTTAATTTTTAAGAACAATTAATTGCTTTACATGTTCTTTTTAATGGTATGTGTGGCTTATGGAACACTTGCGAAAACTACAGAAAAATCTTCGTGTGATTTCAGCAAATAGACTGCGAGATTTGGCAGTTCAAATATGAATGCAATGGAAGAAACTCGGAAGTTTCGATGAAGATGCAGGAACTATTGTTTAACCATACAAAAACGGCGATTTTTCGGTTTAAAAAGTATTTAGTTTATTTTCTTACTCATTTTGTCAATTTCCCATCCTTCATTAGGTGTTTAAGTGAGTAATTATGCCAAAAATGACAAAAATCTAGATTTTGCACGAATTGCCAATGCCGAGAATTAGCAGTATAGGGAAATAACATGAGATAGCGATTCTTCCATAAGAACACATAGTGCACGGGCAACGTGAAATGCACAATAACAATTTCACATCGAATCTGACTAGAAAATCTTTACTTGCTTTACAACAGCGGTTTTCTACTCTTGTGTGTTGGGAGATGCTTTTCACTGTTGCTTAATACACTATTGTAGTAAAATGAACTAAAATGTCTGTTTTTATCATCTAATGGAAAGTCATCATTTTGTCTTAAGATGCAAAACCTTCCTGAACAATATTGCTCAATTGCTTATGAGTCAAATGGAAAATCTAATCACCAGGATCACTAAATTTGGCAAATACACTAGGATATTCCCCAACAGCAACCAATTCTGCTGACGTAGAAGTTGACGGGGCACTACTATTGTAGTCATCTCACAATTTTGTGCTATTTTGAATAATTAGATCTCACTTGATTGAGGGGAAAAATCTTCTGGAATATCATCATCACTATCGTCTAAATTTGGAAGTTCCTCTGTGATATTCTCAAATGTAGTCAAGATGCGCTGTATTTGTTTCTTCCATGTTGATTCTAAGGGGTAATAGCATAAAAATAATATGAAAGGTAATAAACTCAAAATCCATATTAAAATCAAAGAGACAAGTGACTCACACCTTCCTAGAAGTTCGCCAGAATTCAAATATGCTGTAACATGCACGATGGGTAATCGTCCGCAAATTCACAGGACCCTTTACACACAAACAAATGCGAACACGTCGTTTGTGTGACGTCCACTAGAAGTATGAACATAAACAGGAAGGTAGAAGGTGACACTAATAGCTTACACTACAGATGGGCGGTGCAATATTTGAAAAATTAAAAAGCACGGGGATTCCCTGTAGGCCAATGTTCTTGCGGGTTAAAATAACGGATGGGTAAAAACTCGCTGAGGTAGGTACAAAGAATATGCCGACGCACTGATAACTTCAATTCAATGACTAATGAGTTCAGCCGCCGATTGAACTTGATCTATTCTTGCCTCAGATGCTTTTCAAGTACTGGTAGTTACAGGTTTACTATTACCCGACAATCACTCGATACTCTCTAAGTCGTAATTAAATATGAGTTAATTTTTAATTTTTTGTAATTTAAATTACCGTATTGTCCCGAATATAATAAATACATTTTTTTTCCAAAAAATGAAATTTTAAAAGTAGCATTATATTCAAGTACTACTATACCCAGTTTCATATATCTTTGCAGCTGAGAGAGCGAGTGAAGAAGAGAGCTTTCCAGTACGAGTTCTTATGGGAACCAATAGGAATGAAGTAGGCGGAGCCTCCCCATCGAGAACTCATTATCTCTCTGGCCTCTGTTTTGCATACATCAAGTCTCTGAGTGCTGTTTTACCACATGCTAACGCCTTTGTTGTCTGAACAGTCAAGTCCTCCCCCCCATCTCACTAACACACTGCTGGCATTTTTTCTTTCTTCTGAGCTCTCCGCAACATATTCCAGTTTACTAGATATGGCAGCGCCGAGTTTGAGTTCTTCAGCGAGGAGATGACTCCTCTCTAGGAGGTGGGGAAATGTCTCTCCACCTCCAAGCAGCGGAAACACACTAGTGGTCCCGAGTACGCACGAAATGTCAGTCGCAAAGATAAATGAAATAGACTATAGTAATTTTAAAAGATGGTAAAATCGTGTTTCGAAAAATCCGCACGTCTGTTAAGTGATACAAGATACTTGTTACATTTTAGACACATTAGGCATACATGCTACAATGTCCTTGGGCTTAGGTTTACTATTACCGGGCAATCTCTCAATATCCTCTAATGGCCAATTTACGAACTACATCCATTTGTATTTTATTTTGGGAACTTTCAATATGGAGGAACATTACGCGACTTCACCGGGTTGAGTAAGTTGTTTGAGGTGTTTTGGTTCTTCCTCAAAGGGACATGTTGCACAACTTCACCAGGTTGGGTAAGTTGGATGAAGTGTTTTGTTTCTTAACTCAAAGGGGCATTTTGTTCGACCAAGAATCATTTCAGAAAAAAATATATTTTGGCTAACATAAGCTCTTGAATTACCTGTCACACTTCCCTGATGTGGTTCCTGATCTTCTTTTGTTGTTAATGAAAAGTTAGGAGAGCACAATAGTAAATTTCATTCATTTTTAACCTCTAATAATTTGATAAAAACAATATAAATAAAATATAAATGTATGTAGTTGGTAAATTGGCCAGTAGAAGGTATTGAGTGAATGCTGTTCCTGAGTAGCATCTGTTAATGCGAGTGTTGCTTTGAAAAGAAAGAGTTCATATTTCTGCCTCTAGAGGCGCTCGGATTAACATTGAAAAACGTTAAAAACTGTTGGGAATCGCATGCTAAATTGTTTTAAAAATTTGGAAATTCTAATGTAAAATGACGTGAATAGCGGGAAAACTTAAAATGAAATAACGTAAATACAGGGTTTTACTTACATTGGAATTATAAGAAAATTGATGGGACTCAAAATGTTGTAAATAGCGGAAAAATGTACATTACGATAACGTAAATTTGGGGTTTTACTGTATTTAATAAGCCATATTTCTAAAACATTACTACATATATATTGCCAAGCAACATTATAATATATAGATTTTTACCCCTAGCTACTGGCTAGTGTTATTTTGTTGCTTAGATTTTTTAATATTAAAATTTCAGCATCCAGCTCCTCTGCCTGCTCAGCCCCAGCCAACAGTTGTGAATCCAAATCTTAAACCTATACCTAGACGCCCAATACTGAAACTGTCCAAAGTGTCCAATGGTAAGAAAAGAATACATTTATAGATTATCAGTTTTAAATGCATGTTTGTTATCATGCTTTTAAATGCTTTAACATGTAACCAAGTGCAAAACAGTTTTTATTCAGTGTCTGTTACATTTATGGAAAGTGTGGATGGATTTTATGCTTATCGTTCACTGGGAATTCATGAGTAGTAACCAGCAATTTTCCCCTCAGTGTAAATAAGAATCATCCTACAGATGCTTCTTTGGAAGCAGAAACAATGACAGTAATTCAGTAAATAAATTACAGCCTTGATTCATTATTTATCATACTTGATTAACCTTTACTGAGTGAATATAAATAACCTTATCAGGTGTGACTTTGTGGAAGTGGTTAATATTATTCATAATAAAAACAAAAGTCGTACTTTTCCACAGTATATTGTGGAAAAGTACGATTTTTGTTGTTGCCGTACGAATTTAATTTGCACTAGAAATTCCAGCAGTTGGATTTAAAAATATATAATTTCTTTCGGAATAATTTCATTACTGATGATTCTGATAATGTGTGGCCTTGCATATAATCTTGATGAGAAATGCTGTCTCATAAGTGCAGCTTTGTTTGACAGATACAAAAACAAAGGTCGAATTCCCATTTTATAGTGGAATACTGTATCTCACCATTACAATCCTTCTATTTCCACAGACTACTATTAGTCTTATTTCTGTAGTTTGGGAACGTTAAGAATTTCCAGCTATTATGTACATAATCTCACCTTCATCTGAATCACTTCTAACTTGTAATTTCATTTTAATCAATGACATGGACAACAGTTTGCGGACATTTAAAATTATTCTTGAATCAGATTTACATCTATATTTAGACAGTAACTGATGATAGCCATGATTGATTTTGAATCTTCATTTTTTCAGGAATTGTTTTAGTATGGAATATGACGTTTTCAACACCTCATGAAGAAATTGCCAGTTACCAGTTGTATGCCTATCAGGAGGGAGCAAATTCACCTCCTTCCCCATCATTGTGGGAAAAAGTTGGTGATCTAAAGGCTTTACCACTGCCTATGGCATGCACACTTACTCAGGTGAAAATTTGATCATGCTTTGATGTATTTACAGTTAGAACTATAAGTCATTAGTTAGCGTGAACATACTGTTAAACTGCTGGAGCTCATTTGTTTTATACAATATAGCAAAATAATTTTACAGGTGCATTCACAAATCTGGGACATTCAGGATAGACATTTCTTAATTTACATATTTCCTGGTTTATTGAATTAGGTATTTTGCCTAAAAAATTGCTGGCTATTTAAATTTCTACATGTAAATTATTCAGCTTCTTTACAGCAACCATGACATATTAAGAAGTAAGTTGCTTTTTAATGTGCGTAACATTGATCGAGAATCACAAGAGAAAAAAAAACCGTAAATATAATTTAAAAATAGAAATACTAATCTATCGAGAGAGAGATGCACGCTAATATGGTGAAAAGGCAAAAATTTTAAATAAGAAAGTGTCCGTGGATGATGAAAAAACAAATGCAGCAGGGGTGGAGATCGAACCCAGATCCTCAGGTTCAAAAGACATAACTAGCACTTTAATGTGCTCTGCTATTCAGCCCAATTGTCAGAGGGCTGTTACTGTAGGAATTTAATTAGCTGGCAGGTTTTTGGTGATCTTTAAATGCTAATAATTTATGTAGGAATGATTATTGGCAGCTAGAAAAAAAAATAGGTGTTCTTTCATGCCGTGGTGATTTCGCCCAGAAACCAGGAGACGAATTGTCTAACTCTCCTTGTTAGAGTCAATGCGTGGAATAACGAAATTTCATTTGAACTTTCTGATTGGACGTTAAGATATAATTGACATCTCTAATTTGTCCCCTCGGTTGCTTGTCAACCTATGATTGGCAAACAATTTTTCATTTGTGGAAGGTTGTGTTTTGATAATCTTTATATCTGTGCCAATAAAAATTCATAAAAAGTACATGTACATATTTTATTGCCTCTGTCTGCAATGCCGATGAACTGGTGGTAGACATTTTTTAAATAGCTCCATCTGGAAAGGGTTGGAATTAGTAAACGATGAAGTGCATTTGGTTGTGACAGTAATTTCACGCCTTAATTATCTAAAAAAATCCACTTAAACTTCTGGAAATTTAATTACCATGATTACATTTAACATCTTATTTGAGCTGATTTTATAAGAGAGTCATCAGGTGGAGTTGGCCTCTTTTAGAATCCAGGAGCCAAATCTCAAGTAATAATAATTTCAACAGATTGAAAATTTGTTCATTAATTCAATTATCATTCTTCCTTTTCCAGTTTGCTGATGGTTACACATACCATTTTGCTGTCAGAGCTTTGGATGTCCATGGGCGTGTTGGTGAATTTAGTGTTCCTGGCACCATTGAACTTTTCAACTGAATCTGACTCAAAATTGTCAGGGTGGCCTTGTTTTCGTCTTAAAGACTGAAGTGTCCCCATAAATAATACTGTCATTTTATCATAAGTGAAAGTTTACTGCCAACCTCAGGGGATGATGGTGAAAATCATCTTGAGCAACTTTTCTATCCGCATGGTAGGATTTGCGTTTTTGTACAAATGTTTTTTTTTTTCAAATAAGTTCATTAAATTCCTTTCATTTCATCCAAGTAATTTATTTCATTTTCCCGTATAAGGTCTTCAGTATTCTAGTTATTAATTTTATGTAATATTATTAGTAGCTGCATTTAAAATGAATAAAAATAAAATGATTTTAAAGGATTTTATTTTCAATATACCGTATCTGCCCGGATATAAGCCGACCCGCCAAAAATTTCCAACATTTTTTGACAAAAAAGTAAATTTCGTAGATTTTATGTTGAAGTGTGCCGGGCATGCATGCACGACCTAGAATACATTATTTGAGATCGAAGAAAAGAGTGGGAAATGGTTTAGTTGTTGACATTTTGAAATATTACTTCAATTAATAATTTCGTGTTGAATAATGCTCACATTCAGTGACAGTAACTTTTTTCCATCTTCATTTTCACAATAGGTCAAAGCAATAGCGACCTTGCCAAGACAATTTTTCATCCAAGTGTATTGCCAATGAAATTAGAATTTACATTGCCTTAAGAAATTGCATTTTTATAATTATACATGTTCCATGTAAAGTTTTACCAAAATTCAAACAGTTGAGCAGCCAAAGCTGGAATCGCATTTTGCGTAATGATCTGCGTAGTCGCATAGTTAAAGTGTATATGCAATTTTAATAGCTTCCATGAATGGAGTTTTAACATGCATACAAACATTGCAATGGCTATAGCAATAACTACAATAGCCAAGTAAAACTAATAGGAACTTCTTTTAATGGCTAATGAAAAATAATACAAATTGCTAACTATTCTTAATGATACGTATGCATAGCCCTGAGAAACGAAAGAAAATATCCAATAGCATTTAGAAATAAAACAACAGTAACAAAACACGTACAATATTCTACCTTTATTATTTATTCATTAATATTCATCGTAGGTCAAATATTTACTTAACGAAAAATATAGTAGTAGTATCATTTGAACGTGACAGCAATGAGAGATGTGCTGCCATCTATGGGTCACAACGAGACAACCCTAACCCCAAATTTTTTTCTTCGACTCGCATTTAAGCCAAGGAGTGATTTTTTCATGATAGATTTTGACAAAAACATTGGCTTGTATTAGGGCAGATATGGTACTGCATAAATGAGTTCATTACTCAATCATAATATCATTATAAGAATAAATTCAGGGGTGACATAAGTGTGAGGTTTAACTTTTTAAAAATTTTCTGCTGATTGGCCTTTTCATGCAATAAACATCCCATTGGCCCGATTATAAGTTGATATTTTGAAAAATAATCCATGCTTGACTTATGCTCACAACGAGATATCTATTCCTCCCCTCCTCTCCCTGATTTTATTCTTTTGTGTCATGGGAAAAGTTCTGTACACTAACATTCTCAGAAATTGCAGTATACCATAAGTCAGGAGGGCATACTGGGTTGCAACCCAATCAGAGGGCTGTGAAGGTCGTTATGTGGTTGCAAATTGAAAATCAAATATGTATTTGTTTTCATCGAATTTCCCCTAAAATTATTTTTGTAGGTGCCAGTATAAATGATTATGTTGATTTTGATTTAGTAAAAATATCTGTACTTACTGTTTTCCTGGTAAAAGTTGTAAAAATAGTTTTTGTAAACTGATATTCTAGTTAGTTTTGAATTAAACCGAAAAGGGAGTGCAACCAATTGAACAACAAGAGGTTGTCATGACCTGAAAAGTATACCTGTTTTAAATAGCATCTTTCAGCATGCAAGATTCTTTTATAATGCCTGCAAAGCTTTGTTGACAAGCAGTCCAAATGAAATGCAGATGCTTTAGTGTTTGTAAATAAAAATTATGGTTATAAAATATGAAGTTGAAGTTTTACCTTGCAGCTATTTGTCAGGTATTCAACATTTTGCAAAAACCAATGTGGATTCACTACCCTCCATTGTGGTGCAATATGGTTTTCTTCAACAAAGTTTCATTTCCTGCTCATACCCTATTTGAGTGACATTTCATCCGAATCTTTTAGCCCCTCGAGTTGAATGCTAACAACAGACATGGGCTTGCAAAAACCACCTTTTAAGACTCGGGCACCCACAACTTGAATATTCATTAATATCTTGGATTTGTTTCTTGATCACAAAGCTTTCTCTATGCTTACTGGATGAGAAAATATAAATCTAGTCATGTAGCTCACCGATGCATGAATGTCATTCAGCATCCTCAAAAGTAAGGAAGTCTCTTATTGTGTCATTTGCTAGCTATGAAATCTCAGCAGGTGTTTCCGTTAATAAATAATGCTAGAAAGGTGTATCAGTTCAACAAAGATGATAAAAGCCTCATCAACATAAATTATAAGCAGTAGAGAAAATTTCTGCACCATTGATGAGGAAATGGAGGTAAAAACCACAATATTTGTATAACTCCAAATTAGCCTTTTACTTAACAATTACACTCTCATCTGTTCTTTGTGTATTTCTGGCTAAACAACCTATTGGATTATTATAACCATAACTCCTTGCACACGAGAGGAGGGAAACCCGGTGCTGGCATTAGCCCACTCTTTACAAAGAGCACCAAGGAGGCTAACTGTTTTACATCTCTTCCAAAGGATGGATTGTTGACTTGTGCAGTCTCATCAAAACACAAGTAAGATGTGACGATCCCAGGTTGAAAAATCCGACCTCTGCCAGATTCAAACCTGGGACCACTGCATGGAAGGCCAATGCTCAAACCATTCCGCCACTGCCAAAGCTCTTGGCACTTCTGATGCGAGTCAGGGCCATAGTGACCACTTTTGGCATCCTGGGCAGAGGAGTTTCTGGTGCCCCAAAATGATCTAATAAAATTATAAGTTCGTATTTTTAAAAGGATATTTAACTAAAAATAAACAATTATTTTTTTCAAGTTTTATTTTTCGAGCTTTATTTGCAGCAAACATATTGATTGTCATTGAAATCTATACTTTTAGCCAGACCAGAAAGTCTCTCTTGGTTCATTGATGGCCGTAGGTAATTTTTGATCAATTTCAGTTGACTAAAAGAATGCTCTCCAGTTGAAATTGATGTGGTGAATGCCAGAAAAATTCTCAGTAAAATTTCCACATTGTGAAATGTACTTAAAAGTTCGTATTCGTGAATAAATCTTACATTTTTTTCTGCATAATTTTTACACTTTATTTCGAAAGCAGATGGTTTCAATCTGCAAACTCCTTCGATTAACTCTCATTCAACCACATCGTTTTTATATCTAGTTTATAATAAGACTTCCATTTGGTGCCCCCTTTACGAAGCTGTGCCCTGGGCATGTGCCCCGGTTACCCCGCCCTCACTATAGCTCGGCATCCACTGGGAGGGATAAGGGGAGGGGGCAGTTGCCTCCCTCTGGATCAGGTCTTTGTCAAGGAAAAACATACATTGATGTCTGGTCAAATCCAGGTGTGGGAGCTTACCTATCCCTATTGACCCCTCCCTTGGATAAGTTCCAGTGGGTGCCCATGCTGGTATTTCCCAAGATTTTATTTTAAATTAATAGTCGAAAAAAATGAATGTTTAATAGTACTTAATGCGGTATATTGAAGTACAAACTGTATACCTAGTTTCAGAAGTTTATGAAAGAAAATATGGTACCTATGTAACCTTATGGAAATAAAGTAAAAAGATAACTTGATTATATAAATATGTAATATAAAGTTCACTGCAAGTTCCTTGAGTATAAACAAAGTTCATCGGAATTTAAGAAACGTAAGGGATTGCAAAAACACCTATAGACAAGTTCTAAATAAGGGCAAAAACGAATTTTCAAATGATAGATGCACATTGTGAGAATGTTGTAAATTGTCCAAACAGCAAAAGTGGTTGATATAAGCAGCATTAATCCCAGAATGTTGGAAAGCATATAAGGATGCAATAAATTCATGAAAAACATCGGATAACTTATTCAGTAAGTGAAAAAATTCTAAGGTATTAAACCAGGAAAGGGAAAACTATAACCATACAGAATAGTGGGCATGGAAATCTGCTTGCCTTTATTACTGTGATTTAGTTCTTGGGCAAGGCAGGAAAGTTATTTTTACCAAGTAATAATGAACTTTATTCCACCCTATGTTGATGAACCCTGAAACAACACTAAAGGTATGAGCAAAAGAACAATTCATTTTACTAATAGTTAATGTGATGTTTTTGGAAAGATTTTCTTATACTGAAAATTTCTGGACCAAATGTTGTGACTTGTAGACATTGATTGGGTCAATATGTAAAAACATTTACTTTCATTGATAAGATTGGACATTGATATTATTTCCCAAGTGGCCTTGACACGTTCCTTAGAATAAGATCTGGAGTGCAAAGAACTAAACAAGCATGATTAATTAGGCATATTTCCAGTAATGACTGGGAATCTGTGTACTGTACTGATTGACCCAATAGCAGCTGGTAAAATAAAATTTAGGTTTTTCTGCTGCACTTGTGTTAATATAAAGATGTGCTGATATTTACGTTTTACCCATATTATGGATTCGCAAATTAAATCGAAAGTTAGCGAAATGCGGCGTTTTATCTACATTTAATGGAATCTAGGTAGAGAATATACAGTCGAGCATCCCAAATCCGACAACTTTGGGACCTGAGCCTTGCCGGATCTTGGTGTTTGCCGGATTTTGGTTGGTCGTATAATAGTCGTACACGACTTTTTTCCGCCTGTACGACCGGCTCAAACAACAGGTGTACCAATAAATATATTAAATTTCACACAATATTCAGTACGCTAATTTATTTATATGTAATTATTAGATATCATGATATAAATTTCACAATTTTAATAAATGAAAAAATGCGAAAAATACCCACTGCAATTTATTGTACGTAGTAGTGTGTGTCGTGGGACTATGCGTTATATGCCGAATTTCGCGTTATTTGCCGAATTTCGCGTGGTTTGACGGATTCAACCATTTTCAAAAATATCCGGAAAATGGATTGCCGGATTTGGGAGGTTCGACTGTAATAAAAATTCTTTAAACTGTCGCAGGTAATGTAAAGACCGGATGCATATTATACTGATTGTTTAATGGAAAATTAACTGCAGTTATTTCAACTTTCTTATAAAGAAATTGTATCATCACCTTCTTAACTAAATTGGTACAAACGGTACAAACTATCTATCTTAAAATTTAAATGCCCAGTGCATTGATGCAATGGAAAGTAAACTTGCAACATTTCAAAGAGGTGTTGACTATGAATTAACGTGGGATTCGGTTGAAAATTCCGCTACTGCGTGAAATGGCTGGTAAAACAGATTTACAAGCATACAGTAAAACGTTTCATGTAGAGAATTCCCGAAAGAATAAGTGTTACGTCCTTCCATACCAATTCAATAATCCTGTGTTCGATGATGAAATAAATTTTATGAATTCCCAGGTTCTATTTTAAAATTTATGTTTCTCCTTTCTGTTGTATGCATATAATACGATTAGGTAGTAAAACCTTTGGAAGTTCCGCTGAATTCATGAGCGGAGTTTCAATTCTTCGTAGTTACACATTACAGGAAAAATGATCCTTATTATTTGCTGTAATCACGAGTAAGAGTTTTATTAATCAAGTTATTTATTTCATTGGTTTTAATATTATTTGTATCAATATTTATTTATTTAGTTTAAAAAAGTTTATTAAGGTTTAAAAATGTTTTGCCGACAGCCCGACAGGTAGTAATAGGCGGAAATTCTAAATAAAAACATGGTATGGCATTCTGTAAAAGCAGTAAATATCTGATAATAAATATACATAAATGAAGTATTAAAAACAAACTCCAGGATCTTAGCGTATAACTAATTTCAAAAGTGGTTTATGTTTATATTTTTTAATGCGTTTACGATTTCACGAAGTAGGCGCGCCCCCAGTGGGGCAGTGGGTAATGTGAAACCATTATGTAAACGCCGGTGTAAGAGGTGGTGTAGTATCTTATGTTTGATTGTATTAAGAAAACAGATTGGCATAACACTGTTTGTGATTTTAAATTTAGTGTTAATCTTATCTGTACGTGTTATGAGTGTGAGTATCGTTGAGGATGAGTGAAATTAATGAATTGAATAGATAATAAAAGTGTTGGATTGCTGACAATTGAAAGACAAATATGGCGTCTACCAGTGATGAGCATGGTGAGTAAAATTTCGTGTAAACATATCTTGCTGTAGGTGTAGTTTTATGTTGCAATAATTTTGAATTAAGTTTAAAAAAACGCGATTGTTGTCTTATTGCTGACCTTTCATTTGTTTGGCGCTAGACCTTTGGGCTGTAAAAATGTTTAAAATAATAGTTTCAAAATATTTTATTTAGCCTTCAATAATAAAGTATTTCTCGTGCGTATTTGTATTCACTTTGACAGTTCCGTGTTACTGAAAGTCTCTTTAAAACAAAGAATTATGGTTTCATTGCAGTCAACACGATTACTTTTTCATTTGCATTTAGAAGTAAGAGATTGGAATTTAGGTAATACAGTTTTAAGGATTTTTTGTATGGAATTGACTTGACTTTAATAACCTTATGTAATACGGTATTTAAAATGTTTATACTGTAGAATAATTGCACCAACTACTCGATTTTCGCATTTTTTCATGATGAAATATCTGTTAACATATTGCAGTTCAAGAACAGAAATCTTAAGTTCCAAATCGTGTTTCTAATAATTTACGTTACTTCTCGAGTTATTTAGTTATTTTTTACCGCATTTGCCTAATTTTGTTGCGATTTCTTTATATATTTTTGTAAGATTAATGTTTGATATGAAAATCAACGGAAATGACTACTAAATGTATTCATTCATTGCGTGTTACGGTAGTTTAAGAAATGTAAAATTAAATGAGGTGATTATAGAAAGGATGTTATTCCGATACAGATTAACTGATATTGGTTTGTCACGCGTGTACTAATTACAGTTCATTAATCTGGGTAGTGTTGTTAGTAATCGTAATTTTACATTTCAATTAATTGTATATAACTATATATTGTGTGTTATTTATTGCCGTTAAGCTTTCATTGTTATTTGCCTGAATGTATTATTGTTATAGAATGACTTTTTCTCAGTGATAACAAACTGCGTCAAACGATAATCCGATTTGAAATGCGAGCTAACAGAAAACGCTAATATTCATAAGCCAAAGGATTTTTCGTGAGAATTAAATGTATGAGATTTTCCTCGTTATTAGATTACATGTTGCCTAAATATAACTGAAAATGGTACTATTATTGTTTAAATAAATGTTTGATCGGAATCAAATTTTTGCCCAAGACGCTAAAGAAGGGTTTACATGTTCAGTTTTTACCTCTGTTTTAATTATACAAGCTTGGTGTGCACAAACAAAACAATGTGTGAATTAGAAAATGAAAACTGATTCTAGTTCACACACACAGTTTTTACTGTGCAGTCCAGGCTTGTATGGTTGAAACGGGTAAAAACTGATCATGTAAATCCCCCTTATTATACTCATAGAAAAGCTAGTTACTAAATTTTTTTGACATCATTACATTTACATGATTATAGACTTCTCTCGGTATTAGTTTACATTTTGAGTCAATATAACTGAAAATGGTACTTTAATTGTTGAAATAAATATTTGTTCAATATCAGATTCTTACCAAAGACTGTTTTACTGATAGAAAAGCTGGTTACTACAATTCTTTTACATCATTACATTAACTGAATGCTTAAACGGTTGAGTATCAGTTTGTTTTAGCAAAAATGCCAATATTATCCTGTAATTGAGTCGCTTCTGTTTAGTTGAAATTGTTTTTTTTTTAATTTTTTTTCTGAGATTTCTCAACTCTTGAAATTACTTATTTCAACATGTTTTCTGCTTATATTCTTTTGAAAGTTACTAAAATGTATTTATTCTTTTATTTTTTAACATCACATCTTAATTAATTCTGGCTAGAATGATATTTTTCCATTGGGTGTTTAAATTTTGTAACAAAGTTTTTATTGCATTATACATCTGGTTTCTGTTATTTGGAATCAAAATTGACTTGGTACTTGTTAAAAATTATATGAGGCTATTTACAAGTTTTTCAGTAATAATGTTATCTTCACATCATATCATAGACTCAAGGTTTCATAAAAGTCATTACAATATGCATTTTATATTTTTCATAAATTTGTGATTATATTTCCAACAATAGGATACCCTCATGAAGCACTCAGGGAGCTGTGGAACCTTGCTTGAGAACCCTATTTATTTTCATTGCAGGATCATGGCTTTATTTTACATTGTCAGATTATGACTCAGCATGTATTAGCCCCTATCTATCTAATTTTTTTAAACACTTTCTTTCAAACATGCAACTTCATGGGCATTATAGCATTTCTTCTTATCAGCTTCCTATTGGATCTTTATTAGAACCAGATATAAAGACATGCTTTATTGTACACAATAATATTTCTTTTGTTTTTTTTTAAACCAGTCATTACAAATATATTTGATTGCTCTATGGCTAAATTTTATATTGTGTAACAGGCCTGTTGGAGGAAGTTGTCAATATATTTGGATCTGCTGACACGGATCAGAAGTTTCGAAATGCTGTATTTGAATATCTTCCCCGAGTGCTACTTATATTATCAAGTCAGAAGGATGGCCTGCGGAAAAAGGTATTCATAATACATTTTTAGGCGAGTTAGAAATTATGATACTATAGTTGTCTATATTGTGTAAATGAATCGAGATAAAAAGTTTTTTAGATAAATAAAATTACGATCGATAATAATTACGATAAATAAAAACTTACAATTATTAACAGAAATATCCCTTCAAAAAACGTAGGAATGTTCGTATCAATACAAATCCATATTAAAATAAAGGGACTTCTATTACATCACGAATAATGACAATAGTTTGTTTAATCTCATTGCTATGATAGATGCTTGTAATTTGTTCAGATTCGCTTCAACAATATAAATACAGAAAAGGAAAGCTAATGTTATCTAGTACAAATAATGTGATAACTGTTGTCAAAATAATGAAATTATAAAAATAAACAACTAAAAAGAAAACGAAAAAATAAATTGAAAATGCCACTAATACTATATATCTATCTTCCTGTGTGAATTCAAATTAACATTTATCACAATGCCAACGCATAGATCTGGTGGCCAAGGTGACTAAAACATTCGTACATTCGTCTTATGGATTGATTATCTTACGTGAGGTGGTTCAAACCCTGCAAGCAGCTTTGGATTTTTTCATATTAGACTGGGTCCAAAACATATTTAGCGTATTTACTTTTTTCTAAGATTTTCATTCGAAAAATGAAGGTGTGGCTTGTACGCGAATACGAAGCAAAAATAAATTCAAAATAGGATATTCTGAAAATAATATTTCGATTTCCATTTTTATGTTGTTCTTTGTTAGAAGCTGTTGGATAGATCTCGTGATTTCCTCTAGAATTCAGTATGGACAGAATCAACATCGGAGCAATATTTTCAATACCTAGTATCTTTTTGCAATGTTTGAAGTGGCTGACTTGCCTGATTATAACTTTTAGACTCTTGCAGAGCTTACAGTGTAGTCTTGAGGTATTTGATTGTTTAGATCCAACACAGCGCAACTTCAGCACAAACACCATCGCTCACAAATTACTGTGTTACAGAGTAAATACGGTATTTTTACGGTAATACGGTATAAATTACTGGGGGTTCAGCCACTGATTGAACTCGATCTATTCTCGCCTCGAATGCTTTTCAAGTATAATGTAACATACGCCTAATGTGTCTACAATGTAACAAGTGTCTTGTATCTTGTAAACAGAAATGCGAAATGTACGGTGATTTTTCGAAACATGATTTTACGATCTTTTAAAATCACTAGTACTTGAATATAACACGGGGGCTTCTTTTAAAATTTCATTTTTTGGAAAAAACATTGCGTTATATTCAGGACAATTCGGTACGGTATTTTTTCTGCTTTATTTTTCTTTGCTTGCTTACTTATTAGAAGCAGGTGGGAAGAAGAGCAGTAAAATTACGGATTTCTTGAGTCGAATCTGGGCCAAGTCAGCTGAGAAAGGATAATTGATTTTCTAAAAACTTTTTTCCATTTTCGATGTTGAAAAACCCTGGGTGCGGCTAGCTAAATTGATTTTACTTTTAAACTTGCTCATTTGTTACAGTAAGACTAACAATAAAATCAGTGTTAAAAGATATAAATTTATCAAGAGTATATCTATTTATTCCTTTACTTAACCAGCCCACTTTTTAAATAATATTAATAATATTAAAATGTGCCAAATTAAAATGCTAGTATGTATAGTATGCTTGGGTTTCCATTACATCCTCCACATTATATTTGTCTAGAAAATTGTACATAGACATACTTCAGGCGAGGCCCCTAGGCGATTGGAGTTTGCGAGGCCCACGAATTATGATTTCTGAATATGAGTTTATATTTGAATGAAGAAAACATGCAAACAAATTTTTAATTATTTATTTATATACATACATACAGCTTCTGATATCAATCGTGGACCAGTCTTCAAATGGATTAGAAGCAGTTGGTTCACTGTAGTAACAACATTGGGCCATGATTTTAATTCTACAACTATTAAAGAGAAATTTAAGTATCTTTGGCCTACGTTTTGTGGCACGCGAAAAAATTCCGACGAGGCGGCACATGTTTCTCATGCTCAAATGTAAAATTCCATATCTCGGAAACCAATAAAGATATTGAGTTCATTCCACTTTCAAAAATAACTAATCTTTTATCACCATTTCATCCAAATACAATGACCTCCTGTTCCTAATAGTAGGTAAGTTAGCAAGAGTCAAAATTTTGTGCACTGATGCGGAATGTGAGAGCCTTGTTCGGTTTTATTTAATTTTTAAGAACAATTAATTGCTTTACATGTTCTTTTTAATGGTATGTGTGGCTTATGGAACACTTGCGAAAACTACAGAAAAATCTTCGTGTGATTTCAGCAAATAGACTGCGAGATTTGGCAGTTCAAATATGAATGCAATGGAAGAAACTCGGAAGTTTCGATGAAGATGCAGGAACTATTGTTTAACCATACAAAAACGGCGATTTTTCGGTTTAAAAAGTATTTAGTTTATTTTCTTACTCATTTTGTCAATTTCCCATCCTTCATTAGGTGTTTAAGTGAGTAATTATGCCAAAAATGACAAAAATCTAGATTTTGCACGAATTGCCAATGCCGAGAATTAGCAGTATAGGGAAATAACATGAGATAGCGATTCTTCCATAAGAACACATAGTGCACGGGCAACGTGAAATGCACAATAACAATTTCACATCGAATCTGACTAGAAAATCTTTACTTGCTTTACAACAGCGGTTTTCTACTCTTGTGTGTTGGGAGATGCTTTTCACTGTTGCTTAATACACTATTGTAGTAAAATGAACTAAAATGTCTGTTTTTATCATCTAATGGAAAGTCATCATTTTGTCTTAAGATGCAAAACCTTCCTGAACAATATTGCTCAATTGCTTATGAGTCAAATGGAAAATCTAATCACCAGGATCACTAAATTTGGCAAATACACTAGGATATTCCCCAACAGCAACCAATTCTGCTGACGTAGAAGTTGACGGGGCACTACTATTGTAGTCATCTCACAATTTTGTGCTATTTTGAATAATTAGATCTCACTTGATTGAGGGGAAAAATCTTCTGGAATATCATCATCACTATCGTCTAAATTTGGAAGTTCCTCTGTGATATTCTCAAATGTAGTCAAGATGCGCTGTATTTGTTTCTTCCATGTTGATTCTAAGGGGTAATAGCATAAAAATAATATGAAAGGTAATAAACTCAAAATCCATATTAAAATCAAAGAGACAAGTGACTCACACCTTCCTAGAAGTTCGCCAGAATTCAAATATGCTGTAACATGCATGATGGGTAATCGTCCGCAAATTCACAGGACCCTTTACACACAAACAAATGCGAACACGTCGTTTGTGTGACGTCCACTAGAAGTATGAACATAAACAGGAAGGTAGAAGGTGACACTAATAGCTTACACTACAGATGGGCGGTGCAATATTTGAAAAATTAAAAAGCACGGGGATTCCCTGTAGGCCAATGTTCTTGCGGGTTAAAATAACGGATGGGTAAAAACTCGCTGAGGTAGGTACAAAGAATATGCCGACGCACTGATAACTTCAATTCAATGACTAATGAGTTCAGCCGCCGATTGAACTTGATCTATTCTTGCCTCAGATGCTTTTCAAGTACTGGTAGTTACAGGTTTACTATTACCCGACAATCACTCGATACTCTCTAAGTCGTAATTAAATATGAGTTAATTTTTAATTTTTTGTAATTTAAATTACCGTATTGTCCCGAATATAATAAATACATTTTTTTTCCAAAAAATGAAATTTTAAAAGTAGCATTATATTCAAGTACTACTATACCCAGTTTCATATATCTTTGCAGCTGAGAGAGCGAGTGAAGAAGAGAGCTTTCCAGTACGAGTTCTTATGGGAACCAATAGGAATGAAGTAGGCGGAGCCTCCCCATCGAGAACTCATTATCTCTCTGGCCTCTGTTTTGCATACATCAAGTCTCTGAGTGCTGTTTTACCACATGCTAACGCCTTTGTTGTCTGAACAGTCAAGTCCTCCCCCCCATCTCACTAACACACTGCTGGCATTTTTTCTTTCTTCTGAGCTCTCCGCAACATATTCCAGTTTACTAGATATGGCAGCGCCGAGTTTGAGTTCTTCAGCGAGGAGATGACTCCTCTCTAGGAGGTGGGGAAATGTCTCTCCACCTCCAAGCAGCGGAAACACACTAGTGGTCCCGAGTACGCACGAAATGTCAGTCGCAAAGATAAATGAAATAGACTATAGTAATTTTAAAAGATGGTAAAATCGTGTTTCGAAAAATCCGCACGTCTGTTAAGTGATACAAGATACTTGTTACATTTTAGACACATTAGGCATACATGCTACAATGTCCTTGGGCTTAGGTTTACTATTACCGGGCAATCTCTCAATATCCTCTAATGGCCAATTTACGAACTACATCCATTTGTATTTTATTTTGGGAACTTTCAATATGGAGGAACATTACGCGACTTCACCGGGTTGAGTAAGTTGTTTGAGGTGTTTTGGTTCTTCCTCAAAGGGACATGTTGCACAACTTCACCAGGTTGGGTAAGTTGGATGAAGTGTTTTGTTTCTTAACTCAAAGGGGCATTTTGTTCGACCAAGAATCATTTCAGAAAAAAATATATTTTGGCTAACATAAGCTCTTGAATTACCTGTCACACTTCCCTGATGTGGTTCCTGATCTTCTTTTGTTGTTAATGAAAAGTTAGGAGAGCACAATAGTAAATTTCATTCATTTTTAACCTCTAATAATTTGATAAAAACAATATAAATAAAATATAAATGTATGTAGTTGGTAAATTGGCCAGTAGAAGGTATTGAGTGAATGCTGTTCCTGAGTAGCATCTGTTAATGCGAGTGTTGCTTTGAAAAGAAAGAGTTCATATTTCTGCCTCTAGAGGCGCTCGGATTAACATTGAAAAACGTTAAAAACTGTTGGGAATCGCATGCTAAATTGTTTTAAAAATTTGGAAATTCTAATGTAAAATGACGTGAATAGCGGGAAAACTTAAAATGAAATAACGTAAATACAGGGTTTTACTTACATTGGAATTATAAGAAAATTGATGGGACTCAAAATGTTGTAAATAGCGGAAAAATGTACATTACGATAACGTAAATTTGGGGTTTTACTGTATTTAATAAGCCATATTTCTAAAACATTACTACATATATATTGCCAAGCAACATTATAATATATAGATTTTTACCCCTAGCTACTGGCTAGTGTTATTTTGTTGCTTAGATTTTTTAATATTAAAATTTCAGCATCCAGCTCCTCTGCCTGCTCAGCCCCAGCCAACAGTTGTGAATCCAAATCTTAAACCTATACCTAGACGCCCAATACTGAAACTGTCCAAAGTGTCCAATGGTAAGAAAAGAATACATTTATAGATTATCAGTTTTAAATGCATATGTTTGTTATCATGCTTTTAAATGCTTTAACATGTAACCAAGTGCAAAACAGTTTTTATTCAGTGTCTGTTACATTTATGGAAAGTGTGGATGGATTTTATGCTTATCGTTCACTGGGAATTCATGAGTAGTAACCAGCAATTTTCCCCTCAGTGTAAATAAGAATCATCCTACAGATGCTTCTTTGGAAGCAGAAACAATGACAGTAATTCAGTAAATAAATTACAGCCTTGATTCATTATTTATCATACTTGATTAACCTTTACTGAGTGAATATAAATAACCTTATCAGGTGTGACTTTGTGGAAGTGGTTAATATTATTCATAATAAAAACAAAAGTCGTACTTTTCCACAGTATATTGTGGAAAAGTACGATTTTTGTTGTTGCCGTACGAATTTAATTTGCACTAGAAATTCCAGCAGTTGGATTTAAAAATATATAATTTCTTTCGGAATAATTTCATTACTGATGATTCTGATAATGTGTGGCCTTGCATATAATCTTGATGAGAAATGCTGTCTCATAAGTGCAGCTTTGTTTGACAGATACAAAAACAAAGGTCGAATTCCCATTTTATAGTGGAATACTGTATCTCACCATTACAATCCTTCTATTTCCACAGACTACTATTAGTCTTATTTCTGTAGTTTGGGAACGTTAAGAATTTCCAGCTATTATGTACATAATCTCACCTTCATCTGAATCACTTCTAACTTGTAATTTCATTTTAATCAATGACATGGACAACAGTTTGCGGACATTTAAAATTATTCTTGAATCAGATTTACATCTATATTTAGACAGTAACTGATGATAGCCATGATTGATTTTGAATCTTCATTTTTTCAGGAATTGTTTTAGTATGGAATATGACGTTTTCAACACCTCATGAAGAAATTGCCAGTTACCAGTTGTATGCCTATCAGGAGGGAGCAAATTCACCTCCTTCCCCATCATTGTGGGAAAAAGTTGGTGATCTAAAGGCTTTACCACTGCCTATGGCATGCACACTTACTCAGGTGAAAATTTGATCATGCTTTGATGTATTTACAGTTAGAACTATAAGTCATTAGTTAGCGTGAACATACTGTTAAACTGCTGGAGCTCATTTGTTTTATACAATATAGCAAAATAATTTTACAGGTGCATTCACAAATCTGGGACATTCAGGATAGACATTTCTTAATTTACATATTTCCTGGTTTATTGAATTAGGTATTTTGCCTAAAAAATTGCTGGCTATTTAAATTTCTACATGTAAATTATTCAGCTTCTTTACAGCAACCATGACATATTAAGAAGTAAGTTGCTTTTTAATGTGCGTAACATTGATCGAGAATCACAAGAGAAAAAAAAACCGTAAATATAATTTAAAAATAGAAATACTAATCTATCGAGAGAGAGATGCACGCTAATATGGTGAAAAGGCAAAAATTTTAAATAAGAAAGTGTCCGTGGATGATGAAAAAACAAATGCAGCAGGGGTGGAGATCGAACCCAGATCCTCAGGTTCAAAAGACATAACTAGCACTTTAATGTGCTCTGCTATTCAGCCCAATTGTCAGAGGGCTGTTACTGTAGGAATTTAATTAGCTGGCAGGTTTTTGGTGATCTTTAAATGCTAATAATTTATGTAGGAATGATTATTGGCAGCTAGAAAAAAAAATAGGTGTTCTTTCATGCCGTGGTGATTTCGCCCAGAAACCAGGAGACGAATTGTCTAACTCTCCTTGTTAGAGTCAATGCGTGGAATAACGAAATTTCATTTGAACTTTCTGATTGGACGTTAAGATATAATTGACATCTCTAATTTGTCCCCTCGGTTGCTTGTCAACCTATGATTGGCAAACAATTTTTCATTTGTGGAAGGTTGTGTTTTGATAATCTTTATATCTGTGCCAATAAAAATTCATAAAAAGTACATGTACATATTTTATTGCCTCTGTCTGCAATGCCGATGAACTGGTGGTAGACATTTTTTAAATAGCTCCATCTGGAAAGGGTTGGAATTAGTAAACGATGAAGTGCATTTGGTTGTGACAGTAATTTCACGCCTTAATTATCTAAAAAAATCCACTTAAACTTCTGGAAATTTAATTACCATGATTACATTTAACATCTTATTTGAGCTGATTTTATAAGAGAGTCATCAGGTGGAGTTGGCCTCTTTTAGAATCCAGGAGCCAAATCTCAAGTAATAATAATTTCAACAGATTGAAAATTTGTTCATTAATTCAATTATCATTCTTCCTTTTCCAGTTTGCTGATGGTTACACATACCATTTTGCTGTCAGAGCTTTGGATGTCCATGGGCGTGTTGGTGAATTTAGTGTTCCTGGCACCATTGAACTTTTCAACTGAATCTGACTCAAAATTGTCAGGGTGGCCTTGTTTTCGTCTTAAAGACTGAAGTGTCCCCATAAATAATACTGTCATTTTATCATAAGTGAAAGTTTACTGCCAACCTCAGGGGATGATGGTGAAAATCATCTTGAGCAACTTTTCTATCCGCATGGTAGGATTTGCGTTTTTGTACAAATGTTTTTTTTTTTCAAATAAGTTCATTAAATTCCTTTCATTTCATCCAAGTAATTTATTTCATTTTCCCGTATAAGGTCTTCAGTATTCTAGTTATTAATTTTATGTAATATTATTAGTAGCTGCATTTAAAATGAATAAAAATAAAATGATTTTAAAGGATTTTATTTTCAATATACCGTATCTGCCCGGATATAAGCCGACCCGCCAAAAATTTCCAACATTTTTTGACAAAAAAGTAAATTTCGTAGATTTTATGTTGAAGTGTGCCGGGCATGCATGCACGACCTAGAATACATTATTTGAGATCGAAGAAAAGAGTGGGAAATGGTTTAGTTGTTGACATTTTGAAATATTACTTCAATTAATAATTTCGTGTTGAATAATGCTCACATTCAGTGACAGTAACTTTTTTCCATCTTCATTTTCACAATAGGTCAAAGCAATAGCGACCTTGCCAAGACAATTTTTCATCCAAGTGTATTGCCAATGAAATTAGAATTTACATTGCCTTAAGAAATTGCATTTTTATAATTATACATGTTCCATGTAAAGTTTTACCAAAATTCAAACAGTTGAGCAGCCAAAGCTGGAATCGCATTTTGCGTAATGATCTGCGTAGTCGCATAGTTAAAGTGTATATGCAATTTTAATAGCTTCCATGAATGGAGTTTTAACATGCATACAAACATTGCAATGGCTATAGCAATAACTACAATAGCCAAGTAAAACTAATAGGAACTTCTTTTAATGGCTAATGAAAAATAATACAAATTGCTAACTATTCTTAATGATACGTATGCATAGCCCTGAGAAACGAAAGAAAATATCCAATAGCATTTAGAAATAAAACAACAGTAACAAAACACGTACAATATTCTACCTTTATTATTTATTCATTAATATTCATCGTAGGTCAAATATTTACTTAACGAAAAATATAGTAGTAGTATCATTTGAACGTGACAGCAATGAGAGATGTGCTGCCATCTATGGGTCACAACGAGACAACCCTAACCCCAAATTTTTTTCTTCGACTCGCATTTAAGCCAAGGAGTGATTTTTTCATGATAGATTTTGACAAAAACATTGGCTTGTATTAGGGCAGATATGGTACTGCATAAATGAGTTCATTACTCAATCATAATATCATTATAAGAATAAATTCAGGGGTGACATAAGTGTGAGGTTTAACTTTTTAAAAATTTTCTGCTGATTGGCCTTTTCATGCAATAAACATCCCATTGGCCCGATTATAAGTTGATATTTTGAAAAATAATCCATGCTTGACTTATGCTCACAACGAGATATCTATTCCTCCCCTCCTCTCCCTGATTTTATTCTTTTGTGTCATGGGAAAAGTTCTGTACACTAACATTCTCAGAAATTGCAGTATACCATAAGTCAGGAGGGCATACTGGGTTGCAACCCAATCAGAGGGCTGTGAAGGTCGTTATGTGGTTGCAAATTGAAAATCAAATATGTATTTGTTTTCATCGAATTTCCCCTAAAATTATTTTTGTAGGTGCCAGTATAAATGATTATGTTGATTTTGATTTAGTAAAAATATCTGTACTTACTGTTTTCCTGGTAAAAGTTGTAAAAATAGTTTTTGTAAACTGATATTCTAGTTAGTTTTGAATTAAACCGAAAAGGGAGTGCAACCAATTGAACAACAAGAGGTTGTCATGACCTGAAAAGTATACCTGTTTTAAATAGCATCTTTCAGCATGCAAGATTCTTTTATAATGCCTGCAAAGCTTTGTTGACAAGCAGTCCAAATGAAATGCAGATGCTTTAGTGTTTGTAAATAAAAATTATGGTTATAAAATATGAAGTTGAAGTTTTACCTTGCAGCTATTTGTCAGGTATTCAACATTTTGCAAAAACCAATGTGGATTCACTACCCTCCATTGTGGTGCAATATGGTTTTCTTCAACAAAGTTTCATTTCCTGCTCATACCCTATTTGAGTGACATTTCATCCGAATCTTTTAGCCCCTCGAGTTGAATGCTAACAACAGACATGGGCTTGCAAAAACCACCTTTTAAGACTCGGGCACCCACAACTTGAATATTCATTAATATCTTGGATTTGTTTCTTGATCACAAAGCTTTCTCTATGCTTACTGGATGAGAAAATATAAATCTAGTCATGTAGCTCACCGATGCATGAATGTCATTCAGCATCCTCAAAAGTAAGGAAGTCTCTTATTGTGTCATTTGCTAGCTATGAAATCTCAGCAGGTGTTTCCGTTAATAAATAATGCTAGAAAGGTGTATCAGTTCAACAAAGATGATAAAAGCCTCATCAACATAAATTATAAGCAGTAGAGAAAATTTCTGCACCATTGATGAGGAAATGGAGGTAAAAACCACAATATTTGTATAACTCCAAATTAGCCTTTTACTTAACAATTACACTCTCATCTGTTCTTTGTGTATTTCTGGCTAAACAACCTATTGGATTATTATAACCATAACTCCTTGCACACGAGAGGAGGGAAACCCGGTGCTGGCATTAGCCCACTCTTTACAAAGAGCACCAAGGAGGCTAACTGTTTTACATCTCTTCCAAAGGATGGATTGTTGACTTGTGCAGTCTCATCAAAACACAAGTAAGATGTGACGATCCCAGGTTGAAAAATCCGACCTCTGCCAGATTCAAACCTGGGACCACTGCATGGAAGGCCAATGCTCAAACCATTCCGCCACTGCCAAAGCTATTGGCACTTCTGATGCGAGTCAGGGCCATAGTGACCACTTTTGGCATCCTGGGCAGAGGAGTTTCTGGTGCCCCAAAATGATCTAATAAAATTATAAGTTCGTATTTTTAAAAGGATATTTAACTAAAAATAAACAATTATTTTTTTCAAGTTTTATTTTTCGAGCTTTATTTGCAGCAAACATATTGATTGTCATTGAAATCTATACTTTTAGCCAGACCAGAAAGTCTCTCTTGGTTCATTGATGGCCGTAGGTAATTTTTGATCAATTTCAGTTGACTAAAAGAATGCTCTCCAGTTGAAATTGATGTGGTGAATGCCAGAAAAATTCTCAGTAAAATTTCCACATTGTGAAATGTACTTAAAAGTTCGTATTCGTGAATAAATCTTACATTTTTTTCTGCATAATTTTTACACTTTATTTCGAAAGCAGATGGTTTCAATCTGCAAACTCCTTCGATTAACTCTCATTCAACCACATCGTTTTTATATCTAGTTTATAATAAGACTTCCATTTGGTGCCCCCTTTACGAAGCTGTGCCCTGGGCATGTGCCCCGGTTACCCCGCCCTCACTATAGCTCGGCATCCACTGGGAGGGATAAGGGGAGGGGGCAGTTGCCTCCCTCTGGATCAGGTCTTTGTCAAGGAAAAACATACATTGATGTCTGGTCAAATCCAGGTGTGGGAGCTTACCTATCCCTATTGACCCCTCCCTTGGATAAGTTCCAGTGGGTGCCCATGCTGGTATTTCCCAAGATTTTATTTTAAATTAATAGTCGAAAAAAATGAATGTTTAATAGTACTTAATGCGGTATATTGAAGTACAAACTGTATACCTAGTTTCAGAAGTTTATGAAAGAAAATATGGTACCTATGTAACCTTATGGAAATAAAGTAAAAAGATAACTTGATTATATAAATATGTAATATAAAGTTCACTGCAAGTTCCTTGAGTATAAACAAAGTTCATCGGAATTTAAGAAACGTAAGGGATTGCAAAAACACCTATAGACAAGTTCTAAATAAGGGCAAAAACGAATTTTCAAATGATAGATGCACATTGTGAGAATGTTGTAAATTGTCCAAACAGCAAAAGTGGTTGATATAAGCAGCATTAATCCCAGAATGTTGGAAAGCATATAAGGATGCAATAAATTCATGAAAAACATCGGATAACTTATTCAGTAAGTGAAAAAATTCTAAGGTATTAAACCAGGAAAGGGAAAACTATAACCATACAGAATAGTGGGCATGGAAATCTGCTTGCCTTTATTACTGTGATTTAGTTCTTGGGCAAGGCAGGAAAGTTATTTTTACCAAGTAATAATGAACTTTATTCCACCCTATGTTGATGAACCCTGAAACAACACTAAAGGTATGAGCAAAAGAACAATTCATTTTACTAATAGTTAATGTGATGTTTTTGGAAAGATTTTCTTATACTGAAAATTTCTGGACCAAATGTTGTGACTTGTAGACATTGATTGGGTCAATATGTAAAAACATTTACTTTCATTGATAAGATTGGACATTGATATTATTTCCCAAGTGGCCTTGACACGTTCCTTAGAATAAGATCTGGAGTGCAAAGAACTAAACAAGCATGATTAATTAGGCATATTTCCAGTAATGACTGGGAATCTGTGTACTGTACTGATTGACCCAATAGCAGCTGGTAAAATAAAATTTAGGTTTTTCTGCTGCACTTGTGTTAATATAAAGATGTGCTGATATTTACGTTTTACCCATATTATGGATTCGCAAATTAAATCGAAAGTTAGCGAAATGCGGCGTTTTATCTACATTTAATGGAATCTAGGTAGAGAATATACAGTCGAGCATCCCAAATCCGACAACTTTGGGACCTGAGCCTTGCCGGATCTTGGTGTTTGCCGGATTTTGGTTGGTCGTATAATAGTCGTACACGACTTTTTTCCGCCTGTACGACCGGCTCAAACAACAGGTGTACCAATAAATATATTAAATTTCACACAATATTCAGTACGCTAATTTATTTATATGTAATTATTAGATATCATGATATAAATTTCACAATTTTAATAAATGAAAAAATGCGAAAAATACCCACTGCAATTTATTGTACGTAGTAGTGTGTGTCGTGGGACTATGCGTTATATGCCGAATTTCGCGTTATTTGCCGAATTTCGCGTGGTTTGACGGATTCAACCATTTTCAAAAATATCCGGAAAATGGATTGCCGGATTTGGGAGGTTCGACTGTAATAAAAATTCTTTAAACTGTCGCAGGTAATGTAAAGACCGGATGCATATTATACTGATTGTTTAATGGAAAATTAACTGCAGTTATTTCAACTTTCTTATAAAGAAATTGTATCATCACCTTCTTAACTAAATTGGTACAAACGGTACAAACTATCTATCTTAAAATTTAAATGCCCAGTGCATTGATGCAATGGAAAGTAAACTTGCAACATTTCAAAGAGGTGTTGACTATGAATTAACGTGGGATTCGGTTGAAAATTCCGCTACTGCGTGAAATGGCTGGTAAAACAGATTTACAAGCATACAGTAAAACGTTTCATGTAGAGAATTCCCGAAAGAATAAGTGTTACGTCCTTCCATACCAATTCAATAATCCTGTGTTCGATGATGAAATAAATTTTATGAATTCCCAGGTTCTATTTTAAAATTTATGTTTCTCCTTTCTGTTGTATGCATATAATACGATTAGGTAGTAAAACCTTTGGAAGTTCCGCTGAATTCATGAGCGGAGTTTCAATTCTTCGTAGTTACACATTACAGGAAAAATGATCCTTATTATTTGCTGTAATCACGAGTAAGAGTTTTATTAATCAAGTTATTTATTTCATTGGTTTTAATATTATTTGTATCAATATTTATTTATTTAGTTTAAAAAAGTTTATTAAGGTTTAAAAATGTTTTGCCGACAGCCCGACAGGTAGTAATAGGCGGAAATTCTAAATAAAAACATGGTATGGCATTCTGTAAAAGCAGTAAATATCTGATAATAAATATACATAAATGAAGTATTAAAAACAAACTCCAGGATCTTAGCGTATAACTAATTTCAAAAGTGGTTTATGTTTATATTTTTTAATGCGTTTACGATTTCACGAAGTAGGCGCGCCCCCAGTGGGGCAGTGGGTAATGTGAAACCATTATGTAAACGCCGGTGTAAGAGGTGGTGTAGTATCTTATGTTTGATTGTATTAAGAAAACAGATTGGCATAACACTGTTTGTGATTTTAAATTTAGTGTTAATCTTATCTGTACGTGTTATGAGTGTGAGTATCGTTGAGGATGAGTGAAATTAATGAATTGAATAGATAATAAAAGTGTTGGATTGCTGACAATTGAAAGACAAATATGGCGTCTACCAGTGATGAGCATGGTGAGTAAAATTTCGTGTAAACATATCTTGCTGTAGGTGTAGTTTTATGTTGCAATAATTTTGAATTAAGTTTAAAAAAACGCGATTGTTGTCTTATTGCTGACCTTTCATTTGTTTGGCGCTAGACCTTTGGGCTGTAAAAATGTTTAAAATAATAGTTTCAAAATATTTTATTTAGCCTTCAATAATAAAGTATTTCTCGTGCGTATTTGTATTCACTTTGACAGTTCCGTGTTACTGAAAGTCTCTTTAAAACAAAGAATTATGGTTTCATTGCAGTCAACACGATTACTTTTTCATTTGCATTTAGAAGTAAGAGATTGGAATTTAGGTAATACAGTTTTAAGGATTTTTTGTATGGAATTGACTTGACTTTAATAACCTTATGTAATACGGTATTTAAAATGTTTATACTGTAGAATAATTGCACCAACTACTCGATTTTCGCATTTTTTCATGATGAAATATCTGTTAACATATTGCAGTTCAAGAACAGAAATCTTAAGTTCCAAATCGTGTTTCTAATAATTTACGTTACTTCTCGAGTTATTTAGTTATTTTTTACCGCATTTGCCTAATTTTGTTGCGATTTCTTTATATATTTTTGTAAGATTAATGTTTGATATGAAAATCAACGGAAATGACTACTAAATGTATTCATTCATTGCGTGTTACGGTAGTTTAAGAAATGTAAAATTAAATGAGGTGATTATAGAAAGGATGTTATTCCGATACAGATTAACTGATATTGGTTTGTCACGCGTGTACTAATTACAGTTCATTAATCTGGGTAGTGTTGTTAGTAATCGTAATTTTACATTTCAATTAATTGTATATAACTATATATTGTGTGTTATTTATTGCCGTTAAGCTTTCATTGTTATTTGCCTGAATGTATTATTGTTATAGAATGACTTTTTCTCAGTGATAACAAACTGCGTCAAACGATAATCCGATTTGAAATGCGAGCTAACAGAAAACGCTAATATTCATAAGCCAAAGGATTTTTCGTGAGAATTAAATGTATGAGATTTTCCTCGTTATTAGATTACATGTTGCCTAAATATAACTGAAAATGGTACTATTATTGTTTAAATAAATGTTTGATCGGAATCAAATTTTTGCCCAAGACGCTAAAGAAGGGTTTACATGTTCAGTTTTTACCTCTGTTTTAATTATACAAGCTTGGTGTGCACAAACAAAACAATGTGTGAATTAGAAAATGAAAACTGATTCTAGTTCACACACACAGTTTTTACTGTGCAGTCCAGGCTTGTATGGTTGAAACGGGTAAAAACTGATCATGTAAATCCCCCTTATTATACTCATAGAAAAGCTAGTTACTAAATTTTTTTGACATCATTACATTTACATGATTATAGACTTCTCTCGGTATTAGTTTACATTTTGAGTCAATATAACTGAAAATGGTACTTTAATTGTTGAAATAAATATTTGTTCAATATCAGATTCTTACCAAAGACTGTTTTACTGATAGAAAAGCTGGTTACTACAATTCTTTTACATCATTACATTAACTGAATGCTTAAACGGTTGAGTATCAGTTTGTTTTAGCAAAAATGCCAATATTATCCTGTAATTGAGTCGCTTCTGTTTAGTTGAAATTGTTTTTTTTAAATTTTTTTTCTGAGATTTCTCAACTCTTGAAATTACTTATTTCAACATGTTTTCTGCTTATATTCTTTTGAAAGTTACTAAAATGTATTTATTCTTTTATTTTTTAACATCACATCTTAATTAATTCTGGCTAGAATGATATTTTTCCATTGGGTGTTTAAATTTTGTAACAAAGTTTTTATTGCATTATACATCTGGTTTCTGTTATTTGGAATCAAAATTGACTTGGTACTTGTTAAAAATTATATGAGGCTATTTACAAGTTTTTCAGTAATAATGTTATCTTCACATCATATCATAGACTCAAGGTTTCATAAAAGTCATTACAATATGCATTTTATATTTTTCATAAATTTGTGATTATATTTCCAACAATAGGATACCCTCATGAATGGGTAGCTGTCTAGCCTTACATGCAGGTATCATGGTTATCTTATACATGCATTTGAGAAGCACTCAGGGAGCTGTGGAACCTTGCTTGAGAACCCTATTTATTTTCATTGCAGGATCATGGCTTTATTTTACATTGTCAGATTATGACTCAGCATGTATTAGCCCCTATCTATCTAATTTTTTTAAACACTTTCTTTCAAACATGCAACTTCATGGGCATTATAGCATTTCTTCTTATCAGCTTCCTATTGGATCTTTATTAGAACCAGATATAAAGACATGCTTTATTGTACACAATAATATTTCTTTTGTTTTTTTTTAAACCAGTCATTACAAATATATTTGATTGCTCTATGGCTAAATTTTATATTGTGTAACAGGCCTGTTGGAGGAAGTTGTCAATATATTTGGATCTGCTGACACGGATCAGAAGTTTCGAAATGCTGTATTTGAATATCTTCCCCGAGTGCTACTTATATTATCAAGTCAGAAGGATGGCCTGCGGAAAAAGGTATTCATAATACATTTTTAGGCGAGTTAGAAATTATGATACTATAGTTGTCTATATTGTGTAAATGAATCGAGATAAAAAGTTTTTTAGATAAATAAAATTACGATCGATAATAATTACGATAAATAAAAACTTACAATTATTAACAGAAATATCCCTTCAAAAAACGTAGGAATGTTCGTATCAATACAAATCCATATTAAAATAAAGGGACTTCTATTACATCACGAATAATGACAATAGTTTGTTTAATCTCATTGCTATGATAGATGCTTGTAATTTGTTCAGATTCGCTTCAACAATATAAATACAGAAAAGGAAAGCTAATGTTATCTAGTACAAATAATGTGATAACTGTTGTCAAAATAATGAAATTATAAAAATAAACAACTAAAAAGAAAACGAAAAAATAAATTGAAAATGCCACTAATACTATATATCTATCTTCCTGTGTGAATTCAAATTAACATTTATCACAATGCCAACGCATAGATCTGGTGGCCAAGGTGACTAAAACATTCGTACATTCGTCTTATGGATTGATTATCTTACGTGAGGTGGTTCAAACCCTGCAAGCAGCTTTGGATTTTTTCATATTAGACTGGGTCCAAAACATATTTAGCGTATTTACTTTTTTCTAAGATTTTCATTCGAAAAATGAAGGTGTGGCTTGTACGCGAATACGAAGCAAAAATAAATTCAAAATAGGATATTCTGAAAATAATATTTCGATTTCCATTTTTATGTTGTTCTTTGTTAGAAGCTGTTGGATAGATCTCGTGATTTCCTCTAGAATTCAGTATGGACAGAATCAACATCGGAGCAATATTTTCAATACCTAGTATCTTTTTGCAATGTTTGAAGTGGCTGACTTGCCTGATTATAACTTTTAGACTCTTGCAGAGCTTACAGTGTAGTCTTGAGGTATTTGATTGTTTAGATCCAACACAGCGCAACTTCAGCACAAACACCATCGCTCACAAATTACTGTGTTACAGAGTAAATACGGTATTTTTACGGTAATACGGTATAAATTACTGGGGGTTCAGCCACTGATTGAACTCGATCTATTCTCGCCTCGAATGCTTTTCAAGTATAATGTAACATACGCCTAATGTGTCTACAATGTAACAAGTGTCTTGTATCTTGTAAACAGAAATGCGAAATGTACGGTGATTTTTCGAAACATGATTTTACGATCTTTTAAAATCACTAGTACTTGAATATAACACGGGGGCTTCTTTTAAAATTTCATTTTTTGGAAAAAACATTGCGTTATATTCAGGACAATTCGGTACGGTATTTTTTCTGCTTTATTTTTCTTTGCTTGCTTACTTATTAGAAGCAGGTGGGAAGAAGAGCAGTAAAATTACGGATTTCTTGAGTCGAATCTGGGCCAAGTCAGCTGAGAAAGGATAATTGATTTTCTAAAAACTTTTTTCCATTTTCGATGTTGAAAAACCCTGGGTGCGGCTAGCTAAATTGATTTTACTTTTAAACTTGCTCATTTGTTACAGTAAGACTAACAATAAAATCAGTGTTAAAAGATATAAATTTATCAAGAGTATATCTATTTATTCCTTTACTTAACCAGCCCACTTTTTAAATAATATTAATAATATTAAAATGTGCCAAATTAAAATGCTAGTATGTATAGTATGCTTGGGTTTCCATTACATCCTCCACATTATATTTGTCTAGAAAATTGTACATAGACATACTTCAGGCGAGGCCCCTAGGCGATTGGAGTTTTGCGAGGCCCACGAATTATGATTTCTGAATATGAGTTTATATTTGAATGAAGAAAACATGCAAACAAATTTTTAATTATTTATTTATATACATACATACAGCTTCTGATATCAATCGTGGACCAGTCTTCAAATGGATTAGAAGCAGTTGGTTCACTGTAGTAACAACATTGGGCCATGATTTTAATTCTACAACTATTAAAGAGAAATTTAAGTATCTTTGGCCTACGTTTTGTGGCACGCGAAAAAATTCCGACGAGGCGGCACATGTTTCTCATGCTCAAATGTAAAATTCCATATCTCGGAAACCAATAAAGATATTGAGTTCATTCCACTTTCAAAAATAACTAATCTTTTATCACCATTTCATCCAAATACAATGACCTCCTGTTCCTAATAGTAGGTAAGTTAGCAAGAGTCAAAATTTTGTGCACTGATGCGGAATGTGAGAGCCTTGTTCGGTTTTATTTAATTTTTAAGAACAATTAATTGCTTTACATGTTCTTTTTAATGGTATGTGTGGCTTATGGAACACTTGCGAAAACTACAGAAAAATCTTCGTGTGATTTCAGCAAATAGACTGCGAGATTTGGCAGTTCAAATATGAATGCAATGGAAGAAACTCGGAAGTTTCGATGAAGATGCAGGAACTATTGTTTAACCATACAAAAACGGCGATTTTTCGGTTTAAAAAGTATTTAGTTTATTTTCTTACTCATTTTGTCAATTTCCCATCCTTCATTAGGTGTTTAAGTGAGTAATTATGCCAAAAATGACAAAAATCTAGATTTTGCACGAATTGCCAATGCCGAGAATTAGCAGTATAGGGAAATAACATGAGATAGCGATTCTTCCATAAGAACACATAGTGCACGGGCAACGTGAAATGCACAATAACAATTTCACATCGAATCTGACTAGAAAATCTTTACTTGCTTTACAACAGCGGTTTTCTACTCTTGTGTGTTGGGAGATGCTTTTCACTGTTGCTTAATACACTATTGTAGTAAAATGAACTAAAATGTCTGTTTTTATCATCTAATGGAAAGTCATCATTTTGTCTTAAGATGCAAAACCTTCCTGAACAATATTGCTCAATTGCTTATGAGTCAAATGGAAAATCTAATCACCAGGATCACTAAATTTGGCAAATACACTAGGATATTCCCCAACAGCAACCAATTCTGCTGACGTAGAAGTTGACGGGGCACTACTATTGTAGTCATCTCACAATTTTGTGCTATTTTGAATAATTAGATCTCACTTGATTGAGGGGAAAAATCTTCTGGAATATCATCATCACTATCGTCTAAATTTGGAAGTTCCTCTGTGATATTCTCAAATGTAGTCAAGATGCGCTGTATTTGTTTCTTCCATGTTGATTCTAAGGGGTAATAGCATAAAAATAATATGAAAGGTAATAAACTCAAAATCCATATTAAAATCAAAGAGACAAGTGACTCACACCTTCCTAGAAGTTCGCCAGAATTCAAATATGCTGTAACATGCATGATGGGTAATCGTCCGCAAATTCACAGGACCCTTTACACACAAACAAATGCGAACACGTCGTTTGTGTGACGTCCACTAGAAGTATGAACATAAACAGGAAGGTAGAAGGTGACACTAATAGCTTACACTACAGATGGGCGGTGCAATATTTGAAAAATTAAAAAGCACGGGGATTCCCTGTAGGCCAATGTTCTTGCGGGTTAAAATAACGGATGGGTAAAAACTCGCTGAGGTAGGTACAAAGAATATGCCGACGCACTGATAACTTCAATTCAATGACTAATGAGTTCAGCCGCCGATTGAACTTGATCTATTCTTGCCTCAGATGCTTTTCAAGTACTGGTAGTTACAGGTTTACTATTACCCGACAATCACTCGATACTCTCTAAGTCGTAATTAAATATGAGTTAATTTTTAATTTTTTGTAATTTAAATTACCGTATTGTCCCGAATATAATAAATACATTTTTTTTCCAAAAAATGAAATTTTAAAAGTAGCATTATATTCAAGTACTACTATACCCAGTTTCATATATCTTTGCAGCTGAGAGAGCGAGTGAAGAAGAGAGCTTTCCAGTACGAGTTCTTATGGGAACCAATAGGAATGAAGTAGGCGGAGCCTCCCCATCGAGAACTCATTATCTCTCTGGCCTCTGTTTTGCATACATCAAGTCTCTGAGTGCTGTTTTACCACATGCTAACGCCTTTGTTGTCTGAACAGTCAAGTCCTCCCCCCCATCTCACTAACACACTGCTGGCATTTTTTCTTTCTTCTGAGCTCTCCGCAACATATTCCAGTTTACTAGATATGGCAGCGCCGAGTTTGAGTTCTTCAGCGAGGAGATGACTCCTCTCTAGGAGGTGGGGAAATGTCTCTCCACCTCCAAGCAGCGGAAACACACTAGTGGTCCCGAGTACGCACGAAATGTCAGTCGCAAAGATAAATGAAATAGACTATAGTAATTTTAAAAGATGGTAAAATCGTGTTTCGAAAAATCCGCACGTCTGTTAAGTGATACAAGATACTTGTTACATTTTAGACACATTAGGCATACATGCTACAATGTCCTTGGGCTTAGGTTTACTATTACCGGGCAATCTCTCAATATCCTCTAATGGCCAATTTACGAACTACATCCATTTGTATTTTATTTTGGGAACTTTCAATATGGAGGAACATTACGCGACTTCACCGGGTTGAGTAAGTTGTTTGAGGTGTTTTGGTTCTTCCTCAAAGGGACATGTTGCACAACTTCACCAGGTTGGGTAAGTTGGATGAAGTGTTTTGTTTCTTAACTCAAAGGGGCATTTTGTTCGACCAAGAATCATTTCAGAAAAAAATATATTTTGGCTAACATAAGCTCTTGAATTACCTGTCACACTTCCCTGATGTGGTTCCTGATCTTCTTTTGTTGTTAATGAAAAGTTAGGAGAGCACAATAGTAAATTTCATTCATTTTTAACCTCTAATAATTTGATAAAAACAATATAAATAAAATATAAATGTATGTAGTTGGTAAATTGGCCAGTAGAAGGTATTGAGTGAATGCTGTTCCTGAGTAGCATCTGTTAATGCGAGTGTTGCTTTGAAAAGAAAGAGTTCATATTTCTGCCTCTAGAGGCGCTCGGATTAACATTGAAAAACGTTAAAAACTGTTGGGAATCGCATGCTAAATTGTTTTAAAAATTTGGAAATTCTAATGTAAAATGACGTGAATAGCGGGAAAACTTAAAATGAAATAACGTAAATACAGGGTTTTACTTACATTGGAATTATAAGAAAATTGATGGGACTCAAAATGTTGTAAATAGCGGAAAAATGTACATTACGATAACGTAAATTTGGGGTTTTACTGTATTTAATAAGCCATATTTCTAAAACATTACTACATATATATTGCCAAGCAACATTATAATATATAGATTTTTACCCCTAGCTACTGGCTAGTGTTATTTTGTTGCTTAGATTTTTTAATATTAAAATTTCAGCATCCAGCTCCTCTGCCTGCTCAGCCCCAGCCAACAGTTGTGAATCCAAATCTTAAACCTATACCTAGACGCCCAATACTGAAACTGTCCAAAGTGTCCAATGGTAAGAAAAGAATACATTTATAGATTATCAGTTTTAAATGCATATGTTTGTTATCATGCTTTTAAATGCTTTAACATGTAACCAAGTGCAAAACAGTTTTTATTCAGTGTCTGTTACATTTATGGAAAGTGTGGATGGATTTTATGCTTATCGTTCACTGGGAATTCATGAGTAGTAACCAGCAATTTTCCCCTCAGTGTAAATAAGAATCATCCTACAGATGCTTCTTTGGAAGCAGAAACAATGACAGTAATTCAGTAAATAAATTACAGCCTTGATTCATTATTTATCATACTTGATTAACCTTTACTGAGTGAATATAAATAACCTTATCAGGTGTGACTTTGTGGAAGTGGTTAATATTATTCATAATAAAAACAAAAGTCGTACTTTTCCACAGTATATTGTGGAAAAGTACGATTTTTGTTGTTGCCGTACGAATTTAATTTGCACTAGAAATTCCAGCAGTTGGATTTAAAAATATATAATTTCTTTCGGAATAATTTCATTACTGATGATTCTGATAATGTGTGGCCTTGCATATAATCTTGATGAGAAATGCTGTCTCATAAGTGCAGCTTTGTTTGACAGATACAAAAACAAAGGTCGAATTCCCATTTTATAGTGGAATACTGTATCTCACCATTACAATCCTTCTATTTCCACAGACTACTATTAGTCTTATTTCTGTAGTTTGGGAACGTTAAGAATTTCCAGCTATTATGTACATAATCTCACCTTCATCTGAATCACTTCTAACTTGTAATTTCATTTTAATCAATGACATGGACAACAGTTTGCGGACATTTAAAATTATTCTTGAATCAGATTTACATCTATATTTAGACAGTAACTGATGATAGCCATGATTGATTTTGAATCTTCATTTTTTCAGGAATTGTTTTAGTATGGAATATGACGTTTTCAACACCTCATGAAGAAATTGCCAGTTACCAGTTGTATGCCTATCAGGAGGGAGCAAATTCACCTCCTTCCCCATCATTGTGGGAAAAAGTTGGTGATCTAAAGGCTTTACCACTGCCTATGGCATGCACACTTACTCAGGTGAAAATTTGATCATGCTTTGATGTATTTACAGTTAGAACTATAAGTCATTAGTTAGCGTGAACATACTGTTAAACTGCTGGAGCTCATTTGTTTTATACAATATAGCAAAATAATTTTACAGGTGCATTCACAAATCTGGGACATTCAGGATAGACATTTCTTAATTTACATATTTCCTGGTTTATTGAATTAGGTATTTTGCCTAAAAAATTGCTGGCTATTTAAATTTCTACATGTAAATTATTCAGCTTCTTTACAGCAACCATGACATATTAAGAAGTAAGTTGCTTTTTAATGTGCGTAACATTGATCGAGAATCACAAGAGAAAAAAAAACCGTAAATATAATTTAAAAATAGAAATACTAATCTATCGAGAGAGAGATGCACGCTAATATGGTGAAAAGGCAAAAATTTTAAATAAGAAAGTGTCCGTGGATGATGAAAAAACAAATGCAGCAGGGGTGGAGATCGAACCCAGATCCTCAGGTTCAAAAGACATAACTAGCACTTTAATGTGCTCTGCTATTCAGCCCAATTGTCAGAGGGCTGTTACTGTAGGAATTTAATTAGCTGGCAGGTTTTTGGTGATCTTTAAATGCTAATAATTTATGTAGGAATGATTATTGGCAGCTAGAAAAAAAAATAGGTGTTCTTTCATGCCGTGGTGATTTCGCCCAGAAACCAGGAGACGAATTGTCTAACTCTCCTTGTTAGAGTCAATGCGTGGAATAACGAAATTTCATTTGAACTTTCTGATTGGACGTTAAGATATAATTGACATCTCTAATTTGTCCCCTCGGTTGCTTGTCAACCTATGATTGGCAAACAATTTTTCATTTGTGGAAGGTTGTGTTTTGATAATCTTTATATCTGTGCCAATAAAAATTCATAAAAAGTACATGTACATATTTTATTGCCTCTGTCTGCAATGCCGATGAACTGGTGGTAGACATTTTTTAAATAGCTCCATCTGGAAAGGGTTGGAATTAGTAAACGATGAAGTGCATTTGGTTGTGACAGTAATTTCACGCCTTAATTATCTAAAAAAATCCACTTAAACTTCTGGAAATTTAATTACCATGATTACATTTAACATCTTATTTGAGCTGATTTTATAAGAGAGTCATCAGGTGGAGTTGGCCTCTTTTAGAATCCAGGAGCCAAATCTCAAGTAATAATAATTTCAACAGATTGAAAATTTGTTCATTAATTCAATTATCATTCTTCCTTTTCCAGTTTGCTGATGGTTACACATACCATTTTGCTGTCAGAGCTTTGGATGTCCATGGGCGTGTTGGTGAATTTAGTGTTCCTGGCACCATTGAACTTTTCAACTGAATCTGACTCAAAATTGTCAGGGTGGCCTTGTTTTCGTCTTAAAGACTGAAGTGTCCCCATAAATAATACTGTCATTTTATCATAAGTGAAAGTTTACTGCCAACCTCAGGGGATGATGGTGAAAATCATCTTGAGCAACTTTTCTATCCGCATGGTAGGATTTGCGTTTTTGTACAAATGTTTTTTTTTTTTCAAATAAGTTCATTAAATTCCTTTCATTTCATCCAAGTAATTTATTTCATTTTCCCGTATAAGGTCTTCAGTATTCTAGTTATTAATTTTATGTAATATTATTAGTAGCTGCATTTAAAATGAATAAAAATAAAATGATTTTAAAGGATTTTATTTTCAATATACCGTATCTGCCCGGATATAAGCCGACCCGCCAAAAATTTCCAACATTTTTTGACAAAAAAGTAAATTTCGTAGATTTTATGTTGAAGTGTGCCGGGCATGCATGCACGACCTAGAATACATTATTTGAGATCGAAGAAAAGAGTGGGAAATGGTTTAGTTGTTGACATTTTGAAATATTACTTCAATTAATAATTTCGTGTTGAATAATGCTCACATTCAGTGACAGTAACTTTTTTCCATCTTCATTTTCACAATAGGTCAAAGCAATAGCGACCTTGCCAAGACAATTTTTCATCCAAGTGTATTGCCAATGAAATTAGAATTTACATTGCCTTAAGAAATTGCATTTTTATAATTATACATGTTCCATGTAAAGTTTTACCAAAATTCAAACAGTTGAGCAGCCAAAGCTGGAATCGCATTTTGCGTAATGATCTGCGTAGTCGCATAGTTAAAGTGTATATGCAATTTTAATAGCTTCCATGAATGGAGTTTTAACATGCATACAAACATTGCAATGGCTATAGCAATAACTACAATAGCCAAGTAAAACTAATAGGAACTTCTTTTAATGGCTAATGAAAAATAATACAAATTGCTAACTATTCTTAATGATACGTATGCATAGCCCTGAGAAACGAAAGAAAATATCCAATAGCATTTAGAAATAAAACAACAGTAACAAAACACGTACAATATTCTACCTTTATTATTTATTCATTAATATTCATCGTAGGTCAAATATTTACTTAACGAAAAATATAGTAGTAGTATCATTTGAACGTGACAGCAATGAGAGATGTGCTGCCATCTATGGGTCACAACGAGACAACCCTAACCCCAAATTTTTTTCTTCGACTCGCATTTAAGCCAAGGAGTGATTTTTTCATGATAGATTTTGACAAAAACATTGGCTTGTATTAGGGCAGATATGGTACTGCATAAATGAGTTCATTACTCAATCATAATATCATTATAAGAATAAATTCAGGGGTGACATAAGTGTGAGGTTTAACTTTTTAAAAATTTTCTGCTGATTGGCCTTTTCATGCAATAAACATCCCATTGGCCCGATTATAAGTTGATATTTTGAAAAATAATCCATGCTTGACTTATGCTCACAACGAGATATCTATTCCTCCCCTCCTCTCCCTGATTTTATTCTTTTGTGTCATGGGAAAAGTTCTGTACACTAACATTCTCAGAAATTGCAGTATACCATAAGTCAGGAGGGCATACTGGGTTGCAACCCAATCAGAGGGCTGTGAAGGTCGTTATGTGGTTGCAAATTGAAAATCAAATATGTATTTGTTTTCATCGAATTTCCCCTAAAATTATTTTTGTAGGTGCCAGTATAAATGATTATGTTGATTTTGATTTAGTAAAAATATCTGTACTTACTGTTTTCCTGGTAAAAGTTGTAAAAATAGTTTTTGTAAACTGATATTCTAGTTAGTTTTGAATTAAACCGAAAAGGGAGTGCAACCAATTGAACAACAAGAGGTTGTCATGACCTGAAAAGTATACCTGTTTTAAATAGCATCTTTCAGCATGCAAGATTCTTTTATAATGCCTGCAAAGCTTTGTTGACAAGCAGTCCAAATGAAATGCAGATGCTTTAGTGTTTGTAAATAAAAATTATGGTTATAAAATATGAAGTTGAAGTTTTACCTTGCAGCTATTTGTCAGGTATTCAACATTTTGCAAAAACCAATGTGGATTCACTACCCTCCATTGTGGTGCAATATGGTTTTCTTCAACGAAGTTTCATTTCCTGCTCATACCCTATTTGAGTGACATTTCATCCGAATCTTTTAGCCCCTCGAGTTGAATGCTAACAACAGACATGGGCTTGCAAAAACCACCTTTTAAGACTCGGGCACCCACAACTTGAATATTCATCAATATCTTGGATTTGTTTCTTGATCACAAAGCTTTCTCTATGCTTACTGGATGAGAAAATATAAATCTAGTCATGTAGCTCACCCATGCATGAATGTCATTCAGCATCCTCAAAAGTAAGGAAGTCTCTTATTGTGTCATTTGCTAGCTATGAAATCTCAGCAGGTGTTTCCGTTAATAAATAATGCTAGAAAGGTGTATCAGTTCAACAAAGATGATAAAAGCCTCATCAACATAAATTATAAGCAGTAGAGAAAATTTCTGCACCATTGATGAGGAAATGGAGGTAAAAACCACAATATTTGTATAACTCCAAATTAGCCTTTTACTTAACAATTACACTCTCATCTGTTCTTTGTGTATTTCTGGCTAAACAACCTATTGGATTATTATAACCATAACTCCTTGCACACGAGAGGAGGGAAACCCGGTGCTGGCATTAGCCCACTCTTTACAAAGAGCACCAAGGAGGCTAACTGTTTTACATCTCTTCCAAAGGATGGGATTGTTGACTTGTGCAGTCTCATCAAAACACAAGTAAGATGTGACGATCCCAGGTTGAAAAATCCGACCTCGGCCAGATTCAAACCTGGGACCACTGCATGGAAGGCCAATGCTCAAACCATTCCGCCACTGCCAAAGCTCTTGGCACTTCTGATGCGAGTCAGGGCCATAGTGACCACTTTTGGCATCCTGGGCAGAGGAGTTTCTGGTGCCCCAAAATGATCTAATAAAATTATAAGTTCGTATTTTTAAAAGGATATTTAACTAAAAATAAACAATTATTTTTTTCAAGTTTTATTTTTCGAGCTTTATTTGCAGCAAACATATTGATTGTCATTGAAATCTATACTTTTAGCCAGACCAGAAAGTCTCTCTTGGTTCATTGATGGCCGTAGGTAATTTTTGATCAATTTCAGTTGACTAAAAGAATGCTCTCCAGTTGAAATTGATGTGGTGAATGCCAGAAAAATTCTCAGTAAAATTTCCACATTGTGAAATGTACTTAAAAGTTCGTATTCGTGAATAAATCTTACATTTTTTTCTGCATAATTTTTACACTTTATTTCGAAAGCAGATGGTTTCAATCTGCAAACTCCTTCGATTAACTCTCATTCAACCACATCGTTTTTATATCTAGTTTATAATAAGACTTCCATTTGGTGCCCCCTTTACGAAGCTGTGCCCTGGGCACGTGCCCCGGTTACCCCGCCCTCACTATAGCTCGGCATCCACTGGGAGGGATAAGGGGAGGGGGCAGTTGCCTCCCTCTGGATCAGGTCTTTGTCAAGGAAAAACATACATTGATGTCTGGTCAAATCCAGGTGTGGGAGCTTACCTATCCCTATTGACCCCTCCCTTGGATAAGTTCCAGTGGGTGCCCATGCTGGTATTTCCCAAGATTTTATTTTAAATTAATAGTCGAAAAAAATGAATGTTTAATAGTACTTAATGCGGTATATTGAAGTACAAACTGTATACCTAGTTTCAGAAGTTTATGAAAGAAAATATGGTACCTATGTAACCTTATGGAAATAAAGTAAAAAGATAACTTGATTATATAAATATGTAATATAAAGTTCACTGCAAGTTCCTTGAGTATAAACAAAGTTCATCGGAATTTAAGAAACGTAAGGGATTGCAAAAACACCTATAGACAAGTTCTAAATAAGGGCAAAAACGAATTTTCAAATGATAGATGCACATTGTGAGAATGTTGTAAATTGTCCAAACAGCAAAAGTGGTTGATATAAGCAGCATTAATCCCAGAATGTCGGAAAGCATATAAGGATGCAATAAATTCATGAAAAACATCGGATAACTTATTCAGTAAGTGAAAAAATTCTAAGGTATTAAACCAGGAAAGGGAAAACTATAACCATACAGAATAGTGGGCATGGAAATCTGCTTGCCTTTATTACTGTGATTTAGTTCTTGGGCAAGGCAGGAAAGTTATTTTTACCAAGTAATAATGAACTTTATTCCACCCTATGTTGATGAACCCTGAAACAACACTAAAGGTATGAGCAAAAGAACAATTCATTTTACTAATAGTTAATGTGATGTTTTTGGAAAGATTTTCTTATACTGAAAATTTCTGGACCAAATGTTGTGACTTGTAGACATTGATTGGGTCAATATGTAAAAACATTTACTTTCATTGATAAGATTGGACATTGATATTATTTCCCAAGTGGCCTTGACACGTTCCTTAGAATAAGATCTGGAGTGCAAAGAACTAAACAAGCATGATTAATTAGGCATATTTCCAGTAATGACTGGGAATCTGTGTACTGTACTGATTGACCCAATAGCAGCTGGTAAAATAAAATTTAGGTTTTTCTGCTGCACTTGTGTTAATATAAAGATGTGCTGATATTTA
This sequence comes from Tanypteryx hageni, assembly GCA_028673005.1. NCBI lineage: Eukaryota > Metazoa > Arthropoda > Insecta > Odonata > Petaluridae > Tanypteryx > Tanypteryx hageni. The sequence continues at coordinate 113,743,784 of CM054116.1, forward strand.
CGTTTTACCCATATTATGGATTCGCAAATTAAATCGAAAGTTAGCGAAATGCGGCGTTTTATCTACATTTAATGGAATCTAGGTAGAGAATATACAGTCGAGCATCCCAAATCCGACAACTTTGGGACCTGAGCCTTGCCGGATCTTGGTGTTTGCCGGATTTTGGTTGGTCGTATAATAGTCGTACACGACTTTTTTCCGCCTGTACGACCGGCTCAAACAACAGGTGTACCAATAAATATATTAAATTTCACACAATATTCAGTACGCTAATTTATTTATATGTAATTATTAGATATCATGATATAAATTTCACAATTTTAATAAATGAAAAAATGCGAAAAATACCCACTGCAATTTATTGTACGTAGTAGTGTGTGTCGTGGGACTATGCGTTATATGCCGAATTTCGCGTTATTTGCCGAATTTCGCGTGGTTTGACGGATTCAACCATTTTCAAAAATATCCGGAAAATGGATTGCCGGATTTGGGAGGTTCGACTGTAATAAAAATTCTTTAAACTGTCGCAGGTAATGTAAAGACCGGATGCATATTATACTGATTGTTTAATGGAAAATTAACTGCAGTTATTTCAACTTTCTTATAAAGAAATTGTATCATCACCTTCTTAACTAAATTGGTACAAACGGTACAAACTATCTATCTTAAAATTTAAATGCCCAGTGCATTGATGCAATGGAAAGTAAACTTGCAACATTTCAAAGAGGTGTTGACTATGAATTAACGTGGGATTCGGTTGAAAATTCCGCTACTGCGTGAAATGGCTGGTAAAACAGATTTACAAGCATACAGTAAAACGTTTCATGTAGAGAATTCCCGAAAGAATAAGTGTTACGTCCTTCCATACCAATTCAATAATCCTGTGTTCGATGATGAAATAAATTTTATGAATTCCCAGGTTCTATTTTAAAATTTATGTTTCTCCTTTCTGTTGTATGCATATAATACGATTAGGTAGTAAAACCTTTGGAAGTTCCGCTGAATTCATGAGCGGAGTTTCAATTCTTCGTAGTTACACATTACAGGAAAAATGATCCTTATTATTTGCTGTAATCACGAGTAAGAGTTTTATTAATCAAGTTATTTATTTCATTGGTTTTAATATTATTTGTATCAATATTTATTTATTTAGTTTAAAAAAGTTTATTAAGGTTTAAAAATGTTTTGCCGACAGCCCGACAGGTAGTAATAGGCGGAAATTCTAAATAAAAACATGGTATGGCATTCTGTAAAAGCAGTAAATATCTGATAATAAATATACATAAATGAAGTATTAAAAACAAACTCCAGGATCTTAGCGTATAACTAATTTCAAAAGTGGTTTATGTTTATATTTTTTAATGCGTTTACGATTTCACGAAGTAGGCGCGCCCCCAGTGGGGCAGTGGGTAATGTGAAACCATTATGTAAACGCCGGTGTAAGAGGTGGTGTAGTATCTTATGTTTGATTGTATTAAGAAAACAGATTGGCATAACACTGTTTGTGATTTTAAATTTAGTGTTAATCTTATCTGTACGTGTTATGAGTGTGAGTATCGTTGAGGATGAGTGAAATTAATGAATTGAATAGATAATAAAAGTGTTGGATTGCTGACAATTGAAAGACAAATATGGCGTCTACCAGTGATGAGCATGGTGAGTAAAATTTCGTGTAAACATATCTTGCTGTAGGTGTAGTTTTATGTTGCAATAATTTTGAATTAAGTTTAAAAAAACGCGATTGTTGTCTTATTGCTGACCTTTCATTTGTTTGGCGCTAGACCTTTGGGCTGTAAAAATGTTTAAAATAATAGTTTCAAAATATTTTATTTAGCCTTCAATAATAAAGTATTTCTCGTGCGTATTTGTATTCACTTTGACAGTTCCGTGTTACTGAAAGTCTCTTTAAAACAAAGAATTATGGTTTCATTGCAGTCAACACGATTACTTTTTCATTTGCATTTAGAAGTAAGAGATTGGAATTTAGGTAATACAGTTTTAAGGATTTTTTGTATGGAATTGACTTGACTTTAATAACCTTATGTAATACGGTATTTAAAATGTTTATACTGTAGAATAATTGCACCAACTACTCGATTTTCGCATTTTTTCATGATGAAATATCTGTTAACATATTGCAGTTCAAGAACAGAAATCTTAAGTTCCAAATCGTGTTTCTAATAATTTACGTTACTTCTCGAGTTATTTAGTTATTTTTTACCGCATTTGCCTAATTTTGTTGCGATTTCTTTATATATTTTTGTAAGATTAATGTTTGATATGAAAATCAACGGAAATGACTACTAAATGTATTCATTCATTGCGTGTTACGGTAGTTTAAGAAATGTAAAATTAAATGAGGTGATTATAGAAAGGATGTTATTCCGATACAGATTAACTGATATTGGTTTGTCACGCGTGTACTAATTACAGTTCATTAATCTGGGTAGTGTTGTTAGTAATCGTAATTTTACATTTCAATTAATTGTATATAACTATATATTGTGTGTTATTTATTGCCGTTAAGCTTTCATTGTTATTTGCCTGAATGTATTATTGTTATAGAATGACTTTTTCTCAGTGATAACAAACTGCGTCAAACGATAATCCGATTTGAAATGCGAGCTAACAGAAAACGCTAATATTCATAAGCCAAAGGATTTTTCGTGAGAATTAAATGTATGAGATTTTCCTCGTTATTAGATTACATGTTGCCTAAATATAACTGAAAATGGTACTATTATTGTTTAAATAAATGTTTGATCGGAATCAAATTTTTGCCCAAGACGCTAAAGAAGGGTTTACATGTTCAGTTTTTACCTCTGTTTTAATTATACAAGCTTGGTGTGCACAAACAAAACAATGTGTGAATTAGAAAATGAAAACTGATTCTAGTTCACACACACAGTTTTTACTGTGCAGTCCAGGCTTGTATGGTTGAAACGGATAAAAACTGATCATGTAAATCCCCCTTATTATACTTATAGAAAAGCTAGTTACTAAATTTTTTTGACATCATTACATTTACATGATTATAGACTTCTCTCGGTATTAGTTTACATTTTGAGTCAATATAACTGAAAATGGTACTTTAATTGTTGAAATAAATATTTGTTCAATATCAGATTCTTACCAAAGACTGTTTTACTGATAGAAAAGCTGGTTACTACAATTCTTTTACATCATTACATTAACTGAATGCTTAAACGGTTGAGTATCAGTTTGTTTTAGCAAAAATGCCAATATTATCCTGTAATTGAGTCGCTTCTGTTTAGTTGAAATTGTTTTTTTTTAAATTTTTTTTCTGAGATTTCTCAACTCTTGAAATTACTTATTTCAACATGTTTTCTGCTTATATTCTTTTGAAAGTTACTAAAATGTATTTATTCTTTTATTTTTTAACATCACATCTTAATTAATTCTGGCTAGAATGATATTTTTCCATTGGGTGTTTAAATTTTGTAACAAAGTTTTTATTGCATTATACATCTGGTTTCTGTTATTTGGAATCAAAATTGACTTGGTACTTGTTAAAAATTATATGAGGCTATTTACAAGTTTTTCAGTAATAATGTTATCTTCACATCATATCATAGACTCAAGGTTTCATAAAAGTCATTACAATATGCATTTTATATTTTTCATAAATTTGTGATTATATTTCCAACAATAGGATACCCTCATGAATGGGTAGCTGTCTAGCCTTACATGCAGGTATCATGGTTATCTTATACATGCATTTGAGAAGCACTCAGGGAGCTGTGGAACCTTGCTTGAGAACCCTATTTATTTTCATTGCAGGATCATGGCTTTATTTTACATTGTCAGATTATGACTCAGCATGTATTAGCCCCTATCTATCTAATTTTTTTAAACACTTTCTTTCAAACATGCAACTTCATGGGCATTATAGCATTTCTTCTTATCAGCTTCCTATTGGATCTTTATTAGAACCAGATATAAAGACATGCTTTATTGTACACAATAATATTTCTTTTGTTTTTTTTTAAACCAGTCATTACAAATATATTTGATTGCTCTATGGCTAAATTTTATATTGTGTAACAGGCCTGTTGGAGGAAGTTGTCAATATATTTGGATCTGCTGACACGGATCAGAAGTTTCGAAATGCTGTATTTGAATATCTTCCCCGAGTGCTACTTATATTATCAAGTCAGAAGGATGGCCTGCGGAAAAAGGTATTCATAATACATTTTTAGGCGAGTTAGAAATTATGATACTATAGTTGTCTATATTGTGTAAATGAATCGAGATAAAAAGTTTTTTAGATAAATAAAATTACGATCGATAATAATTACGATAAATAAAAACTTACAATTATTAACAGAAATATCCCTTCAAAAAACGTAGGAATGTTCGTATCAATACAAATCCATATTAAAATAAAGGGACTTCTATTACATCACGAATAATGACAATAGTTTGTTTAATCTCATTGCTATGATAGATGCTTGTAATTTGTTCAGATTCGCTTCAACAATATAAATACAGAAAAGGAAAGCTAATGTTATCTAGTACAAATAATGTGATAACTGTTGTCAAAATAATGAAATTATAAAAATAAACAACTAAAAAGAAAACGAAAAAATAAATTGAAAATGCCACTAATACTATATATCTATCTTCCTGTGTGAATTCAAATTAACATTTATCACAATGCCAACGCATAGATCTGGTGGCCAAGGTGACTAAAACATTCGTACATTCGTCTTATGGATTGATTATCTTACGTGAGGTGGTTCAAACCCTGCAAGCAGCTTTGGATTTTTTCATATTAGACTGGGTCCAAAACATATTTAGCGTATTTACTTTTTTCTAAGATTTTCATTCGAAAAATGAAGGTGTGGCTTGTACGCGAATACGAAGCAAAAATAAATTCAAAATAGGATATTCTGAAAATAATATTTCGATTTCCATTTTTATGTTGTTCTTTGTTAGAAGCTGTTGGATAGATCTCGTGATTTCCTCTAGAATTCAGTATGGACAGAATCAACATCGGAGCAATATTTTCAATACCTAGTATCTTTTTGCAATGTTTGAAGTGGCTGACTTGCCTGATTATAACTTTTAGACTCTTGCAGAGCTTACAGTGTAGTCTTGAGGTATTTGATTGTTTAGATCCAACACAGCGCAACTTCAGCACAAACACCATCGCTCACAAATTACTGTGTTACAGAGTAAATACGGTATTTTTACGGTAATACGGTATAAATTACTGGGGGTTCAGCCACTGATTGAACTCGATCTATTCTCGCCTCGAATGCTTTTCAAGTATAATGTAACATACGCCTAATGTGTCTACAATGTAACAAGTGTCTTGTATCTTGTAAACAGAAATGCGAAATGTACGGTGATTTTTCGAAACATGATTTTACGATCTTTTAAAATCACTAGTACTTGAATATAACACGGGGGCTTCTTTTAAAATTTCATTTTTTGGAAAAAACATTGCGTTATATTCAGGACAATTCGGTACGGTATTTTTTCTGCTTTATTTTTCTTTGCTTGCTTACTTATTAGAAGCAGGTGGGAAGAAGAGGAGTAAAATTACGGATTTCTTGAGTCGAATCTGGGCCAAGTCAGCTGAGAAAGGATAATTGATTTTCTAAAAACTTTTTTCCATTTTCGATGTTGAAAAACCCTGGGTGCGGCTAGCTAAATTGATTTTACTTTTAAACTTGCTCATTTGTTACAGTAAGACTAACAATAAAATCAGTGTTAAAAGATATAAATTTATCAAGAGTATATCTATTTATTCCTTTACTTAACCAGCCCACTTTTTAAATAATATTAATAATATTAAAATGTGCCAAATTAAAATGCTAGTATGTATAGTATGCTTGGGTTTCCATTACATCCTCCACATTATATTTGTCTAGAAAATTGTACATAGACATACTTCAGGCGAGGCCCCTAGGCGATTGGAGTTTTGCGAGGCCCACGAATTATGATTTCTGAATATGAGTTTATATTTGAATGAAGAAAACATGCAAACAAATTTTTAATTATTTATTTATATACATACATACAGCTTCTGATATCAATCGTGGACCAGTCTTCAAATGGATTAGAAGCAGTTGGTTCACTGTAGTAACAACATTGGGCCATGATTTTAATTCTACAACTATTAAAGAGAAATTTAAGTATCTTTGGCCTACGTTTTGTGGCACGCGAAAAAATTCCGACGAGGCGGCACATGTTTCTCATGCTCAAATGTAAAATTCCATATCTCGGAAACCAATAAAGATATTGAGTTCATTCCACTTTCAAAAATAACTAATCTTTTATCACCATTTCATCCAAATACAATGACCTCCTGTTCCTAATAGTAGGTAAGTTAGCAAGAGTCAAAATTTTGTGCACTGATGCGGAATGTGAGAGCCTTGTTCGGTTTTATTTAATTTTTAAGAACAATTAATTGCTTTACATGTTCTTTTTAATGGTATGTGTGGCTTATGGAACACTTGCGAAAACTACAGAAAAATCTTCGTGTGATTTCAGCAAATAGACTGCGAGATTTGGCAGTTCAAATATGAATGCAATGGAAGAAACTCGGAAGTTTCGATGAAGATGCAGGAACTATTGTTTAACCATACAAAAACGGCGATTTTTCGGTTTAAAAAGTATTTAGTTTATTTTCTTACTCATTTTGTCAATTTCCCATCCTTCATTAGGTGTTTAAGTGAGTAATTATGCCAAAAATGACAAAAATCTAGATTTTGCACGAATTGCCAATGCCGAGAATTAGCAGTATAGGGAAATAACATGAGATAGCGATTCTTCCATAAGAACACATAGTGCACGGGCAACGTGAAATGCACAATAACAATTTCACATCGAATCTGACTAGAAAATCTTTACTTGCTTTACAACAGCGGTTTTCTACTCTTGTGTGTTGGGAGATGCTTTTCACTGTTGCTTAATACACTATTGTAGTAAAATGAACTAAAATGTCTGTTTTTATCATCTAATGGAAAGTCATCATTTTGTCTTAAGATGCAAAACCTTCCTGAACAATATTGCTCAATTGCTTATGAGTCAAATGGAAAATCTAATCACCAGGATCACTAAATTTGGCAAATACACTAGGATATTCCCCAACAGCAACCAATTCTGCTGACGTAGAAGTTGACGGGGCACTACTATTGTAGTCATCTCACAATTTTGTGCTATTTTGAATAATTAGATCTCACTTGATTGAGGGGAAAAATCTTCTGGAATATCATCATCACTATCGTCTAAATTTGGAAGTTCCTCTGTGATATTCTAAAATGTAGTCAAGATGCGCTGTATTTGTTTCTTCCATGTTGATTCTAAGGGGTAATACCATAAAAATAATATGAAAGGTAATAAACTCAAAATCCATATTAAAATCAAAGAGACAAGTGACTCACACCTTCCTAGAAGTTCGCCAGAATTCAAATATGCTGTAACATGCACGATGGGTAATCGTCCGCAAATTCACAGGACCCTTTACACACAAACAAATGCGAACACGTCGTTTGTGTGACGTCCACTAGAAGTATGAACATAAACAGGAAGGTAGAAGGTGACACTAATAGCTTACACTACAGATGGGCGGTGCAATATTTGAAAAATTAAAAAGCACGGGGATTCCCTGTAGGCCAATGTTCTTGCGGGTTAAAATAACGGATGGGTAAAAACTCGCTGAGGTAGGTACAAAGAATATGCCGACGCACTGATAACTTCAATTCAATGACTAATGAGTTCAGCCGCCGATTGAACTTGATCTATTCTTGCCTCAGATGCTTTTCAAGTACTGGTAGTTACAGGTTTACTATTACCCGACAATCACTCGATACTCTCTAAGTCGTAATTAAATATGAGTTAATTTTTAATTTTTTGTAATTTAAATTACCGTATTGTCCCGAATATAATAAATACATTTTTTTTCCAAAAAATGAAATTTTAAAAGTAGCATTATATTCAAGTACTACTATACCCAGTTTCATATATCTTTGCAGCTGAGAGAGCGAGTGAAGAAGAGAGCTTTCCAGTACGAGTTCTTATGGGAACCAATAGGAATGAAGTAGGCGGAGCCTCCCCATCGAGAACTCATTATCTCTCTGGCCTCTGTTTTGCATACATCAAGTCTCTGAGTGCTGTTTTACCACATGCTAACGCCTTTGTTGTCTGAACAGTCAAGTCCTCCCCCCCATCTCACTAACACACTGCTGGCATTTTTTCTTTCTTCTGAGCTCTCCGCAACATATTCCAGTTTACTAGATATGGCAGCGCCGAGTTTGAGTTCTTCAGCGAGGAGATGACTCCTCTCTAGGAGGTGGGGAAATGTCTCTCCACCTCCAAGCAGCGGAAACACACTAGTGGTCCCGAGTACGCACGAAATGTCAGTCGCAAAGATAAATGAAATAGACTATAGTAATTTTAAAAGATGGTAAAATCGTGTTTCGAAAAATCCGCACGTCTGTTAAGTGATACAAGATACTTGTTACATTTTAGACACATTAGGCATACATGCTACAATGTCCTTGGGCTTAGGTTTACTATTACCGGGCAATCTCTCAATATCCTCTAATGGCCAATTTACGAACTACATCCATTTGTATTTTATTTTGGGAACTTTCAATATGGAGGAACATTACGCGACTTCACCGGGTTGAGTAAGTTGTTTGAGGTGTTTTGGTTCTTCCTCAAAGGGACATGTTGCACAACTTCACCAGGTTGGGTAAGTTGGATGAAGTGTTTTGTTTCTTAACTCAAAGGGGCATTTTGTTCGACCAAGAATCATTTCAGAAAAAAATATATTTTGGCTAACATAAGCTCTTGAATTACCTGTCACACTTCCCTGATGTGGTTCCTGATCTTCTTTTGTTGTTAATGAAAAGTTAGGAGAGCACAATAGTAAATTTCATTCATTTTTAACCTCTAATAATTTGATAAAAACAATATAAATAAAATATAAATGTATGTAGTTGGTAAATTGGCCAGTAGAAGGTATTGAGTGAATGCTGTTCCTGAGTAGCATCTGTTAATGCGAGTGTTGCTTTGAAAAGAAAGAGTTCATATTTCTGCCTCTAGAGGCGCTCGGATTAACATTGAAAAACGTTAAAAACTGTTGGGAATCGCATGCTAAATTGTTTTAAAAATTTGGAAATTCTAATGTAAAATGACGTGAATAGCGGGAAAACTTAAAATGAAATAACGTAAATACAGGGTTTTACTTACATTGGAATTATAAGAAAATTGATGGGACTCAAAATGTTGTAAATAGCGGAAAAATGTACATTACGATAACGTAAATTTGGGGTTTTACTGTATTTAATAAGCCATATTTCTAAAACATTACTACATATATATTGCCAAGCAACATTATAATATATAGATTTTTACCCCTAGCTACTGGCTAGTGTTATTTTGTTGCTTAGATTTTTTAATATTAAAATTTCAGCATCCAGCTCCTCTGCCTGCTCAGCCCCAGCCAACAGTTGTGAATCCAAATCTTAAACCTATACCTAGACGCCCAATACTGAAACTGTCCAAAGTGTCCAATGGTAAGAAAAGAATACATTTATAGATTATCAGTTTTAAATGCATATGTTTGTTATCATGCTTTTAAATGCTTTAACATGTAACCAAGTGCAAAACAGTTTTTATTCAGTGTCTGTTACATTTATGGAAAGTGTGGATGGATTTTATGCTTATCGTTCACTGGGAATTCATGAGTAGTAACCAGCAATTTTCCCCTCAGTGTAAATAAGAATCATCCTACAGATGCTTCTTTGGAAGCAGAAACAATGACAGTAATTCAGTAAATAAATTACAGCCTTGATTCATTATTTATCATACTTGATTAACCTTTACTGAGTGAATATAAATAACCTTATCAGGTGTGACTTTGTGGAAGTGGTTAATATTATTCATAATAAAAACAAAAGTCGTACTTTTCCACAGTATATTGTGGAAAAGTACGATTTTTGTTGTTGCCGTACGAATTTAATTTGCACTAGAAATTCCAGCAGTTGGATTTAAAAATATATAATTTCTTTCGGAATAATTTCATTACTGATGATTCTGATAATGTGTGGCCTTGCATATAATCTTGATGAGAAATGCTGTCTCATAAGTGCAGCTTTGTTTGACAGATACAAAAACAAAGGTCGAATTCCCATTTTATAGTGGAATACTGTATCTCACCATTACAATCCTTCTATTTCCACAGACTACTATTAGTCTTATTTCTGTAGTTTGGGAACGTTAAGAATTTCCAGCTATTATGTACATAATCTCACCTTCATCTGAATCACTTCTAACTTGTAATTTCATTTTAATCAATGACATGGACAACAGTTTGCGGACATTTAAAATTATTCTTGAATCAGATTTACATCTATATTTAGACAGTAACTGATGATAGCCATGATTGATTTTGAATCTTCATTTTTTCAGGAATTGTTTTAGTATGGAATATGACGTTTTCAACACCTCATGAAGAAATTGCCAGTTACCAGTTGTATGCCTATCAGGAGGGAGCAAATTCACCTCCTTCCCCATCATTGTGGGAAAAAGTTGGTGATCTAAAGGCTTTACCACTGCCTATGGCATGCACACTTACTCAGGTGAAAATTTGATCATGCTTTGATGTATTTACAGTTAGAACTATAAGTCATTAGTTAGCGTGAACATACTGTTAAACTGCTGGAGCTCATTTGTTTTATACAATATAGCAAAATAATTTTACAGGTGCATTCACAAATCTGGGACATTCAGGATAGACATTTCTTAATTTACATATTTCCTGGTTTATTGAATTAGGTATTTTGCCTAAAAAATTGCTGGCTATTTAAATTTCTACATGTAAATTATTCAGCTTCTTTACAGCAACCATGACATATTAAGAAGTAAGTTGCTTTTTAATGTGCGTAACATTGATCGAGAATCACAAGAGAAAAAAAAACCGTAAATATAATTTAAAAATAGAAATACTAATCTATCGAGAGAGAGATGCACGCTAATATGGTGAAAAGGCAAAAATTTTAAATAAGAAAGTGTCCGTGGATGATGAAAAAACAAATGCAGCAGGGGTGGAGATCGAACCCAGATCCTCAGGTTCAAAAGACATAACTAGCACTTTAATGTGCTCTGCTATTCAGCCCAATTGTCAGAGGGCTGTTACTGTAGGAATTTAATTAGCTGGCAGGTTTTTGGTGATCTTTAAATGCTAATAATTTATGTAGGAATGATTATTGGCAGCTAGAAAAAAAAATAGGTGTTCTTTCATGCCGTGGTGATTTCGCCCAGAAACCAGGAGACGAATTGTCTAACTCTCCTTGTTAGAGTCAATGCGTGGAATAACGAAATTTCATTTGAACTTTCTGATTGGACGTTAAGATATAATTGACATCTCTAATTTGTCCCCTCGGTTGCTTGTCAACCTATGATTGGCAAACAATTTTTCATTTGTGGAAGGTTGTGTTTTGATAATCTTTATATCTGTGCCAATAAAAATTCATAAAAAGTACATGTACATATTTTATTGCCTCTGTCTGCAATGCCGATGAACTGGTGGTAGACATTTTTTAAATAGCTCCATCTGGAAAGGGTTGGAATTAGTAAACGATGAAGTGCATTTGGTTGTGACAGTAATTTCACGCCTTAATTATCTAAAAAAATCCACTTAAACTTCTGGAAATTTAATTACCATGATTACATTTAACATCTTATTTGAGCTGATTTTATAAGAGAGTCATCAGGTGGAGTTGGCCTCTTTTAGAATCCAGGAGCCAAATCTCAAGTAATAATAATTTCAACAGATTGAAAATTTGTTCATTAATTCAATTATCATTCTTCCTTTTCCAGTTTGCTGATGGTTACACATACCATTTTGCTGTCAGAGCTTTGGATGTCCATGGGCGTGTTGGTGAATTTAGTGTTCCTGGCACCATTGAACTTTTCGACTGAATCTGACTCAAAATTGTCAGGGTGGCCTTGTTTTCGTCTTAAAGACTGAAGTGTCCCCATAAATAATACTGTCATTTTATCATAAGTGAAAGTTTACTGCCAACCTCAGGGGATGATGGTGAAAATCATCTTGAGCAACTTTTCTATCCGCATGGTAGGATTTGCGTTTTTGTACAAATGTTTTTTTTTTTTTCAAATAAGTTCATTAAATTCCTTTCATTTCATCCAAGTAATTTATTTCATTTTCCCGTATAAGGTCTTCAGTATTCTAGTTATTAATTTTATGTAATATTATTAGTAGCTGCATTTAAAATGAATAAAAATAAAATGATTTTAAAGGATTTTATTTTCAATATACCGTATCTGCCCGGATATAAGCCGACCCGCCAAAAATTTCCAACATTTTTTGACAAAAAAGTAAATTTCGTAGATTTTATGTTGAAGTGTGCCGGGCATGCATGCACGACCTAGAATACATTATTTGAGATCGAAGAAAAGAGTGGGAAATGGTTTAGTTGTTGACATTTTGAAATATTACTTCAATTAATAATTTCGTGTTGAATAATGCTCACATTCAGTGACAGTAACTTTTTTCCATCTTCATTTTCACAATAGGTCAAAGCAATAGCGACCTTGCCAAGACAATTTTTCATCCAAGTGTATTGCCAATGAAATTAGAATTTACATTGCCTTAAGAAATTGCATTTTTATAATTATACATGTTCCATGTAAAGTTTTACCAAAATTCAAACAGTTGAGCAGCCAAAGCTGGAATCGCATTTTGCGTAATGATCTGCGTAGTCGCATAGTTAAAGTGTATATGCAATTTTAATAGCTTCCATGAATGGAGTTTTAACATGCATACAAACATTGCAATGGCTATAGCAATAACTACAATAGCCAAGTAAAACTAATAGGAACTTCTTTTAATGGCTAATGAAAAATAATACAAATTGCTAACTATTCTTAATGATACGTATGCATAGCCCTGAGAAACGAAAGAAAATATCCAATAGCATTTAGAAATAAAACAACAGTAACAAAACACGTACAATATTCTACCTTTATTATTTATTCATTAATATTCATCGTAGGTCAAATATTTACTTAACGAAAAATATAGTAGTAGTATCATTTGAACGTGACAGCAATGAGAGATGTGCTGCCATCTATGGGTCACAACGAGACAACCCTAACCCCAAATTTTTTTCTTCGACTCGCATTTAAGCCAAGGAGTGATTTTTTCATGATAGATTTTGACAAAAACATTGGCTTGTATTAGGGCAGATATGGTACTGCATAAATGAGTTCATTACTCAATCATAATATCATTATAAGAATAAATTCAGGGGTGACATAAGTGTGAGGTTTAACTTTTTAAAAATTTTCTGCTGATTGGCCTTTTCATGCAATAAACATCCCATTGGCCCGATTATAAGTTGATATTTTGAAAAATAATCCATGCTTGACTTATGCTCACAACGAGATATCTATTCCTCCCCTCCTCTCCCTGATTTTATTCTTTTGTGTCATGGGAAAAGTTCTGTACACTAACATTCTCAGAAATTGCAGTATACCATAAGTCAGGAGGGCATACTGGGTTGCAACCCAATCAGAGGGCTGTGAAGGTCGTTATGTGGTTGCAAATTGAAAATCAAATATGTATTTGTTTTCATCGAATTTCCCCTAAAATTATTTTTGTAGGTGCCAGTATAAATGATTATGTTGATTTTGATTTAGTAAAAATATCTGTACTTACTGTTTTCCTGGTAAAAGTTGTAAAAATAGTTTTTGTAAACTGATATTCTAGTTAGTTTTGAATTAAACCGAAAAGGGAGTGCAACCAATTGAACAACAAGAGGTTGTCATGACCTGAAAAGTATACCTGTTTTAAATAGCATCTTTCAGCATGCAAGATTCTTTTATAATGCCTGCAAAGCTTTGTTGACAAGCAGTCCAAATGAAATGCAGATGCTTTAGTGTTTGTAAATAAAAATTATGGTTATAAAATATGAAGTTGAAGTTTTACCTTGCAGCTATTTGTCAGGTATTCAACATTTTGCAAAAACCAATGTGGATTCACTACCCTCCATTGTGGTGCAATATGGTTTTCTTCAACGAAGTTTCATTTCCTGCTCATACCCTATTTGAGTGACATTTCATCCGAATCTTTTAGCCCCTAGAGTTGAATGCTAACAACAGACATGGGCTTGCAAAAACCACCTTTTAAGACTCGGGCACCCACAACTTGAATATTCATCAATATCTTGGATTTGTTTCTTGATCACAAAGCTTTCTCTATGCTTACTGGATGAGAAAATATAAATCTAGTCATGTAGCTCACCCATGCATGAATGTCATTCAGCATCCTCAAAAGTAAGGAAGTCTCTTATTGTGTCATTTGCTAGCTATGAAATCTCAGCAGGTGTTTCCGTTAATAAATAATGCTAGAAAGGTGTATCAGTTCAACAAAGATGATAAAAGCCTCATCAACATAAATTATAAGCAGTAGAGAAAATTTCTGCACCATTGATGAGGAAATGGAGGTAAAAACCACAATATTTGTATAACTCCAAATTAGCCTTTTACTTAACAATTACACTCTCATCTGTTCTTTGTGTATTTCTGGCTAAACAACCTATTGGATTATTATAACCATAACTCCTTGCACACGAGAGGAGGGAAACCCGGTGCTGGCATTAGCCCACTCTTTACAAAGAGCACCAAGGAGGCTAACTGTTTTACATCTCTTCCAAAGGATGGGATTGTTGACTTGTGCAGTCTCATCAAAACACAAGTAAGATGTGACGATCCCAGGTTGAAAAATCCGACCTCGGCCAGATTCAAACCTGGGACCACTGCATGGAAGGCCAATGCTCAAACCATTCCGCCACTGCCAAAGCTCTTGGCACTTCTGATGCGAGTCAGGGCCATAGTGACCACTTTTGGCATCCTGGGCAGAGGAGTTTCTGGTGCCCCAAAATGATCTAATAAAATTATAAGTTCGTATTTTTAAAAGGATATTTAACTAAAAATAAACAATTATTTTTTTCAAGTTTTATTTTTCGAGCTTTATTTGCAGCAAACATATTGATTGTCATTGAAATCTATACTTTTAGCCAGACCAGAAAGTCTCTCTTGGTTCATTGATGGCCGTAGGTAATTTTTGATCAATTTCAGTTGACTAAAAGAATGCTCTCCAGTTGAAATTGATGTGGTGAATGCCAGAAAAATTCTCAGTAAAATTTCCACATTGTGAAATGTACTTAAAAGTTCGTATTCGTGAATAAATCTTACATTTTTTTCTGCATAATTTTTACACTTTATTTCGAAAGCAGATGGTTTCAATCTGCAAACTCCTTCGATTAACTCTCATTCAACCACATCGTTTTTATATCTAGTTTATAATAAGACTTCCATTTGGTGCCCCCTTTACGAAGCTGTGCCCTGGGCACGTGCCCCGGTTACCCCGCCCTCACTATAGCTCGGCATCCACTGGGAGGGATAAGGGGAGGGGGCAGTTGCCTCCCTCTGGATCAGGTCTTTGTCAAGGAAAAACATACATTGATGTCTGGTCAAATCCAGGTGTGGGAGCTTACCTATCCCTATTGACCCCTCCCTTGGATAAGTTCCAGTGGGTGCCCATGCTGGTATTTCCCAAGATTTTATTTTAAATTAATAGTCGAAAAAAATGAATGTTTAATAGTACTTAATGCGGTATATTGAAGTACAAACTGTATACCTAGTTTCAGAAGTTTATGAAAGAAAATATGGTACCTATGTAACCTTATGGAAATAAAGTAAAAAGATAACTTGATTATATAAATATGTAATATAAAGTTCACTGCAAGTTCCTTGAGTATAAACAAAGTTCATCGGAATTTAAGAAACGTAAGGGATTGCAAAAACACCTATAGACAAGTTCTAAATAAGGGCAAAAACGAATTTTCAAATGATAGATGCACATTGTGAGAATGTTGTAAATTGTCCAAACAGCAAAAGTGGTTGATATAAGCAGCATTAATCCCAGAATGTCGGAAAGCATATAAGGATGCAATAAATTCATGAAAAACATCGGATAACTTATTCAGTAAGTGAAAAAATTCTAAGGTATTAAACCAGGAAAGGGAAAACTATAACCATACAGAATAGTGGGCATGGAAATCTGCTTGCCTTTATTACTGTGATTTAGTTCTTGGGCAAGGCAGGAAAGTTATTTTTACCAAGTAATAATGAACTTTATTCCACCCTATGTTGATGAACCCTGAAACAACACTAAAGGTATGAGCAAAAGAACAATTCATTTTACTAATAGTTAATGTGATGTTTTTGGAAAGATTTTCTTATACTGAAAATTTCTGGACCAAATGTTGTGACTTGTAGACATTGATTGGGTCAATATGTAAAAACATTTACTTTCATTGATAAGATTGGACATTGATATTATTTCCCAAGTGGCCTTGACACGTTCCTTAGAATAAGATCTGGAGTGCAAAGAACTAAACAAGCATGATTAATTAGGCATATTTCCAGTAATGACTGGGAATCTGTGTACTGTACTGATTGACCCAATAGCAGCTGGTAAAATAAAATTTAGGTTTTTCTGCTGCACTTGTGTTAATATAAAGATGTGCTGATATTTACGTTTTACCCATATTATGGATTCGCAAATTAAATCGAAAGTTAGCGAAATGCGGCGTTTTATCTACATTTAATGGAATCTAGGTAGAGAATATACAGTCGAGCATCCCAAATCCGACAACTTTGGGACCTGAGCCTTGCCGGATCTTGGTGTTTGCCGGATTTTGGTTGGTCGTATAATAGTCGTACACGACTTTTTTCCGCCTGTACGACCGGCTCAAACAACAGGTGTACCAATAAATATATTAAATTTCACACAATATTCAGTACGCTAATTTATTTATATGTAATTATTAGATATCATGATATAAATTTCACAATTTTAATAAATGAAAAAATGCGAAAAATACCCACTGCAATTTATTGTACGTAGTAGTGTGTGTCGTGGGACTATGCGTTATATGCCGAATTTCGCGTTATTTGCCGAATTTCGCGTGGTTTGACGGATTCAACCATTTTCAAAAATATCCGGAAAATGGATTGCCGGATTTGGGAGGTTCGACTGTAATAAAAATTCTTTAAACTGTCGCAGGTAATGTAAAGACCGGATGCATATTATACTGATTGTTTAATGGAAAATTAACTGCAGTTATTTCAACTTTCTTATAAAGAAATTGTATCATCACCTTCTTAACTAAATTGGTACAAACGGTACAAACTATCTATCTTAAAATTTAAATGCCCAGTGCATTGATGCAATGGAAAGTAAACTTGCAACATTTCAAAGAGGTGTTGACTATGAATTAACGTGGGATTCGGTTGAAAATTCCGCTACTGCGTGAAATGGCTGGTAAAACAGATTTACAAGCATACAGTAAAACGTTTCATGTAGAGAATTCCCGAAAGAATAAGTGTTACGTCCTTCCATACCAATTCAATAATCCTGTGTTCGATGATGAAATAAATTTTATGAATTCCCAGGTTCTATTTTAAAATTTATGTTTCTCCTTTCTGTTGTATGCATATAATACGATTAGGTAGTAAAACCTTTGGAAGTTCCGCTGAATTCATGAGCGGAGTTTCAATTCTTCGTAGTTACACATTACAGGAAAAATGATCCTTATTATTTGCTGTAATCACGAGTAAGAGTTTTATTAATCAAGTTATTTATTTCATTGGTTTTAATATTATTTGTATCAATATTTATTTATTTAGTTTAAAAAAGTTTATTAAGGTTTAAAAATGTTTTGCCGACAGCCCGACAGGTAGTAATAGGCGGAAATTCTAAATAAAAACATGGTATGGCATTCTGTAAAAGCAGTAAATATCTGATAATAAATATACATAAATGAAGTATTAAAAACAAACTCCAGGATCTTAGCGTATAACTAATTTCAAAAGTGGTTTATGTTTATATTTTTTAATGCGTTTACGATTTCACGAAGTAGGCGCGCCCCCAGTGGGGCAGTGGGTAATGTGAAACCATTATGTAAACGCCGGTGTAAGAGGTGGTGTAGTATCTTATGTTTGATTGTATTAAGAAAACAGATTGGCATAACACTGTTTGTGATTTTAAATTTAGTGTTAATCTTATCTGTACGTGTTATGAGTGTGAGTATCGTTGAGGATGAGTGAAATTAATGAATTGAATAGATAATAAAAGTGTTGGATTGCTGACAATTGAAAGACAAATATGGCGTCTACCAGTGATGAGCATGGTGAGTAAAATTTCGTGTAAACATATCTTGCTGTAGGTGTAGTTTTATGTTGCAATAATTTTGAATTAAGTTTAAAAAAACGCGATTGTTGTCTTATTGCTGACCTTTCATTTGTTTGGCGCTAGACCTTTGGGCTGTAAAAATGTTTAAAATAATAGTTTCAAAATATTTTATTTAGCCTTCAATAATAAAGTATTTCTCGTGCGTATTTGTATTCACTTTGACAGTTCCGTGTTACTGAAAGTCTCTTTAAAACAAAGAATTATGGTTTCATTGCAGTCAACACGATTACTTTTTCATTTGCATTTAGAAGTAAGAGATTGGAATTTAGGTAATACAGTTTTAAGGATTTTTTGTATGGAATTGACTTGACTTTAATAACCTTATGTAATACGGTATTTAAAATGTTTATACTGTAGAATAATTGCACCAACTACTCGATTTTCGCATTTTTTCATGATGAAATATCTGTTAACATATTGCAGTTCAAGAACAGAAATCTTAAGTTCCAAATCGTGTTTCTAATAATTTACGTTACTTCTCGAGTTATTTAGTTATTTTTTACCGCATTTGCCTAATTTTGTTGCGATTTCTTTATATATTTTTGTAAGATTAATGTTTGATATGAAAATCAACGGAAATGACTACTAAATGTATTCATTCATTGCGTGTTACGGTAGTTTAAGAAATGTAAAATTAAATGAGGTGATTATAGAAAGGATGTTATTCCGATACAGATTAACTGATATTGGTTTGTCACGCGTGTACTAATTACAGTTCATTAATCTGGGTAGTGTTGTTAGTAATCGTAATTTTACATTTCAATTAATTGTATATAACTATAAATTGTGTGTTATTTATTGCCGTTAAGCTTTCATTGTTATTTGCCTGAATGTATTATTGTTATAGAATGACTTTTTCTCAGTGATAACAAACTGCGTCAAACGATAATCCGATTTGAAATGCGAGCTAACAGAAAACGCTAATATTCATAAGCCAAAGGATTTTTCGTGAGAATTAAATGTATGAGATTTTCCTCGTTATTAGATTACATGTTGCCTAAATATAACTGAAAATGGTACTATTATTGTTTAAATAAATGTTTGATCGGAATCAAATTTTTGCCCAAGACGCTAAAGAAGGGTTTACATGTTCAGTTTTTACCTCTGTTTTAATTATACAAGCTTGGTGTGCACAAACAAAACAATGTGTGAATTAGAAAATGAAAACTGATTCTAGTTCACACACACAGTTTTTACTGTGCAGTCCAGGCTTGTATGGTTGAAACGGGTAAAAACTGATCATGTAAATCCCCCTTATTATACTCATAGAAAAGCTAGTTACTAAATTTTTTTGACATCATTACATTTACATGATTATAGACTTCTCTCGGTATTAGTTTACATTTTGAGTCAATATAACTGAAAATGGTACTTTAATTGTTGAAATAAATATTTGTTCAATATCAGATTCTTACCAAAGACTGTTTTACTGATAGAAAAGCTGGTTACTACAATTCTTTTACATCATTACATTAACTGAATGCTTAAACGGTTGAGTATCAGTTTGTTTTAGCAAAAATGCCAATATTATCCTGTAATTGAGTCGCTTCTGTTTAGTTGAAATTGTTTTTTTTTAATTTTTTTTCTGAGATTTCTCAACTCTTGAAATTACTTATTTCAACATGTTTTCTGCTTATATTCTTTTGAAAGTTACTAAAATGTATTTATTCTTTTATTTTTTAACATCACATCTTAATTAATTCTGGCTAGAATGATATTTTTCCATTGGGTGTTTAAATTTTGTAACAAAGTTTTTATTGCATTATACATCTGGTTTCTGTTATTTGGAATCAAAATTGACTTGGTACTTGTTAAAAATTATATGAGGCTATTTACAAGTTTTTCAGTAATAATGTTATCTTCACATCATATCATAGACTCAAGGTTTCATAAAAGTCATTACAATATGCATTTTATATTTTTCATAAATTTGTGATTATATTTCCAACAATAGGATACCCTCATGAATGGGTAGCTGTCTAGCCTTACATGCAGGTATCATGGTTATCTTATACATGCATTTGAGAAGCACTCAGGGAGCTGTGGAACCTTGCTTGAGAACCCTATTTATTTTCATTGCAGGATCATGGCTTTATTTTACATTGTCAGATTATGACTCAGCATGTATTAGCCCCTATCTATCTAATTTTTTTAAACACTTTCTTTCAAACATGCAACTTCATGGGCATTATAGCATTTCTTCTTATCAGCTTCCTATTGGATCTTTATTAGAACCAGATATAAAGACATGCTTTATTGTACACAATAATATTTCTTTTGTTTTTTTTTAAACCAGTCATTACAAATATATTTGATTGCTCTATGGCTAAATTTTATATTGTGTAACAGGCCTGTTGGAGGAAGTTGTCAATATATTTGGATCTGCTGACACGGATCAGAAGTTTCGAAATGCTGTATTTGAATATCTTCCCCGAGTGCTACTTATATTATCAAGTCAGAAGGATGGCCTGCGGAAAAAGGTATTCATAATACATTTTTAGGCGAGTTAGAAATTATGATACTATAGTTGTCTATATTGTGTAAATGAATCGAGATAAAAAGTTTTTTAGATAAATAAAATTACGATCGATAATAATTACGATAAATAAAAACTTACAATTATTAACAGAAATATCCCTTCAAAAAACGTAGGAATGTTCGTATCAATACAAATCCATATTAAAATAAAGGGACTTCTATTACATCACGAATAATGACAATAGTTTGTTTAATCTCATTGCTATGATAGATGCTTGTAATTTGTTCAGATTCGCTTCAACAATATAAATACAGAAAAGGAAAGCTAATGTTATCTAGTACAAATAATGTGATAACTGTTGTCAAAATAATGAAATTATAAAAATAAACAACTAAAAAGAAAACGAAAAAATAAATTGAAAATGCCACTAATACTATATATCTATCTTCCTGTGTGAATTCAAATTAACATTTATCACAATGCCAACGCATAGATCTGGTGGCCAAGGTGACTAAAACATTCGTACATTCGTCTTATGGATTGATTATCTTACGTGAGGTGGTTCAAACCCTGCAAGCAGCTTTGGATTTTTTCATATTAGACTGGGTCCAAAACATATTTAGCGTATTTACTTTTTTCTAAGATTTTCATTCGAAAAATGAAGGTGTGGCTTGTACGCGAATACGAAGCAAAAATAAATTCAAAATAGGATATTCTGAAAATAATATTTCGATTTCCATTTTTATGTTGTTCTTTGTTAGAAGCTGTTGGATAGATCTCGTGATTTCCTCTAGAATTCAGTATGGACAGAATCAACATCGGAGCAATATTTTCAATACCTAGTATCTTTTTGCAATGTTTGAAGTGGCTGACTTGCCTGATTATAACTTTTAGACTCTTGCAGAGCTTACAGTGTAGTCTTGAGGTATTTGATTGTTTAGATCCAACACAGCGCAACTTCAGCACAAACACCATCGCTCACAAATTACTGTGTTACAGAGTAAATACGGTATTTTTACGGTAATACGGTATAAATTACTGGGGGTTCAGCCACTGATTGAACTCGATCTATTCTCGCCTCGAATGCTTTTCAAGTATAATGTAACATACGCCTAATGTGTCTACAATGTAACAAGTGTCTTGTATCTTGTAAACAGAAATGCGAAATGTACGGTGATTTTTCGAAACATGATTTTACGATCTTTTAAAATCACTAGTACTTGAATATAACACGGGGGCTTCTTTTAAAATTTCATTTTTTGGAAAAAACATTGCGTTATATTCAGGACAATTCGGTACGGTATTTTTTCTGCTTTATTTTTCTTTGCTTGCTTACTTATTAGAAGCAGGTGGGAAGAAGAGCAGTAAAATTACGGATTTCTTGAGTCGAATCTGGGCCAAGTCAGCTGAGAAAGGATAATTGATTTTCTAAAAACTTTTTTCCATTTTCGATGTTGAAAAACCCTGGGTGCGGCTAGCTAAATTGATTTTACTTTTAAACTTGCTCATTTGTTACAGTAAGACTAACAATAAAATCAGTGTTAAAAGATATAAATTTATCAAGAGTATATCTATTTATTCCTTTACTTAACCAGCCCACTTTTTAAATAATAATAATATTAAAATGTGCCAAATTAAAATGCTAGTATGTATAGTATGCTTGGGTTTCCATTACATCCTCCACATTATATTTGTCTAGAAAATTGTACATAGACATACTTCAGGCGAGGCCCCTAGGCGATTGGAGTTTGCGAGGCCCACGAATTATGATTTCTGAATATGAGTTTATATTTGAATGAAGAAAACATGCAAACAAATTTTTAATTATTTATTTATATACATACATACAGCTTCTGATATCAATCGTGGACCAGTCTTCAAATGGATTAGAAGCAGTTGGTTCACTGTAGTAACAACATTGGGCCATGATTTTAATTCTACAACTATTAAAGAGAAATTTAAGTATCTTTGGCCTACGTTTTGTGGCACGCGAAAAAATTCCGACGAGGCGGCACATGTTTCTCATGCTCAAATGTAAAATTCCATATCTCGGAAACCAATAAAGATATTGAGTTCATTCCACTTTCAAAAATAACTAATCTTTTATCACCATTTCATCCAAATACAATGACCTCCTGTTCCTAATAGTAGGTAAGTTAGCAAGAGTCAAAATTTTGTGCACTGATGCGGAATGTGAGAGCCTTGTTCGGTTTTATTTAATTTTTAAGAACAATTAATTGCTTTACATGTTCTTTTTAATGGTATGTGTGGCTTATGGAACACTTGCGAAAACTACAGAAAAATCTTCGTGTGATTTCAGCAAATAGACTGCGAGATTTGGCAGTTCAAATATGAATGCAATGGAAGAAACTCGGAAGTTTCGATGAAGATGCAGGAACTATTGTTTAACCATACAAAAACGGCGATTTTTCGGTTTAAAAAGTATTTAGTTTATTTTCTTACTCATTTTGTCAATTTCCCATCCTTCATTAGGTGTTTAAGTGAGTAATTATGCCAAAAATGACAAAAATCTAGATTTTGCACGAATTGCCAATGCCGAGAATTAGCAGTATAGGGAAATAACATGAGATAGCGATTCTTCCATAAGAACACATAGTGCACGGGCAACGTGAAATGCACAATAACAATTTCACATCGAATCTGACTAGAAAATCTTTACTTGCTTTACAACAGCGGTTTTCTACTCTTGTGTGTTGGGAGATGCTTTTCACTGTTGCTTAATACACTATTGTAGTAAAATGAACTAAAATGTCTGTTTTTATCATCTAATGGAAAGTCATCATTTTGTCTTAAGATGCAAAACCTTCCTGAACAATATTGCTCAATTG
Source organism: Tanypteryx hageni (assembly GCA_028673005.1). Classification (NCBI taxonomy): domain Eukaryota; kingdom Metazoa; phylum Arthropoda; class Insecta; order Odonata; family Petaluridae; genus Tanypteryx; species Tanypteryx hageni. The sequence continues at coordinate 113,767,434 of CM054116.1, forward strand.
CTTATGAGTCAAATGGAAAATCTAATCACCAGGATCACTAAATTTGGCAAATACACTAGGATATTCCCCAACAGCAACCAATTCTGCTGACGTAGAAGTTGACGGGGCACTACTATTGTAGTCATCTCACAATTTTGTGCTATTTTGAATAATTAGATCTCACTTGATTGAGGGGAAAAATCTTCTGGAATATCATCATCACTATCGTCTAAATTTGGAAGTTCCTCTGTGATATTCTCAAATGTAGTCAAGATGCGCTGTATTTGTTTCTTCCATGTTGATTCTAAGGGGTAATAGCATAAAAATAATATGAAAGGTAATAAACTCAAAATCCATATTAAAATCAAAGAGACAAGTGACTCACACCTTCCTAGAAGTTCGCCAGAATTCAAATATGCTGTAACATGCATGATGGGTAATCGTCCGCAAATTCACAGGACCCTTTACACACAAACAAATGCGAACACGTCGTTTGTGTGACGTCCACTAGAAGTATGAACATAAACAGGAAGGTAGAAGGTGACACTAATAGCTTACACTACAGATGGGCGGTGCAATATTTGAAAAATTAAAAAGCACGGGGATTCCCTGTAGGCCAATGTTCTTGCGGGTTAAAATAACGGATGGGTAAAAACTCGCTGAGGTAGGTACAAAGAATATGCCGACGCACTGATAACTTCAATTCAATGACTAATGAGTTCAGCCGCCGATTGAACTTGATCTATTCTTGCCTCAGATGCTTTTCAAGTACTGGTAGTTACAGGTTTACTATTACCCGACAATCACTCGATACTCTCTAAGTCGTAATTAAATATGAGTTAATTTTTAATTTTTTGTAATTTAAATTACCGTATTGTCCCGAATATAATAAATACATTTTTTTTCCAAAAAATGAAATTTTAAAAGTAGCATTATATTCAAGTACTACTATACCCAGTTTCATATATCTTTGCAGCTGAGAGAGCGAGTGAAGAAGAGAGCTTTCCAGTACGAGTTTTTATGGGAACCAATAGGAATGAAGTAGGCGGAGCCTCCCCATCGAGAACTCATTATCTCTCTGGCCTCTGTTTTGCATACATCAAGTCTCTGAGTGCTGTTTTACCACATGCTAACGCCTTTGTTGTCTGAACAGTCAAGTCCTCCCCCCCATCTCACTAACACACTGCTGGCATTTTTTCTTTCTTCTGAGCTCTCCGCAACATATTCCAGTTTACTAGATATGGCAGCGCCGAGTTTGAGTTCTTCAGCGAGGAGATGACTCCTCTCTAGGAGGTGGGGAAATGTCTCTCCACCTCCAAGCAGCGGAAACACACTAGTGGTCCCGAGTACGCACGAAATGTCAGTCGCAAAGATAAATGAAATAGACTATAGTAATTTTAAAAGATGGTAAAATCGTGTTTCGAAAAATCCGCACGTCTGTTAAGTGATACAAGATACTTGTTACATTTTAGACACATTAGGCATACATGCTACAATGTCCTTGGGCTTAGGTTTACTATTACCGGGCAATCTCTCAATATCCTCTAATGGCCAATTTACGAACTACATCCATTTGTATTTTATTTTGGGAACTTTCAATATGGAGGAACATTACGCGACTTCACCGGGTTGAGTAAGTTGTTTGAGGTGTTTTGGTTCTTCCTCAAAGGGACATGTTGCACAACTTCACCAGGTTGGGTAAGTTGGATGAAGTGTTTTGTTTCTTAACTCAAAGGGGCATTTTGTTCGACCAAGAATCATTTCAGAAAAAAATATATTTTGGCTAACATAAGCTCTTGAATTACCTGTCACACTTCCCTGATGTGGTTCCTGATCTTCTTTTGTTGTTAATGAAAAGTTAGGAGAGCACAATAGTAAATTTCATTCATTTTTAACCTCTAATAATTTGATAAAAACAATATAAATAAAATATAAATGTATGTAGTTGGTAAATTGGCCAGTAGAAGGTATTGAGTGAATGCTGTTCCTGAGTAGCATCTGTTAATGCGAGTGTTGCTTTGAAAAGAAAGAGTTCATATTTCTGCCTCTAGAGGCGCTCGGATTAACATTGAAAAACGTTAAAAACTGTTGGGAATCGCATGCTAAATTGTTTTAAAAATTTGGAAATTCTAATGTAAAATGACGTGAATAGCGGGAAAACTTAAAATGAAATAACGTAAATACAGGGTTTTACTTACATTGGAATTATAAGAAAATTGATGGGACTCAAAATGTTGTAAATAGCGGAAAAATGTACATTACGATAACGTAAATTTGGGGTTTTACTGTATTTAATAAGCCATATTTCTAAAACATTACTACATATATATTGCCAAGCAACATTATAATATATAGATTTTTACCCCTAGCTACTGGCTAGTGTTATTTTGTTGCTTAGATTTTTTAATATTAAAATTTCAGCATCCAGCTCCTCTGCCTGCTCAGCCCCAGCCAACAGTTGTGAATCCAAATCTTAAACCTATACCTAGACGCCCAATACTGAAACTGTCCAAAGTGTCCAATGGTAAGAAAAGAATACATTTATAGATTATCAGTTTTAAATGCATATGTTTGTTATCATGCTTTTAAATGCTTTAACATGTAACCAAGTGCAAAACAGTTTTTATTCAGTGTCTGTTACATTTATGGAAAGTGTGGATGGATTTTATGCTTATCGTTCACTGGGAATTCATGAGTAGTAACCAGCAATTTTCCCCTCAGTGTAAATAAGAATCATCCTACAGATGCTTCTTTGGAAGCAGAAACAATGACAGTAATTCAGTAAATAAATTACAGCCTTGATTCATTATTTATCATACTTGATTAACCTTTACTGAGTGAATATAAATAACCTTATCAGGTGTGACTTTGTGGAAGTGGTTAATATTATTCATAATAAAAACAAAAGTCGTACTTTTCCACAGTATATTGTGGAAAAGTACGATTTTTGTTGTTGCCGTACGAATTTAATTTGCACTAGAAATTCCAGCAGTTGGATTTAAAAATATATAATTTCTTTCGGAATAATTTCATTACTGATGATTCTGATAATGTGTGGCCTTGCATATAATCTTGATGAGAAATGCTGTCTCATAAGTGCAGCTTTGTTTGACAGATACAAAAACAAAGGTCGAATTCCCATTTTATAGTGGAATACTGTATCTCACCATTACAATCCTTCTATTTCCACAGACTACTATTAGTCTTATTTCTGTAGTTTGGGAACGTTAAGAATTTCCAGCTATTATGTACATAATCTCACCTTCATCTGAATCACTTCTAACTTGTAATTTCATTTTAATCAATGACATGGACAACAGTTTGCGGACATTTAAAATTATTCTTGAATCAGATTTACATCTATATTTAGACAGTAACTGATGATAGCCATGATTGATTTTGAATCTTCATTTTTTCAGGAATTGTTTTAGTATGGAATATGACGTTTTCAACACCTCATGAAGAAATTGCCAGTTACCAGTTGTATGCCTATCAGGAGGGAGCAAATTCACCTCCTTCCCCATCATTGTGGAAAAAAGTTGGTGATCTAAAGGCTTTACCACTGCCTATGGCATGCACACTTACTCAGGTGAAAATTTGATCATGCTTTGATGTATTTACAGTTAGAACTATAAGTCATTAGTTAGCGTGAACATACTGTTAAACTGCTGGAGCTCATTTGTTTTATACAATATAGCAAAATAATTTTACAGGTGCATTCACAAATCTGGGACATTCAGGATAGACATTTCTTAATTTACATATTTCCTGGTTTATTGAATTAGGTATTTTGCCTAAAAAATTGCTGGCTATTTAAATTTCTACATGTAAATTATTCAGCTTCTTTACAGCAACCATGACATATTAAGAAGTAAGTTGCTTTTTAATGTGCGTAACATTGATCGAGAATCACAAGAGAAAAAAAACCGTAAATATAATTTAAAAATAGAAATACTAATCTATCGAGAGAGAGATGCACGCTAATATGGTGAAAAGGCAAAAATTTTAAATAAGAAAGTGTCCGTGGATGATGAAAAAACAAATGCAGCAGGGGTGGAGATCGAACCCAGATCCTCAGGTTCAAAAGACATAACTAGCACTTTAATGTGCTCTGCTATTCAGCCCAATTGTCAGAGGGCTGTTACTGTAGGAATTTAATTAGCTGGCAGGTTTTTGGTGATCTTTAAATGCTAATAATTTATGTAGGAATGATTATTGGCAGCTAGAAAAAAAAATAGGTGTTCTTTCATGCCGTGGTGATTTCGCCCAGAAACCAGGAGACGAATTGTCTAACTCTCCTTGTTAGAGTCAATGCGTGGAATAACGAAATTTCATTTGAACTTTCTGATTGGACGTTAAGATATAATTGACATCTCTAATTTGTCCCCTCGGTTGCTTGTCAACCTATGATTGGCAAACAATTTTTCATTTGTGGAAGGTTGTGTTTTGATAATCTTTATATCTGTGCCAATAAAAATTCATAAAAAGTACATGTACATATTTTATTGCCTCTGTCTGCAATGCCGATGAACTGGTGGTAGACATTTTTTAAATAGCTCCATCTGGAAAGGGTTGGAATTAGTAAACGATGAAGTGCATTTGGTTGTGACAGTAATTTCACGCCTTAATTATCTAAAAAAATCCACTTAAACTTCTGGAAATTTAATTACCATGATTACATTTAACATCTTATTTGAGCTGATTTTATAAGAGAGTCATCAGGTGGAGTTGGCCTCTTTTAGAATCCAGGAGCCAAATCTCAAGTAATAATAATTTCAACAGATTGAAAATTTGTTCATTAATTCAATTATCATTCTTCCTTTTCCAGTTTGCTGATGGTTACACATACCATTTTGCTGTCAGAGCTTTGGATGTCCATGGGCGTGTTGGTGAATTTAGTGTTCCTGGCACCATTGAACTTTTCAACTGAATCTGACTCAAAATTGTCAGGGTGGCCTTGTTTTCGTCTTAAAGACTGAAGTGTCCCCATAAATAATACTGTCATTTTATCATAAGTGAAAGTTTACTGCCAACCTCAGGGGATGATGGTGAAAATCATCTTGAGCAACTTTTCTATCCGCATGGTAGGATTTGCGTTTTTGTACAAATGTTTTTTTTTTCAAATAAGTTCATTAAATTCCTTTCATTTCATCCAAGTAATTTATTTCATTTTCCCGTATAAGGTCTTCAGTATTCTAGTTATTAATTTTATGTAATATTATTAGTAGCTGCATTTAAAATGAATAAAAATAAAATGATTTTAAAGGATTTTATTTTCAATATACCGTATCTGCCCGGATATAAGCCGACCCGCCAAAAATTTCCAACATTTTTTGACAAAAAAGTAAATTTCGTAGATTTTATGTTGAAGTGTGCCGGGCATGCATGCACGACCTAGAATACATTATTTGAGATCGAAGAAAAGAGTGGGAAATGGTTTAGTTGTTGACATTTTGAAATATTACTTCAATTAATAATTTCGTGTTGAATAATGCTCACATTCAGTGACAGTAACTTTTTTCCATCTTCATTTTCACAATAGGTCAAAGCAATAGCGACCTTGCCAAGACAATTTTTCATCCAAGTGTATTGCCAATGAAATTAGAATTTACATTGCCTTAAGAAATTGCATTTTTATAATTATACATGTTCCATGTAAAGTTTTACCAAAATTCAAACAGTTGAGCAGCCAAAGCTGGAATCGCATTTTGCGTAATGATCTGCGTAGTCGCATAGTTAAAGTGTATATGCAATTTTAATAGCTTCCATGAATGGAGTTTTAACATGCATACAAACATTGCAATGGCTATAGCAATAACTACAATAGCCAAGTAAAACTAATAGGAACTTCTTTTAATGGCTAATGAAAAATAATACAAATTGCTAACTATTCTTAATGATACGTATGCATAGCCCTGAGAAACGAAAGAAAATATCCAATAGCATTTAGAAATAAAACAACAGTAACAAAACACGTACAATATTCTACCTTTATTATTTATTCATTAATATTCATCGTAGGTCAAATATTTACTTAACGAAAAATATAGTAGTAGTATCATTTGAACGTGACAGCAATGAGAGATGTGCTGCCATCTATGGGTCACAACGAGACAACCCTAACCCCAAATTTTTTTCTTCGACTCGCATTTAAGCCAAGGAGTGATTTTTTCATGATAGATTTTGACAAAAACATTGGCTTGTATTAGGGCAGATATGGTACTGCATAAATGAGTTCATTACTCAATCATAATATCATTATAAGAATAAATTCAGGGGTGACATAAGTGTGAGGTTTAACTTTTTAAAAATTTTCTGCTGATTGGCCTTTTCATGCAATAAACATCCCATTGGCCCGATTATAAGTTGATATTTTGAAAAATAATCCATGCTTGACTTATGCTCACAACGAGATATCTATTCCTCCCCTCCTCTCCCTGATTTTATTCTTTTGTGTCATGGGAAAAGTTCTGTACACTAACATTCTCAGAAATTGCAGTATACCATAAGTCAGGAGGGCATACTGGGTTGCAACCCAATCAGAGGGCTGTGAAGGTCGTTATGTGGTTGCAAATTGAAAATCAAATATGTATTTGTTTTCATCGAATTTCCCCTAAAATTATTTTTGTAGGTGCCAGTATAAATGATTATGTTGATTTTGATTTAGTAAAAATATCTGTACTTACTGTTTTCCTGGTAAAAGTTGTAAAAATAGTTTTTGTAAACTGATATTCTAGTTAGTTTTGAATTAAACCGAAAAGGGAGTGCAACCAATTGAACAACAAGAGGTTGTCATGACCTGAAAAGTATACCTGTTTTAAATAGCATCTTTCAGCATGCAAGATTCTTTTATAATGCCTGCAAAGCTTTGTTGACAAGCAGTCCAAATGAAATGCAGATGCTTTAGTGTTTGTAAATAAAAATTATGGTTATAAAATATGAAGTTGAAGTTTTACCTTGCAGCTATTTGTCAGGTATTCAACATTTTGCAAAAACCAATGTGGATTCACTACCCTCCATTGTGGTGCAATATGGTTTTCTTCAACGAAGTTTCATTTCCTGCTCATACCCTATTTGAGTGACATTTCATCCGAATCTTTTAGCCCCTAGAGTTGAATGCTAACAACAGACATGGGCTTGCAAAAACCACCTTTTAAGACTCGGGCACCCACAACTTGAATATTCATCAATATCTTGGATTTGTTTCTTGATCACAAAGCTTTCTCTATGCTTACTGGATGAGAAAATATAAATCTAGTCATGTAGCTCACCCATGCATGAATGTCATTCAGCATCCTCAAAAGTAAGGAAGTCTCTTATTGTGTCATTTGCTAGCTATGAAATCTCAGCAGGTGTTTCCGTTAATAAATAATGCTAGAAAGGTGTATCAGTTCAACAAAGATGATAAAAGCCTCATCAACATAAATTATAAGCAGTAGAGAAAATTTCTGCACCATTGATGAGGAAATGGAGGTAAAAACCACAATATTTGTATAACTCCAAATTAGCCTTTTACTTAACAATTACACTCTCATCTGTTCTTTGTGTATTTCTGGCTAAACAACCTATTGGATTATTATAACCATAACTCCTTGCACACGAGAGGAGGGAAACCCGGTGCTGGCATTAGCCCACTCTTTACAAAGAGCACCAAGGAGGCTAACTGTTTTACATCTCTTCCAAAGGATGGGATTGTTGACTTGTGCAGTCTCATCAAAACACAAGTAAGATGTGACGATCCCAGGTTGAAAAATCCGACCTCGGCCAGATTCAAACCTGGGACCACTGCATGGAAGGCCAATGCTCAAACCATTCCGCCACTGCCAAAGCTCTTGGCACTTCTGATGCGAGTCAGGGCCATAGTGACCACTTTTGGCATCCTGGGCAGAGGAGTTTCTGGTGCCCCAAAATGATCTAATAAAATTATAAGTTCGTATTTTTAAAAGGATATTTAACTAAAAATAAACAATTATTTTTTTCAAGTTTTATTTTTCGAGCTTTATTTGCAGCAAACATATTGATTGTCATTGAAATCTATACTTTTAGCCAGACCAGAAAGTCTCTCTTGGTTCATTGATGGCCGTAGGTAATTTTTGATCAATTTCAGTTGACTAAAAGAATGCTCTCCAGTTGAAATTGATGTGGTGAATGCCAGAAAAATTCTCAGTAAAATTTCCACATTGTGAAATGTACTTAAAAGTTCGTATTCGTGAATAAATCTTACATTTTTTTCTGCATAATTTTTACACTTTATTTCGAAAGCAGATGGTTTCAATCTGCAAACTCCTTCGATTAACTCTCATTCAACCACATCGTTTTTATATCTAGTTTATAATAAGACTTCCATTTGGTGCCCCCTTTACGAAGCTGTGCCCTGGGCACGTGCCCCGGTTACCCCGCCCTCACTATAGCTCGGCATCCACTGGGAGGGATAAGGGGAGGGGGCAGTTGCCTCCCTCTGGATCAGGTCTTTGTCAAGGAAAAACATACATTGATGTCTGGTCAAATCCAGGTGTGGGAGCTTACCTATCCCTATTGACCCCTCCCTTGGATAAGTTCCAGTGGGTGCCCATGCTGGTATTTCCCAAGATTTTATTTTAAATTAATAGTCGAAAAAAATGAATGTTTAATAGTACTTAATGCGGTATATTGAAGTACAAACTGTATACCTAGTTTCAGAAGTTTATGAAAGAAAATATGGTACCTATGTAACCTTATGGAAATAAAGTAAAAAGATAACTTGATTATATAAATATGTAATATAAAGTTCACTGCAAGTTCCTTGAGTATAAACAAAGTTCATCGGAATTTAAGAAACGTAAGGGATTGCAAAAACACCTATAGACAAGTTCTAAATAAGGGCAAAAACGAATTTTCAAATGATAGATGCACATTGTGAGAATGTTGTAAATTGTCCAAACAGCAAAAGTGGTTGATATAAGCAGCATTAATCCCAGAATGTCGGAAAGCATATAAGGATGCAATAAATTCATGAAAAACATCGGATAACTTATTCAGTAAGTGAAAAAATTCTAAGGTATTAAACCAGGAAAGGGAAAACTATAACCATACAGAATAGTGGGCATGGAAATCTGCTTGCCTTTATTACTGTGATTTAGTTCTTGGGCAAGGCAGGAAAGTTATTTTTACCAAGTAATAATGAACTTTATTCCACCCTATGTTGATGAACCCTGAAACAACACTAAAGGTATGAGCAAAAGAACAATTCATTTTACTAATAGTTAATGTGATGTTTTTGGAAAGATTTTCTTATACTGAAAATTTCTGGACCAAATGTTGTGACTTGTAGACATTGATTGGGTCAATATGTAAAAACATTTACTTTCATTGATAAGATTGGACATTGATATTATTTCCCAAGTGGCCTTGACACGTTCCTTAGAATAAGATCTGGAGTGCAAAGAACTAAACAAGCATGATTAATTAGGCATATTTCCAGTAATGACTGGGAATCTGTGTACTGTACTGATTGACCCAATAGCAGCTGGTAAAATAAAATTTAGGTTTTTCTGCTGCACTTGTGTTAATATAAAGATGTGCTGATATTTACGTTTTACCCATATTATGGATTCGCAAATTAAATCGAAAGTTAGCGAAATGCGGCGTTTTATCTACATTTAATGGAATCTAGGTAGAGAATATACAGTCGAGCATCCCAAATCCGACAACTTTGGGACCTGAGCCTTGCCGGATCTTGGTGTTTGCCGGATTTTGGTTGGTCGTATAATAGTCGTACACGACTTTTTTCCGCCTGTACGACCGGCTCAAACAACAGGTGTACCAATAAATATATTAAATTTCACACAATATTCAGTACGCTAATTTATTTATATGTAATTATTAGATATCATGATATAAATTTCACAATTTTAATAAATGAAAAAATGCGAAAAATACCCACTGCAATTTATTGTACGTAGTAGTGTGTGTCGTGGGACTATGCGTTATATGCCGAATTTCGCGTTATTTGCCGAATTTCGCGTGGTTTGACGGATTCAACCATTTTCAAAAATATCCGGAAAATGGATTGCCGGATTTGGGAGGTTCGACTGTAATAAAAATTCTTTAAACTGTCGCAGGTAATGTAAAGACCGGATGCATATTATACTGATTGTTTAATGGAAAATTAACTGCAGTTATTTCAACTTTCTTATAAAGAAATTGTATCATCACCTTCTTAACTAAATTGGTACAAACGGTACAAACTATCTATCTTAAAATTTAAATGCCCAGTGCATTGATGCAATGGAAAGTAAACTTGCAACATTTCAAAGAGGTGTTGACTATGAATTAACGTGGGATTCGGTTGAAAATTCCGCTACTGCGTGAAATGGCTGGTAAAACAGATTTACAAGCATACAGTAAAACGTTTCATGTAGAGAATTCCCGAAAGAATAAGTGTTACGTCCTTCCATACCAATTCAATAATCCTGTGTTCGATGATGAAATAAATTTTATGAATTCCCAGGTTCTATTTTAAAATTTATGTTTCTCCTTTCTGTTGTATGCATATAATACGATTAGGTAGTAAAACCTTTGGAAGTTCCGCTGAATTCATGAGCGGAGTTTCAATTCTTCGTAGTTACACATTACAGGAAAAATGATCCTTATTATTTGCTGTAATCACGAGTAAGAGTTTTATTAATCAAGTTATTTATTTCATTGGTTTTAATATTATTTGTATCAATATTTATTTATTTAGTTTAAAAAAGTTTATTAAGGTTTAAAAATGTTTTGCCGACAGCCCGACAGGTAGTAATAGGCGGAAATTCTAAATAAAAACATGGTATGGCATTCTGTAAAAGCAGTAAATATCTGATAATAAATATACATAAATGAAGTATTAAAAACAAACTCCAGGATCTTAGCGTATAACTAATTTCAAAAGTGGTTTATGTTTATATTTTTTAATGCGTTTACGATTTCACGAAGTAGGCGCGCCCCCAGTGGGGCAGTGGGTAATGTGAAACCATTATGTAAACGCCGGTGTAAGAGGTGGTGTAGTATCTTATGTTTGATTGTATTAAGAAAACAGATTGGCATAACACTGTTTGTGATTTTAAATTTAGTGTTAATCTTATCTGTACGTGTTATGAGTGTGAGTATCGTTGAGGATGAGTGAAATTAATGAATTGAATAGATAATAAAAGTGTTGGATTGCTGACAATTGAAAGACAAATATGGCGTCTACCAGTGATGAGCATGGTGAGTAAAATTTCGTGTAAACATATCTTGCTGTAGGTGTAGTTTTATGTTGCAATAATTTTGAATTAAGTTTAAAAAAACGCGATTGTTGTCTTATTGCTGACCTTTCATTTGTTTGGCGCTAGACCTTTGGGCTGTAAAAATGTTTAAAATAATAGTTTCAAAATATTTTATTTAGCCTTCAATAATAAAGTATTTCTCGTGCGTATTTGTATTCACTTGGACAGTTCCGTGTTACTGAAAGTCTCTTTAAAACAAAGAATTATGGTTTCATTGCAGTCAACACGATTACTTTTTCATTTGCATTTAGAAGTAAGAGATTGGAATTTAGGTAATACAGTTTTAAGGATTTTTTGTATGGAATTGACTTGACTTTAATAACCTTATGTAATACGGTATTTAAAATGTTTATACTGTAGAATAATTGCACCAACTACTCGATTTTCGCATTTTTTCATGATGAAATATCTGTTAACATATTGCAGTTCAAGAACAGAAATCTTAAGTTCCAAATCGTGTTTCTAATAATTTACGTTACTTCTCGAGTTATTTAGTTATTTTTTACCGCATTTGCCTAATTTTGTTGCGATTTCTTTATATATTTTTGTAAGATTAATGTTTGATATGAAAATCAACGGAAATGACTACTAAATGTATTCATTCATTGCGTGTTACGGTAGTTTAAGAAATGTAAAATTAAATGAGTTGATTATAGAAAGGATGTTATTCCGATACAGATTAACTGATATTGGTTTGTCACGCGTGTACTAATTACAGTTCATTAATCTGGGTAGTGTTGTTAGTAATCGTAATTTTACATTTCAATTAATTGTATATAACTATATATTGTGTGTTATTTATTGCCGTTAAGCTTTCATTGTTATTTGCCTGAATGTATTATTGTTATAGAATGACTTTTTCTCAGTGATAACAAACTGCGTCAAACGATAATCCGATTTGAAATGCGAGCTAACAGAAAACGCTAATATTCATAAGCCAAAGGATTTTTCGTGAGAATTAAATGTATGAGATTTTCCTCGTTATTAGATTACATGTTGCCTAAATATAACTGAAAATGGTACTATTATTGTTTAAATAAATGTTTGATCGGAATCAAATTTTTGCCCAAGACGCTAAAGAAGGGTTTACATGTTCAGTTTTTACCTCTGTTTTAATTATACAAGCTTGGTGTGCACAAACAAAACAATGTGTGAATTAGAAAATGAAAACTGATTCTAGTTCACACACACAGTTTTTACTGTGCAGTCCAGGCTTGTATGGTTGAAACGGGTAAAAACTGATCATGTAAATCCCCCTTATTATACTCATAGAAAAGCTAGTTACTAAATTTTTTTGACATCATTACATTTACATGATTATAGACTTCTCTCGGTATTAGTTTACATTTTGAGTCAATATAACTGAAAATGGTACTTTAATTGTTGAAATAAATATTTGTTCAATATCAGATTCTTACCAAAGACTGTTTTACTGATAGAAAAGCTGGTTACTACAATTCTTTTACATCATTACATTAACTGAATGCTTAAACGGTTGAGTATCAGTTTGTTTTAGCAAAAATGCCAATATTATCCTGTAATTGAGTCGCTTCTGTTTAGTTGAAATTGTTTTTTTTTTAATTTTTTTTTCTGAGATTTCTCAACTCTTGAAATTACTTATTTCAACATGTTTTCTGCTTATATTCTTTGGAAAGTTACTAAAATGTATTTATTCTTTTATTTTTTAACATCACATCTTAATTAATTCTGGCTAGAATGATATTTTTCCATTGGGTGTTTAAATTTTGTAACAAAGTTTTTATTGCATTATACATCTGGTTTCTGTTATTTGGAATCAAAATTGACTTGGTACTTGTTAAAAATTATATGAGGCTATTTACAAGTTTTTCAGTAATAATGTTATCTTCACATCATATCATAGACTCAAGGTTTCATAAAAGTCATTACAATATGCATTTTATATTTTTCATAAATTTGTGATTATATTTCCAACAATAGGATACCCTCATGAATGGGTAGCTGTCTAGCCTTGCATGCAGGTATCATGGTTATCTTATACATGCATTTGAGAAGCACTCAGGGAGCTGTGGAACCTTGCTTGAGAACCCTATTTATTTTCATTGCAGGATCATGGCTTTATTTTACATTGTCAGATTATGACTCAGCATGTATTAGCCCCTATCTATCTAATTTTTTTGAACACTTTCTTTCAAACATGCAACTTCATGGGCATTATAGCATTTCTTCTTATCAGCTTCCTATTGGATCTTTATTAGAACCAGATATAAAGACATGCTTTATTGTACACAATAATATTTCTTTTGTTTTTTTTTAAACCAGTCATTACAAATATATTTGATTGCTCTATGGCTAAATTTTATATTGTGTAACAGGCCTGTTGGAGGAATATGTCAATATAGTTGGATCTGCTGACACGGATCAGAAGTTTCGAAATGCTGTATTTGAATATCTTCCCCGAGTGCTACTTATATTATCAAGTCAGAAGAATGGCCTGCGGAAAAAGGTATTCATAATACATTTTTAGGCGAGTTAGAAATTATGATACTATAGTTGTCTATATTGTGTAAATGAATCGAGATAAAAAATTATTTAGATAAATAAAATTACGGTCGATAATAATTACGATAAATAAAAACTTACAATTATTAACAGAAATATCCCTTCAAAAAACGTAGGAATGTTCGTATCAATACAAATCCATATTAAAATAAAGGGACTTCTATTACATCACGAATAATGACAATAGTTTGTTTAATCTCATTGCTATGATAGATGCTTGTAATTTGTTCAGATTCGCTTCAACAATATAAATACAGAAAAGGAAAGCTAATGTTATCTAGTACAAATAATGTGATAACTGTTGTCAAAATAATGAAATTATAAAAATAAACAACTAAAAAGAAAACGAAAAAATAAATTGAAAATGCCACTAATACTATATATCTATCTTCCTGTGTGAATTCAAATTAACATTTATCACAATGCCAACGCATAGATCTGGTGGCCAAGGTGACTAAAACATTCGTACATTCGTCTTATGGATTGATTATCTTACGTGAGGTGGTTCAAACCCTGCAAGCAGCTTTGGATTTTTTCATATTAGACTGGGTCCAAAACATATTTAGCGTATTTACTTTTTTCTAAGATTTTCATTCGAAAAATGAAGGTGCGGCTTGTACGCGAATACGAAGCAAAAATAAATTCAAAATAGGATATTCTGAAAATAATATTTCGATTTCCATTTTTATGTTGTTCTTTGTTAGAAGCTGTTGGATAGATCTCGTGATTTCCTCTAGAATTCAGTATGGACAGAATCAACATCGGAGCAATATTTTCAATACCTAGTATCTTTTTGCAATGTTTGAAGTGGCTGACTTGCCTGATTATAACTTTTAGACTCTTGCAGAGCTTACAGTGTAGTCTTGAGGTATTTGATTGTTTAGATCCAACACAGCGCAACTTCAGCACAAACACCATCGCTCACAAATTACTGTGTTACAGAGTAAATACGGTATTTTTACGGTAATACGGTATAAATTACTGGGGGTTCAGCCACTGATTGAACTCGATCTATTCTCGCCTCGAATGCTTTTCAAGTATAATGTAACATACGCCTAATGTGTCTACAATGTAACAAGTGTCTTGTATCTTGTAAACAGAAATGCGAAATGTACGGTGATTTTTCGAAACATGATTTTACGATCTTTTAAAATCACTAGTACTTGAATATAACACGGGGGCTTCTTTTAAAATTTCATTTTTTGGAAAAAACATTGCGTTATATTCAGGACAATTCGGTACGGTATTTTTTCTGCTTTATTTTTCTTTGCTTGCTTACTTATTAGAAGCAGGTGGGAAGAAGAGGAGTAAAATTACGGATTTCTTGAGTCGAATCTGGACCAAGTCAGCTGAGAAAGGATAATTGATTTTCTAAAAACTTTTTTCCATTTTCGATGTTGAAAAACCCTGGGTGCGGCTAGCTAAATTGATTTTACTTTTAAACTTGCTCATTTGTTACAGTAAGACTAACAATAAAATCAGTGTTAAAAGATATAAATTTATCAAGAGTATATCTATTTATTCCTTTACTTAACCAGCCCACTTTTTAAATAATATTAATAATATTAAAATGTGCCAAATTAAAATGCTAGTATGTATAGTATGCTTGGGTTTCCATTACATCCTCCACATTATATTTGTCTAGAAAATTGTACATAGACATACTTCAGGCGAGGCCCCTAGGCGATTGGAGTTTGCGAGGCCCACGAATTATGATTTCTGAATATGAGTTTATATTTGAATGAAGAAAACATGCAAACAAATTTTTAATTATTTATTTATATACATACATACAGCTTCTGATATCAATCGTGGACCAGTCTTCAAATGGATTAGAAGCAGTTGGTTCACTGTAGTAACAACATTGGGCCATGATTTTAATTCTACAACTATTAAAGAGAAATTTAAGTATCTTTGGCCTACGTTTTGTGGCACGCGAAAAAATTCCGACGAGGCGGCACATGTTTCTCATGCTCAAATGTAAAATTCCATATCTCGGAAACCAATAAAGATATTGAGTTCATTCCACTTTCAAAAATAACTAATCTTTTATCACCATTTCATCCAAATACAATGACCTCCTGTTCCTAATAGTAGGTAAGTTAGCAAGAGTCAAAATTTTGTGCACTGATGCGGAATGTGAGAGCCTTGTTCGGTTTTATTTAATTTTTAAGAACAATTAATTGCTTTACATGTTCTTTTTAATGGTATGTGTGGCTTATGGAACACTTGCGAAAACTACAGAAAAATCTTCGTGTGATTTCAGCAAATAGACTGCGAGATTTGGCAGTTCAAATATGAATGCAATGGAAGAAACTCGGAAGTTTCGATGAAGATGCAGGAACTATTGTTTAACCATACAAAAACGGCGATTTTTCGGTTTAAAAAGTATTTAGTTTATTTTCTTACTCATTTTGTCAATTTCCCATCCTTCATTAGGTGTTTAAGTGAGTAATTATGCCAAAAATGACAAAAATCTAGATTTTGCACGAATTGCCAATGCCGAGAATTAGCAGTATAGGGAAATAACATGAGATAGCGATTCTTCCATAAGAACACATAGTGCACGGGCAACGTGAAATGCACAATAACAATTTCACATCGAATCTGACTAGAAAATCTTTACTTGCTTTACAACAGCGGTTTTCTACTCTTGTGTGTTGGGAGATGCTTTTCACTGTTGCTTAATACACTATTGTAGTAAAATGAACTAAAATGTCTGTTTTTATCATCTAATGGAAAGTCATCATTTTGTCTTAAGATGCAAAACCTTCCTGAACAATATTGCTCAATTGCTTATGAGTCAAATGGAAAATCTAATCACCAGGATCACTAAATTTGGCAAATACACTAGGATATTCCCCAACAGCAACCAATTCTGCTGACGTAGAAGTTGACGGGGCACTACTATTGTAGTCATCTCACAATTTTGTGCTATTTTGAATAATTAGATCTCACTTGATTGAGGGGAAAAATCTTCTGGAATATCATCATCACTATCGTCTAAATTTGGAAGTTCCTCTGTGATATTCTCAAATGTAGTCAAGATGCGCTGTATTTGTTTCTTCCATGTTGATTCTAAGGGGTAATAGCATAAAAATAATATGAAAGGTAATAAACTCAAAATCCATATTAAAATCAAAGAGACAAGTGACTCACACCTTCCTAGAAGTTCGCCAGAATTCAAATATGCTGTAACATGCATGATGGGTAATCGTCCGCAAATTCACAGGACCCTTTACACACAAACAAATGCGAACACGTCGTTTGTGTGACGTCCACTAGAAGTATGAACATAAACAGGAAGGTAGAAGGTGACACTAATAGCTTACACTACAGATGGGCGGTGCAATATTTGAAAAATTAAAAAGCACGGGGATTCCCTGTAGGCCAATGTTCTTGCGGGTTAAAATAACGGATGGGTAAAAACTCGCTGAGGTAGGTACAAAGAATATGCCGACGCACTGATAACTTCAATTCAATGACTAATGAGTTCAGCCGCCGATTGAACTTGATCTATTCTTGCCTCAGATGCTTTTCAAGTACTGGTAGTTACAGGTTTACTATTACCCGACAATCACTCGATACTCTCTAAGTCGTAATTAAATATGAGTTAATTTTTAATTTTTTGTAATTTAAATTACCGTATTGTCCCGAATATAATAAATACATTTTTTTTCCAAAAAATGAAATTTTAAAAGTAGCATTATATTCAAGTACTACTATACCCAGTTTCATATATCTTTGCAGCTGAGAGAGCGAGTGAAGAAGAGAGCTTTCCAGTACGAGTTTTTATGGGAACCAATAGGAATGAAGTAGGCGGAGCCTCCCCATCGAGAACTCATTATCTCTCTGGCCTCTGTTTTGCATACATCAAGTCTCTGAGTGCTGTTTTACCACATGCTAACGCCTTTGTTGTCTGAACAGTCAAGTCCTCCCCCCCATCTCACTAACACACTGCTGGCATTTTTTCTTTCTTCTGAGCTCTCCGCAACATATTCCAGTTTACTAGATATGGCAGCGCCGAGTTTGAGTTCTTCAGCGAGGAGATGACTCCTCTCTAGGAGGTGGGGAAATGTCTCTCCACCTCCAAGCAGCGGAAACACACTAGTGGTCCCGAGTACGCACGAAATGTCAGTCGCAAAGATAAATGAAATAGACTATAGTAATTTTAAAAGATGGTAAAATCGTGTTTCGAAAAATCCGCACGTCTGTTAAGTGATACAAGATACTTGTTACATTTTAGACACATTAGGCATACATGCTACAATGTCCTTGGGCTTAGGTTTACTATTACCGGGCAATCTCTCAATATCCTCTAATGGCCAATTTACGAACTACATCCATTTGTATTTTATTTTGGGAACTTTCAATATGGAGGAACATTACGCGACTTCACCGGGTTGAGTAAGTTGTTTGAGGTGTTTTGGTTCTTCCTCAAAGGGACATGTTGCACAACTTCACCAGGTTGGGTAAGTTGGATGAAGTGTTTTGTTTCTTAACTCAAAGGGGCATTTTGTTCGACCAAGAATCATTTCAGAAAAAAATATATTTTGGCTAACATAAGCTCTTGAATTACCTGTCACACTTCCCTGATGTGGTTCCTGATCTTCTTTTGTTGTTAATGAAAAGTTAGGAGAGCACAATAGTAAATTTCATTCATTTTTAACCTCTAATAATTTGATAAAAACAATATAAATAAAATATAAATGTATGTAGTTGGTAAATTGGCCAGTAGAAGGTATTGAGTGAATGCTGTTCCTGAGTAGCATCTGTTAATGCGAGTGTTGCTTTGAAAAGAAAGAGTTCATATTTCTGCCTCTAGAGGCGCTCGGATTAACATTGAAAAACGTTAAAAACTGTTGGGAATCGCATGCTAAATTGTTTTAAAAATTTGGAAATTCTAATGTAAAATGACGTGAATAGCGGGAAAACTTAAAATGAAATAACGTAAATACAGGGTTTTACTTACATTGGAATTATAAGAAAATTGATGGGACTCAAAATGTTGTAAATAGCGGAAAAATGTACATTACGATAACGTAAATTTGGGGTTTTACTGTATTTAATAAGCCATATTTCTAAAACATTACTACATATATATTGCCAAGCAACATTATAATATATAGATTTTTACCCCTAGCTACTGGCTAGTGTTATTTTGTTGCTTAGATTTTTTAATATTAAAATTTCAGCATCCAGCTCCTCTGCCTGCTCAGCCCCAGCCAACAGTTGTGAATCCAAATCTTAAACCTATACCTAGACGCCCAATACTGAAACTGTCCAAAGTGTCCAATGGTAAGAAAAGAATACATTTATAGATTATCAGTTTTAAATGCATATGTTTGTTATCATGCTTTTAAATGCTTTAACATGTAACCAAGTGCAAAACAGTTTTTATTCAGTGTCTGTTACATTTATGGAAAGTGTGGATGGATTTTATGCTTATCGTTCACTGGGAATTCATGAGTAGTAACCAGCAATTTTCCCCTCAGTGTAAATAAGAATCATCCTACAGATGCTTCTTTGGAAGCAGAAACAATGACAGTAATTCAGTAAATAAATTACAGCCTTGATTCATTATTTATCATACTTGATTAACCTTTACTGAGTGAATATAAATAACCTTATCAGGTGTGACTTTGTGGAAGTGGTTAATATTATTCATAATAAAAACAAAAGTCGTACTTTTCCACAGTATATTGTGGAAAAGTACGATTTTTGTTGTTGCCGTACGAATTTAATTTGCACTAGAAATTCCAGCAGTTGGATTTAAAAATATATAATTTCTTTCGGAATAATTTCATTACTGATGATTCTGATAATGTGTGGCCTTGCATATAATCTTGATGAGAAATGCTGTCTCATAAGTGCAGCTTTGTTTGACAGATACAAAAACAAAGGTCGAATTCCCATTTTATAGTGGAATACTGTATCTCACCATTACAATCCTTCTATTTCCACAGACTACTATTAGTCTTATTTCTGTAGTTTGGGAACGTTAAGAATTTCCAGCTATTATGTACATAATCTCACCTTCATCTGAATCACTTCTAACTTGTAATTTCATTTTAATCAATGACATGGACAACAGTTTGCGGACATTTAAAATTATTCTTGAATCAGATTTACATCTATATTTAGACAGTAACTGATGATAGCCATGATTGATTTTGAATCTTCATTTTTTCAGGAATTGTTTTAGTATGGAATATGACGTTTTCAACACCTCATGAAGAAATTGCCAGTTACCAGTTGTATGCCTATCAGGAGGGAGCAAATTCACCTCCTTCCCCATCATTGTGGAAAAAAGTTGGTGATCTAAAGGCTTTACCACTGCCTATGGCATGCACACTTACTCAGGTGAAAATTTGATCATGCTTTGATGTATTTACAGTTAGAACTATAAGTCATTAGTTAGCGTGAACATACTGTTAAACTGCTGGAGCTCATTTGTTTTATACAATATAGCAAAATAATTTTACAGGTGCATTCACAAATCTGGGACATTCAGGATAGACATTTCTTAATTTACATATTTCCTGGTTTATTGAATTAGGTATTTTGCCTAAAAAATTGCTGGCTATTTAAATTTCTACATGTAAATTATTCAGCTTCTTTACAGCAACCATGACATATTAAGAAGTAAGTTGCTTTTTAATGTGCGTAACATTGATCGAGAATCACAAGAGAAAAAAAACCGTAAATATAATTTAAAAATAGAAATACTAATCTATCGAGAGAGAGATGCACGCTAATATGGTGAAAAGGCAAAAATTTTAAATAAGAAAGTGTCCGTGGATGATGAAAAAACAAATGCAGCAGGGGTGGAGATCGAACCCAGATCCTCAGGTTCAAAAGACATAACTAGCACTTTAATGTGCTCTGCTATTCAGCCCAATTGTCAGAGGGCTGTTACTGTAGGAATTTAATTAGCTGGCAGGTTTTTGGTGATCTTTAAATGCTAATAATTTATGTAGGAATGATTATTGGCAGCTAGAAAAAAAAATAGGTGTTCTTTCATGCCGTGGTGATTTCGCCCAGAAACCAGGAGACGAATTGTCTAACTCTCCTTGTTAGAGTCAATGCGTGGAATAACGAAATTTCATTTGAACTTTCTGATTGGACGTTAAGATATAATTGACATCTCTAATTTGTCCCCTCGGTTGCTTGTCAACCTATGATTGGCAAACAATTTTTCATTTGTGGAAGGTTGTGTTTTGATAATCTTTATATCTGTGCCAATAAAAATTCATAAAAAGTACATGTACATATTTTATTGCCTCTGTCTGCAATGCCGATGAACTGGTGGTAGACATTTTTTAAATAGCTCCATCTGGAAAGGGTTGGAATTAGTAAACGATGAAGTGCATTTGGTTGTGACAGTAATTTCACGCCTTAATTATCTAAAAAAATCCACTTAAACTTCTGGAAATTTAATTACCATGATTACATTTAACATCTTATTTGAGCTGATTTTATAAGAGAGTCATCAGGTGGAGTTGGCCTCTTTTAGAATCCAGGAGCCAAATCTCAAGTAATAATAATTTCAACAGATTGAAAATTTGTTCATTAATTCAATTATCATTCTTCCTTTTCCAGTTTGCTGATGGTTACACATACCATTTTGCTGTCAGAGCTTTGGATGTCCATGGGCGTGTTGGTGAATTTAGTGTTCCTGGCACCATTGAACTTTTCAACTGAATCTGACTCAAAATTGTCAGGGTGGCCTTGTTTTCGTCTTAAAGACTGAAGTGTCCCCATAAATAATACTGTCATTTTATCATAAGTGAAAGTTTACTGCCAACCTCAGGGGATGATGGTGAAAATCATCTTGAGCAACTTTTCTATCCGCATGGTAGGATTTGCGTTTTTGTACAAATGTTTTTTTTTTTCAAATAAGTTCATTAAATTCCTTTCATTTCATCCAAGTAATTTATTTCATTTTCCCGTATAAGGTCTTCAGTATTCTAGTTATTAATTTTATGTAATATTATTAGTAGCTGCATTTAAAATGAATAAAAATAAAATGATTTTAAAGGATTTTATTTTCAATATACCGTATCTGCCCGGATATAAGCCGACCCGCCAAAAATTTCCAACATTTTTTGACAAAAAAGTAAATTTCGTAGATTTTATGTTGAAGTGTGCCGGGCATGCATGCACGACCTAGAATACATTATTTGAGATCGAAGAAAAGAGTGGGAAATGGTTTAGTTGTTGACATTTTGAAATATTACTTCAATTAATAATTTCGTGTTGAATAATGCTCACATTCAGTGACAGTAACTTTTTTCCATCTTCATTTTCACAATAGGTCAAAGCAATAGCGACCTTGCCAAGACAATTTTTCATCCAAGTGTATTGCCAATGAAATTAGAATTTACATTGCCTTAAGAAATTGCATTTTTATAATTATACATGTTCCATGTAAAGTTTTACCAAAATTCAAACAGTTGAGCAGCCAAAGCTGGAATCGCATTTTGCGTAATGATCTGCGTAGTCGCATAGTTAAAGTGTATATGCAATTTTAATAGCTTCCATGAATGGAGTTTTAACATGCATACAAACATTGCAATGGCTATAGCAATAACTACAATAGCCAAGTAAAACTAATAGGAACTTCTTTTAATGGCTAATGAAAAATAATACAAATTGCTAACTATTCTTAATGATACGTATGCATAGCCCTGAGAAACGAAAGAAAATATCCAATAGCATTTAGAAATAAAACAACAGTAACAAAACACGTACAATATTCTACCTTTATTATTTATTCATTAATATTCATCGTAGGTCAAATATTTACTTAACGAAAAATATAGTAGTAGTATCATTTGAACGTGACAGCAATGAGAGATGTGCTGCCATCTATGGGTCACAACGAGACAACCCTAACCCCAAATTTTTTTCTTCGACTCGCATTTAAGCCAAGGAGTGATTTTTTCATGATAGATTTTGACAAAAACATTGGCTTGTATTAGGGCAGATATGGTACTGCATAAATGAGTTCATTACTCAATCATAATATCATTATAAGAATAAATTCAGGGGTGACATAAGTGTGAGGTTTAACTTTTTAAAAATTTTCTGCTGATTGGCCTTTTCATGCAATAAACATCCCATTGGCCCGATTATAAGTTGATATTTTGAAAAATAATCCATGCTTGACTTATGCTCACAACGAGATATCTATTCCTCCCCTCCTCTCCCTGATTTTATTCTTTTGTGTCATGGGAAAAGTTCTGTACACTAACATTCTCAGAAATTGCAGTATACCATAAGTCAGGAGGGCATACTGGGTTGCAACCCAATCAGAGGGCTGTGAAGGTCGTTATGTGGTTGCAAATTGAAAATCAAATATGTATTTGTTTTCATCGAATTTCCCCTAAAATTATTTTTGTAGGTGCCAGTATAAATGATTATGTTGATTTTGATTTAGTAAAAATATCTGTACTTACTGTTTTCCTGGTAAAAGTTGTAAAAATAGTTTTTGTAAACTGATATTCTAGTTAGTTTTGAATTAAACCGAAAAGGGAGTGCAACCAATTGAACAACAAGAGGTTGTCATGACCTGAAAAGTATACCTGTTTTAAATAGCATCTTTCAGCATGCAAGATTCTTTTATAATGCCTGCAAAGCTTTGTTGACAAGCAGTCCAAATGAAATGCAGATGCTTTAGTGTTTGTAAATAAAAATTATGGTTATAAAATATGAAGTTGAAGTTTTACCTTGCAGCTATTTGTCAGGTATTCAACATTTTGCAAAAACCAATGTGGATTCACTACCCTCCATTGTGGTGCAATATGGTTTTCTTCAACGAAGTTTCATTTCCTGCTCATACCCTATTTGAGTGACATTTCATCCGAATCTTTTAGCCCCTAGAGTTGAATGCTAACAACAGACATGGGCTTGCAAAAACCACCTTTTAAGACTCGGGCACCCACAACTTGAATATTCATCAATATCTTGGATTTGTTTCTTGATCACAAAGCTTTCTCTATGCTTACTGGATGAGAAAATATAAATCTAGTCATGTAGCTCACCCATGCATGAATGTCATTCAGCATCCTCAAAAGTAAGGAAGTCTCTTATTGTGTCATTTGCTAGCTATGAAATCTCAGCAGGTGTTTCCGTTAATAAATAATGCTAGAAAGGTGTATCAGTTCAACAAAGATGATAAAAGCCTCATCAACATAAATTATAAGCAGTAGAGAAAATTTCTGCACCATTGATGAGGAAATGGAGGTAAAAACCACAATATTTGTATAACTCCAAATTAGCCTTTTACTTAACAATTACACTCTCATCTGTTCTTTGTGTATTTCTGGCTAAACAACCTATTGGATTATTATAACCATAACTCCTTGCACACGAGAGGAGGGAAACCCGGTGCTGGCATTAGCCCACTCTTTACAAAGAGCACCAAGGAGGCTAACTGTTTTACATCTCTTCCAAAGGATGGGATTGTTGACTTGTGCAGTCTCATCAAAACACAAGTAAGATGTGACGATCCCAGGTTGAAAAATCCGACCTCGGCCAGATTCAAACCTGGGACCACTGCATGGAAGGCCAATGCTCAAACCATTCCGCCACTGCCAAAGCTCTTGGCACTTCTGATGCGAGTCAGGGCCATAGTGACCACTTTTGGCATCCTGGGCAGAGGAGTTTCTGGTGCCCCAAAATGATCTAATAAAATTATAAGTTCGTATTTTTAAAAGGATATTTAACTAAAAATAAACAATTATTTTTTTCAAGTTTTATTTTTCGAGCTTTATTTGCAGCAAACATATTGATTGTCATTGAAATCTATACTTTTAGCCAGACCAGAAAGTCTCTCTTGGTTCATTGATGGCCGTAGGTAATTTTTGATCAATTTCAGTTGACTAAAAGAATGCTCTCCAGTTGAAATTGATGTGGTGAATGCCAGAAAAATTCTCAGTAAAATTTCCACATTGTGAAATGTACTTAAAAGTTCGTATTCGTGAATAAATCTTACATTTTTTTCTGCATAATTTTTACACTTTATTTCGAAAGCAGATGGTTTCAATCTGCAAACTCCTTCGATTAACTCTCATTCAACCACATCGTTTTTATATCTAGTTTATAATAAGACTTCCATTTGGTGCCCCCTTTACGAAGCTGTGCCCTGGGCACGTGCCCCGGTTACCCCGCCCTCACTATAGCTCGGCATCCACTGGGAGGGATAAGGGGAGGGGGCAGTTGCCTCCCTCTGGATCAGGTCTTTGTCAAGGAAAAACATACATTGATGTCTGGTCAAATCCAGGTGTGGGAGCTTACCTATCCCTATTGACCCCTCCCTTGGATAAGTTCCAGTGGGTGCCCATGCTGGTATTTCCCAAGATTTTATTTTAAATTAATAGTCGAAAAAAATGAATGTTTAATAGTACTTAATGCGGTATATTGAAGTACAAACTGTATACCTAGTTTCAGAAGTTTATGAAAGAAAATATGGTACCTATGTAACCTTATGGAAATAAAGTAAAAAGATAACTTGATTATATAAATATGTAATATAAAGTTCACTGCAAGTTCCTTGAGTATAAACAAAGTTCATCGGAATTTAAGAAACGTAAGGGATTGCAAAAACACCTATAGACAAGTTCTAAAAAAGGGCAAAAACGAATTTTCAAATGATAGATGCACATTGTGAGAATGTTGTAAATTGTCCAAACAGCAAAAGTGGTTGATATAAGCAGCATTAATCCCAGAATGTCGGAAAGCATATAAGGATGCAATAAATTCATGAAAAACATCGGATAACTTATTCAGTAAGTGAAAAAATTCTAAGGTATTAAACCAGGAAAGGGAAAACTATAACCATACAGAATAGTGGGCATGGAAATCTGCTTGCCTTTATTACTGTGATTTAGTTCTTGGGCAAGGCAGGAAAGTTATTTTTACCAAGTAATAATGAACTTTATTCCACCCTATGTTGATGAACCCTGAAACAACACTAAAGGTATGAGCAAAAGAACAATTCATTTTACTAATAGTTAATGTGATGTTTTTGGAAAGATTTTCTTATACTGAAAATTTCTGGACCAAATGTTGTGACTTGTAGACATTGATTGGGTCAATATGTAAAAACATTTACTTTCATTGATAAGATTGGACATTGATATTATTTCCCAAGTGGCCTTGACACGTTCCTTAGAATAAGATCTGGAGTGCAAAGAACTAAACAAGCATGATTAATTAGGCATATTTCCAGTAATGACTGGGAATCTGTGTACTGTACTGATTGACCCAATAGCAGCTGGTAAAATAAAATTTAGGTTTTTCTGCTGCACTTGTGTTAATATAAAGATGTGCTGATATTTACGTTTTACCCATATTATGGATTCGCAAATTAAATCGAAAGTTAGCGAAATGCGGCGTTTTATCTACATTTAATGGAATCTAGGTAGAGAATATACAGTCGAGCATCCCAAATCCGACAACTTTGGGACCTGAGCCTTGCCGGATCTTGGTGTTTGCCGGATTTTGGTTGGTCGTATAATAGTCGTACACGACTTTTTTCCGCCTGTACGACCGGCTCAAACAACAGGTGTACCAATAAATATATTAAATTTCACACAATATTCAGTACGCTAATTTATTTATATGTAATTATTAGATATCATGATATAAATTTCACAATTTTAATAAATGAAAAAATGCGAAAAATACCCACTGCAATTTATTGTACGTAGTAGTGTGTGTCGTGGGACTATGCGTTATATGCCGAATTTCGCGTTATTTGCCGAATTTCGCGTGGTTTGACGGATTCAACCATTTTCAAAAATATCCGGAAAATGGATTGCCGGATTTGGGAGGTTCGACTGTAATAAAAATTCTTTAAACTGTCGCAGGTAATGTAAAGACCGGATGCATATTATACTGATTGTTTAATGGAAAATTAACTGCAGTTATTTCAACTTTCTTATAAAGAAATTGTATCATCACCTTCTTAACTAAATTGGTACAAACGGTACAAACTATCTATCTTAAAATTTAAATGCCCAGTGCATTGATGCAATGGAAAGTAAACTTGCAACATTTCAAAGAGGTGTTGACTATGAATTAACGTGGGATTCGGTTGAAAATTCCGCTACTGCGTGAAATGGCTGGTAAAACAGATTTACAAGCATACAGTAAAACGTTTCATGTAGAGAATTCCCGAAAGAATAAGTGTTACGTCCTTCCATACCAATTCAATAATCCTGTGTTCGATGATGAAATAAATTTTATGAATTCCCAGGTTCTATTTTAAAATTTATGTTTCTCCTTTCTGTTGTATGCATATAATACGATTAGGTAGTAAAACCTTTGGAAGTTCCGCTGAATTCATGAGCGGAGTTTCAATTCTTCGTAGTTACACATTACAGGAAAAATGATCCTTATTATTTGCTGTAATCACGAGTAAGAGTTTTATTAATCAAGTTATTTATTTCATTGGTTTTAATATTATTTGTATCAATATTTATTTATTTAGTTTAAAAAAGTTTATTAAGGTTTAAAAATGTTTTGCCGACAGCCCGACAGGTAGTAATAGGCGGAAATTCTAAATAAAAACATGGTATGGCATTCTGTAAAAGCAGTAAATATCTGATAATAAATATACATAAATGAAGTATTAAAAACAAACTCCAGGATCTTAGCGTATAACTAATTTCAAAAGTGGTTTATGTTTATATTTTTTAATGCGTTTACGATTTCACGAAGTAGGCGCGCCCCCAGTGGGGCAGTGGGTAATGTGAAACCATTATGTAAACGCCGGTGTAAGAGGTGGTGTAGTATCTTATGTTTGATTGTATTAAGAAAACAGATTGGCATAACACTGTTTGTGATTTTAAATTTAGTGTTAATCTTATCTGTACGTGTTATGAGTGTGAGTATCGTTGAGGATGAGTGAAATTAATGAATTGAATAGATAATAAAAGTGTTGGATTGCTGACAATTGAAAGACAAATATGGCGTCTACCAGTGATGAGCATGGTGAGTAAAATTTCGTGTAAACATATCTTGCTGTAGGTGTAGTTTTATGTTGCAATAATTTTGAATTAAGTTTAAAAAAACGCGATTGTTGTCTTATTGCTGACCTTTCATTTGTTTGGCGCTAGACCTTTGGGCTGTAAAAATGTTTAAAATAATAGTTTCAAAATATTTTATTTAGCCTTCAATAATAAAGTATTTCTCGTGCGTATTTGTATTCACTTGGACAGTTCCGTGTTACTGAAAGTCTCTTTAAAACAAAGAATTATGGTTTCATTGCAGTCAACACGATTACTTTTTCATTTGCATTTAGAAGTAAGAGATTGGAATTTAGGTAATACAGTTTTAAGGATTTTTTGTATGGAATTGACTTGACTTTAATAACCTTATGTAATACGGTATTTAAAATGTTTATACTGTAGAATAATTGCACCAACTACTCGATTTTCGCATTTTTTCATGATGAAATATCTGTTAACATATTGCAGTTCAAGAACAGAAATCTTAAGTTCCAAATCGTGTTTCTAATAATTTACGTTACTTCTCGAGTTATTTAGTTATTTTTTACCGCATTTGCCTAATTTTGTTGCGATTTCTTTATATATTTTTGTAAGATTAATGTTTGATATGAAAATCAACGGAAATGACTACTAAATGTATTCATTCATTGCGTGTTACGGTAGTTTAAGAAATGTAAAATTAAATGAGGTGATTATAGAAAGGATGTTATTCCGATACAGATTAACTGATATTGGTTTGTCACGCGTGTACTAATTACAGTTCATTAATCTGGGTAGTGTTGTTAGTAATCGTAATTTTACATTTCAATTAATTGTATATAACTATATATTGTGTGTTATTTATTGCCGTTAAGCTTTCATTGTTATTTGCCTGAATGTATTATTGTTATAGAATGACTTTTTCTCAGTGATAACAAACTGCGTCAAACGATAATCCGATTTGAAATGCGAGCTAACAGAAAACGCTAATATTCATAAGCCAAAGGATTTTTCGTGAGAATTAAATGTATGAGATTTTCCTCGTTATTAGATTACATGTTGCCTAAATATAACTGAAAATGGTACTATTATTGTTTAAATAAATGTTTGATCGGAATCAAATTTTTGCCCAAGACGCTAAAGAAGGGTTTACATGTTCAGTTTTTACCTCTGTTTTAATTATACAAGCTTGGTGTGCACAAACAAAACAATGTGTGAATTAGAAAATGAAAACTGATTCTAGTTCACACACACAGTTTTTACTGTGCAGTCCAGGCTTGTATGGTTGAAACGGGTAAAAACTGATCATGTAAATCCCCCTTATTATACTCATAGAAAAGCTAGTTACTAAATTTTTTTGACATCATTACATTTACATGATTATAGACTTCTCTCGGTATTAGTTTACATTTTGAGTCAATATAACTGAAAATGGTACTTTAATTGTTGAAATAAATATTTGTTCAATATCAGATTCTTACCAAAGACTGTTTTACTGATAGAAAAGCTGGTTACTACAATTCTTTTACATCATTACATTAACTGAATGCTTAAACGGTTGAGTATCAGTTTGTTTTAGCAAAAATGCCAATATTATCCTGTAATTGAGTCGCTTCTGTTTAGTTGAAATTGTTTTTTTTTTAAATTTTTTTTCTGAGATTTCTCAACTCTTGAAATTACTTATTTCAACATGTTTTCTGCTTATATTCTTTTGAAAGTTACTAAAATGTATTTATTCTTTTATTTTTTAACATCACATCTTAATTAATTCTGGCTAGAATGATATTTTTCCATTGGGTGTTTAAATTTTGTAACAAAGTTTTTATTGCATTATACATCTGGTTTCTGTTATTTGGAATCAAAATTGACTTGGTACTTGTTAAAAATTATATGAGGCTATTTACAAGTTTTTCAGTAATAATGTTATCTTCACATCATATCATAGACTCAAGGTTTCATAAAAGTCATTACAATATGCATTTTATATTTTTCATAAATTTGTGATTATATTTCCAACAATAGGATACCCTCATGAATGGGTAGCTGTCTAGCCTTGCATGCAGGTATCATGGTTATCTTATACATGCATTTGAGAAGCACTCAGGGAGCTGTGGAACCTTGCTTGAGAACCCTATTTATTTTCATTGCAGGATCATGGCTTTATTTTACATTGTCAGATTATGACTCAGCATGTATTAGCCCCTATCTATCTAATTTTTTTGAACACTTTCTTTCAAACATGCAACTTCATGGGCATTATAGCATTTCTTCTTATCAGCTTCCTATTGGATCTTTATTAGAACCAGATATAAAGACATGCTTTATTGTACACAATAATATTTCTTTTGTTTTTTTTTTAAACCAGTCATTACAAATATATTTGATTGCTCTATGGCTAAATTTTATATTGTGTAACAGGCCTGTTGGAGGAATATGTCAATATAGTTGGATCTGCTGACACGGATCAGAAGTTTCGAAATGCTGTATTTGAATATCTTCCCCGAGTGCTACTTATATTATCAAGTCAGAAGAATGGCCTGCGGAAAAAGGTATTCATAATACATTTTTAGGCGAGTTAGAAATTATGATACTATAGTTGTCTATATTGTGTAAATGAATCGAGATAAAAAGTTTTTTAGATAAATAAAATTACGGTCGATAATAATTACGATAAATAAAAACTTACAATTATTAACAGAAATATCCCTTCAAAAAACGTAGGAATGTTCGTATCAATACAAATCCATATTAAAATAAAGGGACTTCTATTACATCACGAATAATGACAATAGTTTGTTTAATCTCATTGCTATGATAGATGCTTGTAATTTGTTCAGATTCGCTTCAACAATATAAATACAGAAAAGGAAAGCTAATGTTATCTAGTACAAATAATGTGATAACTGTTGTCAAAATAATGAAATTATAAAAATAAACAACTAAAAAGAAAACGAAAAAATAAATTGAAAATGCCACTAATACTATATATCTATCTTCCTGTGTGAATTCAAATTAACATTTATCACAATGCCAACGCATAGATCTGGTGGCCAAGGTGACTAAAACATTCGTACATTCGTCTTATGGATTGATTATCTTACGTGAGGTGGTTCAAACCCTGCAAGCAGCTTTGGATTTTTTCATATTAGACTGGGTCCAAAACATATTTAGCGTATTTACTTTTTTCTAAGATTTTCATTCGAAAAATGAAGGTGCGGCTTGTACGCGAATACGAAGCAAAAATAAATTCAAAATAGGATATTCTGAAAATAATATTTCGATTTCCATTTTTATGTTGTTCTTTGTTAGAAGCTGTTGGATAGATCTCGTGATTTCCTCTAGAATTCAGTATGGACAGAATCAACATCGGAGCAATATTTTCAATACCTAGTATCTTTTTGCAATGTTTGAAGTGGCTGACTTGCCTGATTATAACTTTTAGACTCTTGCAGAGCTTACAGTGTAGTCTTGAGGTATTTGATTGTTTAGATCCAACACAGCGCAACTTCAGCACAAACACCATCGCTCACAAATTACTGTGTTACAGAGTAAATACGGTATTTTTACGGTAATACGGTATAAATTACTGGGGGTTCAGCCACTGATTGAACTCGATCTATTCTCGCCTCGAATGCTTTTCAAGTATAATGTAACATACGCCTAATGTGTCTACAATGTAACAAGTGTCTTGTATCTTGTAAACAGAAATGCGAAATGTACGGTGATTTTTCGAAACATGATTTTACGATCTTTTAAAATCACTAGTACTTGAATATAACACGGGGGCTTCTTTTAAAATTTCATTTTTTGGAAAAAACATTGCGTTATATTCAGGACAATTCGGTACGGTATTTTTTCTGCTTTATTTTTCTTTGCTTGCTTACTTATTAGAAGCAGGTGGGAAGAAGAGGAGTAAAATTACGGATTTCTTGAGTCGAATCTGGACCAAGTCAGCTGAGAAAGGATAATTGATTTTCTAAAAACTTTTTTCCATTTTCGATGTTGAAAAACCCTGGGTGCGGCTAGCTAAATTGATTTTACTTTTAAACTTGCTCATTTGTTACAGTAAGACTAACAATAAAATCAGTGTTAAAAGATATAAATTTATCAAGAGTATATCTATTTATTCCTTTACTTAACCAGCCCACTTTTTAAATAATATTAATAATATTAAAATGTGCCAAATTAAAATGCTAGTATGTATAGTATGCTTGGGTTTCCATTACATCCTCCACATTATATTTGTCTAGAAAATTGTACATAGACATACTTCAGGCGAGGCCCCTAGGCGATTGGAGTTTGCGAGGCCCACGAATTATGATTTCTGAATATGAGTTTATATTTGAATGAAGAAAACATGCAAACAAATTTTTAATTATTTATTTATATACATACATACAGCTTCTGATATCAATCGTGGACCAGTCTTCAAATGGATTAGAAGCAGTTGGTTCACTGTAGTAACAACATTGGGCCATGATTTTAATTCTACAACTATTAAAGAGAAATTTAAGTATCTTTGGCCTACGTTTTGTGGCACGCGAAAAAATTCCGACGAGGCGGCACATGTTTCTCATGCTCAAATGTAAAATTCCATATCTCGGAAACCAATAAAGATATTGAGTTCATTCCACTTTCAAAAATAACTAATCTTTTATCACCATTTCATCCAAATACAATGACCTCCTGTTCCTAATAGTAGGTAAGTTAGCAAGAGTCAAAATTTTGTGCACTGATGCGGAATGTGAGAGCCTTGTTCGGTTTTATTTAATTTTTAAGAACAATTAATTGCTTTACATGTTCTTTTTAATGGTATGTGTGGCTTATGGAACACTTGCGAAAACTACAGAAAAATCTTCGTGTGATTTCAGCAAATAGACTGCGAGATTTGGCAGTTCAAATATGAATGCAATGGAAGAAACTCGGAAGTTTCGATGAAGATGCAGGAACTATTGTTTAACCATACAAAAACGGCGATTTTTCGGTTTAAAAAGTATTTAGTTTATTTTCTTACTCATTTTGTCAATTTCCCATCCTTCATTAGGTGTTTAAGTGAGTAATTATGCCAAAAATGACAAAAATCTAGATTTTGCACGAATTGCCAATGCCGAGAATTAGCAGTATAGGGAAATAACATGAGATAGCGATTCTTCCATAAGAACACATAGTGCACGGGCAACGTGAAATGCACAATAACAATTTCACATCGAATCTGACTAGAAAATCTTTACTTGCTTTACAACAGCGGTTTTCTACTCTTGTGTGTTGGGAGATGCTTTTCACTGTTGCTTAATACACTATTGTAGTAAAATGAACTAAAATGTCTGTTTTTATCATCTAATGGAAAGTCATCATTTTGTCTTAAGATGCAAAACCTTCCTGAACAATATTGCTCAATTGCTTATGAGTCAAATGGAAAATCTAATCACCAGGATCACTAAATTTGGCAAATACACTAGGATATTCCCCAACAGCAACCAATTCTGCTGACGTAGAAGTTGACGGGGCACTACTATTGTAGTCATCTCACAATTTTGTGCTATTTTGAATAATTAGATCTCACTTGATTGAGGGGAAAAATCTTCTGGAATATCATCATCACTATCGTCTAAATTTGGAAGTTCCTCTGTGATATTCTCAAATGTAGTCAAGATGCGCTGTATTTGTTTCTTCCATGTTGATTCTAAGGGGTAATAGCATAAAAATAATATGAAAGGTAATAAACTCAAAATCCATATTAAAATCAAAGAGACAAGTGACTCACACCTTCCTAGAAGTTCGCCAGAATTCAAATATGCTGTAACATGCATGATGGGTAATCGTCCGCAAATTCACAGGACCCTTTACACACAAACAAATGCGAACACGTCGTTTGTGTGACGTCCACTAGAAGTATGAACATAAACAGGAAGGTAGAAGGTGACACTAATAGCTTACACTACAGATGGGCGGTGCAATATTTGAAAAATTAAAAAGCACGGGGATTCCCTGTAGGCCAATGTTCTTGCGGGTTAAAATAACGGATGGGTAAAAACTCGCTGAGGTAGGTACAAAGAATATGCCGACGCACTGATAACTTCAATTCAATGACTAATGAGTTCAGCCGCCAATTGAACTTGATCTATTCTTGCCTCAGATGCTTTTCAAGTACTGGTAGTTACAGGTTTACTATTACCCGACAATCACTCGATACTCTCTAAGTCGTAATTAAATATGAGTTAATTTTTAATTTTTTGTAATTTAAATTACCGTATTGTCCCGAATATAATAAATACATTTTTTTTCCAAAAAATGAAATTTTAAAAGTAGCATTATATTCAAGTACTACTATACCCAGTTTCATATATCTTTGCAGCTGAGAGAGCGAGTGAAGAAGAGAGCTTTCCAGTACGAGTTTTTATGGGAACCAATAGGAATGAAGTAGGCGGAGCCTCCCCATCGAGAACTCATTATCTCTCTGGCCTCTGTTTTGCATACATCAAGTCTCTGAGTGCTGTTTTACCACATGCTAACGCCTTTGTTGTCTGAACAGTCAAGTCCTCCCCCCCATCTCACTAACACACTGCTGGCATTTTTTCTTTCTTCTGAGCTCTCCGCAACATATTCCAGTTTACTAGATATGGCAGCGCCGAGTTTGAGTTCTTCAGCGAGGAGATGACTCCTCTCTAGGAGGTGGGGAAATGTCTCTCCACCTCCAAGCAGCGGAAACACACTAGTGGTCCCGAGTACGCACGAAATGTCAGTCGCAAAGATAAATGAAATAGACTATAGTAATTTTAAAAGATGGTAAAATCGTGTTTCGAAAAATCCGCACGTCTGTTAAGTGATACAAGATACTTGTTACATTTTAGACACATTAGGCATACATGCTACAATGTCCTTGGGCTTAGGTTTACTATTACCGGGCAATCTCTCAATATCCTCTAATGGCCAATTTACGAACTACATCCATTTGTATTTTATTTTGGGAACTTTCAATATGGAGGAACATTACGCGACTTCACCGGGTTGAGTAAGTTGTTTGAGGTGTTTTGGTTCTTCCTCAAAGGGACATGTTGCACAACTTCACCAGGTTGGGTAAGTTGGATGAAGTGTTTTGTTTCTTAACTCAAAGGGGCATTTTGTTCGACCAAGAATCATTTCAGAAAAAAATATATTTTGGCTAACATAAGCTCTTGAATTACCTGTCACACTTCCCTGATGTGGTTCCTGATCTTCTTTTGTTGTTAATGAAAAGTTAGGAGAGCACAATAGTAAATTTCATTCATTTTTAACCTCTAATAATTTGATAAAAACAATATAAATAAAATATAAATGTATGTAGTTGGTAAATTGGCCAGTAGAAGGTATTGAGTGAATGCTGTTCCTGAGTAGCATCTGTTAATGCGAGTGTTGCTTTGAAAAGAAAGAGTTCATATTTCTGCCTCTAGAGGCGCTCGGATTAACATTGAAAAACGTTAAAAACTGTTGGGAATCGCATGCTAAATTGTTTTAAAAATTTGGAAATTCTAATGTAAAATGACGTGAATAGCGGGAAAACTTAAAATGAAATAACGTAAATACAGGGTTTTACTTACATTGGAATTATAAGAAAATTGATGGGACTCAAAATGTTGTAAATAGCGGAAAAATGTACATTACGATAACGTAAATTTGGGGTTTTACTGTATTTAATAAGCCATATTTCTAAAACATTACTACATATATATTGCCAAGCAACATTATAATATATAGATTTTTACCCCTAGCTACTGGCTAGTGTTATTTTGTTGCTTAGATTTTTTAATATTAAAATTTCAGCATCCAGCTCCTCTGCCTGCTCAGCCCCAGCCAACAGTTGTGAATCCAAATCTTAAACCTATACCTAGACGCCCAATACTGAAACTGTCCAAAGTGTCCAATGGTAAGAAAAGAATACATTTATAGATTATCAGTTTTAAATGCATATGTTTGTTATCATGCTTTTAAATGCTTTAACATGTAACCAAGTGCAAAACAGTTTTTATTCAGTGTCTGTTACATTTATGGAAAGTGTGGATGGATTTTATGCTTATCGTTCACTGGGAATTCATGAGTAGTAACCAGCAATTTTCCCCTCAGTGTAAATAAGAATCATCCTACAGATGCTTCTTTGGAAGCAGAAACAATGACAGTAATTCAGTAAATAAATTACAGCCTTGATTCATTATTTATCATACTTGATTAACCTTTACTGAGTGAATATAAATAACCTTATCAGGTGTGACTTTGTGGAAGTGGTTAATATTATTCATAATAAAAACAAAAGTCGTACTTTTCCACAGTATATTGTGGAAAAGTACGATTTTTGTTGTTGCCGTACGAATTTAATTTGCACTAGAAATTCCAGCAGTTGGATTTAAAAATATATAATTTCTTTCGGAATAATTTCATTACTGATGATTCTGATAATGTGTGGCCTTGCATATAATCTTGATGAGAAATGCTGTCTCATAAGTGCAGCTTTGTTTGACAGATACAAAAACAAAGGTCGAATTCCCATTTTATAGTGGAATACTGTATCTCACCATTACAATCCTTCTATTTCCACAGACTACTATTAGTCTTATTTCTGTAGTTTGGGAACGTTAAGAATTTCCAGCTATTATGTACATAATCTCACCTTCATCTGAATCACTTCTAACTTGTAATTTCATTTTAATCAATGACATGGACAACAGTTTGCGGACATTTAAAATTATTCTTGAATCAGATTTACATCTATATTTAGACAGTAACTGATGATAGCCATGATTGATTTTGAATCTTCATTTTTTCAGGAATTGTTTTAGTATGGAATATGACGTTTTCAACACCTCATGAAGAAATTGCCAGTTACCAGTTGTATGCCTATCAGGAGGGAGCAAATTCACCTCCTTCCCCATCATTGTGGAAAAAAGTTGGTGATCTAAAGGCTTTACCACTGCCTATGGCATGCACACTTACTCAGGTGAAAATTTGATCATGCTTTGATGTATTTACAGTTAGAACTATAAGTCATTAGTTAGCGTGAACATACTGTTAAACTGCTGGAGCTCATTTGTTTTATACAATATAGCAAAATAATTTTACAGGTGCATTCACAAATCTGGGACATTCAGGATAGACATTTCTTAATTTACATATTTCCTGGTTTATTGAATTAGGTATTTTGCCTAAAAAATTGCTGGCTATTTAAATTTCTACATGTAAATTATTCAGCTTCTTTACAGCAACCATGACATATTAAGAAGTAAGTTGCTTTTTAATGTGCGTAACATTGATCGAGAATCACAAGAGAAAAAAAACCGTAAATATAATTTAAAAATAGAAATACTAATCTATCGAGAGAGAGATGCACGCTAATATGGTGAAAAGGCAAAAATTTTAAATAAGAAAGTGTCCGTGGATGATGAAAAAACAAATGCAGCAGGGGTGGAGATCGAACCCAGATCCTCAGGTTCAAAAGACATAACTAGCACTTTAATGTGCTCTGCTATTCAGCCCAATTGTCAGAGGGCTGTTACTGTAGGAATTTAATTAGCTGGCAGGTTTTTGGTGATCTTTAAATGCTAATAATTTATGTAGGAATGATTATTGGCAGCTAGAAAAAAAATAGGTGTTCTTTCATGCCGTGGTGATTTCGCCCAGAAACCAGGAGACGAATTGTCTAACTCTCCTTGTTAGAGTCAATGCGTGGAATAACGAAATTTCATTTGAACTTTCTGATTGGACGTTAAGATATAATTGACATCTCTAATTTGTCCCCTCGGTTGCTTGTCAACCTATGATTGGCAAACAATTTTTCATTTGTGGAAGGTTGTGTTTTGATAATCTTTATATCTGTGCCAATAAAAATTCATAAAAAGTACATGTACATATTTTATTGCCTCTGTCTGCAATGCCGATGAACTGGTGGTAGACATTTTTTAAATAGCTCCATCTGGAAAGGGTTGGAATTAGTAAACGATGAAGTGCATTTGGTTGTGACAGTAATTTCACGCCTTAATTATCTAAAAAAATCCACTTAAACTTCTGGAAATTTAATTACCATGATTACATTTAACATCTTATTTGAGCTGATTTTATAAGAGAGTCATCAGGTGGAGTTGGCCTCTTTTAGAATCCAGGAGCCAAATCTCAAGTAATAATAATTTCAACAGATTGAAAATTTGTTCATTAATTCAATTATCATTCTTCCTTTTCCAGTTTGCTGATGGTTACACATACCATTTTGCTGTCAGAGCTTTGGATGTCCATGGGCGTGTTGGTGAATTTAGTGTTCCTGGCACCATTGAACTTTTCAACTGAATCTGACTCAAAATTGTCAGGGTGGCCTTGTTTTCGTCTTAAAGACTGATGTGTCCCCATAAATAATGCTGTCATTTTATCATAAGTGAAAGTTTACTGCCAACCTCAGGGGATGATGGTGAAAATCATCTTGAGCAACTTTTCTATCCGCATGGTAGGATTTGCGTTTTTGTACAAATGTTTTTTTTTTTTCAAATAAGTTCATTAAATTCCTTTCATTTCATCCAAGTAATTTATTTCATTTTCCCGTATAAGGTCTTCAGTATTCTAGTTATTAATTTTATGTAATATTATTAGTAGCTGCATTTAAAATGAATAAAAATAAAATGATTTTAAAGGATTTTATTTTCAATATACCGTATCTGCCCGGATATAAGCCGACCCGCCAAAAATTTCCAACATTTTTTGACAAAAAAGTAAATTTCGTAGATTTTATGTTGAAGTGTGCCGGGCATGCATGCACGACCTAGAATACATTATTTGAGATCGAAGAAAAGAGTGGGAAATGGTTTAGTTGTTGACATTTTGAAATATTACTTCAATTAATAATTTCGTGTTGAATAATGCTCACATTCAGTGACAGTAACTTTTTTCCATCTTCATTTTCACAATAGGTCAAAGCAATAGCGACCTTGCCAAGACAATTTTTCATCCAAGTGTATTGCCAATGAAATTAGAATTTACATTGCCTTAAGAAATTGCATTTTTATAATTATACATGTTCCATGTAAAGTTTTACCAAAATTCAAACAGTTGAGCAGCCAAAGCTGGAATCGCATTTTGCGTAATGATCTGCGTAGTCGCATAGTTAAAGTGTATATGCAATTTTAATAGCTTCCATGAATGGAGTTTTAACATGCATACAAACATTGCAATGGCTATAGCAATAACTACAATAGCCAAGTAAAACTAATAGGAACTTCTTTTAATGGCTAATGAAAAATAATACAAATTGCTAACTATTCTTAATGATACGTATGCATAGCCCTGAGAAACGAAAGAAAATATCCAATAGCATTTAGAAATAAAACAACAGTAACAAAACACGTACAATATTCTACCTTTATTATTTATTCATTAATATTCATCGTAGGTCAAATATTTACTTAACGAAAAATATAGTAGTAGTATCATTTGAACGTGACAGCAATGAGAGATGTGCTGCCATCTATGGGTCACAACGAGACAACCCTAACCCCAAATTTTTTTCTTCGACTCGCATTTAAGCCAAGGAGTGATTTTTTCATGATAGATTTTGACAAAAACATTGGCTTGTATTAGGGCAGATATGGTACTGCATAAATGAGTTCATTACTCAATCATAATATCATTATAAGAATAAATTCAGGGGTGACATAAGTGTGAGGTTTAACTTTTTAAAAATTTTCTGCTGATTGGCCTTTTCATGCAATAAACATCCCATTGGCCCGATTATAAGTTGATATTTTGAAAAATAATCCATGCTTGACTTATGCTCACAACGAGATATCTATTCCTCCCCTCCTCTCCCTGATTTTATTCTTTTGTGTCATGGGAAAAGTTCTGTACACTAACATTCTCAGAAATTGCAGTATACCATAAGTCAGGAGGGCATACTGGGTTGCAACCCAATCAGAGGGCTGTGAAGGTCGTTATGTGGTTGCAAATTGAAAATCAAATATGTATTTGTTTTCATCGAATTTCCCCTAAAATTATTTTTGTAGGTGCCAGTATAAATGATTATGTTGATTTTGATTTAGTAAAAATATCTGTACTTACTGTTTTCCTGGTAAAAGTTGTAAAAATAGTTTTTGTAAACTGATATTCTAGTTAGTTTTGAATTAAACCGAAAAGGGAGTGCAACCAATTGAACAACAAGAGGTTGTCATGACCTGAAAAGTATACCTGTTTTAAATAGCATCTTTCAGCATGCAAGATTCTTTTATAATGCCTGCAAAGCTTTGTTGACAAGCAGTCCAAATGAAATGCAGATGCTTTAGTGTTTGTAAATAAAAATTATGGTTATAAAATATGAAGTTGAAGTTTTACCTTGCAGCTATTTGTCAGGTATTCAACATTTTGCAAAAACCAATGTGGATTCACTACCCTCCATTGTGGTGCAATATGGTTTTCTTCAACGAAGTTTCATTTCCTGCTCATACCCTATTTGAGTGACATTTCATCCGAATCTTTTAGCCCCTAGAGTTGAATGCTAACAACAGACATGGGCTTGCAAAAACCACCTTTTAAGACTCGGGCACCCACAACTTGAATATTCATCAATATCTTGGATTTGTTTCTTGATCACAAAGCTTTCTCTATGCTTACTGGATGAGAAAATATAAATCTAGTCATGTAGCTCACCCATGCATGAATGTCATTCAGCATCCTCAAAAGTAAGGAAGTCTCTTATTGTGTCATTTGCTAGCTATGAAATCTCAGCAGGTGTTTCCGTTAATAAATAATGCTAGAAAGGTGTATCAGTTCAACAAAGATGATAAAAGCCTCATCAACATAAATTATAAGCAGTAGAGAAAATTTCTGCACCATTGATGAGGAAATGGAGGTAAAAACCACAATATTTGTATAACTCCAAATTAGCCTTTTACTTAACAATTACACTCTCATCTGTTCTTTGTGTATTTCTGGCTAAACAACCTATTGGATTATTATAACCATAACTCCTTGCACACGAGAGGAGGGAAACCCGGTGCTGGCATTAGCCCACTCTTTACAAAGAGCACCAAGGAGGCTAACTGTTTTACATCTCTTCCAAAGGATGGGATTGTTGACTTGTGCAGTCTCATCAAAACACAAGTAAGATGTGACGATCCCAGGTTGAAAAATCCGACCTCGGCCAGATTCAAACCTGGGACCACTGCATGGAAGGCCAATGCTCAAACCATTCCGCCACTGCCAAAGCTCTTGGCACTTCTGATGCGAGTCAGGGCCATAGTGACCACTTTTGGCATCCTGGGCAGAGGAGTTTCTGGTGCCCCAAAATGATCTAATAAAATTATAAGTTCGTATTTTTAAAAGGATATTTAACTAAAAATAAACAATTATTTTTTTCAAGTTTTATTTTTCGAGCTTTATTTGCAGCAAACATATTGATTGTCATTGAAATCTATACTTTTAGCCAGACCAGAAAGTCTCTCTTGGTTCATTGATGGCCGTAGGTAATTTTTGATCAATTTCAGTTGACTAAAAGAATGCTCTCCAGTTGAAATTGATGTGGTGAATGCCAGAAAAATTCTCAGTAAAATTTCCACATTGTGAAATGTACTTAAAAGTTCGTATTCGTGAATAAATCTTACATTTTTTTCTGCATAATTTTTACACTTTATTTCGAAAGCAGATGGTTTCAATCTGCAAACTCCTTCGATTAACTCTCATTCAACCACATCGTTTTTATATCTAGTTTATAATAAGACTTCCATTTGGTGCCCCCTTTACGAAGCTGTGCCCTGGGCACGTGCCCCGGTTACCCCGCCCTCACTATAGCTCGGCATCCACTGGGAGGGATAAGGGGAGGGGGCAGTTGCCTCCCTCTGGATCAGGTCTTTGTCAAGGAAAAACATACATTGATGTCTGGTCAAATCCAGGTGTGGGAGCTTACCTATCCCTATTGACCCCTCCCTTGGATAAGTTCCAGTGGGTGCCCATGCTGGTATTTCCCAAGATTTTATTTTAAATTAATAGTCGAAAAAAATGAATGTTTAATAGTACTTAATGCGGTATATTGAAGTACAAACTGTATACCTAGTTTCAGAAGTTTATGAAAGAAAATATGGTACCTATGTAACCTTATGGAAATAAAGTAAAAAGATAACTTGATTATATAAATATGTAATATAAAGTTCACTGCAAGTTCCTTGAGTATAAACAAAGTTCATCGGAATTTAAGAAACGTAAGGGATTGCAAAAACACCTATAGACAAGTTCTAAATAAGGGCAAAAACGAATTTTCAAATGATAGATGCACATTGTGAGAATGTTGTAAATTGTCCAAACAGCAAAAGTGGTTGATATAAGCAGCATTAATCCCAGAATGTTGGAAAGCATATAAGGATGCAATAAATTCATGAAAAACATCGGATAACTTATTCAGTAAGTGAAAAAATTCTAAGGTATTAAACCAGGAAAGGGAAAACTATAACCATACAGAATAGTGGGCATGGAAATCTGCTTGCCTTTATTACTGTGATTTAGTTCTTGGGCAAGGCAGGAAAGTTATTTTTACCAAGTAATAATGAACTTTATTCCACCCTATGTTGATGAACCCTGAAACAACACTAAAGGTATGAGCAAAAGAACAATTCATTTTACTAATAGTTAATGTGATGTTTTTGGAAAGATTTTCTTATACTGAAAATTTCTGGACCAAATGTTGTGACTTGTAGACATTGATTGGGTCAATATGTAAAAACATTTACTTTCATTGATAAGATTGGACATTGATATTATTTCCCAAGTGGCCTTGACACGTTCCTTAGAATAAGATCTGGAGTGCAAAGAACTAAACAAGCATGATTAATTAGGCATATTTCCAGTAATGACTGGGAATCTGTGTACTGTACTGATTGACCCAATAGCAGCTGGTAAAATAAAATTTAGGTTTTTCTGCTGCACTTGTGTTAATATAAAGATGTGCTGATATTTACGTTTTACCCATATTATGGATTCGCAAATTAAATCGAAAGTTAGCGAAATGCGGCGTTTTATCTACATTTAATGGAATCTAGGTAGAGAATATACAGTCGAGCATCCCAAATCCGACAACTTTGGGACCTGAGCCTTGCCGGATCTTGGTGTTTGCCGGATTTTGGTTGGTCGTATAATAGTCGTACACGACTTTTTTCCGCCTGTACGACCGGCTCAAACAACAGGTGTACCAATAAATATATTAAATTTCACACAATATTCAGTACGCTAATTTATTTATATGTAATTATTAGATATCATGATATAAATTTCACAATTTTAATAAATGAAAAAATGCGAAAAATACCCACTGCAATTTATTGTACGTAGTAGTGTGTGTCGTGGGACTATGCGTTATATGCCGAATTTCGCGTTATTTGCCGAATTTCGCGTGGTTTGACGGATTCAACCATTTTCAAAAATATCCGGAAAATGGATTGCCGGATTTGGGAGGTTCGACTGTAATAAAAATTCTTTAAACTGTCGCAGGTAATGTAAAGACCGGATGCATATTATACTGATTGTTTAATGGAAAATTAACTGCAGTTATTTCAACTTTCTTATAAAGAAATTGTATCATCACCTTCTTAACTAAATTGGTACAAACGGTACAAACTATCTATCTTAAAATTTAAATGCCCAGTGCATTGATGCAATGGAAAGTAAACTTGCAACATTTCAAAGAGGTGTTGACTATGAATTAACGTGGGATTCGGTTGAAAATTCCGCTACTGCGTGAAATGGCTGGTAAAACAGATTTACAAGCATACAGTAAAACGTTTCATGTAGAGAATTCCCGAAAGAATAAGTGTTACGTCCTTCCATACCAATTCAATAATCCTGTGTTCGATGATGAAATAAATTTTATGAATTCCCAGGTTCTATTTTAAAATTTATGTTTCTCCTTTCTGTTGTATGCATATAATACGATTAGGTAGTAAAACCTTTGGAAGTTCCGCTGAATTCATGAGCGGAGTTTCAATTCTTCGTAGTTACACATTACAGGAAAAATGATCCTTATTATTTGCTGTAATCACGAGTAAGAGTTTTATTAATCAAGTTATTTATTTCATTGGTTTTAATATTATTTGTATCAATATTTATTTATTTAGTTTAAAAAAGTTTATTAAGGTTTAAAAATGTTTTGCCGATAGCCCGACAGGTAGTAATAGGCGGAAATTCTAAATAAAAACATGGTATGGCATTCTGTAAAAG
The DNA here is from genome assembly GCA_028673005.1 of Tanypteryx hageni. NCBI lineage: Eukaryota > Metazoa > Arthropoda > Insecta > Odonata > Petaluridae > Tanypteryx > Tanypteryx hageni. Next base: position 113,811,442 of record CM054116.1, read on the forward strand.
CAGTAAATATCTGATAATAAATATACATAAATGAAGTATTAAAAACAAACTCCAGGATCTTAGCGTATAACTAATTTCAAAAGTGGTTTATGTTTATATTTTTTAATGCGTTTACGATTTCACGAAGTAGGCGCGCCCCCAGTGGGGCAGTGGGTAATGTGAAACCATTATGTAAACGCCGGTGTAAGAGGTGGTGTAGTATCTTATGTTTGATTGTATTAAGAAAACAGATTGGCATAACACTGTTTGTGATTTTAAATTTAGTGTTAATCTTATCTGTACGTGTTATGAGTGTGAGTATCGTTGAGGATGAGTGAAATTAATGAATTGAATAGATAATAAAAGTGTTGGATTGCTGACAATTGAAAGACAAATATGGCGTCTACCAGTGATGAGCATGGTGAGTAAAATTTCGTGTAAACATATCTTGCTGTAGGTGTAGTTTTATGTTGCAATAATTTTGAATTAAGTTTAAAAAAACGCGATTGTTGTCTTATTGCTGACCTTTCATTTGTTTGGCGCTAGACCTTTGGGCTGTAAAAATGTTTAAAATAATAGTTTCAAAATATTTTATTTAGCCTTCAATAATAAAGTATTTCTCGTGCGTATTTGTATTCACTTTGACAGTTCCGTGTTACTGAAAGTCTCTTTAAAACAAAGAATTATGGTTTCATTGCAGTCAACACGATTACTTTTTCATTTGCATTTAGAAGTAAGAGATTGGAATTTAGGTAATACAGTTTTAAGGATTTTTTGTATGGAATTGACTTGACTTTAATAACCTTATGTAATACGGTATTTAAAATGTTTATACTGTAGAATAATTGCACCAACTACTCGATTTTCGCATTTTTTCATGATGAAATATCTGTTAACATATTGCAGTTCAAGAACAGAAATCTTAAGTTCCAAATCGTGTTTCTAATAATTTACGTTACTTCTCGAGTTATTTAGTTATTTTTTACCGCATTTGCCTAATTTTGTTGCGATTTCTTTATATATTTTTGTAAGATTAATGTTTGATATGAAAATCAACGGAAATGACTACTAAATGTATTCATTCATTGCGTGTTACGGTAGTTTAAGAAATGTAAAATTAAATGAGGTGATTATAGAAAGGATGTTATTCCGATACAGATTAACTGATATTGGTTTGTCACGCGTGTACTAATTACAGTTCATTAATCTGGGTAGTGTTGTTAGTAATCGTAATTTTACATTTCAATTAATTGTATATAACTATATATTGTGTGTTATTTATTGCCGTTAAGCTTTCATTGTTATTTGCCTGAATGTATTATTGTTATAGAATGACTTTTTCTCAGTGATAACAAACTGCGTCAAACGATAATCCGATTTGAAATGCGAGCTAACAGAAAACGCTAATATTCATAAGCCAAAGGATTTTTCGTGAGAATTAAATGTATGAGATTTTCCTCGTTATTAGATTACATGTTGCCTAAATATAACTGAAAATGGTACTATTATTGTTTAAATAAATGTTTGATCGGAATCAAATTTTTGCCCAAGACGCTAAAGAAGGGTTTACATGTTCAGTTTTTACCTCTGTTTTAATTATACAAGCTTGGTGTGCACAAACAAAACAATGTGTGAATTAGAAAATGAAAACTGATTCTAGTTCACACACACAGTTTTTACTGTGCAGTCCAGGCTTGTATGGTTGAAACGGGTAAAAACTGATCATGTAAATCCCCCTTATTATACTCATAGAAAAGCTAGTTACTAAATTTTTTTGACATCATTACATTTACATGATTATAGACTTCTCTCGGTATTAGTTTACATTTTGAGTCAATATAACTGAAAATGGTACTTTAATTGTTGAAATAAATATTTGTTCAATATCAGATTCTTACCAAAGACTGTTTTACTGATAGAAAAGCTGGTTACTACAATTCTTTTACATCATTACATTAACTGAATGCTTAAACGGTTGAGTATCAGTTTGTTTTAGCAAAAATGCCAATATTATCCTGTAATTGAGTCGCTTCTGTTTAGTTGAAATTGTTTTTTTTTTAAATTTTTTTTCTGAGATTTCTCAACTCTTGAAATTACTTATTTCAACATGTTTTCTGCTTATATTCTTTTGAAAGTTACTAAAATGTATTTATTCTTTTATTTTTTAACATCACATCTTAATTAATTCTGGCTAGAATGATATTTTTCCATTGGGTGTTTAAATTTTGTAACAAAGTTTTTATTGCATTATACATCTGGTTTCTGTTATTTGGAATCAAAATTGACTTGGTACTTGTTAAAAATTATATGAGGCTATTTACAAGTTTTTCAGTAATAATGTTATCTTCACATCATATCATAGACTCAAGGTTTCATAAAAGTCATTACAATATGCATTTTATATTTTTCATAAATTTGTGATTATATTTCCAACAATAGGATACCCTCATGAATGGGTAGCTGTCTAGCCTTGCATGCAGGTATCATGGTTATCTTATACATGCATTTGAGAAGCACTCAGGGAGCTGTGGAACCTTGCTTGAGAACCCTATTTATTTTCATTGCAGGATCATGGCTTTATTTTACATTGTCAGATTATGACTCAGCATGTATTAGCCCCTATCTATCTAATTTTTTTGAACACTTTCTTTCAAACATGCAACTTCATGGGCATTATAGCATTTCTTCTTATCAGCTTCCTATTGGATCTTTATTAGAACCAGATATAAAGACATGCTTTATTGTACACAATAATATTTCTTTTGTTTTTTTTTTAAACCAGTCATTACAAATATATTTGATTGCTCTATGGCTAAATTTTATATTGTGTAACAGGCCTGTTGGAGGAATATGTCAATATAGTTGGATCTGCTGACACGGATCAGAAGTTTCGAAATGCTGTATTTGAATATCTTCCCCGAGTGCTACTTATATTATCAAGTCAGAAGAATGGCCTGCGGAAAAAGGTATTCATAATACATTTTTAGGCGAGTTAGAAATTATGATACTATAGTTGTCTATATTGTGTAAATGAATCGAGATAAAAAGTTTTTTAGATAAATAAAATTACGGTCGATAATAATTACGATAAATAAAAACTTACAATTATTAACAGAAATATCCCTTCAAAAAACGTAGGAATGTTCGTATCAATACAAATCCATATTAAAATAAAGGGACTTCTATTACATCACGAATAATGACAATAGTTTGTTTAATCTCATTGCTATGATAGATGCTTGTAATTTGTTCAGATTCGCTTCAACAATATAAATACAGAAAAGGAAAGCTAATGTTATCTAGTACAAATAATGTGATAACTGTTGTCAAAATAATGAAATTATAAAAATAAACAACTAAAAAGAAAACGAAAAAATAAATTGAAAATGCCACTAATACTATATATCTATCTTCCTGTGTGAATTCAAATTAACATTTATCACAATGCCAACGCATAGATCTGGTGGCCAAGGTGACTAAAACATTCGTACATTCGTCTTATGGATTGATTATCTTACGTGAGGTGGTTCAAACCCTGCAAGCAGCTTTGGATTTTTTCATATTAGACTGGGTCCAAAACATATTTAGCGTATTTACTTTTTTCTAAGATTTTCATTCGAAAAATGAAGGTGCGGCTTGTACGCGAATACGAAGCAAAAATAAATTCAAAATAGGATATTCTGAAAATAATATTTCGATTTCCATTTTTATGTTGTTCTTTGTTAGAAGCTGTTGGATAGATCTCGTGATTTCCTCTAGAATTCAGTATGGACAGAATCAACATCGGAGCAATATTTTCAATACCTAGTATCTTTTTGCAATGTTTGAAGTGGCTGACTTGCCTGATTATAACTTTTAGACTCTTGCAGAGCTTACAGTGTAGTCTTGAGGTATTTGATTGTTTAGATCCAACACAGCGCAACTTCAGCACAAACACCATCGCTCACAAATTACTGTGTTACAGAGTAAATACGGTATTTTTACGGTAATACGGTATAAATTACTGGGGGTTCAGCCACTGATTGAACTCGATCTATTCTCGCCTCGAATGCTTTTCAAGTATAATGTAACATACGCCTAATGTGTCTACAATGTAACAAGTGTCTTGTATCTTGTAAACAGAAATGCGAAATGTACGGTGATTTTTCGAAACATGATTTTACGATCTTTTAAAATCACTAGTACTTGAATATAACACGGGGGCTTCTTTTAAAATTTCATTTTTTGGAAAAAACATTGCGTTATATTCAGGACAATTCGGTACGGTATTTTTTCTGCTTTATTTTTCTTTGCTTGCTTACTTATTAGAAGCAGGTGGGAAGAAGAGGAGTAAAATTACGGATTTCTTGAGTCGAATCTGGACCAAGTCAGCTGAGAAAGGATAATTGATTTTCTAAAAACTTTTTTCCATTTTCGATGTTGAAAAACCCTGGGTGCGGCTAGCTAAATTGATTTTACTTTTAAACTTGCTCATTTGTTACAGTAAGACTAACAATAAAATCAGTGTTAAAAGATATAAATTTATCAAGAGTATATCTATTTATTCCTTTACTTAACCAGCCCACTTTTTAAATAATATTAATAATATTAAAATGTGCCAAATTAAAATGCTAGTATGTATAGTATGCTTGGGTTTCCATTACATCCTCCACATTATATTTGTCTAGAAAATTGTACATAGACATACTTCAGGCGAGGCCCCTAGGCGATTGGAGTTTGCGAGGCCCACGAATTATGATTTCTGAATATGAGTTTATATTTGAATGAAGAAAACATGCAAACAAATTTTTAATTATTTATTTATATACATACATACAGCTTCTGATATCAATCGTGGACCAGTCTTCAAATGGATTAGAAGCAGTTGGTTCACTGTAGTAACAACATTGGGCCATGATTTTAATTCTACAACTATTAAAGAGAAATTTAAGTATCTTTGGCCTACGTTTTGTGGCACGCGAAAAAATTCCGACGAGGCGGCACATGTTTCTCATGCTCAAATGTAAAATTCCATATCTCGGAAACCAATAAAGATATTGAGTTCATTCCACTTTCAAAAATAACTAATCTTTTATCACCATTTCATCCAAATACAATGACCTCCTGTTCCTAATAGTAGGTAAGTTAGCAAGAGTCAAAATTTTGTGCACTGATGCGGAATGTGAGAGCCTTGTTCGGTTTTATTTAATTTTTAAGAACAATTAATTGCTTTACATGTTCTTTTTAATGGTATGTGTGGCTTATGGAACACTTGCGAAAACTACAGAAAAATCTTCGTGTGATTTCAGCAAATAGACTGCGAGATTTGGCAGTTCAAATATGAATGCAATGGAAGAAACTCGGAAGTTTCGATGAAGATGCAGGAACTATTGTTTAACCATACAAAAACGGCGATTTTTCGGTTTAAAAAGTATTTAGTTTATTTTCTTACTCATTTTGTCAATTTCCCATCCTTCATTAGGTGTTTAAGTGAGTAATTATGCCAAAAATGACAAAAATCTAGATTTTGCACGAATTGCCAATGCCGAGAATTAGCAGTATAGGGAAATAACATGAGATAGCGATTCTTCCATAAGAACACATAGTGCACGGGCAACGTGAAATGCACAATAACAATTTCACATCGAATCTGACTAGAAAATCTTTACTTGCTTTACAACAGCGGTTTTCTACTCTTGTGTGTTGGGAGATGCTTTTCACTGTTGCTTAATACACTATTGTAGTAAAATGAACTAAAATGTCTGTTTTTATCATCTAATGGAAAGTCATCATTTTGTCTTAAGATGCAAAACCTTCCTGAACAATATTGCTCAATTGCTTATGAGTCAAATGGAAAATCTAATCACCAGGATCACTAAATTTGGCAAATACACTAGGATATTCCCCAACAGCAACCAATTCTGCTGACGTAGAAGTTGACGGGGCACTACTATTGTAGTCATCTCACAATTTTGTGCTATTTTGAATAATTAGATCTCACTTGATTGAGGGGAAAAATCTTCTGGAATATCATCATCACTATCGTCTAAATTTGGAAGTTCCTCTGTGATATTCTCAAATGTAGTCAAGATGCGCTGTATTTGTTTCTTCCATGTTGATTCTAAGGGGTAATAGCATAAAAATAATATGAAAGGTAATAAACTCAAAATCCATATTAAAATCAAAGAGACAAGTGACTCACACCTTCCTAGAAGTTCGCCAGAATTCAAATATGCTGTAACATGCATGATGGGTAATCGTCCGCAAATTCACAGGACCCTTTACACACAAACAAATGCGAACACGTCGTTTGTGTGACGTCCACTAGAAGTATGAACATAAACAGGAAGGTAGAAGGTGACACTAATAGCTTACACTACAGATGGGCGGTGCAATATTTGAAAAATTAAAAAGCACGGGGATTCCCTGTAGGCCAATGTTCTTGCGGGTTAAAATAACGGATGGGTAAAAACTCGCTGAGGTAGGTACAAAGAATATGCCGACGCACTGATAACTTCAATTCAATGACTAATGAGTTCAGCCGCCAATTGAACTTGATCTATTCTTGCCTCAGATGCTTTTCAAGTACTGGTAGTTACAGGTTTACTATTACCCGACAATCACTCGATACTCTCTAAGTCGTAATTAAATATGAGTTAATTTTTAATTTTTTGTAATTTAAATTACCGTATTGTCCCGAATATAATAAATACATTTTTTTTCCAAAAAATGAAATTTTAAAAGTAGCATTATATTCAAGTACTACTATACCCAGTTTCATATATCTTTGCAGCTGAGAGAGCGAGTGAAGAAGAGAGCTTTCCAGTACGAGTTTTTATGGGAACCAATAGGAATGAAGTAGGCGGAGCCTCCCCATCGAGAACTCATTATCTCTCTGGCCTCTGTTTTGCATACATCAAGTCTCTGAGTGCTGTTTTACCACATGCTAACGCCTTTGTTGTCTGAACAGTCAAGTCCTCCCCCCCATCTCACTAACACACTGCTGGCATTTTTTCTTTCTTCTGAGCTCTCCGCAACATATTCCAGTTTACTAGATATGGCAGCGCCGAGTTTGAGTTCTTCAGCGAGGAGATGACTCCTCTCTAGGAGGTGGGGAAATGTCTCTCCACCTCCAAGCAGCGGAAACACACTAGTGGTCCCGAGTACGCACGAAATGTCAGTCGCAAAGATAAATGAAATAGACTATAGTAATTTTAAAAGATGGTAAAATCGTGTTTCGAAAAATCCGCACGTCTGTTAAGTGATACAAGATACTTGTTACATTTTAGACACATTAGGCATACATGCTACAATGTCCTTGGGCTTAGGTTTACTATTACCGGGCAATCTCTCAATATCCTCTAATGGCCAATTTACGAACTACATCCATTTGTATTTTATTTTGGGAACTTTCAATATGGAGGAACATTACGCGACTTCACCGGGTTGAGTAAGTTGTTTGAGGTGTTTTGGTTCTTCCTCAAAGGGACATGTTGCACAACTTCACCAGGTTGGGTAAGTTGGATGAAGTGTTTTGTTTCTTAACTCAAAGGGGCATTTTGTTCGACCAAGAATCATTTCAGAAAAAAATATATTTTGGCTAACATAAGCTCTTGAATTACCTGTCACACTTCCCTGATGTGGTTCCTGATCTTCTTTTGTTGTTAATGAAAAGTTAGGAGAGCACAATAGTAAATTTCATTCATTTTTAACCTCTAATAATTTGATAAAAACAATATAAATAAAATATAAATGTATGTAGTTGGTAAATTGGCCAGTAGAAGGTATTGAGTGAATGCTGTTCCTGAGTAGCATCTGTTAATGCGAGTGTTGCTTTGAAAAGAAAGAGTTCATATTTCTGCCTCTAGAGGCGCTCGGATTAACATTGAAAAACGTTAAAAACTGTTGGGAATCGCATGCTAAATTGTTTTAAAAATTTGGAAATTCTAATGTAAAATGACGTGAATAGCGGGAAAACTTAAAATGAAATAACGTAAATACAGGGTTTTACTTACATTGGAATTATAAGAAAATTGATGGGACTCAAAATGTTGTAAATAGCGGAAAAATGTACATTACGATAACGTAAATTTGGGGTTTTACTGTATTTAATAAGCCATATTTCTAAAACATTACTACATATATATTGCCAAGCAACATTATAATATATAGATTTTTACCCCTAGCTACTGGCTAGTGTTATTTTGTTGCTTAGATTTTTTAATATTAAAATTTCAGCATCCAGCTCCTCTGCCTGCTCAGCCCCAGCCAACAGTTGTGAATCCAAATCTTAAACCTATACCTAGACGCCCAATACTGAAACTGTCCAAAGTGTCCAATGGTAAGAAAAGAATACATTTATAGATTATCAGTTTTAAATGCATATGTTTGTTATCATGCTTTTAAATGCTTTAACATGTAACCAAGTGCAAAACAGTTTTTATTCAGTGTCTGTTACATTTATGGAAAGTGTGGATGGATTTTATGCTTATCGTTCACTGGGAATTCATGAGTAGTAACCAGCAATTTTCCCCTCAGTGTAAATAAGAATCATCCTACAGATGCTTCTTTGGAAGCAGAAACAATGACAGTAATTCAGTAAATAAATTACAGCCTTGATTCATTATTTATCATACTTGATTAACCTTTACTGAGTGAATATAAATAACCTTATCAGGTGTGACTTTGTGGAAGTGGTTAATATTATTCATAATAAAAACAAAAGTCGTACTTTTCCACAGTATATTGTGGAAAAGTACGATTTTTGTTGTTGCCGTACGAATTTAATTTGCACTAGAAATTCCAGCAGTTGGATTTAAAAATATATAATTTCTTTCGGAATAATTTCATTACTGATGATTCTGATAATGTGTGGCCTTGCATATAATCTTGATGAGAAATGCTGTCTCATAAGTGCAGCTTTGTTTGACAGATACAAAAACAAAGGTCGAATTCCCATTTTATAGTGGAATACTGTATCTCACCATTACAATCCTTCTATTTCCACAGACTACTATTAGTCTTATTTCTGTAGTTTGGGAACGTTAAGAATTTCCAGCTATTATGTACATAATCTCACCTTCATCTGAATCACTTCTAACTTGTAATTTCATTTTAATCAATGACATGGACAACAGTTTGCGGACATTTAAAATTATTCTTGAATCAGATTTACATCTATATTTAGACAGTAACTGATGATAGCCATGATTGATTTTGAATCTTCATTTTTTCAGGAATTGTTTTAGTATGGAATATGACGTTTTCAACACCTCATGAAGAAATTGCCAGTTACCAGTTGTATGCCTATCAGGAGGGAGCAAATTCACCTCCTTCCCCATCATTGTGGAAAAAAGTTGGTGATCTAAAGGCTTTACCACTGCCTATGGCATGCACACTTACTCAGGTGAAAATTTGATCATGCTTTGATGTATTTACAGTTAGAACTATAAGTCATTAGTTAGCGTGAACATACTGTTAAACTGCTGGAGCTCATTTGTTTTATACAATATAGCAAAATAATTTTACAGGTGCATTCACAAATCTGGGACATTCAGGATAGACATTTCTTAATTTACATATTTCCTGGTTTATTGAATTAGGTATTTTGCCTAAAAAATTGCTGGCTATTTAAATTTCTACATGTAAATTATTCAGCTTCTTTACAGCAACCATGACATATTAAGAAGTAAGTTGCTTTTTAATGTGCGTAACATTGATCGAGAATCACAAGAGAAAAAAAACCGTAAATATAATTTAAAAATAGAAATACTAATCTATCGAGAGAGAGATGCACGCTAATATGGTGAAAAGGCAAAAATTTTAAATAAGAAAGTGTCCGTGGATGATGAAAAAACAAATGCAGCAGGGGTGGAGATCGAACCCAGATCCTCAGGTTCAAAAGACATAACTAGCACTTTAATGTGCTCTGCTATTCAGCCCAATTGTCAGAGGGCTGTTACTGTAGGAATTTAATTAGCTGGCAGGTTTTTGGTGATCTTTAAATGCTAATAATTTATGTAGGAATGATTATTGGCAGCTAGAAAAAAAAATAGGTGTTCTTTCATGCCGTGGTGATTTCGCCCAGAAACCAGGAGACGAATTGTCTAACTCTCCTTGTTAGAGTCAATGCGTGGAATAACGAAATTTCATTTGAACTTTCTGATTGGACGTTAAGATATAATTGACATCTCTAATTTGTCCCCTCGGTTGCTTGTCAACCTATGATTGGCAAACAATTTTTCATTTGTGGAAGGTTGTGTTTTGATAATCTTTATATCTGTGCCAATAAAAATTCATAAAAAGTACATGTACATATTTTATTGCCTCTGTCTGCAATGCCGATGAACTGGTGGTAGACATTTTTTAAATAGCTCCATCTGGAAAGGGTTGGAATTAGTAAACGATGAAGTGCATTTGGTTGTGACAGTAATTTCACGCCTTAATTATCTAAAAAAATCCACTTAAACTTCTGGAAATTTAATTACCATGATTACATTTAACATCTTATTTGAGCTGATTTTATAAGAGAGTCATCAGGTGGAGTTGGCCTCTTTTAGAATCCAGGAGCCAAATCTCAAGTAATAATAATTTCAACAGATTGAAAATTTGTTCATTAATTCAATTATCATTCTTCCTTTTCCAGTTTGCTGATGGTTACACATACCATTTTGCTGTCAGAGCTTTGGATGTCCATGGGCGTGTTGGTGAATTTAGTGTTCCTGGCACCATTGAACTTTTCAACTGAATCTGACTCAAAATTGTCAGGGTGGCCTTGTTTTCGTCTTAAAGACTGAAGTGTCCCCATAAATAATACTGTCATTTTATCATAAGTGAAAGTTTACTGCCAACCTCAGGGGATGATGGTGAAAATCATCTTGAGCAACTTTTCTATCCGCATGGTAGGATTTGCGTTTTTGTACAAATGTTTTTTTTTTCAAATAAGTTCATTAAATTCCTTTCATTTCATCCAAGTAATTTATTTCATTTTCCCGTATAAGGTCTTCAGTATTCTAGTTATTAATTTTATGTAATATTATTAGTAGCTGCATTTAAAATGAATAAAAATAAAATGATTTTAAAGGATTTTATTTTCAATATACCGTATCTGCCCGGATATAAGCCGACCCGCCAAAAATTTCCAACATTTTTTGACAAAAAAGTAAATTTCGTAGATTTTATGTTGAAGTGTGCCGGGCATGCATGCACGACCTAGAATACATTATTTGAGATCGAAGAAAAGAGTGGGAAATGGTTTAGTTGTTGACATTTTGAAATATTACTTCAATTAATAATTTCGTGTTGAATAATGCTCACATTCAGTGACAGTAACTTTTTTCCATCTTCATTTTCACAATAGGTCAAAGCAATAGCGACCTTGCCAAGACAATTTTTCATCCAAGTGTATTGCCAATGAAATTAGAATTTACATTGCCTTAAGAAATTGCATTTTTATAATTATACATGTTCCATGTAAAGTTTTACCAAAATTCAAACAGTTGAGCAGCCAAAGCTGGAATCGCATTTTGCGTAATGATCTGCGTAGTCGCATAGTTAAAGTGTATATGCAATTTTAATAGCTTCCATGAATGGAGTTTTAACATGCATACAAACATTGCAATGGCTATAGCAATAACTACAATAGCCAAGTAAAACTAATAGGAACTTCTTTTAATGGCTAATGAAAAATAATACAAATTGCTAACTATTCTTAATGATACGTATGCATAGCCCTGAGAAACGAAAGAAAATATCCAATAGCATTTAGAAATAAAACAACAGTAACAAAACACGTACAATATTCTACCTTTATTATTTATTCATTAATATTCATCGTAGGTCAAATATTTACTTAACGAAAAATATAGTAGTAGTATCATTTGAACGTGACAGCAATGAGAGATGTGCTGCCATCTATGGGTCACAACGAGACAACCCTAACCCCAAATTTTTTTCTTCGACTCGCATTTAAGCCAAGGAGTGATTTTTTCATGATAGATTTTGACAAAAACATTGGCTTGTATTAGGGCAGATATGGTACTGCATAAATGAGTTCATTACTCAATCATAATATCATTATAAGAATAAATTCAGGGGTGACATAAGTGTGAGGTTTAACTTTTTAAAAATTTTCTGCTGATTGGCCTTTTCATGCAATAAACATCCCATTGGCCCGATTATAAGTTGATATTTTGAAAAATAATCCATGCTTGACTTATGCTCACAACGAGATATCTATTCCTCCCCTCCTCTCCCTGATTTTATTCTTTTGTGTCATGGGAAAAGTTCTGTACACTAACATTCTCAGAAATTGCAGTATACCATAAGTCAGGAGGGCATACTGGGTTGCAACCCAATCAGAGGGCTGTGAAGGTCGTTATGTGGTTGCAAATTGAAAATCAAATATGTATTTGTTTTCATCGAATTTCCCCTAAAATTATTTTTGTAGGTGCCAGTATAAATGATTATGTTGATTTTGATTTAGTAAAAATATCTGTACTTACTGTTTTCCTGGTAAAAGTTGTAAAAATAGTTTTTGTAAACTGATATTCTAGTTAGTTTTGAATTAAACCGAAAAGGGAGTGCAACCAATTGAACAACAAGAGGTTGTCATGACCTGAAAAGTATACCTGTTTTAAATAGCATCTTTCAGCATGCAAGATTCTTTTATAATGCCTGCAAAGCTTTGTTGACAAGCAGTCCAAATGAAATGCAGATGCTTTAGTGTTTGTAAATAAAAATTATGGTTATAAAATATGAAGTTGAAGTTTTACCTTGCAGCTATTTGTCAGGTATTCAACATTTTGCAAAAACCAATGTGGATTCACTACCCTCCATTGTGGTGCAATATGGTTTTCTTCAACGAAGTTTCATTTCCTGCTCATACCCTATTTGAGTGACATTTCATCCGAATCTTTTAGCCCCTAGAGTTGAATGCTAACAACAGACATGGGCTTGCAAAAACCACCTTTTAAGACTCGGGCACCCACAACTTGAATATTCATCAATATCTTGGATTTGTTTCTTGATCACAAAGCTTTCTCTATGCTTACTGGATGAGAAAATATAAATCTAGTCATGTAGCTCACCCATGCATGAATGTCATTCAGCATCCTCAAAAGTAAGGAAGTCTCTTATTGTGTCATTTGCTAGCTATGAAATCTCAGCAGGTGTTTCCATTAATAAATAATGCTAGAAAGGTGTATCAGTTCAACAAAGATGATAAAAGCCTCATCAACATAAATTATAAGCAGTAGAGAAAATTTCTGCACCATTGATGAGGAAATGGAGGTAAAAACCACAATATTTGTATAACTCCAAATTAGCCTTTTACTTAACAATTACACTCTCATCTGTTCTTTGTGTATTTCTGGCTAAACAACCTATTGGATTATTATAACCATAACTCCTTGCACACGAGAGGAGGGAAACCCGGTGCTGGCATTAGCCCACTCTTTACAAAGAGCACCAAGGAGGCTAACTGTTTTACATCTCTTCCAAAGGATGGGATTGTTGACTTGTGCAGTCTCATCAAAACACAAGTAAGATGTGACGATCCCAGGTTGAAAAATCCGACCTCGGCCAGATTCAAACCTGGGACCACTGCATGGAAGGCCAATGCTCAAACCATTCCGCCACTGCCAAAGCTCTTGGCACTTCTGATGCGAGTCAGGGCCATAGTGACCACTTTTGGCATCCTGGGCAGAGGAGTTTCTGGTGCCCCAAAATGATCTAATAAAATTATAAGTTCGTATTTTTAAAAGGATATTTAACTAAAAATAAACAATTATTTTTTTCAAGTTTTATTTTTCGAGCTTTATTTGCAGCAAACATATTGATTGTCATTGAAATCTATACTTTTAGCCAGACCAGAAAGTCTCTCTTGGTTCATTGATGGCCGTAGGTAATTTTTGATCAATTTCAGTTGACTAAAAGAATGCTCTCCAGTTGAAATTGATGTGGTGAATGCCAGAAAAATTCTCAGTAAAATTTCCACATTGTGAAATGTACTTAAAAGTTCGTATTCGTGAATAAATCTTACATTTTTTTCTGCATAATTTTTACACTTTATTTCGAAAGCAGATGGTTTCAATCTGCAAACTCCTTCGATTAACTCTCATTCAACCACATCGTTTTTATATCTAGTTTATAATAAGACTTCCATTTGGTGCCCCCTTTACGAAGCTGTGCCCTGGGCACGTGCCCCGGTTACCCCGCCCTCACTATAGCTCGGCATCCACTGGGAGGGATAAGGGGAGGGGGCAGTTGCCTCCCTCTGGATCAGGTCTTTGTCAAGGAAAAACATACATTGATGTCTGGTCAAATCCAGGTGTGGGAGCTTACCTATCCCTATTGACCCCTCCCTTGGATAAGTTCCAGTGGGTGCCCATGCTGGTATTTCCCAAGATTTTATTTTAAATTAATAGTCGAAAAAAATGAATGTTTAATAGTACTTAATGCGGTATATTGAAGTACAAACTGTATACCTAGTTTCAGAAGTTTATGAAAGAAAATATGGTACCTATGTAACCTTATGGAAATAAAGTAAAAAGATAACTTGATTATATAAATATGTAATATAAAGTTCACTGCAAGTTCCTTGAGTATAAACAAAGTTCATCGGAATTTAAGAAACGTAAGGGATTGCAAAAACACCTATAGACAAGTTCTAAAAAAGGGCAAAAACGAATTTTCAAATGATAGATGCACATTGTGAGAATGTTGTAAATTGTCCAAACAGCAAAAGTGGTTGATATAAGCAGCATTAATCCCAGAATGTCGGAAAGCATATAAGGATGCAATAAATTCATGAAAAACATCGGATAACTTATTCAGTAAGTGAAAAAATTCTAAGGTATTAAACCAGGAAAGGGAAAACTATAACCATACAGAATAGTGGGCATGGAAATCTGCTTGCCTTTATTACTGTGATTTAGTTCTTGGGCAAGGCAGGAAAGTTATTTTTACCAAGTAATAATGAACTTTATTCCACCCTATGTTGATGAACCCTGAAACAACACTAAAAGGTATGAGCAAAAGAACAATTCATTTTACTAATAGTTAATGTGATGTTTTTGGAAAGATTTTCTTATACTGAAAATTTCTGGACCAAATGTTGTGACTTGTAGACATTGATTGGGTCAATATGTAAAAACATTTACTTTCATTGATAAGATTGGACATTGATATTATTTCCCAAGTGGCCTTGACACGTTCCTTAGAATAAGATCTGGAGTGCAAAGAACTAAACAAGCATGATTAATTAGGCATATTTCCAGTAATGACTGGGAATCTGTGTACTGTACTGATTGACCCAATAGCAGCTGGTAAAATAAAATTTAGGTTTTTCTGCTGCACTTGTGTTAATATAAAGATGTGCTGATATTTACGTTTTACCCATATTATGGATTCGCAAATTAAATCGAAAGTTAGCGAAATGCGGCGTTTTATCTACATTTAATGGAATCTAGGTAGAGAATATACAGTCGAGCATCCCAAATCCGACAACTTTGGGACCTGAGCCTTGCCGGATCTTGGTGTTTGCCGGATTTTGGTTGGTCGTATAATAGTCGTACACGACTTTTTTCCGCCTGTACGACCGGCTCAAACAACAGGTGTACCAATAAATATATTAAATTTCACACAATATTCAGTACGCTAATTTATTTATATGTAATTATTAGATATCATGATATAAATTTCACAATTTTAATAAATGAAAAAATGCGAAAAATACCCACTGCAATTTATTGTACGTAGTAGTGTGTGTCGTGGGACTATGCGTTATATGCCGAATTTCGCGTTATTTGCCGAATTTCGCGTGGTTTGACGGATTCAACCATTTTCAAAAATATCCGGAAAATGGATTGCCGGATTTGGGAGGTTCGACTGTAATAAAAATTCTTTAAACTGTCGCAGGTAATGTAAAGACCGGATGCATATTATACTGATTGTTTAATGGAAAATTAACTGCAGTTATTTCAACTTTCTTATAAAGAAATTGTATCATCACCTTCTTAACTAAATTGGTACAAACGGTACAAACTATCTATCTTAAAATTTAAATGCCCAGTGCATTGATGCAATGGAAAGTAAACTTGCAACATTTCAAAGAGGTGTTGACTATGAATTAACGTGGGATTCGGTTGAAAATTCCGCTACTGCGTGAAATGGCTGGTAAAACAGATTTACAAGCATACAGTAAAACGTTTCATGTAGAGAATTCCCGAAAGAATAAGTGTTACGTCCTTCCATACCAATTCAATAATCCTGTGTTCGATGATGAAATAAATTTTATGAATTCCCAGGTTCTATTTTAAAATTTATGTTTCTCCTTTCTGTTGTATGCATATAATACGATTAGGTAGTAAAACCTTTGGAAGTTCCGCTGAATTCATGAGCGGAGTTTCAATTCTTCGTAGTTACACATTACAGGAAAAATGATCCTTATTATTTGCTGTAATCACGAGTAAGAGTTTTATTAATCAAGTTATTTATTTCATTGGTTTTAATATTATTTGTATCAATATTTATTTATTTAGTTTAAAAAAGTTTATTAAGGTTTAAAAATGTTTTGCCGACAGCCCGACAGGTAGTAATAGGCGGAAATTCTAAATAAAAACATGGTATGGCATTCTGTAAAAGCAGTAAATATCTGATAATAAATATACATAAATGAAGTATTAAAAACAAACTCCAGGATCTTAGCGTATAACTAATTTCAAAAGTGGTTTATGTTTATATTTTTTAATGCGTTTACGATTTCACGAAGTAGGCGCGCCCCCAGTGGGGCAGTGGGTAATGTGAAACCATTATGTAAACGCCGGTGTAAGAGGTGGTGTAGTATCTTATGTTTGATTGTATTAAGAAAACAGATTGGCATAACACTGTTTGTGATTTTAAATTTAGTGTTAATCTTATCTGTACGTGTTATGAGTGTGAGTATCGTTGAGGATGAGTGAAATTAATGAATTGAATAGATAATAAAAGTGTTGGATTGCTGACAATTGAAAGACAAATATGGCGTCTACCAGTGATGAGCATGGTGAGTAAAATTTCGTGTAAACATATCTTGCTGTAGGTGTAGTTTTATGTTGCAATAATTTTGAATTAAGTTTAAAAAAACGCGATTGTTGTCTTATTGCTGACCTTTCATTTGTTTGGCGCTAGACCTTTGGGCTGTAAAAATGTTTAAAATAATAGTTTCAAAATATTTTATTTAGCCTTCAATAATAAAGTATTTCTCGTGCGTATTTGTATTCACTTGGACAGTTCCGTGTTACTGAAAGTCTCTTTAAAACAAAGAATTATGGTTTCATTGCAGTCAACACGATTACTTTTTCATTTGCATTTAGAAGTAAGAGATTGGAATTTAGGTAATACAGTTTTAAGGATTTTTTGTATGGAATTGACTTGACTTTAATAACCTTATGTAATACGGTATTTAAAATGTTTATACTGTAGAATAATTGCACCAACTACTCGATTTTCGCATTTTTTCATGATGAAATATCTGTTAACATATTGCAGTTCAAGAACAGAAATCTTAAGTTCCAAATCGTGTTTCTAATAATTTACGTTACTTCTCGAGTTATTTAGTTATTTTTTACCGCATTTGCCTAATTTTGTTGCGATTTCTTTATATATTTTTGTAAGATTAATGTTTGATATGAAAATCAACGGAAATGACTACTAAATGTATTCATTCATTGCGTGTTACGGTAGTTTAAGAAATGTAAAATTAAATGAGGTGATTATAGAAAGGATGTTATTCCGATACAGATTAACTGATATTGGTTTGTCACGCGTGTACTAATTACAGTTCATTAATCTGGGTAGTGTTGTTAGTAATCGTAATTTTACATTTCAATTAATTGTATATAACTATATATTGTGTGTTATTTATTGCCGTTAAGCTTTCATTGTTATTTGCCTGAATGTATTATTGTTATAGAATGACTTTTTCTCAGTGATAACAAACTGCGTCAAACGATAATCCGATTTGAAATGCGAGCTAACAGAAAACGCTAATATTCATAAGCCAAAGGATTTTTCGTGAGAATTAAATGTATGAGATTTTCCTCGTTATTAGATTACATGTTGCCTAAATATAACTGAAAATGGTACTATTATTGTTTAAATAAATGTTTGATCGGAATCAAATTTTTGCCCAAGACGCTAAAGAAGGGTTTACATGTTCAGTTTTTACCTCTGTTTTAATTATACAAGCTTGGTGTGCACAAACAAAACAATGTGTGAATTAGAAAATGAAAACTGATTCTAGTTCACACACACAGTTTTTACTGTGCAGTCCAGGCTTGTATGGTTGAAACGGGTAAAAACTGATCATGTAAATCCCCCTTATTATACTCATAGAAAAGCTAGTTACTAAATTTTTTTGACATCATTACATTTACATGATTATAGACTTCTCTCGGTATTAGTTTACATTTTGAGTCAATATAACTGAAAATGGTACTTTAATTGTTGAAATAAATATTTGTTCAATATCAGATTCTTACCAAAGACTGTTTTACTGATAGAAAAGCTGGTTACTACAATTCTTTTACATCATTACATTAACTGAATGCTTAAACGGTTGAGTATCAGTTTGTTTTAGCAAAAATGCCAATATTATCCTGTAATTGAGTCGCTTCTGTTTAGTTGAAATTGTTTTTTTTTAAATTTTTTTTCTGAGATTTCTCAACTCTTGAAATTACTTATTTCAACATGTTTTCTGCTTATATTCTTTTGAAAGTTACTAAAATGTATTTATTCTTTTATTTTTTAACATCACATCTTAATTAATTCTGGCTAGAATGATATATTTCCATTGGGTGTTTAAATTTTGTAACAAAGTTTTTATTGCATTATACATCTGGTTTCTGTTATTTGGAATCAAAATTGACTTGGTACTTGTTAAAAATTATATGAGGCTATTTACAAGTTTTTCAGTAATAATGTTATCTTCACATCATATCATAGACTCAAGGTTTCATAAAAGTCATTACAATATGCATTTTATATTTTTCATAAATTTGTGATTATATTTCCAACAATAGGATACCCTCATGAATGGGTAGCTGTCTAGCCTTGCATGCAGGTATCATGGTTATCTTATACATGCATTTGAGAAGCACTCAGGGAGCTGTGGAACCTTGCTTGAGAACCCTATTTATTTTCATTGCAGGATCATGGCTTTATTTTACATTGTCAGATTATGACTCAGCATGTATTAGCCCCTATCTATCTAATT
This sequence comes from Tanypteryx hageni, assembly GCA_028673005.1. NCBI lineage: Eukaryota > Metazoa > Arthropoda > Insecta > Odonata > Petaluridae > Tanypteryx > Tanypteryx hageni. Next base: position 113,830,655 of record CM054116.1, read on the forward strand.
TTTTTGAACACTTTCTTTCAAACATGCAACTTCATGGGCATTATAGCATTTCTTCTTATCAGCTTCCTATTGGATCTTTATTAGAACCAGATATAAAGACATGCTTTATTGTACACAATAATATTTCTTTTGTTTTTTTTTTAAACCAGTCATTACAAATATATTTGATTGCTCTATGGCTAAATTTTATATTGTGTAACAGGCCTGTTGGAGGAATATGTCAATATAGTTGGATCTGCTGACACGGATCAGAAGTTTCGAAATGCTGTATTTGAATATCTTCCCCGAGTGCTACTTATATTATCAAGTCAGAAGAATGGCCTGCGGAAAAAGGTATTCATAATACATTTTTAGGCGAGTTAGAAATTATGATACTATAGTTGTCTATATTGTGTAAATGAATCGAGATAAAAAGTTTTTTAGATAAATAAAATTACGGTCGATAATAATTACGATAAATAAAAACTTACAATTATTAACAGAAATATCCCTTCAAAAAACGTAGGAATGTTCGTATCAATACAAATCCATATTAAAATAAAGGGACTTCTATTACATCACGAATAATGACAATAGTTTGTTTAATCTCATTGCTATGATAGATGCTTGTAATTTGTTCAGATTCGCTTCAACAATATAAATACAGAAAAGGAAAGCTAATGTTATCTAGTACAAATAATGTGATAACTGTTGTCAAAATAATGAAATTATAAAAATAAACAACTAAAAAGAAAACGAAAAAATAAATTGAAAATGCCACTAATACTATATATCTATCTTCCTGTGTGAATTCAAATTAACATTTATCACAATGCCAACGCATAGATCTGGTGGCCAAGGTGACTAAAACATTCGTACATTCGTCTTATGGATTGATTATCTTACGTGAGGTGGTTCAAACCCTGCAAGCAGCTTTGGATTTTTTCATATTAGACTGGGTCCAAAACATATTTAGCGTATTTACTTTTTTCTAAGATTTTCATTCGAAAAATGAAGGTGCGGCTTGTACGCGAATACGAAGCAAAAATAAATTCAAAATAGGATATTCTGAAAATAATATTTCGATTTCCATTTTTATGTTGTTCTTTGTTAGAAGCTGTTGGATAGATCTCGTGATTTCCTCTAGAATTCAGTATGGACAGAATCAACATCGGAGCAATATTTTCAATACCTAGTATCTTTTTGCAATGTTTGAAGTGGCTGACTTGCCTGATTATAACTTTTAGACTCTTGCAGAGCTTACAGTGTAGTCTTGAGGTATTTGATTGTTTAGATCCAACACAGCGCAACTTCAGCACAAACACCATCGCTCACAAATTACTGTGTTACAGAGTAAATACGGTATTTTTACGGTAATACGGTATAAATTACTGGGGGTTCAGCCACTGATTGAACTCGATCTATTCTCGCCTCGAATGCTTTTCAAGTATAATGTAACATACGCCTAATGTGTCTACAATGTAACAAGTGTCTTGTATCTTGTAAACAGAAATGCGAAATGTACGGTGATTTTTCGAAACATGATTTTACGATCTTTTAAAATCACTAGTACTTGAATATAACACGGGGGCTTCTTTTAAAATTTCATTTTTTGGAAAAAACATTGCGTTATATTCAGGACAATTCGGTACGGTATTTTTTCTGCTTTATTTTTCTTTGCTTGCTTACTTATTAGAAGCAGGTGGGAAGAAGAGGAGTAAAATTACGGATTTCTTGAGTCGAATCTGGGCCAAGTCAGCTGAGAAAGGATAATTGATTTTCTAAAAACTTTTTTCCATTTTCGATGTTGAAAAACCCTGGGTGCGGCTAGCTAAATTGATTTTACTTTTAAACTTGCTCATTTGTTACAGTAAGACTAACAATAAAATCAGTGTTAAAAGATATAAATTTATCAAGAGTATATCTATTTATTCCTTTACTTAACCAGCCCACTTTTTAAATAATATTAATAATATTAAAATGTGCCAAATTAAAATGCTAGTATGTATAGTATGCTTGGGTTTCCATTACATCCTCCACATTATATTTGTCTAGAAAATTGTACATAGACATACTTCAGGCGAGGCCCCTAGGCGATTGGAGTTTGCGAGGCCCACGAATTATGATTTCTGAATATGAGTTTATATTTGAATGAAGAAAACATGCAAACAAATTTTTAATTATTTATTTATATACATACATACAGCTTCTGATATCAATCGTGGACCAGTCTTCAAATGGATTAGAAGCAGTTGGTTCACTGTAGTAACAACATTGGGCCATGATTTTAATTCTACAACTATTAAAGAGAAATTTAAGTATCTTTGGCCTACGTTTTGTGGCACGCGAAAAAATTCCGACGAGGCGGCACATGTTTCTCATGCTCAAATGTAAAATTCCATATCTCGGAAACCAATAAAGATATTGAGTTCATTCCACTTTCAAAAATAACTAATCTTTTATCACCATTTCATCCAAATACAATGACCTCCTGTTCCTAATAGTAGGTAAGTTAGCAAGAGTCAAAATTTTGTGCACTGATGCGGAATGTGAGAGCCTTGTTCGGTTTTATTTAATTTTTAAGAACAATTAATTGCTTTACATGTTCTTTTTAATGGTATGTGTGGCTTATGGAACACTTGCGAAAACTACAGAAAAATCTTCGTGTGATTTCAGCAAATAGACTGCGAGATTTGGCAGTTCAAATATGAATGCAATGGAAGAAACTCGGAAGTTTCGATGAAGATGCAGGAACTATTGTTTAACCATACAAAAACGGCGATTTTTCGGTTTAAAAAGTATTTAGTTTATTTTCTTACTCATTTTGTCAATTTCCCATCCTTCATTAGGTGTTTAAGTGAGTAATTATGCCAAAAATGACAAAAATCTAGATTTTGCACGAATTGCCAATGCCGAGAATTAGCAGTATAGGGAAATAACATGAGATAGCGATTCTTCCATAAGAACACATAGTGCACGGGCAACGTGAAATGCACAATAACAATTTCACATCGAATCTGACTAGAAAATCTTTACTTGCTTTACAACAGCGGTTTTCTACTCTTGTGTGTTGGGAGATGCTTTTCACTGTTGCTTAATACACTATTGTAGTAAAATGAACTAAAATGTCTGTTTTTATCATCTAATGGAAAGTCATCATTTTGTCTTAAGATGCAAAACCTTCCTGAACAATATTGCTCAATTGCTTATGAGTCAAATGGAAAATCTAATCACCAGGATCACTAAATTTGGCAAATACACTAGGATATTCCCCAACAGCAACCAATTCTGCTGACGTAGAAGTTGACGGGGCACTACTATTGTAGTCATCTCACAATTTTGTGCTATTTTGAATAATTAGATCTCACTTGATTGAGGGGAAAAATCTTCTGGAATATCATCATCACTATCGTCTAAATTTGGAAGTTCCTCTGTGATATTCTCAAATGTAGTCAAGATGCGCTGTATTTGTTTCTTCCATGTTGATTCTAAGGGGTAATAGCATAAAAATAATATGAAAGGTAATAAACTCAAAATCCATATTAAAATCAAAGAGACAAGTGACTCACACCTTCCTAGAAGTTCGCCAGAATTCAAATATGCTGTAACATGCATGATGGGTAATCGTCCGCAAATTCACAGGACCCTTTACACACAAACAAATGCGAACACGTCGTTTGTGTGACGTCCACTAGAAGTATGAACATAAACAGGAAGGTAGAAGGTGACACTAATAGCTTACACTACAGATGGGCGGTGCAATATTTGAAAAATTAAAAAGCACGGGGATTCCCTGTAGGCCAATGTTCTTGCGGGTTAAAATAACGGATGGGTAAAAACTCGCTGAGGTAGGTACAAAGAATATGCCGACGCACTGATAACTTCAATTCAATGACTAATGAGTTCAGCCGCCGATTGAACTTGATCTATTCTTGCCTCAGATGCTTTTCAAGTACTGGTAGTTACAGGTTTACTATTACCCGACAATCACTCGATACTCTCTAAGTCGTAATTAAATATGAGTTAATTTTTAATTTTTTGTAATTTAAATTACCGTATTGTCCCAATATAATAAATACATTTTTTTTCCAAAAAATGAAATTTTAAAAGTAGCATTATATTCAAGTACTACTATACCCAGTTTCATATATCTTTGCAGCTGAGAGAGCGAGTGAAGAAGAGAGCTTTCCAGTACGAGTTTTTATGGGAACCAATAGGAATGAAGTAGGCGGAGCCTCCCCATCGAGAACTCATTATCTCTCTGGCCTCTGTTTTGCATACATCAAGTCTCTGAGTGCTGTTTTACCACATGCTAACGCCTTTGTTGTCTGAACAGTCAAGTCCTCCCCCCCATCTCACTAACACACTGCTGGCATTTTTTCTTTCTTCTGAGCTCTCCGCAACATATTCCAGTTTACTAGATATGGCAGCGCCGAGTTTGAGTTCTTCAGCGAGGAGATGACTCCTCTCTAGGAGGTGGGGAAATGTCTCTCCACCTCCAAGCAGCGGAAACACACTAGTGGTCCCGAGTACGCACGAAATGTCAGTCGCAAAGATAAATGAAATAGACTATAGTAATTTTAAAAGATGGTAAAATCGTGTTTCGAAAAATCCGCACGTCTGTTAAGTGATACAAGATACTTGTTACATTTTAGACACATTAGGCATACATGCTACAATGTCCTTGGGCTTAGGTTTACTATTACCGGGCAATCTCTCAATATCCTCTAATGGCCAATTTACGAACTACATCCATTTGTATTTTATTTTGGGAACTTTCAATATGGAGGAACATTACGCGACTTCACCGGGTTGAGTAAGTTGTTTGAGGTGTTTTGGTTCTTCCTCAAAGGGACATGTTGCACAACTTCACCAGGTTGGGTAAGTTGGATGAAGTGTTTTGTTTCTTAACTCAAAGGGGCATTTTGTTCGACCAAGAATCATTTCAGAAAAAAATATATTTTGGCTAACATAAGCTCTTGAATTACCTGTCACACTTCCCTGATGTGGTTCCTGATCTTCTTTTGTTGTTAATGAAAAGTTAGGAGAGCACAATAGTAAATTTCATTCATTTTTAACCTCTAATAATTTGATAAAAACAATATAAATAAAATATAAATGTATGTAGTTGGTAAATTGGCCAGTAGAAGGTATTGAGTGAATGCTGTTCCTGAGTAGCATCTGTTAATGCGAGTGTTGCTTTGAAAAGAAAGAGTTCATATTTCTGCCTCTAGAGGCGCTCGGATTAACATTGAAAAACGTTAAAAACTGTTGGGAATCGCATGCTAAATTGTTTTAAAAATTTGGAAATTCTAATGTAAAATGACGTGAATAGCGGGAAAACTTAAAATGAAATAACGTAAATACAGGGTTTTACTTACATTGGAATTATAAGAAAATTGATGGGACTCAAAATGTTGTAAATAGCGGAAAAATGTACATTACGATAACGTAAATTTGGGGTTTTACTGTATTTAATAAGCCATATTTCTAAAACATTACTACATATATATTGCCAAGCAACATTATAATATATAGATTTTTACCCCTAGCTACTGGCTAGTGTTATTTTGTTGCTTAGATTTTTTAATATTAAAATTTCAGCATCCAGCTCCTCTGCCTGCTCAGCCCCAGCCAACAGTTGTGAATCCAAATCTTAAACCTATACCTAGACGCCCAATACTGAAACTGTCCAAAGTGTCCAATGGTAAGAAAAGAATACATTTATAGATTATCAGTTTTAAATGCATATGTTTGTTATCATGCTTTTAAATGCTTTAACATGTAACCAAGTGCAAAACAGTTTTTATTCAGTGTCTGTTACATTTATGGAAAGTGTGGATGGATTTTATGCTTATCGTTCACTGGGAATTCATGAGTAGTAACCAGCAATTTTCCCCTCAGTGTAAATAAGAATCATCCTACAGATGCTTCTTTGGAAGCAGAAACAATGACAGTAATTCAGTAAATAAATTACAGCCTTGATTCATTATTTATCATACTTGATTAACCTTTACTGAGTGAATATAAATAACCTTATCAGGTGTGACTTTGTGGAAGTGGTTAATATTATTCATAATAAAAACAAAAGTCGTACTTTTCCACAGTATATTGTGGAAAAGTACGATTTTTGTTGTTGCCGTACGAATTTAATTTGCACTAGAAATTCCAGCAGTTGGATTTAAAAATATATAATTTCTTTCGGAATAATTTCATTACTGATGATTCTGATAATGTGTGGCCTTGCATATAATCTTGATGAGAAATGCTGTCTCATAAGTGCAGCTTTGTTTGACAGATACAAAAACAAAGGTCGAATTCCCATTTTATAGTGGAATACTGTATCTCACCATTACAATCCTTCTATTTCCACAGACTACTATTAGTCTTATTTCTGTAGTTTGGGAACGTTAAGAATTTCCAGCTATTATGTACATAATCTCACCTTCATCTGAATCACTTCTAACTTGTAATTTCATTTTAATCAATGACATGGACAACAGTTTGCGGACATTTAAAATTATTCTTGAATCAGATTTACATCTATATTTAGACAGTAACTGATGATAGCCATGATTGATTTTGAATCTTCATTTTTTCAGGAATTGTTTTAGTATGGAATATGACGTTTTCAACACCTCATGAAGAAATTGCCAGTTACCAGTTGTATGCCTATCAGGAGGGAGCAAATTCACCTCCTTCCCCATCATTGTGGAAAAAAGTTGGTGATCTAAAGGCTTTACCACTGCCTATGGCATGCACACTTACTCAGGTGAAAATTTGATCATGCTTTGATGTATTTACAGTTAGAACTATAAGTCATTAGTTAGCGTGAACATACTGTTAAACTGCTGGAGCTCATTTGTTTTATACAATATAGCAAAATAATTTTACAGGTGCATTCACAAATCTGGGACATTCAGGATAGACATTTCTTAATTTACATATTTCCTGGTTTATTGAATTAGGTATTTTGCCTAAAAAATTGCTGGCTATTTAAATTTCTACATGTAAATTATTCAGCTTCTTTACAGCAACCATGACATATTAAGAAGTAAGTTGCTTTTTAATGTGCGTAACATTGATCGAGAATCACAAGAGAAAAAAAACCGTAAATATAATTTAAAAATAGAAATACTAATCTATCGAGAGAGAGATGCACGCTAATATGGTGAAAAGGCAAAAATTTTAAATAAGAAAGTGTCCGTGGATGATGAAAAAACAAATGCAGCAGGGGTGGAGATCGAACCCAGATCCTCAGGTTCAAAAGACATAACTAGCACTTTAATGTGCTCTGCTATTCAGCCCAATTGTCAGAGGGCTGTTACTGTAGGAATTTAATTAGCTGGCAGGTTTTTGGTGATCTTTAAATGCTAATAATTTATGTAGGAATGATTATTGGCAGCTAGAAAAAAAAATAGGTGTTCTTTCATGCCGTGGTGATTTCGCCCAGAAACCAGGAGACGAATTGTCTAACTCTCCTTGTTAGAGTCAATGCGTGGAATAACGAAATTTCATTTGAACTTTCTGATTGGACGTTAAGATATAATTGACATCTCTAATTTGTCCCCTCGGTTGCTTGTCAACCTATGATTGGCAAACAATTTTTCATTTGTGGAAGGTTGTGTTTTGATAATCTTTATATCTGTGCCAATAAAAATTCATAAAAAGTACATGTACATATTTTATTGCCTCTGTCTGCAATGCCGATGAACTGGTGGTAGACATTTTTTAAATAGCTCCATCTGGAAAGGGTTGGAATTAGTAAACGATGAAGTGCATTTGGTTGTGACAGTAATTTCACGCCTTAATTATCTAAAAAAATCCACTTAAACTTCTGGAAATTTAATTACCATGATTACATTTAACATCTTATTTGAGCTGATTTTATAAGAGAGTCATCAGGTGGAGTTGGCCTCTTTTAGAATCCAGGAGCCAAATCTCAAGTAATAATAATTTCAACAGATTGAAAATTTGTTCATTAATTCAATTATCATTCTTCCTTTTCCAGTTTGCTGATGGTTACACATACCATTTTGCTGTCAGAGCTTTGGATGTCCATGGGCGTGTTGGTGAATTTAGTGTTCCTGGCACCATTGAACTTTTCAACTGAATCTGACTCAAAATTGTCAGGGTGGCCTTGTTTTCGTCTTAAAGACTGAAGTGTCCCCATAAATAATACTGTCATTTTATCATAAGTGAAAGTTTACTGCCAACCTCAGGGGATGATGGTGAAAATCATCTTGAGCAACTTTTCTATCCGCATGGTAGGATTTGCGTTTTTGTACAAATGTTTTTTTTTTTCAAATAAGTTCATTAAATTCCTTTCATTTCATCCAAGTAATTTATTTCATTTTCCCGTATAAGGTCTTCAGTATTCTAGTTATTAATTTTATGTAATATTATTAGTAGCTGCATTTAAAATGAATAAAAATAAAATGATTTTAAAGGATTTTATTTTCAATATACCGTATCTGCCCGGATATAAGCCGACCCGCCAAAAATTTCCAACATTTTTTGACAAAAAAGTAAATTTCGTAGATTTTATGTTGAAGTGTGCCGGGCATGCATGCACGACCTAGAATACATTATTTGAGATCGAAGAAAAGAGTGGGAAATGGTTTAGTTGTTGACATTTTGAAATATTACTTCAATTAATAATTTCGTGTTGAATAATGCTCACATTCAGTGACAGTAACTTTTTTCCATCTTCATTTTCACAATAGGTCAAAGCAATAGCGACCTTGCCAAGACAATTTTTCATCCAAGTGTATTGCCAATGAAATTAGAATTTACATTGCCTTAAGAAATTGCATTTTTATAATTATACATGTTCCATGTAAAGTTTTACCAAAATTCAAACAGTTGAGCAGCCAAAGCTGGAATCGCATTTTGCGTAATGATCTGCGTAGTCGCATAGTTAAAGTGTATATGCAATTTTAATAGCTTCCATGAATGGAGTTTTAACATGCATACAAACATTGCAATGGCTATAGCAATAACTACAATAGCCAAGTAAAACTAATAGGAACTTCTTTTAATGGCTAATGAAAAATAATACAAATTGCTAACTATTCTTAATGATACGTATGCATAGCCCTGAGAAACGAAAGAAAATATCCAATAGCATTTAGAAATAAAACAACAGTAACAAAACACGTACAATATTCTACCTTTATTATTTATTCATTAATATTCATCGTAGGTCAAATATTTACTTAACGAAAAATATAGTAGTAGTATCATTTGAACGTGACAGCAATGAGAGATGTGCTGCCATCTATGGGTCACAACGAGACAACCCTAACCCCAAATTTTTTTCTTCGACTCGCATTTAAGCCAAGGAGTGATTTTTTCATGATAGATTTTGACAAAAACATTGGCTTGTATTAGGGCAGATATGGTACTGCATAAATGAGTTCATTACTCAATCATAATATCATTATAAGAATAAATTCAGGGGTGACATAAGTGTGAGGTTTAACTTTTTAAAAATTTTCTGCTGATTGGCCTTTTCATGCAATAAACATCCCATTGGCCCGATTATAAGTTGATATTTTGAAAAATAATCCATGCTTGACTTATGCTCACAACGAGATATCTATTCCTCCCCTCCTCTCCCTGATTTTATTCTTTTGTGTCATGGGAAAAGTTCTGTACACTAACATTCTCAGAAATTGCAGTATACCATAAGTCAGGAGGGCATACTGGGTTGCAACCCAATCAGAGGGCTGTGAAGGTCGTTATGTGGTTGCAAATTGAAAATCAAATATGTATTTGTTTTCATCGAATTTCCCCTAAAATTATTTTTGTAGGTGCCAGTATAAATGATTATGTTGATTTTGATTTAGTAAAAATATCTGTACTTACTGTTTTCCTGGTAAAAGTTGTAAAAATAGTTTTTGTAAACTGATATTCTAGTTAGTTTTGAATTAAACCGAAAAGGGAGTGCAACCAATTGAACAACAAGAGGTTGTCATGACCTGAAAAGTATACCTGTTTTAAATAGCATCTTTCAGCATGCAAGATTCTTTTATAATGCCTGCAAAGCTTTGTTGACAAGCAGTCCAAATGAAATGCAGATGCTTTAGTGTTTGTAAATAAAAATTATGGTTATAAAATATGAAGTTGAAGTTTTACCTTGCAGCTATTTGTCAGGTATTCAACATTTTGCAAAAACCAATGTGGATTCACTACCCTCCATTGTGGTGCAATATGGTTTTCTTCAACGAAGTTTCATTTCCTGCTCATACCCTATTTGAGTGACATTTCATCCGAATCTTTTAGCCCCTAGAGTTGAATGCTAACAACAGACATGGGCTTGCAAAAACCACCTTTTAAGACTCGGGCACCCACAACTTGAATATTCATCAATATCTTGGATTTGTTTCTTGATCACAAAGCTTTCTCTATGCTTACTGGATGAGAAAATATAAATCTAGTCATGTAGCTCACCCATGCATGAATGTCATTCAGCATCCTCAAAAGTAAGGAAGTCTCTTATTGTGTCATTTGCTAGCTATGAAATCTCAGCAGGTGTTTCCGTTAATAAATAATGCTAGAAAGGTGTATCAGTTCAACAAAGATGATAAAAGCCTCATCAACATAAATTATAAGCAGTAGAGAAAATTTCTGCACCATTGATGAGGAAATGGAGGTAAAAACCACAATATTTGTATAACTCCAAATTAGCCTTTTACTTAACAATTACACTCTCATCTGTTCTTTGTGTATTTCTGGCTAAACAACCTATTGGATTATTATAACCATAACTCCTTGCACACGAGAGGAGGGAAACCCGGTGCTGGCATTAGCCCACTCTTTACAAAGAGCACCAAGGAGGCTAACTGTTTTACATCTCTTCCAAAGGATGGGATTGTTGACTTGTGCAGTCTCATCAAAACACAAGTAAGATGTGACGATCCCAGGTTGAAAAATCCGACCTCGGCCAGATTCAAACCTGGGACCACTGCATGGAAGGCCAATGCTCAAACCATTCCGCCACTGCCAAAGCTCTTGGCACTTCTGATGCGAGTCAGGGCCATAGTGACCACTTTTGGCATCCTGGGCAGAGGAGTTTCTGGTGCCCCAAAATGATCTAATAAAATTATAAGTTCGTATTTTTAAAAGGATATTTAACTAAAAATAAACAATTATTTTTTTCAAGTTTTATTTTTCGAGCTTTATTTGCAGCAAACATATTGATTGTCATTGAAATCTATACTTTTAGCCAGACCAGAAAGTCTCTCTTGGTTCATTGATGGCCGTAGGTAATTTTTGATCAATTTCAGTTGACTAAAAGAATGCTCTCCAGTTGAAATTGATGTGGTGAATGCCAGAAAAATTCTCAGTAAAATTTCCACATTGTGAAATGTACTTAAAAGTTCGTATTCGTGAATAAATCTTACATTTTTTTCTGCATAATTTTTACACTTTATTTCGAAAGCAGATGGTTTCAATCTGCAAACTCCTTCGATTAACTCTCATTCAACCACATCGTTTTTATATCTAGTTTATAATAAGACTTCCATTTGGTGCCCCCTTTACGAAGCTGTGCCCTGGGCACGTGCCCCGGTTACCCCGCCCTCACTATAGCTCGGCATCCACTGGGAGGGATAAGGGGAGGGGGCAGTTGCCTCCCTCTGGATCAGGTCTTTGTCAAGGAAAAACATACATTGATGTCTGGTCAAATCCAGGTGTGGGAGCTTACCTATCCCTATTGACCCCTCCCTTGGATAAGTTCCAGTGGGTGCCCATGCTGGTATTTCCCAAGATTTTATTTTAAATTAATAGTCGAAAAAAATGAATGTTTAATAGTACTTAATGCGGTATATTGAAGTACAAACTGTATACCTAGTTTCAGAAGTTTATGAAAGAAAATATGGTACCTATGTAACCTTATGGAAATAAAGTAAAAAGATAACTTGATTATATAAATATGTAATATAAAGTTCACTGCAAGTTCCTTGAGTATAAACAAAGTTCATCGGAATTTAAGAAACGTAAGGGATTGCAAAAACACCTATAGACAAGTTCTAAAAAAGGGCAAAAACGAATTTTCAAATGATAGATGCACATTGTGAGAATGTTGTAAATTGTCCAAACAGCAAAAGTGGTTGATATAAGCAGCATTAATCCCAGAATGTCGGAAAGCATATAAGGATGCAATAAATTCATGAAAAACATCGGATAACTTATTCAGTAAGTGAAAAAATTCTAAGGTATTAAACCAGGAAAGGGAAAACTATAACCATACAGAATAGTGGGCATGGAAATCTGCTTGCCTTTATTACTGTGATTTAGTTCTTGGGCAAGGCAGGAAAGTTATTTTTACCAAGTAATAATGAACTTTATTCCACCCTATGTTGATGAACCCTGAAACAACACTAAAGGTATGAGCAAAAGAACAATTCATTTTACTAATAGTTAATGTGATGTTTTTGGAAAGATTTTCTTATACTGAAAATTTCTGGACCAAATGTTGTGACTTGTAGACATTGATTGGGTCAATATGTAAAAACATTTACTTTCATTGATAAGATTGGACATTGATATTATTTCCCAAGTGGCCTTGACACGTTCCTTAGAATAAGATCTGGAGTGCAAAGAACTAAACAAGCATGATTAATTAGGCATATTTCCAGTAATGACTGGGAATCTGTGTACTGTACTGATTGACCCAATAGCAGCTGGTAAAATAAAATTTAGGTTTTTCTGCTGCACTTGTGTTAATATAAAGATGTGCTGATATTTACGTTTTACCCATATTATGGATTCGCAAATTAAATCGAAAGTTAGCGAAATGCGGCGTTTTATCTACATTTAATGGAATCTAGGTAGAGAATATACAGTCGAGCATCCCAAATCCGACAACTTTGGGACCTGAGCCTTGCCGGATCTTGGTGTTTGCCGGATTTTGGTTGGTCGTATAATAGTCGTACACGACTTTTTTCCGCCTGTACGACCGGCTCAAACAACAGGTGTACCAATAAATATATTAAATTTCACACAATATTCAGTACGCTAATTTATTTATATGTAATTATTAGATATCATGATATAAATTTCACAATTTTAATAAATGAAAAAATGCGAAAAATACCCACTGCAATTTATTGTACGTAGTAGTGTGTGTCGTGGGACTATGCGTTATATGCCGAATTTCGCGTTATTTGCCGAATTTCGCGTGGTTTGACGGATTCAACCATTTTCAAAAATATCCGGAAAATGGATTGCCGGATTTGGGAGGTTCGACTGTAATAAAAATTCTTTAAACTGTCGCAGGTAATGTAAAGACCGGATGCATATTATACTGATTGTTTAATGGAAAATTAACTGCAGTTATTTCAACTTTCTTATAAAGAAATTGTATCATCACCTTCTTAACTAAATTGGTACAAACGGTACAAACTATCTATCTTAAAATTTAAATGCCCAGTGCATTGATGCAATGGAAAGTAAACTTGCAACATTTCAAAGAGGTGTTGACTATGAATTAACGTGGGATTCGGTTGAAAATTCCGCTACTGCGTGAAATGGCTGGTAAAACAGATTTACAAGCATACAGTAAAACGTTTCATGTAGAGAATTCCCGAAAGAATAAGTGTTACGTCCTTCCATACCAATTCAATAATCCTGTGTTCGATGATGAAATAAATTTTATGAATTCCCAGGTTCTATTTTAAAATTTATGTTTCTCCTTTCTGTTGTATGCATATAATACGATTAGGTAGTAAAACCTTTGGAAGTTCCGCTGAATTCATGAGCGGAGTTTCAATTCTTCGTAGTTACACATTACAGGAAAAATGATCCTTATTATTTGCTGTAATCACGAGTAAGAGTTTTATTAATCAAGTTATTTATTTCATTGGTTTTAATATTATTTGTATCAATATTTATTTATTTAGTTTAAAAAAGTTTATTAAGGTTTAAAAATGTTTTGCCGACAGCCCGACAGGTAGTAATAGGCGGAAATTCTAAATAAAAACATGGTATGGCATTCTGTAAAAGCAGTAAATATCTGATAATAAATATACATAAATGAAGTATTAAAAACAAACTCCAGGATCTTAGCGTATAACTAATTTCAAAAGTGGTTTATGTTTATATTTTTTAATGCGTTTACGATTTCACGAAGTAGGCGCGCCCCCAGTGGGGCAGTGGGTAATGTGAAACCATTATGTAAACGCCGGTGTAAGAGGTGGTGTAGTATCTTATGTTTGATTGTATTAAGAAAACAGATTGGCATAACACTGTTTGTGATTTTAAATTTAGTGTTAATCTTATCTGTACGTGTTATGAGTGTGAGTATCGTTGAGGATGAGTGAAATTAATGAATTGAATAGATAATAAAAGTGTTGGATTGCTGACAATTGAAAGACAAATATGGCGTCTACCAGTGATGAGCATGGTGAGTAAAATTTCGTGTAAACATATCTTGCTGTAGGTGTAGTTTTATGTTGCAATAATTTTGAATTAAGTTTAAAAAAACGCGATTGTTGTCTTATTGCTGACCTTTCATTTGTTTGGCGCTAGACCTTTGGGCTGTAAAAATGTTTAAAATAATAGTTTCAAAATATTTTATTTAGCCTTCAATAATAAAGTATTTCTCGTGCGTATTTGTATTCACTTGGACAGTTCCGTGTTACTGAAAGTCTCTTTAAAACAAAGAATTATGGTTTCATTGCAGTCAACACGATTACTTTTTCATTTGCATTTAGAAGTAAGAGATTGGAATTTAGGTAATACAGTTTTAAGGATTTTTTGTATGGAATTGACTTGACTTTAATAACCTTATGTAATACGGTATTTAAAATGTTTATACTGTAGAATAATTGCACCAACTACTCGATTTTCGCATTTTTTCATGATGAAATATCTGTTAACATATTGCAGTTCAAGAACAGAAATCTTAAGTTCCAAATCGTGTTTCTAATAATTTACGTTACTTCTCGAGTTATTTAGTTATTTTTTACCGCATTTGCCTAATTTTGTTGCGATTTCTTTATATATTTTTGTAAGATTAATGTTTGATATGAAAATCAACGGAAATGACTACTAAATGTATTCATTCATTGCGTGTTACGGTAGTTTAAGAAATGTAAAATTAAATGAGTTGATTATAGAAAGGATGTTATTCCGATACAGATTAACTGATATTGGTTTGTCACGCGTGTACTAATTACAGTTCATTAATCTGGGTAGTGTTGTTAGTAATCGTAATTTTACATTTCAATTAATTGTATATAACTATATATTGTGTGTTATTTATTGCCGTTAAGCTTTCATTGTTATTTGCCTGAATGTATTATTGTTATAGAATGACTTTTTCTCAGTGATAACAAACTGCGTCAAACGATAATCCGATTTGAAATGCGAGCTAACAGAAAACGCTAATATTCATAAGCCAAAGGATTTTTCGTGAGAATTAAATGTATGAGATTTTCCTCGTTATTAGATTACATGTTGCCTAAATATAACTGAAAATGGTACTATTATTGTTTAAATAAATGTTTGATCGGAATCAAATTTTTGCCCAAGACGCTAAAGAAGGGTTTACATGTTCAGTTTTTACCTCTGTTTTAATTATACAAGCTTGGTGTGCACAAACAAAACAATGTGTGAATTAGAAAATGAAAACTGATTCTAGTTCACACACACAGTTTTTACTGTGCAGTCCAGGCTTGTATGGTTGAAACGGGTAAAAACTGATCATGTAAATCCCCCTTATTATACTCATAGAAAAGCTAGTTACTAAATTTTTTTGACATCATTACATTTACATGATTATAGACTTCTCTCGGTATTAGTTTACATTTTGAGTCAATATAACTGAAAATGGTACTTTAATTGTTGAAATAAATATTTGTTCAATATCAGATTCTTACCAAAGACTGTTTTACTGATAGAAAAGCTGGTTACTACAATTCTTTTACATCATTACATTAACTGAATGCTTAAACAGTTGAGTATCAGTTTGTTTTAGCAAAAATGCCAATATTATCCTGTAATTGAGTCGCTTCTGTTTAGTTGAAATTGTTTTTTTTTTAAATTTTTTTTCTGAGATTTCTCAACTCTTGAAATTACTTATTTCAACATGTTTTCTGCTTATATTCTTTTGAAAGTTACTAAAATGTATTTATTCTTTTATTTTTTAACATCACATCTTAATTAATTCTGGCTAGAATGATATTTTTCCATTGGGTGTTTAAATTTTGTAACAAAGTTTTTATTGCATTATACATCTGGTTTCTGTTATTTGGAATCAAAATTGACTTGGTACTTGTTAAAAATTATATGAGGCTATTTACAAGTTTTTCAGTAATAATGTTATCTTCACATCATATCATAGACTCAAGGTTTCATAAAAGTCATTACAATATGCATTTTATATTTTTCATAAATTTGTGATTATATTTCCAACAATAGGATACCCTCATGAATGGGTAGCTGTCTAGCCTTGCATGCAGGTATCATGGTTATCTTATACATGCATTTGAGAAGCACTCAGGGAGCTGTGGAACCTTGCTTGAGAACCCTATTTATTTTCATTGCAGGATCATGGCTTTATTTTACATTGTCAGATTATGACTCAGCATGTATTAGCCCCTATCTATCTAATTTTTTTGAACACTTTCTTTCAAACATGCAACTTCATGGGCATTATAGCATTTCTTCTTATCAGCTTCCTATTGGATCTTTATTAGAACTAGATATAAAGACATGCTTTATTGTACACAATAATATTTCTTTTGTTTTTTTTTAAACCAGTCATTACAAATATATTTGATTGCTCTATGGCTAAATTTTATATTGTGTAACAGGCCTGTTGGAGGAAGTTGTCAATATAGTTGGATCTGCTGACACGGATCAGAAGTTTCAAAATGCTGTATTTGAATATCTTCCCCGAGTGCTACTTATATTATCAAGTCAGAAGGATGGCCTGCGGAAAAAGGTATTCATAATACATTTTTAGGCGAGTTAGAAATTATGATACTATAGTTGTCTATATTGTGACCATTTTTCTGTAGATTAATACATTATAGTGCAATGTAGCATCATGTATCTTGATTCCATCAGTTGTTGCAGTGATTTTTCACTTAATTAAAATTTCCAGTCATTTTCAATATCTTGTTCTCTTTTGATTTTAGGTCATGGAAATTTTACTTCATATTAGTAAAAGGATTAAGTGTCAACCTTCTGTGCAACTACCTGTTGAAGATTTACTTGCTGTATTTAAAAATCCTGACTCTGATTCATTTGTCACGGTAAGCGAGACGAAGTAGGTCACATATTTTACTGTGGTATATTGAAAATAATCATTCATACGACAAGTGAGTCATGTTTCTCAATAAAATACATTTGATCTTATTTGACCAGCATATTCTTAATATGTGAAAATACTCGTAGAAAATTTTTATGCATGAAATGATGTTTTTTCATGGTGGATGAATAGCTCTCCAGAGATTAGATTGGAACAATTTTATTTAACAATAAAAGATTCAGGTCATTTTTCATAATATAACTTAAAATGTGGTTTTATATTGTATTGTTTAAGAAAAATGAGTAAAGAAGGCAGCTAAGGGATTGTAATTTAGCAGTTCTCAATGTAAAAGAAGCTTTTTTTGGCATTTACTTTTTATTAAAATTATGTTTTTTAAAGTTTTTCATGAATGATAATGGCACATATACATACAATCTTATATGATTCAGAAAAAGTTTTGACCAAGTTTAATACTCAATGTCATTTTTATAAATATTTTAATGTGTTTATACATTATGTGCCTTTAAATATAAAACCTTTACTAATGTGCAATGGAATGACAATGGGTGGTGTGTATATCTTTTCTCTTGTTATGGAAAAACATTTTTTATTTCCTTTATGAAATTATAGAGTTGAGCTATCAAATCTTAAAAATTAAATATTTCAAATGATAAACAATGGCTAATTTTTAAATTTTGTCTTTATAATTTGGAAACATATTTGAATTAGTCTCCTTGCTTCTACTTATAGAATTTCTCCCTCAACTATATAAAAATGGGTTATCCAAGATTACCAATGGAAAAGAGGGCAGAACTTGTGCCTTGTTTGCTAGATTCATTGGAGGGGAAACCACAGTCACATCAGGATGGGTAAGCTAATGGTATTTGTGAATAATCTCCCTGATTTATGTATGTTTATTCATGGGCATCTGCTGGGGGGAGGGGACAAGAGGGGGCAGTTGCCCCTTTCGGGATCAAGCCTATGTCCAGGGCAAACTACCATTGATGTCTGGTTAGGTCAGGGGTACACAGTCATTTTTCTAAGGTCAGGCAGGCAAGCAGGTGGGGACCCCCTTCAATATGCTTGAAACAAACCACTAAATTAAGTCTGCCAAACCCAACTGTGGGTGATTGCCTATCCCCTTGTCACCCCTGGAAAAGTTACAGTGGATGCCCATGTGTTTATTATTAAATAGTAGTTGATAAGGGAAGAAAGATTTTATTGCATTTGAAAATATATGTGAATTATCATAATAAATGGAAAATTTTTAAATGCATATTTATTTTTGTACCAAATGCTGTTGATATATCTATTGACCATTATAATTTAACTTGATTCTTATGTATATTTAAGCTATAGATACCAAGCAGGTTTTACAAACAGGCTATTTTGTTTTTTCTGTTAATTTGTTTTCATTCAATTTCCATTGTCTTATCTTTCACCTGACATCATGCTAATATTGTTCACCCACAGTCTCCTATTTTGAAATTAAAAATGATCATTTTGGATATTTTGTTATGTAGTAGGACAAAAAAGTTTTTTTTTAGTCTGATATGTATAGAGAAATTGACATAAATGGAAAATGATGTTTTACAAAACATAACAAAATATTTGGGGAAATTGAAAAAGGAAAAAGTTGGCATAGACAGGTAGTTACGTTGCTGAAATTATTTTACATAATTACTCGTTGTTACTGCTATAACATGAAAAGCAGACATTATTTATAATTCTATATTTTCTGCATGCCTATTTTCTAAAATTGTTACATGTTTGTGATGATTTAATAATGCATTCTGCTAAATTTTAACATTGCTTCCTTTTTTCTCTATAAATGAGTGTTATTTTGTTGGAATTGAGGCTTATCATTCACTAGCCCACCAATATGCATCCCTCCGATTTTCCATCAACTTTTCCAGACAATATTACTCCCTGTAAATTTCTTTACAAAAGATCAGAATACTACACTACAATACTACAGAAGATATAAGTAACAGACTGAGAATGAACTTAGTGTTAAAACAGAAAACTAAAGAGAGAGAAAAAAAAATGAAATGAGATGAAGAAGGCTAGAATGGATGTTCTTCTGCTAAGGAGGAAAATGTGTTATAAAAATGAATGAAACCTAAAAGAGAAATCATGAACTAGTTACCTACTATCAGAGTATGACCAGCCAGCTAAAGCATAGTGTCCAAAAGAGAAATGCTCCAGTAAGAATGATGTGTGGAAGTCACATTGTCTGACACATAAGGAATCCAAAAATATGCAAATCAACAACAGGAAATGTTTACTTTGCTTTTACAGCATTAGACAGGCACCTCTAGGATGAGATAGCTCATTTTTACCTATTGCCATCTTTATAGTTGTATTGAGAGCTCCAATGATTGTAATTTACCGCCATATATGTACATCACTCATTATCAGTTGCTCCCAAACTCAGGTCGTGATCCATATTAAGGTTGTGTGGGTCCTCAATATGGTCGCAAAGGGTCATCGGTAGGGATGTGCGAACATCATATTGTCGAGCCGAGTTCAAGTCGAACATTATTGAAAAGTTAAACAGTTAACAAAACTTGTTCTTTGTATATATATTATTGTAAATTTTTGATTAATAGTACAAACACTAGAATTAAAAAATTAACCTCTTAATAATTCCGAGTTTAAGAAACAAAAACATGAACATTTACTAAATATTTGATAACAAAACTATGAACATTAATTAAATTACTAAACAAAAACAGTTATGCCAATTTCAAAGTTTGATTTCACATTTTATTTACGACAACTATTTGCTGTCAGAAATCAAACAAAGCATAGTGAACCTTGTTTATTATGATTGTCACGAAGCTATTTTTAGCAGACAAACTCCTAGCTTTTGTATGATCTGTAAGTTACCAACCAATTAACAAATTTATTTGGATAGAGGAAATCATTTGCTGCAAAAAAGTCTGAGAGTGCAGATAATTATGATTTTTAATTTCAGAGATAAAAATTCGATTAAGTCCTGAAACTGTTTTGCTCAAAAATCCTGAAAACAAAAATAAAATTGCATCTGGACCTGAACACATATTTTGGAGAGAAGGAATGTCTCTTTGTCCTTCATCTGAAAATTAGGCCCATTTGGTAAATGCCATGAATGCATGCATGATTTATTTTTGATAACTGATGGACAGTACGAAAATAATATACAGTAGATCCTCACGCAACACAGTTAGTTACGTTCTTGAAACGGCCGTATTGGGAGAAAACTCATTGCGTGAATTTAATGACTTATGGAAAAAATGGGGTTACGTTCCCTAAGTTTGGGAAGTTATGTGTATATCTTTATTTACTTAAAAATCCTAAGAATATATAACATTAAAAAGATAAAAACTTTAAAAAATTTTATTTAAAACAATTCCTTACCTAACATTTTGGCAGCGCCAATTTCCTGAATTTCATTATCTTGCATATGGTGGAAGGAGATGGGTTTACAGGACCAAGGTGGAAGGTTTTGGTTTGCAATCTTGTGATGTTGATGGTTGACAGAAATAATCTTTAATTCAACTCTGCAATGCTGTAGTCTGCATAGATTTATAAAGATGATGTTATGGTTGTGTACATAGTTCAGTAGCATGTTTCAATTTAAGGTTTCTGTCTATGTTAAAATCTGCTTCAATGAGACCACTTGCAAGCCTGTCAAAACCAAGCAAAGTTTCCTGTAACAATGCTGGTATGAGCTGATCCTCCTCTTCATGCACCTCTTCCTCCTTTTCATTCACCTCCTCCTCCTCTTCGTGGGACTTGAGCATCTGCAGCATTTCTTCCTCAGTCAACTCCTGCAACAAGTTCAACAGTTTCTTCTTTTACCATATCATTGAAGCTCTTACCGCCCACAGCCCTTGCCAACTGCATAATCTCCTTCACCTCAGATGTTAGTTTAGGAAAACATTGGGCATCATTCACAACTTTCCACCATAATTTCCTCCATCCGGCATTTACAATTGAATGGCTCACCTCATCCCATCATGCTTTGATGTCTGCAATTGCATTGGCAATGTTAAGCTCACACCAGAAGTCTAGGATGCCACTCTCGGGGTTCTCCTCCAATACCTTGAGAAGTTTCCTTGTGGTCCTACTGGTGTAGTAGCACTTGAAGGTCTTGATAACTCCCTGGTCTAGAGGTTGGAGTATGGAAGTCGTGTAGGATGGCATAAACACAACCTGCACATCTGGCCTTATACTTTGCAAAACCACAGAAGGATGACAAGGAGCATTATCAAGAACAAGGAAAACCTTAAATGGAAGGTCCTTTTGTGCAAGATATTCTCTTGCCAGGGGCACAAAGTAGGAAGTGAATCAATCTGTAAACATGGCTGCCGTTACCCATGCTTTCCTGTTAGACCGCCAAATAACGGGTAAAAAGGACTTATCCTTTAATGCCCTGGGGTTCTCTGCATGGTAAACCAGCATGAGTTTACACTTAAAATCCCGATGCTTTGGCACAGAAAAGCAAGGTCAGGTGGTCTTTGGCAGTCTTGAATCCAGGTGCCGATTTTTTCCGTTTACTGATAAAGGTTTTGATGGCATCTTTTTACAAAATAATCCTGTCTCATCAGCATTGAATACTTGGTGAGGTGGTAATCATTCTTTTCAGTTATCCTTAAAAACTCTTCCTGGAACTTCTCTGCAGCTTGGTGGTCAACATACGCACTGTCACCAGAAAATTCGACATTGTGCAGAGTGGGTCGCTTTCTGAACTTGTCAACCCAACCAACACCAGTCCTTTGAAGGCTCTCCTTCCTTCTCACTAATTATGTCGTGGATTTGCTATGCCTTTTCCCAAATCACGGCGTCACTGAGTTCCGCTACCTTCTGTGTCTGCTCCTTAATCCAGGTGTTGAATACCATCTTATTCTGATGCACAGACCTCTTACTCATACTCCCTATGGAAACACTAGTAATAGTGGCAGCCGAAAGACTTGCTTCAATGAATTTCCAAATTAAAACATCGCAAAGTTTTCGGATATACTATAGTAGTAGTAGTAGATTTCTAAGAATATATGTGATCAGATTGCGTTACAGAAGTTCTGTGTAGCGTAGAAAATTTAACTCATTTGCTTAAAGAGACGGCGATTCGCTGTCTGGTCGAAATTGGCCTTAGCGTAAACTGCCTGTGAATCATTAGTTCCACACAGCATCTTTTTCTGACTCATTAATCTTGCATACAAAGGCAGATAACACTGTGCACCTTTCTTTATTACAAAGATAAGAGTTCAAGCTTTCATCTGTTTACAAATACAAAGCCTACATTGTATACCGACGATTTACAAAGCCAGAGTCAATCAGGGACTTCTTCACCTGCCGCATTGCTTCAAAATATACTACACCAAATCAGTCTAAAGGTATGAATGAATAGCGCATTTTATGACGAAACACCTCAATTATTTTAGAATGAGAATGGTTTAAAATAACGCCTGTGCAAGATTATTCTATTACAACTATTTTAATTTTTTCTTTTTCTGATTTTCTATTTGACATTTTATGCTAACCTCTTACTCTGTCACATCAAAATTTTCAAGCAATAATGTCTTTACTAATATCTTCAAGATATGGTTTATATAATTGGAAAATCTCTTTTGATTGCAATTTTATATTACAGTGCAACCTCTATAGTCCGAACTAATTAATGCAAGCATGACCACTTTTAAGAAAAAAATATTAATTATAATGTATAGTAGGTACATTTCCACAGTAAAAACTGAAAATTTATATAAACATACATGGTTACATCTTGTTAAAGTAAATAGTTATCCATCTTTTTTTGCTTTATTCTTTTCACTAGGTTCTTATATGTCTGCTCACGCAGCTGAAATGTAGTGGTAGTATATCAGTAGTGTATCAATGTTCATGTAAAATAACGGGGAAAAAATGTATGTATTAAATTTCTGTAAATAAAACACCAATTAATGTACTTACAGTTCATTAAAATGACTGAGAGATCTGCGTTGATGGATGGGGAAATTGTACTCTACACTGGGCTGCGACAGTAGGAATGAGTGATATCGGCACGGCTGGCCATGCCAATATCACTCATTCCTTTTAAAACGATGATTCAAAGAATCATCTATTAAGCCGCAAGAGGCATTAGTAATGGACATCTGTGCCTGACTTTGTTACAAAATAAAAGCTTCAAATTTCACTTTCCGACGCTCGCTTCGCTTAACCGACACTTTACACCTGATGTTGAGAAACAGTTCGGATTACTGGGAGTTAGGATTACTGTGGGTTCGGATTATAGAGGTTGCACTATTTGTTTTAAAAAGTTGAATTTGCACTTTTGTTGATTTTATTGTTTAATTATACATTTCTGTGCAACATTAGCTATATAAATGCATTCAATATGTATTATTCTAACGAAATGTAAAATTTCAACTTTTATGTTTTATAAGTTTTTTAGAAATAAATAATTTTTTATTTACCAATTTTTAAAAAATAAATCGTAATTCAGGTACAGAAACTCAGTAAAAAAATAATAAGTCAGTAAGTTAAATGTGTTTCAAAATGAATTTGAATGAGTACATTAACATACTTCCGGGAGCAAAAAACTAACCAAGACAAAACAATACTATGTGAGATTTTGGAAGGTATCTTGAAAAATGGCAACAATGGAGTGGCAGGATGTCCAGGCAAAAAACCATGCTTTTGGAAGATAGATATTGTGTAATGAATAGTTAAATCATTTGAGGATTCTTATGAACAGAAGACATTATCAGAAGTTATGATGTGAAGCTGTAGGACAAAGCATCAGATTATTGTAATGCAAGGACCTATGCAGGTTGAATGCAGTCTAGCTATTGATTTTCCATCTGGGTAACTGAGAGTGTTCAAATGATTTGAGCAGACATTTGAATTTCAGCTATGCTCAGTATTGTACAAAAGGAAAATGGGATTATGAAATAAGCTTGTTTCTTTCTTTTACGCTATGCATATGGATGTCAAAAATCTTTTCCTGTAATGCTGTTTTTTCTTATTCATTGAACAGGATATTAATGCTGATAATGCCAGTTTTAGGCAAGGTGGACGTCCCAACTGATCCTGAAAAAAGGTCTTCTCAGTTTGGATTGCGAGAAAATCCTGTTATCACAAAATTGCTGACCAGTTTTGCCCTAGACATCCTACTACTGCCTTATGGGTGAGAATGAAAAAAAACCGGAAGTTTACATTTGTGTGTGATGTTCATTTTATTTCCTTGCCTGTATAGACTGTTAGCTTGCTTATATTTTGCAAATAGATGAAAAAGTAAAAATGTTCATCTTTATTAATCAGGAGTGCTGATATATAAGGAATTTAAAACTATCAAAAAACTATTAGAAGCATCTAAGGCAGTGGTTCCCAGCCTTTATATAGGCGTGGCACCCTTTCAAAGATAAACAATTTTTCGGAACCCCTAGCATTCAAAAAAGGTTTTTATATTTTCACAAACGAGTATTACAACATTTGGACATATCCATCTGTTGGTACCACACTATAATCAGTTTATTAGAGAAAACATTAATGCTCTAGTTACCTGTAAACACATCAAAATTGTTGATTTATTTACAAAACTAATTTTATCGCAGCTGTGGCGCCCCAGTGTGCCATGGCACCCAGGTTGGGAACCACTGGTCTAACAAGGTGAGGACACAGTAGTGGGATCATGGATTTTTATGAAACTTGGAAGGTGTATAGCTCTGGATTTTAGGATCACTGCAAACCCCCCTTTTGGTTGTATATGGCCAATAATTTTTCTGAAAATCGCAATTAAATATTACAATTTCTTGTCAACTGGTATAAATATCTTAATGCATGCCTAATTGATTAAGTAATTGTTGGTGGTGAGTGTATAGTGGGTGCTTCCGAAACGTGAGGGCATGAGTTCAATTCCCTCTTGGGTAGCTTTTTTTTCTTTCATTCCTCCTCTTTTTACAAATTCTTTTCCATATTTCGCATTAAAATTTAACTGGGCAGCCACGTTCTTATTTTTATTTTTTTGTGTTAGGTGGTGGTCCAGATTTTTTTCTCAAGTCATTCAATGCACGATTTTCTCAACAATGTTTAAATTATTAAATCGCATATTCTTCATTGATCTCGGCACACACTACATCTTATATTGATGCTTATGACATGGAAAGGATACCTGAAATTATTTTTGTGAAGACTTCCTCCAAATACTTCAAATAGACCCATTAGGGTATATCAGGCAAAGGATCGTTGAAAGTGTCAAAGAAAATGAACGTGAGAAGTCCATTAAAAGTACAATAATATAAATAAATACAAATATTTCTTACCAAGTTTCATAAAAATCCATGATCCCATTACCGTGTCCTCTCCTTGTAAGGGCATAGAATTTCTGTATTGCAATGTGTTCCTTAGAAAAAAGTTTTCCAGTAGACGTAATTCAGTTTCTGAATCTCTTTGTTTATGACTGTTAGTATTGTTAAAATGAGGTTATAATGGAAGGCAGTTTGAGTGTAAATCAAATTTTGCACTCTCCACAAGTATCACCATTCATAGGTGGGATAGGCATTGCCCATATCACTCATAATTGTGTTTGATAAAAATTTATTTGCTAATAGTTACGGCACTAATTTTTCAAACAATAAAAACAATTCTTGCTTCTATTTTCCTATCATTAAAAACTGAAAAATTATTTGAGGTTCATTTCAGTATCGCTATGATCAAATATTGCATTGAAAAATTGTGATTTTTTAATTTTTTCTTAGAGTGACAGTAGCAAATATCCGACCTTCCCAAAGGCAATCCCGTGCATCAGCTACCAGAAATACATCATCTGCTAATCCCCAGACATCTGCATCTTGTTACCCTCCACCAGGCATGAGTGAGTACTCATTGAGGAGGGTGACTGGAGAGAATGCATTATCGAAAGAGGACCTAGAAAAAGTAAGTTTATGCTAGCTTTTTCTTTGCCCTTTCTCCATATTACAGTACTCTTAACTTCATTAATTTTTATCTCTTCAGCTTTTCTTTTTAAATGTAAACGATAGGCAGCTACCAAGTAATGTCAAACAGTTGTACATAAAGATTTTTGGCAAACATTTTCACGTGAATTGAGATTATCTTTTTAACTTGATGTTTTAATACATTTACAACAATCCCGTTTAACAACATGACAGGGTTTTGTGATTTTTTTTTGCTGTAACATTGCTTACGATATGAATTATTTGCAGCAATGGTGCTGGTGCCAGTCTTCTTACCTCTCAATTGCTTTACTCAACTTGATAGCAGCCTTCTTACCTTGTGTATTGATTCATTATTATTAATTAAAACAAGACCACTCCTGTGCTATAAATTGCAAATTTTAAAGCCCAAACCTAAAAAATGTCTTTGTTAATGAAAAATCCACACCAGAGATATCTCTTAAAACCAATGTGCCTTGAGTTTTATGTACTACTGACATCTACAAGTGCCTACCAGGTGCCAACTGTCATTCATACTCATGTAGTCAACACAAACAGGAAAACAAAATACACACATATATACACTCAGTCTCTAAATTTCACTTTTAAAAACTCTAAACACACTGATTGAAATCATAAGTAGTTTTGAGTTGCAAGTAATTATTATGACTAGTAGTACCCGCAAAAAAATTTGCGATGTCAGTCAGAAATCTACATATTAAAAAGTAATAATAGCCAATTTCTCCTTATAGTATTTGACAACATATTTTGAACGTCATGTTTGTTTTTATAATTTATATGCGCAATTTTAATTGTCTCTCTCATATGAAAAAGGTCACATTCCAGTATTGAAATGAAGATTTTTTTTCTTTTGGTCAATCGCTATAAATGCCCACAGCCCACACGCAGTTTACTGAATAATAATAATTTTTAATTACAGGTATGCCTCATTTAGCGCATATTCTTTTAGCTCATTTTCGATATAGCACGGTTGGCATCTCGGGCCTAAAATTTTAATTTTTGAAAATTTTCATAATAATTCTTCTAAATGATACGGTCCTTTATTATGGTGCCAGCATTTTTCTCACTTACCTTTTTTTGTACTTCACTCCTTTCAGAGATATTCATTCCACTCTAATTAAAGACAAGTTGTTGTTATTTATATGTTTATTAACTTTATTTCTATTTCACTCATTAGCTTTTATTATGTTTTTTACATTGGTTTGTTGCAATTCCAGTCTTTTGAAGTGATGCTAACACCGGAAGTTTTAAAGTTCTTAATGTTACTGTAGAGATGTGCAGTGTTGGGTTCAGTTTGGATGGGTTTTTTCTTAAGATTGGATTAGATTAGGTTCACGACAACTTTAGCTATAGTTAGTCTTTTATTATTCTGAGGTTATTTTGCTGTTGGCACCTATGCTATAGTTATGCGTCTGAAGCTGCGGCGGTGCCGCTGAACTGTAATATCGCTCGTATTCCGTTTTTGTTTACTTTTGCGTTGACCAATCATCATCAGAGATCTTTGTAATCATGAAGTATTTTAGGAATATGTCAAGTTAATACACTATATAGATGTTTTACCAAGTATATACCAGAAATACTTATGATATTTTGTATATCTCATTTATTTTATAATACGTTTTTCATCGCAAATGTTATTCGAAAATTGTGATTTTCCATCATAATGAATTACTTTTTTGAAGCTGTTGTACACCAATAAGTTCATAATAAATAATTATTTAAAAATAATTGTCATATTGTATTAACTCGTACAATACCCATGCACGGGTAATTAGAGCTAAAAATCTGGAAGAACACTGTAATTCGTGTCATGTCTGCACTTCCAAAATTTTGATATTTTACAGCAATATTGGTTAAATAATCTATCTGAAGCCGAATTTGATGATATAATTATTGCAACAAGCAATTATTTAAGAAATGGCTTCAAAGAATGATTTTAAAAATACTTTTTTAACATACGTAAACATGAAAAATTCACATCCATTGCCATTATATTACATGGAGACAACTCAAAACCCTATTTTGGAGTCTAGCTCCTTGATCTCACAGAAATTTTCAATTTTGAGATGCTGCACTTTCTCATTTTAAATGAGTAATTTTTGCTAATTTTATGAAATTACGCTAATTCAACCATTATTCACCTATAAAAAGAGCGAATTTTACATAAATAAATGTAAATGGTTCATGCTGAGAATAAATGTGTCAAATCCCTCAGAGATCACACAATACCAAAAATAAACTGGTCACTAGACGCACTGCGACCCGGTTACATAGAAGCGTTTCTTATTTTTCTGTGGATAAAATGTATCACTTACAGCTTTCAGAAAGCACAAACGAACAATTCCAACAGCTATTTAGTGACACATTTCCATCGCAAAATTGTGTTCTTTGCTTTTATACAGAGTAATAAAAGTATGTACATATATTCTTTTAGGATTGCATAACGTAAAAGGAACCCAAAAAGATTCACTTAGGGTAAAATTTGATTTGAGCATGTCAGGAATTAAAAGGCAATCTAGCAGAATTCTTGTTTTTAATGAAAAATATATGCAATTCAGTTGTTTATTTCTCTTACATCACCTTTTATATGAGAATGAACTCTGTTGGACACTTTTCTATTGACAGAATATTTATGTGATTTAGGTTTACTACTAGCAGCTGGCAACGAATTGAAAGAATACATGATAACTATCGTGCTTGTTGTGTTATTCCATGCATTAAAAAATGCCATGGCTATAAATCAGGAAAATATAATGCACCGAAATCTACCGAAGAAAACGCCTACTCATTATCTCATGCCAGGCGTGTAGAGTTGGGGAGTATTTGCAGTCACGGCTATTTTGTCACAGTGACTAATGGGGAACTGTGACCGGTAACAGGTATGTGCAGGAAGTAACAGGTATGGAAGTCACAGATTCAGTCACCGCAGGCACAGTGGAACAGGA
The DNA here is from genome assembly GCA_028673005.1 of Tanypteryx hageni. Taxonomy (NCBI): domain Eukaryota; kingdom Metazoa; phylum Arthropoda; class Insecta; order Odonata; family Petaluridae; genus Tanypteryx; species Tanypteryx hageni. Next base: position 113,859,799 of record CM054116.1, read on the forward strand.
GAAGTGGCCCAGTCCCTAATCCCACTCCTACCCACCCAAGTCTTAACTTGGTCCCATTGGCCAAGACGAACTGCGTAGAGGGAGAGGATGTTGGCACTGTTTATCTGCTCTGTGACGTCTCTGCTCTTGAGATGAATATTTTTTTCTTTGCATCAACACTTGAGAGTTATATGGAAAGGGAGGAGGAAGGCGGGGTGAGGGGGTCAAAGCTTTGTGACATCATATATGGAGGGGGTCTGAGTTTCTGTAACGAAATATGATGACAGAGGGAGGGGTAGGTAAAAAATCTGCCAAAATTGTGTGCCATCATTTATGGATGGCCCCTCAGTGCAGTACAGGTAACTCTTGTTCAATGAACTTTTGTTGAACAAATGTTCTAACGGATTAATTGAGTTTAGTGGTTTTACTTTTTTTTTACTTTAATGAACTAAATATCATATATTCAACTCAGATCAAAGAAACTTGGATGTTTGCGAATGCTCTTAGGGTCACAAGGACTGTCTTGTTTACCCATGGATTCTTTGTGTGTCGACTTTATCTTGCATTTTTCCTATTGCCTGCATTTCTTGAGAGGCTTAATGTGACATCACTGAACGTGCTGTTTGTTACTCAAAATATATTTACAAATTAATGAAGTAGTAACTTACTGCATTACTAAATATTTTCTATATTCAAGTATTTAAAGTTTAAAAAATTGTGTGTACATTATTCTTGTGATATCATATATATAGGTACATAATATAATTCTTGTGGTACCATGTTGTGTTCCTTAAAAAATGTTCATTTATAATATATTATATAATTATCTGAAATATACCTAATTTTCTACAATTTTAATTTTAAATTTTCTTGCTCACTAACTTCATTAGTCACTGTTTTAATAAATACTGCCTACCACCAGGCTACCAAGTAAGTACTCGTTATCGGCCGATACTTGGTTTGATGGCGTTTCTACTGTCACCAGCTCCATCAGCACAAGGTTAATGCAATGAAAAAGTCACCGGTGACTCAAGTAACAGGTAGGAGTCACAGGTATTTGTTTGTCACTGGAACAGTTTGTAACTGTGACAGAAAAAAGTCACAGTCCTCAACTCTACAGGCACGTAGTATTATAGGTATGCCACAAACATAAGAACATGCGCGGATTTCGGCTGCGCATGGAGGAGAAGTTCCCTCGGTCATCTTGACTTCCCCCACCCCACTACTAGCCCATCGTTCTCCTCCTTATTGTCAGTTCTCACTATTTACAGTTGCTGCCTAGACAAAGTTTTGCGAATAATTGGCAACAGTGTAGTTAGAAAAGGACCGAGGCAGCAATAACCTGTGCAGTAAGGAAGGACGAGAGGGGAGGGTGCCAAGTGGAGTGAGGGTTTAGGCCACACCCACTGTCCACCCAAAATGTTATTGTGATCGCGGTAGACCTATAGTAAGCGTTTCGTGGGTGGCCTACCATCATAATATGAAGGGGCAAATCTCGTGTGATGTCTGCATCCTCCTTTTTGATGGAACTTGTGGGGAAGAAAAGTGCAGGTATTACATGAGTAAATATGGTACTTTGTTTTCTTGACTTTAAATTAGTATATAAAAATGGTCTATCGCTATATCAGTTGCAAGATAATAATAGTAAAATTTCTGAAGAGTAAAATCAACTGGGTTAAGTGCTATGTTAAAAACTGTTCTTTAGCGCAAATTGTGATAGCGCACATGTCTCGGAACCCCTCTCATGCGCTAAGCGAGGCATTCCTGTATTAACATTGCAATCTATTAAGTTTGACATTACTACAACTATAATTTCGATGCATCATAAACAGCATGAAACGAATAACGATATTCTTCCGTCTATTTGAAGGCTTAATAGATGCTGATTGAATCGGAGGCAACAATGCAGGTTGCCTTGGCAACATCCGGGAAGAGTTCAAAAAAGCCATAAAATTTCGAAAAGAAATGTGTGTAAAATCAAAACATTGCAAGAATAAGATATTTTATACATTTAGCCGTCAAATAAAGCAAAAATGGATAAATTTGGTCCATATTTATGTATTTTAATGAATGAATGAAAAAAAGAAATTTTTCACCTTGAAAAATCACAACTCCTGTGTAAACATGGAAAAGTATAATCGTTGAATTCGGGACTCTTCCGTAAACGGAAATAGTTTTCCTGGGGTCTCATAGTTGGCAGAAACAAAATGGTGTTTACAGCATTTCTCTATGACAAACTGTTGAAGAGAGAAAAGGGGGGACGGACATATGGACAGACATTGAGTAATTATATATAAAGATTTTTGTGTATTTTTATCTCTAAAATTTTCAATTTATGCCAAAAGAGTGTTGTCTGTATTAAAACATCTCTGAAGTTGCTTTTCAATATCTTTTACATGCATGCCTTAGTAGTTTGTTTTATAACTTCAGTTCTGTTGGGAATCATTTTGGTTTCTTACCTTCTGCCATTTGTACAGAGCAAATTGTAAATCACCAGCTAACTAGCTTCTATTCGAGCAGATATGGTATTTCTGTAAAGATTCACTGATCATGAAGTTGCTTTTGGTTCATAATGTGAATTTATGGTCTCTGCATCTTTTGCTGGGTACCAGTCACCCATTATTACATTGTTTCTTTGGAATTTTAACTCCCACTTAACAATTTTTTGTATGATTTTGCATTTACATGGAATGAATTAACCTCGTAAAGTTAGGGATTGCTGTACTGTTTTTTGAACTTTGAATTTTTGTGTATTTTACATCTACCTATGAATTTATCAATAAAATCATGAGAGCTGTGCTGTTATAAATAATTATGTGGTATAATTGCCTTTATTATATAATTTCACCAATAAAATAATTTTGAATTATAATCTTTTCATGATGTAATTTTCTTCAGACAAAACTGGGTGTACTGAGTTTCCTTTCTTCGGGGATTCTTCCGTTAGAAGATATTATTCTTCACCTTGTGGTGGGCTCAGCAGATCCAGCCTCATCTGTATCACGTTCTGCTTGCTTCGTTTTATCTAGCATCATTAGGTATGGGATTTTCAGTTGCAATACTGATTTTTAAATATTCATTGGAATGAAATTAACTTTGTCTCATATTTGGTACATTGCTGTTAAAAAGCTGTGTTAAAGTGATGTTTTAATGAAAATTCTGATAAGGTTTTAATGATAGATAATCCATACACGGGTGATAGATCATCATCTGTATATTTTTGTAATTATAAGCAATTTGTTTCAATTTGGTATATTCTTACTACATTTATATTTTTCTAAATACAGTAAAACCTCATTAGATCAAACTTGGATAGTTTGAAATATAGTGAAATTTGAAGTTATGATCATTCCCCAGGATCACCATAGGATTTTGCATATTTTCGATTTGGATAATTCGAAATTTGTCTAATTTGAAATTCAAAATCAGATTCAGTTTGGTGATTTGTGAACAGCACGTTTACTTAGTAATCTTTAACTCTTGAGGGCATAAATGAAAAGTTTCCCCAGTGCAAAATGACTGTTGTTAAAAATGTGATAAGTGTAAATAGTATATAGCAGCGTTTCTCAGCTGGTGCTCTGTAACCATTAGATAGATGCTTCGCAAGCTTTTGGAAAAAGTAAAAACTGAATAGTTTAACTATTGGTTGTAATCATAAAATGAGAAATTTTCATGGATTGGAAACTCAAGCTGCTATAGTAAGGGTCATGACGGAACAGTTCCTAGAAGGAATACCTCAATTTAAGCTTCTCTTTCATGTATTGGGTTTGTTAAATAACCTTTTGTGATAAATAGAAGAGGAGACTACAGCGAGTATAACTATGAATTGAAGAATCGACTCCAATGGTTGGATTTGAATCTTCAATTCATCACCTATTGTGGCTCATCATATCTTTATAGTTTAGAAACAAAATTTCTTTTGGAAACCTTCAAGAGCATATTTTACCTTCAGTTTGATGTACCGCATAATGAATCACATCAGGCTTCAGTTCGCAATTGTCTCCAACATGGAGGCCGCTGCATTTTATTCTGGTAAACAAATGAATACAAGCTTGCGCTAGAGAATTGCGCAAACTCGCCATGTTCCATTCACCACTAGTTTCTTATTGTAAGCCATAGTGTCTACATTTTAGCCTTTCTTCCGTACAAATTCATTGAGTTTTCATTTTACATATTCATGTTTAAGATCGTTTTATTATTAGCAATGTTTGTAAAGATTAGGAAACGTCTTGTTAATTTTCAGCAACTCTGAAGACAACATCCACGTTGGAAACCTACTTCAACTTATCTGTGTTTGAGTATTTTTTTACATTAATAAAATTTATTTATTTAATAAAATAAGTTGCAAATTGATCGGCTGACCAGGTGGCAACATAAATAAATACACAACCAAGTCACTCAATATACATAATACAAAACATGCATCAAATTCCAAACAGTTACTACTAACATGTGTTTACACCAAATATTCGGAAGGTAGCCTCATTCGTTATATCTCGAATTATATTACATTTTATACCGAAAATACATTTCGGGCATACATACCGAATCTTTTCATCATTTAATTGTTAAAAATTTTTCCATCAAATAAGGGCGGATTATAATAATAATTATTACATTTACAATAATATTGTCATCATTCTTTTCACTGCAAGAAGGGATTTTCCCTGGCAGCAACGATTCCTGTAAAATTTTTATACAATATAACCCTTACATGTAGAAGAAAAAACAAGTGCAAACACAAAAATAATAATAACCTCTGGAGTCAGACTTTTCAGGGTTCATGGTAGACCTTCACGGCTACCGTGACAGTACCAGGGCCCTGTAAGTCCCAAACGTACTTCGTCCTAGCAAGCAATCCACTACTTCCTCTAACTCCTTCATCACATTGGTACATTGAATGCAGTGAAACCATTATTTACATTCGAGTTTTTAATTTTATTTGAAATAATTTTACATTTCTTGGTAAGTGATTGAAGAGCTCCTCAGGCATATCGTTCCATTCCTTTATCCCTTTGTTAATAAATGGGTATTTCTCTACATCACTCTTCTATTTCCTTAGCTTAATTTTGTATCTGTGATGCTGTCTACCTATATAATCTGGATCATCTAGTCCAGCGGTGCCCAAACTACGGCCTGCGGGCCAAATGCGGCCCGCGAAGGGTTTTTGTTCGGCCCGCGAAGCTAAGGCGAAAAATCAATTCGAAAAATTTAACACACAAATTCATACATTTTTTGAAAGTTTTTATAATAAAACTTTAAATATTGAAATGTTAGCCATGAAAACCTTATTTAGACATGATTTTCACTTAATGGCATCTCAGAATATATAGAAAATTTCCGATTTAAACTCTAATCCGGCCCGCCGAAGAATTGACAACTTCCAATGCGGCCCGCCAAGGGATTCGCAACCATTGATGTGGCCCGCCATTGGAAAAGTTTGGACACCGCTGATCTAGTCTCTTACTTAAATCTACCCATGCCCGTTCTGTCTTTATTGCCTGAAATATTCCTCCTAGTCTGTTAATAATTCTCTAAGGTATCCCAACCTAGCATTTTCAGCATATTGGTTACACTATCTTCTTTCCTATATTTTCCTAAAATATACCTAGCAACCCTACGTTGCACCTTTTTGATTTTCTTGACTAGTCCTACCTCGTAAGGATCCCATACGCTTGTGACAAATTCTACTATCGGTCATACAAATGACTTTTAGGCTTTCACTTTGATTTCTTTATTGCATCCTTTAAGATTTCTCATTACGTAGTGCAAGTTCCTGTATGCCTTGGCAATAACTTTTTCAATATGTTGGTCAAATTTAAGCTCTTTCAACAAGTGAACACCTAAATACTTGCAATTTTCAACTGATGGTATAATTTCCCCATTCATGATAAAGTTACGGTTCTTACTTATCTTTCTTCGCGAAAATGTAATATGTTTGCTTTTCCTGACGTTTACATTCATCTCATTTGTTTTTATCCATTCTGATAATTTATATAGGTTTTCTTGCAGCATGACACGGTCGTTTGGTCCCCTTATTCACTGGTAAACTATGCAGTCGTCGGCAAACAGCCTTATTTCGCAGTTAACTACTTTAGGTAAATCATTTACATAAATTAAAAATAACAAGGGTCCTAAAACACTACCCTGGGGATGCCTGATGTGATTTCAGCTTCACGAGACAGTTTTTCTATTATAATAATTTGTGTATGATTAGTTAGAAAATTTTCAATCCAGCTCACTGCTCTTTTATCAATGTTCAAACTATTCACTTTTCTAATTAGTCTGTCATGCGGTATCGTATCAAATGCTTTTGAAAAATCAAGTATTGACACCCTCTATTTCCTCCCTATTGTCTGATGAATCTGCTATGTCCTGACAAAGTCGAAGTTGTTGGGTTTCACAGGAGTAACCTTTCCTAAAACTGTGCTGATTCTCATCTAACCAATTACTTCCTTCCCAGTTTTTCCTAAGATAGTCAGCAATAATCTTTTCCATGATCTTGCATACAACCGATGTTAATCTAACTGGCCTATAATTTTCTACCCTTGTTTTATTACTGGACTTATTTAATGGAACTACTGTTGCTTTCTTCCAGTCACACAGGATGTAGTTATTGTTTAAAGTTGCTATGAATAATGTTCTCAAATAAGCTACGACAGTCTTTCCCTAACTTCAAAATGTCACTTGATATGTTGTCTGGACCTCTTGATTTGTTTTTCTCAAACATTTGATTTTATTTAAAATATCCTGATTTACAATTTGAATACATTGATGTTCGGCTTGCTATCCTTCGGGCAGAATGAGCAAACAAATTAGTTAACTTTCTTCGTGAAAAAATCAGAAATGAGTGAAACAAATATTGAGGAAGTGATCCCGTCAATGTCTACGCAAAACATTATTATACTCTGCAATTCAACTTTGACAGAAAGTGAAAAACAGGAAGTGGTGCATCGGAAATATGATCCTATATTAAATTTGGTTTCACAAGTCACGGCAACAGCCCACAGTGTGTTCTTTGCTTCAAAGTTTTGTCTATTAGCGCCATGTATTTCATCCTTCGTCATTTTAGATGGATTTATTTTTTTAATTAAATAACCAATTTATAATATGAGAGAGATCATTTTTAATTGCATTTCAATTTTTTCAGTTCATCCATTTATTTTTTTCCTAGATCGTTTTTGTACTGACAGGTGTACTATGATGGACATTCCATCTGGTTTGTAACAAATGTTTTCCTGAAAAGTTTCTTCTAGTGCTCCTCCTAAGTTAATGAATACCTTCTCCGTTCTACTAAAGGTTAAGAAACGCTGGTACAGATAACTCTCGTTCAATGAACGTTCGTTGAACGAATGTTCGCTTTAACGAATGAATTGAATTTTATAGCTTTACTTTTTTTAGAAAATTCTGTTCACTTTATCGAACTAAATAACATGTATCCAGCTCAGATCGAAGAAACTCTGATGTTTACCAAAGCTCTTGGGGTCACAAAGACCGTCTTGTTTACCCATGAATTCTTCGTGTCCACTTGACCATGCATTTTTCCTATTGCCTGCATTTCTTTAGAGGCTCACCGAACATGCTGTTTGTTACTCAAAATATATTTACAAATTTCCACTTAGATTTGAAGGACCTCGTGTACCAATAAGGAGGAAGTGCACTATGCAGTGTTTCTCACAGCATCTGGAGTTTTAACAGGGAAGTCAACAGAAAAATCACGATTGTTCAACGAATTTCCGTTTTACGAAAGCTTTTCAGGAACACATGTTGTTTGTTGAATGAGAGTTGCCTGTAGGGACACATTCCTTTTGCATTGCTGTATTGTGCGTATTTCTTTCCACTTGATTGGGATAATGGCACCCTCTAAAATTATGCGTAGTAGAAACATTTATCCAGTATCCTTGCACTTTTCTGCTACTGTAGTTGTCAGTGAGGTCTCTGATTACATAGACAGAATTTTTTTAGAGGCAAAACTGACTTATTAATATGTAGCTTGTTTGTAGTGGATGTAAGAATTTACTATCATCCTAATTAGTAAGTCAAAGATCAGTCTATGCCACCAGTTTTTTGAAGAAATATGGGAATTGTAATAGCTACAAAGCTGGTTGCTTCTGTCCAGCCCTCCCATGAATTTGTTTGTATACCTTACAATCTTGGGACAAAACACTTCCACCTTCAACCCATCCTTGTGCATTGTTTTACACACTGCATTTGGTGTATAGGTAAGTCACAACCCTCTGACAAAAAAAGATAGTTTCTTTATCATGCCATACTGTTGGTCAGAGGTAAGCCACTTGCAGTTCTCTTTGTTTCTTTCTTTCTAGCCCTTTGTGCTTGCTACCAATTCTTTGGGATAGTCTGTGGAGTTAGTGCATGAAGTTCTTAAGGTTCTCAGACTCTTGGAGGGTTTGGTAAATAGATTTGACAACATAAACAATCTATCACAAATTATGGTACAATCTGACTCATTACAACATTTCCACCCAAACCCATATTATTATTTTTAATTGTCCCCTTCTCTGTATACAATTCTAAGGGTAAACATATCCTGATATTTCATCTGCCCTTCCCCTTGTGAAGCAATAAATCGAAACCATGATCCTCACCCTGTTTTCTTTTGGTTGCCATTGTCAAATATGAAAAGGGTCAAGTTTAAAAAAATGTAATACAGAGACCGCTTACGAAAAAAACGTGTAACTGCTCAGAACAGAACTTCAAACTATATGTAAACTGCTGGCAAAAAAATAGAAGATGCAAATACCATGCCGTCACGTTAGAGGGCAGAAGAGGATGTAACCCTAGCACTGATATATCGATGCTTCGTTCCTAATCAGCTTATGCAGATAATTTGGGATATGTCCAGAATGAAATTTGAAATTAGGATCCAGCCTGGTTACCAATGAATAGTTTGTTTACTCAGTTAATATCGTCAATGTAATGTTCATCTTTTGTGTGCCAATTGATTTATATCCCAATGCTCTACGAAATATGTAACTGTATTATAGTGCCATTTTTAGCGATTTCCTAGCCATAGCTGCTGAATCATGCACTGAGTGCTCGTAAGAAGTACCAGCTCGAAGGTGAAGACTTCGCTTGGCCTGATATCCCAGACAAAACCGAGGATTAAAGCACTTTTGCTGAAGTCATACATGTTGAGAATAATGTGGTTACGACTGCGGTTGAATCTGCAAATGCAATAATGGACACCTATTGTGAGAAAGAAGCTGTAGAGGAGTCAAAGGGGAAAGAAGAAGTAGCAAAGTTACCAGAGCACCTACATGTAACCCATAAGGGGGCATAGTAGCAATCTCAATTCTGGAGAATATATTTCGAGAAAATCCTGATGTTGACAACAGCCTGGAAAAGACAGCGGGAAGAGTAACTGATTGTATTTATGAGCTTTGTAAGAAAAATGTGAAACAAACCACTATGGATTCATTTTTAAGAAACACTGAGTGTGTGCCTCCTTATTTTCAATTTTGTATATATTTTTCATATAGAAGTTATATAATAAATAAAAGGTAAGCTTTTCTCATTGCTTGTTATAAACATTCCTTACAGTGATCATCTATAAGTTTCTTTCATTCTTTCTCCAGTTAGACCACGATTACCATTAAGTCATATAATTTCATTATGGTTGACATCTATTATGATAATTGATATCATAATATATTATAGTAATTTAGAATATTGTCTATTTGCTGTCCAAGTAGCATAATATAGACAAAATCAATGTATTTTTAGCAGTTTGGAAAGATTCATCATCACGCATTTATTGTCCAAGTAGTGGATTCAGAGACTTAGCAAGGGATGGGTGAGCTGGGCAACTCCCCTGGTTGCCAAAGCCTCTGGGGCACCAAATAGGCAAAAGGCAGTAAATAATAGTGTAATATGATGGTTGGAAGGCACCATTGTATGCTTTTGCCAAATGTCTTTGCTATGGCCCTGAGCAGATTGCTTAAGAGAGGTTGATATATTTTCGGCAGTTTGGATAATGTGAACCTGCAAAATTCAAAATAGTCATTGTTTGGGCCCTTCAACTTTGAACTAGTAAGGTTTTACTGTGCGAAATTTAATGAAGTTCTTCCTCAGGGAACTGAAATTTCAAATTTAGTTTGGTGGTCATTATGATTGGCCTACTGAGAATGGGATCTCTGATTCTGAAATACGTATCTAGGCATTCTTTTTGAAAAAGATGTACAATTTTGATGTATTTGCTTGCGTGTAAACAATGGTCCCTGGCATGGATTAGTTTCTCCAAACCCGGAGTATGTGAGTGTTCAGTTCCTGGCGTGGAGTAATTTCCTCTAAACTGGTGTGTATTTGTGTACTTCTTTTTTTATTTTTATTGTTATAAGGATGTTTCTCCTTTGTCATTTTTTATTTTAGTTTGGTGCTATTATTGAGTGATATGACTTGAATATGCCATGTATTTTAATGTAAGTTAAAATTGTCAGCCCTAATTAAGTAGTATATTACAACAAATACCTCAAAGAAATGCTGAAATGGATGTCTAAGTAATTTTAGTTTTGTGTTATTCCACTACTTGTAAAGATATATTAGCTTTGAAATATCTTTTAGGAATTAAACAATTTGCATTTTTTCCAGTGAAGTGATAACACTGATTAAGTGATTTGACAGTACCATGTCATTTTTGTCTTCTATTTTGACATAAATCTTGAACTCTAAATTATATTGATATCCAATGGTACAGCCCTTGTTATTTGCATGCAGACATCAAATACAATAAGCACTATATTCCTTAAAGAAGAAATCCACCTAAAAACCATCATTTAAAAGTGGAATTCCTTTCATTTATCAAACAATTATCTAATTTAGATATGTAGTTGTTTTATTTATTTAGATATGTTGCTATTTATTATCTTCAAAGTCTTTTTATTTTCCCCATTTATTACATTTCATCTCTTTTATTGCTCACAGGAAGATAAAATTCAATACACCTACCATAGTGCAACCATTATACCAGCTTTTCCTGGGAACAGCAAGAGATCGTCTCACCCCTCCTAGCTCATCTAGTCTACCCTCTTTGACATCTTCCCGTAATACTCGCTCATCACCGTCCTCTAATCCATCCAGTTCATATTCTTTGCCTACTCCATCTTCGTTGCCTCCCCCTCCCAGTAAGACTGAACTTCAAACTACTCCAGCGGATTATAGACTTCGTATGTGTTTACTTCCATATATCTGCCGCTCCCAAGGTCCTGGAATAATTTATCCAGATTGTCTTCAGGTAACTGTCAGATTATTTTTGCATTATCTTGTTAGATTAAAAGTTTTTCTCGTTCAGTACTTTGTGACATCTCATTTTGCTAATTGATAAGCCAAAGATTCGAATTGCAAGTTTTTAAATTGAAATGCATACTTCAGAATATACTTTGCTTTGACTCATTCTACCTGTGTCTAATATTTTTCTTAACATGCTGGCGACCATTGATGGAGATCTCTGCCTTTTGAACATCTTCATATTTGTGACTTTTTATTTTAATTAGTTTTACAATAAATGATTTCTATTCAGAAATATGCTTCTATAAATGTTTTGACAATATGGAAAAATTATTTTTTGTTGAAAATTATCTGTAATCTATTTTACATGGATGGTTTAGTCTTTCATCAAATTGTGTCTATGACAACAACATAAAAGTTGTTGCCAATGTTTTGTATCTTATTGTGAAAATTGAGCAATATTCTTTTGTATTGTGTTTACCAATTATCTAACAATGCTGTGAAACTTCAAACATGGCATACAGGAATATTTTATAGAAGAAGAAAACATTTCTGAAAGGGAGTGTTTCTCTGCTTATGATGCAACCTTCAGCTTTTGATATAAGAAATCTTTACAACTAGATTCAAATGATGCAACCTTCAGCTTTTGAAATAAGAAATCTTTACAACTAGATTCAAATGATGCAACCTTCAGCTTTTGAAATAAGAAATCTTTACAACTAGATTCAAATGATGCAACCTTCAGCTTTTGAACCAGGCACTTAAATGACATGGATTTGGGAATTAGATTGGGCACTGGTTTAGGAAAAAATTTTGGGTGCTAGCAAATTAAAAAAAATCTACTACCTGACATAGGAAAGTAAAGATCTTACTAGGCGATGCAGAAGACAAAGGAAAAAACGGATGCATAGAGCCCCAGTGATGGATCATCGAGATAGGCTTTCAGATGAAATGAAAAATCTCATGATATACAAGATTTTTGACAGCACCAGAAATATCAAAAAAGAATGTGGAGCAAACAAAATTAGGAGGGATACTAAATATATATGATTTTATGCATGGCTCTGCTACACAAGAAAACATGCTTCATTCACTATGTAACTTAATAAGAGCATCATTAATAAATAAAACTCAAATTTTATAAAAAAATAATCGAAACTTAAAATTTATAATTTTTTAAATGCATGAGTGTAATATTGTGGGGGATTCTACCCAATCCCAAGTGGGACAGGTTGGATTTTAATTCCCGATCACCAGCATGTTAAGTAACCTTAATGGGATATCTAGAGTTGGATATATTGTTTGGCAACACATGGGTGAGGTTTGATTTTCCCAACTCTGTTGGCTGTATGAAAACCAGTGACTGTTAACTAACTGTTTGGTTACCATCTACCTTTGGATCATCCTGTAGCCTGCAGTGGCCCAAGTTAAATGCCCAGGATTTAGCTATATTGCTCTAACTTCATATTATTGTATTAACCTGAAAGGAAGACAACTACGAATTTATGATGACTACAATAAAAAACAAGGTCTATTCAGGAAAAAACTTTGTGATGCCAATTTTTAAAACAACATACGGTGGTAACTGTGCCATCTGCTACCAGTTTAAGTCTTTCACCTTCCCATCCTCCCTCCCACTCCCCTTACTTTTTCCCTCACTCTCTCCTTACTCTCCTCAAAAATGTAGCTATCTCTCTCACCATGATAGAGGTAGATGCAAACCTTACACACAAAATGAATATTTATTTGTTAAATATTATGCTAGACAATTTTTATATGGCCGAAATTATTTTATATCTCTGGAACATACTATAATGTGAAGTATATATTTTTTATTTTTAAGTCCATATTTAAATAGTTTCATTAAATTAAAATTTATAAATTTTATTCTTCTTTTTTAGTCAAAAATTAAAAACTTACTCAGCTTTCGTCGAAAATGTACTCAAAATCTTTTTTATAATTCAGCAATCTCTATATCTGGCTTGGTAACCCTCATTAACACAATATCAATGAACAATTGAATATTTGTTTGTTTGTTACTTTTATATTGTTTATCATAACCAAGGTATTGTTTAAACTTCAAAATAGCATTAAAATTTTGTGAATCTGTGAAAAGATGCAAAGCATGATTATAATTTCAGTTGATCATAAGAAATTGCACAAAACCAGCAACAATGCAAATCATCTTAATGACATGAGATTTTCACGTAAAAATAAGTCCGAGTTTTCCGTTAAAAACTAATTTGTGGACCGATGCGATGCATATTCAAAAATTGATGGCAAGAAAATAAAATTTCATTCTTTAAGGCATTCATTGTCTGGAATTCCTACAATGATTTTAAGTAATTTTAATATGCAAATGATTAACGTGGTATGCTCATCCCAATATTAATCAAATGGAAAAAATAAACGCTGCTGTAATCGAACCCATGACTTCAGTGTGAACAGTGAACAGCTTAATATTTAAAAGTAGTGCTGCCATGTAAATCCTGTAAGTTTGATCGAAAAAGAATGGAAATTTTTTTAGTTATAAGCATTTTTGTTATTCTTGCAGTTAATCGACCTGCTATCTTACAGCGTGACCGAATTTTGTAGCTCATTATTTAAATAGATATTGTTTCTTAAAAGCTTCCTCATCCACCAACGTTTTAGTCTTATCCCTTCTCTGAAGGCAAAATTAGCCCGGCAAGTGGAGGACCCGGGTTCAATTCCCGGTCAAGGCAAAATTTTTCTCCAGCTTTTTTAGAAATCTTAATCATAAACTAATCAATGTATACTGTAGAACATATTTGCTTACTCACATGTTTATAACACCAGATATATGCACCCTATATTCTCTGTCAGTTACTTCGTAACAGTGGGCAACAGTCTGCAGATGGCTAGTAAACAATGTATCCAATTCTGGATGTAATTTAAAAACAAGCTAATAAAGCAACATGGTTGGCTGTAACATATTTTTTAAGGATTGATATTTATTCTCTCTATTCTAATTCTAGACTTGTTTACATTTTCAGATTGTATTGGATAGCCTGTACTCACCTGACACTAATTTGAAACTGAAATTCGTCGCACTTGAATTTGTAATAGTCATCATATGTGAGTAAGTATAAAAAAATACATCAAAGCACAAGCATTCTCTGTTTTGGAACTTATCTAATGAAGAGTGTTCCTTTTTCAGTTCCGTCATATCAAAATTGCATTCAGTTGGCAGCATTCTACTTTCATGTCTTCTCAAGCTGATTGCTGCAGAGGTCAGATATATTTTTAAATACTTCATATTTACTCAGTTTTTGTGTGCATTGTATATCTAAAGAAAATATCATTTTTAGACAATATCATGTGTTCCCTAAAGGAAGATGTCTCTAAACTTAAGGCATTAACCCAATAAGAAAGATGTCTACAGTCTTGTTTGCTTACCATTTTTATCTTTAGTTTACTATCTCTGCCATTTTCTTCTTTCTTACTGTATTTGCTATTTTTGATTACATTCATCTTGTGTTTGCCTGTGTGGCATTGTTTTTTCTTCCTATCCCATAGTTATTAGTTTTCCTGCATAATTTATCACCATCAATTTAACGTTTATGTCATAACTTCGTGTCATATTGGGGTGCCGGTGGCATAGTGGTTAGGATGCTGGCTGCTACTCGCCTGCTGCTCAAAAGGGCAGTGGGTACAAATCCTGCGAAAGTAGGATTTTTTTCTAAGGTCGCCCAGTCCCGTTTGTGTGGAAGGAAGGGACGTTAAGCCATTGGCCCTCTTATATCACAATTTTAAGATATTTTAAAGTATTAAAGAAAACATCTCTGTATGGTGGATTTGAGATTTCCTATGTAAAACAAATAGGGAAAATAACATTCCTGGAATCGAACCTCAGACTTCAATCGTTGCAAAATAAAATATAGCCTGGAGGTGGGCCCTGTCAGCACAAGCCTCAGAGCAAGTTTCATGAAAATCGGTCCATTGATGCAAAAGTTGTTAGTAGGGGACATACACATACACCCAGACAGGACCATTTCATAAGGCTATGTTTCCTTTGGAAACCAGCCTAAAAATTCGTCTTCCTTTCTGGTAAATATGGTTTTCTTGTTTTGATTTTGAAGATTGCTTTGAACAATTCTACTTTGAAACTGTTTTTAATGTTTTGTTGGATATTTTTTATTTTCCCCCCAATAAGTTCATCATTGGTGGGTTTGCTGTGCTTTATAAGTAGGCTTGGTAGGATTCGATTTAAAATGATAAACATTAAATTTTAAAAATATAAATTTGACGAAAATGTATTGATGTCAATAAGTCCCGATTTTTCTAGGAAATTATGTATCATGATTTTTAAATTTGGTTTACCACACCCAAATTTAATATATTGTAACACCAAATGTCCAAAATGGAAGAGAAAGGCAGTCTTTGTCACATAAGAAGGCCACACAATATTTGGATTTTGTTGCACTTTGCTTTCAAATGTCACTTATGTCACTATCTTAAAGACACTTACTGAGCTGCCACAGAATCCGGGGGGAGGGGGGGTTAAGGGGGGATTAAAAACAATATGATTCAGAATTAAAAATAACTTTGTATTGTAGGAATTTACAAAGTTATTTTTAATTCTGAATTATGAATTTCTACCAAGTAACAGTCGAAACAGTTGACTATATTAACAATATAATTGGTTTATTGTGCTCTGTCTTTACCTTCAACCAGATCCGATATTTCCTATGCACTTCAGACTTAATTTAATGAAAATTCAGGGGTCTCTTGTGTTTTCTTTGGCACAAAATCTGCCAACCTCTTCCATGAGTTGAAAAGAAAGGTTTTCCCAAACCTAGAAAGGAATAACAATGATCAAATGTCCTTATGGTCATGGTCACCCAAAATAAGGTGTAAGAGGGGAGATTTGTCCTTACATTTCACAAAAAATTGCACCGTATGCATACCCTACCCTAAAAGAATTTCTGTGGGTTCCCATGCTTATGGTATTTTCAAAAGCACACTGTCATAATTTATATAATCTATCCTCCAAGTGAGATTGTTTTCCATGCTCAATTTCTTTTGCATTGCTTTTGGAGGAGCATCATTCAATACATGCAAAGATATCTTTCATCAAAACATTCATTCATACAGTTGGTTGTACGTTATACAGCCATACCTCGGTTTCCACGACCCCATTTTAAGTGGATTCATTATAGCGCTATGCATGCCTGTGCCTGTTAGGTGCTCAAAAAACAAAGGCGGCCGACAATTGAGACGGCCTAACCGCAAATGTATTTGAAATAACATTTTTACAGGCTTGTGGATTTTAGTATAATCGTCTTTGGATCTCCATTTAGAGCCAGGATGTGGCACACCCATGCTATAAAAGAAACTCTTCAGGATGGCACACCGTTTTTATCACTCCATCGACGTATATTTTGGCGTTATTATTTCTAAAGAAAGGTGAGTTTCCGAATAAAATTTCCTTGCTGATATATTTGGGATTTCATTCATACAAGAAATATTGACATTTTTGCCTGAATATAATGAAGTTTTTAGTTACCTATACCACTTGAAAATTAATAATGAAGATAAGTTATTGAAAAAAATGTAAATATTTGCCTCTGGTGCTTATGTATAGAAGCCGACAAGAAGCGGTTTTTTTCAGGTAAATGGCTTATTTTTATTAATATTACATTTTAGTTTTCTCGTCCGTGGAACCTATCCTCATTGACATATTGACCCCATTTTGTGCCAATTTCGTTTAGTGCGAAATTTTCAGGATCCTATCTGTTGCATATAGTGAGATTTTAAAGAAAAATATATGTCGAAAACTAGCAAGCCAACTTATAAGGTCATAAGAATTGTAATTTGTTTCTAAAAATATTACTTGTGCTTTCTGTACACTTGTTTACACAGTTCACTTTATTTTTAAAAACTATTTCAAAGTAAAACATTTTGCATATTTAGTTTAGTTTTAGTTATTCGTAATTAGCAGTGTTTTATATTTATTTTAAGTAGATTATAAGATGTTTCATTTAGAATTTGTTGGCTATTTGAATTCATACATTATTTATCTTTAAGATTGTATTGATTATTTATGTATATTAGGGAATGGAGGTGAAGCTGTTAGCTTACCTGGCTGTTGGGGAACTGGGAATAAGAATGCCACAGCTTGTCAACAAAGACCTGGCTTTACTCCTCACATTCTTTGAAGCATTGGATAAGGTAATTTAAATGTCATCAAGACCTAATGCATGTATCACAAAATCTTACAATGTCTTCTTTCCTGATTAGAATAATTTTGGCCAAATATTTCATGTATATTCTTATCTTATTTTTTGAACAATATCTCCATACTCAAAGAATTTCTAATAAGTAGTAAACACAGGACACATACAGGTAAAATTTTATGAAAACAATGGTGAATGACAGAAATACTGAATAAACCGATGTAGTAACCCTGGTTAGCCTTAAAAGAGCACATTCCCCATCATTGAGCGTTTCAATATTTTACTTCCTTAATTTATTTTTCCTTTGTATGCTCACACTCTTAAATCAAATAAGGGTTGTCCCTTAAAAAAAATTATTTTGGATTATTTTTTATTATATCAAACAATAGTGTATTTTTTTCTATGAATCTTAGTCCATCTTATTCATTTTGGTATTACTGTATTTTCAATATGCAAAAAAGTTATTTTTTTATTTAGCTAAAAACCTGTGTATTTTCATTTTAATTTAGTGTGAATTTCCATTTCTTCATTTGATGGTTAGGAAACATCAGAGGTGAAGATTGCTGTTAGGGATTGCTTATTAACCTTAATGGAAGCATTCAAAGGTCTCGGAGAAGGTCCACAGCGGAATAAATTGGAAACCCACCTTGCCATCTTGGTAGAGCGAGCTTCTGAGCCGATGGCTCGCATGTTGGCTGTCAACTATGCTGCCACACTCTTTCCTCCTGACCATGCAATGTCACGGTTCATCCTTTTGTTGGCCACTGGAGATCTGTGAGATAATTTTTGTTATAAATTTTTTCAAGTTTATCGTTTATTCAGAAAAATAGAAGTAAATTTTATATTAAGCTCTTTTGGTTAAGTGACATATGATTCTTCACAATGCGGTTTACTTTTATGGAAGTTTTCTATTGACAGTGTATTAATACATTTTGAATTTAAGCAATTTAAAATATTAATTGCAATATTATGGATTTTTTTTGCAGTAAAGCTTATTTTAAGCCTTGCTAAGTATATTCGAGTTTCTAACTATAAATTTTTTCTGCAGGCAAAAGGAAGTTGGTTTGGAGGCAGGAAGGGCTCTTTATGGCTTTGAGACAGAGAGGAAATCGGATAATTCTGAAACCAAGCAATTTCCTACAATTCCAAGTTTTTTAAGAATGAATTTGTGTCTCTCTATGATTGCAGAAGCTAGGATGCAATCAAGTAAACAAAGTCATCAACCAAATAATCCTTCTCTTCCTTTTCCTTTGTTGATAATGAAGGAGGTAATTCACTACAATTACTTGTTTATAAGGTTGCTTATATTTGTAATGAACCTATATTTAATCTATATTTGTATTAAACTGGAAATGTAGCCTTGTTGAAATGAACCATATCATGCAGACATGGGGGGTAGGTTATTCTTATTGATTTTCACAAAATGCCAATTTAAAAAAAAAACGGCTGCAAGATTTTTGATTAAAATATGCACAGATATGGAGGTTGAAGTCATAAACAATTCTACATAAGCCTTGTCTAATAAATTAACTATAGTGTCCACTGATATTACAACATATCAAGACATATGCCCAGCTATCATCAAACTCTCCTAATTCCAAAGTTAGCAGCAGATTTGTTTTAATGAGACAAACTGTATGAACATATTTTTTATGCCTATTAATGTAACAATGACATTATTCTATGGAAATTTACAGATATGAGAAAACTTGTACAATGTATGTTGCACCAGTTTTTTGTGAAGAGGACAAAATGGGAATTCTTTTGCGTAGTTGACCATAGGGTGTACAATAGTAAAAAAGGCATTCTGAAAGAAAAACTGGAGTAATTATGGTGTAGGTGATTTATGAGGAACTTTCCGATAAACTGCACCCCCAAATATTTTTGGCTACTTTCAATGTCGAAAAAGATGGTTTGCCATAAAAATTAAAAAGGATTTTCACACATACTCTAGGTGCCCACATAGGTTTATGGGATGTTACTCCTCTTCAGGGACCCAACAGTCTCACATCATGCATACCTATTCATGTACCAAGTTCCACAGATTTTTTTCATACCTTTGTTCTTTCTTTGTAAACATGTTGGTGTCTCAGTTGATCACCCCCTCTTCCTCTCATCATCCACCATGGAAAAACCCTTTCACTTTAGCCTTATTGTGGACCAAAATGTGGACATTTAAAAGAGTTAAGGAGAAAGTGACTGCATTTGTGCATGAAAATCATAAAAATGGGCTTCCTATTTCAGTGTTTCTCAACCGTTGGGATGTGTCCTGCTGGTGGGATGCAAAGGTCGTCTAGATGGGATGCGAAATTTCAAAGATAATCATTATAAAGCTTTTTCTCAACAAAATTACTGCAATATTTAGGGACCTTCAAATTTCTCATTAATGTTTAATATAATACTGCAATGCAGTTGATGTAAAAATCCACTTCTTGGGAAAGGTTGGGTTTGTTTTTACCAGGAACCAAGGTTTTTTGGCAAAATGGTTAGTGAGATGCAGGATGCATAAGGCTGAGAACCACTGTCCTATTTCATAGTAAGGTATTATGATAAGGGTCTTGGAAGTATCAACATAGCTTAATGTAGCCTGGCAGTATTTCAAGGCAAATGCAGAGTGGATCACCAGGTTTATCAGGATGAATGGCCTAACTCTTCACAGAAGTATAACTTTCTGTCAATGAAAGTGAAGAATATTGTGAATAGAAGTAGAATGGACACAAGGAATAATTTCTATGCTAAACATACTAATTGTGAATTCTGTATTTACTTGATTGTGAGCTGAGAAGCAATTTTGAATGAATGAAAAGGGTAGAAAAAAAGGTCAGCTTACAGTCTAGTAAATACAGCATTCAAAAATAAATTTCTATTTTGTATAGCATTTTTATAGCAAGCCATATTATTTTATGCAGTTAGCATTTTTCTTCACTTTCTGTAGATGCTGATTTATTTGAGATTATGTCTTCTTCGTGAAAATAAAATACCTGCCACCAGAACTGTGTCCTTTCATCCAAAATATACGGTTCCTAAAATCAGGGATTTTTTGAATGATCTCCTCCATGCCGAAGATCCTGATAAGCATTCTAATCCCAAATCATGTGGACCTCTTGATAAATATCTGCATCTTATTCAGATGTACCTTCGAGCCCAACCAGGTTAGAGCTATGAAAAACATAATTTGGAAAGTGGTTGTTAAAGAGCTTGATTGGTTAATTATTGCATTGATGCTGAACATAATTCATGTAGATTTAATGCATGTGTTATTGGAAACTTAATGGAAAAACAAATGATGTTAATGAAGTGAAAATCATCTGTATTTCTCACTTGCTGGACAGTAAATTATTAAATGTAAAGCCTATACAATTTCCTCAATATTATTTTGTCTGATTCTTTCTCTTTCACTATTTTCTATAGAGATATTTACTTGTGCCATGAAATAAACTACAATCATCTGAAATCCTTGTAAAAATAGCATTTAAAATAAAATTACTTTTATTACAGAATTCATTGTGCTATGCTGTCTGTTGGACTTGGTGGCAAGTTTGCCTGATTATTTTGCTCCTAAATTTTCTTCAAATCTAAAATGGTTAGAGGTATGACAATTCAGATTTATTATTTTATACTTTTGCATTAATCTTTTATTTCATTCTTTTAATATTATGTGTACTTAGAGGTGTCTTTTTACTTTCTTCATATGCAGTATAGAGAAAATATTGTTTTCATGAAAAAAATTAATTTGAGATTTCTACAGAAATACATATTTTAAGGTTCTCTGAATATGTTTTCACTATTTTCTCGATGGTATCTGTGCGATAGGAATTTTGTTGGCATCCTAACTTAAAAACTAATAATCATATCAGCACAAAATTTTATATTCAAGATTTTTATTATAAATTCAAGGCATGGTTAGATTTTTGATGAAATTGGTCAGCAGAAAGTAGATGTTTACTCTAAGTTCTTTTTCGGTTTTGGCAAATATCTCCTTTATGGGTATACTAATGTAAATATTTGTCATTATCAAAGTTGTAGACAATATAATTCTGTAATTTTTGCTTGAAACATTTTTTTCTTAGACCAGATTGTTTCAGAGATATTTCACTTATCCATCTGAATTTGTTCATTACATTAAGTGTCACTATGTGACAGCTTTGTTTCTGTTGCTATGATAAAATTTTCGAATTGTTGATAGGGATGCCTACAATAATTTTAATTGTGATCAAAATTATCCAAATACCATCGAACATCATATTTTGTAAACAAAGTTTTTTATAAATATTGACAGCCATGCCAGCACTGCCAATGGTAATTTTAATTGTGAATATTTTGTGTTAAAGTTTGTCTTTACTAGTAGGATGCACATCAATACCATATTTATCCAAGTACCACCCACTACCTAATAAGACCCGCACTCCAATTTTTGGGAAGGCAAATTAAAAAAAACATTAAATTTTCAATTTATTAAATATAAGAGAATATTATTACAAGTATCTTTTTGCATTATGTGTATATTCCTCTCTCTGCAGTTGCCCATATTGTTGCGATGTACAGGGAGAACCCGATTTACAAAAGGGTTTCGTTCTTGAAAAACATTTTGTAAATCGAGATTCCTTAAATCGAGCCATAATATCCCAGTAGCTTCCATTACATAATACAAGATATGTTCTCACAGTAAAAAATCCTCCCTTATAAGGCACAGAACTTGTTATTAAGACATTTAATATGGATCATAATTATTCCATGCACATAAAAGTACATTACATAGCGTTGTGTTCTATTTCACGTAACTTGACGTCGTAGTGACTTGACTGACTATTCGAGCACAGTTTGAAATTATAAATGATTATATTATAAATTATCACAATTATTCTCAATGCATTTGTATTAAAATACACAATGACAATGAATACTCAACGACAAGTTTTATCGAAACTAGCGAGACTGAATGGAAAGCACATAGTCCCGAGGTATCTGCAGCAAGCCAGAAGGTGTGGTTCACATGTGTATAGTCAAGATTTATCGTAACTAAAATAAAAAAATACATAATAAAAAATAATAAAATAGTGCAATGCATTTAGTAATAATTTAATTAATGAAAAATACATCTGCATCCACATCATCATATTTAGTGCCGTATCATACAGCAAGATTTTCTCTGATATGAAATCCTCTAATAAGACACGTACCCTGATTTTCTAAAGCAAAGTTTTGAAAAAAGGTGCAGGTGGTACTTGGATAAATACGGTATTTTGTTATCCATAGCAACAAATTACAATTTTGTTAACTTATTGTTTTCTCATTGTGAAAAGTGATTTAAAAGTGAAAACTATTCAAATTGTTTAAAAATTATTCACAAGTGTAATTGTTGATAGTTTTTCTTGAGGATGCTGATGTCGAGAACAACTTGTAAGTACTATTGCTATCCTATTTATTACTCTGAATGGAGAAAGTCTCATGTTGGACACATCAGATTTTTTATTTAATTTAAAAATATAATGCTGAACTCGATGCTCCACAGAATGTTGAGCCGGGGCGGACTGGTAATACGGGCGATTGAGCAATTGCCCAAAGGGCCAGTGCCCATGAGGGCTGACTGGGCTGGTATAAAATTTAAATATTGTTATTGTATTACTATAATAATTGGTTTAAATGTAATAGCCCTATTATAAACAAAATTTATTATTTCTATTAAAATAGTTGAGAGATACTATTCAATGTATTTTCATCCGCATTCTTATTGATGAGATAATGAATTCTTACAGTGATTAAAATATAATTTAAAAAAATTGGGCCGGTGGCACAGTTGCCTGGGCCGGTTTAGTATCGGCAGTATGCTCCTGATGTTGAGCATTGCATTATGCAAATTTTTTGTAATTTGTTTTAATTTAGTGTAATAAAATAATTATTACTAATGCATGTTCATTTTCTCTAGAGCTTTGTGCTGTCTTCATCAGAAGAGATAAGAGAAGTGAGCTCCATAATATATGGCTTTGTAGTAGCGCATGGATTAGATGATGGAGATTATGACCAAACATTGAATCATCTATCACGGCAAATTGGAAAAAAGGTTAATTTAGGTTTAAGAAAAGCATTTTTCTTATTGCTTTGATTTTTATATACAAGTGTGTTTTGTATTACTATTAGTAGAAAATGTATTGCTGCTTTGTTGATAAAGTGACAGGTTAAAAAACCTCGGTCATAACTTAAGAATCTAAAGTTAAAAATTAATTTTAATCTTAGATTAAGAACATTATACTTTAACCTATGCTTTAAAATTGTTTTGATGCAGATCCACATTATTTCTTTATTTTGTAAATGCTTTGTTTCATAATTCATTTTTGAATAATTGTTGGTTATATTTTTCATTTTTGCATGGTAGCATGGATAATTATTCCTTGCAGTCATTGTATAATAATTTAAAACTCAGAAAGCTGGCTCATGACTTTTGTATTAAGTTTCTCTACCAAGTATTTTTATCTTTTTAGGCTTGATTAACTATACGTAACCAAGTTTAAATGATTTGTAATTGCCCACTTTCAATCCAAAATTACCACTATTGCACTTGTAAAATGTCGTGCAATAATCCTTAATTATGGCATTACAAACTTTCTTATTCTTATGCTTTCTCAGACTCTCATCAAGTGCTGGTATACTCGCATTGGTTTATTATTGTCATTATAAAGATGCTGTTTTTCATATCACCTTTTAAACAGCATTATAGCATTTGCTGTTTTACTGCTATTATTTTCTACATAATTGACAAGAATTTTTCTCCTTTTTATCAAAAGAACCTAGAAATTCAGCATGGCTGTATCTTAGCAATCAGTTCTTGTTTGGAGCGACGATTATACATTAAGAAAAGTCGAGAATCCAAATTGGATCTTGGCTCTGGTTTACTACTGTCAAGATCAACATATAAGAAGGGGGTTAAGGCTATAATCCCATTCCTGGATCACTCTCACCCCTTGCTTGCTGGAGCTGCCTGCACTGCAGTTGGTGCTATTGGACGCTGTGCACCATTGCCTCTCCCAAATGGTGAACCTGATGAGTCTAAGCATGATAAATCCTCCACAAAAGGAAACCATCAGATTTTGAGCAAATTGGATGTAGTTGACAAGCTTGGAGATGTGATGGTGAACCCTATTTTTTTAAGCAAGGTATGTTTAAGAGACAATTGTCATCAGTATATAGAAATTCTCAAGTGTCCATCTGTCTCTCTTTCACGGTACTTTTGGACATTTCACAGTTGAATTAAGAGCTGAAAATTTCAAAACCATTAAACCCCCATGAGGTGGTTGCTAGAAAAATCAAACATCCCGGAAAAAGTCTTGGATTCGACTCCAGGAGAGGATTGTATTTTCCCATAAGTTTACACAGGATTTTTGATTTTTCAAGGTGCAAGATTTTTTCCTTCATCAAAATATGGAAATATGGACCAATTTTCTCTATTTTTGCTTTATTCGATGGCAAAAACTATAAAATATCTTATTTTTACGATGTTTAGATGTTAAACGGAAGAATTTGTCAGAAATACAGGTATACCCCGCTTTACGTACGCTCACTCAACGTACCTTTGCTATAACGTACTTATAACATTGATACCTAAATCCCCGTACAATGTACGTACAGGATGCCAACTTTGTTAAAGCATATTCCGACACCGAGTCAAATTTCGGCCAATCAGAAGTTGTGTACTGTGTGCTCTCAGGGCCTTGCAGCCTACGGCCCACAGGCCACATCTGGCCTGCAAGAGCATTTTATACAGCCCATGATACTTGGATTAGGATGCAGTCCATGTTATTTAATCCAGACAATTTTGCAAACTTTAATTAAAATTACAGCCATAAAACCTTGCCTAGTGAAGATTTAATGCTAAAAAATTGTTTCGACTTTATTTTCATTTTAAAAATCACATATGATCTTTTGAGTAAGTTCCCATATAAACTCTCATCTGGCCTGCCAAGGCACTTATAATGCGGCTCGCCAAAGCACTCACATTCACAAATGCGACCCGCCATGCAAAAGGGCTGCATACCTCTGCTCTAGAAGATTCTTTTTACAACGCATTGTCTCTTAGTTTTCAGTTTGGTGCAGATTGAATTGTGATTTTTAAATGTATATTTTACATATTTAACCCTTGGAGTGCCATGCTGATTTTTTCGGGTATGCCCAAAAGTGTCATGGCTATTTCAACAATTTTGCATCAATCTCTAAGAAAAATCACATACATGCTACTTATTCATATTCTCTCCTGATTCTTTCAGTAATTGCACAAATAATTACAAATATTAATTATATTAAGTGAATACACCACCTTTTTGATCTTGGCTTGCTTGCAGTTCGCGAATTTGGACTTTGTGACAAAGTTTTTTATGGCCATTACTTGTGTTTCACGCATATTACTTGCATTTCTTGTCATGCATTTACGATACCATCAAGCGTGAACTCCCTCTACTTTTTTGTTTCTAAGTTCATTTTAAACTTTAGCATCCTAGAAAAGGACATTATTATAATATTATATTTATAATGCTTGTTATTAGCAGTTTTCAAAGTAAACAAACATGATAACCATCGACTTAATTATTTTGTAGCTCAGTTTAAACCTCACTGCCAACAGCACTATTTTTGATAACAGTCGAAGTTGCTGGCATCTAGTGGCCAAATTAGAAATTATTGGCTAATGGAAAAGTGTCCTGCACATTTAGTTTTTCACAACTTTTACGTGTATGACATTGAAAATATTCGTTCTTTGCATATGAGGTTGCTGGTTTTTGACCGAAATATTTAATGATTTAATGTTATTATCTTTGTATTTTGAATGTAATTTAAGGAAATGTTGTTTTCTTAGGTTTTCATTGTTTAATACGAATTTTAAATGTAAATCTAAGAATTGCTATCATCTTGTAACGTAAGATTTTCTGCCGCGTATTTTGAACACGATTACTAAAAGAAATGTTATAACTTTATTACGCTAGGATTTGATTTTCTGTTATGCATTTCTAACGTAATTAGTAAAAGAAATGGAACCACTTTTTAATGGGTTTTTTTGCGGCTTGGAAATGTTTGTTGCAGAATTCAGGAAAACATTTGTGCATGATGTACTCAGCATTCCATTTTAGTAGTTCAGTTTAAATTAAACCATTTCCTTAGAATAAACAAAAGAAGATTGAAAATCACATGCGAAATTTTGCGGAGGTAAACTGTACAAGTGTGGAAAGAAGTATAATCACTTTGTTGTGCTGGGTTTTCATTTGCTATTACGCATTTGAAGGTAATTAGAAGTTTTTTTTAAACTTTATAATGCTAGGTTTTTCATTTGCGGTTACGTTTTATTTTATTTTCTGCATTATTTATGATAAAAAAGTGAATTTTTTTAGGTGGCTGGGAACCACTCTCATAATAACATGGCATCTTATGGGAATAAACGACTTGCACTTCGCGAATTTGCATTTCGCGTCAGTTTTCCTGAACCAATTATTCACAAAGTTCAAAAAGGTGGTGGATTAGAGTTCATCTTGTGATTTCTTATTTTTTAAATTTTGTTTTTCATTTTGTAAATGAAAAGTCAACTTTACATTGAATAAAGTATGCAGTATTTTTTCTTTTTGCTAGTATATTTAACTCATTTTCATAAAGGCAAGACATCCAGGTAAAACATTGCAAAAAACCACAAAAAATATTAAAAAATGAAATTACAGAAAAATATTATTTGCATAACTGCAATTTTAGCACTTTTTCATCAGTCTCTATGAAAACTCGCATACACGCTATTTATTCATATTTTTACGTGTTTCTTTCAGTAATTGCAGAAATGATATATAAAACATTACATTCTATAAAACTATATATCCATAACATTTATTTATGAAATTAAAAAATATTTTGCTATGATTTTACATTAGAAAAAAAAATCACAAATATCTTCTAAAATCTCGAAATTTTCCTTCTCTAAATGACATTCGTCATCACTTTATATAAAAAACCAATTCATCATCCTCAATTCTAACAGTGAAATTATCATTGCCTATAGAAACCATATTGAAAGAATAGAGGTAATATTTTGCAAAATTGAAAAAATCATAACTCAACAAATAATCAACATGAACCAAAAATAACAGAAGATACATGAACTACGTAGTCTCCTCTTTCGATTGATACCATCATCTTTTGCCATCTGTCATTTGCATATGGAACTATTACGAGTTTATGCTTACTCAGCATGGTTGAGGATTTATCGTTGTTGGCACTTCTCGCTTAGGAAGCAAACGACGATATTTCATTGCGTGGCACTGAAAGGGTTAAGCCATTAAATAATTAAAAATGTCTTCTAATAAAAGGAGAAGTGTTGGTGATGCCTCTAATTGTGAGAAGAAAGTTTGGAAAGCAATTACTTTAGAGCAGCAGAGCCCAACCTCTTTACATGGCGGGCCGCATTCGTAGTTGTGAATGCTTCAGCGGGCCACATTGGAAGTCACGAGAGCTTCGGCGAGCCGGATGAGTGTTTACATTCGGAGTTACCAAGGGATTCTGTGGCCTCATATTAACAAAAATCAAGTCTAAATAAATTACTAGTGTTAAATCTCCACCAGAAAAGGTTTTGAGACGATAATTATACTGAAAAAATATAAAATTATCTATATCAAACTTTACCAATCACGTTTTCATTATAGCTTCGCATAGAGTGCTCTTGGGGGCTGCATTTGGCCCGTGGGCCACAGGATGGGGACCTCTGCTTTAGAGGATAAACTAAGTATGATTAGAAAATATGAGAGTGACATTTCAATAACTGAAATTGGAAGGTCTATGAACTTTTCTAAATCAACCGTGAACACGATACTGAAACAAAAATACATTATTTTGGAAAATATTAAAGGATCGGCACCAATGTTTCCAAAACGCATCAAGCCTAGGGTTCCATTATGCTTTTCCTGTGTTATAAATCAATATTTTGTATGATTTTACATTGATCGAGAGATAATATCAAACTAAAAGTGCAAAACGTGGAAATTTGTCCTTGCTTTACAATGCTCACTTGGTAACAGAATCATCTGTATGTCGCTTTTATGCGAGAATGCACCTGCTGGCTCGCGCTTGTTTTTTTGGAGCCCTCATGGCGCCAAACCGCTGTGGGTAATACTATTGTTTGAACTTTTATTTTATTTCCATTCCATTCCTCCTCCACTATCAACTTTTCATCAAGAATTTTGGACCAAGGATTTTGAAACACACATTTTTAGCGACTCGAGAAGCCAGCAATCCACGAAACAACTCTGCAACTTTCACGACTTTCTTTGCATTTTAAACTATTTTATGAACTGTTTATGTATTAATTATTGCTTTTAGTACTTAATATAATACTTTTAGGCTTTTATTGGCAAAAAAACTCATGTTTAGACTTGAGTCTGGAAACTAACCTCCCCTTTAACATGTAATTCCTATACTTGCTTAACTTACTTTTGCTTTACGTACCAAAACCCTGGAATGTATTCTTACATTATAGCAGAGTATGCCTGTTTACATTTCTTTTTGAAATTTTATCACTTTTTGTGCTCTTTATGCATGTTGCCAAGGCAACCTGCATTGTTTTCTCTGATTCAATTAGTGTCTATGAAGCCTTCAAATAAATGAAAGAATTGCGTTATTCACTTCATGCTTTTTATGAGCATCAAAATTATTGTTGTAACAATGTCAAACTTAATAGACTGCAATATTAATAATATTTAATGTTTATTAATGCAAATATGCCCATGCATCAGTTTAAAATTTTATGAGAAAGAGAATATGGGCTATTATTCAAATAAATGAAAGAATTGCGTTATTCACTTCATGCTTTTTATGAGCATCAAAATTATTGTTGTAACAATGTCAAACTTAATAGACTGCAATATTAATAATATTTAATGTTTATTAATGCAAATATGCCCATGCATCAGTTTAAAATTTTATGAGAAAGAGAATATGGGCTATTATTAACAAAATGAAAAATAACATTGTGAAGTACAAAAATATTTCATGAGTAAAAAATGAAATAAATGGTTGAATTAATTAGAAATGAAAAATTACATATATTTCAATAAACAATTTTAAAGCAATAATAACATAAAAATTTGAAAACATGAAAATCATCAGATTCAGAAAGTGCAGATTATATTCTATTGAAATGTGTTTTTAAATTTTCACAAATAGTTCCATATATTGAGAGATTCTTCCACAAACCACATTTCTCAGATAGTTTTTTTGAAGTTTTGAAGATACTAAGTTCCGAGTTTTGTGTTGTGTGTGTGTATGTTATATGCAAAACTTCTTTTGTATTGTCTTTAATGTAATTTTTTGTTCACTTCTTCACACAGGGAGGAATGAAGGTAAAGGTAGAGGCTGTCAAAGCTGCTGGATACCTCTGTGTTGGAGAAAATTTTCCCCACAGACATTTGGTAATAAAGAAACTCTTTGATTTGGCACAGGTTCAAGTAAGTATAATTATTTGTTTTCTTATATGATCTTATTCACTTTGATATGAATTTATGCATCATTGTCAAATTTGTGACAATGTTTTGAATCAGAAAAAAACATCATTATTAAGACCCCCTTATTCAAAATATCGTATTTCTTGGCATATAAGCGGCACTGGGATATAAGATGCACCCTGGTTTTTAGGAGATTTTCAGGAAAAAAGTGTTTTGGTTCACCAAGGCATTTAGGAAAGGACCATGTTGTGTATCATTTCCAACCATGATTAAGTCTGTATCTGGCAACATTTACAGAAAATATTGCAGGGTGATAACAGTTAAATATAACGTTTTAGATAAACGTCATTTGTAAAATAAATAGGGATGATCTAAAACATAAATATTGTATTAGTCCGAATATAGTCCCTCCCTATTTCTGAAACCTCAGTTTTGGAAAAAAGTTTGAACCCCATTACAGACCACACTTTTTAGCCTACTTTCCAGAATGGAAATAGGCTTATAGTTTTGTCATTGTGTCTGTCTGTCCATTTCCCCCTATTAACTTTTGAACCAATAGACCGATTTTCATGAAACTTGGTGGAAATCTCTTGCTACATGTGCCGAGCTCCCGAGGATGGTTTTTGTTACGAAGATTGAAGTCCCGTGTTTGATTCCAGGAACTATTTTTCCCATTTGATTTACCTGTGAAATCTGAAATCCATCGTGCAGGGTAATTTTCTCTTGCACATTAAAATATCTTAAAATAATATAGGAGCGAGTTTTATACTATTCTCTGAGGAAAGGAATGAAGATTCTAATTTTTATCGTAGAATTTTGCTTAACGATTGTATTTCTTAGAATTTCACATAAATACTGGCGATTTTGCAGTTTTATCATACATTACGAGTTTTGCCATAGCAACAACTATTGTTGGACTCAGATTCGATATATTCTAATACATACACGCGTTATTTTTGCCGCACAAATACGCATGATCAATTTAATATTCCATTGGAATGTATTTGTAGTATTTTATAACGCTAAATTATGAAATTTGGGAACACAAAGAGCTACATATCCGCAATGACTTCTGTTTGGATCATCTTGTAATATTCTAAAGAACAAGTTTTAATATGTACGAGCAATTTAGTTACAGCTATCAATTTACAATGAAATGGTGACATCACATTTTGCAAGTTATAGTTGCAGGTGTAATTTAAATATGTATCAAGTGTTACTGGACTAAATTCGAAAATTTTGATTTATGAATGTTATTTTAAATTCCATTTATATCATTCAGATGCCTTTGACAATGGCTACTTGAATCGTGCCTGAATAAAAAAATAATTATTGCCAGATTTCCAGTTAACATATTCTTTTCGTAATTTATTTTACCCATATTTTTGTTACTTCCGATATTTATGCCTCAAAATATCACATCAAGGAATCCATTCTATAGATAGTTGAAACATCTTCAACACCTCGGTTTGATTTACATAAGTAATACTTTTATAATGAAATTGCATTATATACAATCAACAGCTGCGCAAACTGGACAGTCTAATCAGCCGACTGAATTGCCTATGGCCCTACGGAGCACTACGGATTGACGGGTAACAAAGATAATTTCTTTCATCGTAGTGACATTTTCTCTAAAATAACGATCGATGGTACTACTGCATATCAATATTTGCATATTTGTGACTTAGGGAAGGGATGAAGTTGGCCAATCAACGCTTTCAAAGCGAAAACTTCTGCAATTTCTGCTATTATGAAAGTACGAACGTTAAGGCAAGGATTCCAAAGAGTGAACAAAAAGAATTGAGTTACTGAGGCATATTTATCAAGAAATTCTCTGTAAAACAAGTAAGGACATTAATTGTTACCAATACTTACTGCTGGCAATGATATTTTTGTTTGCTAATTTTTTGGGCGTGAATATAGTCCCCTCCCTTACTTTTCTTGCTAATATTTGGCCAAAAAGAGGGGGACTATATTCAGATTAATACGGTAATTGCTTTGGAACTTGTATAGCTAAATGTGCCCTGCGTGAACTCGGCAGTCGTATTAATTAACACTTTCAATGTGGCCCCAAAATCCAGAATTTTAATGGGTGACAATTGAATTCTCAGTGTTTTTCATTAGATTATGTTACATTATTCATAATTTTTCAAGTATTTCTTAAAAGTAGGATGTTCAGGACAATTTATCCTCGATACTACAATAAAAATAAGTGCTTAGAAACATATTGACAGCTTAATAAACAATTAAAATGTATGTAAAAACTAGTTATGCAGAAAACTTTTGGTATTTTTCCAAAAAAAATTTTTCCGCTATTCAATCTGGTTTCTTTTATAAATACATAAATAAACCCGCAAAAGTGAATAAAGTGATCAAACACCTTAAAAAACATTACGATTAAATGATTTAATATGATTACATGATTATGAGTGAATACTTAACACAAACCGATGTATAGCCGATGAAAAAAAATCGCCACCTGTGAAACTGACCTTACCCAAATGGAGGTGGGAACCAAACTGATGGCAAAAGAAAGGAGGCTAAGGCATGATGGTCCTGCACCCAAGCCATTAGAACCAGATGTAGCACAAAGACGGGAATTCCAGTCATGTGTCACGGAATAGGACCCCTCCTGACGGGAACTCCTATCATGCCACGTTGAAAGTGTTATAAAATATTTATGAAATCTATCCATAGCATTAATCGCACTATTCAATGGGCTAATTAGGAAATACAACATTGCAAATGTGCCGACATTGTAATCACTGTGAGCAAAGCAAAGCGCAATAATGAAAATGCATCCTCGGAATTCATGTTGCATAAGGTATTACTGTATATATTTACAAATTTTCAATATTAATTATTAATAATGTATGTTTTAATGTTTTTGCAACGAATGACCCAATTATTCCATTTTGGGAATGTGTTCGTTAGTGTCAGTATTGAGAACATTAATAATCTTACCTTTGGTGTATAAGACG
The DNA here is from genome assembly GCA_028673005.1 of Tanypteryx hageni. Taxonomy (NCBI): domain Eukaryota; kingdom Metazoa; phylum Arthropoda; class Insecta; order Odonata; family Petaluridae; genus Tanypteryx; species Tanypteryx hageni. The sequence goes on from CM054116.1 coordinate 113,892,661, forward strand.
CAGGCTGATTTTGGAGGTAATTTTTCTGGGAAAAAGTGCTTCTTATATGCTGAGAAATGTGGTAATTTATTATCAGTGCAGGTGTTAAAAAATGTGGCTATCTTATTTGTTATTTGTATCCCATTTATGTTAAGAGTAATTTACTATCTTAAGAGTTGTAAAAATTTTTTTCCTGGCAGATCTTAATTTTTTCCCAAAAGACGCAAAGTAAACATAGCAGTATGGTTTCAAGACAACCTAAAAAATTCACTTTTATTTCATGAATAATGCAGTTGAACAGAAAATAAAAGAAAACATTACAGCATTAAATTAACTTAAATTTAATTACAAACTGTGGGAGCCAAGGGATAGAATTTGAGTGGAAAGGGTAAAAACATGACAGCACCAAACTTGAACATCTTTTCAATAGCATTCATACTTGGTTCAAAGAGTAAATAGCGGAAACAATATTTCCGTATCTAGGTGTGCTGTTTACGGTCTGCTAGTGTGATTTATCTATCAGGTTTTGAAGTTTTCACCCTAAAGAGTGCATATGTATTTCCATCTCTAAGTACGCTGTTCCTGAATAGCATCGTAGCATCTGCTAAAGTGAGTGCTGTTTTGAAAAGAAAGAGTTCATATTTCTGCCTCTAGGGGCACCGTTCCTGCTCTGCCGTCGTTTTCGAAATCTTCGTCCAAAAGAGTTCCTATTTTTTGCAAAGCTAAGCCAAAAAATGTTAAAAACTGTTGGGAAATGTTATGTTGTCATTGTTTTAAAAGACTTAATAATTTTTATTTAGTCTTGAGTTACTTTGTTGTTATTCGGAATCATTACAGGTCACAAAAAATTGTCCCTTTTTATTCAATCGAAGCCAAAATATGACATTTTATGTATATTCACAAGGAAGGAATCGCTGGCTAAAAAACAAGGATTCACAAAATTTTAACTCATTGTAAAATAAGAAATACAATAAAAATTGATGAATAAAATATAATTATTAAGGCCAAAACTTCCTCATTTAAAATGTACCAATATTTTTAAGATTGAATAATTTCCAGCATGAAAATAAATAAATGAAGCTATCAATTATGCTTGACATACTAACACGTTGAACGGCACCATGTGAAGTTTTCGCTCGACTTAATGACATGGTGGACAGCATTGAGGAGTTAAAGCACCTGGGATTCTGATTTTTAGACATTTTATGGGGAAAAATAGGAAAGGAGGTATTTTAAACAAGTGAAGATATAAACATGAATTTTTATAACCAACTTTTATATAGTTAATACTTTAATATGAATAAACTCTGTAATATAATTATGATAACCTTTTTGCTTGCATGGGCATAAAAATTTGCACAAGTGTCTACCAGCTCTTGGGTGAGTGATTCCACAAAGCAGAGATTGAATAATTTCATTAAAGAGTTTGGTGTTGATATTTTCACGACAGACGATTCAGTGCTTTTTTGTAAACTCTGTGAAAAGTCAGTGAATTCAGAGAAAAAGTGAAGATGTAAAAATGAATTTTTATAACCAACTTTTATACAGTTAATATTTTAATATGAATAAACTATAATATAATTATGATCAACTCTTTGCTTGCATGGGCATAAAAAATTGCAAAAGTGTCTACCAACTCTTGAGTGATGTGGGGTCTCTCTATTTATACTTTAATCTTTTTACAGTTGTGAGAATGGTAGACAGAAGTAGAGAACTCAGTGACAAACGTAAGAATGTTTGGTATATAAGTAGTAAGAAGTTTGATAGTATCTTTTATTTCATTAATGAAAATACTGACGTCCATTCATATACTATTCTGAGAAGATTGCATTAATGATTATTAAAAAAAGGGTAGAAGGTTACCTATGTGTAAATTTGGACTAGAGGAGGAGAAACATTTAAGAAGGGTAAAGGAGTCTGTTGATTAATAGTTATTAAGATTTATTGTGGAATGAAAATGCGTACTTGTTTTAGCGTATTGTTTCTGAAAGTATCTTTATAAAAGTACAGTCATAGTTTAGAAATTGTAGAAATACTTTGGTTCAAGCAGATGATATGCAGATTGGTTTGTATTCAGTTACTCAATGAATTACCATCTTATCTCTTTTCTCATGAACTCAAAAACCTCAATAATTTGTTAAGAGCTCACTGTATATTGTAAATGTTTAGGTGAACGTTAGAATGGAGAAAACAATGAGTTGCTGCATTCTTGGCCCACTGTCATCAGCCAATTCAGACCCTTGGATTCTTTCAAGAGATTCGAAAGATGTAGAGAATTGTCCCAAGGACGAATCTTGCAAAGAAGTGGGTACATGGATCCTTGATGAAATACTGCTTAGGGTGAATTCTGAGCCATGTATGGAGCGCAGAAAGGTTTGTAAAACAAAGTCAGCATTTATTCTTACATGTGCAATAATATATGTATCATATATTTTGTATTTGTATCAAACATTCATATGTGGAATCTGGAATGATTTTTTACTTTTTCCATACGTAGTATAGGGGAAAGTATTGTTTTCATGAAAAAATCAACCTCGAGATTTCAACAGAAATACACGTTTTGAGGTCCCCTGAACACGTTTTGACCATTTTATCTGTGTGTGTATATGTGATAGCTTTATTGTGGGTGCTCTAACTCAAAAACTATTAATCAGGTCAATGCAAAATTTTATATTTAACATTTTTATAAAAGTCACAAAGAATTGATTAGTTTTTGGTAAAAATTGGTCAACCGGAAGTGGGTGTTTACTCTTGTCACATCTGTTATTTTGAAATATTTGCTTTAATATTTGATAAATGTAATAGAATAAAAGTTGTAGGAAATTTAATTTTCTGCAACCTTTGTTTGGAATATTTTCCCATATAATGCAGTGTTTAAGAGATATCATATATTTTAGCTGCAGCCACCACACCACCTACTGATGACTATTGTTAACAATTGACGCTTAGTTATGTCTTAGTAACGCTCCTTTTTATTTTCTTAATTGTTGGAGCTTCCTGGCTATATCCAATATCAGAAGGCTATGGTTTGAGTTTATTTGTCTTCTTTGTAAAGTCTAAAATTTTCTTGCAGTTTCTTAAAATATTTATTATTATGTAACATATTTTGAATTTTTAGAAATATTACAGATATGAAGAAAGTCATGTGGTGGCCTCATCAGATTTTTTAAATATCAATTTGATGCCATACAGAATTCAATGTCCCACTTAGAAATTTTACTTACTAAGTTTAATAGAAAGACTTGTATTAAGATTAAACATGTTGAAATTATACGACTTTAGGAGCTTAAGTGTTTCTGCTTTCCCTAATTAGGCATGGATAAGATGGATTCCAGTCTTGCTGAGATGTTGTTCGTGTGAAAGGGAAATGACAAAACATCTGGAAAAGGGAATACTGGATCTTGTTGATTTACAAATGGAAAAAACTTGTGAGTGCATTAATTTTCATTAGTCATCTTGGCCATAAAATGAATTAAGAATTATGCATGTATAAAATATAAATGTTTGTATCACCCAACACATGATTCACACAGCGTTGATTGTGTTCCAGTTATTAATTGTTAATCTTTGGGCTGTTCTGAAGTTGACACGTTGTTTAACAAATCATTTTCATCTGTAGATGGTTGAACTGTTGACTGCTCATTAGTGTCAATTTTTCAGCACTTTTGTAAAAATGTATCCAGTGTTGTGTTCTTCCCTTTCTTGTTCATGATTGCACCTAAAGAAATGATAAATTTTTAACTGTACAAGTATTTACTTCTAATATTAAATTAGTGATTAAAAAGTTTTTGTTGAATGTAGAAATATTTGAATAAACTGGAAATTTTTCTATATTACCCTAAATTCCCAAGTATAACGCACGCGTTATACAAGGTTTTTTCGTAAAATTTTCGGAATTATTTAGTGTGCATTATACATAAGACGTACTAGTGTGCGTTAAGCATAAGAAGTATTGCTTTATAAAATAAAATGCCTTAAAGCGTTCAAATACTAACATCGTGAAATCACTAAATGGCTGAAATCTATCAAAACTTCTTTCTTTTTGTTCCAAGCACTAATCCGTTGATAAAAACAAATTTTCGAGCATAAATTACCATGCATTTCAATCATTACAGTTACAAAATTGAATTTCAGTTACATAATTATTATTCAACCTAAGACAAATTAAGGCAGATTCGAAGTTATTAGTTGAAAAAAATGTACGCAATGCCTTTTAAAATACGATAACGAATCCCTAAACAAAACACATTCACATACAAAAATAAAAAATCACGAATTCTTCATAAACTTTTATTTCCACTCTATTAATTAACATAACCATCAAAATCTTCTGATTCACTGTCACAATTTATATCATAATCATTCAAGTTCTTAACCAATGAGACCGGTAAATTTTCAAGTGAAAAATTATCGCTTTCATCAGATGATGAATCACAATACCCTCCATCCCCCCTCAACATCGGGAATAAATTCCTGATACCATTAATTCTACATTCACGGGTTACATCGGCCCAACTTTTCACAATCCATTTACAAATTTCAGCATAAGAAGCTCGCTGCATCCTTCCAGACTTTGTATAGGAGTGGAAACCATCCATTTTTCCCAGTGCCTCTGTATTTTCGATTTGAATGATCTATTTACAGAGATGTCCAGTGGTTGCAGATTTTTTGTTAGACCTGCAGGAATAACTGCAATCTTGGAATGTTTTTTCAATAATATTTTTGAATCATTTGCTGTGTGTGGCCTAGCTGAATCCAATACAAGCAGTGATTTTGGTTTAAAAAATGAGCCCTTTTTCCCCATGCCTCAGTTAACCACGTTCACAGCATAACGCAATTCATCCAGCCTTATGGGTTTATGCATACAACAATACCTTTAGGAAATTCCTCTTTAGGAATGGTTTTCCGCTTGAAAATTACCATTGGGGGAAGCTTTTCTCCAACAGTAAAGCAGCATTTTTCAGCTCCAGCAGTGCATATTTTTATGTTCTGGGTGCCTTTATCGTCGAGAGTAAGTTTCGATGGCATGTCAAAACTCATAGATACCTCATCCATGTTCCCTATCTGACTTGATTCAACGCCCTTCTTTTCCTGCCCAACAAACAAATTAAACTCTTCCACTTTCACCTGCCAATCTTCTGGTAACTTTTGTCCGGTAGATGTAATTGCTCATACTGTTAAACTTTAAAATTATCAATATTTTCCTTGTGGGCCATTTGTATTGCTTTGCATTTAAGTGACACAGTTGAAACTCCTCTTCCTTCACTCCTTTGTGCACAGACCCAGTCCTTCAATTCTTGCTCCAGATCTGGCCAAAACTCCTTTCATTTCCTCTGTGTCCTTTTAGCCACAGGTAGAACACTCAACAAATTCTTTTGGGACCACCACTCGTGAATGCTGGAGTCTTAGAAGAAACGGGCCGCCGACCAATTACCATGAATCTCGGCATAATCCACAATTTCTAACTTTTTTGTGCTGTGTAAGATTTCCTTCTTTTTGGCATTTTTAAATAGGGTTATGCTCCAACAGTGGGTCTACAATTTAAAAAATAAAAACATTATTAATATTTTTTCATTAGGTTCAATAACTGTGCATTACCAAATCAAGAAATACCGCACAGAAACCTTACTGTTTCTTAGTCAGGATAAACAAAAATTAAATAGCCAACACTCCATAAATGACAAAGTCAACAAGTTTCAGTAAAAATAATGTCAGTGTTTTTAAGGAAAACAACAAATCCTTGAAAATACCTCACCTGGTTTCTGTCAAAGAGGAACGAAACTCCGTACTTTCAGTGGCATACCTCATTGATCACAACGTTACAGCCAGACTGCAAACCACAAATGAATGGGCAATGCAGATTATGGGTCGTCTCTCTGTCTGCGAGTCATCAACAGGCATGTGTCCCCTCCACATTTGTTCCTACACTCAGATTCTCTGGCTGTTTACGCTAGCTTTGTCTTGCCCCCTGCCATACCACCCTCAGGGTCTGGTCCCTCTTTTGTTTTGTGCACCTCTACCCACCCCCACCATCCCAACACATCCCATGATGCCCTCACCACTTCCTTACACCTCACTCCCCAACCAGTTTTCTTTGACCCTCGAGTGGTCATTGTTTCGGAAATAAGAATGGGAAAAATCGGTATCCAGGGGTTTTTCCCAAATGTTCTCCTTCGCAGAGGAGAGTTGGGGAAGGGCACTAAAAGTGTAGCATTCTTAAAAAAACGCTAATCTCAATGATCCTGTGTCCTGTCACAAGTGCACGTTATACTAGAAATTTTGGAGATATGTGGAAAACAGCTGAAGAATGGCCTGTACGTTATGCATGAGTGTGCATTATACTTGGGAATTTAGTGTAATAAAAGGCTATGTGTGTGTGTGGACAGCATTTCTCAAAAATTACGAAACTTCGAGACTTTAAACTTGGTACACTTACTAATGGGACAATGAGGATTTGCACCTCAGGGTCAGAATTTTGATGGGGAGGGGGAAAGTGGAGAGGGGTGCCATTTCCCATAAGATAACACGTAAAAATAGATTTTTCGATTTACAGGCTTTTACTCTTTTGCAAATTAAAATTAGAAAAAATTGATCTACAATCTTTGGACCTGGACCGTTTTAAAGAAAAATAAATAACGTTTCTTATTGTCACATTTTGCGGACAATACCAAATCGCTCAAGTTCTACCTTTAAATCAAATTTATTGGAAAAATTTAAGCCTTTTAGTGATATGTTGCCCTGTCGACCAACTTACTGTTAAGCCTCTAGATTGTATTGTTGCCTTAATCCTTATACTATATGCGTAAGGAATGCATGCCTTGAATGCTTTAATAGCAGAGAGAGGAAGAAAGGAAGGAGAGTGACAGAGGGAGTGAAAGTCAAAATTATATGTTCCATAAATTAAAAATAATCCTGGGCGTATATGAATTGTATAGCGTAATATATTTCTTTGTCATACAATTTCTATTTGCCCAAAACTATTTTTACTCTCTTGAACACTCAATTAGGTGAATTTTATATTTCTTGCTTACTTTTTAGAGCCTATAAAAGTTAGTTTCATTAATTTTTATTTCAATTTGAACTTAGTACTTAATTCACACATACCGGTCATATTTGACAGCAATTACACTAGTTATTTATAATTCTTCTTATAGACTCGAAGTGCAACTGTTATTATATAAGATATCGAGAAATAATATTTTGATTGCATATCTAGCTTAGGCAGAAGATAAGTGAATGCTATAAATAATAGGTAACTATAGTTAATAATGAGAAGAAATAATTTTTCTAAAAATGTATTCAACCAATGAATTACAGTCCCTAATATTATATTGCACTGTACTTACCAAGTATTTGTTGTTATTTGCCATATAGTAATCTAATAACCTTGACAGAACTACGCAACACATACACAGATCTCTCTCGCTTTAAACGGGGGATGCATTCTTAGGAAATGGCATTTATAATGAAACATTTTAAAGTGAATCACTTCCTGTAGAAGCGATAGACAGAATATTTCAATGACATACACATGCGTAAAGAAGCGTCTCCTGGCATACTCTGAAGAACTTCATATATCCATAAGAAAGTTAATTTATAACAAATGTGTATTCATTTGGAAATAAAACACTTGCTTTCTTCTGGTAACATTATTTAACCCCAAAGAGCTCAGTGCTTCATATACTTTCCAATGAAATGTTACTTTGTAAATAATGTCCATGCACCTAGCCAGGGGCGTACTGATAGGCCCCGCAATGCAGGGGGGGGCGAGATTTAGGGGCCCCCCCAATCATTCAAATCATGCTGACAAAGGCGTCTAATGCCCACTTTAAGCACCCGAAAAATGTAATTGTGATTTCTACAATACGACTTTAAAATGCTGAGAAGAGGCATTTCTTGGCACAAAAACCTGTGCAAGATATTGACTATGATTATATGCCTTCAGACATCTCTCGCTCTTATGCCAATCTATTTTCTCATGTGTCAACATTTCTTAAGTGTTATGTATAGCTAGGGAAGATTATTGTGCTTATTTGTGTATTTCCTTGTTAAGTGAAGCATGAGTTCTGCATACACTGTTCAGGCTCTATATTAGTGGTTCCCAAATTACGGCCCATGCGGCACACAAAGGGTTTTTGTGTGGCCCACAAAGTTCTGGTAAAAAAGCAATTTGAAAAATTTAACGCACAAATTCATAATTTTTTGAAAATTTTGTTAATAAAACATTAAATAATGAAATGTTAGCCATTAAAAAGTTATTTAGACTTGATTTTCACTTATATGGCACCTCAGAATACATTGAAAACTTTAGATTTAAACTCTAATCCAGTCCGCCAAATAATTGGGAACTTCAAATCCGCCAAAGAATTGGGAACTTCAAATGTGGCCCGCGAAGGGATTTGCAACCACTGATGTAGCCTGCCATTAGAAAAGTTTGAGCACCACTGCTCTAAAGGATGACATAGCCATAGTGAGGGCGGGGCAACCAGGGCACATGCCCAGGGTGCAGCTTTGTAAGGGGACACCAAATGGAAGTCTTATTATACGCTAGATAAAATGTGAGTTAAATGAAAATAAGTGGAAGAAAAAGGAAATTTCATGACAAGGTGGAAATCGAAGCACCCTCAATACCTGAAACAACAGAAAGTACTCTCTATGATGCAGTACATAAAGCAATAAATTCTCTTCAAATGCAACAGTCGGTATGATTTACATCTTTATATGAAATTGATAATGCTTTTAAATTTTTAAGTTGTGCTGTATATAACATGAACAAAGATGAAATTATAAATTCCTGTAAAAATGCTGCTCGAAAGTATAAAATCGACGTGGATGAACGTGAGTTAATCGAAGAAGTTAGCAGTTTGAAACATCACCTGCCTTCGATATAAAGTAGAAAAATTACACAAAGAAATTTTAGGATTTCTTCACAAATACAAACTTTTAAGTTTATTTCCTAATGTGGAAATTTTACTGAGAATTTTTCTGACATTCGCCACATCAATTTCAACTGGAATTGATAAAAAATTACCTATGGTCATCAATGAACCAATAGAGACTTTCTGGTCTGGCCATCTTATATATTGAATATGACACAATTCTTATGTAAATAAAGCTCTCAAAATAAAAATAAAGAAATGATTGTTTATTTTTAGTAAAATATCCTTTTAAAAATACAAACTTATAATTTTATTAGATCATTTTGGGGCGCCAAAAACTCCTCTGCCTAGGGTGCCAAAAGTGGTCACTACAGCCCTGGGATGACAACTTCAATTACTTCAATTCAATTTAGACCTCCAATGTCATGAAGTAAGTTTTTGTTTTCATATATAGGCACATAGGTAGATTTTGGTTGACTTGCAGCAACCTTCCCCCCCCATCTTTTATGACACCATGAGCCACCCCTGATGGCACATAAGATTTTACAAATCATATTTATTATCTAGGGGGCCAGCCAAGTATTACGATAACAAATGTTTAGCTATATTTGACTCCCAGTCTCTCCATGTCAGAAACCATCAGCATTTGGATGACCCCCTCCCCTCGTCTTACGTAAGATTTCGTTGTACCTTCACCTTTTTCAATAAAAATTAGAAAATGCATGCTTATACATGGCAATACTTCCTAATGGCTTCTTATAGCATTACAATGCATTTTAATACTCTATTAAAGCACAATGAAGAAAAATTTATCATAGCAAACAAGGTAAAGTTATGTTTACCGAAAAATCAGCTAAATATGGCGAAAACACTTCTAATGTCTGACGAAATGCCGGTAATGAGCAGGTGGAAGCTTGCTGTGGATAGCTGTCATGACACGTAAATCACACGTAAAAAGTAAAAATTTCTTAAATAAAGAAACTTATGTAAGCATTGGTCATATCCCCTCCCAAAGTCAGCAAATGTCAGCTTTTCCTAGAACCTCTCTCCCCCCTAAGGGTGGTTAGTCGCAGATGCCAGGGACTTCGCTCCTACACCTGGAAATTTTGCCAGTATCCAATGTCCCATGTGAAAAGGGGTTCTTTGAAGTGCACCAACATCATACAATACACAGAATCAACGGCTTCACTTCCTTTCCAAAGGAATACTTGTCATATTTTTTATCTGTAAAATATCTTCGACCTTGGTCGGGAATCGAACCCGCAATACTTGAAATCATTGATGAATATTTCAACCACTGCTCTACTGGCATCTACCGATAATTGTAAGTTAATAAGCACTCATTGTCATTTGAGTAATGTATGTGTCTCATTTTTCTTTTCTCTCTATGGCACTATAAGGACTGTTATGCATTATATAATATTTTGCACCCATTTCTCCAAATGGATTAAAGTTAATAAAAGAAACAGACATTACTAAAATGTTTTATAATTTCATACTTTTCAAAATATTAGTAGCGTTTGTGTTAGAGAGGTGGAATTCTTCATTAATATACAGACAATGATAAGTAATTCAATTTGGAAAATATTTAAGATATCCCTAGGGGGAGGCCTGTATTATTTGCTGCTGGGGAGCCCCCAGATTTGCCGGTGCGCCACTGGGCCTAGCATTAATTTTACCATGAGGAACTTGATTTGGCCTTGACAAGTCGTTTGTCTCGGAAATGTGTTGCTTATATCGATTTTATTGGTTTTAAATACACAATTCGTTCCACTTTGAAATTGTTTAACCCCTCAAGCTGGAAGAAATTTATTAAATTCCATCCATATGGCTGGATCAGGTTTTCAAATTTTCACAATCATGTTGCGAAAATGTTTGAAAAAATTTTAAAAATCATAACTTGAGAAGTTTTATCTCGATTTTTCTGAGTTTTATTTTGTGGACTTAGGTAAAACATGAAATTTGTAAATACCCATTTTGCAGATATTTTACACACAAAAATTGCTGCTGTAGAAGAGAATGCACACCAATCTCTAATTTTCCGGCATGTGTTCGTGCTTTACATATAACATTCAGCACCAGGAAATCTATGAAAGATATTGATGTACAATTGTAATCTTAATTTCCACCAGGAAAAAAAGGGAAGAAATATCGTGCTCTCCTTTGAAATGATACACAGTTCCTACATTGCATTTCAAACACCAAGGAAAGGTTCCTTGCCGCATTGAATAGTGCCATTGCAGAATTCAATGTAATTATATATTTTAAAAACAGTAAAAAAATGCAGGACAAGCATAGATAGGAAGTCCAAAGCTTCCTCTTTCAAAATATATAAAGGTTGTTTAGATTTAAAGAAGTCTCCCACATCAAAAGATTAAGAAAATTAGGGCTGATGCAGGATGTAATAGTACACCTGACGGCCAATTGGACAGGTTTTGCAGGATGTAATAGAATGTCCGACAGTGTTTACTTGTTAAAGCAAACTCGCTCAAAGTGAGGGAGACCTATACTTGTGGAGCAGTTAGAATAAAAAGTAATTGTATGACCAGTTACATGTTAATTTTATTACTTTCTCCATACACAGTATGGGAATGTATTGTTTTTGTGAAAAAAATCAATTTCAAGATTTCAATGGAAATATATACATAGTTTAAGGTCCTCGGTATACGTTTTGACCATTTTCTCGATAATGTCTATGTGTGATAGGAAATATGTGGGTGCCCTAACTCAAAAACTGTTAATCAGATCAACGCGAAGTTTTATATTTGACATTTTATTGGAGGGACAAGAAGTGATTAGTTTTTGGTTAAAATTGGTCAACATAGAAGTAATAGGAAATTTAATTTTCTGCAACTTTTGTTCAAAATATTTTCCCATATAATGCATTGTTTAAGAGATATTTTTAAAACCAATTTTTTAGCTACCACTACCACATACCTAGAGGTAATTTTTGTAAACTTTTGTTTAGTTACGTCCTTTTTATTTTCTTAATTGTTGGAACTTCATGGCTATATCCAATATCAAAGACTACAGTTTGAGTTTATGTCTGTTCTTTGTAAGGTCTTTAAATTTTTCTCATAGTTCCTTAAAATATTTATTATCATTTAACCTATTTGGAATTTTTAGAAATATTACAGATATGGAGAATGTCATGTGGTGACCATATCAGATTTTTTTATGTTGTTATTGACCTTGAGGTAGTTTCAGTTTTACAGCTGTTATACTGATATCCATTCTGACCTTTAAATATTGCTTTTATGTTCATTATTTATATTTGCTGAATGAACCTTTTCTGGAAAAGTAATTCAATTTTCTGATGGAAATAATTTGTCATTTTTCAGCTGTTTCATCAATGGCACCAGCTTTATTGAGACCAGTTGGGTCATCCCCATCAATTAGTCAAGTATGTTGTCTCAATGTTTATATATATATATATATATATATATATATACATGTATATACATTTAATTTAATCATAAACTAAATAAGTTTAATTTAAAAAAGTAGAATGTAAATGGTAACTTTTCTGAAGTTGGCTGCGCTTGACAATGCCAAGGTCTAGTTTTTAACCCATTGGATGTTGGATATCATCTAGTATTGTGAAAAATCCATCTGTAACTTAATAGATCTTATTTTTATTTGTTAATTGACATTATGATCATAACACCTATCCTTTACTGCTAAGAATTTATGATGTCATGGAATCACTCAAGTTAACTTTTGGCTTAAACTCTTATCCAGTGCACTGAACTCCCTACGTTCATTGCTCATCACTGTAGCACTCATACCTAAAAATGCAGCCCATTAAGAAAAATGATTCTACACCTCTTGTATCATAAGGGAAATCCTTGCTTGAGATTATGGCAAAAGTCAGATGTCAAAATTTATATGTATCACATTATTTTAGCTCTATTTTAGATAGATGATACCCAGGTGTAGCCTAATGTATTTTGGTTCTCTGGGTGGAGATATATTTCAGTTCCTCCTTCAGATAATTTAAGAATACATTAAAATGTATATGTTCATTTATTTATCGCTCCTTAAAAATTAAATCAATGACTGCAATAAAGAATGCTATTGATATTCTACCTTTTCAGTGTTATATAATGCTAGCATACATTTATCTACTACTTGCAAATATGATATAGATAATTGCGCCAGTCCTTGTGATGCCATTAACATTTCATACATTTAGAAAAAAGGCAGCAGCTGTTAGAAATATTATTTTCACTCTAGATCAGTGCTTTTCAAATTTGTATTTTGACCTATTGGAAGACAACATTGAACTCAGTGACCTCCCAAAAATTTAAACAACCTGATCATAATTTTTATTAAATTGCATTAAAAAGCAATAGATGTAAATTTAATGGACGAGACCAAGACTTTGTGGATTCCATAATCAAATGACATGAACAATACTAGATAGTATTTTTAATTATATTAAACTTTTGCTAATTTCCACAATATATGTAAAACACGACCGGTTTTGGTCATCCCTGATCATGTTTTACATACATTCTGTGGAAATTAGCAAAAGTTTAATATAATTTAAAAAATACTATCTGGTATTGTTCATCTCATGTGAGCAATAGTTGTCATAAGAAAACCATTTGCCCAATACAGGCATCCCTCGTTATAGTGCGCTTCACTTAGAGCAGTTTCATTATAGTGCTCTTGTTAAGTGCTGAATCATTGACACATTGTTTTAGTCATATATTACAAGCACACAACTTTCTCATAAAATTTATTATGCCTAATTACTTATTATAGGTAAGTTATGATTAAATTAATCATCCTTAAAATATTCAATCACCAAAACATTTAATCTCTTCTATAGTTTTTTGATGCTATTTCAATAGCAGCTAACCTACATTAGATTTTGTTGATAACAGGATTAATAGAACTTATCTGATTTTGCTGTGACAAGTCACCTTCATTTATTTTCTTATCCATATACAGGGTGATTCAAAAGTTATAGTCAACCAGTTAGAAGGTTGTTGGGGATGTTATTTGGAGCAGGAAATGCAAGTAAACTTTTCTCCGTTTCACTGTGAGGTGTTATGCGTGCAGAGGGAGGTCACTTCGAGCAGTTGTTGTGATGCGGGGTTTCGAATGGAAAGGTCCATTTTACACAATCCAAAATGTGAAGAAGTTATGTGAAAATGGAAAAGAGTTAATAAGTTCACAATCTCTTCTTGTTTTGTAAAACTGTAAATAGTTGTAATGAAAGATGTTTAATGAAAGCAACAACATGTAAATAAATGCATTTATTTGTTTCATTTTCTTCAAAAAGGGCTAAATGTCATAACTCGAAAATGGTAGTGAATCAGAGAAAAGTTGATTTACATTTCCTGCTCCAAATAACATCCCTGATAACGTCCTAACTGGTTGACTATACCTTTTGAATCAACCTGTATTCTACATGTAGCTCTTATTAACTCCTCCATTAACTTCCACTTGGTTATGAATTATTTGACAATAATATACAGGATTTTTGTTCAGGGTCATTCTGAGGCCAGTTCACATCTAAAGGTATATTGCACAGTCATATGTGCAAATGCATTGGAATGGTAGCACTGACGGTGCAGCTAGTTCATTCAGCAAGTCGGGTATTCTTCCTTAATAAGCAACAAAAAGAATCCCTTTGAAAAACAAACATAAACCCCCTTCATCCTCATTTAGTCTTCTGTCTGATGTGATATTAGTTGCGTGATTAGTTTCTCGGTGGAGTTATTTTCTATATTTTGAACCCTCATATTATTTTTAATGAATCGAAAGCGTGAAAATACCCGTGCTAAGAGTGTTTCTGAAAAGAAACAAAGAAAAACTTTGTCACTTTCAGTGAAATTTGAAGTAATTTGACAAATTCAAGTGGAGAACAGCAAGTTGATGTTTGCCAAGCCTTGAACTTAGCAGGATAGACGATAAGATAAAATGCTGTATATTTTTATATGTTCATAAAAAGCATGTCTGTATATGATTTAATTGTTTTTCTGATTTAATCACAAAAGTATACCTTATATTGGAAATTCATTAGCATTGAGATTAGGTTGGAAGTATGAATTAAATCTATTTACATTAGTTTTTATGAGAAAAATTCCCTTGCTTAATGTGGTTTCAGATAGTGCTCTATTTTTCAGGAACAAATTAAGAGCACTAAGTGAGGGATGCCTGTACTCCAAGTAAATTTCAACACTTTTGTTATATTTCAACTACTGTATTTACCTGAATCCAAGACGTTTCTCACTGAATGTATTTGGTGTATATTTTGATCACACCCATTCAGTATATGTATACTTGTTTGTTCATTAATTGAAATGCTTTGTTATAAATTTTTATTTGAGAAAAACGATTTAAAAAATGTATTTTTAAAAATTAATACTGTAATAATTGAAATCCGGATTGTAAGTAGAAACAATTATTTTATCTTGTTTCATTTGTTTAAAAAACATCAATAAAATGCGTAACCATACTTCCTATGGTTCTACAACAACTTGTTGCAGTTAGTTTGTCACCCATCAATTTGACGCACGAAAAATTTGTCGCACAAAAAATTCGTCATGTGTCAATACATCGCACCCTGCCTCCCTCCCCCTCTCTGCCATACACCAGTCATGGTGTCTCACCTTCCAATTTGTCTCGTGACGAATTTGTCAAGTGATGAATTGACACATGATGAGTTTGTCGTGCAATGTATTAACCTGTGGCGAGTTTCTCATCTGACAGATTGACATGTGATGAATTGAGCGTGATGTATTGACAGTATACTACTTCGTACTCGAATTTAAGATGACTCAGTTTTTGCAAGCTGAAATTAGGAAAAAAACCTCATTTTGGATTCGAGTAAATACAGTATTTCTGCAATGTTTGTGGTCTTTGTCATGATGCTTTCAACCCAGCTTATTATTGTTCATGATCCATACTTTGGAAAACACTGTTCTAGTTCATGTAAACTCCTGCACATAATTCATATTATTATAATATTTTTAATTCAGCCATTAGGTTGGGGCTTCCACTAAGCAAAGCCTTTCCGCTATATTTACCATTTAGATGTATCATTAGACCTGCATTTATAATGTACCCATATTCTTCATTTACTTTGTTTTTTAGATTTTCTCACATTTTAATGATAATGTGCACTATAATTCATTTATTAGATGTTGCCATCCTCTTTTTCAAAATAGCATCCTGCTCCATTACCACTTCAACCCATGCCAACTGTATGGAACCCAAGCCTTAAGTTACCTCCCCAAAAGCCTGTGCTCAAGCTATCCAAAGTAGTTAATGGTGAGTGAAGTGATTAATTTGTTCATGTTAATGTTATAATGACAAGCCATATTTATTCAAATATCACACCCTTGGATAAGGTCTTTTATGGGCAGGCAGCAAAAACATTCATTGTCATCCAAATGTGCTCAATTGTAATAGAAATTACTCTTTTACGTGTATCTTGTTGCATAAGATGTTCACTTGGATATAAATTTTTAATCCATTGATGTTGCATTTCCAGTTTCCATTTTTTGTGGTAGAATATATCTTTTGGTTCAAAATCCTACCGTAAAACAACTGTTTTTTGAAAAAAAAAGTTTGACAAGGTTCTTGAGATATTTGAATGAATGTAGTGTTTCCCTTAAAAAAAAACTCATTATAACAAGTTCATTAAATTGTAGATTAATGCAACTTACATAACGACATAATTACAGAGGTCTATAGAGCTGAATTAGGATAGCTTACTGTGTGTATTTCATGGAAAAATGAAAATACTTTTATTGAGAATGTTTTTTTTACAAAGTAAATTATGGTATCACACTTTTAAATTGAATTGTATCTTAAATATTTTCATTGGAATAATATTATTTAAAAGTATTTAGTGGATTTCCAGTGAATTAGGTCAACCATATTTCAATCCATATATGGAAAAAATTGATTTGGTGATTCTCATGATTTGTATCTGGGGAATAATTTATATTCTTATTATCTCTTCCTTAAATTCATCTTTAAAGCAGTAAGATTAATAAATTTCAAGTAGTACATAGAGTAACATCGGATAATATTGTTTTGGTCCTAGGCTCACTCCAACAGCATGAAGTATCCACTGTGGGACAAGTACTGTACAACTTGCTTACTTATATACTTTTTATTGCATTTAAAATTTGTTTTTAGTTTTAAAAATTGTTGAGAAAAAGTACTTAATGATTTTGATTATCACTGGTTAGCTTTTAAGTAATAATAATATTTAGTATTTTTGTTATAAATTCTTTCATTGCTTCTTGGCACTCATGGAGAAAGCTTCACTCCAAAAACCGAAACGCATGCCTCAGCATGATGCCTTTTACATTAAAAAATTGTTATTATGTCACTTTTTCTGCAAACCTTCACTAAAATAAAGCAGCAAAGCTCTGAAAATAGAAACACATGCACACCTCAGTATGTCTGTTACATTCCATAATCATTAACTGATCAGTTGTGAAGGGAACTGTCATGCCACTTGCAATAATATCATTTGATAATATAATTGATAATGATGGAAGCAACAAACTTGTCTAGCTTTTAGAGAAGTATTATCAACACTTGCATACTAGAATAATACCTTCAAAGGTAATATAAGGTTTTTGCTTTAATATTGTAGGAATTAAAATTACCATTTAACTTGCAGAAATTTTTTCCTTTTAATTTTTATCTAAAATAATTGCTCCTAATGGCATGTAAATCATAAATCTGCAGATTCAGAAAAATTATCTGTTGTGGTTCTTGAGATATAGGTTGTGTCCTCATAGTCATGCTAGGCAAATACTTTCCAATACAATAGTATGCAACCTTGCTTACCTATATTATTGTGATAATCATTGATTATTTTACCATTATTGTGTGTAGGACCATGCATTTAAAAATAAAAAAACTACCTATTGCTACATTATTTTTAGTTTTGAAATGGTTTTAATTAATAAAACTAACAATGTTGCTCATTAAAGTAGATGTTTCATCATATTTCCCAGCCTAACATTTCATATGATGACACGATAGCTTACCTGCCTTTGTCAATGAATGATAGATGGATTCTGGTAGAGAAGTGATGATCAAAGATTCTAGATGAAGATTTTGGCATTAATTTAAACTTTCTCGTAAATGAGATGATACAGCCATGAAGACAAAATATGCAAGATCAGTTATAGGACAGAGCAATACAGAGCTTTGTTTTATATCTTGGACTATTAAGAATCACAGTGAGAATATTGATGCAGTAAGAAAGCATTGTAAAGGATTGCCTCCATTGTCATTCTCTATTTTGGTGCAATGTGGGGTAGTGTGTAAATGTTATCTGTCTATGCTATCATCATTTGGGCAACTTCATTCCAGGTTGAAGAAGACATGATTAATGAGGTTTTTAAAGTGCTAAGTTCGATAGTTATTCTCTTGTGTTAAGAAACTCATTTCATATTACAGCTAAACTCATTACTGTAGTGTATTATCCATGTGTTGCCTCAAAAAATGTAAATGACTGAAAACTTGCTTTATATTAGAGATTTTATTTTACCTTTCTACCAGTCTGTATTTTGACTTAGCATATTATTAACATTTTCAGTGTTGTTCCATGTTGATTACAAATCCACATAACATCGTCATATGGTTACTCAAGCAGTTTTGTGTTATAAATACTGCCATTGTGAATATTTTAGATAAGTGTTAAACTAGTTACTTAAAAGTAAAAACAAGTGGCCACAGTAAGTTATTTATTAAATACATCCTTTCAGACCAAATCTTTGTTGTCAGTTTATTTTAACAAAGTGCATCTAAAATACAGTTCTTTAAAACACCACAAGACAATATTTACTACCTAACTAATTTTTCTGGTTGATATATTTGTGAATATATTATTGCATCATAATTGCCGAAAATAGTTTAGTTGTGAATTACTGCTGTTTTCATACAGTCTCACTTGGAATCTATGAGCTAGTTAAATTGTTTGGATTATTTGTATCCTTTCTTGTAAAAGTGTTGATTGGTAAAGTTTTGATTTTTATTATTAATTTGCCTTGACTTGTTTTGCAATAGGAGTTGTCGTCTCATGGAATGTAAATTTAACTCCAAATCATGAAGAAATTGAAAAATACCAACTGTATGCATACCAAGAAAGCAATTTGCCTCCTTCTACATCTTTATGGAAAAAAGTGGGTGATGTGAAACCTTTGAAGCTGCCCATGGCCTGCACGCTCTCACAGGTATGAAAATAGACACAAGTGAAAGTTAGGCTCATTTAATATAAATTCATATGTCAATGCACCTAAAAATAATTTTAAATGAAAAACGTTTTATGTTTTTCTTAACCACTCATCTGGGTATGTTGTATATATACGTCATGCTGTTTTCTCGGCTGTTTGCTATGGGTATGCCGTAATATTCCGCCACGCAGCTTCTCCGGCAACTTGCTGCATCCTTTTAGTTTTCCATCTCGGCAGTAAATGGGCTTCACTTCTTTATTTGGAAAAGATACGCTTCTCGTATTTAGACCCTGACTTTGCTTTGCGGGTTGCATTTCCGTTACCCTAATTTTAAAATTAACAACATTTATATGTTATTTATAATATTACTATTTTTTAAATTTATAATCACTTAGTAATTGGGTAAATTTTTCATGTCTTTATACCATATTTTAGGAATTTGTGTTCATTAAATATTATTAACAAATTAAATTTTTATTGTAATAATAAATATATATTAACATTTTAATTCATGTCTTGTGGTAAAAATAGTTTAAGACACAAATTTCAAGAATAAACAATTCAAATATTGAATAATTAACGTATTTTTTAATCGATTTGCGATTTGATTCACCTCAATTGCGATGCCCACCTCCAGTTTTGAAAAATCAAATACCCAGATGAGTGGTTAAATGTAAAATAAAAGGTTATAAGAGGCATTTACTTTTATTGTACAAATTTTTAATGAGTGTTAATAATTTTTTCTATTGTATTCATTAGTGGAATGAAATATCATTTTCTAAATGCTTGTGATTCATGCTTATTTTCCTTACATTTGTTAGAAACCCGACTTAAACCCATTTATGCTCAGAATGCGATTTTCAATTTTTATCGTTTTTACCCAATAGAATGGGTCATACTGCTCCTCATTAAGGTAAAACAGGCATAAATTAATCTATACAACACTTCACCTTTATAAACCGATTTAATTTCTAATCAGTTGTAATTAATCAAACAATTGAAGAATTTTTAAAACATACCTCACTTGAGTTAAGTTTGTAGTGATATTTACGTTTACATTCTTTTCTTCATCGTGGATAATCCATTTCCTTCCAATTAAAAAATGCTGCATACACACTTAATGATATTAAACCTATTTTCGTAATTATAGCAGATCTTATTTACATCAGTTACTACGAAGTGTTTTTGTTGACAACAATTAAGTAGTATCCATCCAAGAGTTAATTCTAAGTTCTAAGCAAATTGCAACTTTTTTGTTTGATTTTATTGAAAAGGGCTACTCCTATGATAAAAATGTATAGGTGAATAAATATTCTATTTGGCTGGTTCTACAAATTTTTTCAGGACTTTTTTGATATAATAACTAATATTTTACGAGATATGACAAAGTTCTTTTTTGTTTCCTGTAAAGTGGCACTCCTGATTGGGCTATCTGAACCATTTATGTCATTTTCATATTGTCTTTGCCCATCAGTCCTTATTGCCAAATTTCATGGAAATCCGCTCGATAGATGCTGAGTACAAACATGCGTATGGACAGACGACAGAACAAAGCTAACAGGCACTTACATTGGAAATAAAATGCTCCTAAAAATGTTATTAATGCACATATTTGTTTATATTACAAAGATACAATAATAAATACATTTTTTGAATTGCAAGTTATAAAAAATTCAGGTTTTGGTGAGATTAAAGTGACTAGTGAAAGTCACCAAAAAACTTGCTATGTGGATTCATGTTGCATTTTTTGCAAGCATATCTTACCTATTTCTGTTCACTGCACATCGACAGCAAGTATCAACTTTGATTATTTGTGCCCTGCCCAATTCTCGCTTTTGTTGGGCACACGTTTACTTAATCTTTGACTGCTCATATGACCCGGCATACCTGGTTCATTGCTATATTTTTAGCCAGTAGTTGGCAAGAAGGTCACAATTTGAAGATCTCCTTTTGTCTGCTGTTGAAAGTCCTGCCTTAGAGGTTCATGTTGCTGTGACATGCCATGACCAATACCTCTATTTTGCGAACCCCTACTGCCATGTCCACATCCTAAAATCCTTCCCCGTCCTCTTTTAATCTGCAGCATGGAAATTTCCTCATTTTCTTTATCAGAAATCGATGAAGCTTAGGATGATGATGGATCATCATAATTTTTGCCATCCAAAAAGAGCTCTACTTCAGCAATTAGTTGCCCTCTGTTCAATTTATCAGGATTATGGCCCTCCTCATCACAAGAATCTGCATCAGTATCATTTCCTATTACTTCAGGTGGCATAATGATGGCGTCAATATTGTTCTCAGTCTCTATTACCTCACCTTCCGGAGGTATGTCTAAAATTTATGACGTAGTGATACACCTGAATATGAAATTTCAATTAGAACAGTCAAAAGGAAAAAAAATCATCGAGCACGTTCTCAGTGGGTCAAAAATGACC
This sequence comes from Tanypteryx hageni, assembly GCA_028673005.1. Classification (NCBI taxonomy): domain Eukaryota; kingdom Metazoa; phylum Arthropoda; class Insecta; order Odonata; family Petaluridae; genus Tanypteryx; species Tanypteryx hageni. The sequence continues at coordinate 113,914,174 of CM054116.1, forward strand.
CAGAAAGGTTTACATTAGTTTTTCTCTGCATAAGTTGTAAATTTTCGCCAAACCTTTTATACTTAGGGAGAGGTTGGAATCTTAGCTGCATGATCATTACATAAAAAATAAAATAGTGGAAAATATTTGTCAAAATCTCACCTTGCTTAGTGCTGCACCATGACTTTAGCCCTGTCACTGCACATCCATTTGACCTTCCTCCCAAATCTTGTCATAAAACCACATCAGCACAGCTATTTTTTGTGTATGAAACAAAAGCATATATAGCGAGTAGTTTTGAAAATTTCAAACAGATAACACAGATAGTGCCAGAGTTAAGAAAAATCAAAACAACCCACTGTGCATAAATGAGTTAATAAAGATATTGAAAATGTTTTTTCTAACAAGTCTACTTCTGATGTTTTATTAATTCATTTTCTGTGTTCCATTTGAAATTGTCAGTTTGACACTATTCTTGGTATATATAATTATATATCAGAACTGTAGGAATTTTATCTGAGGCTTCTCATTTCTTTCTTTCTCTTAATATAATTAATATGAATAATTGTTATCATTGTATGTTGTTTATCTGTTATAATTAATTGTCTTTTTCATCTTGACAGTTTGCTGAAGGCCATCGCTATCATTTTGCCATTCGTGCTGTGGATGTTCACGCTCGTATTGGCCCATTCAGTCAACCTCTGTCCATTCTTTTGTCTGACTGAATTTGTTATCATATTCTTCAATCAGTGTTTATAGTAATGTACCAAGGTGGCCTTGAGACACTATCTATCCATGGCTGTTCTATGCCCTCTATTTTAATGGGTCAATTACAAGTGAACTTTCGGCCTAAATATTGTCTCACTCAACTTGTTGTTTAGTGTCATAATGTGCTTTCCTTTTGTACAGTGTTTTTTTCCTATGTATTAAGTGAAAAATAAATTGAATTAAATTAAAAGGTTTTAAAATTATGAATATAGTCATTATCATTGCAATTCATGTTAGTGGGTTTAATTTTTTGTCTTATTGATAGATAGCTGCATGCAATAATTCATTTCAAGCCTAATCGCATTTTTTATGGTACCACATTGTTTATTGAGCTTTAACATTTCATGTGTTGGAAATGTTTTATTTAACAAATCAAATGTAATTTGAGGTAATTTTAGTACTTTTTTTACGAAAAAGTTCATAAAAGTTTATAAAATTAGCACTTGTCTAATTAACACTTTGCTGCCTAGCATTAAAATCTAATGCAGAGGTCTCAAGCTCACAGCCTGCATGTGACCCCCCATTACATTTCTGCGGTCTGCAAAGTAAGGTAGTTTACACTAGACGGCCAAAACTCAAATGTGTTTCTTATAAAGTATTTCATGTAAATCTAAGAAAAATTATCCTACAATGTCACTTGAAGAGAGTCACATTTTCTACATTTTATTACCATTTGCTTTGAATCGAAAGTGTCTGTGCTTCATATTATGAATGGTATAGTCCACTAAATTTTAATTAGTTTAGAATGTGCTTATAACCAGTGATGTTGTATTAAAGTAATGTATTCTTCAACGATGCTAATTGTCCCCACTATGGCCAGTTCTGAGCAACTCGCCCCTCCCGCCCATCCACCCTCCTTTTATGTTAGCCCTTCGGAAGCAAGCTGATGGTGGGAATATACCTCCAGGTGACCTTTCATGACAGATCCTTTATTTTATCAATGTAATCTTTTACAATAATTGGTACATCAAATATTACATCTCTGCCCGCACAAAGAGCTGCTACAATTGCCAGGACATCTGAGAAAATTACAATTTCAGAATAATGTCCTGCATAGTGAAGCATATCCTATACTGCATAGACTGCTGCTTTACCTTCACCATAATATATAGGCTCTTGCTCTTCTAATGCTAATGAACAAGTCCCAGAATACTCAGACAATTTGCCAAGGTGTGGCATCTTCAGAGGCTTCCATTACCATTGACCAATTAGCCAATTGCTGGCGTTTCTTGAACACTTCTTCCTGCCAGAAATTCTCCAGCCACACTGTATAACATTGAAATGTATGTTTAATGCTAATATTGCTTGAACCGGACGACTGTCAAAAAATGAACTATGAACCGAACCATCATAAAAAATTGCAAACTGAACCACTCCAAAATTTAGAATGGTTTGCAGGTCTGCCAAATACTCGGCACATTCTTGATGGACGTTTCTTGTCTTGTGTCAACAATCTTCTCCATCTTGTGCTATTTCCTATCCTATGATAGTCCAGCTGAGTGATCCTTAAATAGAAAGTTTGTTTTTGTTTCTAGTAAAGTTGCATCTCCTGATTGAAATATGTGAACCATTTATATAATTTTTTTTGTCTTTGCCCTGAAGTCCTTAAAACCGAATGCCATTAAAATCCGTTTGGTGGAAGCCGAGAATGAACATGTGTACGGAGGGACCGAAAGAAGCCAATAGGTGCTCGTGCTGGAAGCAAAATGTTCCTAAAAGTTCACTACGTTTAATTCATTGAAATTATCTTTTATTTTTGCAATATCTTGGTAAAAACATTTTTTTGGTTGGTTCTGTTTATGGCTTGTTATCTGAAAATATCTATTATCCAAAATGGTTCAGGTTCCGACCATTTCAGATGAACGATCTTCTACTGTATTACTAGTGATTAATTTAAATTACCTTTCCGCTATTTCCTGTTAAATTTTATTTGGCTCTATAAATGAAGCAAAATAACTATCGTGCATTATAATTCAATTAATGACGTCGAAACTGGATGGTGATCGGCCAGTGCAAACGAAAACAAGTTTTTAAAAGTTGTAAAAGCAAATTCTAAAAGTGCTTTTTTAGTTTTGTCATGTAAAACTTTGGAATACTTAACATTTATGCATTTTTCAGCAAACTTCAGATTTAGTTATCAAATTACATAATTATAATGTAACGTTGTGTTTTCATTAGAGCTAAGCATTTATAACAAAACCTAAAATCCAAAAACAATTGAAAATTATTAAAAACATACCTCACCACATTTAAGCAGTTTTAATATGATCTTTATCCATTTTATAAATGTAAACAATGTATTTGCGCTTCACTTTTGTTGTTGTAGTAACATAAACAAAACAAACTTGACTGTAGTATGGCCCCGTGTAGATAGTTCACTAGGGTTTTCTTGAAAACCTGCGAAAACAAACGCTCTCCAAAATCAATAGGGCTCATGTCTGTCACTATCTAAAACTACCCTAAAAATCTTAAGATTCCTAGCTTTTATCGTTACTTCAATATTTTGCCCGTGGATGGACGCAGTGAAAACTACAGATTTTTTTAAGCGCTAACAAAAATGGAACGTGTGTTATTACATAAATTTAACATGGGTACCAACAGAAAAAATACCAAGAATAATAGATGAATATTGATTAATAAGGTTAAAATTAATTCAGGAACCTCAAAGCAAAAACGCACCCAAAGCAAATCTATCCCTAACCAACTCACCAGTAACATTAACAAGTGCAAAACTTTCAATGCTTGGATCACTGCAAAAGACCATAAACCAATGTAAAAACATCATATAAGTGAACAGGTGAAATAGAAATGAAGTGAACAAATGTATAAATAACAACAAATTTGTCTTAAGTGTATAATGCATAACCGATTATCATTGGAACAAAGAAGTGAAGGTAAGTAAGAATAAAGTTGAGACTTTATTAACAGACCGTGGCCATTTAAAAACTTTATTTCCTAAATAAAAATTGAGATGTCAATTGCGCAACATTGAAAATGCGCTCAATGAGGCATGCCTGTATATGAAATCTGAAGGAATGATAAAATACCTGTAGGAATTTTCCTTAATTTGAGGTATTTGATTGTGTCAATCACAAAAAACTACAACAAAAGCTAGAATCATATGGCATCAGAGGTCTCACTGCATCTTTTTCTATTCTTTCTGAATAATCGTAAGCAACTATAGTTGGGAGCACAAACGAAGGTGGGAGAGTCGAGATCACTGTGCAGAAAAAGATATACACGTTACATTGCTTCCAAACCACCAGCCTGCATATGCTTACGCTCGGAAAACAATGCATGATGTAGGAAGTTCTATGTCGCTATGCCATAAACAATCGCCGTTTGCTCTTGATAGCTGGCAACATTGTAACCAGGTTTATGTGTTGCCATCTGCATGCACCAACTCAATTTTGAAGTACTGGTACACTTTATATACTATTTCTCTTGTTTGCTTGTGCAAAACCTTGTGTTTACTTCCTTCGCCCTCCATTTTCAAACACCACAAGATGCTACTATTTAAATCTTAGCTGTCAAACATGCAAATAAACACAGAAATCATGTCACAAATGTACATACTGCACACCAAGAACCACTGTAACTGATTGATGCTGACTGGCCATGTAAAGGAGCGAGAGAAACCACATTACATACCTTACCTTTGTGCATACAGTTGCCACCTGCCTTCGTTCGTGCTCCCAACTATAGTATATATAAGGAACTTATATGGAATTGCTAAATCTTCTTTCACCAATGTCTTAGGAGTTCCACAAGGGTCTGTTTTAGGACCCATATTGTATGAAATATACACCAATGGCTATCTAGATCAAACTAAGGGAACAAACTGCACATTCTGCAGATGATGCCACTCTAGTCATTGACAATCTCAATTCTGCTACTTCCCAAGTAATGAATATCACTGGAAACTCAGCAACTTGGTTTGCAGGAAACAACTTAATTTTAGATGACACAAAATAATCCACTTAAGACCAGGGGCGTATCCAGGTATCATCGTAGGGGGGGGGGGGGGGGCATGAGGACTAAGTTTTTGAGCAATTATTTTTTCTGAAGTTAGACCTAGGAAGACTTATACGACATAAATAATGTTTGACTGAGTTTTCTTTATTTGAATATCAGGAAAGCATGTGAATAATAATTCTTACGTGTTTATCAGAGCACAATGAAAATCATCATCATCATAGGTAGTCTGTCCGTAGACAGGTCCGTGATTAGATTATTCATGGTTAAACCTGGTTCTCCATATACTCCTATTTTCCGCTGTCCTCTTTATATCTTGATAACTCTCTTTCCCTTTCAAATCGTCTATCAGCTGAAACCTTTTCCTACCTCTTTCCCTTTTCCCATCTAGTTTTCCTTCTAACACGTCTTTAATCATACTCTCTCTCCTCAGGTAATGTCCGACCCAGTTAGCCTTCCTCTTTCTGATAGTCTGTATAATCATTCGCTTCTCTCCTATTCTTCGTAGCACTTCATCGTTTTTCATCCTATCTGTCCATTTTATCTTCAGCATTCTCCTCCAAGTCCACATTTCAAAGCTTTCCAAGTATTTGATGTCATTTTTCCTTAGCGTCCATGTTTCTGCCCCATACAATGCTATACTCCATACGTAGCATTTTATCAACTTCTTGCGGATATCTTCCCTTATATTCCCTGTAAGTAGTTGTTTCTTTCTCCTGAAAGCCGCTTTTGCTTTTCCTATTCTAGTTTTGATCTCATCCGTACATTTTGCCTCTCGTGTTATGATACTTCCAAGGTATTTATATTCTGAAACTTGTTCTAATGGCTTTCCCCCAATAGTTATGTTCAGATTCTCTTCTTTACCCGATATTCGAATGACCTTGGATTTTTCTGTATTTATTTCCATACCGTATTTTCTACCTGTTATCACTAGTCTATTTATCATTTTTTGTAGCTCCTCTTCCTTTCTTGCTAGAAGTACTTGATCATCTGCGTATTTTACTGTTCTTATAATCCTTCCTCCAATTTTGAAATCCCCTGTGCCTTCTAAAGCTTCTTGCATTAGACTTTCTCCATATATATTGAATAGGGTTGGCGATAGGCAGCAGCCTTGTCTTACTCCTCTACCGATATTTATTCTGCAGGTGTCCACATTCTCAAACCTGACCTTTACAACTTGATTCTCATATAGATTCCTAATCAGTCTCCTGTCTTTCCAGTCTACACCTATATCCTTTAATATCTTCATCAACTTTACACAATTTACTCTATCAAAGGCCTTCTGCCAGTCTACGAAACATGCGCAGATATCTTGACTGTATTCTATTGCCCTTTCTGATATGATTCTAACTACTCCTATAGCATCTCTAGTTCCTCGTCCTTTTCTGAAACCGAATTGATCTTCCCCTATTATTTCTTCTGCCTTTTTCTCCAGCCTTTTATTAAGAATCCTCGTGATGATCTTCGATGTGTGTGACAGAAGGCTTATAGTTCTGTAATCTTTACACTGCATTGCCTTTGGCTTCTTCTTTAGAGGGATCATTGTTACTTCTAGGAAATCCTGAGGCCACTCTCCCGTGTCGTAAATCTTATTAATTAATTTCGTGATCGCTTTTAGTCCTTCTGATCCTATGACTTTAAGTATCTCAGCCGGTATTCCATCGCTGCCTGTGGCTTTCCCCTTCTTAAGTTCCACTATCGCTTTTTCTACTTCGCTCTCCATAATACTTGGTCCTAAGTTGTCTTCTTCAATGTTTTCCTCATTTTCCAGTTCTATTTTTGCCGCTCCTGTCTGTTTGCTGTATAATTCCTTAATGTATTTTTCCCATACCTGTGCTACATCATTTGTTTCTGAGACTATCTTTCCATCCGTATTCATAATTCCTTTACCACAAATTCCATTAGACTTCTTATCTTCTAATTCCAGTGCCCTAGCGTACATCATATCGTACCGTCCTAATTTCTCCATTTGTTCTATTTCATCACATTTTCCTTTTAGCCAATTCTCTCTAGCTTTATCTGTTACCCTTCTCAACTCATTGTTTATACGCCTATAGTTGGCTCTACCTTCTTCACTGTTAACGTTTTTCCATTTTCGTCTCTCATCCATTTTCTCCAGCATTTCCTTCGTGATCCATGGTTTTCTGATTTTCTTCTCTTGTTTTCCAATCTCTTTATCCAAGGTATCCTTGATACTGGTTTTAATTTCATCCCATTCTATATCGACGGTCTTCGGTTTGTTTTCCAACTTTCTTAGGTTATCTTCCAACTTCATGCTGACTACATCCTGCCTTTCTTTCAGTTTTTCTAGGTCCCAGGTCTGTCTTTCTCTTCTCGTTTTTCTTATTTGTTTGAGCTTTGTACTCACGTCAAGTATTAGAAGGCTGTGATCTGAATCAATGTCTGCTCCTTGCAATGCCTTGGCGTTCTTTATGCTGTTCCTAAATCTTTGTTTTACAAGGATGTAATCTATTTGGCATCTCATTCTATCTCCTGGGCTTTTCCATGTGTATAACCTTCGTTTATGGTTTTTGAACCATGTATTAGTCACTACAAGGTCATTATTGATGCAGAATTCTACGAGTTTCTCCCCTCCTCGATTTCTCTTCCCAAGTCCGTATTGCCCGACAACATTTTCTTCCTGTCCTTCTCCGACTATGCTGTTCCAATCTCCCATTATTATGCAGTTTACCTTTCCTCTTCCGTCTTCTTCGTAAATTTCATTAATTTGCTCATAGATCTCATCTATTTCTTCATCGTCATGAGCTGACGTTGGCATATATACCTGGATTATCAGCATGTCCACTGGGACTGCTTTTAGCTTTATTGCCATCAGTCTATCGTTCGTTGCTATTATCTTTGTCACGCTTTTCATCATATCTTTCCTAAGTACCAGAGCTACTCCCCTTTCCCCACTATTTCCTCCAGAATAAACTACCGTGAATTCTTCCGAGTCGAACTGTCCTTCTCCCTCCCATCTAGTTTCGCTTAGCCCTATAATGTCAACTCTATTTCTTCTCATTTCTTCTTTCAAGTTCTCTAGCTTTCCTGCCTTTCTCATAGTTCTTACGTTCCAAGTCCCTATTCGTAATTTACTTTCGACAAATGTTTTCCTCAAGGCAGTCCCCGCCCGGAGATCCGATTGGGGGACTATTTTACCTCCGGATTGTTTTACCTCGAGAGAACTCATATTGTCCAACCATATAATCTTTACTAGGGATTGTAATGTGGTAGTTTCCCTCTTGCTTTCCACATCGCAGTACTGTAGCCGTTCAAATCGTCCTGATCACGCCTACAGCTGTATTGGATATAGACCCAACCAACATCATTTGTTTTCGGCTCTATACCATACTGACAGTACTGCTGCCTACTGCCAGGCACTGATGATAGTTTTTTTTTTTTAAATAAAACCTCCATTCGAGGGGTTTGAACCCCCGAACTTTGCAATAGAAAGCCGACACGCTAACCACTACACCACCAGTGCATATACAATGAAAATAGATAGTATATAATTTTCAAAGATTTGGCAATAAACACATTGAATAAACAAGGGTACGAAATAGCCAACAAAATTGACAAAGGAATGAATAATAGATGTACGTTTGTTTATACATTAAGTTTATGTATAAAATAGATTACAAAAAAATTAAAAACTAGAAAAAGCAATATAAAACTCATCCTGAAATGGGTAACAAAATAAACAAAGGAATGAATAATAAAAGTCCGCGTATACATTAAAGCCACAAAAAATTACAGAACAGAATTTCAGAAAAGAACAAAATTACAAAATACAAGCAAAAATTACAAAATAGAATTTTAAAATATTTACAAAAAATATTCTTAAAAACTTCACAAAATAATGTTTAACTTTCTACTTTTTTCTGTAGAATATTAAGTACATCGGAAATATCTAGAGGTAATTTTTTATGAACATACAAAAGAGCTAGTCCATTCATTCTGTCTTGTACAGTTGTACTTCGTATATATGTTTTCAAATATTTCAATGTTGAAAATGTTCTTTCTACGGTAAATGTTGTTACTGGCAGCGTTGGCAAAATAAGTAACAGTTTATATACATTGGGAAAAATATTTTCATTGCACAAGTTAAGATAGTTTATAGCATGACTAGGCAAATCTTTGGACTTGTAAGATTTGAATTTATCCCTCCACAGTAGCAGTTCAGAATTTAATGTATGTACGTTATCGTTAACACTAAATTGCAAATCAGTCTCGTAAGTTTTGATTAACAATTCTAATTTTTCTTCTTAATTAGCTGGATAAGGTTTATTAGAAAACAAGATGTTGAGTGATTCCAAAATTTCTTTGCGACTGGACAACTTACAGGTTAGCTGCACAATCATCAAGTCTAAAAATGGGACAAATGAAGTAACTCGATAAAACTCTCTGGAGTATCAGCATGGAAGTTATGGCGAAATTTTTGGTGTTCTGTTACTCGGGAAACAAAAATTTCATAATTTTCACCATTGACATCTTTCAGCAACTTTAAAGCTGTATTGTAAATTTTATCAAAATTTACATCAACACTATTACGTGTTTCTTTCAATTTTTCAATTACAGTTTCAGCCATTTTAACTGCTTCTGCCAAGTTGATTGAAGGTGATTGCAGCATTCTACTCAGCGGCAAAGTATAAGAATATAATGCTTGCATGGAAAATAACGCAATCATAAACACAGGATTCTTTATTGAATGAAGTAATAAGGCTGCATTTACTGTTGTTTGTTTATCTGCCCACTCTCAGTAATTTGTTCCAAAGAAGAAGCAACAGGTCTGAATAATTCTACAAACACTGCAATTGATTCATGGCTTTCGACCCACCTAGTTGGACATAACTGCTTTAATCTCTGCCTTTTCGTATCAGGGAGCAATTTACCAACCCACACCTGAAGAACACTGTTTCTTTTGGGTGTATTGAAGAAAGAATAACATGATTTAACTATTCCAATGCAATTTCTTATATCTTTTTCGGAGCAAGAGTGGCTTATGGCTAGATTCAGACAATGGGAAGCACAATGTACGTAAAGTGCAGATGGATATTTTTCGAGGACTCTCGTTTTCAAACCTTTTACGTCAGTTTATACCCATTTCCTTTAGTGAATCCAGCATCGTATTGGCTAACTTTTCCCCAGTAGTCGATACAACAGGGATGAATTGGAGAAAATGTTCAACAAGTTTTTTTACCTGATCTACCTCTTCCACAAAACGAACACATAATGAAAATTGTTCAACTTTACCTATGTCTGCTGTTTCATCCGCTAATACTGAGAAACATTTGCTTTCATTTACCTTTTCTACAATCTTTTTCAAAATTTCTCCACTTTGAGAAAGGTTCCCTAACAAGCTGCTTAAGAGATTGATTATTTTTACCAACACATTCATTTGCAAATAAAAAACAATATTTAAAATATGCTCCGTTGTGATATTTCGAATAAACAAGCCAGGAATAATTAACAAACCACTTGTAGTTAAATCTTCTCTTTCCCTTATTAGTTCCAGCAGATGTTAATGGGAATTCGAAATCTTCCCTCGGTTTCAAAATTTGTCAATTAACTCTATTTTCTCATCGTCACTTAATTTTTTGTTCACGTAGACCGATATGTCAAAATCATCGTCGTCATCTGTTACCTTTGTCGAAGTAGAAGTAGTTGTTTCTTCTTTTACTTTATCGTTTTCTTTTTCGTCTGCTTTGTCTTCTTTTTCTTGCTGTTCCTCATTGGAAACTTTGGATTTTTTGAAAAATAGGTGATTCGAGAAGGCTGGTTCTTTCTTTTTTCCATATCAGAGACCTTGAAAATATTTATTTTAAATATTTAACTTTAAATTACGTATAAAATTTAATAAACTTAAAATTATTTTGAAATGTTAAAAATTTTATTAAAAAAAAATAATTAAATATACCAGAACTTACTTATATGAAAGTTTTCCGAAATGATTGTTGTTTGATATCATCGAAGTGACCATACCGTTATAACTACAGCGGTCAACAATTAATCCTTAAAACAAGGACCGAGCAACATCTTAAGCTGAAAATCAAAATAAATGCGCAATTAGTACTTTTTGACCTCTCTCTGCGAAAACAGAAAATACAACTACATTGTTTAATTTTAAAAATAAATAACGGTAATTGAATAATAAATAAAAATTACTAATAACCTGTTAAAAAACGATAAGCCATTTCGAATAAAGTTGAACTGTTTTGAATACGCGATCTCTTGAAAAATGTTAACACTATGCGAGCAGAGACGAAAGTGTTCTAGTGGTTTCACATTCACTTAATCCCGTGTCCACAGAACAGGTGACGCGAGCGAGCAATATTATTTCGTCTTCAGATAAAAAAATGTAATAATTTATTAGTGTTCCACGTGGGCAAGACTAGAGGCGTTCGGGAAGCAAGTAAATATTCAAGATGATTATGTAATTCCGTGGTGATGTTTCTTTTTAAATTTAGACCGCCAACTGCCCAGAACGTGAGCGATTGAAAAAGAACGGAATAATTTTTCGACATCCGAACACGTTGGGTTCAAATGCGGTGCGACACACTGAACAGAAATTCTGACTAACATAAAAAATAACCCAACATGTCGCGCTTTCACTGTGCCCAAAACCAAAACTCAGAATGCATTGTAATCAATGGTGAGTGACACAATGAGAAGAATTTAAACGCGCAGAAAAAACGATCACTTCACTGATGCAAAGAGGAATAGACGCTTAGTGTCTCACATTACTTTGTGGTAGAATAGAAACGCCACGCTTTTTTAAGATCGCTCACCGATATTCAAGTCATAACTAGACCGCGGATCTTTAGGTAAAAACCTATTTATTTCCTGAGTAGATATCTCAATATACAATTGTATATATACGTTTCATGAATAATTAACCCCGAAAACGTATATTTTATAGTGCCTAAAAATGCCTATTTTGACATTAATGTCTAAAAATGCCTATTTCGACGTTAATGCCTATTTTTGTCTTTTTCATGCAAAAAAAGCCTAAAAAGGGCTATTTTTCTAAAATAATCGACTATAAAAGCGGATTTTGGTATTATTCATATTTTTTAAACTGACTGTACAATGTTCAGTCATAGGTTGGAAATGTCCTTCACACCACGGTCACGATCAAGTGGCGAACAGCAGCTCGGACCTGTCTCGCGTTCGGCGGGGTTATTCTGTTTCCCAGTGTCGCGTGATACGACAATGTAACAGTGCTTTTAATCTGATGTTGCGTTTATTTCTCGTTGTTACATTGTCATACCGTGCGACACGGGAAAACGAGAATAACCCCGCAGTCCATCTCCAGACCGCAGAGGGTGAAGGTGAGAAGTGTGAACGTGAAAATTGAGAAAGTGCAATGCCTAAAGTATCAAGTTTGAAAGCTTATTTAATACGTCAGTGACTACAAGAGTTCCCGTACTTCACAACGGATGGAAAGATTATCTTCTGTCAAGCATGCAACAAGGAGGTAAGTACATTATAATGCTGGCTTGCAACGAATTATTGGCCGTGAATTGCTTGTCATCTTTGAGGCAAAAACCATCTACATCTTTTGTTTATACGAGCCATTTTATGGTAACTATAGAAGTGGTTATTCAAAATGTCCAGCAATCCAGCTGCGGACCTTCGTAGCTGTAAAGTAAATTTTATATTTTTGTCCCATTTCCATATTTATTAGATTATTTCCGTATTTTTAAGGTTAATTATTTCTTCATAATTTTTCTTTATAGGTTTCAAGTGATAAAAAATCCCACCTAACTCAGCACATCCAAGGAATGCTAAATAAGGCAAATGTTGAACGCAAATCTAAGATGAAACAAATGCTTTTAAAACAAACTTCTGAGGGATCCAGCAAGAAGAATCAGTTTTATGCAGATTTGTGTCACGCAATTGTGGTAGCCAACATTCCATTCAGAAGACTTGAAAATCCAACATTCAAGGGGTTCCTAGAACGATACTGCCATCAGTCGGTACCTTCCGAGTCAACGCTACGCAAGAATTACGTGCAACCCACGTACGATGACGCAATGCGCAGGATACGGGAGGACATTGGAGATTCACATATTTGGATATCGGTCGATGAAACCACTGATGCTCTTGGCAGATACATGGCCAACTTGGTTGTTGGGAAATTGGACCCAGATGCGCCATCCAGAGCCTACCTCATCTGCGCGAAGCAACTTGCCAAAACAAACCAGGAAACAATAGCACACTTCGTGAACAACGGACTGAAAGTGCTGTATCCCAAAAATCTAGACGAAGAGAAAGTGCTGCTCCTATACACAGATGCTGCATCGTACATGGTTGCTGCCATGCAGTTGCTCAAGGTGTTCTATCCCTCCCTTGTGCATGTGACATGCCTTGCCCATGGTTTGAACCGCGTAGCAGAGCAAATAAGACTGGAATTCCCCAAGGTGAACAAATTGATCTCCAGCGTGAAGAAGGTCTTCGTCAAGGCACCAACAAGAATACAGGCTTTTCGAGAAAAACTGCCCAATGTCCCTCTGCCACCTGAGCCTGTGCTCACCCGCTGGGGTACATGGCTGAAAGCAGCTGAATATTACAGTGAGCATATCCTTCATGTCAAGGAAGTTGTGACAAATCTAGCCGAGGATGCTGCCTGCGTCACTTTGGCAAAAATGTTGCTAGATGATCCCTCCATTCCCAAGGATTTGGCGTATATTAGATCCCACTATACATCCCTTGTGCAGATTATTGCTGAATTAGAGGGCTCAGGAAAACCCATCTACGAAAAAACGGCTATGCTGAATGAAGTGAAACAAAAAATAAAGGAAGCTCCAGGTGAAGTGGTGGAAAAAGTAAAAGCAAAACTAGAAAAGTTGCTACAAAAGAACTCAGGACTGCAGAGCCTATGTACAGCAGCAGATATACTGGCAGGAAAATCCAGTGAAGTTGAGTGCAAAATTCCATTTCAACATGTACCCAAGTTGAAGTTCGCCCCCGTCACGTCAGTTGATGTCAAACGTTCTTTTTCTGCTTACAAAATGATATTAACTGACAAACGCCATAGTTTTGTGGTAGAAAACTTAGAAAAGGTGCTTGTTATTTATTGTGAGGCCAATTACGGGAAATTTGTGAAATAAACACAAAGAGGTGACAAATTCATTATGGGAATTTCGAATGAAACAGTTTGTCAAACACTCTGCGTAGTACTTAAATATATACTTGAATAGTGTTTTCAGTCAGTATTACTATATGTAATGTTTATAGTATTTTCTCGGTAACGCATGGGATATTAACCATAAGAATAAGTTTCAATGCATAGTTGTAAAATATTTTTTTCTTTGAAAAAACAAATCAATAATGTTTCGTTGACTGGCAATTTTTGCGAGCGTGCATGTTTCAGTCTTTTTTCGTCAATTAAAGTTGATAGTTGACAGAAATGATGTTGTTTTTTACTGAACATAGTTTTTGGAAGTAGTTTTAGAGCCTATTTTACGTTTTATAAAGCCTAATTAAGGTACTTAAAGAGCCTATTTTAGTCGCCTAAAACTTAATTTTTAGAACCTAAAAATCCGCGGTCTAGTCATAACAAATCATTGTTTTCCCGATATTTTGTCTTTCAGTTAGCTCTTCGTAGACTAAGACCGAACAGGAATCGCAACTTGAGAGAACAGAGAGGAAGCGTCAAGCCTCCTGTTATTTTTTTTAATTTCGAATTTTTTAAAGGGTCATATGCACCTTCTGCCCCCCCTAAATACGCCACTGCTTCAGACTAACCTCTACTTGGAATAATATTGTCAAACTTCCCTATGAAATGTTGAATACTGCAAAATAGCTTGGGCTCATCATTGACAAAAACCTTAATTGGATTATACCAGGACTGCGCAATTCCTGGGTGCCAGGTCGCCATGGCATCAAAGATTTTCATGCTGGCGCCTAGATATTGTAGTATATGTGTTCTGTAGTTATATGCACTGGCTCCTAGGTTTTGGAGCTGGTGCCTAGATTTTTAGAAAATTTGTTGAAATATCACTTGTAAAAGACTGGCAAAAGCTGCATATGCTGTCTGGGTAATAAATGAGACCTGCTCAAAAAAAGCTGCTAAGGTTACTTACTATGGATACTTTCCAAGTATTCTACAATATGGAATAATCTTCTGGGGAAACTCCCCTATAACACACATAAAGAGTGTGTTTATGCTACAGAAATCCACCATATGGGCACTCAACCCTTATAAGAAAGCTGCAAGCCATATTTTATCTCTGAAAAAATACTGACTGTGGCTTCTCTTTACATTCTGTAGATATTATTATTTGTTAAACAAAACCCACAAATTTACAACTTATAAATTCAATCATGTGCACAATACAAAGCAGAATAGCCAATTTAACTTAATAAGACATAAAACAATCTCTTTTGAAAGAAGTGTACTATATGCAGGACTAAAAATATACAATAAACTACCTCCTCCAGACATTATTAAGTTTAAAAATAGAATTAAATCAATGCTGTTACAAAATCATATTATGATTTAAATGAATTTACATGCGAAAAAACCCATTCTCCTGAATGTTAAGTTGCTTACAATGGTGAGCATACTTAAGTAACATAAACTCAGCTGAATATGTGATGATTATGTTTTCTTTTTTGTTACTTCTAAATTACCCTTGTATTATTCTTTGACTTGCCATGTAAATTTGATGGTAAATAAATATGATTATAAGAAAGAGGAAGGCGAACTGGATTGGACATTCCCTGAGGAAAGAGCGCAAGATAAAGAAATATTAGAAGGAAAACTGGATGGAAAAAGAGAGGTAGGAAAAGGTTTCAGCTGATAGATGACATGAAATGGAAAGAGAGCTATGAAGACATGAAAAAGAATGCGGAAAAAAGGAGTAAGTGGGGAATCAGGTTTAATTATGAATAATCACGGACCTACCTACGGACATACTACCATTACTCGACATAATTCCTACCAACAGAATCCACCACAGTAAGCTCCCAACCACCAGCCGAAAATGGCGCCCTTTGCATTGCCACCTAACAACAGCACCTCGAACTGCTCGAGTTATCGTGTGCCATCAGCGATCCTACATTATTTGACGAACTATAGATGCAGAAGTTTTAGAGAATCTTAACATTCACACATTCATTGACGGCCCATGCTTATGATTGGTAGGTGCATTCGGTTGCGTTTAGTCGTATATGTGGTTGTTGTCATTTACTTCATAATCGCGATTTACTTATTTTTGATAAAGCTACATAATCATTGTGTTAATAAGGGTAGAAAAAACTTGGAAATACACAGGGAACGATTTCCTGTTGGGTAAGGACATGTCATAGTAAATGTTGTATTGCAAAAGCCTATTTTTTATTTCCCTCATCCATAAAAGCCAAGTAATGGATTCGCACCTCATTATGTATTGTTTTTATTAGATTTTGATCTATGCATTCACGCAGCATCTAATACATATTCATGTAATCATACGACTTTGTTAGACGCTGAAAGTGAGGCAAATTGTGTAGTCTTTAATGTAACATAGTCATGGATTTCTTTATGCGTTATTTCGTTATTTTTACTACTATGTAATTTTATCAGTTTTTCATTTAAATTATGATCAATTCACGAAATTATGGAAATTGCAAAGCTAATCTTCGAAGTACGGGATAAAGCATTGACTAATGTCTTTATAGTTGTTCATATATTCGGTTATCGGTAGGTGATTGATTAAGCATTTGAATGGGAAAGGGTAATCCGTAATTTTACAAAATTTCTATTAATATGTCAATTTCTAAATGTATATTACATACCCATTAGTTTGATTTTTATCATTTAAATATTATTGGCCAAATATTGAAAACATTAATGTCATGTAATGAGTTGCCGTAATACATCAAGATTTTATAATTATTTCAGCCTTTCTTCAGCATTTGAAATGGTGACTACATCGAATCAGCAAGTGAGTTTTATTATATTCTTCTCCAATGATTCTAAAGTAATTTCAATGAACATGAGAACAAAAATAAATAGTTTGTTGTCAGAAAGTAACTTCAATTTATCAAGTGGGAGATAATTTGTTTTTTTAAATTATTAGACCCAATTTCAAAAATCGTCTTTTACTTGAGTTTAAAACAAGAAATAAGATTTTTGATCTTAGCATTTAAAGATATTTCACTCGTGTGAAAGTGGGGTGTTATAAAGTTGAGTTCTTATTAAATGTGATTTATACTCGTTTCAAAGAAAATTGGTGCATTTGAAGTTACTGATGAAATATGGTTATGTTTGTGATAAGTTAAATCTTGGAAAATCTTGAAGGATGAAGCTGCAGCAGGCTCGACACCACAACAACAGGAGCAACAACCTAATTCAATGGTTAATTCTACTCAAGAAAACCATGCTCCTCCAACAGATTCTGCTTCAGAAGTGGAACCTCCACTTACTGTGAGTTAATATCCTTTAGTATCTTTTATGAAATGATAGTATTGGAAAATTGAAGCCTTCTGTAAATTTGCATTCGTTTTGCAATTAATGTGTCCATTGAATCAACCACTAGCAATTCTTAATTTCTGATTGATATGCTGCCTTTCATTTGCATTTGTGTATGCTTTTTTAACAAAATTGTTTGAAACTAAGTTTTTGTACTTCGTGGAAATAAGTGTTTGAGGAAACAGCAGTGGAAGTAGCTTCCAGTTTCCACAACTGTTGTGCACAACCATAGAAATTAAAACTGATTCTGTAATAGATTGCTAAATTTATCCATTGTTTATTTTTCATTTTCTTTTAGCATCCAGCTCCACTTCCTAATGAACCAGTCCAGACTTACTGCAATGGAAGTTTAAAGCGACCACCTCCACGGCTGATGATCAAGATATATCAAGTCCCTGTTGGTGAGTTGAATGATAAAAAGACAAATACAGTTTGGATACCTGCCTTGCAATTTTTCAATGATGTTATTGCAACACCACATCTTTGCAGTCATCAAATGAAGTTTGTCGCTACAATTTTGAAATTGAAATGGAATGTTTGACAGTCCCAGCCTCAATATATCTTTTTTATTATATTAACCCTTTGCACTCGGATTTTTTTTCTTGATTCTATTAGTCTACTCGGAATTTAATTTTTAAATACCCCCATATTTCATAAATGGCGACACTATGATGAAAAACTCAATTTTATTTTCATATAAACTTATTTATTTGCATTTTTTTACATTAAAAATTATTTTTCAACTCGTACAGCAATTTTAATCTCTATATTTTTTTATGGTGTGATATTTTTTGAAACATTCACCCACATGAAGACCTGGATTACGTTCACATGTCTCACAGATATAAATTGTCTCTCTTCTTCCACCTTGGACTTTTCTATTAGAACAAACAACACAATCTTTATGTTTTTTGTTAGGGTGTGGGATGATTATATGGAGCTTTCCATCTAAACGTTGCTCTTGTTCTGTGGATAATGGTCTACCCCTAGAAGTTAGTGTACCACCCCGGAAATCTCCAACTAGATCACGTACAAGTTTCCTAATAAATCGTACATGAGATATCGGTTTTTCATTTTTTCTTTTTTGGCATTCTTTGTACAAAATGTAAGAATTCACAACACTGACCTCAAGCCCCCAGAAAAACAATTTACGCCACCATTTTAGAGTCTTCCTCATAAAACAGTACGTGCTGGTGTAGTGATCAGCTATATCAACTCCCTCCATAAAATTCGTATAATTTGTCACGACCTTGGGTTTGACAACTCTTTCTTTGCCACCGCCTCGCACTCTTCTTTCCACAGCTTCAGTCTCTGAAGTGTCCCATGTACTAAGCATGGTGACTATCCTCTTGTCTTTCCATGCAAGAAGCATTACATTTTCATCTCTGTACGCCACTATCTCCCCTTTCTTCAGTTTTAGATGTTTGATAACTGTTGGATTGTCTTTCCTATTGGGCATTATTGTCCCTTTCAAGTGAGATTTTTCTTTGAGCAATTCCCTTGCAAGAGTGACACTTGTGTAATACCTATCAGTAAAGAGATGATAGCCTTGAGAATCAGATACTGAGTTCTTCAATCTGTCGTGAAGTTCTAAAACTATTCTGGTAGTAAAAGGAAGATCAGGTCTTACCAGGGTTTCGGATGTTATTCCACCATAATAAGGGACAAATGAATGTACGTAACCGCATTTAGAATCTGAAAGGACATATAAACGAATACCCCATTTTGTTGGCTTTTTAGGATTGTACGTGATGAAGCGTATCTTTCATTTTGTCTTTACAAATTCAACATCACTGTCACCGTCAGTACATTCACTCTGATCTTTGGGTGAAACAAGGGAAGTTTTCCTTTTCGTAATTCCACTCGGACCAGCGATTGGTTCATTATCCTCATATGCGTGATCAGAGCACTCACTTTCGTCACTATTATGTTTTTCAATAGTTTCTTCGTTGTCAATGTAAAATTCATTGTCACTGCTTTCTAAATCTTTGGAAAATCTATCCATCCTAAGGAGATGCAATTCGTTCTGAATATACGACTACTTGCGGACAAAGCATTCAGTCAACTACAGAGAAGGCGTCGTTTGTAAGAGAACCCTGTGTCATGAAAACATCTGAGAGATGCTTCTAGAAACATAAGCAAACCTCTGAGAGTGATAGAGGGACGATTGTTTACAAAGGTAAGATCATGGAAACTCGGAAGAATATGACTCATCGTGTAAAGGGACCCGCCTACTCAAGATGTTCACTATGCAAGAGATAAAAAGAGAATGGGCCTTTGATGGGTCAGTGGTGGGTGGATGACCACAAGAAGAAAACGAAATGAAAAAAGAGGTTGATACTAGAAGCCAATACGAGACGGGACAGCTGACCGAGCGAACTTTTCTTTCTGACGAACTTTTATTTCGGACGCAACTCCTCTTTCAGACGCATGATCCCCATTTGGTAATTCATTATCTGAAATAAACAAATGATTTCCAAGTAATGAATGGCAGCTAATGCAAGCGAAAATGCGCTTACACCTCAGTAAATAGATAAAGACGAACATCTGCTACGGCGGCAGCGACATCGGCTGGAAACGTCCTTTATGGGTAGATTATAGAAGGATATTATTCATTTATAAAATAATCCATGTTGCTTAATTAAGTTGTTGTTTACTCATATTTCCACGCTGATGATTACAAGAAAAGTTATTGGAAAAATTGGACGAAAATCCCCCTTCTCCTCACGCTGAAACACTGAGTGTGGCTCGACATACGAGCTGGTGCCGATGCTAGCCGTGTCGAGTCACTCTCGACACCCGAGTGCAAAAGGTTAAGGTAGGCTATAATTGAGATACAAACTTAGGTCATGGACATTTTTACACTTTAACGTCAGACTGGATCTTCACCTCGGGACGTCTGACGAATGCTGTACGTCGAACTTGTAGCACTATACTTATGATGTAAAATTTAGTATAACATTAATCCCAATCTTTTTTGCAACATCCATACGCATAGGAGAAGTTTATGCATATCAACTTTCTTACAGATCATATCACATATTCTTTTTGTATCTTATTAGATAATTAAATAAAATTTTAGTAGAAACTTGATTTTTCCATTTCTGATTCTGAGGTTTGGCATGGCGTTCACACATTTCATTTTCATCTCCATCATATTGAGCCTAACCTGCTTACACTTCAGACAGTTTCAAGATGAAGAGATGTTTACTTTGAGAGATGGAGATACACAACTAACAAGCCATGTGCCTCTGCTTTCCTAACTCACTCTCTTGAGAGTGAAATGCGAGCAAGTGACCAGCGGGTGATGCACCCACATCTTATCATGCACACTCTCAATAAGGGGACTTTGTTTACGAAGACAGATCCAGGCCATAAGCAGTTTTCTAATGGATCTCAGCAAAATTTATGAAAATGGTTATTGCATCTTAGGCCGAGGGAAGATGTTTGAGCTAAAATCAATGAGAAGCTAGTCTTAGAGGTGTAAGCAGTCACAGGAGAATCACTTCATCTTCAGAGGTTATTAACGTAAAAGAATATTAAGATATTATATTGTAAATTTAATACTAAATGCAGAATACTATACAGCCATTGGTTTCAAGATTTCATTCATCTAACAAATATAGATGAAAATTTATATTTTTTTAAAGATGGTACTTATAAAATCTGATATTCTGTTTAAATACCAGCCGGCGTACGATGCCGTAGGATTTAAATACCTCCTGTTGCTGACGGGTTAAAGATACTGTAATAGATTCTTCACTAATTCCTGCAGATATGAACAAAGCAACGGCTATAGTGTTAAAATTGATAGAGACACTTCTAAATGAGGGATGAACTGTTTGGATGGATAATTTTCACAACTTGCCAGAATTAGCAAGATCCTTGAAAATTAAATAGCCAAAACGTAAACAATAAACAACATCTTGGTTACTGAACAAATGTAAGTTCGATTTATGTTGAGATAAATCTTTCAATGTTAATGGTAAAAGATAGCAATGTTCTAATATTCCTTAAAAATCATTTGACTCGCTTTAAAAGTATTCATAGACTATATATAAATCCATTTGAACCCTTTATCATTCTTCCTCTATGGCGTGGATTTTCCTTCCATTAATCTTTACGTGGCTATCTCCCTTTGAAGAGGACAGCAATTAAGAAATTTAGCTTTGTTGCCACCTGGAAAATGGCCATTTAAACAGATAAATTTTGCGTTTAAAGAAAACATTCAGGCAATTTAGCATGTAATGCAACAAAACAGAAACAGAATTAAAATATTCAGTCTTTCATGCATAAAATAAGCTATTTCTCGTGATCGTAAGTTAATATTTAGATATATTTATATCCACATCAGTGAAGGGGTGCATGGCATTTTGAGGTTTCTGCACACCATTTCTCATGCATTCTTATGGGAATAGTATTTTATTGACCTAGACCAAGTTCTTCCTTTGGTCCATAGAATGGCCCATGAAACTTTTGAATTTGATCACTTATATGGTGTAAAAATGTATAAAGAACATACACACACACACACACACACACACACACACACATATATATATATATATATATATATATATATATATATATATATATATATATATATATATATATATATATATATATTGAGAACAGTAATAATCCTACCTTTGGTGTATTAGATGCAGGGTGATTTTTCTGGAAAAGTGTCTTATACGCCAAAAAATAGGGTAATATTTGGCAAGGCAACAATTAATTTTAACCACTTCATTTTTCAGTGAAATTTTCTCGCAATGTCACTGTGTGCTCTTTACCTAATGCTTTTAATTATAAGATGCTTTTTACACACAGACTCAGCCTATGTTAGGAAAATTTGGATGAAATTAAAAATAACTTGGAAGGCATTACAAAATGAAAAGTAAACAGTGTGCTTGAGAAGTATTTTTAGTATGCTTTCCATAAAATAGGTAGTTGTGCATATAGGAGAAAAATACTCTATCATATCTATAATTAGCAGAATTTGTAAACAGTTAGAGTAAAACCTCACTATACTCCATTCCAAATGTGTTTCATTTCTACCATTGCCTTTTCTTCTCTGAAGGAAGTTATTCTTGGCCAGGTAGTAGTTGAGGGACTGATGGTCTACTGTTACCTGGCTGCCTAAAATACACTTGCTGGGGTGAAAATTCCCTAGTTTGTCCAGAATTATTCATAATTGAGGACTCCTAATCCTAAGAGTGCCCTCTCAAAACACAGAATTAATAATTAAATATTACTCTATGCATTTGTTTGACTTAATAAATTTGAGGCTAAAGAAATGTGAAAGAAATTGCATTATTTTTCCAACATCAAACGAAATATAACGCGAAGCGAGAATGCAAGGCATAGCTGTACTCCCCTCAATGGCCTGCATGTGGCAACGGAGGGGAAAGTGGTGATCAGGTTTTCTCGCAGTTGATCAGGTGCAGTCGGCGACGAAGCCCCTTCCTCCACCTCCTCCCACATTGCTCGTTGTAATGGTTCATGTGAAAGACGTGATGTCATGGAAAACATGTTTGGAATGGAGTTTAGTATGATCTTGGCTAACATGTGAGATGATACTGTCTCATTTTACATTAATCTCTCGTAATCCTTAAAGTACTTGAAAATAGTTAAACGATACAATACACCTTTGGTGACGTGGCTGCTGCCAACAGGAAATCAAATATAATATACTATACTAATATAATATACTAACAATTATATTGAAGTGACATAATACAAAGCAGAAATATAGTATAATACTTAATAGAAATGTCCACTTTGAGGAATCACAAACGATACGAAAAGAATTCGACTCGCAGGGTAATCTTACGCAGGCCGTGGGTCAGGTGTGCCCGTCTCTGAGTCCTTTCTCGTTCTCCCCTTCACTCCGTCTCCCTCTCTCTCTCTCCCGGCTGGCTGCTCATGGCGAGGTTGTTGGATTGGGAATCCCTTAGTTTGCTGTGAATGGCGAGTAGAGCGCACTGCACTCGCAAACGATTTTTGGTTCTAGGCTCTCGCTATTGGCATCCTCTTCTGGGCTAATGTCTGTTGCTATAAAAGAAGGAACTCTGTACGTACGTGCAAAGCCGAAGTACGAGCATTTGCCGAAGTACGAGCGTTTGCCGAAGTACGAGCATATGCCGGGGTGTGTGCCTTTGCAGGGGTTGCATCGTTTGCTGGACCCGGAATGTATGGATTAATGTACGAGAGTTGATTGGTTATCAAAATTCACTTAAGATGAACTTCGAATAAAATTTGGGAATCAAGAACTCAATTAATTGGTTAACACAAATATTTGTTTCAGTCAGAGGTATTTTGGAGCCAAAGACATTGTTTCCAGCATATAGAGACGTTGTTTGTGTACATAGTTCAATATGCAGACGGGAAGGGTGATTCAGCAACTTTTTTCATTCCAGGCTCTACCTGCTCTTGACCCTTCAATTGTTTTTCATCTTTCATGAGCATGAGTGTTTGTGTTCCTTGTGGTAAACTTTTTCAGTCGAAAAGATCACCAAGAAGGAAAGGAAGGAAGTTATTTTGTCTGATGTCATCATTCACAGCAGTGTGGCTTGCTGCTATAGCAATCCTAATTAGGATATACGACTGCTAAATGCTCGAATTCACAGGGTACTGAGAGCTTATGGATCTTCTGCAATGTATAATGTACTTGTAAAAACAGGGGTGTGGAGACTCATAAGTGTTTTTCTTTCACTCATAGGAGGGGAGCTCAAAAAAATTTGGTTGTGCTTTCAAGTGTCATCCAATGAAATTCATATAAATTCCAACTTTCCTCTTTTATGCTATGTCAACCAAAATATTTAGCAAGACAACTTGGCTCATCCAATAAAATTGCTTTCTGGTGATGAGCGAGGGAAATGTCTGCATCTCTCCATCTTCCCCTGTTAGAGAATGGTTTTGTGTAACTGCTCAACCATACAA
Source organism: Tanypteryx hageni (assembly GCA_028673005.1). Taxonomy (NCBI): domain Eukaryota; kingdom Metazoa; phylum Arthropoda; class Insecta; order Odonata; family Petaluridae; genus Tanypteryx; species Tanypteryx hageni. The sequence continues at coordinate 113,938,298 of CM054116.1, forward strand.
ATGGATAGCACAAGCTGCAAAAGAAGACAGACTTCAATTATGCTGACAGCAAAAATGAAAATGCTATAAGATATGGAACGAAGTCTTTTCTCAAAAACAAGAATTGAGGAAAATATAGAATTTCAAATTCAACACTTTACACTGTTATAAAAAGTGAGGGAAAAAATTGCAGAGTAAATTACTTAAGGCACTTTTTTCTTGTTTTGGGATTATGACAGGTTGGACAGACTAACTGAATACATGAGTGATTTTTTTTCAATAAAAAAAGAGAGGATCTACACAAAATTGTAGCTGTAGCATCATACATAATTCTGTTATCATAAACTCAGTTAACATGAACACATTTTATTTTCCCTTGGAGTTTGTGCTAATGAGGGTTTGCTGTACAAGCTGTAGTCCTTGAAGGGTTGCTCCTGATTAACTAAATGTTGAATAGCCATAATACATGGAATTTTTTTAAATTAAAGCTTATAACTTTAAAGGTTTTCTTCTTTGTTACATATGCCCTCTTCACATTTAATGTATTTAATTTATTTTTCATTAGTGTATACTATATCATGTGTTAATGCAAATGCTGATCGACCAAAGTGGACTTGGTCCTGAGGTATCCTGTAAATTGGGTCCCTACTGTAAATTGATGGAATTAAATAATCATAAGATGCTATGCAGACAGGCATAAGATGTGAAGTTGGGAATAATTTTTAAATGAGAAAAAATTCTGCTATGACTGGGAATCGACCTCCCCCTCCTTTAACCAATTTCCTTCTTCCCCCTATTCTCACCTACCCAGCTCTCTCTTTTTGGTATATATTGCCTATTTTTTAATGCTTGTTACCTGATGGTGGTAATTACTCACCAAAACTGGTCGTGTTTTACATATATTCTGTGGAAATTAGCAAAAGTTGAATATAATTAAAAAATACTATCTAGTATTGTTCATGTCATTTGATTATGGAAATCAATGAAGTCTCTGCCTTGTCCATTAAATTTGTTGACTTTTTTACTGCAATATGTGGTAATTTTTTATTATTCATACATTTTTAATTTTTATTTACTTTGTATTATAGTTGCCTTCTCTAAAAGTAATAGTATTTTTTATTGTCTTGTTTTAAAAAATTGTTAAAAATGAATATTTAATTTTTTGATGAGTTCTTGCAGTTTTAATGTTTTTATGGGTATTCTCACATTCATTTGGTCATACCAATAGCAATTTTTCTCATCTGTTGGATTGGTATTCATTTGGGCAATGTACATTAAACAATAAGCGCTCAAGTATAAAAAAGTTTAAAAAATAAATGATTATCTTAGGTATCTCAGTTGTCATGGCTATTGAAGATACCTAAGGTAAGTACTTATTATTTCAATTTTTTATACTGAAATGCTTTATTTTTTAATTAGTTTTCAACCATAATATGAGCTTGATAATTAATTACCAATACAGTCCAACTTGAATCAGTAATGCTTTTTAAGAAATTTTGCTATTTTTTCCATGATTGATCTGATGTTATCTCTATAACAATGTATTATTTGAAGAGTTTGTATTTTGATTTTTTGCTCATTATTTTATTTCCTTGTAGTTACTCCTATAATTCTAGAGCTGAGATTTGACTAAATTTGCTAACTAAATAATTTTTTTAACATAGGAGCTGTAGTATCTTGGCATGCCCTGTTAACCCCTAACCATGAAGAAATTGCCAAGTATCAGTTATATACGTACCAAGAAAGCACTCTACCTCCGTCCACTTCATTATGGAAGAAACTAGGAGATATTGATCCTTTGCCATTGCCAATGGCCTGCACCCTAACACAGGTGAAAAAAATTCTTGTTTGTTAAATTTTATGCAAGGTGTGTGTTAATTTTGTTGGTGGTTTCAATTGGACAAAGATGTCTGTGGTAATCATCATAAAAGCTCAAATGTTTTGCCTGAAAAATGATAGAGTAAAAAAAATAATTTAGGCTTATCTGAGTAACTTTTAAATGTGTTTGATAACAAAAATACTCGGTTATCTGACCGATCTTCTAACCACCAATTTTGTTTCTGTATTCTTTCTATTCATTGAGTTGAAAATTAAAGTATTCTACACTGTTTTGCATGTATTTCTAGCAGGAAATGAAGGTACCCAAAACTCTAACCCATTTCATTTGTATGGAAAGCTTAGGATTTCATGTATGCATGCTTAGTAAACTATTCACAGGTGCTGCATGACACTTTTTTGTGGAATTCCCAGCTGAACAAATGCTTAAAGATTGAGTTTGAACCAACCACTTTTCACTTATTCTCTTTCATATTTAACTGCTTCCATACCACCTATACCATTCATTGCTGCTCATTTTTCAATAGATGCCAGGGAAAAGTATTTGGTCGATGAGATTGTTTATGGCAACTAAGTATGAGGTAGCAATGACAGTTGGATTTCTTGTTGTTGAAGATCTAAAAAATCTGCCTTTTTTATTCCAAGCCAATTTTTTGGCTGCTTCAAAATGGCTTCTAATTTTTTTGGAAATTTAATCCTTTAACTGCCTTATTCAGATATACACTGCATTGTTTAAAAAACTCCCACTACTTTGGCTTTCTGGAAAATCCTAATAAACATGAAACATAGCAATTTCTGCTTGGTGCTCCTCTGTCTTTTCAGTTCTGCATCCCTCAAAATTTTACTATGCAGATAAGTGAAACCTGTTCAAATTCATTCCAGAGCAGAGTTAATATCACAATTTCTATCTTTTAAAATGAAAATAAATATACTTTACAATTTTTCCTATTTAAATAAAATAGAGATAAAAATGTGCAATAAATCAAATCTCTGCTGACAAAACAGACAATGACCCACTTAAAACATTTGGTGTAAATTAATTTTCTCATTTGGGACATTGCTAAAATGCCATAGTAGTACAGTGAAAACTTTTAATTTTTATCAGAATTAAAATAATTGTAATTGAGCATACTGCATTGGATCAGCATTGTAATATTGTCTACCTTGCAACATTGATATTCCTGATTAACTTTTCAGTAGTTTTCTATTGTCATCAGTTAATGTGGGTAATTATAGACTATTTTTCCTTCATATTTATCCTTATTATTTATTTATTATTATTTTTCTCACTTACCTTCATTTGTACCTTGCTTTCTGTTCAGAGATATTCATTCCACTCTATTTAAAGACAAGTTTTTGTTATTTATATATATATTAACTTTATTTCTATTTCACTCAATAGCTTTTATTATGTTTTTTACATTGATTTTCTGCAATTCCACAATCTTTTGCAGTGATGCTAACATCGGAAATTTTAAAGTTCTTAACGTTACTGTTGAGATGTGCAGGGTTGGTTGGGTGGGTTTTGGATGTGTTTATGCTTAAGATTTGGTTAGATTGGGTTCACGACAACTTTAACTTTAGCTATCGTTAGTTATTTGTTATTCTGATGTTATTTTGCTGTTGGTACCTATACTATAGTTACATGTCTGAAGCTGCAGCTCAGCGTTGAATCATAATATCACTTGTATTCGGTTTTTATTTACTTTTGCACTGGCCAATCATCAAAGATCTTTGTAATCATGAAGAATTTTAGGAACATGGCAAAGTAATACATTATATTGATGTTTTACTAAGTATATACCAGAAATACTTATGATATTTTTTATATCTCATTTATTTTATAATACGTTTTTTCATCACAAATGTTATTAGAAAATTGTGATTTTCCATCATAAAGAATTAGTTTTTTGAAGATGTTGTACACCAATAAGTTCATGATAAATAATTATTTAAAAGTAATTGTCGTATCACGTATTAACTCTTTTAATACCTGCACACGGGTAATGCCCGCACTCCTGTTTTTAGAGCTAAAAATCTGGAAAAAACTGTAATTCGTGTCATGTCCGCACTTACAAAATTTTGATATATTTCAGCAATATCGGTTGAAGAATCTATTTTAAGCCGAATTTGATGATATAATTATGGTAACAAGCAAATATTTAAGAAATGACTTCAAAACATGATTTTTTAATACTTTTTTACGTACATAAACATGAAAAATTCACATCCATTGCTGTTATATTACACGGAGTCAACTCAAAAACCTATTTTGGAGTCGAGCTCCTTGATCTCACAGAAATTTTCAATTTTGAGCCACTGCACATTCTCAAGTTATTTAATTTAAAATGAATAATTTTCGCTAATTTTGCAAAATTACGCTAACTCAGCAGCATTGCCCCAGTTGCTCGATTTCAAATGCTCGATTTCAAATGCTCGATTCTCGCTTGCCTTACAACCCAGTTGCCATTCATCCCACTTGCCATAGTCCCAAATGCTCGAGTAGCAGAAGCTCATTCCCAGTTGCCAGATTCTCACTTCCCATAGTAAAAACTGGGGTGGGGAAAAGAGGGGTATTTACGAATATAAAGCAAAAAGAAGAAAGTAAAGGAAACACAGTCGACATTGGTATCAATCAACAGAGAATTTTCTAACGATTACGAATATGCAGCATAAAAATGAAAATAAAGGGGAGGTTGGAGGGGGAGGGTGAAAGGTATGCTAAGGAAACACAGTCGACATTGGTATCAATCGACAGAATTTTATAACAATTATGAATATGCAACAAAGAATGAATGATAAAGTGGAGACGTAATAATTGTCATAATCTCAGTTCCCCTACTCACTCTTCTGCTATATATGGTAAATGACAAAAGTTAAAGAAAATTGTATTTCTTTAGAATTAGGAATTGTTTATCTAAAAATCTAATCTAATTATATATATATATATATATATATATATATATATATATATATATATATATATATATATATATATGTATATATATATATGTATGTATATATATGTATGTATATACTAATGTTTAGGCACTTCAAGATCAGCAGGAGATTCAAAATTTTTTCGTAGGTAGGATTGTGCAATACCAACTAGTAAAAACGAAAATCTTGAAAAGGTTCAACAATGCGACCACTAAAAATTCACTTATTTACTAAAATTTTCTAGGTTTATTTATTTCCAAATGTGCTACGTTACTGAAATTTTTTTTAAAGGTAGAATTTATAAAAAAACAAAATAGGGATTATAGAAATTTTGATATTTTAATTTGTTTTGATGTTAAAAATTCTTAAAGTTTAAACAAATAGGTAAATGTTTAGTTACTGCGGGGCGAGATACAAAGCTGAAATTTTTAAGCTATGTAGAGCTTAGTGCATATGCACAAATAAATATTTGAATATTTCCTTGAAATTGTTATTGCGACCGTTATAAATTTTTAAAATTAAATAAATATTATTTCACTTCTTGATGAGCTACAACGTTAAAATTTCTCAGAAAGGTGTGGCATTAGTGCATCACAATGGAAAATTTACAATATTCTTAAAATTGCAAATTTTAGGTATTGTTTTAAATAAATATTATTCCATAAGGAAAGAACGAAAAGTGGTGCAGAGGTGAAATCTTTTGAATTAAAACAATATTTCTAACAATGAAATATCTCTCTGAAAAATTAATGTTTTATCAAGGTGAGATGAGATGCAATGCAAGCACCAGCTACGTGTGTGTGTACGTGCATGCACATGTGCTTGTGTCTGTGTATACTGTTATCATTAATTATAGATTCATATATTTTATAGTTAATTTTATCTGTTTAAATCTTTTCCAAACCTTCCATTGTAAGTGTAGTTAAAGATAAGTCAGGAATAATTATATGCTGATATTGATTTTGTTTAGATCTTCAGTGTTGATTTTAAGCAGTCTTTGATTTTTGTCCTTTTTAACATAAGTGAAACAATTATTTATCCAAACGAACTTATATCAGGCATGTCTACATTGTTCCCTGGTTTTTCAGAATGTCTCCATGATATTTGGTTAAAGTCTCATTTAGATAAATTCTGCTATTATTATTATTGCTCAAATGTTGTCATCTGTTAATGGTTTTCGGATTTTGAGGCAAATATCTTTTATTTTCTTTGAAACGAAACTTACCATGATTTTACTTTTGTTAACTGCTCGGCGATTTTTAACTACATACAAATTATCAATATCATTTTTGCTAAAATTTTCTATTTGTAACTATTTATCAATATGATTAACTATACCATTAATATCTCTTTCTTTCAGTTCCTCGTCTCTGCCCACAATATCTAATGTTTTATCTAAGTTATCTTTATCTAATCTATTCAACTTGTTTAATAAATTGATAATAGTTTAATCTTTTTAACGTAGCTCATCTCTTAGTTGTACTGTAGTAATGTTCAACGTTTTTATTGTAACTGTTCTATTTTTTCAGTAATACATCATATTTTTCAAATTGCAAGTTTATACATAGCTTTATATCATTTAGGTCTTTCTGTGAATCGTAATGCTTTGTTGGCATGGGACTTATACTCTCCTCCTTTTTGTTTTTGACGGCACCCAGGACAACTCCAAGTTTCTTTTCTTATTGTTAACATCCCTCTGTAAGTCGCCTCCTTGAGCCCAGAACGGATCAAGTGCATGCTTAAATTACATACATAACAGTTAACAAAGTCGCCGTTCCTGGGCAGATCATTTTCGCATCTAATGCACTTCATTAAGAATTAATATTTGCAGTAGGCAAGAAGTGGGGGATAGAAGGAAACAGACAGATAAAAGCAAGAAAATCTCGGTGCAGACAGTGCCCAGATCGAGTCCAGCAACTAGTTTTCAAAGAACAGTTGTATAAAACTCCTTCAGCCAAAAAATTGTAGGGTAAGCCCTATGCATTTCGCCCACTAAGTGGGCATCTTCAGGGGAAAGTGTTTACGAGCTACCATCTACTAGTTTTCAAACATCAATAAATTTAATCCAGTTGACACTCCAACAATACCAAATGTATAAAATATACCCAAATTAAAATTTATGTAACAATTGGCCAAGACGAGCACAGAAAATTCTGCAATTTAGACTATGATACGATAGGAAAATAGACAGCTAGACAACCAAGAAAAACAATTAACAAAAGATCTATGATTCCTCCCCCTCCTTCCATCCCCTCCATTTTCACCTTTCTGTTATAATTGTTATAAAATTCTCTGTTGATTGATAACAATGTCGACTGTGATTTCTTAGCATACCTTATGCCAACCCCCCTTTTTCCTCCCCCTCCTTCCCTCCCATTATTTTTGCCTTTACGCTGCGTATTTGTAATCGTTATAAAATTTTCTGTCAATTGATACCAATGTAAACTGTTTTCTTATCGTGCCCTACACCCTCCCCCAGCTTCCCTCCCCCTCCTACTACCCCTTTATTTTCACCTTAATGCTGCATATTCGTAATCGTTATAAAAGTCTCTGTCGATGATACCAATGTCGACTATGTTCCCTCAGCGTACCTTATGCCCTACCCTCTTTCTCCTCCTTCCATTCTCCTTTTTGCTCCATATTCATAAATTCCCCTCAGTCCTTGCTCCTTTTTGCTTCATATTCGTAAATACCCCTCTTTTCCCCACCCTAGTTTTACTATGGGAAGTGGGAATCTGGCAACTGGGAATTCGAGCTTCTGCTACTCAAGCATTTTGGACTATGGCAAGTGGGATGAATGGCAACTGGATTGTATGGCAAGTGAGAATCAAGCATTCACAATCGAGCAAATGGGACTAAACCAACTCAGCCGTTATTCACCTAGAAACAGAGTGAATTTTACATAAATAAACGTAAACGGTTCATGCTCAAAATAAATCCCCATGTCAAATCCCTCAGAGATCACACAATACCACAAATAAACCGGTAACTAGACGCACTGTGACCCGGTTACATAGAAGCGTTTCTCATTTTTCTGTGGATAAAATGTGTTACTTACAGCTTTCAGAAAGCACAAACGAACAATTCCAACCACTATTTCCATACACTTTTCCATCACAAGATTGTGTTATTTGCTTTTATACAGAGTAATAAAAGTATGTACAGATATTCTTTTAGGATTGCATAACGTAAAAGGAACCCAAAAAATTCACTAAGGATAAAATGTGATTTGAGCATGTCACGAATTAAAAGGCAATCTAACAGAATTCGTTTGTTTTTAATGAAAAATATATGCAATTCAGTTGTTTATTTCTCTTACATCACCTTTTCTATGAGAATGAATGACACTCTTCTATTTACAGAGAAATTTACGTGATTTAGGTTTACTACTGACAGCTGGCAAGGAATTTAAAAAAATACCTTATAAATGCCATGCTTATTATATTTTTCTACACATTAAAAAAATACCTTGGTTATAAATCGAGCAAATAAAATGCACAGCATATTGCGCCTACCGAAGAATACACATACTCATCTCATGCCAGGCACGGTGGTAGTAGGCATTTCGCGGGTGGCCTTCCCTCAAAAGATAAAGGGGCAAATATCGTGTAATGTACGATGGTAAGTTGTGGGGAAAAAGTGCAGGTATTACACAAGTAAATACGGTACTTCGTTTTCTTGACTTTAAATTAATATGTAAAAATGTCCTATCATTATATAAGTTGCAAGATAAAAATAGTAAAATTTCTGAAGAGTAAAAATCAACTGGGTTAAGTGCTATGTTAAAAACTGTTCTTTTAGCGCAAATTCTGATAGCGCACAGATGTCTCGGAATGCCTCTCATGCACTAAGCGTGTCATGCCTGTATATTTAAAGTGAACATTCATTTTGCCATAGCAAGCTTGAAAGTCTTAATAATTTATCATTTACAGTATGAGGAATCATTTCAAAATATAACTTTGAAAAGCAACTCCTGGATCAGATCATTTAATTTATTTTTTGTTTCCAGTTCTCAGCAGGCTGTACCTACCACTTTGCTATCAGAGCAGTTGACATTCATGGGCGAACAGGACTTTTCAGCGAATCTTTGAGCATGTACATGGAGGAAGATAAAATTGCGGATGAATTGAAAATGAAAAATGAAGATGAAAAAGTGAAAAATGAGGAAGAGGAGGAGGTTGTGAAGATCAAGGAAGAACCGGTTGATGAAATGGAACCTGTCGAAGAAATGGAACCTGTGGAAGAGAGTGATAGTGGTGCTGCCCAAGTGAATGAAGTTGAAGACAAATCAGCTGTGCAGGTTAAAGAGGAAAAGGGTATTGACAGTGTACAAGACAAGGAGCAGGAGAAAGTGATGGGACCAGTTAAAGAGCAGGAAAAGGCAATAGTGCAAGTGAAAGATCAAGAGAAGGAGGTTGTACAAGTCAAAGAACAAGAGAAAGGGAAAGTGCAAGACAAGGAATTGGTACAAGTCAAAGAAGAGAAGGAAAGAAGTCCGTGTTCTTGTTGAGTGATCTGTCTTGCCTTGTGGTTGATTCAGGACTGCTGCTTGCCTCTGGCTTGCTTGTTGGAATTGTTAGCACCTTATCCACGAATCATTTGGAGCAAACACATAAGGCCATTGATTGACTATATATATATATTTTTTTGTTTTATCCTTTAATCACTTTTATCTTGTGTACATAAATTTCTTTTACCCTGTGTGATAGTTTTCTTCATTAAATTTATATTTCATTATGCTAGTATGTTTGTGATAAGCCCAGTTATATGTTTTGGAGTGTGTTTCTGTAATTGTTTAAAATGAGGTGGATGCTTGGGTTTAAAAGTTTTGTTCATATCAACATTCTTGGAATGCATATTTTGAAACAATGGCATGTGGCATAAGTAGGTTGTGATTCTGCGGCCCTTCAGCCTCAGTTACGTTGTTAAAATATAAATCCCCTCTTCACTGGTTTACATTTTTCTATTTATCCTTGTTGCTGTGCAGTGCTTAAGTGATTGATAGACTTTCTTGGTTTGCTTGGAAGTATCCTCCATCAAAAAGATTAAAACTACCGTGGCATTTATAAGAAACAATGTACAGGGTGGTCCATTTAAATGGAACAATAGGGAATAATAAAACTTGATAAGTATATTTAAATTTATATAGGACCGAGGATCAAAACCTGTGATGCATGATAGCAACTTAAATGAGTAGTGTTATCCATTATCCTGGATAAAATAAGTGCATTTTTTTCTTCTCTTACTAAATTCGGTAATATTTTGTACTTTATTTTGCTATGAAGATTTCACCCATTAATGTAACTGATGAACTGAGGAGAATTTGATCTCCTGTTATACACGTAAATCTTATTTTTTATGTGATTATACTGCCACATATTTGGTCAATAGAGACTTGTTTGTAAGTGGCATATATGTGAAAACGTATGCTTAAAATTCCAGCTTTCCTTACTTGATGCCTTCAGAAATATTTTTAATGGGCCCCTATCTGACCCTGTAAATTTTTCAAAATTCAAATCTAAAGAAAAACAAATGGCAGCAGTACAGAAAGCTACTCTCCAAATTTCAGCTCTCTATCGTTTGCAGTTTGTCATACATAATTTCAATTTAAGCATGTGCACATACAGATGCCAAGTGAAGCTATAAGCACATTTTTTTTAAATGCTCTAAAAAAGTTAGAACTGGAGAGGATTATATGATGAACTTGTAACATTCACGTGGTTCAATTTGATTTTCTGCTGGTTTAAAACTATCAACTATTTGTTATTAATAACACCAATTGTTTTATTTCCATTATTGTTTACATTAAAGTAAGCTATGGAATTACTTGATTGTTGCTTTTAAAAATAAAAGCATATTTACACTTGTTGAAAGGAGGATATAATTATCGAGATGAAGAATGGTAAAAAATGTTTAATGCCTTTCAGAATTTATTTTCATCAATCTATGATTTTTATTTCTTGTCAATTAAAGAAATCTCGATAAAAGTCATGATAGGCAAATTGGCAAAGGAAGCAGATGCAATTTTTTTAACAGTAATAACTCGATTCTTTAGTTTTCTTATGTCAAAGTGCTCTTTACTGATTGACGGTTTATGAATGATGAAAGACTGATGTTATGAAATCTTGTAACAATGTTAAACACATGTACAAATGTGGTTAACTGGTAGAAATGATTTTTTAAAAATATTTCATTTCATTTGTGCCAGTGTTTTCCATGGATAAGAAGTTTTTTATTGTTGAGACTTCCTTGCTGTTAAACTTTAGTTAGTTTACAAGTTGCACTACTTGCATGAAAATTTTAATTAAGAACTAAATTGCAAAATTTTCAGCTGCTGTTAATGTTTACAGGTTGAAATGATCCTTTTTGACATTGTATATACCCTAAAGTCTTGGGTGTAACACACTGGTCATACAATGTTTTAGTTTATTTTCGTAACCCTTTCACTGCTATGCCCGGGTATACTCGGTTTGACATCTCAGTTTTTCTTTATATTCCTGTATGTACCTACCCAGGGTGGGAGGTCTGGACCCCCCTCCGTGGTACAGACATTTGTGGAATCTGCGATAACCATGCTACGAACTTGCTACGTTACTTCTTGCTATGCTGCCACTTGCTGTGTTGAGTTATGAGAACTAAAAATATTATAAAAGTTTAAGGTAATTTATTTAATCAATTGTTGGAAATTGGGCTTTGGCCTCAGACCCCCCCCCCCACCTCCCAAAGTAAATTTCTGGGTACGTACATGTATGTCTGTTTGATGCGTTTGCTTGTTCCAGTATGTGATGCCATCCATATAGTCTTGTTCTGAATATCTTGCATTGGCCTTAGTTCACTATGACATAATTGATAATTTTTTGGGGGCAATCCTATATTTATTCCCACCAATGATTTTATTGAGAAAATGATGCTATCAAAGCCAAGAACGTCTCACAGTCAAAATGTTTCCAATAAAGATAACATTAGCATGATTGCTAATTATGAATCTGTTGAAGATAATGAGCTAATATATAGTTCCTATGATATTACTAGCGATAATGGTGAAAATAGTGTAAATATACTCGGGTGCATGTAGTGCATAATAAAATTGGAAAATACAAAAAAGCAAGAATGCATTCACCATATCCATATTGCCGTTGAGGATGCAGATCTGGACAATGCATTTCGACCAATTTTTATTAATATTAAAGGTTTCATCATTTTTGAAATTAAAAAAATGCATTTAAAGGGTTAAAAGAAGCATGCTAATGTGATCACTGTTGTTTGTCTGTGGACAATTAACTTTTTATTTTAAGAGATATTTGGAAAATTCTTTTTGAATTAGATAATTCACCAATCGATGAATTTGACACTGAATAAATTTTCCTAGTAATTCATAGATTTTCCACTAGGTGGCTTCATAGTTGGAAAATTCAAAACTTTGAAATGTTATTCTAGCCAAACTACTTAAGCTACAGTAGTTAAGTTTTTATGGATGGGAAGTTCAAATGTGGCTTGTCCCCTCTCCAAAAGGGATGCCAAACCAAAACCATGAAAAACTTGAAGAAAACATCATTTACCTCGCTTTAGCAAAGGTACCTTACTTGTTTCATCTGCTTTCACAATTTACCTATAAGGAATACTATTTTAAGGGAGAAAACCTATGTATAATAAAAAACATTTTATTACTAAAAAGACATTATTCACCAAAGCTGTCAAAATCCTTGGATCACTTTCACAATTGGCTATAATAATCCAAGAGGTTGATTAGTCAGAAATACAAACAAACCAATTTCACAATTTAACTCAAATTCATGGACATTAACAAGTGAATCTGGTAACTTGTAAATATGAGAGTAATCCATTTCTCCCAATGCCTTCTTATTTTCTGTTCAAATGATATGTTGACTTAAATTTCCAGAAGTTGGGAGTTTCTTTGCCAGGCTTCCAGGTATAATTCTTACAATTGTTTCTTCGTTAACTCCTTGATATCATTCGCTACGTCCATTGGAGCCAAGCCCTATATAAGAATGATTTAGGTTTAAAAAAGTTTCCCCTTTTTGTCTGTATCTCTGTTAGCCATGTTCTAAGCATTCTACAATTCATCCAGCCTTTAAGATTAATGCAAACTATAACATACTTTGGAAAGTTCTCTTTTGGAATATTTTTGTGTTTATAAATGACCAGTGGTGGAAGCTTTTCTCAATGTGCTGTCACTGATAACACTGCAACAAAACCATTTTTCTCCTTCTGCAGTATACATATGTAAGAAAGCTCCTTACACTTTTTGTTCAGGGAGGGAATTTTACTACCGTAAATACCTGCGTATAATGCGCACTTTTTTCGAAATATTTGAGTTAAAAATTAGAATGCGTGTTATACGAGGGTACATAATCTTCCTATTTTCATTTGACCCCATATTTCCACAATTTCGGCACAGTAATTACTACCCGGGTATCCTCATAATTTTATTGGTGATTTTTACGAAAAGTAAGATAGATAATAGTTAAAATTTATTAATTAATTTTACAAACATTCATTAATTAGATATGAAAAGAATGAATTCAGTATTTATTCATTTTAAAAGCCAAGAAATATTTCGTCACCGGACCATTCTTCTTCGATATTGTTATCGGAATCGGCATCTTACGCATGACGTCACCCTACACCGGCGCCCGGCCTGGTGATACGTGATTTATTCTTGATTCTTAGAGTCTGTAGTTAATTATGGTTATTTGCTATCGTGTTTACGTGCTCCAGAGTGTTCTAATAAGGGTAAAACTGAAGGTTGGGCGAACCCGTCCACCTTAGGCGTGACAAAAACGTATGTAAAAAATAGGATTATCGCCATTCCTTCATTTTATTAGCTCAAAGAATGTCATATGCCATACTATAAAATTAATATAATTCGATTTATTGTGTATATCCTAATATCACCTTGTAAGTAAACAGAGTATGTAATGATTGAGTTAGTTGACGATCTTTTGGAACGTTATTCGAAAATTTCATTTCGCACTTATATTATGTTACCAATTCATAATACCAATAATTCGATCATTGCTTTAGAACACGTTACACCATCTACTTTATTCTGGAACGGTAACGCTAAAAAAAATCTGTGCGCACTATACGCGGGTACATAGAAAAATCATAGATTACGAGGCTGAAAACCCCCCTGCGCGTTATACGAGGGTGCGCACTATACGCGGGTATTTACGGTACTCATTTTTTTGTTAAATTTATTTTGCTATTTTTCAAGATATTTTAAATATATTCATGATCTTATGCAAAAGTAGGTACATGAAGTAACTTTTAAATAAAGCTTTAAATGGATGCATCATTCCTCAATATGTGTTGGACAGTGCACAAGTACCCATTATACATTTTAAGGTAACATTCCATCTCTACACCAAGTCACCCAAATGGCAGTAATTTGTTGAAGTGCCTGTGTTCAACCATAATAGTTTGGGATAATTATCAGCATTTCATTATTATACCAGTGAAGTGGTACATATAGGATGTGGTTCTATTCAGGATTTGATTCTCTTAATTTTTAGCTGTTTTAAGAAAATAAATACACCTCAGAACAAGGGTCGTAGGTGCAAGTTTTTGGGGAGAGACCTAATATTACAAATGCTTTTCAATTGAAATTTGTACGCTGTTATTCTATCAGTCACTTATTTCAATGATACTTCAAATCACTTATATTTAAAAGATGATTCAACCATTTATGAAAGAATGTAATATTTTCTGTTTCAGAAACATCCCTTATGGTCCTCAAATTATCTTTAAAGTTTTGCCTGGTTAGTGTTGAATTTTGTCAAGAGATCAGTGTTAGATTTGTAAGTTTTCTGCCCATAGGCCAAATTATATTGCCACCTCCTTTTTGATGCTTTTTCCTGAATGAATCACGTATGCATTTGGTTTGTCTGTCCATCCATCAGCTGGTGGATTATAATAGTCTAATTAATCAAAAGACTGCATAATATCAATTGATTTATTCCTGCCCTGAAAACCCATTTTTATTGTCACTCCAAAATCTCACTGCCCTTAGACCATTGCCTGCTTGGGCCTGATAGCAGATCCGCTAATGTAAGTGATCCATCCTTGCATCAGGAAGGATTAGCCTTGCTAAAATTAACAACCTGGATTAATGAATCCCATTGATCAATGTGAGTATAAGTAATAATCAAGTTTTTACCAACTTTTGGGGCAAACCAGTGTTGTCTGAATGGTGATTTTTAATGCTTTTCCAGATGTTAAATTGTAACTTCCATTGATTTCATCAGCTATGATAGTATTCTATGGAAATATTGAAGCATCATGATGACTTTCTTTCTCCTGTTTCTCAAATACAGAACAAGTAATTCATACCTAATTTTGAGTTGGAATTATCCTTGTCAAATTATTTTATAGTAAATTAATGTTTATCATTGGATTGTTAAAACTTGATCAAGGTCTTCCTTTTTGTATATTTTTCCTTTGACATATCAGAAATAATTGTTTAATTATGTATTCAATTGAAGGGCAAAGGTAACACATTTCATTGTTATCATCTTAGAAATAAGCAATGGTAAAATACTTTTTATGCATATTATCAGCTCATTATTGCTGAAGAAAGGCTGCTATAGACATGCTTTTAAGTATATCTTACCTACATTTATTGTCTTTTCTTAATCAATGTAGGTATATTTAAATTGAATTCCTTGTTATCTGATTTTTTCTCCTTAAAGGTGGCTCATTCTTGGGGTTGCCAGATGTCCTGTATAAACAGTGGTCTGTAATTTCATTGCGTATTGCCATTGTCCCAAAAAGATGTGTAACATACTTCATTATATATTCAATGTAGTTATAACTGACCACTGACTTATGAACTGTATAGCACAAACTTTCTAACATCCTTAGTTGCCAGGATTTTGCATAACATTTGGTTAGAGTTGGGAATAATTTTGAAAAGAGAAAAAAGTCTGCTATTACCGGGAAGCAAACCAGGGTCTTCCACTTGCCAGGCAGATATTCTACCACTGAACTATCATAGCAGATCAATTTTCTTGTTTCTGAATGTGGATGTTTTCTTGGTTGGGACGGAACTAGCCAAACTAGTATCAAAACTGCCCCAACGGATGTCCTCGAAGAGATACATCGAAGAAAACTCCTTCCTCTCAAATGGTGAGATTGCAAAGCAAGAAATTGATAGAATAATGTGATCTGAAGATCCTATGCAGACAGGCATAAGCTGTAAAGTTGGGAATAATTTTGAAACGAGATTCCTGGTCATAGCAGACTTTTTTCTCGTTTCAAAATTATTTCCAACTTTACAGCTTAGGCCTGTCTGCATAGGATCTTCGGATTGAATTATTCCATCAATTTCCATTTGGTTAGAGAGTTTACATTTGTCAAGGAATATTTGTTTCTTTGGTATAGCTTTTCTAATTATTCAAGAGCACCATAAAATCGACATTGTCTTTTGAATGTAGAAGAGAAACAATAATAAACTTCTCTATTGTTTCCATTACAATCACTGTAGATAGTAACATCCCACCTTTAGAAGCAAATGCAAGTCAAATCACATTTTAGTTTAATTTATGAATGTTTTGGGTGCTTCTAAACTTATTCATTACAAAGTTAATTTAGTTAAAGATTATTTCTCTCTGAAATAAAAGTACATAGGTTAATTGAGGGTAAGGTTAATTTATTATAAAAAGTTTGTGTATTTGTAATAAACTATAAAACCAAAAGGTTTCAAAATGTTGTTTAAGTTGATACTTAGAAACCATACAACCAAGATACTTGTAAAAACAATTTTTGACTTATAAATTGTTTCTGACCAAAGTGTTCATATATTCACTCGCTATATCATAGAGAATACATAAATTAGGTTATTATTTCACGGTGGAGTGTAGGTCATACTTATCATAAAGGGATCAAAGAATGATGGTGGTTTCATTACATCTGTGGTGTTCACAGTATGTGTCACAACTGCCCTGCTGTTTCTATCTGTCCCACCATGAGCTAAATTTTTATAGTTATAAGTAACAAATGCAAAATTATAGAAACATTACATTTCCTCTCTTTACATAATACAGAAATTTTAAGAAATCAGATTAGACTGCCTCCCAAAAACTCACCAGTCTCCTTATATTATCCTTTAACTATTTTATACTGCATATGGCGAGCGATGATTGTGGAAGTGACCTATTTGGCCCTTGAGCAATAAGGGTTGGACACTACTGGTCTCTAAGATGCCATATGACCATATCTTCAAGGATTTAGGGTCAGTGCAAGGATATTTTGCACCCTAGACGAACCTTCCACCTTGTGCCACCTCACTCACAATTAACTTTCACAAATGAATATTATTCATTAGTATCATACAAATTCTGCTTTTATAATTTCAGTTATAGTCTACATGATAAAGGAGAATAATTTGATGAGTGAATATTTTCATTGTTTTTTACTTTGCACAAAGTACATCCTAAAAGAAATGAACATAGTATTAACACATAATAATTTAGAATTTTATTTCTATGCTGACCGTACACCAAGTCAAAGCACAACACTTTCTTTCTTATTCACTTCTGCAGGCTTTTGCTGCCCCCGAAATTGTGCCACCTACTAGTACTGATTAAACCGGCCCTGAGCTTTCTTAATAAAGTTGCTATAATACTGCATTATTATACACTTTATACTCCAGTAATAAACTATAGTAGGAATTAACTTATTAAACATATGAGATGGGATTCAGTGAGGATAAAATTTGCCGTTATTGGCGAGAGCACTGATTAAAAATGAAACTCCTTATTTCTTATGCATTTTAGTTTTCAATTTGAGGGTTTATAGGTTTTATTTACGTAAATTTTTGACATGGCACTAGTATTTCAGTTACTAATAATATTTATAGAAATAACTGGTTATAATCAAACATTTCTCGCTCGAGCACCCGTATTACATAATACGAGGCTCTTCCACTTTTTATGACACCTTCGAGCATTTTTTCAATGGTCGCGTAACCCCAAGTACAATTTAAAATAAATAGACTGAAATTAATAACAGTACCTAGTGTTGAAATAAATATCTCATGTTTATAGCGTTATGATCCTCAATTTTTTGGAGTAGTTTGTTTTATAAAGTTGTTCTTAGTCGTAGTACAACTTTTGATTTTAAATTCATGCATAAAAGATGAAGTAAGAATAATTATGATCTTTATTTTAAAATCTGCATAAGCATAATATACGAAATCGTCTTACCACTGGGGTTTTTGATGTCATATCAGGCACAAAGGCGGATTCCTTCCTTCGCAAAAATGGAATACAGTGAAACCTAATCATTCGCCTTGAGCCAGTAGCGTTCACGAAAAAAAGAAAAATATAACGACGCCCTTATATGTAATTATTTTTCTTTGCCCGATCTCTTCAATTTTCCAAGTAATTGCAAAGAATAATCATATTAAAATTTGATAATTCGTTATATCTCTTAAATATTATGTAACAATTGTGAATTAATAAAAATAGAATTCATTGTAGGTGTATAACATTGATCACTCCTTGAAGGAGTATTCGAGAGATATTTTAAGAATTACTTGTGACATTAAATTTACGTAAGCTCTGGTCTTGAAAGCTGGTTTTTAAATTCTATGGTGATAATTATTCAAATGCAGTAAACTCTTCCGTCATATCTCAACTGCAGTGTCTTGTTGACTGATTCTCGAGTCATAGGTAATCACACGACTAACATTAAATTCACGCATATTCCCGCCAATTCACGCTCGACGCGTGAACTAAATCAATAAAATTTCTCATTGGTTCACAGAAGTCAAATTATACCCTATCAAGATCAATTACTTGGCCAAGGTTGCGTCGGTTGCGTTGCGCAATTTGTTCCATCTGTGTTGCCGTGTTGCCGCACGTTTCCCGCGTTAGTAATTTGGCAAGTGAAACACATGTCTAATGCGCAATTTATTGCAAAATTTGAAAATGGTGAAAGGTCTTCAAGAAGCAGCCAGTGTACGATCAGCAGCCTATTCAAATTATATAAGACGTGCAGGTTATAGGGTGAGAGATGCATATTCCAATTATTTTATTTCCTCGAAAAATTGCTCTAATTGTAAACTCTTACTAGTTTACTGTAAATTTGTAGCTCTTATATTCTTTGTTGGAGTGACCTGATGTCGTATGTTTCTCAGAGCGCCTGCATTAAAGCTGAATATCTGGTAAAGTTTCTTGCATACCCTTGGTGTCGGTGTTTTAATCAATCTTATCCTTGTAAGCATTTGGACGAGTTTTTCTCCTGGAATATTATACGTTCTTAT
Source organism: Tanypteryx hageni (assembly GCA_028673005.1). Classification (NCBI taxonomy): domain Eukaryota; kingdom Metazoa; phylum Arthropoda; class Insecta; order Odonata; family Petaluridae; genus Tanypteryx; species Tanypteryx hageni. Next base: position 113,957,340 of record CM054116.1, read on the forward strand.
AAATTTAGTATGTTAAAATATCATTATGACTTATCGAATCGTGTTTATTTTTCAATAAAATATTTTTAAATATCTTCAAAATAGGATTTCACTTGCTCCAATTTTAGGGTTTCAAAATTGCGAGCATATCACAATTATTTTTCGACTTTAAATGAAGTTAATGCAAAATCAGCAATTGCTGGTTTAAATGAAGATAATATTGATCGGGAAAGTAAAAATACGTTTTATATTTGCAATATGAAAATCACGTACTTATCTTCAGGGAACGATGTTGGGTCCCTTTTTGTTATAGATCTAATAAGTGATATATTTCTGGCAGACCAATTTTCTCCTCTTATAGTGTTGCATTTAGCCTTGGTGCAAGTGAGGATGACCTAAAATGTCATGGGGTAAAAGGGCTGGTCCGAAGTACTGAGATTCTCGCCCTTATCTTGTATCGAGTAATTGGAGTAATAATAGCAATTATTCGTTTCCCACTGTAATAAATTTTTCGTAATTTTAATAAAGAGTTTTATTCGAAATTTTACCTATTGCGGCATAATTCTATTATTTGAGCAGAATTTTTGTTGGTTTATCTTAAAATAAGAAGTACAGGTGGTGTGGTTTAGTATTTTGAATAATGTACTCTGTAAAGTGGAATTTTACAGTGCTTTAAAATACCATAACTTTAATTTGGTTCAGTGGTGTAATAAATCAAAATTATCTTTGCAGGAAGCAGTGAAAGCACTCAACCTCCTCCAGACAAATGCTTCAGTTCTACAAGAAGTGCGTAGAAAACGCAAGCAAGGCTTGGCAGAAAAAAATGATAAATTGCTGGAAACGTACAGATATCTTAATCGTTCGGGAATTAGTTTAGAGAAGCTAGATGCTCTCCCAATAATTCATGTGGCTGGTACGAAAGGTAAAGGATCAACTTGTGCCTTCTGTGAATCCATATTGCGGAATTGGGGAATGGTAAGTTAACTACTACTAACAATTAAGTAGAATTTGACAGGTAAATTTACATAGTTGTTGGGTGCTTTTTTAAATGGATATTACAGGAAATTATCTAGAGAATTTAATGCTAAGGCTTGCATATCAAAAGGTTTTTCCTGTCCTACATTGAAGGAAGCATGCAAGGAAATGTCCTATTCAACATGTACTGTTGATATTTGGATGAATAGAAAAAATAAAAAAGTATAAGCATTTACTGTTTGGGATGATTATACATTTCTAAAGATCCAGTATCCATGGGAGTTACATTCCTGAGAGACATTGCAAGCTCCAAAAGCAAGTGCTTGTTGGGTCTCTGGCTCACAAGACAGAATAAATAACAATTATTAAAAATTAAAATATGTTCATTATAAGTGATAAAGCATATTAGGCCTAAAAGGTAAGAAATGTCTATTTCAATGGCCTGGCTAATCACAATCCTTCTTCTTCTTGTTTGCCTTTTTCTTAAGCTGCTCTACAATTTACTCCATCTTTTCTAAAACCCACTGGTAATCATATACCATGTTTTTGCTTTACGCAGAAAGTATTCCCTTTGTCACTCCTCAATGAATTAAATTGTCCACATCACTAGCTAGCACTAGAAATTTCAGCTTTGTCAGAAAAGAGAGTTGATTCATAATCAGATTTTTTTCTGATTTTACAAGCAAGCAAAATATTCCTAAATTATAGAAAGTTTATATGGTTTAAATTACATAATTATTTTCCATGGAATTACTTTATCATTTGTATATTGTATATTGAAAAGGGTAGAAAAGAATATAGAAATCAGAGTCGTGTGCAGTTGCATAACTTATGTGCTGTGCCACCTACTTAACACAGATGGTGAGGGCTTACCTTATTCTGCCAAGCAAGCATGCAAAATTTAAATCAGTTTCCTACAGATAAGCTTATACAGTCAAACTTCCATAATCTAGCATTCCGTAATCCAGCAACTCCTCTAATTTGGGCTAGTTCCAGAGTTCGGCATTATTCCTGTGAACCGCATTTGGCCATAGGTTTTGATCGTCATTCATGACACAGGTACAAATACTTTAAAAGGCCTGATTGGGAACAATAAAACAACAACTTGTAATGCATAAGAAATTAGTTAAAAACGATTTTAAATTAAAATGTAGCTTGTAAGTGCAAATAAATGTCCACTATTGCAGCATCCTGTATATTTTTAGAAATTATTTAGAATAATATAAAATCATTGTTTTTGATCGACAAATACGTTTATTGAAAAGAACAATAAATGAATTTGAGTAAAGAAGAAAACATTGCCCATTGCAAACTTTCCAAGCTACCCTAAGCCATTAAACTGCTTAATTTAACCAATGTCTTAGGTATGTTTATAATTGTGGATTTCTCGGGTTTTCCAATCTACTTCTCCTAAATAGTACTGAATTGGCAGCTAAGAAAATATACGTTCCTAATCTTTCCCCCTAAACTAAACTGAACTGAATATTCCTCGTGAACATGTTGAGGGAGGTGAAAGATAAAATATTTTTAAAGGAAATTCATCAATCCACTCACATATCTTTGATTTTTGGCAGAAACTAAACTCACAAAGGAAAAATGTAAAAGTGGAACTGCACGATATGATATACAGAGTCCTACAAGTTGAGAGGTTGTCTACACCAGTGATTCTCAACCATAAGTTAATCGCGGACCGGTGTTTTAACGGAAAGTCGGTCGCGGACCGATGTAATATCTCAATATTCCATAAAGGACCGGTAAAAATCAATTTAATCACCAAATATTTGACAATTTTGCACTTCAACAACTGAAAACACAAGCCTCTCATTAATCAGTGCTGCCCACTATAGAACCTTTATAAGAAAAATGGAATGTCGCGGCCCGGCCAATACTTAACCGCGGACCGGCAGCAGTCCGCAGACCTGGGGTTTAGAAACACTGCTCTACACTGTTTTACTCTGGGGTTTCCAAAAGTGAGGATGCATGAAAAGGAAATTCCTGTATTTCTTTGTCGGTGATGGATGTTGTGAGTGGGCAAAACGTTCCTGTACTTGGACTATCCATTTGAGCTATTTTACCATTATTCCTAAAACACTAAACCCCTAATTATGGCAGAAATGAGATCAGAAAATAGTGTCCGTCATGGTGGGTCAAAAAAACATAAACATAAGACATCCATTCAAGAACAAGTACAATTATTGAAAAAACTCGAGGAATGAACTTCAGTGAAGCGTTTATGATATTTTTAGTCTTGGATAATAAACAGTGCATATGTGTGTGTATATGTAAAAATCATCATTAGTAAATCAATATACATGGCAAACCCTGATTTTCTTAGTCCACTTCGGTAATATCCATTTAATTAGAGCTTGACATTTTTTGAAAGAATACGATATTTACACGTAACTTTGGAATAAGAATTAAGGCAGCGTATGAGATACAGACTACCATAAAATAAAATGCGTGGGTACCTTAAATGTTTTTTGTTTGTTATTTTATTATTATAAGTAAATGTTTAAATAACATTCTGTGTAGTTCATGTGTTTATGTTCATATCTACTATTCTACAAAACTTAATATTGTGAAGAGACTGACTCGGATTAGGGTAATGTAACTCCCGTAATCCGGCAAATTTCATAATCCGGCTCTGGTCATTTCCTGAGCTTGCCAGATTAGAGAGGTTTGACTTTAAGTTTGACATTTTTTTCAATCAAAAAGATTCTTAACACTTCACACTTGGATTTTTTTTGCTTTTCATTATTCATGGGGTGTCAGAGACATGACCTCTTGTGTTACAAAAATGTGCATGAGTACTGCCAGGTTAATAAAGCATAAAAAACCTGAGTATTAGATCAGTGGTTCCCAACCTTGATTTCACGTAGTCACACCTCTGACATCATGGATAAAGGCTGGTCACCCTTCACCAGGAAATGATGTGAACCCGATATTTTTTCACTCCACATTTGTAGAAGACTTGGAATGAGTGAAAAATGACTTTTATTTTTAAATGAACATAAACAATTTTTTACACCCAAAACATTGAACATTTGCAACAGAAAAAGTAATTATAAATATAAACGTTAACACTAAAATTACACATCTATCAATTTTAATTAACACATTCAGTGCAGATGACTCACACGTGCGAGTCAACCGGTCTTCTACGGAGGGGCGGACGACTCACGGTATGAGCCACCCGAGTCTTTCTTTTGAAAACGGTGGGACAAACACCCGCATGCAGCTTCTGCTTTTGTAATGATATCTCGCCTTTCAGTACGACTCGAGCTTCGTAGTGAATAGCATCGTTTCCATTTCTGTATTTTTTCTCTCAACCTTCCGAAAACCAGTGTTTAAGGTTTTATTTTATCATTTCTGTTCAATAATATAAATTATCTGAAGTGTTTCTTAGTAGGAGACATATATAGAAATATATATATAACATATTTCGCATATTTCAGGAGTTTTTCTATTTAGATTTCTTATTTTTTTTAAGTTACCTTACCGGTACCGTTCTTCGTCCAAGAAAGAATTTTATCGACATAGTGTAAATATTGGTTGTTAAAAATACTCTCGTTAGTATTATTCATCTCCTTTATATCCTTTTACAATTTGTGCATTAGATTTAATGTTCTAAAATTTTGTTTGCCGATTCAGATTGCGCCTACTTTTATCTTTGTTATAGACAACAATTTTTCATCTTATATCAGCTTCTTAATAAAAGTGTGGAGTTCGTAGCCCACAGTGAATGTGTTAAACTAATGTGATTTCTGCTGCTGAATTTTCTTCTCAAGAACAAAATTTGGGTGGAAGAGTTCTTGATGCAGCTAATCGTACACTTGCTAGGAGTTAGTTAATCAGAGAAGGCTTGCTCAGAAAGTTAGGTGCTGTGAGAGTTCACAAGAACTTGGATTGCCAATGAGGCCAAGCCATGATAATACTCATGTTTGTAAACTGTGGCCCAAAAGTTGGAACGGTAGTTGATTTGGAATAAAGAATTTAAGTTTAAATCACAATGAAGTTCATTGTGATTCTGTAAAAGAAAATGCCGGAAAGTCTTAATTCTTTATACTAATTACTTTTAAAATTGGTTAATATCTACAGACTTTGCAATTTCAAGGGAATAAAAATATAACAATTTAGTTTGTATTTCCTTTTCTTCAGTAAAATATTGTAATAATGAAGGAAACCCTTAGATATTTTCCTTGTTGCTAGCATCAGTACTTATAGAAAAGCCCTTTTAAAATAAGGTTGTTTTGACTCTGGACCAAGTACTTTTGTAACTATTTTTGTAGCTTTTATTCTAGCACAACTGTATTTGTCTGCAATGCCTGAATCTGGAAAATAAATAACAGAATAATGATCCTACGTAATCGATTGATAAGTAGCCATCAAAGTGTATTGTTGTATGATAACTAAATGCTGTTTCTGCAGCAAGAATTAGGTATTTTTTTGTTAAGAAAAAGTTGTTATTCTTGTGGATATCGATGAGGAACTGACATTTGCCATGAGACTAGTGGATTTCATATGTCATTTCATGTCATTTTTGCCACCATGTCCAATAGAAAACTTACTATTCTTGCAGATAATGCAAATAGCTACATCAGCTTTTCGGGAATGACTCTCTTGCAACCACTCATACCTTTTTCCCACTCAGAATTGAACTTAACATATCTTTTCATTTTTTTGGGTGTGGAGTTTTAATTTTGACTTTTTCCGTCTGAATTATCCATTTTGTCTAAAAAATAAAAAAGAAACACAAACTCGATTACAGGATGCCTACATTAACACATGCAATAGTAAAGTCTCTAGCAGAAATACATCAGATATATCCTAGCAAATGTTTGTCACCTTATTTAACAGGGCTGGAACGTGCCCCTGACGGCTAGTGTGTGTATTCTGTATTCTTCACCACCCACACACAAATATCTCCGTATGGCTCTGCTTTGCCAACTATGGTTTCGTGAATCAGTTTACTCCTGTTTGCTCTTGAGGATGTGTGCTGTAAAGCACGTCTGAATAACATACATAAAACTAAGTAAATGATAAAGTCAGGACTATAGGTGCCCCGATGCAAAGCATCTTTCATTAATTTTAGCATTCAGAAAAATTGATGTCTTTATTCTTGTAATCTTTTTTTAAGGTCTTCATTTTTTATATCGATTAATTTGTGAAGATTATAAAAACATTCAAAATAATTATCAGGGTTATTTAGTGCTAATCATTCTTCTTTCAAAGAATAACAGCTGTGTACAAAATGTTATTTTATAGAATTAATCTAAATATATCTCTTGGATTCTGTACAATTCATCTTTATGTACCTACATAATCAAATAGCCTAGTTTCCTTTGCAGGGCGTATTTTAAGCATATTTTAAATTCTAGTATATTTACTAATTCTTCAGAAGCTGCTAGTAATTCTTCAAAGCTCTGATCTGTGCGATATTCTATAATAAATGCCAATAAATTATCGATCGCTCGTGAAGCAGATCCGATATTTTAATTTTTATCTTGAAGCTTGAAGCTGTTAACTCGATTTAAAAGGTCTTTCTCAATGCCAGATTAACCAGGGTGCAGTGGTGCAGTTGTGCCAGGGCCCCGTGATAAAAGGTGCCCCACGGAGGTCCCAAACACTTGTGTATGTGGTGGAAGGAGGGACCTGTGAAAAATTAAGTGCCAGGATCCCCGAGCTCCTTAATCCGGCCTTGGTCTTGTCAAAGCACCAATGAACGCAAAAACTGAAAACCTTCAATTTCGGAACAAAATATAAGCCTCATGTTTTGCTAAATTGTCAATCTGATCATATTCACATATCTCGAATAAGGCATCACAGATTTTCCCGATTTGATAAATTAATGTCTACGCACATCAATTAGGAACTCATAGCAGTTAGGTACGTTAGGTCCTGAAGAACTATATTATGCCTCATTATTATAAGTTTATGGAATGCTTCACTTTACTGTTTTTCTTGTATTTACGTATATAATATATATATTGTATTTATTTAACTTCCTTGTAAGTTGCTCAGAAAATTACTTCTAATAATGACTAAAATGGCAGGCAAAGATGCTGGAATCACACAGTAGGTGTAGAATAAGACAAAAAATGACAAAAAATAATGGCCTTACCGTAATAATTCTGCTTTTTGTGATGATCTTCAAAGTGATCAAAGTTGCCTCCGCACTGGTTCAAGGTAACCTTCAGACTAAAATCTCTGGAGCGATCCATGCATATTTCCCATGCAATCCAAATGCATTCTTTTTCGACAGACCCCATTGTAGATATCTTTGAAGGCACTCGGATACGTGCAGACAATGTCCCTTTTCTTTCTCTCACTGTGTTGATCTGAATGAATGATGACGAAAAAGAAAACAGCCCAAAGTGCCTAAGGTTCTTTCTCCTCCCCAAGAAGTGTCGGGCAATTGAAAAACACATTTCGTCTGGAGAGAGAGCCATCCATGGACAAATAAACCTCCTCTGGTCTTCGAACCAAAATAGAGCTCGTATCTATTCTGTACAGAGACTTTTAGGAGTCGCAATTCTTCAGTCTATGCTCTTTGCGGTTTCAGGTTTTAATCACTTTCTCAGCTGAATGCGTCTATCTTTACGTATATATGGGCACACAATTGATATCGGTCACACCACATTTTTTGGTCACCCTAATAAGTGACGTTGGTCACCCTGGGGTGCCTTGGGCACCCGGTTGGGAATCGCTGTATTAGATGATATGAGGATCATTATGAAATAATAAAGAAATATAAATTAACAATCACTAAGGGCAGATCTAGAAACTTCCAGGAGCCCACCACTGGACCCTTTTTATACTTGAAGTTCCTACTCCTGTCAGAATATTTTTTGCTCTTGCCTTATGCACATAATCTGCAGTGCAGAATCAAGGAATTTTGTGCTGAAAGTGTTTAAGATTACATTCAGTGGAGAACAATGGCGATATTCAAAAGGGGGGGGTGTGATCACCCCGTTTCTCCCCCTTTTGGATCTGTCATTGGCAATCACTGACAGAATTCATAAATTCTCTGACTAAATGCACTTTCCTGCTACATGCTGGCGAAAATAAGCATATATTTGTTCATCATATGTTTGGCTATTCCTTTCATTAAAAAAAACTTCATTTAAAATTAAATTCTTATGATCTTTATTGATTTAATGAAATTACAAAAAACCAAAGAATAAGGTTACATGAAATCTCTATCACATAAAGCAATTGCAGTCATTTTTGTGCAGACATTGCTTAAATTTTTTTTAATTTTTGGATGAATGAATGATTAAGTTGTATATAATCTTAAGAAAACTATGCATTGATGAAGGTACTTGATGGATCAAGGTTCCACCAAAGTTTTTGTAGCATTGTCAAATATTTTTATGTATTGCTTATTGAAAAGCAAAGTTTTTCTTTGTTATTGTTTTCATCAGGGCAATATGAAACAAGCTTGGAGGCTTAATAGAGAAATAACTGAAGGAATCCGGCCAATTCACACGGGATTATACACATCTCCTCACCTGGTTGAAGTGAGGGAGAGGATTCAATTGAACGGAAAGCCAATTAGTCAGGAATTGTTTGCCTTGCACTTTTGGGATGTCTACAATTCATTAATGGAAAAGAGGGTATGTTTGCAGCATAAAACCCCCAAGTAGAAAAAAGTATCCAAGTATCTATAAAATTACTAATTGTTTTGCTGCTGATAATTCACTAACAGGTAAAAACCCATTGTTATTAACAGAAGGCTTCTTTGAGAAGTAAGTTTAATTTAACCCATTTATTTTATATGTATGATTACCTAACTGTTTGCCTATAAACCCACATCTGCATAAAAACTTTTTTTCAGACATAGGAGATTGTTATGAAATGTTATCCCCGCATAATTTATAGCTATAATAATGTGACATTTTGAGTGCAGTAAAACTGTCATGGACAGAAAATCTCAGGCAAATCGGAATTACCAGCTTGTAAAACATCTCAGTTGGTAAGAAATTGTCTCAGGTTTCATAAAATGAATGTTCTGCATGTATTTCATTGATCTGAAAGTTTAGGATATAAATTTTAAAGGTTGAGTCAATTCATATTTGAGTGTACAGTACTCTAAAATATTTTGATTGCATTTTTTATAAAATTGAGAAAGCATGAGTAGGTGATAAAAATAGTAAAACAAAAATCATTAATGAATTATGAGGTGCTGCCTGTACTAATTTCTAATCTAATTTGTATCTTCTTATAATAGATTCAAAACTAAAGTAAACTTTCTTACCAACACTCTTCTCTCCTTCCATGACTTTCGGGATTCTACCGCGTGTTGTTTCTTCTAGTGACGACTGTTTCGCCTCCATTCCAGGTGGCATCTTCAGGTCTGATGATGCCACCTGGAATGGAGGCGAAACAGTCGTCACTAGAAGGAACAACACGCAGTAGAATCCCGAAAGTCATGGAAGGAGTACGAAAACACTGCAGAAGCCTTCGTATTAACACTCTTCTCTGTTAATGTTAGATCAGTGGTTCTCAAACTGTGGTTCGCATAAGATTTTCAGGAGGGTTGCAAAGATGGAAAAGTGTGTATATAAAAGTTTCAATATTTAATTTCTTCATTAATTTTAATTACATAATTTTCTCTAAACATTCCAATCGCATTTTATATTTATTTGTAGACGGAAGGGATTGAGGGAGTTTCGATAATGTATGCTGCCTTAATAGGTGGTTGCGACAAGATAAGCTGGGTTCACAGGTGCATAAAGTTTGGGAACTACTGCATTAGTTTATGTAAATTCAGGCATAATAAAGTATGTTAAAAATGAAATTGATCTTTTAGAATGTTATGTTACCTACTACGTTTAATTCAAAGGTTTGAACCATCAGGATTCTTATAATTTCTATTTACTTTTATGACTCAACTTTTTCGATTTAATGTTTTATATTTTCCTTTCATAATAAGTGATTTGTATTAGGTCATTTAGGATATAACAAAGAGTGATTTTATGTTTCAGGAACATGAGGGTGATATGCCTCCATATTTCAAGTTTCTCACAGTCCTTGCCTTCAATGTGTTCATCAAAGAAGGAGTAGATGTAGCTATAGTTGAAGTTGGCATAGGAGGAGAGTATGACTGCACCAACATTATCAGGTTGCTCTGCATGTTGATTCTTTTCTGTTTATAGCATTTGGTTAATTTAATTTTCTGAAAAAATGTAATATCAGAACATAATTGGTGAAGATGCTACTTTGTGAAATTTCTTGCTAAGGTTTATTAACAACACTAATAGAGATACTAATTACCCTCTGTACATAATTCCATATGGCATATAAAATTAGGTCCTGATGAAGAGTTTTGACTTACAAAGTGGTTATCGAGATCAATCTTGTGTGAAATGTTAGAATTTTTAGAACTTAATTCTGATGAAGGCATATTCCATAGTTTCCACCAAGTCAGGAATTGGCTGTTATAATTATATTCCTCAGGATCAAAATTTTGTTCTAAAATTTTATTTATTTGTTTTTAGAAATGTTGTTTTTGTGAGAAATTTGTTGCTTTATAACGGTTTGTTCCTTCAATTAAAAAATAAGTGGTTATTACCTATCTAGTCACACATTAATTCTGCAAGCAAGGATTGACAATCTAAAGTAAGAGAAGGCCTCTGTACATGTGCATGAATACTGGCCTTCATTCACTGAAATCTAAAGTTTTATTTTTCTTGTATTGATTTAGGAAGCCTGTTGCTGTTGGAATCACTTCCCTTGGCATTGATCACACAAGTATTCTAGGTGATACATTGGAAGAAATAACATGGCAAAAGGCTGGTATATTAAAGAAAGGGGCTCCAGCATTTACATCTATCGGTCAGGATCAAGCTGCCCTTGCTGTGCTCAAAAAGAGAGCCCAAGAGAAAGAGGTAAGTCTCTTCTTTTATTCAAATTCAGAATACAGTAAAACCTCTGATAAACGAATTTCAAGGGACCGAATTTTTCGCCTATTTGTTATTCGGGAGTTCGTTGTTCGGAGGAGCTGGGCGTTGCATAACTCCAGGGGCCGGCCAACTATTAGATTATACCAGGGGTTCTTAACTTGGGGTGTGGGAAGGGAGTCCAGGGGGTGCGGGAAGGGAGTCCAGGGGGTGCGGGAGGAATGTCGCCTTTCAGGTTCGTAGCGCCTACTTACAAAAATGAAAAGGGATCTCTGGGAAAACCATTGCAACCTAAATAATTCCTACCTTACATCTGCTGACATGGGTATCACCATGTGGTTAATCCCTTTTCTGGGAAATTGCGACGAGAGTAACTGAACAAATAAGAGGCATTGGAGCAATACAGTAGCGTAGGCCTATGGCATCCATGCCGCCGATTGTTCCTTCCCTACCCCAAGAAATATCAAGCAGTGCAAAAACGTAAGAAGAGAGGCGAGAGGCAGCCTAAAATATCATAAAACATTCCACCAACGCAGAGGCGAGCGAGAGGTAATGAGGGTCGAGGGGTAAATTGCTCTGCTGTGAACCCTTGGCCTCCAGGCCGAACTCTACATGTTTTCCCCGCTTAAGAAAGATGCTTTCTTTTAACTTCCGAGAAGGGATTTCCAAAGCATTTGTTTTGTTAAGGAAAGTGGGGAACCTAGAGGTCACCCATGATCCATATTTATTTCATTGGAGATCACCTCCTTCAGTCAGTATTTCATTGCTAGTTGCTGAAGATAGTCGAGTTCTTCTGTTTCAGACTCTGCATTTATTAAAATAAAGGTATGAAATTTTTCATAAAATTATATATTATGTAGTACTTAATTTTCTAATATGAAAAATGCCAAAGCATACCTCAGTGCTTCTTGTGTGGGAAATTTTTTTGCAACGATAACATGAAGCCTTCGAAACTGAAAGAGCACCTTTCTTCCATTCACCCTGAGAATTTCTCGGACAGTCTTGAGGTATTTCGACAGAAGAAAGCTCGATTTGAGACATCAGCAACTTTGCCGAAACTTGGATTTGCTCCTATGCAAAAACCTTGCCTAGAAGCATCTTACAAGGTCGCATTTTTTATTGCAAAAAAACAAGAAGCCACACAATATTGCAGAGACTTTATTAGTCAAGCCTTGTGCCCTGGAGATGGTTGAGCTGGTGTGTGGTAAAGAACAGCGGAAGAAGATTGAGTCAGTTCCCTTGTCAAATGACCTTATTCATTCTCGAATTGCCGACATGTCTTCGAATATTCTTAAACAGGTCATGGAAGAATTAGAAGCTAGCCCCTATCAGTTCAGCATGCAATTGGATGAGTCTACCGATGTATCAGTGCAGTCAGCTGCTTGTTTTTATTCAGTATGTGCATGCTGGTACCATAAAAGAAGAATTTCTCTTTTGCGAGCCTATTCTAACAACCACCAAGGCCTCAGACATTCTTGAAATTGTGAAAGGTTTCTTTGCCAAGCAAGGGTTTGATTGGAAGAAACACCTCGGTTCAATATGCACCGATGGAGCACCTTCCATGCTAGGAATGAAATCTGGATTTTCCGCACTGATAAAGAAAGAAGCTCCACACGTCATTGTTACTCAATGCTTCCTACACCTTCATGCTCTGGCTTCTTAGTCCATTCCAGAATCTCTGAAGGATGTTTTGTCAGTAGCAGTGCAAGTAGTCAACTTCATTCGTGCCAGAGCCTTGAACCATTGCCTGTTCAAGCAGTTTTGTAAGAAAATGGGGGCAGACACGAAGTTCCTTTATACTACACAGAAGTCCGCTGGCTTTCCAGAGGTCAAGTTTTAAAACGTTTGGTGGAACTTCGTGTTGAAATCGCTCTTTTTTTTTGAGGGAGAAAGAAAATCCCCTTTCTGAGCGGTTTGAAAGCAAGGATTTCATTCTTGCCTTGGCATATTTGGCAGATATATTCTTTCATCAGAACAACACAAATATGTCCATTCAAGGCGCGTCTGTGACTATCATGGATACTGCTGAAAAACTGATTGCATTTCTGGGTAAACTGTCCCTTTGGCAGAGAAGAGTGCATAACAGACATTATGCCAATTTTCCGACTCTTGAGGAAGTACTTTTTGAGGCAGACATGAAAGGTGATAAAATATTACCATTTAGCCTCCAGGAAGAAATCTGCAATTATTTGGAGACTCTTCAAACAACTTTGAATGGTTATTTCAGCTTGGAAGGTATGAAAATCGACTCATGAATTCACAATCCTTTTCTTCCTAATCTTGATGACATAGTAGATTCTGACTTAGCAAAAGATGACTTAATCGATTTAAGAACAAAGGAATTGTTGAAAAGTGAGTTTGGAGCAATTTCTCTTGCTGAATTCTGGTGCTCTTTGGCTCATGCTTATCCAAAGATTGTGAAGCGAACTTTATCAGCCATTGTTCCCTTTGTTACAACATACCTATGTGAGTCAGATTTTTCAACATTGGTTGCCATGAAGACGAAGAACCGAAACAGATTAGGTGCTGCAGATGACATGCGAGTTGCTCTGTCCAAAACTGTTCCGCAATTTCAAGCTTTGGTTGACGCTAAACAACAACAACGATCCCATTAAAATTGAAGAAAAATAAGTTGATTTATAAAGACAGTATTTCTTTTTGATAAAATTTTTGAAATTATCTATGTTAAATTTAAAATTTGTCACGTAAATATTTTTAAAAATTGGTTTGTGCATTGAAATTTTAATATGTTATGGAATTAGTGAATTCTTATTGGGTTTATCATCTGCATTATATTCTTATTGTGTCTTTAATTGAGGAAACATTGATTTGAAAATGTAATAATGTAATAAATGTTTGATTTTATATACTATACATTTACTAATTAATTATACCTAAAAACACAAACAAAATTCATAACTATGGAAAAATTTTTGATGGGGGTGTGGGGTTACCATGGATTGCTGTAGGGGGTGCGGGCCTGTAAAAGGTTAAGAACCCCTGGATTATACAGAAGCAACAGCATTATCCAAATGAAGGAAAATGCAATTATTACTGCAGATATGGCACAATCTAACATCACCCTGTAGTAAAACGCATCAATTACGGCTTCTCTTGAAAAATATGTAATATAAGAACTGACACAGCATTAACAAGTCGCAGGAAATTCCTACTACATAGGTCACAAAAATTTGTTAGCAAAACCTTTTCCATCAAAACTAATTTACACGGAAATAATTCATATTCACCATCTCTTAACATGATACATTGCTGCGAAATACTATCAAGCATCCCGTCAAAATTAGTGACTTGTTGACTGGATCAGGTAAATAAATATTGGAAACGTGATCCCTTTAAAATAATTTTTGTTTTTCAATATAGATCAACATTTTTAAAAATAGAAAAGTCTTTTGTTTAGCATTTTTCCGTATCTCCCGAACAATTACCGTCTCTACTTTCCTAAAGGAACTTATAGAGACACTATACTCCTCGGAATATAAAATATATTTTTCATTGGTGTCCAATGCCACACTCACTGCAGAGGCCATTTCCAATCCTTTGGACTCCATATGTGATTTTTCCGTTAAGCTTGTCATTAAAGTCTTGTCGGCTTCCACATATTCTTCAAATGTTGTTTCCAGATTCATGGTCTCTCGTAAACCCACCCAAAAATCATTTTCACTGGCCATTATAATCACTTCCATAATCGAGGGAAAATCCCGCCCTCTGAAAACAATATCTTATTGTTGAGGGTGAGACTTCCAGGCATCACACAGTTGCTGCATTGCCTGCAATATGTTCCACCTTAGCAATTTTAAATCATGGCAATCCACCATCCTGCACAGCAGAAACTCCCCTAACATTCTGCGGTAAAGCCTCTTCACAGAAGAAATGACCCCTCGGTTCTAGAGGCTGCAACTTACTGGTGCAGTTAGGAGGGCAGAAAATTTTTTCTAATATTTCTCAAAGTTATTCCCTCCAAATTGTGGGCAGGGCATAGTGGAGGAAAAGAACTATCTTCCTGTTCTGCCCTCTCATGCGCATATCCCCACCAACTAGCCACTGCCGGAATAACATGGCCGTCATCCACATATTTATGCTGCTGGAATACGGGCAAGGCATTTGCCTCACGTTTTTAAAACCGGGGTTTGGCGAATTTGCCTATGACCAACAGCGGCAACTTCTCTGACCCATCGCTGTTTGCACAAAAAAGCACCGTGGAGCACTCTTTGCTCATTTTTCCCCATAGCACGCCTCTCCCTTTACATTCAGGGCACGATCCAGCAGAAGGTTATAAAAAACCTGCCTCATCAACAATGAATATATTTTTGGGCTGTAGCCCACGCCGGTTAAAATGGGCAACCTCTCTCTCTCTCTCCAACCCTCCTCAACTTCCGGGCTAACTGCTGCCTCCTCTCCAGAAATCTTGAGGGTTTGTTAGGTTCAACCTCTTCTTGAATTTGTGGAGCCATCCATTGGATGCAATGAACTCATCCATTTCCAATTTCAGCCATCTCCTACGGGATAGGTCCTGATACTGGGATTAATCTGGTCCGTGCCTGCGAATGCCAGTTAAAAACTGCCTGATCTAGGTCCTCATTTACGCAGGTCCGGACACGTTTCCTCTCTGGACCCTGCACAGCCGTGTTCAGAATGTCGGAACGTTGCCCAAGAATTGTCGAAAGCATTGATGGTCAAATATCATATCACCGAGCAACTTCCGCCTTCTTCATCTCCTGGTCCACTGATTTTAGTATCTCTATTTTCTGCTCGAAAGAAAATTGTTGCCGTTTAGTTTCATGATCAGTAGACATGGCCTTAATAAATTAAAAATCAACATTACTTTTAGGAAAGCAGCATAAAGGTGTTTAAGTTTCAAAGAAAAGGAATAAGTACAAAGTGCACAGTTTTCCTTAATCAACAAAAATATTACCTGAAGCCATAGATTTATACCCGGTGAATGTATTCAAATGTAGGCAGAATCTTAAACGAACTGAATTTTCTTTCTTAACACTGAAACAGGGAATTTTATCAAATAATTTATCATTATATAACATAGTACCAAATTGTAGCAAAATTACTGAGAAGTTTTCATTCTTACAGGTTTATCCTTTATTTTTTGTGAAAAATTTCTTATGTTGAAACATTTGTCTCAAGTTTTTTTACAAAAGTTGTACAAAAATCGACAACTGCTGTAAGTATCAGCATTTAGATATAATAATTAACATTTTTCTTTCATTTCAGAGATGAGTCTATACAGCCATTTCCTGATTATTTTTTGTCAGCCAGAAAAGAATGATTAGGCAAAATTGATTTAATTTAGTAAAAGGCAAAATTTGACAGGCATAAATTTTTATGTGCAAGTTCAGGCTTGAAAAATAGATGGCGGACTAAACATTTTAAAAGTCGACAGGATTGTAGGTGTAATAATATATATTTTGGGATGTTGTTTTTCTGGCTGTTAAGAAATTAAAAAAATAAATTACCCATTAATTAATCTCAGTACTTTTGGTTTCTTAGTAATAGCCAATAGAGTATGCTTCTCGGTTTAAAAAAATGGTATCTTGCCTCCCTGCATAAACCTACAGTGAGATTAATGATTATCGCACTTTAATTTACCACAAGATTGCCGGGTATTGTAACAATTTATGATTTCAAGACAGTATTTACATGGTCTAATTTTGTGAAAGCATGGCTGCATGGGTTAATAAACTACAAACTTACCTTGAAAAGCAGCAGATTAAGAGCAAAAAATAAAGTGAATCACTGTCCACCACTAAATAACACGAGCAATAAATGCTTAAGTATAGGAACTTCTTATAGAACAAGATCACCTTAATGCAGAAAAACTCCTTATCGCTCAAAAACACCTCACACCTAGGACACACCAGTCAATGATGCTTGATTACTCAGCAAGACCAGAAATAGGATTTACCAACATAAGACATGCTCTGATTGGCTTTTTCAAAGCTAGACACTAATTGGGCCAATTATTCTCAATCGGTTTCCCTGCATAAATTTAAAAAACTGATTTGCTAATGAAATTTTATCTGAAGAGGTAAATATAAGCAGAAGGTGGTACCATTTTTCCCTTTGTTATTCAGGAGTTTTTGTTGTGCGAGAGTTCATTGTAAAGAGGTATTTACACGTGCTTTTAAATAGGGGTTTGACGAGACCGATGTCATTTGTTCGTTATTCAGAGGTGTTCATTAACCGGGAGTTCATAAGGTAGAGGTTTAACTGTATTCAAATTATGTAGACAACCATGATGTTATAATTTAGTGCTACCATCTTTTAACATATTGACAACAATGAATAATAATAGATTGTTGAGAATTAACATTTTAAAACGATCTTAATCATTAATAACAGATTAATGAAAATTAACATTAACAACATCTTCAGTTCAATCTTTGTCTCTAGGCTAGGCTGTAGTTAATGTTTGTTCCAGTCTATTTTCTAGACAATTTCCTGGGATTTTTGTTATTACACCTTTGTTCTTTGCTTTCGCCAAACTTCTGAACATGTACTCAGCCAGATAATACGTATTTGAGTTTGTTTTGTCTGTTTTACTTGGGTAATTGTGCATTCACATGGCACCATATGCTTTCTATTGTGTTTGTGTGAACTCCTGTCAAGGTCAACAAAGTTCATTTTGTGTTTTACTTTTAGGTAGACGTTTCCCCCTTGCTCCAGTTTCTAGTATGCCTTTTAGCAATCTCTCACAATTGTTGATCCTGCTTGTATCCACTTTCTCACTAATTCTGTTTGAGTTTTTGCCCTTCTGTTCCTGTTACAAGAAAACCCTTCCCAGATTTCCTCTCTACACCTCTGAAGTCTCATTTCCATTCAACATGGTGGCCTCTATAATACTTCTTTCTCCCAAATGTACTTTCATCAATTTCGAAATTACATTGGGACCACCAGTTTTTTGAGTTTTTTTCAATATACCTTCTTTATATGCTGGTTCCAGTCTACCATAAATGCTCATGAGAAACCCTACTCGACTATTTGTGCTGAAGCCAGTTGCTGATTTAATAATTTGTATGTGAGAATCATCACTTCTTTTAATGTTAATCAGCTTTTAGTAAACCATGAGCCATTTCTCATGAACTTCATAAATATACATTCCCCATCCTGTTCCTTCTTGTCACAACTCCATGCCACACCATCTCTTAAGCACTTCTTTTTCTTTGGATACATTCCTTTTGCACATTTCTCACAATTTAAGTCAATTTAATCACTGTCAATCAAAAAATTTAGAAATAACATTCTGTTGCATACCAAAAACAGGAAAAAAATTCTACTGAGAATTCCTTCATCACATAAGCACTGTTGACCTCTTATATAAGGTATTTTCCACAATTCCATCAGTTCTGTTTTATATTTCTTGATTGCTTCTTTCATTGGCAATTTATCGTTTTCAGGATTCTTTATTCCACTTCAACTTAGCTTTCTCTACATTTACTAGTAAACAGTATTGTCTCTCACTTATTTACCAATTTCCATTGGTTACAATCTGTTAGGTTGGTGAAACAGTAGATTTTTCTGCCACCAGAGGTGCTACTACTGATTTCATGGGGGGCATTATATTCAAACTTCCAGAATGAGTTGTAGGTGATAGAGAGAATGAGAGGGAGATGGATTGAAAGAAAGATAGACAAAGTGAGAGGGAGATGGAGTGAGAGGGAGGTAGATGGAGTGAGAGGGAGGTAGATGGAGTGAGAGGGAGATAGATGGAGTGAAAGAGAGATAGATGGAGTGAGAGAGAGATGGACAGAGTGAAAGGGGGATAGATGGAATGAGAGGGAAATAGAGGTGGAGGGAGATTGATGTACTGAGAGGGAGATATACGGAGTGAAAGGGAGATAGATGGAGTGAAAGGGAGATAGATGAAGTGAGAGGGAAATAGCCGGAGGTGGAGGGAGATAGATGAAGGTGGAGGGAGATAGACGGAGGTGGAAAGAGATAGACGGAGGTGGGGGGAGATAGATGGACTCCATCTATCTCCCTGACTCTGTCTATCTCCGTCGATCTCCCTCTGGGAATCGAAACTACTAGAAGTTGAAGGACAGGAAGTCAAAAGACCGGGAGTCAAAAGACAGGAACTCAAAAGACCGGGAACCTTATGAGATATCTTATATTTTTAGCTACCACCACGTCACCTACCGACAACTATTGTTAACAATTGACACTTAGTTACATCTTTGTAATGCTCCTTTTTCTTTTCTTAATTGTTGTAGCTTTGTGGCTATATCCAATATCAGAAGGCTATGGTTTGAGTTTATTTCTATTCTTTGTAAAGTCTAAAATTTTCTCGCAGTTACTTAAAATATTTATTTTTATGTAACCTATTTGGAATTTTTAGAAATATTACAGATATGGAGAAAGTCATGTGGTGGCCACATCAGATTTTTACATTTATCAAATATTAAAGCAAATATTTCAAAATAACGGAAGTGACAAGAGTAAACACCCAATTCCGGTTGACCGATGTTTACCAAAAACTAATCAGTTCTTGTGACTTTCATAAAAATGTTAAGCATAAAATTTTGTGTTGACCTGATTAATTGTTTTTGAGTTAGGGCACCCACAAAAAAGCTATCACATACACACAGAGACATAATTGAGAAAATGGTCAAAACGTGTTCAGGGGACCTCAGACTGTGTATTTCCATTGAAATCTCAAAGTTGATTTTTTTCATGAAAACAATACTTTCCCCTATACTACGTATGGAGAAAGTAAAAAAGCAGTAAAGAAAATTTTAATATTTCCTTGGCTTCATTTCTGATATAACGTTTTGCTCTATTTAGTCATTATATTAAAATTATGGAAATACATTTATTATGAGAAGGAGAAGCTTTTAGTAGACAGTAAGATATAATCGGGTTATGGTGTATAGCTGTTTTATGGTGTGCTTTTCTTCAAATGTTATTGTTTAGTTTCAAATATTCCATCGCATGGAATGCACCTAGTTTTGATACATTGTACACTTTCCCAATTTGTTTATACTTTTTTCCTTCTTTTTCACCTGTTGTACATAAGAATTTGGTAATATTTACTTTACATTGTTTTTGGTGGCTGAAAAACAAAAAGTATGAACTCCCAAAACTCGTCTGGTGCAGATGGATTAACTAGCAATGCATCATCCAAATTCTCATGAAAGTCTATGCTGAGAGATTTTGGATTGCTATTTATGTATAATCCAAACCTACATTTATTAAGTTTGAGATAAGAGATTCAGAATAAATTTAAATTATGAAACCTTACACTATAACTAGCACTGTTCACCATTAAGCTGCGACTCGCACTGAATGTTGTGATGGCATTTTATTTAATCAATATGATCCAAAGGTTTACTTAGCATATAGGATTCCTTGACTAATGTTTTATGCGCTTTACTACCAGTGTGGTTGTTTGTGGTGATCATTACCCCCTGAAATATTTTTGTTATTGCTCATTTTATTGTTTTAGATGCATTATTTATAATATAAAAATTTTTGAAGATAAATTTTATGCATATTTGAAATTAGTCTTTGGTCACATGACATTATTTTTATGTACCACGAATAGTTTTACCTTTTTGCGATTTCCTAATAGTAAAAAAAAATGTTAATGACTATATTTTTTTAAGGTGAGCTTGAAGGTTTGTCCTCCCCTCTCCTCCTATAATTTGGATGGCCGTAGCTTGCCTTTGATCCTCAACATGCATTCTAAGGTTCAGGAAGGTAATGCTTCCTTGGCACTTCAGTTAGCAAATACATGGATTAATTGGCACCAAAATTCTAATAATAATGGTGAGTTTATTCTTTCTAGACTACTTAATGTAGATGTTATTATTATATGGTCATTAAAAATAAAAATAATAAGTGCTTAAGAATCAAACATTGAAAGAGTAAGTACCTATCTTAGGTATTCCAAAAAGCCATATCAATGTCATGAAAACTTACCTTATTATGGTTCTTAGAGCTACTTAAGATAAGTAGAATAGAACTCTGATTATCAAAACTAATTGGGACCAACAGAGGTTCAGATAATAAAAAATTCAGAGAATTGGAGTAAAAGAAAAGGCAGCTATGAGTTTAAAAAGGTAAACACTTTTAGTTTTCGAGGTAATATAAAGTGTTTACCTATATTACGAATAGGTGTGGTAGTCAAGTGAAATTTTTTTTTACTGGTTGGTACGCGTAATATGAAAAAACGGAGAAAGAATGAACATCTAATAAACCAAGAAAGATCTCCAAATTTATCTAAAATGCCTTTTGAACCATAACCAGGGCCATAGTAGTTGCCCTAATTTCTCCAAAAGAAGGGAAAGACCATTAAAAACAGCATTTATAACCTTCAAACATGTCCACTCAGGATGGTGATGCTTAAAGTGGGTGGGACACATTGTGTTAGTATTTATGCAAAGGAGAGCATTCAGGTGGTGTTGGAATAGAGTTTTAAGGCAAAGAGCAGATTCCGAATGCGGAAGCATCAAAAAGAAGATGTTTTCTAAATCCAAATGTCCCAGCTAAGGGTCATAAATGTGTACATATTCAGATACACCCAAATGTCACAGTGTAAAGTTTAAGAAACATGCTCTAATTTAAAATTTGGTTAGAACCATCTAATAATCTCAGTTATACTGCTCATTTTTTCAATTTTTGATTTTTAATTGCTTATTTTTTAATTTGTTTTCTGCCATAAGACAAGCTTGGTAATTCTCTTATGAAATTTGTTCATTTCAAATTTTTCTTTGTGAAACTTGTGGAATTACATTCTTTTAATGTTTATCTATTAAAGTTAGTCTGCTCATAGAAAATGCTTTGAAAATGGCAATTAATTAGTTATTATTTAATTAAATAATTATAATAGTTTGCATTTTCACATTTCACTGGGATGCATTTTAATTGGCAGTGCTTTAAGAAATGTAATGATTCAATATTTTGGGATGATATAGAAATGTACTTAAATCAAATATTGAAAAATTTCTAACTAGATAGATGTTAAAAGGTCATAGTTTTTGTAGAATTATCTACTCTAATTTTTACTTTTAAGTGGCTATGTTATTTAAGGTTTCATTTATGCTTATAATATATTCATGTCTTCTTATAATTTAGGTCCTGATGTCATTCATTCTGAATTATGCATGGCTCTCCCTTTTAAAGTTGATTCTCTTATGGTTGCTGGGCTTCAAAAATGCAGGTGGCCCGGCAGAGCGCAAATATTTCCATTGCCCCTGAGAAATAGTCTGGATACAACCCTTTCAAACATCGCTTTGGATAATAGTAAGAAAAGTTTTTGGATTTTTTTTCCTTGTAAGTTTATAGGTAAATGTGAAATGATTTCTCTTGGCCATACTGTTGCTATAATTTAATTTTTCTGGGCTATATACTACAGTGGAACCTCGGTTTACGAACGACTCTGTTTACGAACAATTCGGTTTACGAACAAAAATCCCGACGAAAAACTGCTTCGGTTTGCGAACAGAATTTCGGCTTACGAACAGGCAGTCACTTGCTCCACGGACTGAGATCTCGGCGCGCCGCTGCGCAAAACCCCGGACAGACGCACCGGCGCTGGCGCCGTTGAGTCTGAGAAATGAGAGGGTATTAGTTTCGCGGTAGCGTTCACTCAGGATAGACTGCTGCTCGAGTGAGTCTTATATTGTTTTTGTATATGTGTTGCTATTGTTTCAAAGTTTAATTTACACTTAATTAAATTATCTTTTTAGACCACCATGAAGCCAAAGAATGATAAAAGTAAATTGAAAAGAAATTAAAAAAACGATAGAGGTGAAAAAAGAAATTATATCTAAATATGAAAATGATGTTCGTGTCTCGGATCTTGCTACGCAATTCGGTACGGCGAAATCATCGATCTGTACTATACTAAAAAAAGAGAGACGATCAAGAAAGCTGATGTCGCGAAAGGAGTAAAAGTTATTAGTAAACAAAGACCACAATTGATTGACGAAGTGGAGAAATTGCTGTTGATTTGGATAAATGAGAAACAGTTAGCTGGTGATAGTGTTTCTGAAGCTCTAATTTGTGCAAAAGCGAAATGATTACATGATGACCTGTTAATAACAAACCCTGGTACGAGTACGTATACTGAACTGTTCAAAGCTAGCCGAGGATGATTTGAGAAGTTTAAGAAGAGAACTGGAATACATAATGTAATTAGGCATGGAGAGACTGCAAGCTCAGACCAAGAAGCTGCTAAGAAATATGTACAAGAATTTAATGACTATGTAGAAGCTGAGAGTTTTCTTCCCCAGCAAGTATTCAACTGTGATGAAACTGGCCTATTTTGGAAAAAATTACCAAATAGGATCTACATCACTCAGGAAGAAAAGACTTTGCCTGGACATAAGCTAATGAAGGACCGGCTGACTCTTTTACTATGTGGAAATGCAAGTGGGGACTTCAAGGTCAAGCCATTGCTTGTCTACCACTCTGAGAATCCAAGGGTGTTTAAGAAAAATAATGTAATGAAAAGTAAACTGTCTGTTATGTAGAGGGCTAATAGTAAGGCTTGGGTAGCCAGGCAACTGTTCATTGAGTGGATCCATGAAGCCTTTGCCCCAAGCGTGAGAAAATACCTCCAAGAAAACGAATTGCCACTAAAATGCCTTCTTGTGATGGACAGTGTTATGTTATGGACAATGTCATCCTCCAGGCTTGCAAGACGAGTTGGTTGAGGAGTTTGGTTTTATCACAGTGAAGTTCCTGCCCCCTAACACGACTCCTCTAATCCAGCCTATGGACCAGCAGATCATTTCAAACTTTAAGAAACTGTACATCAAGGAATTATTTCAAAGGTGTTTCGAAGTAACCTCTGACACAGAATTAACACTCAGAGAATTCTGGAGAAAACATTTGAATATCCTCCATTATTTAAGTTTCATTGACAAAGCCTGGGGGCTAGTGACTCACAGAACTATGAAATCAGCCTGGAGGAAATTGTGGCCTGACCGTATATCTGGCATTGAGGGCTATGAGACTGAGTCTGTTGATATTGTCGATGATATTGTATCTATAGGCAATAGGATTGGATTAGAAGTTGATAATGTTGATGTGGAGGAGCTAGTGGAGGACCACAGCAATGAACTCATTACGGAAGAACTGGAACAGCTTCTTAATGAGCAGCAAAAGACGGTGACAGAGGAAATATTATTTTCATAGACTGATGAATGAATAGAAGATGTTCCTAGGTCCACGAAATGTGTGCGAAATGGAGTGAGGTGCAAAGTTTTGTGGGAAGATATCACCCCGATAAAACTTTATCAAATCGTGTTATAAATCTGTTCAATGATAATGTCATGTCTCATTTCCGCAACATTATAAAAAGCAAGAAGAAACAAATCTCATTGGATAGGTTTTTAGTGTGACAGAAACCTGATGAACTTCAAGCACCCGATGTTTTCATGGTAGGGGACTCCCCTTCCAAACAATAACACTTTACTATTTTGTAAGATAAGTTGAAATAAAGTTTGTTTTTACGTTTATTCTTTTTGTTTTATTACTTCCAATTCCTTTTCAGTTAAAACTATGAATTCTCATTGTTTTGTATAGGATTTCAAGCATGAAGTAGGAAATAAAGATAATAAAGGGCCATTTTCTTGGGGTCTTGAATGGATTAATCCATTTTACATTGATTCTTATGGGAATAATTGTTTCGGTTTACGAACAACTCGGTTTACGAACAGTTTTACGTAACGAATTAAGTTTGTAAACCGAGGTTCCACTGTATATTTATTTGCATATAACCTGCTCCTGCATATAAGCTGTTCCCTTGTTTTTTTAGTTAGGATCTAAAGGAAAAAAACAATCCCGAATATAAGCTGCACAACAAAAATCATGATTGTCTAAAACATTCTGCCAACCTAAAAATCACTAATCAATCCCCCTATATATTTTAGTTGGTTATGTGTCACATGTAATGCTTGACTGTGGCACCACTCTTAAAGAAACATTATAAAATAGTGGGAGAATCAAGAACTATTGTTATTTTTAACAAACTTTCCAAGTAGGTAGATGATTGAAATTTTGTAGGAATGTTTGATTCTTATAGTAAAAGCCATTTATGAAAATAAATTCCCAAAAAAGATCCAGGTTCATCTCTAGAAGATAATTTCTATTTCCCATAAGATAACATGTAAAAATCAATTTAGTGACCTGCAAGCTTTCATTCTTTTGCTCATAAAAATTAGAAAAATTGACCCTCGATCTTCATATCAGAATTGTTTTAAAGGGAAATGAACAATGTTTCTTATTCTTATCGTCGATTGTCCGCAAACACTCAAATTCAATGTTTAAATGACTTATTTTGGCAAAATTGAGCGATTTTATGAGGATTTACCTTGACAACCATGCCATTGTCGAAATCTAGACCCCATTATTGCCTCTATTCTCATATGAGTAATATATAAGCACGTATTGAGTGCCTTAATATGAGCCATGAAGCATTTAACATGTTGTCCAGAAAGAGGGGAAGAGATGCATGGAAATAAGGAGTGAGGGAGGGAGAAAAGAACGTCATTTTCCCATCATTCCAGTTTTTCGTATGACAATAAAAAAGGGCTCAAGGACAAACTTTTTCTCATATAGACCTTTTTCTGGAAGTCAGTTTTTACTTGTGGCCAATTATGTTGCACTACCGTGAACCAGAAATGGTAATAGTTATGTTTATGTTAAAAATTCACAATTACAAGGATAATAGAAAAATTACAGCCATTTTTTCACAGTGAATGTTGTGTATAAAGAAATTTTAAATCCCTAATTTTTTGTTATTAAATTTTATAATATTTAATTTTGTTTAATTTTTTCTTATCCTGTTGTTGAATTTTTAATGCATACATATGAATTAAAATGAAAAAATGCAAAAGAAGTGTATGCAGAAATATCTTAAATAATGTGTAACAGTTGTCTATGACAAAGCATTAAAGTTTATGATATACATCCGCTGTTAGAATTTTGAAAAAAATTCTAAGAATTATAAGTACGAAATTTTAAGTTAAATAATAAATAATATATTCCTTCCTGTCATATTGACGGGCTTTTGTACTAATATATAATAACTAATAATAATAATAATTAACTTCATAAATAGCATATATGCCGGTCTACAAGTCGACCTTTGAAGCTTAAAAAAAATCCTGTAAAATCTTTGGGTTGCCTTACACACCGGGTATAAAATGTGAACCATAAACTTCGGCGTATTTTCCGATGTAGATGGCTGCTATTTTGAAGCAGCTGTTCAACTGTTTGCCATTTAGCAGACGTAATTTAGAAGATTTGTAATATAATAATTTAAAACAAAAAATAACAATGTACGATCTATAGAAATTTACAAAAGTGGTCAAAGGAAATTTTAAAAAACATTCAAGAATGGTATTTTCTGCATTGCAGTTTAAAAACCATGAAATCCCTTGCCTTCTGTCAAGGTCATCCTTGGGAACAGATGTTACGATATTGGGCTCATTGTGATCTGCAGTAAATGAAGATCAGATATAGATATCAAACAGACAATTTGAATTCTTCCAATATAAAATTAATTGGAAAGTTAACAATTATTCTTTTGTCATGATCACTTTACTGATTATAAGATTTATTGAGTGAGAAGGTGACTTGGCTTAAATAGGGAACATAGTATGTAAAACTGAATTTTGTATTTAAAAAAATTGTGGCCGACTTAGACACCAGGTCATTTTAGAGACTGGCATAGACGGTACTTAAAAATATTGTTATTATTTATAATAATAAATATTTTGGTAAATAGTCTCTAACTGATCAGCAATATATTCATATCACAAGATGCAAATAATACAATCAAAACCAACTATTAAAAATCATAGTATATGCACGCACGCTGCATACAGAATTGGTGGAGAAATCAAAACAACTTCCTAACTGAAGGGGTCACCATTGAAATGTCTCTCCCTTTAGAATTATCAGAATGATACCAAAAATGGACAATGACTTGACATCTGACAAACTGCAGCATTTATCTTACGGGATTCTGGCAATTTCTGCTATGATTGCTGGCAAAATCGGACATTTATAACTCAGTCATTAATAATAACTTGTTGTGAATTTCAATGATTACCTCACATTTTTAGATTTTTCTGATTATTGCATGTAAGCCGCATCCTCATTCTGGAGATGCAAAAATTGGAATAAAGTGTGGCTTTTATTTTATATATATTGACGGTTGTTAGTGACTGACTGATGAGAACCTCCAGCCCGAACTGCTGACCTAGGATCCTGAAATTTTGCGTGAAACCTCTCATTGGACCACAATTAAAGAGGAAATTCCGAAAACAAAATTTTTTGAGTTTAAATATTCACAAAAAATGGAATTCCTTAAAGAAACTGTTTTTCCTTATAAATCGAGAATTGTGTCATGTAGTGTTTTGCAAAAATAAAAACGCTTATGTTTGTCTGTCCATCTGTTTGTTTGGGCAGTATCTCTGGATCCCTGCAACTTGGAAGGACCAAATTATCAGGATAGGGTGGTCTGCATGAGGGCTACACATGGTACAGATTTGGTATACACTATTCCCCCGATATCTGTGAGGGATGCGTTCTGCAAAAACGTCACAGATACCAAATTCGCGGATACTGGGCCTTATGTTTACATTATATCTTAGGATAGAGTCATCATACAAAAGAAGTAATTTCAACAAATTTTATGCGCTATTTAGGTTTATTTTTACTGGTAATAGTACTAGATAATATCACCTATATGAATTTGAAGAATATTTCATCAGTTACATTCGTTCTGGTTTGCCTCAAGTAAGGTTGGGGATCCTCATACAGTAATTAAAGAAGAATAATTGAATTTGTCCATTTTTACTTGCTCCATATACGAAGTATAGAGAAAGTATTGTTTTCATGAAAAAAAAATCGAATTTGAGATTTCAACGGAAATACATGTTTTAAGGTCCCCTGAACACGTTTTGACTATTTTCCGTGTGTCTGTCTGTATGTGATAGATTTTTGTGGGTGCTCTAACTCAAAAACTATTAATCAGGTCATGCAAAATTTTATATTTAACATTTTTATAAAAGTTAGAAGATCTGATTAGTTTTTGGTAAATATCGGTCGACTGGAAGTGGGTGTTTACTCTTGTCACTTATCCGTTATTTTGAAATATTTGTTTTAATATTTGATAAATGTAAAAATGTATTGGAATAAAAGTTGTAGGAAATTTCATTTTCTACAACCTTTGTTTGATACATTTTTCCATATAATGCATTGTTTAAGAGATATCTTATATTTTTAGCTGCCACCACCACGCCACCTACCGAAGACTATTGTTAACAATTGACGCTTAGTTACGTCTTAGTTACACTCTTTTTTTCTTTTCTTAATTGTCAACCGGAAGTAAATATTGACAACGATCTCAGAGCTAACAACATGTAATTTGCCATATAAATATGGAGAAAGTCGTGTTTATTTATGAAAGAAATCGTATTACATTGAGTAAATTACTATTAGCATTGTATTTTACTAGGGATAAAAGAAATAATGGCCTTGCATATGTGTTATTTTTACCTTTCCTTTGAGAACTACGAATTGTTACCTACGTTCGTAGTTCTAAAAGGAAAACTAAAATATTAAATACTATATTATATACTGTAAAAGAATATGACTCAGATACTATAAGTACAGTGGAAACCACTTAACACGAAAACGGATAACGCGAAATATCGGTTAACACGAAATGCAGGCTCGTTCCCTACCGGAGCCTATACATTTCAACGTATATTAGTTCGTTTTACGCGAAATGGTTAACAAGAAATTTCGGTTAACACGAAAAAATTTTTCGGTCCCCTGAAAATAAATCCCCATCAAATTATGTGGATAACACGAAACGACCCACTCGTTTCTTAACATAAAAGTATGAATAATCTCAAAACCACAGCTGTACCTCCTCCTTCCCCCTCTCTTTCAATAGGCATGGTCATTAGTAGACCTCAGAGAAACTCACGCGCCCCCGTTGAGAGGGTTGCTACCGAGATTTCCTTGGCAGCAATAAACTAAATTCTGGGAACTACCATCTTCGAATGAAAGGAAGGATTTGGAGGTGCATATTGTTATCTGTACTGTACCTTCCCTTTTCCTGTCTTTCAATACGCTCAACTCTTCCATTGCTCTCGTCTCTAGACCCCTACGCAAAACAGTTCTACTCAGTTGATTCCATTGATTCTGAATTTCCGTGTGGAATGGCTAGCGAATGTGTAACGAATCTGTGAGCGAAGTTCTTCTTTCTTTTTCGGGATCGTTTTCAGTTGTGATTTTATATTTTTATAAAAGATAAAAGACCCACATAAAAATGGCTGGTAAATTGCGTAAGCAAAAAGCAATACCTCTGAAAGTGAAAATGCAGCTCCTACAAGCGGTTGATAACGGTGATAGAACCAAAACGGACATCTGCAAAGAGTTCGAAGTTCCCTTTTCAACTTTGTCAACAATTATAAAAAATCGTGATAAAATAACATCTGTGTTTGAGAGAAGCATGTTTGAACCGGAACGGAAGCGTCTACGCAAAGCACGAGGATTTGGAAGCGGCGCTGATCATCTGGTTTAAGCAAGCAAGAGCCCAGAATGCTCCAATTTCTGGTCCTGTTTTGATGGCAAAGGCTGACGCTTTGGGATCAGAATTGAGCATTGAATTCAAGTCTAGTCCTGGATGGTTGGAGCGGTTCAAGATGAGGAAAGGGATAATTTTTAACAGTGTTTTCGGCGAGTCGGGAGACGTCTCCCGTGATATGACATGTGGGTAACTTCTACCTTGCCTAAATTATTAACAGACTTTGCGCCTAAGGACATTTTTAATGCTGACGAAACCAGGATTTTTTTTCGCTGCCTCCCAGAAAAAACTTTAGCTTTTAAAAATGAGCAGTGCTCTGGTGGAAAAAAATCTAAAGAACGCATTACGGTAATGGTGGCTTGCAATTCAGATGGTTCTGAAAAAATCCCGATGTTTGTTGTGAGTAAATTTCTGAATCCTCGCTGCTTCAAGAATGTAAAGAAGCTTCCCGTGGAATACACCTCAAATAAAAAAGCTTGGATGACGGGAAACATTTTTACAGACTGGGTTAGGGCATTGGATAAGCGCTTTTCACGCCAGAAGCGCAAAATAGCTTTAATTATCGACAACAGCCCTGCTCATCCAGAAGTGGAAAAGCTGAAATCAATTAAGCTGATCTTTCTGCCACCTAATACAACAAGCGTATTGCTGCCATGTGACCAGATTATTATAAAAAATCTAAAATTCCACTATCGGAAGTTATTACTCCAGAAATATTTATCTAGTATTGAATCAAATGAGGAAATTAAGCCCGTGACTCTTTTGGATTCCTTACATTGGTTGTATGCCGCTTGGAGGTCAGTTACAGCGAAAACAATCGAAAATTGTTTTCGCCACGCTGGATTTTCCTCTTCGCCAATAGCAGATAGGTTTTCTGGACAGGATGAAACTGAATCGACTACGGAAACTAGGGTAAATACATCTACTGAAAGTGAATTGTGCGATATCTTCGGTCGCGTGTCGTATGTAATGAGATTGACAACTGCCATCACGCTGATTGATTATATAGCAGTGGATGACCATATTGCCACTACACCACTTTTAACAGACAGTGACATTGTGGACATTGTTAAATCAAGTGCAGCAAAAGAAAATGAAAATAGTAGTGAAAGTGGAGATGACTGTGACGACGGAATGTTGTCAGTGCCAAGTGCTGCGGATATCCATGGAATGCTAAAAAGTGTGCGTCAGTTTTTGGAAAATCAAACAGATGGGGACAGTTTGTATGAGACGTTTGATGATTTGGAACAAATTGTCGAAAAAAAGATCATTATGAATGCTAGACAGAAAAAATTACGGAATTTTTTGTTAAGAAGTAGACAATTGGACTACTTTAGCGACCTTGATACTTAATATTTGTGCATTGTTTTTATGAAATTATTGAAATAAAATAATTTTTTTATGTATATATGTAATGAATAAATTATAAGGTTTTCATTATTATGACTAATTACTGTGCTGTTTCCATCGCATATTTGTTATGTCAAGATTTATTTACGAGCTTATATCAATATCTCAAATCAGTCTCAAAAAAGGTTTTCATGAAATTCGTTTAGCATGAAATTCGGTTAAGACGAAATGTTTGCGCTGGTCCCCCACATTTCGTGTTAAGCGGTTTCCACTGTATATACCGATTACTGCTTATCTGAGAGATACTGCTATCAGAAGTAAAAAGGTTTCCTAATACATATTTATTGCCAAGTCACGGCATATGTAGTAAATAGCACGGGGCATTTGAATAAAAGTTGGACATGGCAAGATTATGAAATTCTTGAATTTATAAAAATTAAGCTCTTACAGTCGAAGTGAATATGATTTAGAAGAATTGTGTAGTAATTTTCTTACTAGTAGTAAAAGCGATTCTACTCCTTCTAATGTTCTATAGTGAAAGCGAACAGCCAATCAAAAGAAAATGGAAAACTAAACTTAATAATAATGATTTTAATTGGAAAAGTCAAAATTATTTTTACAATTTTTATTTTACCATTTCTTATGTGTACAATAAATAATTTTAATGATCAATATTAACATTTTTGTCTTGTAGGTTGGGTGGTTTATATCACAAAATTTTAGTATCATAACTTTCATGCAATTACTGATATTAACTATATGGAAGTGGTTATAAAAATTTGTTTTTATATAATCACTTGTTCATGGTGGTGGCGGAGTGATTTGAGCATTGGCCTTCCACATTGCAATCCCAGGTTCAAATCTGGCAGAGGTTGGATATCTCAACCTGGGATCGTCCCGTCCCCTACTTGTGTGGTTTGAGGAGACCACACAAGTAAGCGCTCCATCCTTCAGAAGGGACTTTAAGCAGTTGACCCCCTAGGTGCTCTTCGTAAAGAGTATGCTAATGCCGACACTGGGTTTCCCTCCTCCCTTGTGAGTGTCTGGTGTGTAAGGAGTTATGGCTATAATAATCCAAGAGGTTGATTAGCCAGAAATACACACATACTTATTCATAAATTAATTGAAATAACCGTGCAATAATTGCGCAGGTCTCAACTAGTTCTTAAAATATTTTTCTTCCCATTATTTGAATAGGTATTCAACTACATATTATTATATTGCAGGTGTCTTGCCCTGTTCACTTGTTGATAAGGCCACGTTTTGCAGGCATTACAGTCTGCTTCTTCAAGTCAAGAAGTGACAATTTGCTCACATGCTCTATCCATACACAGGAAAGAAACCATCCTATGGGAAGAATTCCTCTCGCATTATTGAAATCCTCCAAAACACAATGCTCAACAAAGATGACTTTTTCATCAGCTTTGATATAGTCTTCTTCTTGACTAATGTGCCCATACAAGAGTCTTTTAATATTGTCTGAAGACTGACTTCTGAGGAATTTCCAGAATATTATGCGTATCTAGTCAAGTTCAGTCTCAAAAACGCCTATCTCCTGTAGAATTGCCATTACTGTGAACAAACAGGAGGATCTGCTATGGGATCACCACTCTCCCCTATCATCGTCAATCTCTATATGGAAGAATTTAAGGAGAAAGCACTGGGGACTTATTACAAAAGGCCTTTGCTTTGGGTGAGTTACATGGATGACACCTTTTTAATCTGGGAAGAAGAATTGAGGAAGTTTCTCCAGCACCTCAGCTTATAACACCCTGCTATCAAATTCACCATGGAAGTTGAAAAGAATGGTCAAATTCCCTTCCTTGACGTCATGGTTTCCAAGAGACCCACTGGAAACACTTAGGCATGCGGTCCACCAGAAGAAGACCCATACTGAATGTACCTGAATACCTCTCATCATCAACCACCAAAGAAATTATCCCTCATCTGGATTCTATTTCACCAAGCACACATGATCTCCAATGCGCAATCCCTGCCAACTGAGAAGTAACACTTGCTGGTAGCCCTACAAAGAAATGGCTAAAAGGGCCATTTGACGAAAAACCGAGAAGAGACCTGACCCCGCTGCATATGCCACCATACCTTATGTGGCCGGAACCATTGAGAGAATAGCCAAAATCCTCTCCAAACATAATGTGGTGACAAGATACAACTTCATCAGGAAAACCAAAGACTTCTTTCCAAGGGCAAAAGACAAGGTGATATGCAGCTACAGGAAATCTTATGTCTGCCAAATCGAAAGGGCCATCAAATGTAGACTCCATGAACACCAAAGAGTGCTGACCAACAAACAATATAAGCTATCAGCCATCACGGAACATGCATGGCCTGGACCTGAACATAAAATTAAAGTGGAGAACGCAAGAATAATCACACGAGAAAATCAATACTTCCCATGGCTTATTAGAGAAGCCATTGAGATAGCCAAAAACCCTCCTAACTTCAGCAGGGAAGATGGCTACCCACTTTCCAACAACTGGAAGAGGATTTTCCATACAGGAAACACCAGATCCACGATCGACCAATCACTGAACGGAACCCCCTCCCACCAATCACAACATGCCAGGTCTATAAATACAGGATGCCAGAACGAGAAAGTTGTCACTTCTTGACCTGAAGAAGCAGACTGTAATGATGGCAAAACGTTGTCTTATCAACACCCGCAAAGTCATGGAACCTGCAGCACATTGCTGCAAAAGCCTTCACACCAAGTATTCTTATTGTAATATTATATTGAATAGTATTTTATTCGTGAATTTTTTCTTTTGCAGATATGTCTGTTACCTTCTTTCTTGATGGTGCTCATACTGATGGAAGTATTCAACTTTGCCTGGATTGGTTTAAATATGCAACTCATATGGTGGAGTCATATAAAAATGCTGCTGGCAGCGTCACAGAAAAGTAATTATATTATAAAATTCATTGCAAAGTGGCCTCTTGGCTGTTGTGCATCTTTCTGTGTGTAGAAACTGCATTTAATTAAGGAAGGGTTTACATTATCCAAAATGTTTTTGAAATGAAATTTTCTGCTTTTCATAAGCCTTTAGTCTGTTCAGTCATTCTTCCCGTATAGTCTGTCTCAGGCCCATTCAGAGCTATAATGCACATCAATGTCTTCACTCATCTCTTTTTAATCTTTATCAGCCATAATATTACAAAAATTGTGTTAAATGTGTTCACTCATGGGCATATTGCTAAAATTTTGGTCCCTTTGTTCTGAGACTGCTTATAGATGTTTTCTTTGTCATAGAATATTGGGATCGGGAAAAGAGCACTTCAGAAGAAAGATCATCACAGACCCAGGCATACATGTAGAAGTTCTAAGGATTAGGGGAGGATAGATCTTACACAAAGAGCAAATAAAATCTTGAGGATCTAGGCCAGTGATGGTGAAGCTTGCTTGTCTAAGTTACCTTGATAAGAGAAACTTTGCATTTTTGTGTGCCAGTATCATAAAAAAATCTTGTCTATTCATAGAATATAGCATATAATATGTCTTTTCCCACACAGGAAGAAATATATAGTATAATTCAAATGATATATTGAAAACAAAGTAAGAAATATAGTTTTTTTTCGTTTATTATTGAATTACAGGCACTCCCCGGGTTACATAAGCCTTGACTTACGAAAACTCACACTTACATAAATTACTAAAAAAATTTTGTTATGTTTATGATAAAGTTTATGTTAGTGATTTTTGTAAGCAAGCGGGAACTAAATATGTGGGCAAGGTGTGGATTGTAATGTGGTAGCCCTACTATGCTACCCAGCCACTGTTGGCAATCTAGCGAATTTTTAGTTAGATCTAGTGACTTGGGATTCGAACTAGCGCCTAAAAAAATGCCACAGTGACTACCTACGAATATATGTGCACTCATATGAATACAAAAATAAATTACATTAAATATTAACATAGTAACAGTAAATGATGTTATTTCATTTTCATCTTATGCTATACAACAACACACATCTACAAGTAGCAGCAATAATTCCTCTAGCTAAAACATGATTTATACGTCAGCCTTTCAATTATTCTTCAGGAGAAAATACAACTGTTAGTTTTTCATTATACGTGTAATTTCCCCACCTCTGTTGTACTGTGTACTATCCGTAGTAATTTTCAACTTATGCAAATTGTGAATTACGCACAAAACACATAATGCTTGATCGTTCTTTTCAATCACACCATATCTTTCAGTCCACCAATCCTGAAAAATCCTTCTGCTTCCTTCACAAGAAAATTTTGTTTTTTATTCCTCGATTCCAACATTATTCAAAGGTAAAAATTTTAAGTAACATAACAGGTATTCCCAAAAACAAAAATTACCTAAATTCACTTGAAAACACTTTAAGTCATTTGGTCATTTCCAAGCACTCGTAAACATCGCTTTCATGCACTGTTCAGCAAAGTTTTACTGATGAAGTTGACTGCCGGTCAATTAGAACCCGATATTCAATTTACATAATTTAACTTCAAATTTAAGCATTTAGATGTCTGAAGTTCCTCAGGTTTCCAGTAATCAGTAGTCTTCATAAGGGCTTCTTCCTGATTAACCTGTCATAGAGAGGCGAGAAATATTCCCACCAAATACGAACAAAAACTCTTAGTGATGTTCAAGTTATTATGTCGTAAGTATATATGAAGTGGGTGATTGATGAATTGTTTTCTAAACAGGCCTCAAGTTTTCATTACGTTCTGTTATTTCAGGCACACTAAGATGCTTCAGTCTGCATATCAGTCAAGATACATGGACAAATGAATGCAAACACTTAGATAGCAGGTCTGGAGACCTGTCTGTAGAATGAGGAAAGAGATGGTATGATGATATTATGATTTTGGGAGAGACATTTTTAACCCTTAAAATGAACAAAAGGATGTTAGATAAACTAACCTATGATAATGAACAAGCTTATTATTATGCCAAAGATTTAGGTCTAATAGTAACAGATGGTCAAAGAG
Source organism: Tanypteryx hageni (assembly GCA_028673005.1). Lineage (NCBI taxonomy): Eukaryota > Metazoa > Arthropoda > Insecta > Odonata > Petaluridae > Tanypteryx > Tanypteryx hageni. The sequence continues at coordinate 113,993,113 of CM054116.1, forward strand.
TTCTGAAATGTGACTCAAAGATGAATCTAGAAAAAGACCAAGGTCATGGGGTGAATGGAAGATGGTGATGTGTATGTAATAAAAGAAGGTGCTGCTGTAGGAAATTTAGCATTACAGGCTGTCTTTGAGTTAATATGGTCATATGTAGAGAGGAAAACTCAGCAAGAGACATCAAATGAATCTAATGTATCTATAAGCACAATTAATGATTATTTCCAATTGTTTAATAGGATTTCAGTAAGCAATTTAAATTTTGAACAAATGGGAGATGTAGATAGTGAAATTGAAGCTGATGAGACACGTATAATTACTCAAAAAATGAGATAGGTCGTAATTTAGTTTGTCAGCAATACTGGGTTCCAGGGTTAATTTGTAGGCAAACAAAACAAGGTTAAAATTAACAGAAAAGCGTGACAGTGATGCAGTAAATGAATTTGTTCTTGGTCATGTTCAGGTAGGTAGTAAAATGTATACAGATGTTATTAATCATAACGTAGAATTTGTAGATATCAACAATCCAAAAATTCATACTAATAAAAATCAGATATGGCCACCACATGACTTTCTCCATATCTGTAATATTTATAAAAATTCCAAATAATAAATATTTTAAGAAACTTCGAGAAAATTTTAGACTTGACAAAGAACAGAAATAAACTCAAACCATAGCCTTCTGATATTGGATATAGCAAAGCTCCAACAATTAAGAAAACAAAAAGGAGCGTTACTAAGACGTAACTGTCAATTGTTATCAATAGTCGTCGGTGGGTGGCATGGTGGTGGCAGCTAAAAATATGATATATCTTAAACAATGCATTATATGGGAAAATGTTTCAAACAAAGGTTGTAGAAAATTAAATTTCCTACAACTTTTATTCTATTACATTTATCAAATATTAAAGGAAATATTTCAAAATAATGGATGTGACCAGAGTAAACACCCACTTCCACTTGACCAATTTTTACCAAAAACTAATCAGTTCTTGTGACTCTAATAAAAATGTTAAATATAAAATTTCACGTTGACCTGATTAATAATTTTTGAGTTAATCTCTGGTTCGCAAGAAAATTTTGGTAATGACGTCTTTTTCACTTTCTTGGTTCTACAATTCTTACCAATATTTTAATTGCTTTCAAATTAGTTGCATGGTTTTATTTTCAATTTTTTCTTGCGCTTCAAGAATTATATTTGAATTTTACAGGATACTAACTAGAAACTGACGAAAATATAAAAGATTCTGATTTAATTGTGAACGTTTCCATACAATGTGCTATATAAACTTTTTATTTTTCATGAATTAAACGCGTTCAAAAAGGTTGGTTTTTACAACTTTTACTTTCCATTATAAGGGGTTCACTGCCAAAACTGTCACAACTCAAGAGGTTCATGAAGATAAAAGGTTAACCCAAGGGGTTCGCGATAAGAAATACGTTAGCTCAAAGGATTCGTGAAGTGGAAAAAGATTGGAAACTGCTGATATAACCGATGGTAAATCGTAAATGAAGCCTCTCTTTCACATTGTTTCAATACCTACATTTATTAGGTTTCGGGGATCATTTTTGTCATGTCGCTGAATTAGCAAGTGGCACATTTTATTTCTTATTCCACTTTCTGGCGTGCCAATCAAAATCGTTCTGCATGCCACCCTTGGCACACGTGCCATAGGTTTGCCATCACTTGGACCTGCTTTCACAACTCAAGGAGAAGCAATAGTGGGTGCTCGAACCTGTAATGGTCTCCCAGTATTAACCCTTACTTCCTTTTGGGCATCAGTGTTTTGTGGGCCATTTTATTTAGTTGTTAGCGAACCACCAAGTAGAGCAGTAGTAGACTTAGGTGAGTGAAATTTTTGTAGTCTTTCGCCTTCATAACATTGTTATATCATTTGTTATATTTTTTTATATTCTACTGGTAGTTGCCCGTCGATAAATTGACTTGTCTTGGTGGTAAGCCTTCTGTCGCATTACTAAGAAGCTCGGCAACTGCAAGGTTTATTTCCTGCTACTAATGCCCGCTAGGAGCGCCACATTAACATCAACCACTACAACTACGTTGAGCAGAGCTTAGCCAGTCACAAAAAACCTCAATATCTTGCCAACAGTATGATCGATATCAGTTTTATAATTATCCTGCAAAATCTGCAGGTCAAGACGTTTAATTAAATGCATCACACGTTAAGGTGACTGTTACCTTCGATTTAAAAACCTCATTTTTTATGCTATTAATATATAGATTATTATCGCTTTATTGGTATATTGTCATTTTTATATTTGTTATTTGGAGAAATGGCTTTGAAATGTAAGATAGTGGATGTGGAGCTTTATATTGATAGTGATTCAGATGCATATGAGGAGGAAAGTGAAGAAAGTGAGACTCCACAACCAGGTTGTGTCAGGTTTGGGAATGGGTAGGAGCCATGCTGCCAAAAATCATTATATACTAAATGAGAGAAATGCTTCACCTGTTCTAGCCTTTTTGCATCCACTTTAACATGGACTCTCATGAGTGCATTTTCATCCAGTTAGCCATTTGTCTTTTCTCTTCATCATTCTCATTTCTTGAGAGCTATGAGCATTTATAGTGATATAGTTCTTATTTTGGAATGAGTTGATTGATACAATATAATCATCAGCTGGGATCAGTGACAAGAATTCTCAAATAGCAAGTTATCTTATTGCATTATGACATCCTGTTTTCTGTTACACTGCATCTATTCAATTTATATATCTACTGTTATGTTCGATGCTATTTATTCGGAATTTTATGGGAAGTTATTATAGTTGTCTTTATGGAACTAAACAACTTTTCTATTTTGTATCCACAGGATTTTATTTTAGCAGTAATGTTACCCTGTTTATATGTAGAACATCATCATTAGGCACTAAAATGAGACATAGCATACAAATATAAATAGGAAGGGACTATCATAGAGGGAGAATCTCTTCTGAGAAGCATAAGGATGAGGTTCTGTTGATTGAGTTTGAAGTGAGAAAAAGATGGTCGAGAGGAGACGATAAGGAAAAGGCAGGAATAAGGGTAAAGGAACACTAGATGGCTATGGGGCCATGGTAATACTCGAGGAAGAACAAAATGGCAAAGAAATGAGATGAGTAAGTATGGGTGGGTAGGTTAGGAACATTTTCATTCTTTGATCATTTCTCACTTGCATCACGGCTTTTCAGATGCATTGGAAGAGAGGCCTGCTATGTTGTTTAGCGATTTTTTTTATTTCACTCCTTTATCCAACTTTTAAATCACTTTCAACATTTCTGAAAGTTTTAACTCGCTCTAATTTCTTTTGTTACCATGTCTGTCCCTAATATTCTCATCTTTGGTGCCTCAACCTTACTGAAACACAAACTTATCTTCAACTGTGTAGTCATTTAACCTTTATCCTTATGTTCAAAATCCTTAAGTTAAAAGTTATATGTAAAAGTAAATTTTTTGTTTTATAATCTTCTTTAACTGTGTTTTCAATGTATAGGTGTCAACCCATTACTGAGTAATGGAACATAGTATCCTAGTTCACAACTTGTGACAAAATTGTGTGCACTCATAGCACTAAGAATCTGAAAGATGTAATAATTTATGGGGAACTGCTGATATTGTTTTTTGTTTCATATCAAATCTTTGAAAATGTTTCCCAAAAGATTTCCTTAAGGATGAGGGGAAAAGAGGTCTGGAGAGTCAGAGGGATGTTTTCCTTCTGAAGAGTCATCAGGCATAAAAAGTTGAAAAACATTATTATAATAACCCTTTCCTTAATGTTAAGGTTGTAGCCTAAATTATGGTATACTGATGGATATTTTAATTTATTTCTAACCAGGGCTAGGTCCAGTGAAACTGATAATCCTAGTGATACAATAAGGGTTCTGCTTTTCAATACCACTGGAGATCGTGATGTAGAAGGACTGCTCTCCCCACTAGCAAAGAGCAAACTTTTTCAATTTGCTCTTTTCTCTACTAACTCACCCATGTCAACGGTAGATCCATATTCTGGTAAGTTTGGTAGTTTTTTGGGTGAAGGCATTGCAGTAATTAGTCTGTTGGAAAAATATATTTGGGTGAATTATTTTTATTTTATTTCTACTTATGTTTTGTAATAATTTATTTTGTTCTCTGAAAAGGAAATCATATTGTCCTAGTTATATATTGATGACAGAAGTAAAATTGCTGTTGTATTAGCTAATAAATGAAAATGTTTCTGAAGGAATTTGTCTCTACATTAATTTTTACTATTTATAGTGCATTCCACCTTTAGTTGGCAGAATGGTTTCTTATGGGATGTTGCTATCTCTCTCTTTTCCATTGGTGTTCCCTATTGCTCTGGCTTTCTCTAATCCTGCTCAGTTGCCAAATTTGTTTTATGGTAATATTGTCGTTTAAGTAAAATTATAATGCTCAATCTCAGTCAATTTCATGCTGAATCTGATTATGTATAGTTTAATTTTCTAAAAATTTGAGAAAATATTTATAAGTTAGAGAAACTACAAACTTCAGCAACCAGGGGTGCTTTAAGACATTACGCACCCATAGGCAGAGTAAATTTTTGTGCACTCTTGAACTCATACTTTTTGCTATAAACTTTAAAAATTAAGCACCTGTTTTTTGATGATCGCAAAATTTAATATGCAGACAAGTGAAATAATTAAGTATTAAGTTTTACTAAGCTTTTATTGTAAACATTTAAGTTGGATAGAAGATTACAATATAATTTTACGTTGTATTCTATTTTTACATTGTACACAGAGCTAGAGAAATTGGCGCCTATGGCAAGATTTGCAAATGCGCCTTAATTTATGCACAGTCCTGGACAATAAAACTGACAAAATAGTACTCCGTGAATGCATGCTTCCCGACGAACTCCTGAGAAAATGTGAAATCTTGCAATGTTGTACATGGAGACATTTCATGCTTCCCCACAACTAGTCCTTCCTCTAACACAACCGAGAGTTTGGGCTCTGTATAAGGGAGTTCAACCATCCAAGCTTTGGCCTTCATGACGTATTACCCTCCCCCACAACTCGTCCTTCCTCCCTTACAACCTTCGAGTTTGTGGCTGTACAAGCGAGTTCAAAGCTGAGCTACCTTTAGCATGGGCTTCGAGGTTGTGTGAGCGTGTGACGTATCACCCTCCCCCTAGAATTCAAATTATACATACAAAAAATATAAGAAAGGCATGTTATTATAAATAATATATATATATATATATATATATATGGGGGTGCCGGTGGTGTAGTGGTTAGGACGCTGGCTGCTACTCGCCCGATGCTTGAAAGTCATCGGGTACGAATCCTGCGCGAGTAGGATTTTTTCTCAAGGTCATCCGGCCCCCTGTTCGCGTGGTTTGAGGAGACCGCGCAAATTCAGCTGTTCCGTCCTTCGGAAGGGACGTTAAGCCGTTGGCCCCCCTGGTGTTCTTCGCAAGAGCAGGCAAATGCCGGCACCGGGTTTCCCTCCTCCCTTCTGTGTGTGTGTCCGGTGTGGAAGGCAACGGGAAACCACCACACCGTGTATGTATATTCCCTAGTCAAAAACCAATTAAGTAATTAATTGGTAGGACCTGTCGTAAGACAGAACACGAATGAATGAATGAATATATATATATATATATATATATATACAATATAATTCTAAAAAATTGTTATAAAATAACTTTTGAAATTTGATTTAACAACTATAATATTTACTTAGAAGACGTTGCAGTGGAATTCATGTTTATTTTGCATTTTCAATTGCTCGGACCTTTTATTGGAGGAATTGCTATCGATATCAGTTATAAAAATAAATTAATTTATTTTAATATTTTGCTGGAGAACTGAGATATCCATTAAATTCAATAAATACAAACTGAGGATGGTATAAATGCTAGATTTTTTTAATGCTGTAGCAACATCAAAATGATGGGATTCTGGAGTTACTATGATTAGCTTCTCCATCATGTATTGAAAAACGTTCCTGCAATCTGGTTCGCAACTTTTTGAGTTATCGTATTTTTTATTCTTCAGACCAATCCGTGCAGGCATGTATGCATTATGGTATGTGGGCACATTTCAAAATTAATATACTGTACTCCCTCTCTATATGTGGGGAATGCATTCCAAGAAATTGACGCATAAAAACTTTTCACATAAACAGAAGCTATATTTACATAATAAATATAGAATTGTCTAATGGAAACTTGGTTGTAATTATGTGGCCTCAGGGACTGTTTTGTGGAAGATTTAGTCCTCTATCTGCATTTTTAAATATATAGCTTACAGATCGTATAAGTGCTAGGAATAGAAAAATATGGTATTTAATTGTTGCTTGCCGAGAGAACCATCTTAGTGATCCATGTAAACAAAATATGTGATGTTTTGCTTGGGATTTTCTCGAATTTTTAGGCTGGTTTCCAAAGAAAACATAGCCTTACGAAATGGTCCTGTCTGTGTGTATCTGTGTCTCCCCTACTAACAACTTTTGCGCCAATGGACCGATTTAATGAAACTTGGTATGAGGCTCGTAACAGCCAGGATCCACCTCCGGGCTATATTTTATTTGGCAAAGATTGAAGTCCCAGGTTTGATTCCTGGAACGTTTTTCCCTATTTTTTTTACATAGGAAGTCTCAAATCCATTGTGCAGAGATGTCTTCTTTAATACAGTAAAATATCTTAAAATTTTGATATCGGAGCGATGTTTGTACTGTTCTAAGGGGAAAAGAATGTAGATTCTAATTCTTATCACTGAATTTAGATAACTGATCATATTTTCTTGAATTTCTACTAAAACACGGCATTTTTGCATCTTAAATCACATTTTATCGAATTGTTGCCATGGAGACGATTATTATCTTGGCTGGAGCACAGACGAGTGAACAAATGGGTTATTTTCTTTTCCGCTCTACTACCCTTCAGCAATGGACAGTTGATACAGACATATAAGCATATAAACAGTAACATTTTCATATATTTAAAAATAAATACATGCAAAATATAATGTCAAAAAGAGATTTTGACATTGCTTTTAATAGTATAAAATCTGATAACGTTCTATTAATTTGTTTTCCAATTTTTCTCTATCATTGATAAAGTATGAATTGCAAGTGGTATTTATGGTATGAGAATTCCTTGGAATGACTAACACATACTGAAACATTTCCTGTCAATATAAGTAATCAATTCGGGACGTCAACTTTGGAAAACCAGCCTGCATTAGTCCTGGTTTGGACTTCTTGTTATCTCTGAAACTATAACTCATAATTATGTGTTCTTGCGGACTTCTTGGTGAAAACTGAAGTGCTCTAACCGAATAAATTTTTTAATTTATACCTTACAGATTATATAAGAACTAGGGAGAGAAATTTATGGTTTTTAATTGGATCTCGTATACCGAAGTCGCCATCACACTTTTGGTTTTCTTCTCAGTTTTACCTGTATGGGTAATTTGATATGTGTTTATTGGAGGTGGACACACTCAGTTTTTTGCCAGTCTTGCATCTGTGCTCGAGGAGATCACAATGACTCTTTACTATTGTTAAGTATCAGTTTTTGCATTGGAAGAAGTGACTTTTTCTCCCAATTAAAAGATTTTTCTTTATTATTAGGCATTCTTTACCAGCGAAGCGTTAGTAGCAGAACGCCTTATGGGCACGTCTCATCAGTCCATTGTAACTTTCATCTCCTAAGCCACTGGACGGAATTTCATTAGATTAAATAGGAGTGATCCTTATTAAAATTTATCTCCCAATTGTGATTTTGAACAGCATCCGTCAATTAAAACTTCCAGTTTACATAAATACTTTAATAAACTTATACTTGTATCTCGTTAAATGGCATCTGTCAAGCAACAATTAACACGTTGAACAAGGTGGACGTCAATTGCCGTCCTGGAGAGTGCTCTTGGCTGGCGGCAGACATCAATTGATGTCCACGTTCCCTTCCTTTTCAATGGGAGATAGGAGTGTGTAAGCCCTTTCCAACCTTCCCTTTCTTCCTTCTCAGCCATCAGATAGCGTTCAACCTTCCTTGCGAGTGTTGCCATTTTGTTTTCAAGCAGATATTTTTTTTACTGAGATTTTTTAAATTTGTGCTTTTTTTCTGTTTTGTGCAAGTGGTTGTCTTAAAATTTGTGACGTAAGCGAATAATTTATTATTATTTCTTAAAGTTTTATTAACATTTATTTTGATTATTATTTTAACACAATTAGATGGAAAGTATGTACCTTCTTAAAAAATAATATTTTAGATTGAATTTTTTTGAATTAACAATCGATTGATCTTATTTCTAATTTATTGTATCTTTCAGATGATTTCAAACCCCCTTTGTTTCATTTTCAGCAATCAGTTAGCGTCCAACCTATTTTTATTGTATTTTTGTATTACATATTTGTATTTGTATACATCACACTCCGATTATAATTCTTTCGTTTTACCGCGGGTCTTCCATTCTCTGCGTTTCTTGGAAAGAAAGTCCGGTCGAAAATAAGATTGGTTCCTCGGTTATATCGTGGTCTTATAACGCGGATCGCAGCTCCTGCCCCGAAACCTGTGTTATAATCAGGGAGCGATGGATTATATTTTTGCCAAAAAATTAAATATTAATAAATAATAATGAAGTTTATTGTATTTTTTCTTATTCCGTGATTTATTGATTGACGAATCAGAAAAAAACATTTTGTATATTACGAATATGAACAACCATTCTAATAAAGAATTGTTTCATATTAGAATAAAAGTTGCAGTAAAGTAAAAAATAATAGCATAAAATGAGGGGACTGCTTAGCTAGGTAAGCCTGGTAGCGACTGCGTGCAACCATGGTAATTGCCGGCCTTGGTAGAGGGGTGGTTAGCGTGTCTGGCTCCGAATGCTAGGATCGCAGGTTCGAATCCTGTGGAGGGCATGGCTGTATGTGTTTGTCTTTGTTAACGTTATGCTCATTGTAAAAGGCCATTAACGGCTGTTTATGAGCTAATATAAAATTTAAAAAATTATCGGTAGCAGCAGACGTCAATTGACGTCCACCTTTATTATTACAAATAAATATATTGATATTATTACCAACTTGAAAAATACTATAAATCTTTCTATGTACTCATTATAACAGAAAAAAATGAAAAGTGAAATCAGTCACTGGTAAAAGATTTAAATTTTACGGCCATATTCAACGTGTTAAAAAATCATAAATTTCCCTCATAGCTCTTATATGATCTGTAAGCTATATATTTAAAAAAATATTTGGATAGAGGACTACATTTGCCACAAAACAGTCTGCGGGGGCACATAATTGCGACTTTAATTTCAGATGATATTTTTTATAAAACTTTTCTTCGAAAAGTTTCAGAGCAGCAGATAGTATGTTAATTCTTTTTAATTTTAATCTGTAAAAGAATAAAAGCCTGCTTGTCAAAAAGTCAATTTTTACATGTTATTTTATGGGAAATGGAAATGTCTTCCTTGAAGTCGAACCCAAGCCTTTCCTCAAGACTTTTTTCGTCATCACCTTAAAATATATAAATCAAGCATTTCTTCCAAATTTTGAACAAGTATCTCATTCCTTTATTGAGTAATTCCCATTTATCATCGTGAAGAAATTCGAAAAATTATTAATAAGACAAGAGAAAATTGTGACTGAAGGCCACTTTCGGGGATGCCTCACATAGCGTGCAACCTCGATAATTTATTTTCATTATCGTCTTATTATTCATTGCAACCAAGGTATTGTTTAAACTTCAAAGCAGCGCCGAAATTTCGAAATTTGAACAGTATATCAGCATTGTGACTTTTTTCCTGTGGCTTTATGCAACACACCACGAGTTCAGAAAACTGTACGGTTTTGGAACGAACACGAATTTAGCTCCACACTGGAAGACTTGCCCGTACACTATGACTGGACTGAGCAAAAATCGAGGGGTGACATTTCGTTCATTCCAGTCCATTCTAAGATTTCTCCCACACACTTTCCGTTTTACCCGTATGGTTAAAACCGTCGGAAAAACCAAGTGTGTAGAGCCCCCTTTAGATACGAGCCTCATGCTCCTATGCATAAACGTACCACTGCACCCTCCCCCAAAATACCCTGAGATTCCCTACATCCCAAGGTACCGACGTAGTAAATAACTTCCACATCGATGAGGTGAAGAGTTCCCGGGTTTCCAGCCAGGTGAATATTTTGTCTACCGACGTTTCGGCACCTTCCTCAAGTGCCATCTTCAGGGGTCTCCTGAGTGATTCGATTCGCCAGGAAAGCATCAGATCTTTCTATAACTTCCACATCCCTCTCACTCTCCTCTTCCCTCCCTTTTTTGCCCTTGTTAGGTTTTATGGTCAGTGGTCGGCCATCCCACTCCCATCCTCTCCCTCACCCATGCCCAAGGTTGCAATATTTCACATTTTCCCAGGAGTTCGTTGGGAAGCCTGCATTTATGGGGTACTATTTTGTCAGTTTTATTGTCCAGGACTGTACATCAGAATATATGTATTATTTAGTCACAAACGTTTACATACTTAAATATACTGTTATTCTTCAATATTGTAGACGTTTATTAATAAAAAACAAAATTCAGATGTATTCGAAAATTAAGTTTTTATTTCCCCAAGATTATTTATATAATATAATAAATCAATTTTAGACAAAATTTAAACACATATGCACATGAAATATTATATAATACAATGCATTACATTTTTAAAATTCGATTAATTAATTCTGTTTTGTTTTTCTAGCTTTTACATTAAACAAATTTATTAACAATGTCATTAAAATCAGTTTCCACAAACAATTCATTTTCAATGCTTAGAAAGACAAATTGGATAACCTATCTTAGGTAATTGAATTCCTCAAATAGGTTTTAATCAATTTCAACTTGCTAAAGCTTCTTTCTGCTGAAGCAATTGTAACTGGCAGAGTTGTAAGAATCCTTAAAGATATTTGGATATTTGGGAAAATATTCATTAATTCCCATTGTGCCATTAAAATTACTTCTTAAATTTTGAAAATTTGAAGTAAGTCCCTTCAACATTTTTGCTGATTGCTTCATTTATACTATTAAGTTTTTGTAAAATTTTATTCCAAATAGTCAAAAAGAAAATGTCTTAAGTTTCCATTTGATTTTTTAGCATCATAGCCAGAGGCTTACCTGGGAGATATAGTGCCTATGGCAAAATTTTAAGGAAACACCTCATTTAACCCTGCACAGGTTGCATGCCAAAATGTTACGGAAATGGTGCTGTGGCGTCTCACAGACTCCATTTCGATTTTATCATTTTCTTTCATGAATACTTCTTCTATTTGGTTTATAATTATAATTTTATAGGGATTAATGTCATGCATTAATAATAACAATTAAATAATGTCATGAAAATATATTAATTTATTTTTATGATGTTACAATAAAATGTTTACTGCGACAACGACCCTTTTTAATATATCTCGCCAGTAATTAACTTCTTTTTCAAGTTGAAAACATATATCCTTGATTTTACCACATGCAACAAATGCAATGAATGCTGACATGATCTTTTGAAATTTCATGCGAATATAGTCTTGGTTGCATTTTTCCAGTCATTAAATCCTGTTACTAATAGCGGTGCATTTGCATCATTGGCATTAAAAAATAGGTGACAGTAAGCACAATAAACAAATCCCTTTGAAGGAGAATACACTAACCATTAGCAAAGTTTAACTTCGGCATTTTTGAGTCTAGTTTGGAAATGACTGGAAGTTAAGTATCTCTTCAGATCGCCATACACACACACTAATTTTGAGAAATTATTGTCTAAATTTTGTTTGACATAGTGGATCACTAAATAGTCATGTGTAGTATCATTTATCTCCCGGTTGGCAGAATCAGTACTCACAATTTTATTTTGCGGAGAATTTTTTGCAGTTTTTTGATTGAGAAACTTGTTTGCAGCATCAGCTGTTTCAAGATTAGAGTTTTCTCCAGCTCCGGGCATAGGTGCACATACACTTGAAGTACCAGAATTACTCTGTTCACTTTCTCTGTCTTTCTTAGAAAAGAAAGAATTGATTTTACGCACTTGTTTAAGAGCTGATTCTAGTTTTTCAGTTTTATCTCTAGCGCGTTTTCTGTTCTCAACACCACTCGGTTTCTTTTTATTAACATTCATCGCAGGGTTATTAAAAAGCTGAATTAAAAAAAACAATGCTCACAGAGAACAACTGCATCAAACTAATGTAAACACTTCTTCATCGTCGCTCCCTCATGACTGAGGATCGTGACCACTCGGAACTTTTCTGTTCTGTTTATTCAGGTTCAGTCCATTGTAGTTCTCTTGGAAAAATAGTATAGTGGGCTCCCATGTCCTTCTATACCGAAGTACCATGGAAGAAAGAGGAGGAAACGTAACTTCAATGTTTTTTCCGAATGCCTCTAGGTTGCACTAGGGTAGTGTGACCACAGCAGTGTTTTGGAAAACAAGAAGCCCTGCCATGCTCCCACCCCTTTTCACATGGTTGTAGATAGTCAACAATGTTGCCAAACATTTCAACATTACATTTTGTTAACCAATAGCCATACCGCTTACCAGGCAGAAGTGGAGTGGTCGAGTGGTAAATAAATAAGACCAAGTATAATAATAGCTGAAGGCAGGGGTGGAATGTAACTTTTTGGACCATTTGCAAAAAAAGAATTGGGAGCCCTTTCAGCACTTCAAAATATGGTGCTCCCGCATCCCTTAAAATTCAGCACCCATAGGCAGTTGCCTACTTGGCCTAGTGGATAAGGCACAAGTTTTATTTTTTCTTTAAACGTACTGCATCTCTGTTTCTACTGATCCAATAAAGAAGAATGTTTTTGTTATGCCTCTTGAAAGATTGTTTATAACAATTATGTAAATGGTAAATATATAATATTAATCAACCTCAAATAATTTAATAGCATTGTTCTTTCCTCAAAAATTTTTCTTGGACCATTAAAAGGACAATCTGTGGAAGACTTATTCCCTAATTGTTCTAGGGGGATACATTTAGTGTATGAAAGACACTTATCCACAACAAAATCTTTCTTTATATTTCTATATTACCAGAATGAATCGCAATTCTCGGTCTTCTAAAGGTGGAATAGACTATAGTGGGGCAAAATTTGAGGAATTTTTTTGTGTAAATAGGTATTCATTTTAAGAATTTTTGGTTGTATCTCTAATCTTTATTATATTTTCTTTACAGATCTAACCAATTTCTCAGTCTACCAAGATCAACAAAAGGCTAGATGTGAAGAGCATCTGAAAGTATGGCTTAAATATAATCATTCTGTACCAGCACAAGTGTTCTTGTGTGTAGCTGATGCTCTTGAATCTCTCTGCTCACTTCCTTCATCTTTAGCTCTTACAAAATATACACACAGAAATGTGCATGTTCTTGTGTCTGGATCTCTTCACCTTGTTGGCAGTGTGCTAAGCATAATAGATCCTAATCTATCATCTTTTCATCCTCCTGGTGATTCCAGCCATGGTGATGATGAGATTCCTGAATTTTCTGAAAAGTTCCAGTCTTCAACTTCATCTGCTTCATCTGTTCAATGTAATGTTTTTAGATGATGGTGAAGCTCAGTTTCACTAGTAGTCTCTTAGTTATAGTTATATAAAGCAGGTATTTGGTCGGTAACATTCCAAGTAAATTCATGTAAATCATTTTACTCTTTCTTATCTTAAATTTGTTTTTTTTTTGCTTAAAATGTATGTAAGATACTAATGGTATTCAGACAGATGCTCTTAAAATAATATCAAAATACATTTTTTCAGTAACTAAACCTTCTTTACCAAGAAAGCAAATTTAATCTCCCTTTAAGAAAAAATCTGGAAGATAAAGTGATTAATCATGATCATATTGATATTCCGCTCATAAGCTATTTTGTGTTTATCAAGTGGTAATGACAGCACATCTGTGTCGCAGAATTAAAACTATATAACTTAAAAGAAACATTCACAGAATAATATAATACAATTTATAATAAAATTTGTTGATAAATAATGCATGCTTCAGAAACATGTTTAATTTTAGGACCCCTATCAAGTGGAATAGCTGTAATTTCAGTTTTAAAGATTCAAATGTCAAAAAGTCCATTCTGCTGCTTGGTCACAAAGTAAGGAATATTTCACACTACTTATGATGGTAGATATTTGGATTGGAGGTGGAGATCAGCTCAGGCCAAAATTTTAAGCCATTAACTGGCGCTTACCCAACGAGACTACAGAAAAAGTTACTCTTGCTGCTTTATTCAATTTTCCTTGCACAGCAACACAATGTTAAGTCACAGTACCTACCTTATATTATCATCATACATATAATTTTACTATATATACACACCAAATAACACAAGCCTGTTCTCAAAGGAAGTACAAAATTTCATGAACAACATTAGACAAAAGTCACTCTTCCAAGTCCTATCCTGACCCAAGGCATGTATTACCTCAGGAACATGCCCATCAGACCTCCAATTGTGAGATTAGTTATGATAGCAGAAATTGATGTACAATCATATATAATAAAAAAATCGTGCATGTAATGATGGTTTGTGAAGATGCAATCATGTTTCAAGATAGATTGTCATAGGTAGTTGATAAAGCATAGCTGTAAAAAGTCAATTCTTCCTTAATTATCTTGCTTTAGTGAATATGACTTGGCGTTATTTCAGGAAATTGTCTAAGCAGGAGAGTGATATATATTTATTGAACTAAATAGTGTCTCAACTTTTACCTGATAGGACGATAAATTCTACTGCCTTCTGTTTTTCCTCACGTTACCATTGGTTGCAATGTCTTCTTCCTTGATCACAAGTAATTCTCAAAATGACTCGGTTGTTGCACAGTTGCTTGTGATGAGATTTCTTTTAATTTTAACATTTGAAATTGGAATTAGAATATCTTCATTCTAATGTCAAGAGGTCATTTGAATTCCACATGTTATGTTTTTTTTTAACTTTCTGTGTTAATGGCCGAATTTTGGTCCAAGTTGTATTGTGTCATGTTTGAATGTTCTTTGCTACTTTAAGTTGATGGTTGAACCTCCACTTCCATGAATTTTCTACTTACTCTATTTTCTATTGATAATATTGCCAGTTCAACAACCAAATGTTGTCCATAAAAAATTATCTTTACACGTATATTTTGATTCAATACTATTATTTTTCACAGAATGCTGAGTGGCATGTCTCATGTTAACCTTAATGAACTTTCAGTGTAGACATGTTATATTTGCATGGGCATGTTTTGCTGTTTTATTATGCAATTAAAAATAATAGTATTGCTTGTCTTTTGTGGTCTTATGTTTTAATTCCTGTTACTGCAATATGTGATATTATTGAATCTCCAGCAAACTGAATTGTGTTTTGTAGCATACAAATTCTCCAGAGAAGTAGAGTAGTGATATGGACTATTTACTTCAATTTATTTTATTTGGTTTAATTTCTCTGCTCTGAACTTTATTTGAAGATCTCGTTGACAATTACACTATCTTGCATGGTAAACTTCCCATGGTTGTGCATGATAGTTACTTTTGCATTTTTACTGATAATATTCCAGGAAGTATGTATCTGACGAAATTATTTTATAAAACATAGCTAATAAAGCATAGCTGCTAGTTCCATTTTTTATTAATTTTTTTAATGGACTTCAAGGAAACTGTAAGAGTCAATATAAAAGTTCCGATAATTATTTGAAATTGAAACTCCAATGAGCAAACACTTGGTGTTGTTTCGGAATTGATAGCAATAATTTTCCGAGTATTTTGAATATGAGATTTCCAGAAAACAAACATATAGAAAAGTTGTAAAAATAATCTGTGATGCCTGATGCTTCCTTTTATGTTGACTCGGAACAATATTTTCTGAATAGTAATTTTTCTACCTTATTAGAAAATTCTCTTACTAAAAATAAAAATGGCTTACTTTTTTAATCTTGCATCGTTAAAAAAAGTAGAAGTAATTCTGATGCACTCCTATTTGCTTAAGACTTTCTCTGACAATATTTGCAGAGATGAGAGATGTCTAATAATTCTTTCTGAAAAATAAACACCATTTTAGATCTAACTGTAGTTATATAAAGTCATAAGAATGTAAGGACAAATTTTCTGCCAAAGGAGTACATGTATTTTATAAAATTTACTATTTAAGCAAAAAATCACATGATATGACATGCTGATTATTCATCATTGCACTAAAAATGTCCTTATCAATATGTTTATAATGTTCTGGAAATCACATTATGACTTTTTCTCTGAGAAAGCAATAACTTGCTATTGTTATTCTATTTACAGTGTAGTTGGTAAGCTTTTTATTCTAATTTATGAACCGAGTCAATTGAAGCCATTGAATTACACATACCAGTAATCTCAGAAGATACAAAGAACTTTTTTAAGTAAAATTTTACTTTTCATAAAAATTAAATTATACAAACAAAATAAATAGCTGTTTGGATTTGTGGTAGCTAATGCCTTATAAAGTCCTCCGTTTACAAAAAATTGTAATTTATGACAAGTTTACAGGTTGATATGCATTTAATGCTGTTTAAGATTACATGTATGCACAATGTTGTTTTAATTTTATAATTTTGTTTTGATGGATATTGGCTATTATATTTTGTTACCATTGTACATCTTACTAAAGATGTTTATTACTATTATTAATATTAATTTGTTTTCTAATGTAGTTGATTTATGTGACCAAGTTCATTCCTGTAATAAATATAAATAATATTGTTTGAATTATTGGTTTTAATGTGTAAAAGACTAAAAATTATGAAAAAATATATTAGCTATATTTGTATAGCAAAAATTGCATGTTTAATAGTTAAAAAGTATGATTATTACAGAGAAAATATTTTACAATGGATGAAATGCAGCACTTTTCCTTGGTTTGCCAATGTGTGGTAATATGTTAAAGTTAATTTCATATTAGTCACTATTTTTGGGTTGTGAAACATTTTTATTTTAAAATTTATCTATTTATTTTTATTTAGTACATAAAAAGTAATTAATTGCTTTTTACAATGAGCCTGTTTCAAACCCGCAACCCTAGAAATGGGAGCCATACATGATAATCACTCTACATAGGCCGGCTATCATCTTTGAGATTATTTTTTAATTAATAATGTAGCACTTTCTTTAATATCTATATAGACAAATTGCATTTACAAAACATTAAGGAGTGGTGAATTAAATTAAAAGATGGTGTTATTCAAATCAGAGCCAGCTAGGAAAATCTCTGAGTGCTATGCAAAGTATGCATGTAGGCCCTGTTATGCATAAAATATTTTTAATGGTATATTTTAATGCATAAAGCAACTTATATTGGTACGATAGTATTCAGTATTTTTTCAGATTTGTAGCCTGTTTTCATAATATAAAAACATGCAAATATGATCACTCTGTCTGTGGACTAGCAACATTTTTATTTTATGATATACATACTAGCGTAATTGCCTGTCAGATATGACGGGCATGCATGAATTAAGTATTTAGTTCGAATTGAAATAAAAATTAATGAAACCAACTTTTATAGGCATTAAAAAGTAAACAATAAATATAAAATTCACATAATTGAGTGTTCCAGAGAGTAAAAATAGTTTTGTACAAATATAAGTTGTGACAAAGATATACATTATACAATTTTTATAGGCCCAAAATTATTTTTAATTTATGGAACATTTAATTTTATCCCTCTCTCCCTATGTCCTTTCTTTCTTCCTCTCTCTCCTATTAAAGCATTCAAGGCATGCATTCCTTACGCATATAGTATAAGGATTAAGGCAACAAAACATTCTCCAGTTTTAACAATGACACAGTTGGCAAGGCAACATATTGTTAAAAAGCTTAAATTTTTCCAATAAACTTGATTTAAACGTAGAACTTGAACGATTTTTTATTGTAGGCAAAATGTGACAGTAAGAATAAGTGTGTATGTCCAGTTGATGACAGTGCAAAATGACCATAGCCATCGACACACTTAAAAAAATCAATTATTTTAGTAAGGATCTACATTGTTGTCCCCTTTCCAAAGGGGAAAACAAACTGGAACCCTGAAAAATTGTTAACAAAGCATTCTTCCACCTCTTGCTTTAGCAAGGGTATCTTACTTTTAAAAATATATTTACTTTATAAATACTAAAAATATTTTTTTAGAGAGCGGGGATCTTCTGTAAGAGAAGGGGCTGGTGCAGTCGCACTATTAGCACAACTAGCAAGCTGATTCAAATATTACTGTAGAAGATACTCCATTTCCTTTTGTATAAATCAGAAATATTAAAATAAAACAAAATATTTAGCCTTCATTTGCAGGGCTATTGCATTCGAGTTAGAGATGGTTTCTTTTGTAGTGGATTTTTGCCATTTTCATTGCTGATTAATACCTGTGGGGTCATATAAGACAGCATTTTGGTTTATCTCCTCGAGTGTCAGTTTCATATGCTATGATCCTATTTGTTAGCCATCAACCAATTTAAATAAAAATTTGTAATTGGAAATAACTTCTGATAAAAATTTACATGAGAAGCTAACATTCTATGTTGAAAGTTGATAAATATCAATTAATAAATACTAAACATAGATTATATGTTTTGGAGAGGTGTTCAAAATTAAATGCAGAATAAAAAAAGGCAGAATGCTTGTGTGTATGTAGAGATTGTTTCTATAAAATTGGCTGAGTGAATCAAAATTGAGCAAATTTTTTTACTTAAGATTTCTAGCATTTTTTTAAGCAAAAGCTTAATATGAGTTGAAAAAAATAGCATTTGCTTTTGCTTGATAGAAATATTTGCTTATTTTAAAAAAATTTCTGTAGCAAATGCTTAAAACCGTGCTTACGCTGAATTTATGCATATGCTTTGAATTTATTAAGTGAGGTGAGGGGCTCACGAAAAATATTTCAAGTTCCCTTTTTATTATATTTTGGTGATAATTTTACCAAAATTAGTGATATGGCCGAGTTTATGATTCCATCAAAAGATGAATGCCAACAACTAATGATTATAAAAATGTATAGTTCTATTCCAGGAAATGTCAAGCGTATTTCATATCTATTTTTAGGTAAATTACTCATATTAAATATTGCATTATCTTACAAATTGCAAAGGAATTTCTTTAGTACATTATGTACACTGATTCAGTCTTTACCGTTTTGGCCTATTTGTAGGAATGATTTGTTCAAATTGAGTTCAAGTATTAGCAAATAATTCATTCTTGTGGTTCAAGAACAAGCTATTAAAAATGTTCTTGACTTTGGTATCTCCAATAGCCACAACAAGGTTAAAAAACCATATGTGAATTTCGGCTACAAAGCAGCTGTCTTCAGTGGTAATTCACCGAGAATAGATTCTATTTAGAATATTTTAATCCTTGTTGTGGCTATTGGAGATACATAAGGCACATAACTTTTAATTGCTTGTTCTTGAATTTTTTTCAGCCATAAGACAAGCTTGATTGTTCCTTGTTGAATTCATTATTGTGGTATTTACAATTTCTGTAAAGAATTAACAAACTAAATTTATTTGTATGAGTTTTACATTGAATAATTGTTATTGCAATGTTCATTGAAAGAATTGCCTTAAGTCTGTTGTAAAGCGTTAAAAGAGACAAATTAATGGGGGTTTACAATCAATTTCTGTTACTGTGATGATTCCCTAAATTGGCTTACTTGCAGCAGGACATAATGTTTGTCAGAGTGAGAATATCTACAAATCCCTACAAGATTGACTACATATTTATTTTTCAGTTTTATCTGAGAGCTCTTAGCTATTTTTTTGCTACTTGTCCTGGAATTGAAAAATGAACTTCAGATCTCGAAAATTTAGGACCAAGGATTGATATAAAATAGCAGGAACAATAGTCAAGGTTTCCCTCTCTTTATATGGGTTTGCTTTATGCGGTTACGTGGCCAGTGCAATACAAATGAAAGAAAGTTCACTACACCACAAGGTGACCATTCAGTCTCTCATTGTCTCTAATGCTGTGCATATTAGTACTATAGTAAAAGAGATTCGAGTGGAGAGGATATTGTGGAGTGGAAATGAGATGGATATTTCGTGTGATACTGTTTGAGCATACTTGAGAAGTATTGTCTCTTTGCCCGTGGAACTTGGGTTGGACCAAGACAACCCTCCAACACTTTAAACATCCACTATTATGTCACCCACAACAACCACCACTTGTGTTCGTCTGCTTCCTTTTATTGGCGAGTATAATTTACTGTGTTAATTGTTTTAAGTTTGTATTTAGTGCATAAGTCGTTATGGAGCAAAAGAAGAGCATCTTGGAGGGGAGTTAGGATTGCCTGTGGAACATATCCCTATCTTTTACATGTAAATATGGGTTCTGTTTATGCGAATTCGCTTTATGCGTCACTTTCCTGGAACGCAACCTCTGCATAATGAGAGGGAAACCTGTATATAGTTATGATATGCGAGTCATGTGGTAGTTAGAAATCTTTCATGTAAAAATAGGTCATTTGAAATGAAATAAGAGAAAATAGTTGACATGATGAAATTTATTACTACCATAACAACCTGATATTGAGCATTTTTAGGTTGGTTTCCAAAGGAAACAGTCTTATGAAATGGTCCTGTCTGTCTCTCACTAACAACTTTTGCACCAATGGATCGATTTTCATGAAATTTGGTACGAGGCTCGTGCTGCCAGGGCCCTTTGGCGATATTTTATTTGGTGAAAATTGAAGTCCTGGGTTCGATTCCAAGAACGTTTTTTCATATTTGTTTTACATAAGAAATCTCAAATCCATCGTGCAGAGATGTTTTCTTTAATACTTTAAAATATCTAAAAATTGTGATATCGGAGCGAGGTTCGTACTTTTCTAAGGGGAAAAGAATGTAGATTCGCATTCTTATCACAGAATTTTTATAATTTTCTTGAATTTCTACTATAACAGCATTTTTGTGTTTTAAATAGCATTTTATCAGATTTTTGCCATGGAGACAATTATTACCGAACTTGGCTTGAGCATAAATGAGTGAACAAATAGGTTATTTTCTTTTCCACTCAACTACCTTTCAGCAATGGACAGTTGATCCATACATCTTAGCATGTAAACAGTAACATTTATTAAATTCGATTATTTAAAGAAGTACATGCAAAATATATCAAAGAGATTTTGACATTTTAAACCTGATAATGCTCTATTAATTTGTTTTCCAATTCTTCTCTATCACTGATAAACTATGAATTACAAATGATATTTATGGTATGAGAATTCCTTGGAATGACTAACATACTGAAACATTTCCTGACAATATAAGTAATCAATTTTGGACATTAACTTTGGGAAACTAGCCTGCATTAGTCCTGATTTGGACATCTTGTTCAAGTTCTGGACTTAATTGTGGATGTAGTAGCTGTGAGTGACATTTGTCTCATTCCTAACCATAAGATGCTGCTTAAATTTTAATTGGGCATAGTTAAGAAAGGATAGATGGTAACAAAGTCCATGTACTTCAAGTTTATAGGACTGATGAAATTTACTTAGTTTTTAAAATATTTTTATTCAGACACTCATTTGGAAGAAAATAAGCAAACATTCTTTACACCATGCTATTTTTCAATAATGATATAATAAAACCAAATCATGTGAAGCAGAGGTCACCAAACTTTTTACTGAAATGGCTGCTCAAGACTTTACATAACACTGTGCAGGCCACATCATCATCATCATGCTTCTGTCCGAAGACAGGTTTTAACTGAATCGCTGCCTCCATTTCTCTCTCTCCCTAGAAGCCTCTTTTATACCTCTATAAGTATTATATCCCTGCTTTATATTATCTAATATTCCTATTCTTTTTCTCTCTCTTCCTCTTCTTCCAATAATTTTTCCTTCTAAGATCGTCCTTTGTAAACACTGTCTTCTCAATATGTGCCCTATCCAATTTGCTTTTCTTTTCCTGATTGTTTTTATTAGCGTCCTTTCTTCTCCCACCATTTCTAATACTTCTTCGTTTCTCTTCCTCTCTGTCCATTTCGCTTTCATCATTCTTCTCCATACCCACATCTCAAAACTTTCTAAATATTTTTCCTCCTTTTTACTTACCGTCCACGTCTCTGCACCATAAAGAGCTATGCTCCATATGTAGCATTTTGCTAATTTCTTCCTTGTTTCTAAATTTATTTTCTTGCTTGTGAGAAGCTCCTTCTTCTCGTTAAATGCTGCTTTTGCCATTGCAATCCTACTTCTGATGTCCTGTGTACTACTTCCATCCTGCGCTAAAATACTGCCAAGATATTTGAAATTACTTACTTGTGCCAATTTTTGGCCTTTTACCATTATATTTAATTCTTGATGTTCCCTTGAAACCACCATGACTTTCGTTTTTTCGGCATTGATCTTCATTCCATATTGTTGGCCAACCTCCACTAGTCTGTCTGTCATCCTCTGAAGCTCTTTCTCGCCTTCTGCTATTAAGCCCTGATCATCTGCATATTTAATAGTGGTAATACTTTCACCTCCTATCTTAAATCCTTTCTCTTCCATCAACGCTTCTTCTGTTATTGTTTCTGCATAAATATTAAATATCGCTGGTGAAATAGGACATCCATGCCTCACTCCCCTCCTTATTGAAGTAATTTCCGTTTCTTCTCCTTCAACCCTGACTCTAATCTTTTGATCAAAGTAAAGCTTTTTAGGCAGTCTTTTATCTTTCCAATCTATTCCTATTTTATTAAAATACCCAACATTTTATCCCATTTCACTTGGTCAAAAACTTTCTCCCAATCTACAAAACAAAAATACAAATCTTTATTGACTTCTAGCGCTCTTTCTATCATCATCCTCATACATCCTATAGCATCTCTAGTCCCTCTTCCTCTTCTGAAACCAAACTGATTATCTTGCAGCTCCTTTTCTATTTTACCTTCAATTCTTTTGGTTATTATTCTGGTTAGAACTTTAGCTGTATGAGAAATTAAGCTAATAGTTCGGTAATCCTTAAAACTTTTTGCATTGTTCTTTTTCTCCAGTGGTACCATAACATTTAAAAAATCTCGACCCCAAAACCTTAAGAATGTCCACTGGTATATCATCACCCCCAACAGACTTCCTTCTTTTCATGTCATCAATTGCTCTTTTAACTTAAGGCTCAAGAATACTTGGTCCTAGCTGGTCTTCTTCCACATCCTCTTTTTCATTTAATTCAATATTTCTTGGCTTTCCTTCTTTGTCATACAGAACCTCAATGTATTCTTTCCAGACATTCTTTACATTGTCTGGCTTCGATACTATTTTACCACTTTTGTTCATGATTCCTTTACGTCCTATCTTTCTTGCTTTTTTCTTGAATAGTTCCCTTGCTTTGCTATACATGAGGTCTGTTCTACAAATTCTTTCACATTCGACAATCTCCTCGCATTTCTCATTTATCCACTGTTCTCTGGCTTTATCTGTTTCCCTTCTTAAAGTATTATTTAACTCCTTGTACTTTCTTTGGCCTTCTTCAGTGTTTATGTTCTTCCACTTTCTCCGCTCTTCCATTTTTTGCAGCATGGCTGCTGTGATCCAGGGTTTTTTGTTTCTTTCACCCGTTATCTTTCCTACCTTGTTTTCCATTACATCTTTAATGTTGCTATGGTTGTATCTCCACTCCTCATCTACATTCTTCCTATTTTCTTCAGCACTCTCCCCCAACCTTTCCTCCAGCTCAGTCATGATAGCCTCCTCGTTTTTTAGGAGTTCCTCTAGGTTCCATTTCTTGTTAACTCTTATGTTTCTCTTAATGCTCTTCAGTCTACATTGTGTATTTGCCACCAAAAGGTTGTGGTCAGAATCGATATCTAAATCTTTCATTGACTAGTATGTAATCTATCTGGTATCGTCTCTGGTCTCCTGGGCTTCTCCATGTGTAAAGTCTCCACTGGTGATGCTTAAACCATGTATTAGTTACAATCAATCTATTTCTATGGCAGAATTCCACAAGTTTCTCCCCTCTTTCATTTCTCTTCTCTAGTCCATATTTTCCCACTCTGTTATCTTCCTGTTCCTCTCCGACTACACTGTTCCAACCTCCCATTACTATGGTGGTGATCCTTCCTTTTCCCTCCTCCAATATCTCCATAATCTGTTCATAGATTTCATCTACTTCGTCGTCGCCAGCATTAGTTGTTGGCATATACACTTGAATTATGAGCATTTCCACTGGCTCCATCTGATGTTTTATGGTTATTAATCTATCATTAACTGTCACTACCTTGCTAATTCTTTCAGCTATCTCTTTTCTCATTATAATCCCCACTCCCCTTACCTTTTTCTCTCCTCCCGAGTAAATAATCTTAAATTCGTCTGAATTTATCTCGCCTTCTCCTTCCCATCGAACTTCACTAAGACCTACATTATTCCTTCTCATTTCCCTTTTTAAGTTCTCTAGTTTACCCCCTGAATTCAAAGTCCTAACATTCCATGTGCCTATTCTTAATTTCTCATTACTTGCTTTCTTATTAATGTTACATTTCCTCTGTGCATCCCCTAGGGTAGTCCCCACCCGGAGATCTGATTGGGGGACTATTTTACCTCCGGAATATTTTACCCCAGAAAGATCCATAGAGGTATTTTCAGCTTTTCAGCCTATCATGGGAAATATAATGAGGTAGTTTCCCCCTGCTTTCCTCATCGCAGTTTCACAGAGTGATTACCCATCTGTAGCTGTTCAGATCCACATGATCACCACCTGCAGAGGTACTGTGCAAGCTGCTGCCCTTGCACAGGGGGATGTAAAACCCCCAAGACTGCTTCTTAGTGTGACTCTTCCCCTCAGACCTTTCCGGCTTGGATGGTCCTACCAGGAGAATTATCTCCCGCCGGCATAGCTCTTTGGTTCATAAGAGTACACAAACCCTCCTACCTCTGTAAGGTTATGCAGTCCTTAGGGAGGGGCAGGCCACATATGATCCTTCAAATTACCGGATGGACCATGCTTATGTTTCAGAGTTTTGAGAAAATCTTTGCTTGTTTAATGTGTCATAGGCCTACATTAAAAGTATATTGCAACCACATACTGGAAAAAATAATTTAGAATTCAGAAAGTATATCTAAAAACATTTCCTGCTGGCAAATATACAAAGATGCATGCCTTGAATAAATCAATGAGGATATGGCCTGAAAACCGCAGTTGGGAAACCACTGATATATAAAACTTGTACTTACAAAAAAGTTGTTTGCATTGCTTATCTTTCATAATCTTATGTGATAGAATAGTTGCTATAAATGCATAAATAAAAAATTTCATATTTTGTTCATAGAAAGTAACACTATTTGAATTTGTACTGCTGATTTCTATTAACTGACTTATTATTGCATCAACAATTTTCTAATTTTTTCACCAGGGGTGCAACCTTTACTCGCTCCAACTATCAAGGATGAAAGACTGGATGACAGCAGAAGGAGAACATGAAGAAATCTGTATAAAGCAAAAATGAAATAGTGATTTGTTAAATTTTAATATCTATAATAAAAATATATTTTTGTTGAGATATTTTTATTTTACAATTTTCTATTATAACTGAGGGTACTGGAGGTGGAGTGGTTAGAGTAGGGGTGGGGAACCGGTGGCCTTCAGGCTGCATGCGGCCTTTTGCATACTGGTCTAAACACTCAAACTTGTATATGATTTTAGCATGAAAGTTACAGAAAGAACAAGCAAAAGATATGTATTTTGCATCAACAGAATCTTTGCACCAAATCTACGTTTTAAAATGATACATTACTTAAAGTTATTGGTATTGTGAACTATATTTGAACAAATGCTTCACGGCATCGCCAGTTTCGTACCATGTTTCAATATGACGATGAACCAGTTAGTGTAGGTCTTCCATATCATTCTAAAGTGCTGGTTGTCACAAGGTCAAGTACTAGAAAATCTTTTAGATTTACGAAAACAAGTCGTGAGCTTTTTCAAAGAACAGAATGAACCTTGTGAATGTTTGAAAAAAGATTTCTGCAGAAATGTTGCATTTTTGTGTGATTTAATGTCAAAGCAAAATCATTTGAATACTTCTCTACAAGGTAAAACTAAATCCATATATGAAATGCAGCAAATTCCATCATTTTAAGAAGAAGTTGAATTTTTTCAAAATTGGCTTTACCAGACCAGTTGTTTCAGCCAAGCATTTTCCTGAGCTGGCAAAGGTAATTGATGAACAAGATATGAATAAAAACTTGCAAAGTTGGAATATGAAAAAATATATAGGTGTCTTAAGACTCCTTGATTGAAGAATACAATGACAGACTTAAAGATCTTGAGATACATGATGCCATACTGAGGTTAGCTTTTCAGCCACATCTGGTTGATGTCTCAAACGCACCTGAGGATTTGCAGATGGAGTTGATTGAGCTCTCAGAAGATAACATTCTAAAGCACAACCTATTGTTGTGAATCAACATTTTCACATATGGCTCAAATCAAGATGTGCCTGAGATCACAGATGACAAACACTCACCTGGACGACCAATTGATGCTAAAGACAACAATACTGGAACCAAATATCAAGTTCTTAGCTAACAACGAACATTCACAAAAAGTCATTAAATTGTTTGCCTTAATATTTTGATGAATGTGATTGAATGCAACATTTTATTTACAAGTCCTTAACGTGTTTTAACTTCTATAAAGTTTATTAATATATTAGTAAATATGAAAAATTGAAATTTATTCCATTAAAGTCATCATATTGTGTTAAAGCCTTCAAAGTTTTTAAAAATATTAATAAATATGAAGAACTGAAATCTGTATTCGTTAAATTAAAAAGTCATTAAATTGTGTTTGCCTCTTTATTATTTCAATTTTGATAAATGTGAATGTGTGCAATGCAATGTGTGGCCTGATGAGGTCTCCTTTTAGTAACATTTGGCCCTTCAATAAAAAAAAGAGGTTCCCCACCCCTGGGTTAGAGCATTATACTTCCAAACAGTGGTCCCTGGTTCGAATCTGGTGGAGGTCGGATTTTTCAAGCTGGGATCATCCCATCCCCTACTTATGTGCTTTGAGACCATGCATGTCAGCGCTCCATCCTTTGGAAGGGAAGTTAAGCAGTTGGCCCCCCTGGTGCTCTTCGTGTGGAAGGAGTTGACTTTAATAATCCAAGAGGTTGTTTAGCCATCAATACAAATCAACAGTAACAACTATTATAAATGATTCAACAATGAATGTATTTTTGATACTTGTATAGTTACATGTAGCGTTAAATGAAATGCGATTAACTTTCTTCTTTAGTTTTGTAGGTGCAAGAATCTGACTGCATTTCAAAGATTAACCATTTGGTGCTTTTTGTTGTAAGAACATTTCAATTGAGATTAAGATTGGTTATTTACCTTCATCTAGAAGAGATTGAGCTAATGGCGTGATTCTCTTAGGAAAAGAAAGGCATAAAATAATCGAGGGTTCACCACCCTCATTCTTTTGTATTTATTAATTAAATAGCATTTAAATTCATTTTAGTTTTTAATTTTTTTACGAAAATTAATTCTTTAAGGGTTTCTTATGAATTTTATCATAACACGATAAAATGCGCTTTTCATGGAGGACAATGGATAAAAACAGCAGGTAAACTATGGACAACGGTAACTCATGGTTGATGAACAAACGAAAGCGGTGAATGATAATAATATCTAGACGATAATAGGATAGTAATGGAGAGAAGAGATCAGAAACTCGGTTGGGAAAGAAAGGTTTCGGGGCTTTACATGCCATCCTTCGATCCAAGGAAATGGGTATTGATTAAATCAGTCCATTGGACAAACCCTAAATATAATACACGGAATTAAGGTACAATTAAAGTTAAAGAATAATTAATCTTTCCTTTGCACTGTCCATTATAATACTGATTTATATACTACATAGTAAAAACATTTGTGGGCCGCCATAACAAATTTTTTATAAGTTGGTACCCCCTTGGGCTTGTTTGTGTGCTGTGCTGTAGTGTTTTGTTTATGGCGGTTATAATTTTGAAGTTCATGGTGGTACATGGTATGTAGTTCTTTACGTTAACATCTTTTGTGAGAATCATATTTTTTGTAAAATGTCTATTATACACGTCTAAATATAGTTTCAAGTTACTATACGCGAGAGTGCTGTTAAAAGACACTTAATACTTGGATGCATAATAATATCATATTTAAATTTGAAGAAGACGTGAGTGACATTTGGAATTCCATAGCAGTTTCAATTATGTATTTTAGCTCATGGTATTTTAAATACGTAATTGTAATCTATAACCTTATTAAATTACTTTTTGCAGCGGATTTTTTAATATGTATGGAAATTATACGGCCTCAAATAATTCTCGAGACGACCCTGAATGTGCGACGTATCCCAAAAGTGGAGGCAGAACAGGAGGGTCTACCATCTTCAACAAAAGATGGTTAGTGTCTTATTCGATTATTATTTAGTTATCGAAATTACTGTTTTTTAACAGTATTTAATGGAAACGTTCTTAGATGACATTCATTATTAATGGTTTGGTGATGTACGTGATTGTTTTTAACCTTAAACTACATTTGATTGATTCATTATATATCGGAATTTTACGTTATTGGTTAAACTTGGCTATCCATCACTCTGTCACGGTAAAGGTCTTTCACAATTTTTAGACTAAATAGCCACCTAGGTTTCAGCGCAATTTTAAATATAACATGCCGTCAATAGAAAGGTGCTTAAAACTCAGAGAATGTGCAAAATGACAGTTTTTAAAATAAAATTTTGCAAATTGATAACCCGTATCGTATTTTGACGTAATATCTTACTCTTATAATTCAAGTTTACTACATAAATATTTCATAAAGGGATAGCGAGCCAAAAACCATAATGGCTTGCCGTTGTTTGTCTTAAAAACTTGAGAATAGTTCGCGTATAGACCGACCTGACAAATAATTTTTTCATGAAAGTGACATTGAGATCAGCGTTGAGTTCATGAAGAACTCTTTCTGCAAGGATGTGCATGGAATATCTAATAACCTTATTAAACAAATAATTGATTTAGTCGCTGAACCTCTTGCAGTGCTCTTGAATGATTCTTTACAAACTGGTATTTTCCCTGATTCCTTTAAACTGTCAAAAATATTGCCAATTTTTAGAAAGGGTAGCCATAATGATCCCAGCAGATATCGCCCAATATCAGTTATTTCAACTCTATCCAAAATTTTTGAGAAGGCAATGTACAATCATTTTGAATCCCATAATCTCTTCTCTCCCGTGCGACATGGTTTCAGAACTGGAATGTCTACTGTTTCTGCAGACATGAGTACCTATTGAACACAGTTATTTCTGCCTTCGAAAATAATGAATTTACTACTGTTACCCTTTGTGATCTTACCAAGGTGTTTGACTGTGTATCACATGATATTCTACTATTCAAACCGGAATACTATGGTATCAGATGTGATGCTCTATAGGTTCTTCAATCATATCTCTCAGATAGACATCAATTTGTTTCTATTGACTATTGCGATTCTGAGGTTCTGGAAATTCATTCTGGGATTCCACAAGGCTTGGTTCTCGGTCCTCTACTGTTCCTAGTTGTTATAAATGATCTTGATCACAATGTTGGTGCTAATACTCTTTACTCTTTAATTCAAATTAAAAGAAAATTGGCAGTCGCTAACATATTTATATTTGAAACTTCTCTTTTCTTTTAAAAATGTTTTTTTAAAAGACAATAGTGAAGCCACTCATTTTACTATCGAAGAAGAAAATGCTATCAGTTGCATTAAAAGTTAGACAATAATATAGAGATAAGATCGAAAAATCTAAAGTTCCTGATGTGGGAAATTGTTTTGGATGGGGTAGTAAGCATCAGTCTCATTTTGATAGTTGTTGCATATTCTCTCGGAGAAAATTTTCATAGTACACTGCTCCCCGCTTATAATGTGGGTTTTTGGGGGAGGGATTCTGACCCGCATTATAAGACAACCGCGCTATAACCGACAACTAAAATAATTCTCTAATTTGTTAATTCTCGAATCGATTAATAACTTCGTCTAATTTTTTTCACTATTGGACGGGATAAACTTCGCTGTGCCACAATATTTTTGAACAACAAAAATGGAAACCGGTGTGAAATGAAGTGAGCAGCAAAGAAGAAGCTTTGCAGGGCACATATTTAAGTCGTGAGCGGCCGCAAACGCACGCAGGTTAGAGGGAAAGTGACCTATCATACAAGTGCTTAATACTCACGTATGTACAGTCAATCTAAATTAATTGCAGAGGATAGTTCCGTAAAACTCGATCAAAAATGTGAAGATTCACGAATACACAAAAACAGTCACCAAAAAGACAACTGGCACAGATGAGTTCTCAGATCACGGATCTACTTATTCCGTTGGCAGTGACAAACCTTATGCAAGCATTCAACGCTCGATACTAACTGGAGTTTCTAAAACACACATTTCGCAACATGCATGTTTTTCTTGGCATTTCTTTCAATGAAATGTGGAGGAAGAAAGACCTGCGGTATAACCGAATTCGTGGTATAACCGACGGCGTTATAACCGGGAAGCGGTGTACTGCAATTTTGAATTCAATCTGCAATGACAATTTGTTAAAATAATCATTTTCACTGATACATTAAAATAGCAAAGGCAACTGGCTAAACATAAGTGGACACCATGGCACCTGTGGCTCTGCATTAGGATGCACAATGCTTTAATTAATCGATACTAATTTTTGCGAATTCAGGTGTTATAATATCTGAACCAATAATTTTATTTCGTGTCTCCAGCATTGTTTAAAAGTTACAGGCAGATGTATTTATGAATGGTTTATTTTAATCAAGATACTAATTCTTAAACAAGTCCACTCAATAAAGTTTATTTTCTCACTTATCAATTTAATATTTTAATCATAAATGTTCCATGCATAATTTTACCAATTAGTTGTTCCCATTTAAATTTGTATAGAAATGATTTCTGTATTGTTATCTACTTTTATATTTTGCAGTATGAAATACTGTGCAGCCTCGATATAGCAAGAATTTGTAAATTCAGATAAATACTCATTCTAATGTGTACTTGTGATATCAGGAAATGGTTAAAATAATCTTGAAGTTGATCTCCTAACCTCTATGTACATTTATCATTATGCTGCGCTAAGTTTTAAAAGAAAGTTAAAGCATGTCGGTGCATACAGTTGTAAAGGATTTTACCAACCATAATTTTTCATTTTAATTTTGTAACCAATTGAAATGAACACATTAAATTACCTCACTTCTAATGAAAATGAGCCTCATCATAAAATATTCAGATGGGAGCTATGCCTCTTGTTGTTACATCTACATTCATATGATGTTTCACACAACTTGTCGTATGTTATTACAGTCACAAGTGTTAGAATTCCAAAATGAGCATAAATATGTAAGCATGCAAAACAACATGTTCACTTGCTTCAGTTTATTTTTCAGCAGGTAATGTTTTGAAAGTCAGTGCATTATTATTTAAAAAAGGGAAACAATGAGTGTTGTATGTTCATCTGCTGGAGTTTTTCTTAGCCATTGTCTGTAGCACAAATTTCACCACATCGCAGAATGTCTGAAGGTCTTTCATAGTTGCAGTACCACTCGCTTAGTAGACATTACTAAGCACTTCCAGTGCTTGAAGAATTGCACATTGAGATGGAAGAGCGACTACTACATCCTCTTCATCCAAATTAGACTTGTCTTTTGTCTCTGTCTCTACTTGTTGTATGATATTGTCCTCAGTCAGCTCCTCATGCACAGGCAGCATCAGCATCTTGTCAGCATCTACATAGCCTTTTAATGTGCAAGGAGGATTTAGATGATGCACAACTTCTTCCTATCCTTCTGGTTCATTTTGTTTTTGATCTGTAGTGTCACTCACTTGCTTGACAAAGCCTGCATGTCTAAAGCAAGCAACAATATTATGCAAAGAAATTTTGTTCCAACTCAAAAGAAGATTCTAGAAGTGGAATACACTCTAGCCAGTAGTTGGGCGTCATGAGACTCGGGCTTCAACTCAGATGTGAAATAATCACTTGTGTGGCTGTAGCCTAAGGGTGATGGACGGGCACCCATTATAGTGAAGTTGCCACAAACACAGTCCTTGTTTCATTCATTATTTTTCTGCATATTTATTGTGAAGAAATTGAGGGTGAAGATGTTTTTGCTCTTATAACAAAGTTCTCGTTATATACCATACTCGTTCTATCGTGGTTACACTGTATTTCCATTGAAACATTTGAATGCACCCTCAATAATATAAAAAATAACATGTTGATGTGATTGCTGCTATAGAATGTTTAGGTGAATATTATTCACATATTATTCTTACATCATGGTCTCCATTAATACATACAAACTTTGGGATCAATTCTTGATGTAAACATTGTTTTGATAGTCATGCTGAATGAAATGATTTTTCCTATCATTTTTCAGGGGTCACCGTTTAAATGGAAAGTGTAAACCTATTCCAATGACGTGGGATGACGATGACGACGATGATGAAGCCCCCCAGCCTGCTAATGGATGGGAAGAATTTAGAAATATTTTGGCAAAACAGGACAGTAATAGTCCAGAGAATGTGGTAAGTTCTTAAAATGTAATGTACATGTTTTATATGGCAGTGTTTTTGCAAGGTTGTCTGTATATCATCAGTGGGCAGATGTGTATTATTGGTTATACATAGGGTATGAATTTTTCAGGTTAAAAAAATCAATTCAGTGTAATTATCGGGTTTTATTTTTTTCTATCAAATTTGGGTAAAATTCAATAAAAAACCTTAACCCTTAACTACCGACCACTCGTCTGCGAGGTATGTTTTTTGTAATCGCTGTTGCACTCTATTATCTACTCTTGAAACCTCCTGCCTCCTAGTACCTTCAAATGGCTATAGATGGAGTATTTGGGTGTAGCTTGTAGTGTTTCAAAACGATCAGTTGAGTGGCAGCAGTTAGTTGTCAAAGTCATTATGTTCGGTTCACAGACGACACATCGGTGACATTTTTATCAAGTTTTTTGTTTTCTTGTATTATTTTTAGCTATAATGCATTTATATACCCTTAAAACATACAGTTGCAATAATTTTAGTATTTTTAAGACTTAATAAATTTGTGTTAATAAATACTGGATCAACTATTTTCTTTCTTTACTTGTGGTGCTGTTTACATATATTGCCAATTTAAATGGTTAGCTTTGGCCATTTTTTTGTACAAAAAAGGAAACTATTTGGCAATTAGATGTTAAGCAAAGGAAAACAGTTTTAGCGCTTTATCACCGACATATGTGGGTGAGAAGATGAAATAGTCTGTGAGATGAGGCATCGGTATTAGCATGACAATACTAAGTATCGGTATTTAAGGGGGTAAAATTTCATAAATTTGGGTATAATTTAATGAAATAATGAAAAAATGAATTTTTTAAATTTTTATTGTCATTAACGTCATTTGCATAGAAAGTGTTTTTTCATTTTTGTTGCATCTTTCTGGAGTTTGTAAATGTCGTAAATGGCTAAAACACTGCTCAATGTCATGGCTACCTGCTGGCATACATAAAAGCATTAAGATATACTTAACTCAGGGATAGTGAACTTGAGTGTCAATCCAAATCGAACAATATCCAAATCTAAATTTTGTGGGGATGGTTCTAACAAGTAGGCTATAAATTCTGTTTTGATTTCCTCCGTTAATTTGAACTGAAAGTTAATAATTCATGCCCACCCGTATTTTTGACTTGCATAGCTTTATTAAATGGGTCTGTTATGGATGTGGTTTTCTAAAATGCTATAACCGATGTGTGCACATTTCTATCGATTGTGGCAATCCATTTTGTACATGAAACTTCAGAAAACTTTTTCATAGCCTTTTCAGCAGCAGCACAAGCAGTATGTGATAATGCATCCATAACTGCATAACTAGCACTTGTTTGAAGCGGGGGGTTCCAGTCACGTTCCGTGTTCATCTTTAAGGATACGTTAACCAAGTGGTCCATTCGATTTGATAGTAGCGCTTTACTTTTCAATTCTTTCTGGAGAGTGATGATCGACGTCAAACATTCTTTCAAATACAATAGTATAAATAAATAAATAAAATAGTATAAATGTATAATTTATTTTTACCAAACAATTCAGTAATTTCTTTTATGCCCATTATTTTTTATTGTTGGCTATCTCTGGGTCTTCCAGAAAATTACTTATACCACACCTCATTTTAATAATCACTTTTAAGCTTTCATAGAATCAACAGGTACAACAGCAGGTGGTTTAATACCTGAAATTCCACAATGTTTGCAGGCAGCTAAATATGTACCAACCATCTTTGGAGAATGCTTAAAACAGCATCTAATTTTATAGCAAACTTTCTTGCTGAGTTCATTTTGTGAGAATTGATGGCTTTTTCAACAGAAACATGAAAAACATGTGGAATGTCTGTAACATAAAAAAGTTGAGTCATATTTTCACCAATTTGAATTATGATGCCATCAGTTTCATATATTCAGCATTATCTGTTGCTATGCATAGCACATCTAGCCAGCTATTGCCAATTTTTCTAAAGCACGGCCCAAAGCTCCTGCAGTAGTTATGCTATTTGTTTTAGTAACAAAAGAAACGTCTATTAAAAAAGCTATTTTTTTGCTGGTTTTTATTGTAAAATCTTATCATAGTATTTGCTGCTGGCTGACGTACTATATCACTACCTTCATCAACAATGATGCTTATTACTTTCTCCATATACGAAGTATAGAGAAAGTATTGTTTTCATGAAAAAAATCAAATTCGAGATTTCAACTGAAATACATGTTTTAAGGTCCCCTGAACATGTTTTGACTATTTTCTCGATGATGTGTGTCTGTATGTGATAGATTTTTGTGGGCACTCTAACTCAAAAACTATTAATCAGGTCAATGCAAAATTTTATATTTAACATTTTTATAAAAGTTAGAAGATCTGATTAGCTTTTGGTAAAAATTGGTCGACTGGAAGTGGGTGTTTACTCTTGTCTCTTATCCGTTATTTTGAAATATTTACTTGAATATTTGATAAATGTAAAAATGTATTAGAATAAAAGTTGTAGGGAATTTTATTTTCTGCAATCTTTTTTTGATACATTTTTCCATATAATGCATTATTTAAGAGATATCTTATATTTTTAGCTGCACCACCTACCAAAGACTATTGTTAACAATTGACGCTTAGTTACGTCTTAGTAACGCTCCTTTTTAATTTATTAATTGTCAACCGGAAGTAAATATTGACAACGATCCCAGAGCTAACAACATGTAATTTGCCATATAAATATGGAGAAAGTCATGTGTTGCCCACATCAAGTTATTTTTGAGTTATGAATTAATTCTTTAATTTCTTCAAAATCTATCTTGTAAACTTCTTTTTTTTCGTTTCAAAATTATTCCCAACTTTAGAGCTTATGCCTGTCTGCATAGGATCTTCGGATAGCTTTATTCCATCAATTTCTTGTAAACTTCAGGTAAATATTTATTTGATAACATTTCATATTTTGCCTTAGTTTTGGTAGCAAGATAATATTGTTTCGCAGAATCACCTGTTGGGCCATCACACGTATTCAGGCTTAATCCAGCATAGCATACTGCACAAACAAAATCATAAATTGCCCCTTCTTGCTTTTTTCTGCATCTCTTTGCCGCACTAATATATCATTTAATGTTGGTTGTTGACGCGATGTTGATGGAATGGATTTTAGACTATCCTCACATAATTTTTTGTTATATTTAGGAGCATTATTATAAAAAATTTCAACAATTAAAATTTTAGTCCCGAGATGCTAACCGTGCTATATCGAAAATGTGCTAAAAGAACATACGCTATGCGAGGCATACCTGTATTTCTAAAAAATTCCAAATAGGTTAAATGATAATAAATATTTTAAGGAACTGCGAGAAAAATTCAGACTTCACAAAGAACAGAAATAAACTCAAACCTTCTGATATTGAATATATCCACGATGCTCCAACAATTAAGAAAATAAAAAGAAGCATTACTAATGTAAGACGTATTTAAAGACTACAAAGAATAGAAATAAACTCAAATCATAGCCTTTTGATTTTGGATATAGCCATGAAGTTCCAACAACTGACCGTTACTAAGACGTAACTAAGCGCAAAGTGTTTACAATAGTCGCCAGTATGTGGTGTGGTGATACCAGCTAAAAAAATAGTTTTTAAAATATCTCTTAAACAATGCATTATATGGTACATAATATGTTTTGAACAAAGGTTGTAAAAAATTAAATTTCCTACAAGTTTTATTCCAATACTTTTTTACATTTATCAAATATTAAAGCAAATATTTCGAAAAATGAATGTGTCAAGAGTAAACACCCACTTCCGGTTGACCGATTTTTATCAAAAACTAATCAACTCTTGTGACTAATAAAAATGTTAAATATAAAGTTTTAATATCGACCTGATTAATTGTTTTTGAGTTAGAACACCCACAAAAAACAGTCACATACACATCATTGAGAAAATAGTCAAAACGTGATCAGGGAATGTCAAAATGTGTATTTCCGTTGAAATCTCGAAATCGATTTTTGACATGAAAACAATACTTTCCCCTATACTACGTAAGGAGAGGGTATAAAATAGTAAAAATAATTAACGTCAATGCAAATTTCTTCAATATATATATCTGTTAATACTTTTTATAACATCGTATTTCCAAATATTTCCTGATAAACTTTTATTATTCTTAAAAATATTATTTGATTGGCATTTCACCTTATTTCCAAAAAAATTTTGAGGCTCTCTAGTTTGATAAACACCAATGGATGGAATATTTTGGAGTACTTAGAACAAATAGTTTGTGTTAAAAAGTTTGATATGAACTCTGTTCTAAGAAGCATATTCTGTTTTTGGTTTCAGGAAGACCAATATAAAAAATCTTGGCATGATGACAGTCATCCAGATTCTGTCAATGAGATCAGTTATGAGCAGCATCACAATGAGTGAGTAGTGCATATTCTTTCTCAAGTATTAATAAGTATGCTATTGTTTCCCTTTTAAGTTTTATTGCATAACTTGGTCAAATTAAATGAGCTTGCATAGTTTCTTAGCCTTCTGTTTTTTTTAGAAGAGATGAAGCATCTCTCTTGCAATATTAGTGTTTATGATTTGACTGAGTGTGAATACTTGTAATATTCTTTTTTATGGTTAATAAACTCATTGCAGTTTGCAATGTGTGTTGTTTATTAGATGATGATAGTTGAATTAATAGTTTCATGAGTTAATATTTATTTCTGTAATGAACAGTCATGTTATAATATTTTATAGAGATGAATCTTTTAATTATTACCATCCTATGTACTTCCAAATAATTGAAGTGCAAAAAAGACTAATTTAAATGATTTTCATATTTTGGGGAACATGCCAAAATCAATACAAATATTTATCCGAATCTGAAATTTTTTACTGCCACATTTAGCTAACAATGACTTTCTTGTCAATCTTGCCGATTTAAAGCAAGAGAATTGCAAAAGTAATAACTAATTGTATGTTGATGTTGATAAAAATGCTGTTTGGAGTATAGCTTTGTATGGGGCAGAAACATGGGCTTTAAGGAAAAATTATTTAAAATACTTGGAAAGCTTTGAAATGTGGGAATGGAGAAGAATGCTGAAGATAAAATGGATAAACAGGATGAAAAATGAGTAAGTACTAAGAAGAATAGGAGAGAAGTGAATGATTATACAAACTATAAGAAAGAGGAAGGCGAAATGGATTGGACATTACCTTAGGAGAGAGAGCATGATTAAAGACATGCTATAAGGAAAAAGAGGTAGGAAAGGTTTTAGCTGATAGATGACAACTAATGTTAACATGAGCTACCTTAGGAGAAAAAGTTTTTGCAAGTGAAAGCATGAACATAAGTTTCTGAAATTCAAGCATTTATTACAGTAATAACAAAAAATAATCCATATACTTGGTGAGAAGTCATTCCTAGAGGCTAACGAGTAGGTGATGACGCTTTTTACAGTTTTGTCCGTGTAATGCCATTTAACATGTGGAAATGGCTAGCAAGTAACTCTATGAGTAATGTTGCAAAGAAAAAGTATCATTCCCTTTGTATTTATTGCAAAGAAGTTTGAGTTACTGGAAAATTTTGAAAAATGCATTTCTCTTTAGAAGTTGTGCGAAGAGTATGGTTTTATGATCTCAAGAAGCAGAAGAAAGAAATATAAATGGTTTTTTCCTGATAGTGCTATGGCAATGTCTATGGAAAAGAGGATAACATTACACATATTCGAGGTGTGGCAATTAAGTTCCCGGACTGGTGCTGCAGCTCTGAAACCAAGTGGTGTAAAAATGAACTATTTACACATCTTATAGTTCAAACTCTTGCTAACAGAGCGTAGTGAACCGGTTAGCTCTGTAACGGTTAGTTTCTGAGTAACAGCCAAGAGAATCAGTTGTGATTTTATCCATTGTCATGATTTTGCCATGGAGCAACGAGTGAGTATCAAGTTTTGTGTCAAACTCGGGAAAACCGCAACAGAAACTTATGAAATGTTGAAAGCAGCATATGGTGAAGAGTCTTTAAGTCGTACCAGTGTTTTTGAGTGGTTTAAATGATTTAAGGACAGGCGTAAAGATGTTGAAGATGATCCAAGAAACGGGCATCCATCAACCTCTCGAAATGCAGACACCGTTGCAATGGTCCATGAAATTGTGGAAAGAGATCGACAAATGACCCTCAGAATGATGGCGAGCTAAACATTAATAAAGAAACGATTCATCAAATTTTTCACGGAGATTTAGGAAAGAAGAAGGTCTGTGCGAGGTTCGTCCCACACAACCTCATGGATGAACAGATGCAGAGAAGAGTTGCATCAAGTCAGGACTTCGTTGAAAGTTGTGAAGGAAATCTCAGTTTTCTCGACTGGTGATTAGTCATGGATATTCCAGTACGACCCTGAAACAAAATGACAAAGCATGGCATGGACATAAAAATTGTCGCCAAGGCTCAAGAAGTTTCGTTTGAAGAAGTCCTCGATCAAAACCATGCTGATCACCTTTTTCGACAAGCAGGGTGTGATCCACAAGGAATTTCTTCCACAAGGACAGACAATAAATAGTGCATTCTACATTCAAGTCCTTCAGAGGTTGGTAAGGCATGTTTTCATGGTGAGGCCACAGTTTTGAGAAAAGGGAAGTTGGATTCTGTTGCATGACAATGCACCTGCTCATTCTGCACTGGTTGTGAAGAGATTTCTGGCAAAACAGGGCATTGTGGAGATCAATCACCCACTGTATTCACCTGACTTGGCACCCACAAACTTCTTTTTCTTTCCTAGGGTGAAAACTGCTCTTTGAGGATGTTGAAGACATCAAAACAAATGTGACTGCTGAACTGAACAAGTTTCTTTAGATGACTTTGCTGAATGTTTTAAAAAGCTCTTGGGACGATGCAAAAAATGTATTGAAGTGGGAGGAAATTATGTTGAATAAAAGAGAAAACATTTTTGGCCTATTTTGTTTCTTTTTCTTTCTATTGCACCAGTCCACGAACTTTATTGCCAGACCTCGTACATGCACTCACATACAAAAAATATGTAAGTAAAAGCTCACATTGCAGAATATGCAAAAAGCAGTAACCTAAGTCCCTAGGCTGCCAATTTTTGGATTTAGTACTGTACCCTATACGAGAATACAATGAAATCCCTATTTAATGTTTCTCTTGAGGAATAAATTTTCGTACACTGTCTGGGTAAACACAAAATAGGGGTTGCATACTATTACAGGAAGTAACTGTTAAATTTATTACAGTAAGATTCCTTTATATCATTTTCTGTGTAAGAATTTATTACAAATTTTTAACATACAGGGTGAATACACCATATATGGCCACTTGAAGCTTTTTTAAACATTATAATATTTATATACAGTAAAACCTCATTATTTCGATCCTGGATAATTTGAAGTTTAGAGCATTCTCCAGCCAACTTCATAGGATTTTGCATACTTTTTACTATGGATTGTTTGAAATACATCTACAATGAAATTCGAATTCATGATCTGGTCCAGTGACTCTCAAACATTTCGTTTAATTCGAAATCTTGACCCATATTTTGAGTTTAAGTGGAAAGTTCGTGCCTGCACATGACAAAGGCATCGTGTTTTTGTTCTCCATTTCTCGCAAACGAAATATACATTGCCCCCAAACAGGTAACTTCTTTTTACTTATTTAATAGTCAACATGAAATAAAATCATAGATGATACAAATAGAGGAATCATGGTTAATGGTTTCAGGCATCACTTGGTGGAATTTCTTCATAATGTAAAATAAAGAGACTTGTTGTAATTCCACATAAATTTATTTTAAAACGACCTAGGTTTCTTTGCAATGCAACATCATCAGGTGAATGAATTCAATGCCTGCAGCAATTTATAGTAATAGGTACAATGGGTGGGTGGGGGAGGGTGAGTTGGGAAGAATAAAGAAAGGAATTGTGGAGCGAACACCATTAGAGGAAAGAAGTGAACGTATGTTCGTGGGAAGGGGAGGGGGAGAAAACCGTTGAGCTTAGTGATGTCCAGTAAGTTGGATAATTAGAAGACAATAGGGATAATTGGTAGGAATAATTAGATTAGTGGGAGGTCGAGAAGTGGAGAATGAAAAGGATACAAAATATCATTTAAAACTTCACGGTTTTTTGAAGCCACACACTATAATTTCAAATTGTTCCAGAATATCAAGCCTGAGTCCCTTTCTTTCATAATGCAGGATTTTGGAGATAAAGTCGCTGTTGTGTCCATGTTCTAATATTTGTTTGGCGAAGAGAGAGGTTGTTTTACTGTTTATGAAGCAGGAATGGTGTTCTTTGATTCTTTCTTTGAATTTTCATCCCATTTGTCCTATATAAATGGCAGTACAATCTCCACAATGTAATTTCATATACTATCGGGAAGTTATATTTCTTCCTAAAATTTTTTAACTGACCAGCTATTCATTGCACTACCTCTCAGATACCCATTACGCATAGGCCAGAGGGAATCAGCAGGTCGTAAAAAAAAGAAAAAACAATGTAATTTATAAATTCCACTTTTTTCAAAAATTTTAATTTTGTCTCTATTACGGCATAAAAGTTTTTTAAATTCAATCTATTATAAAAAGCGGCTCTAATTTTATTTTTGGGAATTAATCTGTTAATTTTAAGGGATATATTACCAAGAAATGATAGTCTTTGCCACTGTGGTTTCAACCATCCCTGTTGACGATTTGAAGCCCATATTCCCGGAAAGAAACCCCTATCCCTCCCCACCTCTCCCCCCACCGATTCCGATTAAACTTGTTAGATATACATAAATTTCCAACATGCGTATTGTCCAGTGTACTTTGATACCCATGGAGCCTATGTTCCCAGAAAGAGTCCACAACCGTAACGTGTGACGAAAGGTAATATGTGATGAAAATAATTTTGTGACATAAAGTCGCAGTTGCCAATTATTTTCCATGACAAAAAGTTGCTGATACCAATTGTAATGTGTGACCAAATGTCGTTGGTACCAAATATTTTGTGTGACCAAATGTCTCTGGTACGAATTTAAATGTGTGACGAGTTGTTGCAGTTACCATTTTGAAAGTGTGACAAAATGTCGCAGGTACCAATTGTCATCTGTGATGAGATGTTGCAGTGACAAATTTTCTGTGACGCAAAGTCTCTGCACCGGAGAGATGAGGTTTTGTATTTGCCCACTCAACAAATAATGCAAAAAATATAGGTTTTTACCTTAGTAATTTGAGCACGATCTTCAATGTTATTCTCTCTATCACTCTCTGAACTGACACTTTCTTCCGCATCACTTTCAAGTAAGATTTCCGTCTGCTTTTCATCACCAGGTATTGCTTGTGTTTTTCTATTAGTTGATGCCATGATAAGTTCGACTCTTTTAATCTCTTAAACATTAAACAAAAGTAACAATGGAAAAATAACGAACAATAGCTGCCTTCCTACAGCATAAATGTTTCCCTCAGAGTGGCAAGAGAATATTTTTTGCATGATCCAAGTGCTCTCCATCCGCTCTGATCACGCTTTTATTTGTGCATTGATGTCAGATAAGTGTTTCTCTCTCTCATTATATTGTTCTCAAGAAATGCTGAACCAAACACTAGCCCAGATCTGAAGACCATTCTTCCTCCCCTTCCATACAGCTCTCAAGTCTTGATGCATAAGAAAAAATATTCAACTGAGGATAGGCTTTAAAAATATGTAATTTTTCATTGGTTTGGAAGAAAAAGTCGCATTTGCTTTGATTGTAAGTCAAATTTTTTACATAATAATGCTACCAGGTAGTTGAGATTTATTGGCAGATAATTTCTTAAGTTTTAAAAGAATATTTTTTGTATTTCTATACTGAAAGTTGGGTAACAATTTTAATTACTGTAATTCACTTTATTAATGCTTTCTCTGTATACCTTATATATGAGACGGTAAAGTAAGCAAACTATCATTACTATAGTTTATTGGTATTTTTTAACTTTTTATGGTAACATTAGCGCATATACAGAAATATGTAACAAATTTTCATAGTTGTACTTAATGCATTTCACACTTTCTTGAATGTGATAGAAAATCTGCTCATGCAAGATTTTTGTCGCTTATGCAATGTTTGAAATATTGCAGTTCTGTGATTGTTGTATGCTATTGTATTGTTGGTGCTATCATTGCAGAATTATGTTAACAAGATATTTTTTTACATTTTTAGCCCCCATTCTGGTTCCTTTTATGAGCAAAGACATAAATATATGGACAATACTTATCCAACTACAAGACCAGGCATTGGTGGAGGATGCCATCCCTTTTCTGCTTTTGCAGTATCTGAGAAAGACAAAATAGAGGTATACAATGTGTACTTTGATAAATTAAGAAAAGAAAATTTGAATTTAATTTTTGTATCATAAAGTGCAACTTAAAGTATGCAAGTGCATTAGTTGCAATTTTCTTATTATTAATCAAATATTTATGGCTGCTCAAGTAATCTCTTAATTTCCATGTATGCTTATGTTTTTTAATTTCTTCATCAGGCTACTCCGCTAAAACCCCTGATGCACTCTCTTGCTAAAACAGAGGTAAAGCAACATAGAGACCACTGGATTGATGGAATTCTATCAAAAACTCCACTTCCTGAGAGGTATGTAGGTTATGAAATGAAAAATTCATTATTATTGCAATTGTGAATTCTTTTAGTCAATGGAAAAAATTGTACAATTTTTTATTACAGACAGTAAGATGAAATCTTTAAGTTAATCAAAACTTCTTCTTTTAATTTTGAAACGAGAAAAAAGACTGCTATGACCGGGAATCGAACCCGGGTCTTCCACATGCTGGGCGGATATCTACTGGGTTCGATTCCCGGTCATAGCAGACTTTTTTCTCGTTTCAAAATTATTCCCAACTTTACAGCTTATGCCTGTCTGCATAGGATCTTCGGATCACTTTATTCCACCAATTTCTTCTTTTAAGATATATATTGCAATGGATAAATTTCAGAGCTTTGAATTTGAATATACTTGATGTTGTATAGCAGTGGTGCCCAAACTACAATCTGATGGCCACATCTGGACTGCCAAGTGTCTTCATCTGGCCCATCATGATTTCTACAATTAAAGGACACATTGTAACATAAAATGAAAATAGAAAATTATAAATTTACTAGTATAACTGTCAGTCAAAAATGAGGGGTATGCGTGAATTAACCTTTAAACGCTGGATTTAAATGTCGCTTTGGCAAATCTCACTGCCATTTAAGTTTTTCTTGCTTTCAATCAGATAAAACCTTGTATTTCCTGAACTATCATTATATAGAGACGTTCCTTTCAGAGGATGATATAACATACATATATCATTATATATATAACATATAGGAGGATACTAATGTTAAGCACTTCCAGATGAGCTGGAGATTAGGAATTTTTTAGGTAGGATTTTGTGCAAAACCGACTAGAAAAATTAGTGATTATTTTACCCCATTATTGTTCCATAATGAAAAAATGAAAACCGGTCCAGAGGAGAAATCTTTAGAATTAAAGAAATATTTCTCTGAAAAATTTTTTCAAGCTGAGATAAAATCCTTGCAGTATGCATGCGCCTTCTACTAGTAAGAGATAAATCAATCAAACAAAAAGTAATATTTAGCAAAATTGTTTGGGTAATAATGGGTATACATCATTTATACTAAAAGAGAAGAAAACAACACAAATTCTGAGTAAATCTATAATATAAAGTATAAAAAATCATAATAAAACATAACTAACAGTACTTTTTCATATATTTGACAACTTTTAAAGTATTGTTTTGGTGTGGTACTCCTCAAAGTACAAAAATATAGAGCCCTACATCGCATATTTTGCACTTCACTACTGTTCTAGTATATTTTCCGCTCTCGGAGCATACACAGCAGCGAAGGCGATTTCGTTTTACAGACCAGTGTTTGTTTTCTTTGTCCTCCGAGCGACGCAGTTGTGTGCTGCTCGGTCTTCTGCTTTGGGGAGTAACAATGGGAAGAGCTGACGCCCCTTCTTGGATCAGATTT
Organism: Tanypteryx hageni; assembly: GCA_028673005.1. Taxonomy (NCBI): domain Eukaryota; kingdom Metazoa; phylum Arthropoda; class Insecta; order Odonata; family Petaluridae; genus Tanypteryx; species Tanypteryx hageni. The sequence continues at coordinate 114,037,608 of CM054116.1, forward strand.
TGCACGAGAGCGAGATGAAACTCTCGATGCATCATCTGCCTAACAGATGATGTCAGGAGAACATAACTATTGAGGAGGTGGAAGAGGAGCTTCTTTGTCCACTTTCAACTACGGCAGCTGACCTTGTAGCTAGTTGCCATCCTATCCCCCTTGTCCACGTGAAATGAGAAGGGCGGGACTGCCGTACTATCCCTTATCATCTCTGTTTACAGTTGGTTCAGTGGGGTATAAAGGGGGAGGGGAGTTTGGGGGCTATAACCCCTCCCCCCATGAGCAACGTATACTTAGAATATCCTCTGGAAATGGTATTGACGTCCCAAGATAATTGCGAATGTCGGAACGAGTAAATAAAATTTATTGGTGTTTTACTTTGTGTCCTACCAGTTAACTTTCTTTAAAAGATGGGTTATGCGATCAGGGCTTCCAAAACTGAAGCAGTCTTGTGAGGAAGGGACCCATGTGCACGGAACTCTGGCAGACGGAGAGGTAGGGTGGCCGAAGGAGTGCCTCTCTTGGCCTAAGTGGTCGATTCTATTCGTGCTTTTTTCGGGCCTTAAATGTGACCCATGTTATTATTTGCTGAATGTAAACACCTTATCTCTGCTTGTTGTTTCTCTCTTTATTAATGCCTAGCTCTTCATGATATTTTCCATAAAGGCTTAGGAGAAAAATAAATGCAATGTGGGTTGGAGGGAAAGGCACTTAGTGAGGAAAAAATGATTGACACTTCAGTGTCTTCTCACGAGGTGCTATGAGGATAAGCAGAGATAAACGAGGAATTTATTAAAACCACTCCATATACACAGAACATGACTCAACCTAAGCAAAAGATGCTAAGCATCTGCTGCCTGGCTAGTAAATCAAAGCGTGCATATGTGTATTTTTGGCTATTCACCTCTTGGATTATTATAGAAAATAGAAGTGCAAAAACTAAACATCAAATACAGAGAACTTGGAAGTAAGCTGTAGGTCTCACATGTTCTGATGCTGCATGTACTCTCACTCCATATAATTTCCAGTCACTTTTCATTAGTCATTCATTGCTAGTGGTCGAAGAATGATCTCCTCGTTGCCTTTAAGGTTTGTACTTACACACACACACACATGCACACACACACACACACACCATATTTCCACGAATGTACTGCTGTGTGAAATTTAGTGAGATTGCTAATTTTTAGAATGAAATTTCCAAAGAGTTTTATTCCAAGTTAAAGCAACAGATGACAATGCTGGTGGAGGTTTTCGGGTTTTGCTGCGTTGGCGGCATTTCTGGCTCTCGACGTTTCGCAGACATTGCAGTCTGCATCTTCTGGAGATGAAGTGAGATCCGATGGTAGGGATCTGACTTTTATATACACTCGTGCCTTCCTAGTTTAACCGTTGTCCATCGCTGATTGGCTCGCTCGAGTTCCTATCCCTTTCTCTTTGGTGGTTGCTCCAACGTATTTTTCCTCCCTTTCACTTTTCCGTTGGAAGAGTCGCTTCCATGTTGCGCTGATGTGCAAACCGTCGTCCCGGTTGAAATTGACTGAATGTTTTTCGATTTCAATTGCTTCGCGAATTAACCTCGGAAAATATCGATCTTCTTTCGCGAGCAATTTCATTTCTTCGAGCGTGATTTTATTTCCCGGGCCAGAGGTGAAGTGCTTCGCTATGGCCGACTCCCTCCATTTCTTGTTCATCATGGCCCGTTTATGTTCGGCTAAGCGACAGCAAATGGATCGTCCTGTTTGTCCGACGTATACGTGAAAGTAGATGGATTTTAATGTTATATCATATCTATTGGTTTATTATACGTAATTATGCTCAATCTATCGTGTCATTTTCTACTTATGCAACGTATTTAGTTGAATCTCTAAAAAAAGGTCAGTGGAGATGTTAGTGATGAGGCTGATAACCCCCTTGAAAAATTCCTGGATATGCCACTGAGTTGGTGGGAGGTCTTCCCCGCCTCCAGTGGTGAATCGGTGGCATGGTTGCTTCAATGATTCTTCAGAGCATGGCTCAAGGATGAACCCTGCAAAATTTCACGTCTCTATGACAAAAACGACATCTGTAAGCGACTTCCAAACAAAGCGTTCCAATACAGGTACAGCCGACAGTTAGCAGGTCACATTTTGCATTCCCGTATGGGTATGGCTGGCATTTAAAGGTTAAGTGATGTTAAAATGAAATTTAAATAAAAAATAAGTAAATCAACTTTTATATCTACTAAAAAGTAAACAACAAATAGAAAATTCATATACCTAATTGAATGTTCCAGAAAGTGAAAATAGTTTTGGGGATACAAATTTTGTGTAACAAAGAAATATTAGTGAAGATATAGTCGTTAAACATTATGCTAACATCTTTTATGTACCAAAAACTTTAAACTTTCTGAAACATTCTATTATTTGAATTTTATATTTATTTTTACTTTTAGCGCATATAAAATGTAATTTCATTAAAGTGAATTTATATAAATTAAATTTTTGTTTCTGCCAAAATTTAAAACTTAGCTTTGTCAGAAAATTTTCTCCATGCCCTACAATATTCATCAATTTTAAACTTTATATCTGACTTCATTAGCACAATACCAATGAATAATGGAATATTTGTTAACTTCTGTTGTATTATTATTGTGACTACAGTATTGTTGAAACTTCAAAACAGAGTCGAAACTTCTTTAATATGTGGATAGATGGGACATGAATTTATAATGCTGGTCAATCATATGCAATTGCACTACACTAAATCGACAACAATGCAAATCACATTGATGAAAAAAGATTTTCATGTAAAAATACGTCAGATTTTCACGTTAAAAATTAATCTGTGGGCCAATTTGATGCATGCAATATTTGAGAATCAATGGCAGGAAAATAAAGTTTTGTTCTTTTAGGCATTCATTGTTTCAAGTTTTGGTCTACGATGATTCTAAGTATTTTTAGTATGCAAGTGATTAATGTGCTATACTTATCATGTTCGGGGTTGCCCTGCCCCCTCTTTGTGTGGTTTGAGGAGACCGTGCATAGTCAGCGTCCCATCCTTCATCTACATCTACAGTATACCATGCAAGCCACCGCAATGGTGTGTGGCAGGGAGTGCAATAGCACCAAGAAAACCAATTAATTAGGATGATGTATTTTGCCATATGACAGCTAATGTTTTATTGTTACCTCTGTTCTGGTCAGCTATCGGTCTAGGGAAAAATGAGGCTTTGTATCTCTGTCCTACATGCTATCTCTCTTATTTTACGAGGATGGTCCATTCTACCAATATAAGTTGGCGTTCCTTCGGAAGGGACGTTAAGCCATTGGCCCTCTTGGTTAAGATTAGGCTAATGCTGGCACTGGGTTTCCTTCTCTTTTGTTCAGTGTGGAAAGAGTTACGGCTATAATAATCCAAGAGGTTAATTAGACAAAAAATGCACACACACACATTATCCTCATATTAATCAAATGGAGAAAATAAACACTTCTATAATTTAACCAGTGACTTCAATCTGGATGGCAAGCAGCTTAGTATATAAAAGTTATGTTGCCAAGTTATTCCTGAAAGTTTGATTGAAAATGAAAGGAAAAAACTTGAGTTTGAAGCATTTTTCTCACAGTCAATCGACCTGCCATCTTACAGCATGACAGGATGACCTAGCTTACAATAAACAATATATTTTTTCTTTTCCCCTCTATTCCCATATTATATAAATACATTCAAATTAAATCATGTAATATTGTTCCACAAGTAAACCCTTTAGGTTTCTAAAATTATCTTTAACTCTATTTTTGGCAAAGAAATGGGTTATGTGGCCCTTGAACCAAAATGTTTGGGCACTATTGGTGTAGACCAGGGGTTCCCAACCTTTATGTTGGCAAGGGCGCCTTCGACTTAAAAAGCGAAATCGGCAGATGCCACTGAAATTTTACTCACCTCCCCCTCACTCAACACTTACAGCTCAGCTCTTAGCTATATGTTTATGTACAATTAGGTTTGGTAGGATTCTATTTAAATGTCAATAAAAATCGAATTTGTAAAAATTTCAAAATCGACGAAAATGAATTGTCGTCGATTTTTTACTACTAAATTGTCTATGAAATTATCAGGATTATTAAATTTGCTTTGTCACACTTAAACTTGATATGTTTTAATGCCAAACGCCTAAAACAAAATAGAAAATCGACATTTTTCATACCAAACAGTCACATTTCATTCGGCATTCCAACCCCTTTCTAAGATCTCTTACGTCTTAAGGATCCATACTGAGCTGACATGGGTATGGGACAAAACAATATGATCAGTTTATTGCTCTCTGTCTTTAATCTTGACTACACCTGATAATCCTTATGCCCCTAAGTCTTTTTAGATTAGTACTTTCTAGATTCTGTGGACGCTCATCACTATACGTCAAAAGCACTAAAAACTTTCTTTAGTAAATAAATCAACAATTGGCTGTGTTGATAGGTAATTAGAACATTAATTTCTCCTCTAATGAATTAAATATGATGCAATACCAACAAATGGATGTGTCCAAAGGTTGTAATAGCCATATGTGAAATTCTGTTTATCTTTGAAAGGGTGCCATGCCTACAAAAAGTTTGGGAACCACTGTTGTAGATGATTTAAATAGTTTCAGTTACCATAAATAATTGGAGGTTATAACTTAAAATAAATAGCAAAAATTACTATAAAAACAAAAGCATACATGGTAGGTTTTGCTGTTTATATAATGTTGCAATAGTATGCGTCAGATAACCTTAAATTGATACTTAGGTATTTTATAGATATTATCTCATTATAGATTTCAAGCGGCCAATAGTAGTAATCTTCTTGGAGATAGTGGGATAAGTTTGACAACTGCAAAGTCTTTGCTCACTGAAGATGATAGGAAATCAGATTCAAAGACTTCATCACGAAGCCTTTTCACACCAATTTTATCTAGAAACATGCATTTCAATGCCCATGATCTGCTGGTATCAGCCTTACCCTCTTGGAACAAGTCTTCTGAAGTTGAAGAAGTTGATTCAAAGAGGTCCTTAATGGATAATAACCATGGTTTGTCTACTCCTTCATACAACAAACTGCCACTGAGGAATCAACATTTTCAGGTAAGATGCATTTCATAGAAACATTTATGTCAAAGCATACTTTTGTTAATTCATAGTTGTTCTTAACAGTTAATTCATAGTTAAAGTCTTAGATTATGCATTAACTAGTGTAATTGCCCATCAAATATGATGGGTATGTGTGAATTAAGTATTAGGTTAAAATTGAAATAAAAATTAATGAGTCCAACTTTTATATGCACTAAAAAGGAAACAATATAAAATTCATACAATTGAGTGTTCCAGAGAGTAAAAATAGTTTTGGGCGAATAGAAATTGTAAGACAAAGAAATACATTATGCTATACAATTCTTATACACCCAACTTATTTTTAATTTATGGAGCATTTAATGTTGTCTCTCACTCCCTTTCTCTCCTTCTCTCTTCTTTCTTTCTTCCTCTCTTCTTTTCATGTGGATCAATTTGATGCATATAATCTAAGGTAGAAAAATAAATTTTCATTATTTTAGGTGTTGTTTGATTCAAATCCCATATTCGTATGACAATTCTAAATAATTTTAAAATGAAATTGAAAGTTATGTGGTGTAGTGTCAAACTTTTTTAATATACAGAGAGAGAAATATTTTGAACTATCCATTTATCAAAAGCCAATTTTTTTAAAAATGATAACTTTTTCTAATTTAAATTTATCATTGTTTTAAATGCAAACTTTTAAATTGAAAGAAGTTTTTCAAAAATCAGTTAATCATCATTCTTTCATTATAATCTTGAAGATATTTGCCCTATTTTATGAACTCGAAGAACTAATGAAATGTATAAACATTAGTAATTTCATAAATATTTTTGTTATTTTTATGTTAATTTTATTTATTTGTAATTTCTAAGATTTTTGAGAATGATATACATATTTTGAAAACAAATTTCTTGAAATTTATTCTTAACACTACTACATGCCTATTTTAAATTATCTTTGACTTATGACTGAGTAATAAGTAAAATTAACATAAAAACAACCAAAAACATTAAATTATTAAATGCTTAAATATTGCAAGTTTATTTTAAATTTATAAAATAGATTAAATGTTCTCAAGATTTGGGACATTATAATTTTTGTGTTAAATGGTATTTCAAGTTGTTTTGCGTCAAACGAATAATTATACACTAAAAAATATAAATGCTGGAATGGACTGAGGATGAATTTCATTTTTACTGAAAGTTTGTGTTATTTGGTTTCGTGTTAAATAGTTAACACTGTACTTTCTGAGTGCTTTGAAGAATTTAAAAATGTTTTTTAAATTGAATTAAAATAATAATGTGATTTCCTTAGATTAAAAATCTACAAAAATTATATATTTCTAATATTCAAATAATTGGAAAAACAAATTATATTTCATTGAAAAATAATAAACATGCAAGCTGCCTTTGGTGTGAAGTTAAATGAAAATTTTTAACACCTTATATATCAAAAATACACCTTTTTGTTGAATAAGGTGTTTAAATTTTTTATATTTCATTGAATAATTGTTATAAATTAATCTTTTCTTATCATTATCAATAGTAGTTTGACATCTTTTATGGGCGACATGCCTCCAAGTTTTGCTTCATGGAGTGTATGGTTCACAAAATGTGATGTATAGTTATGGAATAACTCTTTTCCAATAAATTACTTATTCCTATAATTGTATACAAGTTGAGTATTTTTCTAAGTATTATAAGTGTTAGAATCTAGTTCAGTCAGGGACCCGTTATCTGGGAAACTTGGGTTCGAGAGATTGCTGGAATGAGAGTTTCCTATTTATGAGTTATTATACCTATGTATTGGCAGGGGGCTTGTGTCTGTCCTTTTATGTGCAGTATTATCATGTTGACAACTGATAATATATATTTTTAAAGTTATCATTTCCTATTTTATCAGTTATCAATTAATATTTATGTTCAACGCTGTTAGTAACTATCAACATTTTATGAAATGGAAAAATAACTTTTGTTGAAAATTTCCTGTGATTGCTCTACATCAGCATTTTCCAATCTTTTGAACCCTGCGGACTACAGCAAGACCCTGCCTCATTACCTACAGTGTAAGATATGAAAGTGGGAAAATGTTTAAGTAAAAAATATTCAATACCTGTGATAGTGTACAACTTGCATAAGTTTTCCCAAAAGAAATCCAGCTAAATATGAGGTGCAGCCTAAAAATAAAAATTAATTAATGTTGGAAATCTTTGCGGACCACCAACAAAACCTCCACGGACTATAGGTTGGGAAACGCTGCTCTACAGGGATGGTTTAAATTTTTGCCAACTTTTTCTGTTATGTAAGAATCTGTATAAATAAAGATGTTTTTGTAATTATAAATTTAAATTAGTTTAGAGTGTGAGAAACTCCTAAACCATACGAATCTAAAAAAATTGGAGAGGTAAACAATTAACCCTTCAAGCCGGTCGAGATTTCCGCATGCAGAGGTCATGTTCGCGGTAGTAAATTTCGCGAAAATCGCTGAGCGTGCAGCTTGTTATATGATGTTTTATATCTTTTTTAATTCCTTATTAAATTATGTAAAACTTTTGTAGGTTATTTAAAAATGATTAATGAATATAAAAAAGGCTTTACTTACGATATACTGGGAGTTGTATTCAGCGTACAGTCTCAGACATTTGATTCTGTGCTTAAAAATTTACCTTGGTGTGGTAATTTTTAAAGCATTCCTCTAAACACAGGCCCACATCACAGTCAGGGCACCAGTATATGGTGTCCTTTCTTTTCCCTTTAGCCGAGCACACTGTGCATCTTCTTTGTGGCCTTGCTTTTTTTCTTGTCGACGGTAGTTTTTCTACGAAGTGCCTTTCGAGTAAACGGCGCTTGGTGACTCGGAAATAGTCCCATATTTTTCTAAAATCTGACTTATTAGCAGAAGGCGAAAGCTGAGATGGTTCATCTTATTTTGAGAACTATTGAAGGTTACCAGTGCATTGTGTACTGAAACATTTAACAATCGTCTGAATAATTTAATGTACCATTTATTGTTTTTATTTGCGTTCAAGTAGGTAGGGCTGTAATTTCTGATCTTTTAGATCAACCCCTCCCATTGCTGTATTGTATTCTAAAATGCATATTGGTTTAGAAACTCCATCTTTTTCTCGAAAGTTGTTGGTATGAAAGGTCGAAATGAATGTCACCGGTTTTTTATCTCTCCACTTCATGATCATTACATTATTGCTTACTTTGGAAATGTGTTCCCCTTTCTTCAATTTTATAGATTTTATCTCTTTTGAGACATTTTTTCTATTTAAACGTAATGTTCCAGCATCGTTAGTACCTCGGTTCATTAAAAATTTTGCCAAATCAGGTGAGTTATAGTAGTTATCCATCCATAAATTATAACCTTTTTGAAATAAAGGTTCCAATAATTTAATTACTATTGCTGATGTTTTGAGTCCATCTGGAGTATCAGAAACAGAAATTGTAGAATCGGCCCCAGAGTAAACAATAAAATTCCATAAGTACCCAGTGTCTGATTCACAAAGCTCGAAAGTCTTTATTCCAAATTTAGAAGACTTCAAAGGAATATATTGCTTGAATGACAGACGTCCCTTCCAAAGTGTTAGAGATTCATCCACAACAATATTTTCTTTTGGTAAATAAATACTTTGAAATTTACATTGTAGATAATCGATGATAGGTTGAATTTGGAACAATTTTTTGTTTCCAGTATAACTATTAAATTTTGAATTATCAACAAAATGAAAAAAATTTGAAATACTTTCAAACCTATCTAGAGACATTGTTTTGGGGAATATTGGAGTTTCCCAAAGTGGATTTCTTGAAAAATAAGAACGTAGTGGAGGCTTTCGTACAATACCCATTAACATGACGATTCCCAAATATGCATATATTTCCGCTAGATCAACAGGTTTCCATTTGTTAAATCAAGATCAGGAGGAAAGAACAACATTTTTTAAATAATTCTCGGCATACCTGTTAGTTTCCAAAACAATTGTCTCAACTAGGGTGGTATCAAAAAAATTTGTAAAAGACTCAAGAACATTAGTAATAGAAGTAGTTGGACCAAACTCACCAATAAATGGAATTTTTCTTGGAACATTTCGTCCGTCAAAATCAACCCAAACCCATTCGTTGTGAAAATCGTCTGCTCTACCTGATGAACCACCATCATTTTCGTCTTCGTTTTCAGACTCTTGAGGTACACTTAATTCAGCGAAATCAACCTCTTCTTCACTAGAATTATCACTGCCAGAATCCACATGTAATTCACTGTCTTCTATTTCATCCTCAAGTAATCTTTCAATTTCATCTCTTGAAAACGAACCACTATTACTGCTCTCCATCTTCGAACACGGGTGTCTCGACTTCCTCTCACAAAAGTAATCTCTCGACTGAGAACTAGGAAGCAATATAAGATGAGATGCATGACTCAGGAGTAAGACTATCCAGATACCGTGCTAATATACACAAAAGGAGAGTGAAACACCCTCGAAATGCTTACGAAGCAGGCCTGCTCAGACCGAGAGATAAAAAATATTTTTGAGTGTTTTTTTTAGCTTTCTGAGTGCCTATTCATGTACCAAAGGATATGTTTATGAAGCTGAATCCCTCTAGGAGACAATGCTGTTCTTTGATTCTCCGATAAAGCTGCTAGCTTGGCCGAAAAAATTAAAATAAGACGAAGCGCGCCGGAACGTACAGTGCACGTTCAACCGCAGATAGGGCCTCCCTGCCGCTGACATACAGCGTACTGAGAACTGCGCATAGGGGTTAAAGTATATCGTTTACAGAAATTTTTTTTCATGCCAGGGACTTGATATGTTAAACACGTCTGATGGTCTATGCGTATCATGAAAATGACAGGGACCAAACAGACTAAATTCAAACAAACACACATGCACTCTCAAAGACAAAATATATCAAGTTTACAGAAAAATTTTGTTTCATGCCAGGGACTTGATATCTCAAACAAATGTCTGATGGTTTCATTCACTATCATCTCCTGATGATAAGAGCTTTGCTCTTGAAATGTACATTTAGAATTAAAATAATTTCCTCAATTAAAATTTTTTAGAGATCTGGGCAATTGAGTTTGTGTGAGTGGGTTTAGTCTGGTTGGTCCCTGTCATTGTTGTGAGATGCATAAACCATCAGACATCTGTTTGAGGTATCAAATCCTTGGCGTGAAACAATTTTACTGTGAATTTGATATATTCTGCCTTTGAGTATGAGTGCATGTGTGTTTGAATTTAGTCTGTTTGGTCCCTGTCATTGCTGAGGGATGCATAAACCATCACTGATGATAGCTTTGCTCTTGAAATTGTACATTTAGAATTATAATAATTTCCTCATTTAAAATTTTTTTAGAGATCTGTGCAATTGTGTTTGAGTGCATGTCTGTGTGTTTGAATTTAGTCTGGTCTCTGTCATTGTCGTGAGATGCAAAAACCAACAGATGTGTTTGAGATCAAGTTCCTGGCATAGAAAAAAATTTTCCCGTGAACTTGATATATCTTAATTGTTTACCTCTAATTTTTTTTTTTGAGATTCATATGGTTTAGTTGTTGTAAATTCTCAAATTTTCACTGTAGTCTCCTTTCTCTCATATATACTGTATTTACCCAAATCCAAGACGAGATTTTTTTCCAAACTTCAGCTGGCGAAAATCAGGGCTTGTCTTAAATTATGCTTTTTATCGATGTTTTTTTGAACATAAGATAATATAACATAAGATAAAATTATATCTACTGAAATTTTTCATTGAAAACTTAAGATCCAAATTTAAATTAATACAGTATTATCTTTTTAAATAGATTTAAATAAATATTTCTCAAACAAAAATTTGTAACAAACCTTTTCAATGAATGAATGACTGAACTATACCTATCCTGAATGCGTGCATTTGAAATATATGCCGAATACGTACAAATGATGCATTATTAAATGAATTAGTCATCTATTGAATTTTATTTTTGGACGATGACGTTCAGTGAACAATTATTACACGAAAGATTCCCTAAAGTGAACCAAACTTTCCTTGTCTATTTGTGAATATTATGAGATGATGATCATAATTTGCTAGTCAATTTCCCTGTAGAATATCTGGATAATTTAAATCCCGCTGGGTTGCTGCTGCACTCTTCAAATATGAAAGTTGGATGTGTCGTCATGCTTTTAAGAAATCTGTCAATCAGAGAAGGATTATGTAATGAAACAAGAATTGTCGTAAGAACATTTCATCAAAACCTTCTTCAAGTCTAAGTTTTTACTGGTGTACATTCAGGTAGTGACCTTTTCAATACATACCCATGACCACCGATAAGATAATATTTTTTGAGATAATTGAAAAAATAATGTATTTTTAAGGAAGGAAAAGTTTGATACCGTGAAAAGGGCTCATATTAACGAAAAAATTTAAATTAACTTATCAAAATATAAATTAAATATAACATATAGCTAAATGCTTACTTCAAACATTTTATTTTCTTTCAAATAAATGAAAAACTCCATGCATTCATACCATACTTTCCCTGCGTAATGACTCGGGTGCCATTCATGATAGCACAGAGAAAGCCAACTTGTTAAACGGTCATTTTGTAAAAGCATTTACAGCCCTCAACAACCAATGCGTACATTTTGCACCTGCTTATAAACCACTGGCCTTGAAGAAATTCCTGCTCACATTTTAAAAGAATTAGCTGAAGAAATAGCACCTTTTTTGCGGATAATATTCGAGAAATCCATTTCCTGCACAGAAGTCCCTAATGACTGGAGGTTAGCGCACGTTACCCTAATTCATAAGGGCAGCGACAAGGAGAACCCAGAAAATTACAGGCCGATTTCCTTAACTTCGATATCGTGTAAGATTCTTGAGCATATACTCGTTAGCAACATAATGCAATTTCTTGATAGTAATTCATTGTTAGATGATTGTCAACCCGGCTTCAGGAAAGGTAGCTCTTGTGATACTCAGCTCAGTCTTTTTGTGAATTGTATACTGAGAATTGGAGAAAATAATAGGCAGGTAGATGCCTTCTTCTTAGATTTTAGGAAAGCCTTTGATAAGGTACCTCACAGGAAGTTAATAACGAAATTAGAGACCTTAGGCATTAATTCCAAAATTGTTAGTTGGATCCGCAAATTTTTAAATCATAGGAGGCAGAAGGTTGTTATAGATGGGAAATCCTCGAACTTAGTGGAGGTTGTCTCTGGCATTCCACAGGATAGTGTAATTGATCCGTTATTATTTCTAATTTTTATATAAACAATATCAGTTCAGTAGTCAGAAGTAAAATTAGGCTTTTTGCGGATGACTCCATCATTTATAGAGAAATAAGCAATCCAGAAGACCATCAGTATCTCCAAAATGATCTAGACTGTATTTCTGCATGGTGTAAGGAATGGCAGTTAGAGATGAACCAAAAGAAAAACTGCCTCATCAATTTCTGGATAACCAAGAATATCTCTTTGGATGTTAATTATTCATTCAACGGAGTAGATATTCCAGTTTCAGGTTGGTTAAATAGATCGTGGTCTCTCGTGTGACCCACATTCGCCAATTGATAAGTGCTGCTAACAAAAATCTGGCCTTTATAGAGAGAATAGTTCGAAGTAGCTCTGAAAAAGTGAAAGAATTATGTTATTTATACTTGGTTCGAACGCAGGTCAAATATGTGTCAGCTGTGTGGGATCCCTATGAAAAGGGACTCACTAACAAGATAGAAAAGGTTCAGCACAGGGCAGCTAGAAAGAGAAATTATGATAGTAAACAAATTGTAACATAATTAATAGAAAATCTGAAATGGACATCGTTAGAGGAACGTAGGCTGCAGGCTAGATTTAAACTACTGGAAAAATTTATGTCAGAGGGACTAGCGAATGAGGTAGTAGGAAGGCAGGATAGCGAGAATAAGATTCATGAGATCGAATGTAGAACGAAGCGATATAAAGGATCTTTTTTCATTAGGATGATAAGAGAACATAATAGGATAAGATAACGTGGGAAAACTAGGGACTTTTGGTGCACTGCCCCCCTGCCATCCGCCAAAAAGGTGACTTGCAGGGTATCATGTAGATATAGATAGTATATTAATTCCATCATGTATGATATTTTATTTTTAGTAAATATCTTTATCTTTAGTATCTCCTTAATTTTATTCTAAAATTTATTTATCGCATTAAAGCTGGTTAAAATCTGTTGGAAAATCACAAATTAAGCCAATATCTCCAATAAAATCATTGTTCAAATAAAAAGGCCTTGATAACAATCAATCTATTTCATGGCTGTTTGGAACATTACTTTGTGCCTGAAGTTGTAGGTATCTGAAAGATTAGAATTTATCATTCAAGGTATTCCTTCTCTTAGACTATGCTCCAAGTTACTCACTTTCAATATTTGAGTGCCATCCAGATGTTAAAGTGATATTCCTACCACAGAACACAACTTTCATTTTACATCATATGAACCAAGGGATCAATACATCATTTAAGTCTATCTATGAAGAAGTTGAGCTGACATCATTAATGCCTTGGATAATTTTCCAAATCAAAATTTATTCCAGTCATGAGCTGAATTTACAATTTTAACAGCTATTGAAATTATTGGAGAGGCCTGAGCTGAAGTCAAGCAGTTAATCATGAATGCTTGTTGGAACAAGTTATCTCCGGAAACTGTCGGTGACTTCAGAAAATTCTCCAATATTATAAGGAAGGTTGAAAATATTTTTATCCTTGTAAAAGCTATTGGAGGTGAGGAATTTTGAGATATGTAAGAGTAAGAAGTCATAGAGTTCATACAACCCCATCAGGAGGAATTATTCAATGAAAAGTAGAAAAAATGAATGACCTCTAGTATGGATATTGGTGATGAACTAGAGGAAGTAGAAGATAGGGAGCAGCAAAAACCTGACTTAACAAGCAAGGCTGTATCAGAGATCCTAATAAAGCTGAAGAGTTTCTGAAAGAGAAGATTATGCAGGAAGATTCTGACTTTCAAAGAGCAATGAAAACTTAGAGAAGCATTGAGAATGCTATGACTTCCTGTGTGCACATCTACAAAAGCCTGGAAAAGGAGAAGCAACCTAAACAGATTTCATCAACTTCAGCCTCTGCCCAATTCCTCCCCTCTTCTGCTGGTAACCTTTTTAAGCCCTCCTTATTTTAGTTTTCAGCCATTTTGGTTAGATTTTGTCATCTGAAATTTTTTGTCTTTGTTTTCTTTTACTTATATGTACAGTACTTCCACATTGTTTTTAGTTAGGAATGAAATTGCTTTATGAAATGTTAAAATAAGTGGAGAATTGGCATCGGCAGATACTGTGGCAGCTGAAGCTTTTCCAGGTCATCTTAAAAAGCTCATCGAAGAGGAGGAGTACAAACCTGAACAGGTTTTTAATGCTGACGAATTGGGCTTGTTTTGACAGATGATATCTTTGCGAACATTCATCTCCAAAGAAGAACATTTGATGCCTGGATTTAAAGCAGCTAAAGACAGGTTAACCCTCCTCTGTGCCATTTTGCCAGGGGATTGCATGGTTAAGCCAATGCTGATTTATCATTCACTGAATCCTCGTGCGTTGAAAGAGAAAAATTGGCATAAACTTTGTTTTCTGGCATTCAAACATGAAGACCTGGGTCACCAAAACAATTTTTATGGATTGGTTTCATAATTGTTTTGTTCATGAAGTCAAAAAATATTTAGCTTAAAAAAATTTGGCATTTAAGCTCCTCATTTTAGATAATGTGCCTGGTTATCCACAGAATATTCAATTTGCGCATCCGAAAATTTAAGTTGTCTTTCTGTCGCCAAGTGCAACTTCACTTCTCCAACCCTTAACCTCCCTGGCGTTATGTTTTTCTACACTGGTTTACTCCCCAGCGTTGACTTTTTATAGGCATGGTTAAAAACTACATTTTATTATATATATATATATATATATATATATATATATATATATATATATATATATATATATGGTATGCCCAGATGAGTGGTTAAAGGGACATCAACACTGTTATTAAAGATATGAGTCATTATTTATTGTTTCTTATGAATGAATTAAATTGTAAATGAACTATCATATTTACTTGAATTATTCTCGCAATTTTTCCTTAAAATAGCTCAAATAAAACATTGGGCGCATTATTACATCTACCATGTATTTTCTCTTAATTCCACGTTGAGAAGTAAAGATTCAAGAACTACAGGTTATGCTTATTAATACTAAATAAGTTAAAAAAACAATAACAAAGTTATTACTATATAAACTGGGAGTAACTGTTCCCCTAACCCCATTTATCCCATAAGCTTTAGTATCTATATTTGCGGCATTTTTCAGAAACACAACCACTGAGAATATGGAGGGATTACTGTATTTATATATTTTATTTATTTGGCATTATATTTGAGATGTTAGAGTGAAAGTATTGCTTTATTTTTATGATTTATGATTTTTTAATTGAACCTTCAGGAACCTGAATTGTAACCCAATTTTTACAATTATATCAATACCCTATGCAGTCCATTATTGTGTGCAGCTTTTGGCCAGAACATAACCTCCTTATTCAGCGGGGGTTACCTGTATGTATTTATTGAATGACCTAATGTTGATTTTTTTGGTATCCTTCAAACAAAGATTGATTGATTTGGTCTTTATTTGGGGTGAGATTGAGACTAAGAAGTCCCATCTTCCACCTAACAGAGAAGCAGTTTGTGAAAGTGCTTATCTTTTTCTGTGATTTTTATTCTAGATTTATTTACTTTAAATATAAATAGTATGACCTTTCCTCAGTCCCCTAATTTTGTTGATGCTCTTGCTTGACCTGCTTTAGTAATGGTTGAACAACTAATTCATGTTGGAGGTAAGAATAGTGATTGAGAGAGGCTTGGTACGATAGTAAAAAAGAGTGAGGTCTTTGGTAAGAATTTATTTTGCTGGAAGCAATGGCTACAGAATGCAAAATGACATATGGAAATAAAAGTAGAGTAATGGAGAAATACATAGTGTTCACTGTAGAAACTTGAATTAGACCCTTGCTTTTGTCTCTCTCATATAAAACTGAACTTTGAAGACTTATCATTTGTCATCCACATAATCTAGAAGGGCATATATCTTGAAAATGGTTTCAAAAAATATGTATATTTTTTCTCTAATTCCTAATGCCAGTTTTTATGGTCTGCATTTAAATTTATTCGATAAAGACTAAAGTGTGAATAGTAATGAATAAAGGTTGTTACTTGTTTACCCAATTGTCATCATTGTTTTTACTGTGGGGAAAATTGAAGTTTTTCAGAACAATTTGTTTTTTGGTACTACTATAGTTGGGAGCATGTACGAAGGTGGGTGAGTCATGATTATTGTGCAGAGAGAGAAATACACGTAAGATTGCTGCCAAACCACCAGCCTGCATAAGCCTTTGCTCGGAAAATAACGCATGATGCACAAAGTCCTATGCTGCTATGCCACAAGTGCTCGCCATTCGCTCTTGACTGCTGGCAACATTGTAACCAGCTGTACGTGTTGAATCGTCTGCATGCTCTGTCTCGTTTTTGAAGTACTGATACACTTTATATACAATTTCTCTTGCTTGTTTGTGCAAAACCTTGTGTTTACTTCCTTCGCCCTCCATTTTAGAACACTACAAGATGGTAATATTTAAATCTCAATCATAACACATGCAAATAAACATGAAAATCACACTGCAAATGTATAAACTGCATGCCAAGAGCCACTGTAACTGACTGATGCTGATTGGCCAAGTGAAGGAGCGAGGGAAATCACGTGACATTCCTGGCCTTCTGCCCATCCAGTTGCCACCCGCCTTCGTTCGTGCTCCCTACTATAACATTCTGTTATAAAGCTTTCTTAACCCTTTATATTCCAAAAAAAATATTTGTTGAATCCTTAAATGAAAATTACAAGATCTGATGGCATTTGCAATTAATGTGGATGTATCCTTGCTAATTTTAAAAATAAATTAAAGTTTCTACTTTCAGTGGAGTATTCTTGATATTGTAATATTTTTAGAAGCAATTATGATTTTGTACAAAATAGTGTCTTGTGATGTGATACATTTTATGCTCTGATATAATGGATTATGTCATTTTATTTTTATTTCAGAATGATGAAACGCCATTAAAAAATGTACCTGTTGAAAAAGAAGGTATTTTTATTATTCAGAAGTTGGAGAAATTGGGAGGAAATAAGACTCATGTTGCAAATGTTTTCAGTGAGGCTAATAAAGAAAATTTCTCATATGGCATGTCATCTGTATCATCTACAACTGACGTGGCTCAGACAAATGAAAAAGAAGAGAAAAAACTATCAAGGAGTCAATCTCATTCTTCAGTTCTTAGGGTTGATAATGGTATGCTATCATTACTTACTTATTAACAGTTGTTTGTAATTTACGATCAAATAATTGGCAGGTTTTGAGTTATAAACCAATTTAATGTTATTTTGAAATATTGGGAAGTACATCTCAATTGAATGCAGTTAGAAGGTTGAATTGACTGAAGTTAATGTCGATACTGAATTGTTAATGAATTATTATCATGAAAATTGTCTTATGATTTTTCACTTTAACCATGTATTTGAGTTTTTATGCTTTTCACTTTTTAATTGATATTTGTTTTAAAATTCTTATATGTAATAACTGTTTGATCTCTGATCTGATGTGGCCACCACATGACTCTCTCCATACCTGTAATATTTCTAAAAATTCCAAATAGGTTTCATAAAAATAAATATTTTAAGTAACTGCGAGAAAATTTTAGACTTGACAAAGAATAGAAATAAACACAAACCATAGCCTTCTGATATTGGATATAGCCACAAAGCTCCAATAATTAAAAAAATAAAAAGGAGCTTTACTAAGATGTAACTGTCAATTGTTAACAATAGTCATTGGTAGGTGGCGTGGTGGTGGCAGCTAAATATATGATATCTCTTAAACAAGGAAAATATGGGAAAATGTTTCAAATGAAGGTTGTAGAAAATTAAATTACCTACAACTTTTATTCCAGTACATTTTTACATTTATGAAATATTAAAGCAAATATTTCAAAATAACAAATAAGTGACAAGAGTAAACACCCACTTCTGGTTGACCAATTTTTACCAAAAACTAATCAGTTATTGTCGCTTTCATAAAAATTTGCTTTGACCTGATTAATAATTTTTGAGTTAGAGCACCCAAAAAAAAGTTATCACATAGGAGGTGTGATCAAAAAGTAACGGGAACTTTTAAATTTCACGCTCAATTTCTTTTCAATCGAGTGCGTCTTTTTTTCTAGCGGTGGCAGCACTGTCTACAATATATATCTAAATTTTCAGCCATATTGGGCGTGTACTTTGTTTCTGACAAGCAATTAAGTAAGACCCATTTTAGTGTGTTCTGCGATTTTTTAATTGTTTAAATGACGGAACAAAGAATTTGCATTAAATTTTGCGTTAAAAATGGAATGAAGTGCAGTGAAGTGGTTCAAATGTTGGAGAAGGCTTTCGGCGAGGACGCTATGTCGTTAACAAGGGTTTATGAATAGTACAAATGTTTCCAAGAAGTCCGTGAAGAGGTTGAAGATGAGAAGAGAGCTGGACGTCCTAGCACATCAACAACTGATGTGAAAAAAATTAAAGACATTGTGCTTAGTAATCGAAGAATTACTATAAGGGAGGTTGCTGAGGAAGTTGATATCTCATACGGCTCATGTGAAGCAATTTTTACTAAAGTTTTGGGCATGAAACGAGTGGCAGCCAAATTTGTTCCAAAATTGTTGAATTTTCAACAAAAGCAGAACCGCAAAAACATCGCTGAAGAAATGTTAGCTCAAGTTACAGACGATCCAGAATTATTGAAACGCGTCATAACAGGTGATGAAACATGGGTGTATGGCTACGACATTGAAACAAAGGCTCAATCATCCCAATGGAAGATTCCTGAAGAGCCAAGACCCAAAAAAGCACGCCAGGTTCGTTCAAATTTCAAGGTTCTCCTTACCGTTTTCTTCGATTACCATGGCATTGTTTACTACGAATTCTTACCGCCATGCTGCACAGTCAATAAGGAGTATTACCTTCAAGTTTTACGTAAGTTGCATGAGTCAATTCGAAAAAAACGACCAGAACTTTGGAAAAATAACTCGTGGTTTTTGCACCACGATAATGCACCGGCTCACACTTCACTTCTAATATGTGATTTTTTAGCAAAAACTAACACCGTCGTGATGCCGCAGCCACCGTACTCACCAGATATGGCCCCCTGCGACTTTTTTTTGTTCCCAAAGATGAAAAAGACATTGAAAGGCCAACGTTTTGCGACAATAGAGGAGATAAAGACAAAATCGCAGAGTGAGCTGAAAGCTATACCAAAAAGTACGTTCCACAAATGTTTCGAGGATTGGAAAAAACGTTGGCATAAGTGCAGTATATCTGATGGGGATTACTTTGAAGGGCACAATATAAATATTGATGAATAAATAAAAACCTTTTGATAAAAATTAAAATTCCCGTTATTTATTGATCACACCTCGTACACAGGCATCATTGAGAAAATGGTCAAAACGTGTTCAGGGGACCTCAAAACATATTTCCATTGAAATTTCGTAATCGATTTTTTTCATGAAAACAATACTTTCCCCTATACTACGTATGAAGAAAGTAAAAATACGGTAAATCCAAGGGGAATTAAAAAAGTAAGGGTAATTTTCATGGAAAATACTGGTAATTTGTCTGAAAGCGTTATTGTGGACATCACGCATATTACATACTAAGACAAGTCTAAGCATGTCATGGGATAGCCATTATGTTTAGTGACTCATGCAATCACAGTCTAAGCATGTCGGCTCCACATTTGGATTGGACCATTGTTGAGCAACGTGCTGTCATTCGATTTTTGCAGTCAGAGGGGGTTAAACCCTCCAAGATTCACAGAAGAATGTTAGCACAATACGTAGAAAACTGTATTATGCAAAGTAAGGTGTACCAATGGGTGGAAATCTTCCAAAGTGGCAGAACAAGTGCCATTGATGAAGACTGCTCGGGTCATCCGACCACTTCATGAACAGCAATGTTGATCCAGTTAATGCTCTGGCTCAAGAGGACAGACAGATTACTGTTACTAATATAGCTGACACGTTGGACGTTAGATGTGGAACTCCATATTCCAACATGCATGATGACCTCGGGTTTCACAAAATTTGTGCAAGGTGGGTGCCAAAGGACTCTGTGCATACGTGGCTTCGAGCTCAACCAAAAACAATCTTCACAGATGGCTTCAGGAAGCTCATGGTCCGAAGTAACAAATGTGTGGAGAAGCTAGGTGATTACATAAAAAAATGAAAGTACATTTGCTTTTGTTTACCTTTTGTTGAGTAAAAAAAAATTCCCTTATGTTTTGAATTCCCCTTGTACATTATGAGCCGCCTGGCGACAATGTAAGCTGGATAAGTGGAATTCTTTCATTTTTGGGTTAAAATACTTTCTTTTGCATATACATCTAAAGGTGGTAAAAACTCCCAGTTAAAAGGTTGATTGTAATAATAGCAAATTTCTTTTTAGCTTGTTTTCTTAAAGGAAAGCGTGCTAATGTGATCATGCTGTCAGTCCATCTGTCTGTGAACATTCTTCTTTTTGTTTTAAGAGATATTTGAAATTTTGTTAATATTAGCTCTTATGAATCTATTAATTGTCTGCAGATTAGGTTTTCCAAATAGATCATAGATTATTGCTAGGTGGCTTCAAATTTGGAAAATTCAAAACTTTGAAATGGTATTGTAGACAAACAACTGAAGCTTGAGGAGTGAAATTTTCACAGATGGAATGGTCTAGTGAGGATCTAAATTCTAATGGTGCAGGTTGTCACCTTCCCCAAAGGGAGAGGGAAACCAGTTCCCTAAAAAATGTTAATAAAATGTGTTTCCACCTCTTGCTTTAGCAAGAGTATCTTACCTATTTCATCTATTTCCTTAATTTCTTGGTGCATGTTACCTATATGGAATAATGAATGTTTTATTTTTTTGATGATTAATGGGCATGTTTTCTTTAAATGGTTAAATATTTTTTAACATTGCAATTTGATGAAAAATCTTTTTTCAAGTAAATTGATAGACATGTTTCCTTTGCTTATTTTCAGAAAATGAAATCACTCCATCTAAAGAGGCAAGATCATTATCAACAAATTCCTCAGCAAAATCTCTTTCAAATTTATTCCATCCTGGAACATCTCAAGGTGTTCATGCCTCTCGTATACCCACTCCAATTCGATTGCATACACCTCACAAACAACCACCTCAAATTTCAACAAGTGCAACAGGATCCCAGCCCAAAATGTCTGATGTAGAAATGCCAATAAAATTCACTCATAGCCCAAATGAAAAAGATTCAGCATCAGCAATACATCATCCTTCAAAACCACCTGCATCCATTGCTGCCAAGCAGGTTGAAGTCCCTCTGCAGTTTGGAAGCACTCCTGCCATTAATTCCATTTTGCCATCTAATAATGTCTTGACTACCCAAATGAATAAGGCATCTGCTCAGCCATCATTTGGTATGGGTAATGGATGGTCTATGGCTTTTTCTGCCAAGTCTCATTTGAATGTAGGCTCATTCCATGATGTAGCAGCTTTTTCAGGGGGAGTTTCTCATGTAAATAATAATCAAGAATCCAAATTTACTTCAGATTCTCAACAAACTGGGCACACTAACTTTGCGCATCAACATATAAAAGCATCTGCAAATGATAAAAGTTCTGAGAGTTTTGTAAATCCAAATAATGTGGATGCTTTGGTCTCTCGAATCAAAGATGACCATTTTGGTGTAATTCATACTGCAGGGTCTAATGATTCCTCTGGTCCAGCTAGTTTTGCACAGCCACCATTTAACCCCCCTTCATCACAAGCTTCAAATCTTGCAAGAAAACCATTTTCAATGAGACCAAGTGCTTTACAGGTGTCACCAATTAATAGTGATTTGTTTCACAATACCCAGTCAAATCCATCTTCAATTTCTTTTTCTTCCTCATCACAAATAAATTCAACCCATGGGCAGCCACCATTCTCAAAAACTGTGGAATCAAATCTCCAAACATCACATGGAAAATTTTCAGGCCCTTTTAATCAGGCTCAGGCTTCTGTTTTGAGAGTTTCCTCTTGCTCCTCAACCGCTGGATCTAATTCTAATCTAATATGTTCTGGTATTGTTAACCAACAGATTGCCCAGAATCAGTTTAGCCAGTCTGTTGGGCAAACTCAAATCAGTCAACCTGGTCATGGTCTGTTTGTTACCACAGAAACGGGGAATTATTCACTGAATCCTCAACAAGGCCCAGCATTGGCATTGCAGATGAATAATCATCCCCAGCCTCTAAGTAACTCGATCATTCCAAGTCTTGCAAACACTCAAACTAGAGATTCGTCAAGTTCTCTGCCAGTTAAACAAGATTTTGCAGTACCAGGCGCAGTGCAAATAAAACCTCAAGAAAGGGATGCTACAGCTGTTGCTATTGTGAGACCCACCTCTGTACAGTCTAACAGAAAAATACTTATGGTTAACAAGAAGTGCTATGAGGTGCTGCGGATGTTGGGAAAAGGTGCTTCAAGCAAAGTGTATGCTGTAAGTGTCAATTGATCAGACTTACTGTTTTAAAACATTATGTTTAAGGGCAACTTTTTTAATTTTAATCATAATACACGGGTAGTAAATCACCCATTTACAGAGATATATGAAACATATAATAGCACAAATAAAATAAATATAGTAAGATGTTACATTAAATCAGATATATACATTCATTGAAGTTATAGTTACGAAACAGTAATAATCTCATTGTATTTTATATAAAATATGATCACCGAAGCACACAAATATTACCTAAATTCATGGATTGCCTTGATTTGTTTAACAGTAGTTTCAAAAATATCTATAGAACTATAAGATAAAAATAGATTACCTAAACGTTGAAGACGGTTTATTCCTCAATGTTGACTTACTTGGAACCTCTTTGTTCGTATATTTTTCCAAAAACTTTTTCAAAGAACTGTTTTCTAAAAGCTCTCACATTTAAGTATCATATTCCTTTTTTCAGTATTTAAGATAGGTAATACTGTTGTAAAGGATGTTAATTTGAACAAATTTTAATAAAACATTTTAAAGTGTTGTGTTGTAGCTTAGCAATTCTTCAGCTATATACTTATATAATTTATTATTTTTGTCATTTAAAGTTAGGTGACTAAAATATGAAATATTCAAGTTTCGCTCCTACTAGTATCTAAAGCTGAATTACTCTGAACTAGCAATATATTTTCGTTTATTTTAAGCAATATGAATAGATAAGTCAGTATTTTCATTAATGAAACAAAAGATACTATCAAACTTCTTACTACTTATATACCAAACAATCTTACATTTGTCACTGAGTTCTCTACTTCTACCATTTTCACAACTGTAAAAATATTCAAGTTTAAATAGAGAGACCCCACATCACTCAAGAGTTGGCAGACACTTTTTCAATTTTTTACGCCCATGCAAGTAAAAAGGTTATCATAATTACATTATAGAGTTTATTCATATTAAAGTATTAACTATATAAAAGTTGGTTATAAAAATTAATTTTTATATCTTCACTTGTTCTCTGAATTCACAGAGTTTACAGAAAAGCACAATCATCTGTCTTGAAAATATCAACACCAAACTCTTTAATGAAATTGTTTGGTCTCTGCTTTGTGGAATCACTCACTTTAGGCATGGAAGTGTCATGTTCACCACACAAACAATTTGTTAAAAAACTTCTGTCATGAACTGTTTGAAAGCCAAAAGACAACTTAGGGATGCTAGGAGTGAAAGGGAGGGTTCATTAGACCTTCCCAAGCCATGGATTTCCCAGAAATGAACTCACGTCAATAGCAGTGGTCGGATTATGATAAAGTCATAGCTGCACCAATGGTCAGAATTTTGTTACTGAACTGAGGGTGGGTAAAAACCATCCTTGCAGAGTCAAACAAAACAGTATAGTGACCAAATTTAAGAGATTTGGCAAAAATTGGGTCAAATAGAAAAAATAGACATTTTTGGATAAAAAGGCATATTTGGAGAAAAACGTGAAATAGGCAAAAAAAGGCATTCATGGAATTTTGCCTGAACTTCCGGGCTTTACTTATGAACAAGAATTTTTGCTTCACAAATTTGATTTACTACCTCAAAAACTAGATCTTACAAAATTTTGCTCAACTTCAGAAACACCATCA
This sequence comes from Tanypteryx hageni, assembly GCA_028673005.1. Taxonomy (NCBI): domain Eukaryota; kingdom Metazoa; phylum Arthropoda; class Insecta; order Odonata; family Petaluridae; genus Tanypteryx; species Tanypteryx hageni. Next base: position 114,061,896 of record CM054116.1, read on the forward strand.
TTTGAAAGTAAAATGTAATATTTATTTCCAAAATTTACATATATAGGTATCCCTCGATTTATGAATGTTCAGTTTGTGTGTTTTTGCATATGCGCAATTTTATTTTTACCACTATTTTTGATCTGTCATGAATTCACATTAACGCGATTTTATTCCTATGTTCATTTTTCAATGTATGCATCACATTTGCTATTTCGTCCTGAGATTTCTCTTGTATTCCTTGGTCTTTTAGGTTCTCATTTAGATTTAGAACCTCCATTGTGAAACCCTGCATGTGTTGTGTGGGGTTGCATACATGCACCGTCCGGTCTGCAATTCTTAGACGTGCAATAAAATTTTTTCGCATAAACATGCGAACTCAGACACCAGGAATTTTTACCCATTCTTCTTCTTTGACACATCTGATGTTTTTACTGATTTTACTTCTTTGGCACATCTGGTTTACCAGGACTAATAAATATTTTCCACTACCCCTTGCAGAAACATTATTTTTGAGATGCACTTTTTTCATTTTCTATTTTTCCTCAATATCAAAAAGTATGTGGACTACTGCTTTGTAATTGATTCGTTTGAGAACGTTAAGAAAAACTTTGGTTCAAAAAGCATTAAAAATTTAATCGTTTAACAAATTAATTTATAATAACAAATTGTGAATTGACGAATTTTTAGTACGTTATTGTAAATTGATTAAATTCTTTGGGGGAAACCTAGACTGTCTATATACAAGCATATAATTATAATTAGTAGAAGTACAAATTTTATGCAAAATCCAACTTACTGCTGCATCACTCATTTGATTGTTAAATATTGCTTATCGTAAAAACAAATGCAGTAGTGATTTTAATTTAGTGTACTAGAAAATTCATGAGAAGTTTTGATTCAAAATATGTTGTCATTTATTTTAATTGTTAATAACAATTTGTTAATAATAAATTGTTATTAACAAATTATTTGTTAAACTATTAGTTACTTTACAAAATTTTAATACATCATTGCAAATATGAACAAATTTCTTTATATATTAAAAAAGAAATATATGGCAAGAGGCAATATAAAAAAGATATATGTATTTCATTCCTGACTCCCCAACTGGAGTGCACTTCTGGTCTCTTGCTTCCCCCAGTCAAGAGGTTAAATACATATATAAATCAGTATTGCATTCCTTAAAACAAGAAAAAATAAAATTTACTTTTTCATGGCATTGCCCATGGAATGGAATTACATAGGAAACTTTTGCAATGAATAACTAGGCTTTCATCTGAGAGAACAACTCCAGCACATATGCATCCCTTTTAACACTATATGTAAGGCAAAATCACTCCTGATTTACTATCTACTCTTTAGGAAAGTGTGGTGCTTGTAAATCAGAAGATTATTAATGTGGTAGTATATAATGCTTTTACATTGGAAATATTCATTTAATTCATGCATACTTTTGTTTGTTTTCTGTAAATAACAACAAATAAGTTATTGATTTTATTTTAAATTGTTTTTTTGTGTTAACTTATCCAAAGCAAACTCTGGTAAATTATATAAGTAACTTTAATCAGCTTTTAGAATTATCGAAGTATAATAGTGATATGCTTAACATTTATTTTGTTAGATTCCTTAAATGTTGGCAGTGAGTCATGTATGTGCTTCTTATGTTGCTATTTTGAACTATTGCTTAGATAATAGGTACATATAACATTAATACAGTGTTAGTCGGGGACTGGGTGTATTTCTTTTCCTTTTTATTTGTTTCAGTGAATTTTCATAGTGAGTTTCAACAATTATCTCACGTTTCTGGATTTTCCAATTTTGTTTCCTTGCATAGTAAAAGCTGCATCCTCGTTTTGGAGATGAAAATTTTGGGGGAAAAGTGTGACTTATATTCGAGTAAAACGGTATATATATATAAAGCAGCTGTTTATAATAGTTATAAAAAATGGCAGATCAAAATGGTCATATCACTCAATCAGGCCTGTCCTATTACTGGAAATAATATTTGGAATTTCATCTCCTAAATTTTATGATGGAATTTTGTTAAATTTATCTGTTTCTAGTATGTGTTGCTCCTTGTTCAATCTTGCCTTATGTTTATGTAAGATTTTTCAAAGTCAACAGTCCTTACCATAGAACATTTTTGCCTCATTCATTTTGATATCATGTTAGAGCATACTAGCTTCCCTTTGGTGCATAAGTGTATGTTAAGGGGTAAGTTCATGATGTGTTCTCTTTATGATCTATTCTGAATTGAAAGTGAGAGAAATTCTTGAATTTTTATGGTGATATTTTGAGCATCTTATTGAATCTAATCCTAATGGTTATTATATGGTATTATAAGTGTTGCATGAAAATTCAGCCACTTTTGTATGGCAAGTGGGTGAAATAAAGCACTCTTTATTCAGAAATGATAGAATAGTGTGTCTCACTTGTCATTTCACATATTCAATGCATTAATTTCCAAATATTTTTCTAGAATAGTGAATGTTTTGGAGAATCTTGGGTGTATTTTTGCTAATTAGTAAAATTAAACTTTATTTCTAGGCCCTCGAATGCCAGACTAATAAGTGTGTTGCAGTTAAACGTGTCGAACTGAGGCAAGGTGATGCAATGGTGGAAGGTTATCTTAAAGAGGTAGATCTCCTCAATCAACTTCAAGGCTCGGATTGTATAATCAAGCTTATAGATAGGTAAATCAATCCTCTTTGCTATGAAGTATTAATCATGTTCCTGCATATTCCTCTTATTATAATAGTTTTTTATTTATAACATCTATAATAAAACCTTGTTGTTATGATATTGTAAGATAATTTGAAAGACCTTATACATTGAAGTTACAAACATTTCTTAGCCAGTTGGGCGGGAGGGGATAGCGATGGTGAAATGGCTCAAGTATTGCCCTTCCACACAGCGGTCCTGGGTTTGAATCCCACGGAGGTTGGATTTTTCAATCTGGGATTGTTCTGTCCCCTACTTGTAGAAGAGTAGACTCAGCGCTCCTTCCTTTGGAAGGAACCATAATCAGTTGGTCCCCTTGGTGCTTTTCATAAAGAGTAGGTTAATGCCAGCACTGAGTTTTCCTCCTCCCTTGTGTGCTTGTGTTCAGTGTGGAAGAAGTCATGGCTATAATAGTCTAAGACCGAACTGCAAACATTTCAAGCTGCGCCCAACTTTTTGTCACTGTAAATGGTTTGTGTTGTTTGTAATAAATTCTTATATATATATATATATATATGAGAATTGTAAAAGCATAAAATTTTATATTCTCTGATAAAGAAAAACCAGATAGCCGCCAGGTCGGTCTTGTTCGAGCAAACATGCTAAGAATTGTGTTTAACTTTGATCTTTTGCCCCCTCCCCCCGAGGGGGCTTGCCTCCCAGTTTGCACACCCCTGGTCTAAGAGTTTCATAAGCCAGAAAAACAAACAAGCAAAACCATTTGAGCAGGATTTTAACTATTGCATATGACTGTTTTAAAATGTTTTCATTGAAATTAAAAGAATAAATCAAGTTCAAATATAAGACACACCCCGGGTTTTTAGAAGATTTTTCGGGAAAAAAAAATATTTTGGTTCACCAAGGCATTTAGGAAGGGCCAAGTCATATGTCATTTCCAGCCGTATTTAAGTCCATATTTGACAACATTTACAGAAAATATTACGGCATGATAAGTTATTCGTAAAATAAATAGGGATGATCTAAAACAAATAATGGATTTGAGACATTTATAGCTAAATTTACTGTGTGAAATCAGCAGTTGTATTACTGTATTTACCCGAATTGAAGATGAGGGTTTTTCCAAATTTCAGCTTGCAAAAATCGTGGATCATCTTAAATTTGAGTAAGAAGTCATATACCATCAATACATCATGGTCAATTGATCGCACATCAATTCATCGTGCTTCAATTCGTCACACGATAAACTCATCGTGTGTCAATACATCGCTTGACAAACTCGACAAAACACGCATCAATTCAATGCTAAACAAATTCGTTGCGTGACAATTTCGTTGCGAGACAGTAATCGTGAGACACCATAATGAATATGTCGAGAGATGAATTGACATGCGATGAGTTTGTTGTGTGATGTATTGACGCGTGACGAACTAATCACAATAAATTGATACACAACGAAATGAACACGATGAGTTGTCATAGAACCGTAGGAAGTATTGTTACGCATTTAATCAATGTTTTTTTAAACAAATGAAATAAGATAAAATAATTGTATTTTTCATTGCAAACTTAAGATCCGGAATTCAATAAATAGTCCTAATTTTAAAAATACATTTAAAAAATTCTTTTTATTTCAGAAAAAATTTGTAACAACTCGTAAACCTATACTGAATACATGTGTTCAAAATATACACCAAATACAGTCAGTGAGAAATTAGGTCAAAATCTTTTTTTCTGTTTTGACAGTCTGCAAAATGGGGAGGTTTTCTTAGATTCAAGGTCATCTTGGATTCAGGTAAATACGGTAACTAAGCTGTCAGAGTGCATGCACATGTCACACATATAGACACCCTTGACTGTTAGTACTAACTTAAACTTAAGTGCAACATGAGATTTTAATTCCTAATACATGGAATGCATATGTAATAATGATACTTATGCTCAATTAGTCCTTTTTCTTCTGCAACCTTTTTTGTCTCGTACATAACAATTTTGATCAATACAGCAATACCTAACTTCCTCTATTCTATCCTTCACTTCCTCTAGTTGTGGCCATTTAAGACCATCCTTACAAAAACTGTTTCTTTTATCCCATCAGCTTCAGTTTCTCCTCGTTTTCTCCTTTCATGGATCATTTTTTATGGGAGTTGGACCGAAATGAAGTCCTGCTTGTCGGTTTCTGTGCATTTTTGCATATTGAACTGCCTGAAACTTATAGCTAATAGCGTAGGCATATCTTTTCACTTTTGTAGCCATTGAGATCTCAATACATGTAATGGTTTTTATCCTAGATATTTATAACATTTTTATAACATGTCAGAATTCTAATGTTTCATGATATTACTTGCACTATTCAACATTAGGAACTGAAACATACGATTAACGTCAAAAATGTACTGAAATTGTAATTGCTGTGAGTGGACATGTTATAAGACGCAATAATGAAAATGCATCATTGGAATTCATAAGGAAATACTGTATATATTAACAAATTTTCACTATTAATTATTAATAATGTATATTTTAATGTTTTTGCGATGAATGACTTGCCAATTATTCCATTTTGGGGATGAGTGTGTTCATTACACTCGAGCCATTTAAAGAAATCCAATGACAGCTAGAAGGGTCGAGGGAGGAGAAGGGGGCATTGTTGCCAGATCATAGAGTGACCACATGAAGACAAAGGGCAACGCAAGGGCCTTCTTCCACGATGTCTATTATTAGCAGAGTTTACCTGCCAAAACCTCATCCCCTAAAAACATGAGACGACGAGTTAAAGCCTAACTCAAAACTTGATATTATTGCTGCTTCAAAGAACCAATAAGCATGCATTATTAATATTTATTTCCACATTACCAAAAAATAATAAACAATGCATGTAAATCAATTTTAGTAGACATTTATTCTTTCAAATAATATCAGAAGTAACATTTTAAAAATTATTAATTATTCCAGAGGATATATTCCTTCTAGCCATCTTGAAGCGGAGGATTCTTCTAACGATCTGAAATGCAGAATAATAAGTTATTAAACAAACGTAACATTAAATTTAGTATATTTTTAAAAGTTACTTTTAAAATTTCATACCTTTTCATTGGATGGGATACATCTGAATTGTCTGACAAGCCGAATTCGTCATCCGTGTATCCCATGTCCGAGCTGCTGTCACTGCCGCTGTTCAGATCTATGATCAATTTCTCCACATGGGTTTCCACTATGCTATCGATTTTAATTGCCTCATCATGATGGACAAAACTTTACGGACGACACTTTTCCAATTCATTGGGGTCACATTTGAGATGGCTTCTTGAGTCAGCTTCATCACATCGCTAATTTTGATGGTTTTTTTCTGCTTGGCAACAAAACCTTTGACTTGTGCCCAAATCATTTCAATAGCATTGAAGTGGCAGTGATATGGTGGGATTCATAAAACTTCGTGACCATGTTCCTTTGCTATCTCGTCAATTTCATACATAGGGTAACGGGGCTGATAGAATTTTGCTAATGTTAATAGCTCCATTTTGTTCATTCCCGGTTCCAATTCCGGGACATTTTTTCTTTTTAACCACTCAATGATATCCCCTTTAAGCCATTTGCATGTGGGAGCTTTATTAATTCTGATGCTGTGGTAGGGGGCATTGTCCATTATAATAGTGCTGTTAGGCTTGATTTTGGGCAATAGTTGGTCAATGAACTACTTGCTGAAAGTCTCATTCGTCATCTCTTGATGGTAGTCCCCTGAATTCTTGCTTGCTTTAAAAAGATGAGTGCAGTTTGGCACAAAACATTCCAAAGTCCCAGCATGCAATAGGATCAATCGAGCACCCTTGCCCACAGGGGCTGGCATGGTTCCTTTTGCTGTTTCATCCATCCAAATCACACTTTTAGAATGACCGGCATTCACCCATGTCATTCACTTTAGATATTTCTCTGAGAAATTTTCCTCGCCATGCCACAATGTCCTCCTTTTCCGTTAAAAGTTTCTTGTTTCCTGAATACCTTTTCCACCTAAACCCAATTTTTCTCACCACAATCCGTAGACTTGTTCGCCCACCCTCGAAAAGATCTGCTTCCTTCAGGGAGTGCAAAAGTTTATTGATTGTTGGATACTCCTTTCTCTCATAATACGAATAAGTATGCCTTCGAATCGCTTCCTCATTGAAGTTATCGATGACTCTCTTCGGGCATATTCTAGGTTTTTTTCCCAGGTGTACTTAAGACAGCAGTCAGCTCCTTCTCGCCATTACTGTCCCCGTGTTTTTCCTTTAGAATTCCCGACACCATTTTTGTGCTGACTCCACATGCTTTTGCTGTTCCCTCCATCACTCTTGTTATAGGAATGGATGGGCCACCGCTGATTTTTTCTTCCCCAAATACGATAGTTTCATGAGATAGTGAGCGCAATTTCGATCCACGACCATGTTTTTTCTCACTCATTCCGGTCCTTTTCTCCCTTGGAGCCCTCCTGACAAACTTTGAAAAAAATTATCGCAAAATTATGGAATAAATCACACGCGATAACTACGTAAACCAGACTCGGCGAGTACTTGGTATGTTCTGGCACAAACTTCGCAAAGACGAAAACTTCCTAAAAATCCTGAAAACTTCTAACACCACACACGGAGGACGAACACACGAAAACTCAGATAGAGACTGGAAAATGAGTGGCGACCCGACAACAGTGGAAGGGTTTGCAAGGGAAGGGGTTACCGTTCGGCCACTGTCATCGGTTGAAGCTCATGGAAGCACTTTCCTCACCCCCTCACTCACAGACCTGTCATCGGACTTCTTTTGCCAGCTCGACTATAGTGTCAGTATTGAGAACCGTATTAATCTTACCTTCGGTGTATAAGATGCAGGCTGATTTTGGGGGTCATTTTGCTGAAAAATACAGTACAGGCATGCCTCGCTTAGTGCAAGAAAGGTTTTCCGAGACATCTATGCACTATCCAAATTTACACTAAGAGAACAGTTTGTAACATAGCACTTAACCCAGTAGATTTTTATTCTTCAGAAATTTTACTCTTTTTATCTTGCAACTTATATAATGATCACATTTTACTGTAACTGCATTTTTTGGGTTCCTTTTACGTCACATAATCGTAAAAGAATATACTTTTATTACTCTGTATAAAAGCAAAGAACACACTCTTATGATGGAAATGTGTCACTAAATAGCTGTTGGAGTTGTTCATTTGTGCTTTCTGAAAGCTGTAAGTGATACATTTTATCCACAGAAACGTGACCAGGTCGCAGTGCATCTAGTGACCGGTTTATTTTTGATATTGTGTGATGTTTGGGGGATTTGACAAGGATATATTTTGAGTATGAACAGTTTATGTTTATTTATGTAAATTTTGCTTTTTTCTACATGAAATAATTTTACATAACTAGTGAAAATTACTCATTTTAAATTAAATAACTTGAGAATGTGCAATGGCTCAAAATTGAACCTTTCTGCAAGACTAAGGAGCTAGACTTCAAAATAGGTTTTTGAGTTGTCTCTGTGTAATAAAATGGCAATGGATATGAATTTTTCATTATTACGTACATTAAAAAAGTATAAAAAATCATTTTTAGAAGTCATTTCTTAAATATTTGCTTGTTGCCATGATTGTATCATCAAACTCGGCTTCAGATATGTTATTCAACCAATATTACTGTAAAATATCAAATAAAAATTTTGGAAGTGCGGACATTACACAAATTAGAGTTTTTCCAGATTTTTAGCTTAGATTTAGTATTACACGAGTAAATACAGTATAGGACAATTATTTTTAAATAATTACATAATTATCATGAACATATTGGTGTACAACAGCTTCAACAAACATTCTTTATGATGGAAAATCAGTTTTCTAATAACATTTGCTATGAAAAAACGTATTATAAAATAAACAAGATATACAAAATTTCATAAGTATTTCTGGTATATACTTGTTAAAACATCAATATAGTGTATTACCTTGACATGTTCCTAAAATTCTTCACGATTACGGAGATTTTTGATGATGATTGGCCAGCACAAAAGTAAACAAAAACGGAATAAAAGTGTTACTATGATTCAGCGGTGCTGCCGCAGCTTCAGACATGTCACTGTAGCATAGGTACCAACAACAAAATTACATTAGAATAATAAATGACTAATGATTGCAAAAGTTAAAGTTGTCATGGACCTAATCTAACCCAATCCCAAGCAAAAACCTAACCCTGCACACCTTAACAATAACGCTAACAAGTTTAAAACTTCTAATTTAGTGTCACTGCAAAAGACTATGGAATTGCGGCAAACCAATGTAAAAAATGTAATAAAAGTGAACAAGTGAAATAGAAATAAAGCTAATAACGTATAACTAACTACAAATTTGATCTTTAATCAGAATGGAATGACTATCACTGAACAGAGAGTGAAGTACGAACGAAGGTAAGTGAGAAAAATGTTGGGACCATAGTAAAAGGCCGTAGCATTTAGGAGCATTATTTTAAAAAGTTTCAAAAAATAAAATTTTATTCCCGAGATGCCATCCGCGCCATATCGAAAATACACACAATTAACATGCACTAAACAAGGCATACCTGTATATCTAATCAGTAATAATTTATAATTGTATAATTTTGAATTGTTAAGGTGTCAATTGACACTGTTTGAAAGAATGGTTGTATGCAACATTTTAAAATTATTAAATTTGTTTATAATTTATATAGTGAGGTCCGCAATGATAAAGGATTCAAAGTACTTTACATGGTTATGGAACGAGGAGAAATGGATCTATCTACATCGATGAAGCTCATGTCTATATCCAAAACACCCTTGACCCCAGGCAGTAAAATACCTACTGTCACAGTAATATATTACTGGGTCTCCATGCTCAATGCAGTTGACGAGATCCATAGGAAAGGTTGGTGTGAATTGAAACATTTTGAAGAAATGATCAATTGATAAATAGGTTTTGGTTTTAGATTAGATCCAATTCAAGATAAAGGTAACTTCAATAGCCACAAAATTCCTGGGAAACCCAGACACAGATTTTTGATACAAAGCAACAAAGATTTTTTTAAGTCAACAATCAGTAGACCAGACCATCAATGAAGATAAATGCTTTGTAGCTAAAATGCACCTCTGGTTTTCTCTGGGATTTTGTGACTGTTGGAGTTATTTTGATCATGAATTGAATTCTATCAATAAGGGGAGTTTAATGTCTCATTTCTTGCAACTATACAAACATGTTGAAAATCCCAAAAGTTCTGTAATCTGGACATGTACTTCATGAAGTGAAGCTTTGTGAGGACAAGCTTTAGGTTTTGCTTGAAAAGGTTTAAAATATTTTTAAAATTGAAAAATGTAAGCCTGTAGGATTTCACTACAGTTTTCCATGTTAAGTGCTTCATTACCAGGTATAGTGCAATGTAGGCATGGTAGGCTTCTTCAGGTCAAAGAAGAAGCCAACAGGAACATTGGCAAACATTGTCTATTGTACAACCAATGCTGCACTGCACCAAGAAATCTAACATTGAAAATTGTTGTTAGCATTCCTACAAAAGTTGCATGGTATATAATAATGAAAATATTTTATTAGCCCAATACGTTGATTCCTTAATGATATACGAATTTTCTATGGGCAAAAACTAAAATTCTTCTTTTCAAAATTATTTCAAACAATTTCATAGAAAATACAAAGCTTACTCTTACTGATTGTACTTTTAAGTATTGGGAATTTAATATGCCTGTAATCCAGATTAGGTTTATGTTAACATTTTTTATGCTGCACTGGAACAATGTATGAAATTGCCAAGTATATATGTTTGATTTCAGCATTTTGTTTTAACATGTCCAAGATTGAAGTTGTTCATACAGAATTAAAAAAAAACATTTTAAAGGTTTGAGAGTTTTGTGTGTAGTGTAAGTTCTAATGCTGATAAATAAGAATTTAAAAAAATTCAAAATGAAAAAATGTTATAATTTTTTCTTTCTTAGAAAAATAATGGGCCATATCTCTTCTTGGTATCCTGAAGAAATTTATTAAATATATTTATTTTTCGTAGGTATTGTCCATTCTGATTTGAAACCGGCCAACTTTCTTCTTGTTGGTGGCCAACTTAAGCTGATCGACTTTGGCATAGCTACTGCTGTTCAAACAGACATGACTAGTGTTGTTAAGGACGATCCTGCTGGAACACCTAATTACATGAGCCCTGAGGCAATTGGATTGTGTGTTTATGGATCTCCTAACTCGGAAGATACCTTCAAAAACCCTAAGGTATTTATTATTATTTAATCTTTGGTGTTTTGATATGAGGAAAATATTTACCATGGAATAATGTATTTATTCAAATAACTGCAAACCTATTTCAAAAATCCTGTAAAAATCAGATTTATTTTATTGTATAAGTATTTCAAACAAGAAATTTCCTTTCCTGAAAAGCAATTGCCAATGCATTGTGGTGCCACCTATAGAAAGAAAAATTGGCATGTGAAAATCTAAAGTGTCAAAATACTCATATGAGCAGTATATCTATACAGTGAAACCCATATTTAATGTTTCTCTTGGAGATTAACTTTTTGTACGCTAAATAGGGGTACATACTTTTGCGGCAAGTGACTGTTGAATTTATTACAGTGAAATTAGCCAGAATCATTTTCAGTGTATGGATTTATTACAAATTTTAAATATATGTTAGGGTGAAATCACAATACAGTAAAACCTCTCATTAACGAAAATCAAGGGACCCAATTTTTCGTCTATTCGTTATTCGGAAATTCATTGATCGGAAGTTGCATAACTTCAGGGGCGCATTGTCTGTTAGATTATACAGGAGCAACGGGGTTATCCAAATGAAGGCATATGCACAGATATGCCGTAACTCTACTAAAATATGCCCATTTTCACGAAAAAGTATCACATAAGTGGACGATATTCAAAATGCGCCCTCAATGTTTAATAACCAGCCATATTGATTTGAAGCTCCGATAACACAATGCTTTCGTATGGGGAAAAAAGGGCCACTTTCATTCATCTCGTTTTGCAATGTTTGACAATGGCAATCACCAAATAACTGAAATGCAATGTTATTTTTTCTAGCATTGATTGGCAGGTTTTGCACGAGAACATCCTTGGCAATTTTTTATTATACGAATTTTTTCGAGGTTGCAATGCTTGAAACTCGCTGAGCCTATCCTAAAGCATCTGGTGAGCCGCTAAGTTTATAAAAAAATATTGACAGCAACGCCACTTCTTAACACCAATTAATAAACTACCATTTGACCACTATGGCGCGGGTTGCAAATATTTCAAAATGAAATGAATGAAAGCAGCATTTTCCTCGTAAGAAAGCACTAACTGTCATTGGCACTCCAAATCAAGACTCCAATCAATATTTTTCACTAACATTCTTAACAACACTCCAGCTCCGTCTCTGACGAATAAATTACCTATCACAAAAAAGTGTATAGGAACCACTTCACCATGATACATACCTCATTGCTGCAATTTTTCGTTGAAATTCCCTTTAAATGGATTAGGGCATGAATTTAATCGGGAATGATTTCAAATACAACACTTTTTTAAAAGATTTATTTAAAATACGTCAACATTTTTTAAAAAACGAATCTATTTTTTTCTGTTTCAAATTCTTTGAGAATTCTCGGGAAACAGCAGTCTCCACTTCCCTAAAAGCATGCATGGCGGCATCACTACAACTCTCGGACGAGATTGTCAATGGCAAGGGAATGCCGGAAACAGGAAATACGTCTTCATGCTAGAAAACGTGCTATGATTGGCTTGTTGTAAGCTTAACCCTAATTGGTGCATTGGCGACTGTTTTCAATCGTTTTCCGCACGTAAAAAAATGTTTAGCGAGCAAAATTTCATTCTAAAGAGATAAATATAAACGAAAGTGACCACTTTTTCGTTCGTTGTTCGGAAGTTTTCGTAGTACGGAAGTTCGTAGTAAAGAGGTTATAATTAGGGATTTTGTATACAAGTTTGGTGGGACCGTTGTCAATAGTTCGCTATCTGGAGGTTTTCGCTATAAAGGGGTTCGTAAGGTAGAGGTTTTACTGTATATGGCTACTTTAAGCTTGTTAGTCATATTTCATTTCCAATGTAAGTGCTTTGTTCTGTCCGTCCATCTATCCGCGTGCATGTTCGTTCTTTGCTTTTACCAAACGGATTTTCATGAAATTTGGTGTTAACAATCAAAGAAAAATAGAAAATGGTGTAAATTGTTCACATAATCCAATCAGAGGTGCTGCTTTACTGGAAACAAAAATGTACTTTCCCTCAAATATCGTAAAATTAGTAATACCAAAAAATTTTCAAACAAAATTTGTAGAACTAGCTAAACAATATTTCTTGCCAAATACATTTTATCGAAGGATTAGCCATTTCCAAGAAAATCAAAGAAGAATGTTAAAATTCATTGTGAACTTGAAAAAATTTCATGCATAGCTACCTAGTTGTCAACAATAAGTCATTGTAATAAATAAGATTGCTTTCATTATGAAAATACATTTAAATTCATTAAACTTTAATAAGTTGCGTGGGGTCCTATATGACCCCAAGCCACCTATTTTCATCAGTATACTCAGAACTATGATGTTTATTCAAACCAACTTGTAATACCTTCATTATTTAGCTTCCTAATGATAATTTAGCATTTTTGTTAATTTTGGATTTGTTAATTTTTAATTATTAATGATTATGCATAATATAAAATTTAACAAATTGTAAGAAAATTTAAAGATTTTATTTTCGTTTGTTTATGGGAATTATCTCTTCAGTTATCTCCGAGTCTGAATGTTATATTTTTGCACCATCATTCATCACTGTTATTTATTTCTTTGTAGATTTTGCCCTAGAAACAAGGACATAAAAGTGCAAAATAAATGTGCAAATTGTGGTGATTTTATAGGTAAAGAGCATATGATTTTGAATTGTTGCGAATGTTAGGATAGCAGTGATAACTAAAAAAGAAAGTAAAATTTTGTTTATTTACAAAACATGATTTTAATTGTTTTACCTTGTCAAAATTCTTCATGGACTATTTCATTTTAACTTAAAATGATGTACTTTACAGTATGATGAAAATCACGTAACATTTTATTATTAAATTTCAAGAAAATCATTTTGGGTCTTAAAAGACCCCACACGACTAATTAAGGAACTTTTTTCATGCAACTAACTATGCATGCTGCATTTTGTTAGCAGAAGTAAATGGATTATCTACAATAAAGAAAAGAATGAAAACGTAAATATTACAACCACAAGCATGGCTCGCTTAGCGCATGAGAGGCATTCCGAGAATTTGTGTGCTATCAGAATTTGCACTAAAAGAACAGTTTTTAACATAGCACGTAATCATGTTGATTTTTACTATTTTTATCTTGCAACTTATATAACGATATGACATTTTTATATACTAATTTAAAGTCAAGAAAATGAAGTACCATATTTACTCGTGTTATACCTGCACTTATTCTCCCACAAGTTCCCATCAAAAAAGGAGGTGCGGACATAACACGATATTTACCCCTTCATCTTTTGAGGGTGGGCAACCTGTGAAATGCCTACTAACACTGCGTGCCTGGCATGAGATGAGTAGGCATTTTCCTCGGTAGGTGCAATATGCCGTGCATTTTATTTCCCCGATTTATAACCAAGGTATTTTTTTAAATGCTTAGAATAGTATAATAAGCACGATAGATATTTATTAGGTATTTTTTTAAATTGCTTGCCAGCTGTCAGAAATAAACCTAAATCACGTCAACTTTTATGTAAATAGAAGAGTGTCATTCATTCTCATAGAAAAGGTGATGTAAGAGAAATAAACAACTGAATTACATATGTTTTTCATTAAAAACAAACGAATTCTGTTAGACTGCCTTTTAAGATCTTTGATGATGATTGGCCAGCGCAAAAGTAAACAAAAACAGAATACGAGTGATATTACGATTCAGGGCCGCTGCCGCAGTTTCAGACACATAACTATAGCATAGGTACCAACAGCAAAATAACATCAGAATAACAATTGACTAATAATAGCTAAAGTTAAAGTTGTCGTGAAACTAATCTAACCCAATCTTTAGCAAAAACCCATCCAAAGCAAACCCAACCCTGCACATCTTAACTAACATTAAGAACTTTAAAACTTCCGATGTTAGCATCACTGCAAAAGACTGTGGAATTGCAGCAAACCAATGTAAAAAACATATTAATAGTGAACGAGTGAAATAGAAATAAAATTAATTAACATATAAATAACAACAACTTGTCTTTAATTAGAATGGAATGAATATCTCTGAACAGAGAGTGCAGTACAAACGAAGGTAAGTAAGAAAAATGCTGGAACCATAATAAAGAACCGTAGAGCATTATTTTAAAAATTATAAAAAATTAAAAGTTTATTCCCAAGATGCCAACCGCGCTATATCAAAAATGCACTAAAAGATCATGCGCTAAACAAGGCATACCTACCTATACTTAAATCAAGTGAGGTATATTTTAAATAATTTTCAATTGGTTGTTTAAACATATCAAAGTATTTATATAACTGCCTGGTATCATTACTATGTCACAAATTTGATTATTACTTTACCTTATGACAATAACAATCAAATGTTTTCATTTCTGTGATTTTTTACATCTGAGTTTGGATGTGAAAGGTTTGGAAAACCTGGGTTCAGCTCACATGCGAAAAAATCATGCTTAAAACAAAACAATGCCCGTCCAGAGGAGAATCATCTTGTACAGCTACTCAGCAGCAGTCTTATGATCTATTGCGGGTGTCCCAGAGATGCGTCACTTGTTCACTCAGATGGAAAGTGTGTGTGGTCACTTAGCACTGTTTACTGTGGATTCATGTGTCTATGTTTTCTCCCGTCTGACCTCTGACATTAAAAAATGTTTATATGGTTGTAGCTTGAGGATATCAGTAGTAACAGCCAAGCTGCATTAAATTGAGGTAGATTTTTAACCCCTCAACACCATCTGACGTGTCATTACGTCGTGCAAAAACCTCACATGCCACCGTCCAACGGGTTAATACGTTAGACGTCATTACTAGCTTTATTTATTTTTTGCTGCGCTGTATATTATTCGATCTTAAAAACCCTTGTGTATTTTAAAAGGGGAAGTTTTGACCTTAATAATTATATTTTACTTTTATTGAATTTCTTATGAGATGAAATTTTATGTATACTTTTTTGTTGCCACGCGATTCCTTCCTTGCGAATATACATACATCATATCTCGGGCCATATTGAATAAAAAGGGACAATTTTTTAATGTGTTTTCTGTAATGATTCCAAATAATGATCAAGTAACTTGAGTACATAAAAATTATGAACTGCCTTTTAAAAAAATAATAATTGTAACATTTATCCCTAATGGGTTTAGAGGGGTACATGCAGCAAATGAAATGTTTAAAATAGTTTAAATTTATCTTTGAAGATAACTTCTATAGTTTTCACGATATTGATTATCATATGAAAGCACGGGCATGGGCAGGATAGGTACTGTATTGGTGTGAAAATCGCTTCTCTCCAGCAAAGAGTCTCTACTTATTTCAAGCTAGCGTAAAAGTTATAGTTTTAAAATATCATGCTTTGCATAAATCCTCAAAAGATTTCATAAAAATCCAATAAAAAGGTGAAAAGTTATGAGTTTTTATATTTTTTGCAATTTTCGCACCTACATTGCCAAAACAATCTCTTTTGGCATCTGGGGTGGGATTTATATAAACATTCTCCGGGCTTGACAGGTTAATGAAGTGCTCAAAAATTCTTGATACTAAATTTGGGTAAAACACTTAATCAAGGAACATTAATTGGAAGAAAATAATTCATTGCTTAAATGGGGTGTTTGACAGGACTTCAAAAAATAAACACTAAATGCTGGTAAAAATAAATATATAAACATAAATCAGAGTTTTGCTATATTATTTTGAAGTGCACTAGTAGTTCTTTTGAAAATTTTGAGAAATGTTTAAAAAATGTTATATTTTGATATTTGAAAATAATTAATAAAAATAACATCTAACACATAGATTTATTTACAAATAGAAAAAGAATAGCCAAACCTTGAGAGAGTATGACCATTTAGTTACAATGTGTTGCAGCAACTGAATACTTTTATTGCTGCTTCCACATCTCCTTTTTTCCAGCTACTTCCCTGAGTTATTGTATTCCATACCTCCATTTCCCCGGTTGTCATTCTTCTTCGTCATTCACCATAATGTGCCATCTGCATGTACAGCTAACAATTACTCGCCTTGCTGGGAGCAGAGAATGTAATCAGTAACAATCAGATTGCTATGGTGACAAAAGTTTTCATTTGAATAATCTTGTAATTTTGTTGGTAAAAGTACAATTTTGAATGGATTTGGCTGGTGTTTGAAATTGGATGGGTTAAAAATAAAACTTCATTCTTTTCTCTGAATCTGGGTTTAAGTCTCAACTTCGTATATTGATTGTAAGTAATTTTAAAGTGCAAATAAAAAATCTCATGTTTTTCAAATGTAGGATATTAAATAAGAGGAAAAAATTATTTACTATATTAACAGGGTGGTTGGTATTAACGACCCTTCTAGATCACATTGCAGGTCATCTAAAATAAATGGCGAAAGTCTGGTTGAAATCTAATCATTAGTTTCCTAGAAATTTATCAATTACCTTTGCTGGGGGGATGCCCTGACAGATACTTGATGATATACATTTCCATGTGATACTTTATCAGTGAACTGTATTCTTATAACTCATCACAAAGTATTTTCAATGAGGAGCTTAACAAAATATAATATAGGTAATAGGAAGAAAAATATTTATGGTTCCTTTTATAAATTAAAATAAAATAATGCTGTGTAGTGTAATTTTAAAGAAAATATTACCGTATTTACTTGCATATGAGTCACCCCTGTGTATAAGCAGCACCTTTGTTTTTAAGTACTGATACTGAAAAGTAAATTACTTGAATTTAAGCCATGCCCTATGTTTTTACAATGGGATCTCAAAAATATGGTGTACCAGAGAATAGAAATTAAAGAAACACCGTCGTGATTAGATCTAAAACATTCTGGCAAACTAAAAATCACTAATGAATAGTAATAAATCTTTATTTATATTTACAAAGTATTTTGGTAAAAAATTAATTCTTTGCACTCACATCGGAACTAATTATTAGAATTGCAGCAAAACTTTATATATTCAATATCTCTATTGCCGTAAATACCCGCATATAATGCGCACTTTTTTTTTTTTCTCAAAATATTTGAGTTAAAAATTAGGATGTGTGTTATACGAGGGTACATAATCTTCCTATTTTCATTTGACCCCATATTTCCACAATTTTGGCACTAATTACTGCCCGGGTATCCTCATAATTTTATTGATGATTTTTACGAAAAGTAAGATAGATAATAGTTTAAATTTATTAATTAATTCTACAAACATTCATTAATTAGATATGAAAAGAATGAATTCAGTATTTATTCATTTTAAAAGCCAAGAAATACTTCGTCACTGGAACATTCTTCTTCGATGTTGTTATCGGCATCTTACCCATGACGTCACCCTACACCGGCGCCCGGCCTGGTGGTGAGGTACTGGTACTACTTACAATTAGAATCAATGGCAGCTGATGCCTTTGAGTACGCTGGGAGTTGATGCTTCTTGTAGAACTAAATAAAGTTATCGTTCCCTACCTTTCTCTCAGCATTCATACGTGATTTATTCTTGATTCTTGAGTCTGTAGTTAATTATGGTATTTACTAACGTGTTTACGTGCTCCAGAGTGTTCTAATAAGGGTAAAACTGAAGGTTGGGCGAACCCGTCCACCTCAGGCGTGACAAAAACGTATGTGAAAAACATAGGATTATAGTCATTCCTTCATTTTATTAGCTCAAAGAATGTCATATGCCATACTATGAAATTAATATAATTCGATTTATTGTGTATATCCTAATATCACCTTGCAAGTAAACATAGAGTATGTAATGATTGAGTTAGCTGACGTTCTTTTGGAACGTTATTCGAAAATTTCATTTCACACTTTCATTATGTTACCTATACATAATACCAATAATTCGATCATTGCCTTAGAACACGTTACACCATCTACTTTATTCTGGAACGGTAACGCTAAAAAAATCGGTGCGCACTATACGCGGGTATATAGAAAAATAATAGATTACGGGGCTGAAAACCCCTCTGCGCGTTATACGAGGGTCGCACTATATGCGGGTATTTACGGTAATTCAGTAATTAAATTATTTTTTCATTTCAGTGTGTTTTATATAAGTTAATAATAAAAATTATTAAATTTTTATTTTTTCACTTTTCCTGCGCTTTATAAAAGTTATTAACTTAAAAAAATTATTTTTATATATTTTTAGGCTGGTTTCCAAAGGAAACAGCCTTAGGAAATGGTCGTGTATGTCTCTCCCGCTAACAGCTTTTGCATCAATGGACCGATTTTCATGAAACTTGGTATGAGACTTGTGCTGCCAGGGCCCACCTCTGGGCTATATTTTATATGGCAAAGATTAAAGTCCCAGGTTCGAATCCAGGAATGTTTTGTTTTTTTCGCCTATTTGGTTTTCATAGGAAGTCTCAAATTCACCGTGCAGAGATGTTTTCTTTAATACTTTAAAATATCTTAAAATTGTGATATCAGAGCAAGGTTTGTACTGTTCTAAGGGGTAAAGAATGTAGAATCGAATTCTTATCACAGAATTTTTATAATTGATCGTATTTTGTTGAATTTTTACTAAAACTGTTTTTGCATTTTGTAATTTGCATTTTATCCGATTTTTGCCATGGAGACGATTACTACCGAGCTTGGCTTGAGCATAGATGAATGACCAAATAGGTTATTTTCTTTTCCACTCGACTGCCCTTCAGCAATGGACCGTAGATTCATACATATTATCATATAAACAGTAACATTTATTAAATTCGTTTATTTAAAAAAAATACATGCAAAATATGTCAGGAAGAGATTTCAACGTTGTTTTTAGTATTTTAAACCTGATAATGCTCTATTAATTTGTTTTCCAATTCTTCTCTTTCACTGATAAACTATGAATTACAAATTATATTTATGATATGAGAATTCCTTGAAATGACTAACATATATACATTTTCTGTCAATATAGTAATCAATTCGGGATGTCAACTTTGGGAAACCGGCCTGCATTAGTCCTGGTTTGGTCTTCCTGTTTCTTTTTATCTTTTTAGTTTTAATGTGAAATATATGAATATGTTTTATATTCTTCAAAAATTAATTTTATTTACTAACTAGGGAGATGCCCATTGAAATTCAATGGGAAAGTTTTTTATTAAAATTTTGTTAATAGATGTGATGCAAAGCTACATATTATCAAAGTCAATGATACCCAATTACATGAAACCGACAACAATGCAAATCACTAAGAATGCATAAAATTTTGTGAATAGATGCGATGCAAAGCTACATATTATCCAAGTCAATGATACCCAATTACATGAAACCGACAACAATGCAAATCACTAAGAATGCATCAACTTCTTATGTTAAAAACTGATCTGTTGATTGATTCAACGTATATTAAAAAATCAATGGCAGGAAAACAAACTTTCATTCTGTTAGGCATTCATTGTTTCAAGTCTCGGGCTCTTACGATGATTCTAAGTGATTTTAATATGCGAATGATTAATGTTCCACATTCAAATGTACTCTTCTTCTTTAAAAGCATTTTCAACAATCCTAAGGGATGGTCCATAAAATATGTCATGGTTATGTTTGCCTTTCCCCATTGTAGCACAGTTCTCTCTTCCCTTAAGCATGATCTGCTACGCTAAGCTCAACCCCTACCCTTCCCTCCTGCCTGCATGACATAATTTATGTATGGAAATCCCCTCACTGTCAGTAGCGCATATTAAAGGAGTGACTCGAGAATCCAACTAGTGCATGCAAAAGGAGAATGCATTGAGTACATTGACAGAAAAGAATTCACAAGTGATTGTAAAATCATCAGCTGTCATAAAAAATAGAACCAAGTGTTAACTTCAGGTCTATTCAAATTCAACGTGTGTACTAACTTGTAAGGCCAATTCATTTGTATCAGAACGGATAGATATGATTCTGTATTGTGATTTTGCTATCCAAGTAATAGATCATAAGAAAGTTCGATTTTTATGAGTTTGTATATTCTGAATCCAGATACTTCTGAAGTCATATTTTTTTGGTCCCTTGAACTTCAAAATAATGTGGTTTTACTGTGCCTATTTTTCCTCCCACATCAGCTATATAATTTAAAAAAATATAAATGGAAATAAAATGTGGCTTATAATGTGGTAAGTATTTTGCTTTTTGATAACTCAATTTTAGAGTTTAGTTGCTTGTAATTTTTACAGCATTTTAAGCCCTTTTCTGTGAACATTGCAGTTGATTTCTTACACAGATTGTTTTATTTTCCTTTATTAAAAAATCTAAAATACACTTGAAGCAAACATTAATCATTCCAGAATAAAATTTTTAGTTCAAAGAAATAATTCAGAGACGGATGATAATGTTGTCATTAAAATTTTAAATCCTGTCCTACTTTCAGGCTAGCTACAAATCAGATGTCTGGTCACTTGGGTGCATCTTATACAGCCTGATTTACGGGCGCAGTCCTTTTCAGCACATTACAAATGAGCGCATAAAACTAGATGCAATCCGAAATCCTAATCATCACATTCCATTCCCGACCAACACTTCTGTTCACCCTCCACTCCTTCGAGCTCTGAAGCGATGTCTTGTAAGAGATTATAAGCAGAGGGCTTCAATTGCTGAGCTCAAGACTATTGATTACCTTCAAAGCAGTGATTTAGATGAAGAGGTGTGGGATGCTTGGAAGGCCTCTGCTGGTGAAAAAATTCTCAATGCTGTACCACCTGAGTGCAAGATCCAGGTTCTCAAGGTAATGACGTAGAGTATTATTCCTCTTTCCTAGTTTGAAGTATCTTTTAGTTATAAATAGTAATTCATTTAATTCTTTATTAGTTTATCACTTCAGATATCTTGATTATTTAGAGTAACTGCATTCATAAAGTGAGCATTGTCTCTTAAAACTTAAAGGATTGGACTCTTTTAGGTATTATTTGTATGAATGGACCAATTAATAAAGCATTATGCTTTTATGTTATCACTAGCTTAAGTACCTGGCATTGCCCAGGTAAGTCCAATACAGTTATCCCTCGACTTACTGGGGAGCAGGGTTGTCTATGTCAGATGACTGAGATTGCTTGTTTGAGGACGGCGAGTCTGCCAGTATGGGATACAGACAAATCAGTCAATGGGTTAATGCAAGAAATTGCACTTAAGTTGAGGTGATTTTTCTGGTTCATTGTTGAATATAAAATTGTGTTATAGCAAAAATCATGTAAGCAAAAAATGCATAAGTCGAGGAATGACTGTACTTCATGTCTGTAAAGCTGGAGAACTTTATTCTTATTATTTTTTATAAATTATAGTGGAACTTCAGGAAAAACAAAAAAATATTAGAGTTAAAGAAAATTCGACTTATGGAAATGTTTTTCCCATGGAGATTTTGCCCGGTCAAATTAATTCACTTAGAGTTATGGAATATTCGAGTTATAGATGTTTGAGTTATGGAAGTCCCACTGTACCTATCTTGGATGTTGCTAAATACTCTCAGACCCCTTCAGGAATTATTTCAAGCCCGTCCCCTCCTTTCCAGAAACAGAGAACTTCCTCACATTTGTTTCAAACATGAAAATTTAATTTCATTTTTGAAGTGAAAATCTATCATTGCCAAGGAACTGCAATGTTGCTCTCAATAAGCCATCAAGTACATTTCCCCTAATATTTTAGTCATCAGCTCAATTGCTCTGCATGCATTTCAGGGTGTCTTTGTTTGCTCAAGGACTGCTGTGTATCTTTATTTCTCTTTCTAATTTAAAAAAATTACATCCTAAGTGCATCAGTTCAATCCTAGAGCATTCATTTCATCCATTAAGAATACCATGGGAAAGTTCATATATTGTTAACATCGGTTGCTCTGAAGATTATTTATATGGGCAACAATTATGAAACCAATGTTTTTATCTACCTAGCTCTTATATGATCTGTGAAGCACTGATTAGAAATATATTCAGTGAAGGTCAAACATTTACCACAAGAGTGCATAATTACAACTTATATTTTTGGTGATAGAAATTCAAGGAAATGCCAAATATGCAATTGTGTATTTTGTCTACATCAGTTGAGGCAAAGATTCTTTTGTTGAAAACGAAAAACGTATTTTCTTCTCCCTAGGTCTTATATGAGGTATTGATAAAAAATATATTCAGAAATAAAAATTTGATAATTTTTAACATGTCTTGTAAACAAAGGAAAAATTGCACCTGGACTTGCCATTCAGGTGGAAAAGACTAACACAATGGTACCAAATTTGGGCATATTCAATGGTTGCCATGTGTGCCAGAGATTTTCTGCTCAAAAAAACATTGAATTTTTGTGTTCAAAACAAATTTGCATGGATGGATTTTGATGCCTCTTAGAAAATAAACGGTATCAAAATAAAAATGTTTTATTTTAGGAATTTTTTGATTCAAGTTTCCCTAATGATAACATCTAATTTTAAGATACATATTAAAGAATACGCTGTACTCATTCTCATGCTATTTTAATGGGAATAATAAAAACGCTCTTGGTATTGATCTTGGGACTTAGGGACTGGATGCAAACTCCCACAACCTTCCCCGGATGAAAGTAGATTCCATGCAAAATTTGGTTGTACTGTCTCTTGTGGTGTACATAGATGAGTCAAACACACTTTTCTTTATATATATATATTAGATAAGCTTGCAGGAAATTTGCAACAACCTGACTGTACCTTCACCAACTGATTTAATGCACTTACCGTATATACTCGTGTATAAGTCGATCTCGTGTATAAGTTGACTCCAGATTTTCAGGTGTAGTAGAACGAATTTTTGTATTCAATACGTGTTGAACCATTATTTCCACATTGTTCCCTTTAGTCTGATATAACTATGTTGTGTCAAAGTAGCAGCGAAGCAGTTTGATGTGTCCTCCGTCAAAAGCCATATCATTGTATATGCCTTTTTAATAGATCGAATGACTCTGTATAGACTTCATATTTCGTCCCAAGTTTCATTCAGAAGTTATCATTGTAAAGGAGAACAGGAAACAAAACTGATGTTGGACCGCGGAGGATAGGTGATGCCGAAATTGACAATTAATCGGCGGAAAGATGTACTATGTGGTCCTAGGAAATCCGTGTTTCGCACGATTTTGGACGAGGAACGAAGAAACCTACATCTCGGAGAGCGCAAGTTTCGTACAT
Organism: Tanypteryx hageni; assembly: GCA_028673005.1. Classification (NCBI taxonomy): domain Eukaryota; kingdom Metazoa; phylum Arthropoda; class Insecta; order Odonata; family Petaluridae; genus Tanypteryx; species Tanypteryx hageni. The sequence goes on from CM054116.1 coordinate 114,085,906, forward strand.
GGAACAGTTTAGCAGCTTACATTTAAGAAAGAGAAACGTAAGGAAAATGCTAATTATTGTTTACGAAGGTAATTATAGTTGAGGGTGATGCTGATGAGCATCTCGTTGATCCGTACGATGAAGATATTTCTGAAAGAGACTGGGAGGAGTTATTTGGATTGAATAGTTCTGATGATGAAAATTTTCTTGGATTTTAAGATTTATTTTAATGAGAATAAATGTTTTCTTTTAAACAAAATAATTTTGGTTCTGGTTACAATAAATAATATTACAAGTCTCCCCTTACCTATGTTGTTTCATTATCCGTTAGTGGCCTGGTCTTTGATTACAAACATCTAAATCTTATATTTACGTTTGTCTTCTGTTTTTCCTCCTGGTAGTTCCATTTCTTTTCGCTTTCTCGGAGTCGCCAGTGCTAGCGTCGCCTTGTTTACCTTTACCCTAGTTATGCGCACAGTACCAAATTTTTTTACCACAAATACTTTGGTGATACTAATTTAGTCTGCAATGCTTAGAGGTAGACGTTGCCTTTCTGCAAATCACCGATTAGGTGTTTCTTTGTTTACATGTTACAGAGTTACCATATTGCGGATTTGTCTTGCTGCCAGTTTTCTGTTGTGCCGCCGTCACATTACCAAACGTTAGGTTTACCAAAATTGCCTAATTATTTGCAAAGCATCAAAGATCAACTTAGGATCACCAAATTATATAGTACGTTATTATTTCATATACATCAGTATTTATATATTCGATAGTTATCGATGCAGTTCAAGTACAAGACTGTAAATTCCATCAAATTTCAGTAACCGCAGGGCTAATAAAGTTATGGGTTTAAACCTATCGAAAATATTTCTCATGTATAAGTCGACCCCCGAGTTTTTCATGAAAAATGTGGTCTAAAAACCTCGACCTATACACGAGTATATACGGTATATGTATGCCCATCTTCTCTTACCACCTATGAAAGTTTTTTATCAAATATTTTGTGTACAAATCATATGCTTGCTCACGTTAGACCCACCCTTTATTCGCATCTGCTACCTCAGTAAATGTACATTTATGCATAAGAACTCATGACTATACATTCAAGTATATTTGTACATAACTCTGGCAGCAAAGGAGAGAGTAGTAAATTTACTCTATACTCTTATCTCAAATAAAAATGTCAGTACAGGCATCATAGAGTGCTCAGTTGCCTGATCTGTCATTCATTGTACCTCTTTTATTCCTCTGCTAAGATTTGGTAACAATTAATTATTTTTATTATGCCTAATTATCATTAATGCTACTTTTCAGGTCATTCAAGAGATATTCAAGTCGCCGCCTAAAAGGAAGGATTCATAATATCTCGTGGTTATGGAATTTATGTATATTAGCTTTTCATTGAATATATTTCTTACATATGCATTTGAATACATATATTGTATTACATGTATACATCATTCCTCATTGTTTTACTTTAATTAGCAATATATGAGAGTATTTCAGAAGCACTTAATCATTGAAATATTTGACAAGGGAATGATTTTGAGTTCATTGTTTTCATTTTAAAATATGACATTATAGATTCACTGTGTACATCATGTTACATAGGGAATAGTATGCATCCAATGAATAATACTTCTCATTTTTTCACTTAATACTCTTCAGAATTTTTAAATTTCTAATTATGGCGAATGGAAGCATGTCAAACATGACATTTAACTGAGGTAGCCAAAATTGTTTTTGTATTTATAATTTTTCCCGAGTTATCAATTAGCCTTGGGATTGTACATTTCTCACATCTCTAATAAATCTTTAACATCACTATAATAGATACACTCAGCAATATCGTTGAAAGCATCTTACATTTTATTGAGATGTGCATTAGTCTTCTTGACCTTCTGTTCCTTTTTTCCTTGTAGTATATCCTAAAGGAAGTGGATAAGCAATTTTGGGGAAGGCATAAGAAAATGATTGCTTGCAAGTAACTGTAGAGAAAATTTTTAACTGTTGTATAATTATGTCTAATGATCAGTCTCTTTTGATCATTGAAGGTTCTTGTAGCAAAACTAAACTGCAATTTCATTTAAAATTGAAATTGGTTACTTTAAACTAGGATAGAAAATATATAAATAAAAAGAGAATTGAAGAACTGATAATATTACTAGTAAAAATCCCACAGGAACATGGAAGGCTATTTTTTTGGAACATGTTGTAAATAAATCCTAACACCAGTAGAATTTAAACTTCCATGTTCTCAAAATGAAATCTGACTCTTGATTGATGATAACATTTGTTCAATTGGGACCCAACGTGGTTCTCGTTATGGTCCAAGTTACTCAATAGGATTCAAATTGATCGGATTTAATTGCTGTGGAACTGTATTTCGTCTTTAAAGAAGAATTATTAATGTAATTTTCCAATTATGGTGCTTTGTATGAATGACTTTTTGTAGTTTTTTTAAGGCGAACTTCATTTTGCTTATTTTTAATAAATAGTTTCTTGGAACACTTACGAAAATATAGAAATATTTCATGAATCAATTTTCAGATTATTATTAAATGGTGCTAATTAAAAGATTATGCTCATTGTTTGAATGGTATTATGTCATCACCTCACACACTTACATAGATTGTTACAAGTGAAATTATTTTTAACAGATAAGAATGGCAATAGCTATGCAAAAATATTTATTAATCTAGTATTAATCTTTGTAAATTGATCATATATTATGTACACCATAAATCATGGCATGTTTATTGTATTTATTGTAACAACATGCTAAGTGTGAATGATGTTAGTTGCTTTAAAGTGCTGAAAGATTTTGAAGATTTTTTCAAATAAGTAGGTAATTGGATTTCTAAATTGGATTGTGGCACTTTCATCATGTCATATTTTGTAAATATCTTACCCATTAAAATCATGAATATAAATTATGCTTATTTTTTTGCTCCAGTTCCTCACAGAGAAAGCATTTTTTTTGCTTTGCTTGGCTAGCAAAAATTTTATTTTTATTTCTTCAAACACTCATTTGCTTGAGGTTTATTATTCATGAGAGGTTTAAAACAAAAGACGAATGAAAAGGTTTTAGCAGAGGATTTGAAATTGAATAGTGAATGCGACAACACTGTTTTTTGGTGCTGAATTAGAAAATGTCAAAATTTAACAGTATTATGAACTATGATGCTGCATAAAAAGGGAAATTTAAAATCATGAGTTTTGGTTTAGCAGTTATGATGATCAGCATAAATTTTTTGAACTTCATTAAAAAGCATGGGCTTCAATGGAGTCGGTATGAAATATATTAATAATAAGCAGAATTAGCAGGTTTAAAGTATTTTTTATTTTTCATATAAACTCTACAATATAGGATTTATTTAACAGTCCTTTCTTTATATACTATGCGGTATTTTTTTATCTCTCTCATTATATCTCCTCATTTCTTGTGTAATTGTTAGGTTTAAATCTTTTAGGAAGGTGTCTTGAGTTCTACTTCCTCTTTTTCTTTCAAATGGGCTACCATTATGTCGCCCAAGACCAGACAAACTTTCTCCAAAGATAAACCATGTACTTGATGTTGTTTCTCATCTTTGAATGTTTTAATAAGTAAAATTTCTGGTCAGCCTATTTTTAGAACCATCTAGAAATAAATAGATTTGGAAAAATTATATTATTTTGAAATAATAAAATATTGGTTAAATTTTACAAAAGAAAATCTGACTTCTCTCACCGATTAGAGAAGAAGAGATGATGATGATATTCTCATTATATTCCGAACTGAATTCTGGCTTGAAGATATACATCTTTCATGCTTAAACAGGAGTGTCATTTCATTCTGAGTGGGATATATGTTTTTCAATGAATTGGGAGGTTGATTGGTGTTCTCAAGGCCAGCCATTTCTAACCTTAAACTTTTAACTATTACTTGGGATAAAGAAAATCTACCCAATGATATTACTTATACAACTTTCCTTTTCTCTGACAAATATGTATCCAGTTCCTTTACCTTAATCAATTTCTTGGGTGGCTCTTTATCTTTCTATCAAAGCCTCAGTTTTGGTTTTGAAAGAGGCAAATGTAAATGTCTTTGGCTTCCTCAGCAAGTTGCAACGTAGATGGGCATGGTAGTGGGGAGTTATCTTCTCGGAGTGAGATGTACACACTTGGATCCTCCAAATATGATAACTAGCCAGAAAGATTAAAATTTCTTATTTTGCAATTTCGTTGATACGTTGCCAGATACAACTTTTGCCCTATCATACTGTACTGTGCTAATGTAAATTTTTCATTAAAAACTAAAAGATTTTTTTCTGTCTTGCTTGCATCACAATCTCTTTTCCCCAATGCTAAGGCACTAACTTCCACAACTTCCAAGGTTTCAACAATTTCCTAGTTGTTTTATGGAAGAAAGATCGGTGAAAGAATTTACAACACAGCCTTTCAGTTTTAAGAACCTCTTTAACATCATTAGCATAAAACTCCATCTGGTATGAGTATCCAGAAGCAAAGATAATTCCACTCCCTTTTCAGCCTCGCATATTTTTGGAAAAACATCATTATTAACTGTATATCTGCAAAAAATGCACACAATTTTCTAAAATAAACAACAACAAATATGTAAAAAGTTTTATAGAATGTAATAGTGGACTAAAAGTCAAGTTGCATATATAAACATAGTATAATAAAAATGTATCAATTTTTAGTTTCCTGGAACTCACAAGTAAAATTTTAATGCCAGAGCTATGTTCCAATCTGGAAACAAATTGTGCTAGTTTCTAAAAATATATATCTAAACTGATGAATTCTAAAAAGACAGGACACCAAACAATGTTGAGTTACATGCTAACCAGCTATTCGTTGATAAGACCTTCCAATATGATACAATCGTAGCTAGAGGCAGATATTTGGAAATTCCCCCCCCTAGGTCAAATTATTTTTCTGCCCTCTTTTTGATGATTTTTTAAAAAGATTATAGCTTGTGTATATGGTTTGTCTGTCCATCCAGCCGTCTGCGCATCATCCTAGCTAAATTCATCAAAGGTCTGCATAATATTAATTTTTTTTATTCTCGCCATGAAATTCTGTTTTTATTGCCACCGTGAAATCTCGCCGCCCCTAGGCCATTGCCTACTTTAGCCTTATTTCAAATCTGCTACTTCTTATAGCTTCAGAAAAGGCTACACAGTAGCAGAGATACAAAGTATAGTAGCATTTATTATGACAAGTCTCCTCGCAAAAAACATGAAAATTCAAAACAATTAGAATGGCATGATATGACAGGCTGCCTGGCGCAAATTTAAGCAAGGAGAATGGAATCAAATCAGAAAAATTAATCATTTTCCAATTTTTGTTTATGATTAATTAATGATAAAATAAAATGATTAACTGATTAATCAGACATCCTAGCCAAGGGACCAACAACCTTTTTCACAAGAGCCACTTTTTCGAATTATGTATAACATGCAACATAGGAAGGCGATCACACCCCTCCTGCTTAGCCTTGCCTTAGTTTTTCTTTTTGCGATTATCTCTGTAAAACAAACATTTCTTCTAATAATAGGCTCGTACTTTTTATTTTTCTGCAATTTCAATTACAATAATTTACTATGCCAATTTTGTTTGGAGAGAATTTAGGTGTTTTAATGGAGAGAGCTCCTGTCAGGATCTGCATGTGACTAAGGAGCGACAGGTTGCTGGCTCCTGCCCTAGCAGCATGTGACATTTTCATATGGAATAGGTTTAAAAGAGCATCGATGGGTGGGGGCGATCTCTGCTGGAAGGAGAGAGAAAACGTCTAGAGATTATGAAACAGGGCAATGACTTGGAAAGCTGGTAATGTGGAATGTGGACTGCTGATTTGTTCAAGTGCCTTAATGCAGCCATACTCCGACTGAGTTTGGGATATCTGGCTTAGTTCATAGTTCCACAATTTAAACGTAATGGTTTATTTTTGACTCATTTTTCTACTTTTAATTTTGCAATATTTAATTTTCAAGATTTTGTTTTCTCAAAAAAGTTTTAAAAAATGAGGCCACAAAATTTATAAGATACCAGTTAAGGTGTTTAAGTTGTGCAATTTATTTAAATAATGAGCATAGAAATCGGGTCATGCTCGACTAATATGAACTACTGATGACTGACTGTATTGCTATTGTTAACAAAGTTTCCGAGTAGGTAGAAGATTGAAATTTGGCCGAAATGTTTGATTCATATATTAAAAGCCCCATAAAAATCCGGGTTCGACTGCAGTAGATAATTTCTGTTTCCCATAAGATAACACAAAATCGATTTTTCGACTTACAGGCTTTTATTCTTAGAAAGAAATGACCTATGACCTTCGGACCTAAAACATTTTAAAGAAAATTAAATAACGTTTCTTATTCTTATCATCACATTTCATCTACGATTCTAATTCGCTCAAGTAATACGTTTAAATCATATTTATTGGAAAAATTTAAGCCGACCATGTCATTGTTAAAACTTGAGATTTTATTGTCATCTCAATCCTTTTACTATACATACTAGCATAATTGCCCATCAAATATGATGGGTATATACAGATTATGTATTAAAATTAAGGTACTTCCCATTCTTCCACCCTTTCTCTCTTCCTCCCTCCCATTCTCTTCGATTCCTCTCCCCTTATTCTCTCCCCCTCATATTTTCCTCTCTCTTCTTTTATCTCATTCTTCATCCCTCCTATTCTTCACCCTCACTTCTTCCCATCCTCTTTCTTTCCCCCTCCCATTCTCCTTCTCCCCTCAAAAATGTAGCTATCTCTCTCAGCGTGATATACATATCTTACATACAAAAAGAATATTTATTTGTTAAACATTATGCAGGACAACTTTAGCTGGCCATAATTATTTCAACTCTCTGAAACATACTTTTGATTTTAAACATGGTGATGCATCCGTTATTGAAAATTGTATTTCAGATCATAGTTTTGTAAAGGACAGATTTATTATAAATCAAATTCTTACCTCAGGTACTACTGATGAACAATTGAAAAGATCCTTTTCAAATTCAAATATTTCCGGTTTACTACATCTTCTCAACAATGAGTCATGGACAGAAGTATTTTCATGTAGAGATATTGACTATAGGTTTAATATTTTTTATGATAAATTTCTTCACCATTTTCATCATGCTTTTCCACTAAAAACTAAAAATGCCTACAATATTCACAACCCCCAAGACAAAAATTGGGTTACCAATGAAATAAGGGAGTGCTCAAGTAAATTAAAACATCTTTCCTTCCTTCATAAAACTTCTGGTAATTATGAAACTGCCAAGCAGCTGAAAATGTGGAAAAGGGAGTACAAAAAGCTTATAAATGATACCAAAAAATTATTTTTTGATACTAAGCTGTCTAATGCAAGAAACAAATTCAAGGAGACATGGAGCATTATAAACACATGCAAGGGCACCAAACCCACTAGAATACTTCCAAACTTAGGCTTATCTAATAATGAGAGACACACACCATCATCACTTTGTGAAATCTTGAGCAAAGAATTCAACAAGATCTTCAACAATTATCCTGTCATTCCTAACTCATTCTCTAAATATCTAAATATCTATCTAAATCTTGAAAATTCACTATATCTTAGTCCATCAAATGAAAAGGAAGTAATCAGTATAATATCTGCCCTTAATAATAACTGTTCAACAGGACTTGATGAAATTCCAGCACTTGTATTAAAATAATCATAATCATTACACCTCTTCTCCTTCTTATCAATGACTCGCTTAGACTTGGCATCTTTCCTTCTAAACTGAAGCTATCTAAAGTCATACCAGTTTATAAAGAAAAAGGTGATCCAAATAACCTCACCAACTATAGGCCTATAGCTATTCAAAGTGCATTCTCTAAAATCTTTGAAAGGGTATTTCATAAACGTCTTGAAAACTTTCTTAATGCACATGGTATTATATCCCCTTCGCAACATGGATTTAAAAAGGAAAAATCAACAATTACTGCCATATATGAAGCAATTAACTTTATTATTAAATCAATAAATGACAATAAAAAAATACTTGACATATTCTTTGACTTATCTAAAGTCTTTGACATTGTTGGTCACAAACTGCTCCTCAAGAAACTTGAAAGATATGGCATAAGAGGGTGTGCTAATGACTGGTTAAGATCTTACCCCAGTGACAGAAATCTAAGGGTTGTCCTGTATCATAAAGGAGCTAAATATATATCTAGCACCAGTATTCCATCCTCAAGTGTTCCACAGGGCTCAATTCTTGGACCTGTTTTATTCTCCCTTTATATAAATGATCTTCCTACTGTCCTTGCTAATAACATTTGCACTAAAGCAATTGTTTATGATGATGACACCAATCTACTTATTTTCTCTGATAATCTGTTTTCATTAACAGATTCTGGTAACAGTCACAAGTGCAATAAATGATTGGTGTACCAATAATCATCTTAGCATAAACTGTGATAAAACAATGATGATTAAGTTTATCAAAAAGTATGAAAGCGATAATAGTCTTCTCATTAGGATAAGTAATAAATCACTAGAACAAGTAGGTCATACTCAATTTCTAGGAATTAACATATCACAAAATTTATCCTGGGTTATTCATACAGAGAGTATACTAAAAAAACTAAACAGCGAATGCTTCATGATAAGAACTATCAACTATCAGTGTAAAAACTCTAAAAGTCATATATTATAGTGAATTCTACTCACGGGTAACATATGGGCTTATTTTTTGGGGCTACTCAGCACAATTAGATAAAGTTTTTAAACTACAAAAACGTGTTATTCGCTACATTGCTGGAAAACCTAATTATACAGCTAGTCGTCCACTTTTTAAGGAACTTGATATCCTCCCGTTACCAAGTGTTTATATCTTACTAGTATTTGTGAAGACCAATAGAAGCAATTTCACATCAAATAGCGATATTCATAAACACAATACCAGAAATTGCTTAAATATTTACACACCACAACAGAATTGTAAGATGGCAACAAATGGCCCTTATGTAATGGGCCTCCATCTATATAATCGATTACCTACTGCATTAAAAACCATAGAATTAACATGTTTATAAACCAATTGAGATCTTTGCTGTTAGAAAAAATGTGTTATAAAATCAATGATTTTTACCTATGACCAGAGAATAAGCAGATGATGATATTGTATATTGATTTTTTTATTTTGTAGATTTTTTAAATTGTATGTTGATATTTCATTGTACTGTATATTACCTCCTCTGACATATCCTATATCATATTGTGTGATCATTGGACAAATAAAATATATTATTATATTATTACTATAATGTGAATTATATATTTTTTAATTTTCAGTTGACAAAATATTGTTTCATTAAATTAAAATTTATAAATTTTATTCGGAGGAAGTACAATATATCCCTCCTCAAAATAGTGTCACAAACGGACATTTATTTCTTAAATTACCATATCAACCCTATATAAACATCTGATTAGCTCATTATATAAATTTCTGCCAAATTTCAATTTTCTATCTACATTCTTGATCAAGTAATTCACATTTTAATAGCTTGACACTCAGACCAACAGATGGAAAACATAGCCTTTTATTATTATATTCATAATATCCTTATTCTGTACGTTGGTCTGTTGGTCCGCCGGAATGCTCTCTAGAAATCTCCATAAGAGAACACTTAAAAATACCCTTTTTCACTTGCAGGCTTTTTTTCTTTTGCAAAATCAAATTAGAAGTAAATGACCTACGATCTTCGGACCTGGACCATTTTAAAGAATAATAAACAGATTCTTATTCTTATCATCGACTTTAGCCTTCGGTTTGAATTCGCTCAAGTTATACATTTAAATCACATTTATTGGAAAATTTTAAGCTTTTTAAAGATATGTTGTATTGCCGATCGTCATTGTTAAACCTCGAAATTGTATTGTCGTCCTTATACTAATGCGTAAGGAAAGTGTGTTTTAAATGCTTTAGTATGAGAGAGAGAAGGCACCCAAATTATTTATAATAAAAATCGGGGTTTTCATTAATTTCTTTTCAGTTAACTTCCTATTTAAATTTTTGGAGTAATTAACTATTTTTATTGTTATTTTCATATTTTTTTGCAGTGCATCTTATAATTAACTGGAGTTATAAATTCGCATCGCATACATAAATCACGCAAAAAGCCATTCCTTAACATGCTGACCTTTTTCGTTTACATTTTAAAATATTTCAAGAATTAGGTATTTAACTTACATTAATTATGCGAAGAGAAGAATTTAAATCTCATTCGTAAATCTCCAAAAATTACGTTTTAATAAGATTTTTCACACATTTTATTTATATTGGGTCACTGTTGTCCCAATTGTTGAATTCTATTCTTGGCCACATAATAAATGCACCAATTTAGTGCTTTAACACGTGTCAGATTTTTATACATGGGTATAACTTATTTACTGAATCTATTAAGTAATTAGAGGGAGGAAGAAAAAGAGAATGGGAATGAGCAGAAATTGAGAAAGAGGACGCAGCATTTGTATAGGATTAAAAATAACAATAATAAATTATAATTGATTATAAAAAATGTTATGCTATTGAATCATGCACCATTGCCAAATTCATAAACTAAATATAGGTCATGTAATTTTCAATGGATTTCTTTAACTGATAATATAGCAAATATTTTGAACCGAATTTCAAATGCGAGTGAAAAAATAACATTTTATGACTTTTATTTAAATTTCTTTAACTAAAGTGATTTTTATGGAAAATTTTCAAAACTAATATAGTTAAAAGAAAAGTGCGATCTTAAAATATAGTTAAACTCATTGCAGTTCATGTAAGTATTTAGTTATTAGTAAGTTACTAGACATTTTTCCTTTGATGGTAAATTGTGTTCGTTCACATTTGACCCTGTTTTTTACGAGTAAAATAATTCATTTATTAAGTTAAATTCTATACATTTTAAATAACTTATAATTTGCTCAAATATTTCAAATAAATTTCAGCCACTTCTTTAAGCATTATATCTTATTATTTCGATTTCCCTCTTATTTTCAGCAAATATTTGGATAATCACTTGTCCTCTCTACTAATAATTACTTAAGCAGTATAATTAAAACAAAGATAACTTCCCAAAGCAGTGATTTGATTGTGCATGAAAGCCAAACCAGATCATAGTATATCTTACTGATTTTTTATATCAAAATCATATATATTTGGAATACTTTTATGATAATCCTGCCATATTTGAAGGGCAATTACACTAGTTATTTTTATGATTCTTTTAAGCCTCTTTTTTTCTCCCTATTTCCCAAACTCTCCTCAAATCATCCATTCTTCTACCTAACTCCCACAACCTATCGCTCAATCCTTCACTCTATACAATTTCTGCATGCTTGGTTTGTTTATTAAAATATTCTGAATGTTCCACAGATTTTCATACCATTTCTATTTCAATAATATTGGACTAAGCTCATTATAGTATTTCAGCTCTTTAGGTATTCCTTCTTGTAAATAATGCAACAAATTATAAAAATCATTTCCCTCTCCTTCAGTATTTCTCTCCTCCTCGTAATAAAAGCCTTCCAAGTATGGTTAAACCCATAGGGATTGGAATAACAATAGGATTTTGAGGGTTAACAATGTAATTGGTAGGCAAGGCAACATCTCGTTAAAATGGCATGATTTCCCCAAAATGTGAATTAAACGTTTAACGTGAGGCATTTCGAACTGGAGGCAAAAAATGAACAGAATAAGAAACCTTATAATTTTTTCTTTAACATGGTCCATATCTAAAGGTCGTGGGTCAATTTTTTCTCATTTTAATCTCATAATGAAAGAAAGCCTGCATGTCAAGAAATCGATCTTTACGTGTTATCTTATGGGGAATGCAAATCATCCCCTGGAGTTGAACCCTGGGCGTTTTTTGTAAATTTTCTTTCATCACAGCATTTTTATATCTGAATAGGTTATCTCTGCCAAATTTCAAATTTATGTCTGCGTATTAAGTTAGTGAAATTTGGGGTTTTTGTGGCAGACCAAGATATAAAGCATTTTATATTGTTAGAGCACATAAGGAAAGCATGCTCTGAATGCTTAAATATGAGAGAGGGAAAAAGGAGAGGCAGAGGGAGTGAGAGAGAGAGGGAGGGAGACAGAGAAGAAGGGAGAGAGAAACAGATAATGTTCCTTATTGGGACGAGATTCAGACTAGGAAGTCTATTTTTCCAGAGAAGGAGAAAGAGAGGATTTAGGATTGAAGTCTAGAAAGCTGAAACGAGAAAGCTTGAATGCTACAAGGCCATGCAAAATTTCTGGTGCATTGTTTTTTTTCAAATTGGACTGCTAATGTAATAGTAGGAGTTGAAATGAGAGTTTTATCACCATATAAATAACCCTTGTATGAGTATTATTAGCCTTAAAAACTGTGGTAATGATCTCAATTTTTCAGAGCATCGAACCAAATTTTTTTTGCTCCGGTTTTTGTTCCGGTTCACTGCACCGAAGTATAATTTTCGGTGCAAAAACATATGCTAAGTGCTAATGACAAAATATAGATAGAATATAGAAATATAACAATCCAACAGGTTAAATTTGACCAGATTTAAGTAATACCACAATACAGAAATACACCTCATAGGTGAAGGCGATTCGAAACGAATCTTAGTTAATGTCAGTTAAATCACATCCAATAGTTACTATCACTCTTCCGGCTCCCGGTAGGTCAATGTCCACTCAACACTGAATAGTTTCTTCCTCAGCCGGGTAGGAATGGAATGGCACACACCTGCGTCGACTTCTCCTCTCGGTGCTCAGCGAAGTGCTATCGTATAAGTGCGGGAGTAAAAAGGGAGGGGAGGAAAAAATCGCCACATCACACAAAACAAAAATTTTGGTTTGGTTCTGGTTTTGCTTCAGATACCACCATTGAACCGTTTTTTTCTCGCTCAAACTTTGTTTTTTTTTTGGAGAAAATTTTAAAAGAATTCCAAAATAGTCTTTATTAATTAATGTTATTTTTTATTTAAACCAAATATGTCTTCACTATTGCAAGCCAAGAAGACAAAAATAGATATCCACACGTAACAATGCACAAGCATCCCCTCCCACCATGTATCAAACAGTAAAACATTGTATGAATTCCCTTCTTACATTTTTCGTTATTCAATTTGTAAATGACTCCTTTTATACTACTCCATCTAATACTGCCCTATTGGAATTTAAATTTATTTTCTTCCTTTTTGGCTCGTATGAAAGCTATTAAAAATGTTATTTATATTTTAGTCTTTAATTTGATGTAAAACTGTTGTTATTCTTTCAAAAGTCAAAATTGATTTGATTTTATAATTACAATATAAGCAGGTAATCTCATTATCATAATCAATTTACTCCAATATTACTCGTGGATGTACTTGAACAGGTGCAATAATATTAATTCACATTTGAATTTAGAATGTAATTCATAGAGAATTGTTCAAAGAAGAGCTACTAAACTATTTTTAAATACAATAATTTAGATGTTAATATTACAAATACCATACAATATATAATTACATAAATTTTCTTAAGATGACAAATATATACACAGAGTAAAATTTACTCCAAGCAACAAAAATTTGATCTAATTAATAAAATGCCCTCCAATTGAGTATTGATTTATAGGAAGGAATGGATATAAGTGACTGGTAGGAATAACAACAGGAAAGAGACAGTAAAGAAGAGCAGTGGGGAGAGACTTGAGAGGAAAGGGGGGTGAAGAGAAAGAGATAAGGAGATTGAGGAAGCATTGGGTGAGAAGGGATGATTTGAAACGGTATATGCATATTTGTATGAGGAATTAAATGCACCTGTGTAGATAAATAAATTACAATTGATTCATGCTGCCGTCATTTTGGACGAGTACTGGCGATATTATGTACATAATAGAGAAGATGTCCGCTGAAATTCAATGGAAATCAACCGAAATAGGTACAGGACAGGAGAGGAGCCCGTAAAACATTTCCAAGGAGAAATTCAATGAAGTTGAAATACAACAACTGGATTTATTATGTACGAGCCTAGAGTTGAATAGCATATTATATTCTCTTTCTCATTCTGCTTTATCCCCATTTTCACTTGCACTACCCTCCCTCTCCGTATTTTTCTGTCCTCCTTCACAACTCAGGGTGATTCATCGAAGACGATTAGGACGATTAGAAAATAATAGTTGCTTTTTAAATGTATGCATATTAAGCAGGAGAATGATGACAACAATAGAATCCAACTATATCGATTATCAAGGACCTAAAATGATAAAATAAAAAAACAAATCTTTGAAGAATCGTGATTGAGAAATAAAATTCGATGATAAGAAAATTAATCTACAATCTTTTATCTTTATGGTCATGCTATTATCGTGCCAATATCTTAGATAATTTAAAATAATGACCAAAAAAGTCTGCATGTCAGGACATAGACTTTTACATTTTTCCAGGGGAAATGGAGATGAAACATCCCTGTACTAAATATCCTCTTGAAATTAAACACACATAAACAGAAAGAAAATTAGACTGACATATTCATCGCATCATTCTTCAAGCAGAGTCTCTAATGTGCGTTTTTGCAATTGGCAAAATACTTTACTAAAAATAAATTCGCATTAATCCTTAATCCCTCTTCAGTTTTAGGCAACAAATGCTAATATGTGTGCACATTTTGTTTAAGATGCACTATATAAATAGAAATTTACTAACCTGTAACAAAGGATAACAAAAGTAAGAATACCTCAAAAGCACCATGACTGCGGAGCGATCTTTCCTGGATAAGTTTTAGATAAAGACTACCAGAATATAAGGGTTCAATGCATATGGAGAAGGGATGTTTATGGGGACAACTTGAAGCAAAATCCAAGTTAAGAATTGTGAAACATTTTTCCCGGAACACTACACAGGGTAGGCTCAGGAGGAGGGTACCAACACAATTAGCGGCTGTCTTCAAAGTGCCACTAAGTTCCTTTCCACTAGCCTCATTTAACAGGGTTCTGGGAAACCTCAGCAGGATATATCCTTGACCCTGTCTATATGTACTGAGATGCCCATGGAAAATCCCACCATTGAACCAACAGATATTATCACAAAGATGTATCTCTCCAAAGGCATAGGAGCATTTACAGTAAAAGTCCGAAAATCCGGACTGCTCGGGGATTTGGTCGGTCCGGATTTTCCAGATTCTCGGGCATACTTTTAAAATTCAAATTTAAGGAAGAATAAAGAAGAGATGAACAGGCAAATTTTGTTGGTTTATTCATTAACAAATACAGAATGCTTCATTTATCAAAATGAGTATATTTATTCGTTCATCTCTGCGACTTCTGTTGTGTCTGTCTGCTTGTCGATGAAACACTAGTTTGATCGGCGGATGCTTCTGTTGTTTTCTTTAAATACTTTCGTATATCACCTTGTTTACGACTTTGTAATTTCTTTGTGATACGATTATTCTGCACCATGTGCACATGCATGACGTCTTGAAGACTAAAGCTATGGTTCTGTTCCACGAATTTAATAACTGTTTCCATGCACTTTTCTGCAGTAGCCCAAGATATCTTTTCTTTTTCAACTTTGTCGTCTTCTTCACTAGATTCTTCTGAATAATTCCCTTCTATCTTATCAGGAGTTGTAATACTTTCAATGATTTCTTGATCAATGAAAGTGGCTGCAACATCAACATCATCTTCAGTGCATATCCACTCTTCTATGTCATCTTCATTAAGTTTGCATAGAGGGTTGTCTTCCCGAGCTAATTTAACAGATCCTATCAGTTCTTGCACTTCAGATGCCCTCTGCTTTACGAGGAACCCTTCAAAATCTTCATCTCGATCACACTCTAGATCTGCAAACACCACATTTGGCCATAACTTTCACCACACTCTTAAAAGAGTTACAGGCTTGACTGCGTTCCATGCAGTCACGAGTGAAAATATTGCATCTTTGATTGTAAAACTGCATTGAAATTCTGTAGGGTCGACATCCTTATTCATCATTTTCATTATAAAATCATTTTTATAATGACATTTAAAGTTCCTAATGACTCCTTGATTTTTATTGGGCTTTATAGGTCACAGGCAAGTGCACAATTCCTTTCAAGGCCCGTGGATGCTGAAATTTGCCAATCACCAAAAGCTTAATTTTATGCTGACCTGAAGC
Organism: Tanypteryx hageni; assembly: GCA_028673005.1. Lineage (NCBI taxonomy): Eukaryota > Metazoa > Arthropoda > Insecta > Odonata > Petaluridae > Tanypteryx > Tanypteryx hageni. Next base: position 114,102,051 of record CM054116.1, read on the forward strand.
ATTAGCACATGTAAGAATGGTTAATCTTTCCTTATTAAGCTTAAACCCTGTAGCATTTCATTCTTGGTTTCCAGCCAAAGTTTTTGTGGGCAAACACTTCCAGTAAACCCCCGTTTCATCAGCATTATAAATTTGATCGGGTGCGAGATTATACCCAGTTACAATTTTTTCAAATGTTGCACTATATTTTGTTGCTGCTTGTGTATCAGTCGACTGTCTTTCTCCAGCAATATCTGTCTAATACCACGACAAGTCTTGAAATTCCTAAGCCATCCATCACTAATTAATGCACATTCTGATTCAATGTTCATTTGCTCCTTAAAAGACTTTGCTTTGGCAATAAGCATCAGCCCAGAAATTGCCATACCTTCTGATCATTTTAACAAAACCATTCGTGCAACTCTTGATCAAGATTTTCTAATTTTGGCTTATATAAACTTTTTCTTTCAGCAATTTTATTGTAACCCTCAGACGAGGCTGTAAATTCTAGAATTTTATTCTTTGCCTTTTTTATATCGTAAATTGTAGACTTTCTGATGTCGTAAGTTTCCATTAGAACAGTATTGCTCACACCACTTTCTAATTTCTTAATTATTTCAAGTTTATCACTCAATTTCAACGTGTTCTTCCTTCTCTTCACACCACTAAGTTTATCTACTTTAGGAGCCATTATCAAGGGTTTGTAAATATGGAAAGAGTACATACGGCACAAAATTATGGCATTGTCACAATTTGGTTGATCGTTTCAAAATGGCATCCATGTGGACCGTGTTGTCGCTTGTTGCCACTATGCATCTGTAGCGATCACACGCGTGGATTCACTCTCACACACAAAAGACTGGAAATTTTAAAAAGTTTGAGTTTTCAAAAAGTCCGGATTCTCGGGTGTTCCGGATTTCTGGCATCTGGATTTTTGGGCTTTTACTGAATTATCAAGAAAACCAATAGCCTTTGCCTTATTCGGTGTTGAAAAGTGAGGCTTTCAAAAAAGACTCATATTAAAGCAGAAGGAAAAACCTTTCTTTCACTCCCACTGTTTATGTGAACTGAAAAAATAGCGAAATAAATAATGGTTTCAGTTCGAGTTCAGAAAAATATTTTTTTTTGTTTCAGGTTCGGTTTCACTCCAGCTAAAATAGTTTTCTTTGTTTTGGTTTTTGGTTCGGTTCTGATTTGATGCTCTGCAATTTTTATATTTTTATGAAAGAAGCCAGCATTTACCATGATTAAAAACATATTGATACATTTTAGATAATATAATATTTTATTCATGATGGATTTACAAACATTCAAAATACATTTGTCTCAGAATACTGCATTTGAAGTTAGAATAACAAAACAATATATACACACACTGAAATCAATGTTGTCAATAGTTACTCAAAGATCAGTTTGATCAGTTATACCAATTTCACAAAATGGGAATTAGTTTTTCATGAAATCTTCCACAACTGAGGAAATATCTCTTCAACTCTATGGGGCTGGCACGAGATTCTGGGCCTCTCAAATGTAAGTGCCACCTCCTTCACTTTTTTCCTTGACTCGGTCTCAAACATCTATAGCAGCAAGGGAAAATTATAAATGAACATGTAATTTACCAAAATGTTTCATGAGAATAATTTTTTAAGCTGTCGTCCTTTATAAATTAATATGAGGTAAATTAAAAAGCAAATACCGTATCTGCCCGAATAGAAGCCGACCCCGGATTTAAGCCGACCCCACGAAATTTTCCAACATTTTTTGGCAAAAAAAGTATTTTCGTAAATTTTATGCTTAAGTGTACCAGACATGCACGCACAACCTAGAATACATTATAAATTACATCTATATAATTATATAGGTTCCATGTAAAGTTTTATTAGGTATTATTACAGTTAATTATAAATATAGTCCACGCCGTTGATCACACCTTACAATCAAATGTAAGTATATTTATTTATCTTACTGGAATTCAAACTGTTGCGCATCGAAAGCTGTCATCGAATTTGGCGTGATCGTATACTTAGTCATTATACGCAATTTTAATAGATTCTATGAAAGAGGTTTCCAAGTTTTATAATTATTGCTGTTAATTATCAGATGAATTACAGTTAACGCCGTTGCTCACACCTTCGAATCAGAGGTATCTTATGTTAGCGGAATTCAAACAGTTGCGCATCGAAAGTCGTCATCAAATTTTGCGAATTGACTAAGCAGACGATATCGTCTGCTTAGTCAGTATACGCAATTTTAATACATTCTATGAAAGAGGGTTTTAACATCCATACAAAAATGACAATGGCTCAAGCAAAATATAAAATAAACAAGAAAAATTAATATGAACTTCTTTTATACTGTCGGCTCCTAACTTTAACGTACCTGCCATTTAAATGATCCGTAAAAGCTACGACGTCTGCTACATCTGAACTTTAAATCGATTGCAGCACCAAGAAGTGCAATTAAAACAAAGAGTTGAAGAAGCTTAGTGTAGTCAGAATTTGTAAAAACCTCTAATAAGACCGGTGTTGGTATCTTAAGAACTCGTTGCAAATTATGATCAAAACGAATTTGCTGTAGCGTGCAATCATACTATGAACCTGGTGGGTTGTTAAAACTCGATTGTTTTATATACCGCCCTTTCCTTTGGATAAGAACCCACTTTTAACTACGTGTTAAAATATATAAATAACATTCAATAGCAATTTAAATTACAGATCCGGGCAACAGGAGGTATGCTATGGAAACAAGACATTTTTCAGCGATGGCATCGTACGAGGATGCCAAATTTTTCCTCAGGCTCGCATTTAAGCCGAGGGTGATTTTTTTCACGATAGATTTTGACAAAAACTATTGGCTTATATTCGGGCAGATACGGTAGATTGTATTTTGTAGCAAATAGTCTTCTAAGGAAGCATTTACAATTGCTTACTTCTTGGTTTTGAATACCTCTAAATTTACTATTAAATATTTTGTGGTGTAAAAAGGATACTTACAATTAAAGATTAAGGAAAAATATTAAGATGCTAAAAGATACTAACCTTTTTTCAAATATAATACTTTGGGTAATATTTTAAACATGAACTTTCAACCCTTCATTAGAATGAATCATGTGAGAAGAGCAATACATTCTGTGGTGGAGATTTTATTGTCGCTTTTATCATATAACAATCTCATAATGGTATTATTATTTTAAAAATGTAATGCATTAAATTTTCGATTAATAAAAGCACAATATTAGGATATCTAAAATAATTGCATTGCAACACACACTTCCTTTTGTTCATGGTAATTACAAAAAAATCTCCTTTTAACTTCTTCTAATTAATATAAATTGTGAAATGGCTGTAAATGTCAGCAGACTCTATTACTTGTTCGCTAAAGAGCATTATGCATCATACGAATGATACAGGTGTACTAGTTGCCAGCACCTGCCATGGATAGCAGGTTGCAAATTATTAGTCACTCATGCAATCCCAGCCAAGTTGTAAGTGATGGGAGTAGCAACACAGTAATGCAATTCAATACAATATTGTGTGAAAGAGAGGTAAAGAGGCAATGGAAAGGAAAGTTGGGCAAAGACATCATCATTGGAGGAGGGTTTACTGCAGATATGAACATCAGAATTGATTTTATTACAAAGTTCACTTTAGATGTAGTGTCATGTCTTAGTTGGCATTTTCCAATATAATGTGATTCTGATTAAATACATCAAATTTAGTGGTGAGGAAATTTTGTAAGGCAGAAGCAAAAACAATCCGGGACAAATGTGCGTCCTGAAGAATTTTTTTGGGACACCAGGATGCTAAGTATAAATCTGGGACATTTGGTCACCCTAGCCTAGAGTTGCAAACATATCAGATAGAATAGCTGATAAGAGAATAAAGATTAAACTTACAAATGGAACTTAAAGTTAGGTATTTAATTTCAATTTCATTCGTCATACTCGTTCTAATGCTACCGTTTAATCTAAAAATGAACCCTTACAACAGAGAGAATTTAGTGTTTCCACAAAATTCAATTCTCATACCTTTTCTGTTTCGCCTTCTAGAAGAGGTTCTAGGTCCCATTCAACAGATGGTAGTGGATGATCAATAAAACGTGCTGCCGTAGAAACTGATGGCAGCACATGTCTCTGAAGGGACTTTATTTCCCACAGGCTGCTCTCCAATGCATGAGTTTTCATTGGGTCCTCCTCAAAATGAAGGAATGGGTCTATATCCACTGCAAGAAGAAAGGCAAAAATTAACAAAAATTTGAACTAATGCCAATGGTTTCTTTATTTTGACATATAAAAGATTTTTGTCACAAAATCAAAACATATATACTATATGTTTACAATGTCTGAAAGCTGTATTGAAAATGAAATAAGTTGTCCATGACTTAAATTTTCAAAGGTAGAATAATTTAAAAAATTAGCACTTAAGCATTTTCATATGTAGATACTAGAATAATGGCAGTTGCCTGCAAGAAACTTATGAACAGGATTTCTCAGAATTATAAGCAGACAAACGTTTTCTTCTCCTGTAATTCTGTAGTAATAGATTTATCAAACTCTACAAAGTAAAATGACTAACAAGAAAAAATGGTACATCATTATAGAGAATTGTTAAAATGAGATACCTGAGCCACCTCCTGGATAGTCCACCATTTTCTTGAGACCAGGGTGGCGAAGAATGAGATTCCCAACAAATGCAAGGATAAGAACTATGTCTGGTGGTGGAGCAACAAGCGCAAGTCTCGAGAGGCGCTTTGCAAAGCTTGCAACTATACTCTCAGGCAAATGTCTGAAAAAAGAAAGTTTTGTAGTAGAGATGAATGGATAGAGAAGATTAGAAGTTAGGTTAACTATGCTTCTAAGCTAACTAGCAGAAGAACTCGATCTTTGCTTTGGGTATTTGTGATTAATAACTTGAAAAGATCTTTCATCTTCTTCAACCTTCAAATTATTTTGAAAAACACACTGAAAACCCTTTTACTTTCTTATTGCCAATGGTGAAGGGTCTTACTACTTGGCAAAAGATTATACAAATTATTCTGGTCACTTACTGGTGGATATGCTACCTAAAACTGATCATGAGAAAAGCAATGCACACATAAGTGGACTCGGACAACTTTTAGCGATTGATGTTAGGTGTTATCAATAGCCACTGCAAAGCAAAGCTTTGCGGGATATTGAAGATAGTTCAAAAGGTAGTTGCTAAGAATGTAAATGGTGTAAAAACACTAAGTCCTTTTGCGCATTCTATCGAAATAACTGCTTCCGTAACATGGGGATTTAAGGTTTGAACCTGTAAATGGGTCCTATTACGAACTTTTAGTGAATCTAAATTCTGCAGTAATATAATTGGTGAACCAATCTTTAAAATCAATTTATGAGGAAACATCCCTGGAGGGTTCTGTGAATTTAGAAACTCAAAAGTTCAATTTACTGCTTTGACAACAGTGTTACGGTATCCACGGAATTATAAACTAATTCTTCAGACAAATTTAAGATTATTTACTCGGGAGGAGAGAAAAAGGAAAGGGAAGTGGGGATTATGATGAGAAAAAAGATATCTGAAAGAATTAGCAAGGTAACGACAGTTAATGAGAGATTAATAGCCGTAAGACTTCCGATGGAGCCAGTGGAAATGCTTATAATTCAAGTGTATATGCCAACAACTAATGCTGGTGACGGCAAAGTAGATGGAATGTATGAACAGATTACGAAAATAATGGAGGAAGAGGGAAAAGGAAGGATCACCACCATAGTAATGGGAGACTGGAACAGTGTAGTCGGAGAGGGACAGAAAGATAACAGTGGGAAAATATGGACTAGGGAAGAGAAATGAAAGAGGGGAGAAACTTGTGGAATTCTGCCATAGAAATAGATTGATTATAACTAATACATGGTTTAAGCATCAACAGCGGAGACTTTACACATGGAGAGACGATACCAGATAGATTACATACTAGTCAATGAAAGATTTAGAAATAGCATTAAAAATGTGAAAACACTACCAGGGGCAGATATCGATTCTGACCACAACCTTTTGGTGGCAAATACACAATGTAGATTGAAGAGCGTTAAGAGAAACATAAGAGTTATCAAGAAATGGAACTTAGAGGAACTCCCTATGAACAAGGAGGCTATCATGACTGAACTGGAGGAAAGGTTAAGGGAGAGAGCTGAAGAAAATAGGTACAATGTAGATGAGGAGTGGAGATACATCTATAGCAACAATAAAGATGTAATGGAAAAGAAGGTAGGAAAGATAATGGGTGAAAGAAACAAAAAACCCTGGATCACAGCAGCCATGCTGGAAAAAATGGAACAGTGGAGAAAGTGGAAGAACATAAACACTGAAGAAGGCCAAAGAAAGTACAAGGAGTTAAATAATGCTTTAAGAAGGGAAACAGATAAAGCTTAGTTTTTCTGGTATTTCAAATTCGCCATTTATATCTGGTTATTTCCATGGCCTATTTGAAACAATAACTCTGTAAATTCATCAGCTGTATTATCAACTTTTAAACATCTCACATGTTCATTGAGACTTAATTTTTCTTTTCCCCGTATAAATGACAATTTTATATAAAAACTTCTTAGAGAAAGAAAATTTGAAATCATGTATACAAAACTGTTTATTGCTTACTTTTTTTTACAATTATCTAACTTTGCTTGTAAAATAATCTGTAACATACACACGAGAAATTTTAAACAATATGGCCACTTTTGCAATAGTGCTGTAAATATCAATCATCATAACTATAATTATGATGTTTATTAATGTTCAAAACCCAAGAAATGGCATTTCACACCATAGTTTATGTACTTACATAATTAATAAACATACCCTTTCTTTATGTAATTTGGATTGTCTTAAATCGGTAACAATTAGGTTACCTTGAAAAGGAAAAATTTCAATTCAAGAACTTGAAATGTTGTGGTTAAAAGCTTAATTTTGGAAAAATTTAACCTGTATTTGAAATTTAACGGTAAAAAAATGAAACTTCATTTTTTCCTGTTCTTGGGTTCAAATCCCAAATTCGTACATTGAATACATTCAATTTTAAAATGCAAATTATAATTCTGCTACACCCAATCCCATATTATTTAAATGAAGGATAATAAAAAGTTAATATTTTTTCAAATAAAAAGTTAAATAAAATTAGTTTAAAAACCATATCACTGTGATTGACCCCTTGTTCCGCTTAAAATGACACCTTCCTCTTGTTTCATGTTCTTTAGTTGTTGAGTAACAGAATTACACACCCATACAAATACTTTATTTTATAGATAGATATAGATGAAGCAACAAAAGGTTTTATAATAGATAAGGAAGAGCAATTGAACTGTTCAATTTGTTTGTCTCTATAATTCGAATAGATGATTTACCATAAAGATTACAACAAAACTTGGATTGAACCTAATTAAAGTTTTGTTTACAGTCATGGTATGCAGTGTGGCCATGTATCTTCCTCTTGCTATTCAGCTATTAGATTTAAGGTGTTGATGTCAGCATGTAAAAATCGAGGAAATTTTTGGATTAAATGAAATACTAGAAAAAGATTTTGTATTCAAATCCTGCTGAGTTCATAGCAACAAATTTGCATGAAATAAGGCATTTTCTTGGATAATTGATAACTTTGGAGAACTTCTAAAGTTTGGAAAAGAATTTACTCGTAATAAAATTCAAACTACATTTATAGTCACAAAACTTTGCAGATAGTATGAAGTGAGATTTTACTAACCCATTACAATAATACACAGTTCATCCGTCCAGAGAACCAAGTAAATATTTTTTTATTCCATTTTACAAAATATGTTGTCTATTTTTCATATTTGCATCAACCGTAACATTAATTTTCACAATGTGACCACCCAGTTGATTTGTTTACTTAATGATGAAAACTTTGTGAAAACATTAATACTTTACATATTTTTCAGAAACAAATTTGTCATTTCATCTTAATGCTTCTGTCACATGATATCTAAAAACTTATTAAAAAGCCAATATTTATTTTTTTAATAACATTATACATTTTTGGAATGCTAATGATAACCTATTTGCCACCCCTGACCTAGAGAAATACAAGTGATGGTCATCCAGGGTTACTTAAGAATGCTTAAATATAAAAAATCTAGAATACACAGCAAACAAAAATTACTTACGTAGAGCTGAGAAATATATCTGCAAGGTAGAAAAGCCTTGTCTTGTACTTGGTAGCAAAAATTATGGGCTCAAAGAGTGAGTAGAGCTTAGCATATATATTTGGATAATCCCTGTAATAATAGAAAGAAAAAAATTATAGAAAGTACTCCCCCAACAAAACTCATTTACATATATGCCCACTTATATTTAAATCACATAAGGATTTTAATATTTATAAATATCTTTAAAAAATAATTTAGTAAAATCAGTTTTATTTAAAATTCAATAACCAATACTTGAAAACTGAATTCTAGCAATGCTCCTTAAGTAGAACCTAAAATTTTAAATGATAGCACAGACATTTTTCTGTGAGAAATATAGAAGACAGATTTAAAAAATGTATTTTTAAAATTAATACTGTATTAATTGTAATCCGGATTGTAAGGGTGCAATGAAATATTTCAGTAGATACAATTATTTTATATGGTTTCATTTGTTTAAAAAACATCAATTAAATGCGTAACCATATTTAGTACGGTTCTACAACAACTCGTCTCAATTTGTTGCAGTCAGTTCGTCAATATATCACATGACAAATTCATTGGACGAATTCATCGTGCCAATTCATCTCTCAACAAATTTGTCGCAAGACAAATTGGAAGGCAATATACCATGACTCGTCTACGGCAGGGAGAGACACCTTTCCACAGCAAAATTTTTCTTTATTTCGATAATACCAGAATGAATCGTAATTCTCTTTGGGAGTAATGCAAGGCGAGACAAATTGGATGGTGTATAGCAGGGGTGACTCCCAACCCAACCTCTGCTGTACACCAGTCATGGTGTCTCATCTTCCAATTTGTCTTGTGATGAATATGTCTCGCAATGAAATTGTCTAGTGATGAATTTGTTGAGTGATGAATTGATGATGAGTTTGTCGTGTGATGTATTAATGCACGACGAGTTTGTCATGTGACAAATTGATGCGGGATGAATTAACCGCAATGTATTGAGGGTATACCTCTTCATAATCAAATTTAAGACAACCCTCGATTTTTGCAAGTTGAAATTTGGATATAACCTCGTCTTGGATTCGGGTAAATACCATAATAATGTAGCATCAAAACTTAACAAGAAAAGATTTTCATGCCCTAATTTTAACCAACAATAACAAAATTATCTTTATTAGACTTCGCTTTCATAATGGCATCGCGGGCTGCATAAAATCCTCTCACAGGCCATAATTTTCCCATCCCTGAATTAGAGCGGCCATATCGATTTGAGATACTAGCAGTGAATTCACCTAATACATGTGGGAAAGTTCAAGGGAGATTTTCTGACAGAAAAAAAAGCTTGGAATGAAGTAACTAACACTTGCATAAGTGATAAATGGACGGGAGATTTTTTAAGAAGAGCATTTTGAAAACCGAAACTGACAAAAGGTTTTTCAAAGGAACAAGTTTTGATATTTCAAAAATATTATTTTCCCTTTTCTCATGACCACAATTTGCAGAACTTGATCCATTTATAAGTTATCACAATTACTGGGAATAGGGCAAAACTTCTTTCAAAAACGAAAAACCCTTACATCAGACTGTGTGTACACATTTTTGATCAAATACTGGGTATTTATTTATAGATCAACAATTCATTTATTAAGCCTACCTGCAAACTGTTTTTTATTTATTGTATTTTTTAAAACAGGTAAAAAAATTTCCAATTTGGTCAAAATGACCATGTGTGACTCTTAGGTTACAAAATACTGTGCAACCTCTTAAGGGTTCAAGTCGAACCTGGCCCATCAATGATCTGAGACTTTACATGTGGCCCATCGAAGCAACCACGAATTTAAATGGGGCCGGGTGAGGTACTAATGCGACTACTGGAAAAAGGATTACATGTCCCTGCCCTAAGGTTGCGCAAGCTATCCCCACCCCTCCATCATCAACCATACTGTCCACGGTAAATACTCTCTCCCCTCTTATTGTGAAGATTCTGCCAGTGTAGCATCACAAATTTTTTTCATATTCAGAGAGAAAATTAAAAAAACAGGCATCCCTCATTTGAGTTCTTTTGGTTAGCACACTGATTTAATGATATTATTATTCGAGGACATTTTTGATTCCCAATTTTCAGTTTAAATTTGTTCCATTTCCATTAGATCCATCTATGGTGAATACCTCCTTAGTTGAGATATACATTGATTTACATATTGTCCCACTCGAAACTATTAGATGACAATTAGTTGAACAAATATTCAGATACATTGGTCCATGGCTATTTACGTACTTCTGATGTACTTTAACAGCTATTATGACTTAAAAATATGTGAAGATATCCTCCTATATCCTACTTGACCATAATTTTAAGCAACAGCACTAGAGTAGAAATATTGCTTCAAATTATCTTTGCAAACCTAATGATGCTATTAATACTTGTTTTCGCTTAAAGATTAAGAATTATTTGACAATTAGCAAATTTAATAAAATATTATAAAGACAAAAATATAAGTGGCAGAAGAATGATTATCTTTATTTGAAAATAAAATGGGTAAATCTGCCTTAACACTTTGTGTACTGGATGTAATTCCCTGTACTACGCTTGTTTTCCCGGGCATTTCTCGTAACCCCAAAAACTTTGTGCATGATATTGGAAAAATAAGCATAATTTGACTCCCCATTCTTTTAATTTCCTGAAAATTGCTGTCGACTCCAGAATACATTTAGTACTTTTTAGGGTATGATATTTTTTAAACGGCTGCCTTTATGCAGAGAAGCTCCACAGAATTTACAAAAATACCGTATTAGCCCGAATATAATGCGACCCCAAGTATTTTGAAAGGAATTTTAGAAAAAGACAAAAAACATTTAATTTTCTCTATTTTGCACATATAAATTACCTGTAAGCTCATGAATTATGTACTAAAGGGGGGTAATGTGACGCCACGTTTAGACGGTCCTAGTTTTCTAACGCTTGAGTGTCGCGACCCTGCGTGAAGTTGTGCCGGTGAAGAATTTTAGAAAAAGACGAAAAACATTTAATTTTCTCTATTTTACACATTTAAATTACCTGTAAACTCATGAATTATGTACTAAGGGTGGTAATGTGATGCCACGTTTAGACGGTCCTAGTTTTCTAACGCTTGAGTGTCGCGACCCTGCGTGAAGTTGTGCCGGTGAAGAATTTTAGAAAAAGACGAAAAACATTTAATTTTCTCTATTTTACACATTTAAATTACCTGTAAACTCATGAATTATGTACTAAGGGTGGTAATGTGATGCCACGTTTAGACGGTCCTAGTTTTCTAACGCTTGAGTGTCGCGACCCTGCGTGAAGTTGTGCCGGTGAAGAATTTTAGAAAAAGACGAAAAACATTTAATTTTCTCTATTTTACACATTTAAATTACCTGTAAACTCATGAATTATGTACTAAGGGTGGTAATGTGATGCCACGTTTAGACGGTCCTAGTTTTCTAACGCTTGAGTGTCGTGACCCTGCGTGAAGTTGTGCCGGTGCTGTGGTTGCTGCAATTTGGCCTTGATCTATTTTCAAGTCTCCTCAGACCCCTACCGAGTATATTTGTAAAATGTAGCATCGTAACATGAACGTCCAATTCACTTACAATGTAGCAATTATAAACATATGTGCTGAAACACCCGTCATGAAACGCACCAATACGCAGTTTTTTTTTAAAGATACAAGTACTCGAATATAGTGCAAATGCGACTTTCAAAGGTACATATTGAGGGAAAAAACATCGCACTATATTCGGGTCAATACGGTATCATGCATTGTTTCTTTTTTTGTGAACGGAACACAAGCTAGTTTCTAGTTGGATATACATGAGTCACTTGAATTTTTATCTGAACAAATATCCGTCGTTAACACTGGGACAATTGACAAACACAGAATTCGTTTAAAATATCACCTTCACAAAGATAGCAATGCCTTACACTGTGCGCATGATGAAAACTGAAAATTAAAACAAGGGTATTCGAAAGACAAATGAATAATTAAATCTGCTATGAAAATGGAAAAAATGGAACTAAAAGAATCCCCGATGTATTAGCCAAGTGTACAAATAGCGTTGGATAGTTAAAAGTCCATGGAAAATTCATTAGATGGTGTTAGTGTTACCTCTGCACGAAAACGAGAATTCTCATGAGCGGTACGCAATGGCTGGCACACAAAACATCTTGTGACCAGTATGCAAGGTGTTAAGGAGAAAGTTTAGGTCTCTCTTGAGTCGAAGTTATAACACTTGGGTTACCTTTTAGTGGGTTTAACATGTTTCTGGGAAAAAATAATAAAGATTAGTTGATGTATTTAATCATTAAACTAACCTAAACTAAAATGTGGAACTTCAATTATTATGTTCAAACATTAAGGCTTATAGAATTGTAATTGCACTCAAAAGAGTTTGCACATTCCTTTCTAGGTTTACGTATTTAATTCCATAGAGCATATTTTAAAATCTTTTTAGGCTCAAAGTTTTGGTCAGGAATATATCTTCCCTCTTACTACATGTACATACATAGGAAATATTACTTTAATCTGTATAATGATTTTCAGGGATGTTTTCAGCTAATGAATTGAAGGATGTGTGTACATATGTTGTAATTTAAAAAAATATATGCATAAATATAAATGGACTTACAAGTTGTGCTTCTGAATGAGAATGAAGACACCTTGGAGAGCAAGTAAACTGGTGGGACCACCTAAAATGAAAATTTTTACAAAATAAATTATAACTCCAAATGAAAGTTGCATCTCATAAGCAGCTGCAATAACATTTTAATGACTAGACTATCATTGTAACCATAAGTTATGTCATAATATAACCTAAATAATGTAATTAATAAGAAAGAATAAGTTCATGATTTAAAAAAGGAAGAGGACAAACAACATCAAATTTAGATTTTAAAACAAGTTATCAATAAATGTCTAGTTCAAACTATCCACGTAAAGGCTGATCCAAAAGATCATTTAAAGTGGCATTAAAAACATTTTATAAATAAAAAATTAAACTATTACAAAATTTTCATGACAATGAAATTTTAAAAATTAAATAAACGATATTTTTATTTAAAACTAAAATTTGTTTCAATAAAAAAATCTCAAAATTTTCCTTCTTCTGTTAAATGGCATTAAAACATTACTTGGGCCATGTCAGTAATGCACACAAATTTTAAAATGTAAAATTGCATTCGATATCTTGTTAGGCTAGTACAGTAAAACCTCTATCTTATGAACCTACCTATAACGAGAACCTCTGTATAACAAACTCAGATCTTGGTCCCGCCCCTGGAACATGTAAAATGCATACAAGAAGTCTTCCTATAACAAACCTCCTCAACTACGAAACTTCCATAGAGCAAAGACTGAACCTGGGCCCCAAAATTTAATCCACCTCCGTACAATGAAATTTCGACAAAAACAAAATTGTAAACATTGGCTGTCGCTGGATCGTCTCGGCACAAAAACAGTGGTGCCCTAATTTCGCTTGTTAAAGGAAGATGTGCTGATTAGTATTTGGTAAAAATCAGTCAACCAGAAGTGGGTGTTTACTCTTGTCACTAATCCGTTTTGAAATATTTGCTTTAATATTTGATAAATGTAAAAATTTGCTGGAATAAAAGTTGTAGGTAATTTAATTTCTACAACCTTTGTTTGGAACAATTTTCCATATAATACATTTTTGAAGAGATATTTTAAAAACTAAATTTTTTAGCTGTCACCACCACCACACCACTAACCGGCGACTATTGTAAACACATTATGCTCCTTTTTATTTTCTTAATTGTTGGAGCTTTGTGGCTATATCCAATATCAGAAGGCTACAGTTTGAGTTTATTTCTGTTCTTTATAAAGTCTTTAAAATTTTCTCGCAGTTCCTTAAAATCTTCATTATCATTTAACCTATTTGGAATTATTAGAAATATTACAGGTATGGGGAAAGTCATGTGGCAGGCACATCAAATTTATTTACATTAGATATCCTTAATATCGCATCTCTTTGAAAGATCTCGCATATTCCCAGGGATATGCGTACTTTAGGTTGAATGCCACTGATTTAAAAAGTACATGTATATGTTCTTATTTTGGTTATATTTTTAAAAGTAAAGCAACCTTTCCTTTTCAATGAGCACAAATTAAAAATATGAAAAATCAGAAAGTATGTGTGTTCCAAGAATTTTTACTGAACACATTCGAAATTTCCTGTTTCCCTAAGCCAGATAAGTGTGCTAAAGTAATGTAAATATCATTTCTATTGCAATGTATGAAAGACCAAAACCTCCTCTCAGTACGAACGCCTCACTGGCAGGGTTACATGAAGAGGCCTTTGTATAGCATCAACTTTTGAGTTGAAAAAATCTTGGCTTATCATTGGTCAGAAAAGTCTCATTTTTTCCTCCCACTGGTGCTCATGAAATATACCGAGCCCATCCCTACCTCCACTCTCCCAGTGCTTTGCAGGGATTTTCCGGGTATCTCGGTGAGCTGACATTGACTGCATCTATGTCAAGTTTTTTTCTCTAGTGGGGCTGGTCGATGATTAACTGATAACATTTTACCAGCCATACATAACATACATGTTTTGACTCGAACTATTTAATTTTGTCTTACCCTCTTGTTTTCTGCACTCACACAGACTGAACAATAGAATGCGTAATAATCATTTTCTCTATTTTCTGCTAATCGGGTGTTCCCAGATCAATTTTACACTAACAACATTCATGTTCCATCAGCGAGAATACTTCTGAAATCAGCGATTATTTAAAGCTAAACAGAATAACTGTATTACAGAGAATGCAATACGCACTGTAAATTTTGGTTTATATTTCGCAAGAAATTGTAATATGTATGATACATTTTATAGTGAATTAATTACATGAGATATTTTGTGTTCTTGTTCACAAATACTCTGCCCCACTATCAGACTGAGTACATAAACAAATCGAATGCATATTAAGATAAAAATCATTATCTCATCTTGCACTTTTATTAGTAGTGATACATTAATATGGACTATTATCATTTTCATAAAATGCACTATTATGATAATCTTTACGTATTGTTACACATATATTCAATGGTTTGGCAGTGCCTTGCTTGATCAGATGAGCCCCATGATTAACCTCTCAGCACCGGTCTGTGCATGGTACAGAATGCGGTTTCTTACTGCATCACCAGCCTCTGTGCGTGGTACAGACCCATGCCACTCTGCTTTAAATTTGCTATATAGAGATGTTTTTAATTTTTTTTGATTGACTTTCACATTATTATATAGAAAGGTTTTTACCTTAAGAAGACGTTGAATACAATATTTATATAAACTGTTATTACTTCTTCATGCAATAATGCATCAACTTACTGAAATAGAATTATGTAAAAAAAATCACATAAATCCGATTACTAGGTAAAACGTTATAAATGTTTATAATGAACTACATCCAAATTGGCCATTTCAATTAAATACCTGCCGACCGTACAGCAGAGTGATATTTAAACCTAGCCTGTCTCGGAGGGGTTTAGTCTGACGTACCCATGCATGGCTGGTCTGTCTGTGTTTATATAACTCACCGTAACCTCCCTACAACGAACATCCCTTTTTTCAGGTCCTGCCAATTTTGTTATATGGAGGTTTTACCATACAACCTTCAAATTTTAACAACTATTCATTCCAATAGCAAGATCTAAGTAACTCTTAATATAAAAATATCCAATCTCCAATTCTACCATATTTAGCCAAATATAAGATCACCCTCCCTCTATGACTTTGTATTTATAGAAAAATAGTACACTAGCACTGCAGAAAGAAATTATTTTACTTTATAAATAACTTTTGTAGTTTTTCTGCAAAAACTATTTTGCACACACAAAGGATCATTTGCTTCATCTTCTTCCTTCCCCATTGTCATCTTCAGATCTATCCATGCTGTTTGAAACAAAACACTTATGATTCCTCCATATATGACCATTAGATCAGTTTGAAATTGAGAAACTTCAAGATTCCAGGTTTTCAGTAAGGTGCCCTTAAAAACATCTAGGACTGGTATTCCTCATTTCTTCAAAAGAGCACCCAAATGTTTGTCTCGGACTTTGCCAAGCCACTGTTATTGCTCATCCAGCCTTTTTCATTGCAATTAAAGATAAAGTCACATAATAGTTTCTCCTTTTGAAGGTTCTTCCTCTTTCGTACAACGAAAGGAGAAAATTTGTTTTCATCAGCTGATGTGGGCAATTTAACCGTTAACTTCAGTTTTTAATTGACAACAGTTTTCAGTAATACCAATTTTGCATCTTTTTACAAACTGTGGTATTGGTGGGCATATCAAGAAACATAGTTGTTTCATCACCATTTCCCATTTGAATTAACAGGTAGCCATGCATATGCAATAGACAAATTACATAATGCTTACATTCAATTAATTTTTCAGTATAATGTGAGAAGTCTTTGTGCTAGTGTTGTTCTTAGATGAAGAGCTAAACCATTATGCCCCATGAAACTGGTGATCCAACCAACATTCGGCTTGAAATTATCAAATCCTAAATGATGTTATTACTTCCAAGAGCTTCATCTTTATCATCTCCTGCGTAACTGGCAGACCATTGTTATGTTTTTTTACATAAATGCTTACGCTTTCTTCTAATTCATTAAAATGATCTTCTTTGGACCTAGAAAACGCATTTCATATAAGTTTTTCTTTCAATCTTTTTCCTTGTAACACATTTGCTTTAATGATGCCAAATTTTTCTGCTGGAGCACAGTTGTTTGTTTCTAAAACATGTTCCGCAACTATGAGTTTCAAGTTTGAATTGTAACTATAACTGTTACTTTTGAAATTTGTGACACTATAGAACCTCTCTTCCCCACGTAATCACTTACATTTTGAAGTAAAAATTTAGAAATTTTAAAAGTAAATTATACATACTAAATTTACACCCAATCTGTGAGACTTGGATCACAATTCTTGATGGACTGCCCATTTTCAGGATTGTTCTAATTAGCTCATGTAAAATTAAGATGCATAGTACTGCATGCATCAAATTTTTGAGCTCAATTTTTACATTTTAATAAGCACATGCCATCCATCTTGACGCAAAAACATTGGCGTGGAGTAAATCACTAGTGTGTGAATATGACTTTAATTTTCAGATGCTAAAATAAGAAGAAAAACCTGATGTTATTGTAAGGTAAATAAGATACATTGATTTTGGTTGTCTCATTTAGAAAAGGATTAAATAACTTATAAATTTAAAATAGCTTAGGAATGGTGCAAGAAATCCGAATGATTTAAATAACATAATAGCTTTCCTTCCTTCTTTGTATTGTTTTGTCAACAGATATCTGATAAAAAATGATCACCTTGTTCAAATGAATCAAAAAGTAAATCAGTTAGGGGTAGTGGGTTGGAGAGACGATGAAGAACCTTGGACAGCAGGAGCATGAGCATCTGGTGGTGTGTAGCTGTTTCCTTCCGTTTCCACTTATTTATCACCTTCCATATTTTGTCTAACCACTGCGGCTCAAGGCTCTCATCAAACTCAAACACAGAATTCCCTGCATGAATAAAAAATGCAACATAAGTAACTATTAACTCTTTGAAGAAATTAATATTATTATGTAACTGGTCATTACAATTCAAGCCAAGTGTTGGCTGCATTTTTTTAAAGAATAATTTCTTAAAAATAAAATTAATAATTGATATTAAAATAGAAATTGGTTGATTGGCCTGATGTTTATAGATGCATTGAAAATGTCATCATTAGGGCCTGACTTGGTAAAAATTACATTTTTAATACAATAAGACAGTAAAAACCAGCAAATCTTTCTGAGATGACAAAATAAAAATTATATTCAACCTAAATTTAACTCTTAAAAAAATTGTTCAGCTTCATTCAACAAAAAACTATATGGTAAGAACTCATTAATTTAAATATTCTGTAAAGTTATAAATAGTGCAACAACAAATTAAGTTCATACAATTAAACTGACACCTATGAATCACTGTTGGTTTTATAGATTGAGCTATCCTCAAACAAAAAAGGTTCTCAAATGAAAATTTTATATAAATAGCAAAAAATACATTGAAAACATTATTAAACATCAGTAATATAAACCAAACCAGTCAACTGCTGATGGTACATGCAGAGCCGTGCCGGGCATATTTGCCGCCCGGGTGCAAGCAGTTTACGCTGCCTTTCTCTATAAGCCCAAAGCTTTTTTATTATTAGATTACAAGGTGTTATTAATTTAAGGAAGGCTATAATAAACTCGGGTCTTCATGCCTACGGTACCAAACCCAGATTAGTTACAAATTATTATTAATGATTAGTTACAAGTATTTCGTATTTACTGTCAATCATTGTTTTTTTTGTGCAAATCTCTTTCAAAAATTCAAATACATACTTTTTGACATCATCATCTACTTACATTGTGGTAAATGTCAACATAATGAATACATAAGCTTAAAAGACCCAAACGTATACTTAAAAGTGCCGATTTATTTATATTTTAAAGCATGGATGCATTTTCAGTTTTTTCGATTGGAGGAAAGAGGAGAGATCTATACTTTTGCTGATCAAATTCTGAAATTTGGACTTTTGTTTAGTCTTAAAAATAATAAAGTGCCATCTTTCAGCTATACATTAAGTTTCAAGTTTGTAACTTAATTTAAAGCAATTTTAAAATGCAACTTTGTGAAACATTTAATCAATTTCAGTGCCTCCTAATGGGGGATAAAACTGAATCATTGAGGTTAAAAATACCAAAATGCGAATTTCTTAAGTTTTCGACTTCTTGTCAGATGTAGCCTATGATCTACCATCATACAAAATTTAATCTTTTTAACAAATCTAAAAGCGCCCAAAAAAGCATGAAAGAAGACAGATATGCGAATACTTGAGAATTGTATTTATAGATGTTCCATCAGTGATAGTCACGCTTGCTAAAATTGATTAGAACTAAGAAAGGAAAACTTCTTGAAATAAAAACTGTATACAGATAAAGTAACCACATTATAATATTTGGTAACAAACTTCAGTTCCATGTAAAGCCGCATCCTCACACTCAATTTTTTCCATCTTTTGCAAATCACTGCTGAAATCTACTATCCGGGATAAAAGTGTCAATATGCATGTTCGGCATTGTTTTACTGCTGGACAATGCCTAAAAGAGAGGGGGAAAGGGATCAGCTGGGGTCCCTGGTGACGGGAGCCTCGAACCTGGGGCGGCACTATTTCCGTTTAGTGCCATCAACCTTCATAAGGGCAAGATAAGAATTTTACAGTCACGCAGCTCCCATGATGTCTCGTTTCCACAACCTCTCACCCCAAAAGGGATTGAAAGATTCTGAAAAATCTAGGCGGGATCTTCATTGACGAGACATTGGGTTGGGTTTTTGGGGCTTATGCCGAGGGTCACCAGATGTTTCCAGAGGATGAGTTTTGCGAGATGACGCTCCCATGTTTGTCTTGGAGGGAGGTAGTCCATATCGCTTGCTTCTTGGGTTTTCCGCATTCTTTATTTTGCATGTGTGAAAAGCTTCCACAGAAGAAAGTTTTAAAATTAACCAAGATATAATCTAAGCAGCTTACCTATGATGTATTAAAACAAACTAAAAATTGGCAAACTGTCCTCAAACTTCTAAGCGCCCCTGATCTGCGACGCCCTGATGCATTGCTTCTAAATTTGGCACACCCTCTGGAAGGGCGCCTGAGGCGGTCTCATTAGGTCTAATAACTCGCTCTTCCTCCGAAAGAGGAGCTTGCCTGCAAACTGTTGCCGCCCTCGGGCCAGTTAATTCTTTTTGAATGTGTATGAAGAAAACAATCTGGTTAATAACTAAAAATGACAAATGATTTTTAAATACCAAGTTTCACTCAAGTATTTAAATCTACAAGAGGGAAAAGGATGAAATTAAGAAATATTATTGCCCGTCCAAAAGTGGTGCCCCTCATATGTTTCCGCCCAGGTGCGATGCACCCCTTGCACCCATAGGGCAGCACGGCTCTGGGTACAGAAGAAATGGATAAAAAAACATACCAGTCGGAGAAATTGGATTACAAGAAATACATAATTTTTAAAAAGTTGATGTTACAACAAAATCGGGAATATTTATCCTTTTGCTTCATTCAATGGGTGACTCATTCAATACTGCTAAAAATCAGACCTTCAACATGGCACAAAGGAAGTGCTGGTGTAGATTCACTACCCTTCCTTTGATTGACAAGCTTTGTTGGAAGGAGGGCATCTAGGAGGCTGAAGAAATTTCGCTGAAACATGTCCAATGGGGCTTCAAATCGCTTTATTTTTTCCAGTATCACTATCCATAAGTGATGATGGACATCAGGCATACAAGTCCATTCGCTCATCCGTGTAATCACAGGTTTCATGTCATGTTCATCAGAGAGCAACTTGAAAACAATTTCCTGAAAGAAAATATATCGTTTTAAGAAACTGATGACCAGACCCTCCGAGAAACTGGGAGAGGCCTGGGCCACTTCCAGATTTTGAGGCCCCTCACCGTAATAAAAATATTCCCATAAGGAAGCGTTTAAGCATTACGTTACCCAATTTGGTGGTCGGAATTCACTGAATGGTTACAGCGGGTTACAATTGTGGTAGGGGGTTCAAGCTTGCACTGTGTAGCACTCTTTCATTAAATCTTCTGACCCCTTAAAGTGATTTTTAACCAGCCAATAATGCAGACCACATTGAAATGGGCCTCTAGAGAATATTAAAAAAAAGGTGTGCAAAATGAAAAATTCTGAGTTACATAAGGGAAGAGAGGGGGATCTAATTGAGGGTTATGCAGGATTATATCAGTTATCAAAACCTGAGGAAGTTGGGTTATGTAATACTTGAACGTTCTGCAAGAAAAAAGTAAGAAAATTGTATTTTATATTTATTTTTGGTCCTATGTCCTATTCAACATTCATTGTTGACATTTCGATGGATAAAACGATAAATACATAAATATTTAACTAATACATTTGAATATTTTTTATTTAAGAAATGCTTTTCTAGCTTTCGTTTCTGCAAATTCATTAATTATTGATCGTGCAATGTCACTTCAGTTCTACAGAAAAGAAGAGGAAGTTTAGGCTAAATTCGACGAGGCACCCAGCTTGCGCATCATGTGCCTGGGCATAAATTTGTCTCTGAACGAGTGCCAAAATATGAAGCCTCCTCGACCTTGTAAGGGCCTGCTGATGACTATTGGGAAACAGTACTTAAATTTTCCGTAAAATAAAAAAATGTGGAATCAATGGGCAATACCTGAAAGTCATCTATTTTTAAGCATTAAATTAGTATCATACTTTCTACTCTGAGCATGTGGATATCCTGGTCAAATGCGCAATGTACCTCTATATGCTAAAGAACTTTTATGATTTGCAATAGCTCAACACCGAGGATAATAAATAAAATTCATACCCTTACCCATTTAAGTAATATATAAAATTTCAGGAAGAGGAAGATGACACTAGGATATTACATCAAATATTAAACATATTCTTTGCATGAATACATTTAGTAAATTCTGATATTTCTATGCAAGAAATAGTAACATATATCGAACCGCATGTTCAAGTTTTTTCAATAAAAACTATTCTATAATAATTTAATTCTTGGCAGGGTTAATATAAATTATCTAACGTACTAGAGTAATCGGAGACTTTAAATGTTTTTTATAATTTTCAACCGTAAAAAATATAACTCTCTCGCGAATTACACTGTGCAGCAAGCTTTGATATAATATGAAATATAAAAGGGCCTAGATCTTAATATAAAAATGATATCGATAAATATTTGCTCTCTTACAAATCAAGTATCCCGGGTGATAGAAAGTATTTTTCACGAACATTGTTAACATTCTTGACATATTGACACCGAATACTTACTTTCAGTCTTTTTTGGGGGAAGTAAAATTCTTTGGTAACTATTCTCAAAGGAAATTTTCCTTCCATTGAAAGCAACTTCATTAACGTGCTCAAAGACTGCGACTGGTCCTGGAATTCTCCGGTTTCCATAATAGTTAGTAGTTTTTTCAAGGCATCGTCATAGCACTCTCGAAGCCATGTAGGGTAATCCTTTTTTGATGGCAAATCTATCATAAAATATAACATATTATTAAATTTAGATTCATAAATAATATACTCTTATGACTACAGATAAAATGCTCACAAACCTGGACCTGTTTCACTTGTGGCTTCAATCATTTCCCTTTTTTGTAGCAACTCGGAAAATATGGTTTCAATAGCCAATATCCACGGTTGATACTTGATCCCATCTTTCTAAAAGTGATGATAATGATTCAGTTAAATTAGCTGTAATTAATTACATCTAACAAAAATTGGCGAAATGACGAAAATTACTGACACTGAAATAACCTAAAATATCAAGAAGATTATTGGCATTTTTTCTGCTTTTTAAAAATTCCTTAGTTTTTAACTTAATAGTCTTTGTAAGTGTCATATCAGCTACTGTTGTTTATTTTGATATATTGAAATCCAACGAAGACAACGTGACAACCACGTGTAGAAAAGTAAACAACCTGCGATACCAGACTATGCGATACTATCGACGATTGATCGATATGAAAAGAGATAGTACAGTCGATAGGTACAGGCGTACCGGTAAATTCTAAACTTCTCTGTTGGAAGTTTTGTCGACTGCCATTTTTACATAAGTGAAGAATCCTTATATTTTTTTATCCAAAGTGATATAATTCCGATATTGTAGCCTATAGTCAAATCCAGAGCCATAGTATAGGCCTTACAAGCGATCCCTTCAAGATAACGTATCATTAATATTTTGGTAAGCCACTAAACCATTCTTAGCAACTCAGTATTCGCCTAGCGATTTACTCTGACTGTAGAACACTGCACTTACATTAGGAAACAAAAATATGCAACCTGTGGCAAAGAACAAAAAGCTATTTATCAAACCAGATTTCTCTTGATTTTGTCATAGATGTAGTTTTGAAATATGCTTGGCATTTTCTTCAGTGAAACAATGGGTCGAGTGAATACAAACTAAGCAAATGCTTAAAGCATAAGCATTTGCTTCATATTGGGTCGAGTGAATAAAAAATAAGCAAATGCTTATGCTTAAGATTTCCCTCACTTTTTAAGCAAATGCTTAATTTGGGGTGAATAAAAAAAATAGCATTTGCTTTTGCTAGAAAGAATAAGCATTTGCTTATTTTTAGGAATTTTCTTAAGCATTTGCTTAAAATTGTGTGAATAAAACCGAGCTTTTGCTTAATGCTTTAAGCATATGCTTCAACTTTTTTAAGTGAGGTAAAGGGTTTGCTAAAATATTTCCAGGTACTCTATTTTCATGATAATTGATCCTAAATATAAATATGGTATTTTATGGTGACACTAAAGGTTAAAAAATACGAGAAAAGTTTCAACAACCAACGGTTATAAAAATTTATCTCGTTTCTCTGAAGAAAATGTTAAGTACCTATATTTCAAATCTGTTACTCGGAGAATATCAAGAGAGACGAGGCGGGGTACTGACTTCCAAACAGAAGATAAAAATATTTTTGAGGTACTTAAGTGATGTAAGATTGAAATATTTGTGGCGTCCAAAATCACTATAAAGGCAAATGACTGGATAAAATTACTAAAACTAATTGAATAAAAATATACCCATGATTTGTGATATTATCGAATTCAGTTATAAAAGAAATAGTTTTAAAAAATTATTAATTAACTTTTAAAAAAATATTACCCAATATATTTATGTTTTTAGTTTGAAATTCAACTATGTAAAACTTTAAATGTAAATAAAAACAAGTGAAGGAAGAGTTGCAAAGAGCTTTCTTCCGTAAAATTTAAGCATTTGCTTAAAACTGAGTAGCAAATGCTTATAAGCAAAAGCAAACTTTTATTCACTCACCCAATGGGTCGAGTGAATAAAAACTAAGCAAATGCTTAAAGCATTAAGCAAAAGCATAAGCATTTGCTAAAAGCATAAGCAAATGCTAAAAGCATTTGCTTCATATTGAGTGAATAAAAGTTTGCTTTTGCTTATAAGCATTTGCTACTCAGTTTTAAGCAAATGCTTAAATTTTACGGAAGAAAGCTCTTTGCAACTCTTCCTTCACTTGTTTTTGTTTACATTTAAAGTTTTACATAGTAGTTGAATTTCAAAGTAAAAACATAAATATATTGGGTAATATTTTTTAAAAAGTAAATTATTAATTTCTTAAAACTATTTCTTTTATATCTGAATTCGATAATATCACAAATCATGGGTGTATTTTTATTCAATTAGTTTTAGTAATTTTATCCAGTCATTTGCCTTTATAGTGATTTTGGACGCCACAAATATTTCAATCTTACATCACTTAAGTACCTCAAAAATATTTTTATCTTCTGTTTGGAAGTCAGTACCCCGCCTCGTCTCTCTTGATATTCTCCGAGTAACAGATTTGAAATATAGGTACTTAACATTTTCTTCAGAGAAACGAGATAAATTTTTATAACCGTTGGTTGTTGAAACTTTTCTCGTATTTTTTAACCTTTAGTGTCACCATAAAATACCATATTTATATTTAGGATCAATTATCATGAAAATAGAGTACCTGGAAATATTTTAGCAAACCCTTTACCTCACTTAAAAAAGTTGAAGCATATGCTTAAAGCATTAAGCAAAAGCTCGGTTTTATTCACACAATTTTAAGCAAATGCTTAAGAAAATTCCTAAAAATAAGCAAATGCTTATTCTTTCTAGCAAAAGCAAATGCTATTTTTTTATTCACCCCAAATTAAGCATTTGCTTAAAAAGTGAGGGAAATCTTAAGCATAAGCATTTGCTTATTTTTTATTCACTCGACCCATTATACATTTTTATATTCATTGTTGTTGTCATTCATATTTTTCACTTTTCATGTAGTCATAAACTCAGCCATATCACTGATTTTGGTAAAATTATCAACAAAATGCCTATAAAAAAAGCGAACTGGAAAAATTTTAGTGAGCCCCTCACCCCACTTAAAAAATTCAAAGTATATGCTTAAAGAATTTAGCATAAACATAGTTTTATTCACACATTTTAAAGCATTTATTACAGGAAATTTTTTAAAATAAACAAATGTTATTTCTTTCAAGCAAAAGCAAGTGCTATTTTTTGTTTAACTCAAATTAAGCTTTACTTAAAAAATGCTAGAAAACTTATGTAAAAACATTTGCTTAATTTTTATTCATGTGGCCCATTATGTTTTTTATATCTATGGGAGAATAATCATGCATTTTATTATTACTAGCTAATTATCTGGGCTTTCAAAATTCTGACACTGAGGTGCACATCCTCAAGATCTTTTTAGTATGTAGTGTTAGGTCTCTAAGTTTCTTGGTTTTTGAGATATGCTTTAGGGTAAGATTTGTGTTAAACCCCCCTCCCTCCAAAAATAAAAATTCAGGCCCCGAGGTGCACACCTTCAAGGTCTCTTAAGTAAGTATACCAAGTTTTAAGTCTCTAAATTTCTTGGTTTTTGAGAAATGTTGTTCACATGCACACACAGACATACGGACACATGCCGCCTTGTATTATTATAGATTTTGTTCCAAATACACATCAGCAATTATCTCTGAGACACTTGTTACAAAAGTATTCAGTTATATCTGATACTATCTTTTACTTTTTAATTTTTGCAGAATAATCTCATTTTTCATTTACCATTTGTTTGCTCTTACAGAAAAGCAACCTCATTTCTTCCTACTATCATTATATCCCCTTCTTTTGTCTGTGAAATAAACCTGATCTCAAATTAAAAGATCAAATTTAGGACATTTCTTTAAGTAAAAGGAAATGATTTCTCACGTGAGACCATGGACATCTTGTTTGGCACGCAAGACTAGCCTGTGAGTAATGAGAAATTTATTATTATTAACTTATTTTTCAGTCATTGCATAAATTTATCTTTTGCATTCCTTTATTAATTTACTATAAACTCCAATCAGCATTCTTGTTCATATTGTAAATTCAGTTTCTAATATGTGTCACTGAATCTCTTCTACTTAAGGAGATGAATTTCCTTCATTCAAATTTTAGTTGGCTTGTGCACATACATGTTTAAATTGTTGTTATACCAATTTCTTTTTTCTATGCTTAATTTAAAAAAATTGCTACAGTTCAACTGTACATCTGAGAACAGATTACTAAACTGAAATGTGATGCTTTGCAGTGGAAATCAACTGATAATCTGACACTTATCTTATGCATATATTATTTCAGTGTGGGTTTTTTTGTTTGTTTGTATGTGCAGTTACCTTTTTCATGAAAATGGAAGACAAAACCCCTTCAAATGTGGTATGGTTAGAAAGCATGGACTCCTGTGAGGGTGTTCATTTTTTTCTCAAGTTTGTTGATTTGATTCCAGATGCGTTTCATTTTTCCATTTGATTAACCTGTAATTGGCTGGAATCTGATATGTAGACCTTTAGTCTTTAACATTTTTAAATGTCTTTGAATTGAGATATCATAGCAAAATTTGCACTATTTTACGCAGAAAATAATATAAATCTTATTCTTATCGTTAATACACTTATCTAATTCAAATTCACTCCAAGTTTAAGTTTGCAGTAGAATATTTCCTGATTTTTTCACATTTTATTTAGGTTACTGGCATTGTTATCCTCAGTGTTTTCAGTACATTTGCACTTAGCTTACACTAACAAACATGCATGAATAATAATAATTGATTGAAAATTAATGTGAAAACTTAACCTTTTGAAACTTAGCTTAGACTTGGAGACTTGATGTGATACAAGAAACTATTAAAATTTTTGTCATGTAAGGTGAGTGGTTCATATTGCAAAGTTTTAGTATCATAACTTTCATGCAAATAAAGATATTAACTATATAGAAGTGGTTATAATAATTCACTCCATGCAATAATTGCACGGATCTCAGCTAATATATAATTAATTTAATTTCATGAATAGGTATTGCCAAATAATGTTTATAGACAAGAATTTTGATGATTTACCAAAAAACATCACCTGGTTATACAGGGTGTTTGTTTTATTTTGGGGCCAACCTGACAGACTACCTTGAGAGTGGCCTATTGGCAGCTGAGTGCAATGTGCCCATAAGCAAACTTTCCATGCACCAATTTTTGTTTCAGGCTGAATCTGTCCCTAAGTGGTGAACCTCAGCTCTCAAGCACTCTTTGTAACTTTTAAAGATGCTGCTGAACATGTCTCAGCTGTTCAATCATGATGCTGGAAACTGTTTGCTGAACATTTTCCTTCAACCCTTATTCTGGGGAAGGGTTAGTTTCGTATGCTTTGTCTTTCATCATATGAAACCAACCATCCTTCACTAGAGGAAGACTCGGCCTGAAACAACATTTGGGGAAAGACATGTTTGCTAACGGGCACATCACACACAGCTGCCAAGAAGTCGCACACAAAGTAGTCCATTATAGTGGGGTCCATGGTAATATGAACTCTGTAGTAAAGCAAGACTAAGTGTTAAATAAGCTCTGAGAGCATTATTGCAGTGTTGCTTAACTTCTGAAATACTAAAATTGTTTTTTCTCTCTATGAGAACTCTCTAGATCAAGGGCATGCAACCTTTTTGTGTGGCGGCCTGCATTCATGGATGTGAGTGCTTTGGCGGGCCGTATTATAAGTCACGAGCGCCTTGGTGGGTCAGATGAGAGTTTATTTGAGAATTTACTCAAGAGATCATATATGATTTTTAAAATGAAAATAAAGTCTAATCAATTTTGAGCATTAAATCTTCACTAGGTAAGGTTTTATGGCTGCAATTTTAATTAAAGTTTATGAAATTGTCTGGATTAAATGTCATGGACTGCATCCTAATCAAAGCATTGGGGGCTGTAGGTTGCAGGCTCTAGATCATTTATGAAATTCTGCCAATTTCATGATTATCATAAACTTAGTTTTCTTAAGTTTGAAAATAATAAAATGATCCACAAGATATGGTCCTGCAAATATTTAAGCCGATCTTGGTATCTAGTCCGATGTAAAAATCAACAGCCAGTCATTATTATATCACATATTTAAAAAATTTATATTTTATCAATCTAATGCATTATTAATACTAATAGATCCATCTTGTTTGATCATAACATAAATATTTTCCAATGTTTCTTTTCACTATTTTTAGTAATACTCATGAGCACTTTGTGATATGGTTATATTATCATTCATTTCCAGTTTTGCTTAGTGCTGGCCAATGCTATAATTGAATTCTCTTACCTTAGTAGATAATATGCTATCATGTAGGTTGCATCAACTTTTTACCAAAAGTTACATTAGCAAAATCAATTAGATCACAGGTTCAAGATCATTGATATCTAATACTTCCCAAATCTAGAGTTAACTCTTATTCTTTACATTTTGAGTTTGCTCTTAAGTGATATGTATTGTTATGATTTGTGGATTTCAATTTCCATACACTAATAATTTTTACTTTCTCCATATATGAAGTATAGAGAAAATATTGTTTTCGTGAAAAAAATTGAATTCGAGATTTCAACGGAATTACATGTTTTAGGTCCCCTGAACACGTTTTGACTATTTTCTCGATGATGCGCGTATCTGTAACTGGAATTTTGTGGGTGCACTAACTCAAAAACTATTAATCAGATCAATGCGAAATTTTATATTTGACATTTCTGTTAAAGGGAAAAGAACTGATTAGTTTTTTGTAAAAATCAGTCAACCAGAAGTGGGTGTTTACTCTTGTCACATCCTTTTTTTACTTTCTCCATATATGTAATATGAGAAAGTATTGTTTTCATGAAAAAAATCGAACTCGAGATTTCAACGGTAATACATGTTTTAAGGTTCCCTGAACACATTCCGACTAGTTTCGCAATGATGCCTGTGTGTCTGTCTGTCGGTCTGTATGTGATAGATTTTTGTAGGCGCTCTAACTCAAAAACTATTAATCAAGTCAACGCAAAATTTTATATTTAACATTTTTATAAAATTTAGATCTGATTAGTTTTTGGTAAAAATCGGTCGACCGGAAGTGGGTGTTTACTCATGTCACTTATCCGCTATTTTGAAATATTTCCTTTAATATTTGATAAATGTAAAAATGTATTGGAATAAAAGTTGTAGGAAATTTTATTTTCTACAACCTTTGTTTGATACATTTTCCATATAATGCATTGTTTAAGAGATATCTTATATTTTTAGCTGCCACCACCACGCCACCTACCGAAGACTATTGTTAACAATTGATGCTTAGTTACGTCTTACAATTAGTAACACTACTTTTTCTTTTCTTAATTGTCAACCGGAAGTAAATATTGACAACGATCCCAGAGCCAACAACATGTAATTTGCCACATAAATATGGAGAAAGTCATGTGTTGCCCATATCAGTTTATTTTATATTCGCTTTAATATTTGATAAATATAAAAAAGTAGTGGAATAAAAGTTGTAGGAAATTTAACTTTCTATAATGTTTGTTCGAAACATTTTTCCCATTTAATGCATTGTTGAAGAGATATTTTAAAAACTAAATCATTTAGCTGCCACCGCCTCATCACCTACCGGCGACTATTGTAAACACTTTACGTTCCTTTTTATTTTCTTAATTGTTGGAGCTTTGGGGCTGTATCCAATATAAGAAGCCTACAGTTTGAGTTTATTTCTGTTATTTGTAAAGTCTAAATTTTTCTCGCAGTTTCTTAAAATATTAATTATCATTTAACTTATTTGGAATTTTTAGAAATATTACAGGTATGGAGAAAATCATGTGGTGGTCACATCAGATTTTTATACTTTGTGACCTAAAATTAAACAGGGATAAAGGTTTTCACAAGGAAATTGAATGCTAATGGAGGATTTCAGCAAACATTATGCTTTGAAAAGTGACTGATATTTGGTGGTTAACATACATTGTCAGCAAGGTATGCAAAATGCCAAAGAGTCAGCAGTCAGTTTTGCAAAAATTCTGTGCAGAGATTTTGCAAACAGAAATGTTGCTGGAACGGAAAATAAGGAAATAAATTGAAGGCCCCATTGTAGCTGAATAACTGCACTATTCCATGGACACAATGCAGCTTTTCATATTTTATTCCTGCAGAGGTTCTATAATTATGGACACATTAGTTTTTGGAGATTCTGAAATTCCAATGGTGAAATCCTCACAGTTATTCTGCCCATCTGTGAACGTGTTCATTTTGCCACTGGAGCCTCCGCAAGATTCAGCAGAATATTTGCAGTCAGGTGCTGACCCTTGAGAAGTATTATTCTGAATGTGTGACACCATTAACTTGAAGTAATAATTTGTGTAGTTTATGAGAACGATATTAATTTCATCTTACAGAAACTGTAATACTAAATTCACAGCTTATCTTAGAATACCTTGATTTTGGATTATTATGGTGTTAACGTACTGCACTTTTAAAATCTGAATCTGGATACTAAAGATGAAATGAAATAGAAAATCTAACAAACCATGTTTATTGTTTATTTTAAGAAAAGGGGACAGATATATCAGTCGGAGGAGTTCGTCAGAATGGAAATGATACCACTACCTAAAAAGAAAGGGGCAAAGAAGTGCAAGGAGCATAGAACTATTAGTCTGATAGCTCACGCGGCCAAGATAATGTTGAGAGTGATGAATAGAAGGTTGATGAGGGTAATGGAAGAGAATGTAACAGAAGAACAATTTGGATTTAGGAAAGGAATGGGTACGAGGGATGCCATAGGGGTGGTAAGGACGATTGGAGAAAGGTATTTAGAATGGGACAAGGGTATCAGTCTGTGCTTTGTGGACTTGGAGAAGGCTTTCGACTGTGCTGGGAAAGGATGATGGAGATATTGAAGGAGAAGAAAGTAGATTGGAGAGACAGAAGGTTGATAAGGGATCTATACATGAGACAGGAGGCAGCCATGAGGATAGGGGAAAGCAGGACGGAGTGGTTCGAGATTGGGAGAGGAATTAGACAGGGCTGCTGTTTGTCACCAACCCTGTTTAACATCTATACTGAAGAAATGATAAAGGAGTGTTGGGAGGCGAGCACAGGAGTAAGCGTTGGAGGAAGAATTACATCGTCAATTAGGTTTGCTGACGACATGATACTGTTTGCTGAGAGGACAGAAGACTTGAGGCAGATGCTACAGAATCTGGTGAGCGTGGAAGACAGATATGGGTTGAGAATAAATGGAAAGAAAATAAAAGTAATGAGAATAGGGGGCGAGGAAAGGATGGAAGTGCAGGTGAGGGGGAGAGGATAGAGCAGGTAGAACAGTACAGGTATCTTGGTACGTTGTTGGCAGAGGACTGGAAATGTGAGAAGGAAATTAAGATGAGAATAGGTTTGGCAAAGGAAGCGTTCAATAGAAAAAGGAAGCTATTTAACAGCAAGATGGATTTGGGATTGAGGAAGAGATTGGTAAAGTGTTATGTTTGGAGTGAGGCATTTGAAATGTGGGTGTGGAGGAGGATGCTGAAGGTTAAATGGACTGATAGGATTACAAATGTTGAAGTGCTAAGAAGAGTAGAAGAGGAAAGGAGTTTGATGGACATGATAGTGACTAGGAAAAAGAAATGGATAGGACATGTTTTGAGAAGAGAGGGATTACTGAAGGATGTTATCGAAGGAACGGTGGAGGGAAGAAAGAAAAGAGGAAGAAGAAGAATTAAAATGTTGGATATTCTAAGTGAGGGAGGAGGGTATGGGGAGATGAAGAGAAGGGCACAGGATAGATAAAGGTGGAGGAGGAGCACCTGAACCTGCAGATATGCAGAACACTATTTATTATTATATCAGCCATTCTTTGTAAAAGCTTTCTTTGGTGATGCAGAAATTCTGATCACATTCCAGCAATTGCTACTCATCAAAATATATCTATTCTTCATAACAAAATTCATTATCAGATATTTTAAAATGTGGGAAATATTTCCAAACTTTATGCCAGGTGTCAATTGAAAAGCAAAAATACTCTTTAGGTCTATAGAAATATAAATTATGGGGCACTAAGAAGAAGTAGTCATATAAAATAATCAAATAAAAGGGATGTTTCTCTCCACAGAATTAAAAATGCTGTGGGTTATGATTTTATTGAGAAAAACATTTGGTTACATATTCCTCAAGATCAAAGTATATTATAGAAAACAGTAAGTTCTAATGTGCCACCTAAATATTGTATTGTATGTGGAGTGAATGAGGGAGAGTCAGTATTAAAACTGCCATTACATATATTTTTATACCTCTATAAGGGATATACTGTAGCCCCAATTATCCGGACAAAACAGAATTGCAGTGGATTTGAATATTAAAAGTTCCTGAATAATGTAGAAAATTGGGGAGAAACTAAATAACCTAACCATATACAATCAATCCCTGAGTTATCTTCCCTACTTAGCACCAATTAAATTTTGTGTAACAATCTTCCATATACATATTATAAGGTGATTCCATCAGTATAGCTCCACAATTGCTTACCTCCATCTGCCATGTCTGTGAATTAACTAAAACTGCAATAGATTTAACACCTAAAGCAAACTTTCCAAAATTTTGGTTGGAGATTTTTTACTTTGTATCATATACACTAGAAGCACATCCACTTTTCCTGTACTATTTATTCCCAAATATAGGTAAAGAAGCCAAGATCTTGTGATCAAATCAATTTTCAGGATATATACACTTGTATTTAATCTCATTTGCTCATAAAAGTAGCAGCAAAGGTAGTTTGAACTTTTCAGTGGCACTTTCTAGTAGAGCTTTATCTTTTTAAAATTTGAACTGAAAAGGAAGTGAAGATAAATACTAGATTCTTCACAAAATTTTATAAGATGGTTCACAATAGATAAACCAAATATCTCAATCTTATCCTATTTCACCGCAGTGTTTTTCAAGATATGTATTGCAGGAAGTAGCCTAGGATTTCATGAAAGAAAAATATTTGAATGCCTATCTTACAAGTGCTGTCAGGGATGCCATTGATATCAAGATTAGTTAGAGTGACATCATTTTAAAGAGTTAAGAGACCAATATTCAAGAGAGATTGGTATTTGCCAAGTGCCTACTTTTATTTTCCCTTTCTCCTTTCTGAAGCCTTTTAATTTTACCGACTACAGAATTGTATAAAATAAAATATTTAATGTCCACATAAACATCATATTAAGTTTGGATGAAGGAATAGTAAAATAAAATAAAATTTACTCTTTTATACACTTAATAAATTGGGTGCTAAAAAAACTCCTGAGGTAAAATGTTTTAATTATAGTTTAATTTAAAGCAAAGTGAAAAATAAAAGAATTATGCTTCTGGACACAGAACTTGCTATTAACATATTAAAATACATTGGTGCAAATTAAATAGTTTATAACCATTCATATTATTGTAAAATTCATCCCAATAAACAAGAATCAAGAGATGATAAGCCAATACATTGACTTTGAATAAGTTTTGTTCAATGTGGAATTTCATAATGGTTAAATATTTTAATAAACAAAATTAAGCTTATTAGAAGCATATTTGTAAGGTTTTGAAATTTTCTGTATGATATTTTATGGATTTCTAAATAACTAACCAATTTTTGGTTTTGTAAGATATGTTTTAGTTTCATTGGGAATGCAATAGTTTTTGGAAATTTTGAGCAAATTGACGGTTATTTGCACTTGCAAAAAAATGTCTTAATGTGCTAATAGCAAGTTCCGAGTGCCCAAAAAATTCTTTTTTATTTTTCAGTTTGCTTTAAATTAAACTATAATTAAAAGTTTCCCTTAAGAGTTTTTTTTACTCCTAATTTATTTTTAAGTTTTCAGTTTTTATAAGAAGTATTCATAATTTGATTTTAATTTAATTTATGAATTTGTTTTAACAAAATATCTATTGAAATATGAAAATTAAAACATATAGCAATTTTCCTAAACCTTCAAAACTATTTTTCGATTGATGGCTTCAAAATTAGATGTGACATCTGTCGCAGCACTTTCAATTTATCAGCTATTGCCGAATTTTATTTGCTCTTTGGATTGTCATGACTCCTTTAATGCTAAAGTATTATAAAGAAGATATGAGTAACTGCAGGTTATGAGTACTCCAACTAGGATAAAAATATGCAGAAGAAATTCAATAAATGTACTCTTTATCAAATTGAAAAACGCACGAATAAAGTTTATTTTCGTGGTTTAAATTTATTAATTTAGTAAAGATGCGAATTAACAATTCATTTTTACATTTAAAATAATATAGAACAACGGTAACAACAAAAATACGACATTGAGTTTGCTAACGTAAATCTACGTAAGATTTTTATAATCATTTAGGTTCCAGCTATTTTGTTGGTTAAATTCACAGTACATTTATTATCTACGTCGACATAGAGTATAGTAATACAGCGGTAAAAGTTACGTCAGCGATGCAGCTGCTTTAATTTTGATTAGATTTCCTACAGCAGCGACATGTTAAATAGTATCTCAACCCTTTAGATTTCTTTTTCTTCTTCCCCTCGTTTTGAGGAACGGTTTCAGGTGGAGGCGCGATTTCCTCCTCTTGTGATAATCCTTCTTCTGAAGCTCCTTCATTATCAGCGCTGGTTTTCCTGGACGACATATTCAAACTTAGATTTCTTTCGAAATCAGGCCGCTTAAAATCTGTTTATCTTTCTAAATTTTATTTTAGAAGCAACGTAAACTTAGTCCGATGTTGAATTATTATTTATTTCTTCGCGATTGACCTCATATGCTTCAGTTGGTTGTCTGACAGTGAAAACATCGTAAAATAAGTCAAAACTTTGGTAACTAAAATTAATTGCGAAAAACATGTCATTGATGTTTGCTGTTTATAAAAATGATAGACATCGACTAAAATATAGATACCATTAGACATTTAAATATTCCATACCTGGTACTAGCTGATTTTTTCTTGAATGGAATAAATGTAACGTATTTAAGTAGTATATCTCTAAGAGGTTGTTTACAGAAAAGAATGTTTTATTGTTGCCAATGGAACAACGCTTAGTACGTATATTGGACGTATATTGTAACATAAGTTGTCGAAATTCAAATTAGAGTTTTAACAATAACGACTTTTCTAAGTCTTATATACATGCAAATAATTTTGTTTGCATTTTAAGAACTTTTTACTTATTTTGCATACGCAGCATGCGATGAAGATAAAATATATATATATATATATATATATATATATATATATATATATATATATATATATATATATATATATACACACACACACATACATACATACCTACATATATGAAAGAAAATTAGTTATATCGTGACTCTCATGGAAAATATTCTATTTGATAATAGTTTTGCATCTTATATAACGTTTTCTAAATGTAATCACTAGACCGCGGATCTTTAGGTAAAAACCTATTTTTTTCCTGAGAAGATATCTCAATATACAATTGTATATATACGTTTCATGAATAATTAACCCCGAAAACGTATATTTTATGGTGCCTAAAAATGCCTATTTTGACATTAATGTCTAAAAATGCCTATTTCGACGTTAATGCTTATTTTTGTCTTTTTCATGCAAAAAAAGCCTAAAAATGGGCTAATTTTCTAAACTAATCGACTATAAAAGCAGATTTTGGTATTATTCATATTTTTTAAACTGACTGTGCAATGTTCAGTCATGGGTTGGAAATGTCCTTCGCACCACGGTCACGATCAAGTGGCGAACAGCAGCACAGACCTGTCTCGCGTTCGGCGGGGTTATTCTGTTTCCCAGTGTCACGTGATACGACAATGTAACAATGCCTTTAATCTGATGTTGCGTTTATTTCTCGTTGTTACATTGTCATATCGTGCGACACGGGAAAACGAGAATAACCCCGCAGTCCATCTCCAGACTGCAGAGGGTAAAGGTGAGAAGTGTGAACGTGAAAATTGTGAAAGTGCAATCCCTAAAGTATCAAGTTCGAAAGCTTATTTAATACGTCAGTGGTTACAAGAGTTCCCGTACTTCACAACGGATGTAAAAATTATCTTCTGTCAAGCATGCAACAAGGAGGTAAGTACATTATAATGCTGGCTTGCTACGAATTATTGGCCGTGAATTGCTTGTCATCTTTGAGGCAAAAACCATCCACATCTTTTGTTTATACGAGCCATTTTATGGTAACTATTGAAGTGGTTATTCAAAATGTCCAGCAATCCAGCTGCGGACCTTCGTAGCTGTAAAGTAAATTTTATATTTTTGTCCCATTTCCATATTTATTAGATTATTTCCGTATTTTTAAGGTTAATTATTTCTTCATAATTTTTCTTTATAGGTTTCAAGTGAAAAAAATCCCACCTAACTCAGCACATCCAAGGAATGCTAAATAAGGCAAATGTTGAACGCAAATCTAAGATGAAACAAATGCTTTTAAAACAAACTTCTGAGGGATCCAGCAAGAAGAATCAGTTTTATGCAGATTTGTGTCACGCAATTGTGGCAGCCAACATTCCATTCAGAACACTGGAAAATCCAACATTCAAGGAGTTCCTAGAACGATACTGCCATCAGTCGGTACCTTCCGAGTCAACGCTACGCAAGAATTACGTGCAACCCACGTACGATGACGCAATGCGCAGGATACGGGAGGACATTGGAGATTCACATATTTGGATATCGGTCGATGAAACCACGGATGCTCTTGGCAGATACATGGCCAACTTGGTTGTTGGGAAATTGGACCCAGATGCGCCATCCAGAGCCTACCTCATCTGCACGAAGCAACTTGCCAAAACAAACCAGGAAACAATAGCACACTTCGTGAACAACGGACTGAAAGTGCTGTATCCCAAAAATCTAGACGAAGAGAAAGTGCTGCTCCTATACACAGATGCTGCATCGTACATGGTTGCTGCCATGCAGTTGCTCAAGGTGTTCTATCCCTCCCTTGTGCATGTGACATGCCTTGCCCATGGTTTGAACCGCGTAGCAGAGCAAATAAGACTGGAATTCCCCA
Organism: Tanypteryx hageni; assembly: GCA_028673005.1. NCBI lineage: Eukaryota > Metazoa > Arthropoda > Insecta > Odonata > Petaluridae > Tanypteryx > Tanypteryx hageni. The sequence continues at coordinate 114,139,114 of CM054116.1, forward strand.
AGGTGAACAAATTGATCTCCACCGTGAAGAAGGTCTTCGTCAAGGCACCAACAAGAATACAGACTTTTCGAGAAAAACTGCCCGATGTCCCTCTGCCACCTGAGCCTGTGCTCACCCGCTGGGGCACATGGCTGAAAGCAGCTGAATATTACAGCGAGCATATCCTTCATGTCAAGGAAGTTGTGACAAATCTAGCCGAGGATGCTGCCTGCGTCACTTCGGCAAAAATCCCAAGAATTTGGCGTATATTAGATCCCACTATACATCCCTTGTGCAGATTATTGCTGAATTAGAGGGCTCAGGAAAACCCATCTACGAAAAAACTGCTATGCTGAATGAAGTGAAACAAAAAATAAAGGAAGCTCCAGGTGAAGTGGGGGAAAAAGTAAAAGCAAAACTAGAAAAGTTGCTACAAAAGAACTCAGGACTGCAGAGCCTATGTACAGCAGCAGATATACTGGCAGGAAAATCCAGTGAAGTTGAGTGCAAAATTCCATTTCAACATGTACCCAAGTTGAAGTTCGCCCCCGTCACGTCAGTTGATGTCGAACGTTCTTTTTCTGCTTACAAAATGATATTAACTGACAAACGCCATAGTTTTGTGGTAGAAAACTTAGAAAAGGTGCTTGTTATTTATTGTGAGGCCAATTACGGGAAATTTGTGAAATAAACGCAAAGAGGTGACAAATTCATTATGGGAATTTCGAATGAAACAGTTTGTCAAACACTCTGCGTAGTACTTAAATATATACTTGAATAGTGTTTTCAGTCAGTATTACTATATGTAATGTAGATAGTATTTTCTCGGTAACGCATGGGATATTAACCATAAGAATAAGTTTCAATGCATAGTAGTAAAATATTTTTGTTCTTTGAAAGCACAAATCAATAAAGTTTCATTGACGGGCAATTTTTGCGTGCGTGCATGTTTCAGTCTTTTTTCGTGAATTAAAGTTGATAGTTGACAGAAATGATGCCGTTTTTTACTGAACATAGTTTTTGGAAGTAGTTTTTAGAGCCTATTTTACGTTTTATAAAGCCTAATTAAGGTACTTCAAGAGCCTATTTTAATCGCCTAAAACTTAATTTTTAGAACCTAAAAATCCGCGGTCTAGTAATCACCTTTCCTCTTAATTTGTATATACCTCAAAAGTCCGCTATAGTAAGTTAATAAAAGGAGAAAATTTATCGTAATGCACCTAGTAACAAAATAAATTATAAAATTCGCTGCAACTTTCCAAATATGATGTTTTAATTTGAGGATTTATTACATTAACATCTAAGATTTGCACTGTTGGTGACTATTATTATTACCACTGGTAATTTTATCAGCCGCCTATGTTAATCAAATTAGGAACTCCAAAACCAAATATACTATTCGAAAACGCCTTCAACTATGGCCAAAATTTTATCATATCACAGGTCGTCTGAAGGAGAGTAATTGGCCAATAAGTTACCCTTTGAATACATACTCTTTTTGGTGCTATTGTTTCCACAACAAAGTATGATGAAAGTGACCAACCCTACTGATTTATTCAGTGCTGTACTGATTTGTCAAATTTGTACTGATTTTGAAAATGTGTACTGATTTAATACTGTTGTAAATCCATAATGTGCTTGGAGCGGTCACTGAAGGCACAAATTGTTATTTTTACACTTCGATTTTTGTCCTACACTTTTCGTAAATATTTAACTAGTTTAATTGTATCGACTTTTATTCTTATAACTATTCCATAATTTGTCTTAATTCAGCAACCTAGACCTTTTTTCGGTATTTTTACTCCTGGATATATGTCACTTTTCTGCTGCTTTAGTTTCTGTATAATTAATTAAAAATGTTCTTAACTTTTATTTTAGAATAATAATAATATAATAATGTTTTATTACTTCATTTGGTTCTTAAGCTCTTTTGCACCGATTTATCATTCATCTAGACACTATTCATGAATTATTTGCTTCAAATGAGGAAGAAAATGCCACTTGTACTGATTTAGGCTCGGAAAAAATTGGTCACTTTAAGTAAGATATACATGCAACACGCGTGAGTTCGCGAGCTGCGCGGCAAACGTATTTAGATTCCATTCCCCAGCGACAGTTTTGTGGCAAACGCATATATTAGATCCCCAGTGAGTTTTGTGACAAAGTTTTGATCGAAATATCAAAGAATAACAAAGATTTAAGTCTGCAAGAAAAACATAAACTTTAATGTGGCTGTGATGACTTTCCCAAGTATAGTAGTTGTCAAAGAGATGCGGCTCTGGGAGTCGGTGTTTTGCAACCCTTTCACCTAAACTTAAATTAAACGGGAGTATTTTAAAGCATCATTGTAAATGAAAATGCGATGAGAGAAACATGCTAAAATGCAAATATTGAAGAAGCACTATGAGACAGCTTAAAAATATAGGTCTGATTAATCTTATCGATTATAAAATTCACACTGGTGGGCGTAATCTTGTGGAACTTCCATTATGAACGAATAAAATGAAAACTTTGTATTTCCCACAGTTTTAATATTTCAATACGACCCTGGTCACTATGTGATGTTTAGCCGTGAAAATGCAAAATTTTAATTTTATTTGTTCGTCATATTATCAATTAAATAGACGCTAATATGATCACATTAAGCGGGATATACTGTATTAGTTCATTCCATTAAATTTGTCTCGAAAATAAGTTCACTAATACGAGCAGTAATGTAATAACTGAACTGGTGAGTTGAGATTCAGAAACAATGATAATTATATATCCCATTGATGAAACTAAATTTTTTATCAATTTCTAAGAAACTTTTGAGGGTTATTATTTGAAGATTTTAATGGAATCCCCAATAAAATATAGTTGCGCATTTAAGCCGTTCGTTCGTTCAAGTGCTGATTTCGCGCGTGTGTGGGTATTTTTGGCTAATAAACCTCTTGAATTATTATAGCTTTAACTCCTTCCACAATCACAAGGGAGGAGGGAAACCCGGTGTCGGCATTAGCCTACTCTTAATGAAGAACACCTCCTTTCCGAAGTACGGAACGGTGAATTTGCGCCGTCTCCTCAAACCACACAAACGGAGCCGGGCGACCTTGGAAAAAAATCGTACTTGCGCAGGATTCGTGCTCGCTGCCTTTTCAAGCAGCCAGCGTCCTAACCATTACACCGTTCTAACCACAACACCGTCCTAACCACAACACCGTCCTAACCACAACACCGTCCTAACCACAACACCGTCCTAACGACTACACCACCGGCACCCCTAACTGATTTCGCGTTTTATAATTAGGGAATGAAGTCAAGTGTGTCCTGCGTCGATTCCATCTCATTTCTTATGGAAAAAGTATCTGAAATCGAAACATCATTGTGTAAGGATTTTTAATACTGTACTGTTAAAGTGAGTATAGAATTTTGAAACTGCTATACAATTTTTATTTTTGAGATACTGCAAAATGTTGAAAATGGAAATTAATTGGAGAGATCAGGCACGCAAAATTTAACTTACAATTAGGTACAATTTGTGCCAAATGTGAATATGTTGCAAGTGGTTGTTCTTCCTTCTAATCCTTTTTCGGCGTCACTGTGGCCGAATCCTTATGTCTGAAGCACGTAGTCAGTGCTTGCGGTAGATTGTTCTATCCCACAGTGATGGCCCGGATGTAATCAAGTACATTCCTCCTCAGACCATCCTTACCGACCTCCTTATTGTAGGATTGACAAATACTGAATGACATTGGTAGTTGTGCCGCTGACAAATACCTTCGTCTAAAGTTAGTGACCCGTTTGTGCTCTTCAGAGACAGGAACGCCTACTCACCGTGGCATTGTCATTTAAGTCGGTCTGGAAAGGATATAATAAATCAGATAGTGGTACTCAACAGAGCGTTTTCAAACATTTAGCAATTAAAAACGAAAAAAGGATACTTGAAATAAAAAGGAAAATCGCGGTTTCTTTCAGAAGTGTATTTAGGTGGATGGTTTCTTGAGTCTGATATAATCAAATGTTCAGTCAGGTTTTGAACATAGTTTTGTGCTTCATCGAAGATTGTTCTTTATTGTTACATTCACAGAAAGCGTCTTTCTATTGAGAGCGATTCACAACAATTGCGTCCAATCCGGCCCCTCATTTTAAACGACCTGTCGCAGTGTCTTATGGGTCTCCCTTTCCAACTCACCTTATCTAATTCCACCCTTGCGAAAGGGCATAAACTCGCAAGTGCTCTCCCCAACCTCCCTCACATCACCATCATGTTTTGCGATCTTTGCGTGATCTTCGATATTAGATCAAACCGGGCTTTTCATATTCTCACTTCCTCCGCAGTATTTTTCGTTTCTTCACATCTTTCATCGCCCGTCAGCTGAAGCCTTTTCTCCCATCTATTTCTTTTTCCCTCAAGTTTTCTTTCAAACACGTCTTTAATCGATCCGTTTCTCAGGTAATGTCCGACGTAGTACGTCTTCCTCTTTCTTTTCAGCTGCTAAATCATTCTGTTCACTTCTATTACTCTTCTTGTGTTTTTATCACGTTATCTTAAAAGAAAAAACGTGCTTTTGTGATCACTCTTTCAGTCTGTCTGTAGGCAACAATGTATTTGTCTTAAGAGATATGTGGAAAGTTCTTTTTGAAATAGATAGCGCTTATAAATCCATTAAGTTTCCACTGATTGAACTTCCAGGGTGGTTCGCAGAGTTTTCGCTAGATGGCTTCAAATTCGAAAAATTCAAAACTTTGAAATGGTATTGTAGCCAAACTACTGGGAATATTAGGAAAATTATTTTTGAATTAGGTCAATCTATGAATTTTCCTCCGATTTGATTTTCCATGTAGTCAATAGTTTTTCCGTTACATGGCTTCTATTTAGAAAAATTCAAAATTTTGAAGTGGTATTGTATCCAAAACTACTGATGCTAGAGGAGTGAAGTTTTCACTGATGGGAAAATTCTAATCAGGATCTATATTACAATGGTGCCGATTCTTCCCATAGGAGGAGGTAAACCAGAACCCTGAAAACTCTTAAGAAAACGTGCTTCCATCTCCTGCTTTAGCAAGGGTATCTTACTTGTTTACTTTCTCCTGTAGGTAGTATATAGAGAAAAGTATTCTAATCGTGAAAAACTTCAACTTTGGAGTTTTGTTGGAAATACACTTTTTAGGTGCCCTTGAGTTAAAAAAAGTGGTTTTCGGCATGGCTTCAGTCTGTGCGCAGTGCTAGGGCCTAAACGGTTTAATGAAATCGTATGATATCACGTATTTTATATATATGGACGGTTGTTACTAGCTGACTGACTGACTGATGAAAATCTCCTGCCCGAACCGCTGGGCATAGGATCCTGAAATTTTGCATGAAGCCTCTCACGATTCATGAGGAAATTCCCGAAACCCAAACTTTTTAGTTAAAATAGCAGAAAAATTTGGAATTCCCAAAAAACTTCTTTCGTTATAAATCGACAACGGTTTGGCGTAGCGTTTTGCGGCTTCTTTCGGTTCGGTAGAAGAAACAAGAAGGGGAAGTATACTCCATAAACGGAATTCACAGAGATTTCAAAGGCGTTCTTTACAGGAAATGCGTATAAAACGGTATAGAAAAATTGGGCGGATCTTGAATTTTTATCGCGGACTTTTTTATGGTTAATGTCGTCCTCTACCCGAATAAGTTTTTTAATCTGTACCTCACGGATCATATAAGAGCACGGGAGAGAAAAATATGGGGTTTTAATTGTTGTTTGCCAATGGAATAGTCGTAGCGATCGAAGTAAATAAAATATGTGGTGTTATGCTTGAAATATTCTCGGATGTTTATCTCCGAAATTATAAGTCGTGATTATGTGGTCCCGCGAACTTCTTTCTGATAAATATTGTCCTCCATCCGAATACATTTTTAATCGATACCTTACAGATCATATGAGAGCTTGGGAGAGAAAAATATGGAATTTAATTGTTGCTCGACGGTTGCCATTTAACGAGATACGATTATAAGTTTATCCAAGTATTTACGTAAAGCGAAAGTTCTCATTTAGGGATGCAGGTCAAAATCACAATTGAACGATAAATTTAAATAAGGATCACACCTACTTAATTTAATTAAAATCCGTCTGGCGGTTTAGGAGATGAGTCACGACAGAACGGACGGACGGACGAGACGTGCCCATAAGTCGTTCCGCTACTACCTCCTCGCTGGTAAAGAACGTCTAAAAATGAAAAAAAAACGCGTCGGTTACTCTACCCTTCTGTCTCGAACAGTTTGTTTTGTATTTTAAACCTAATATTTTAAAGTTGAGGTTGGAGGGGAAGAGAGCTGGCAGTTTAGGTTAAGGAGGGGAGGGTATTGCGCGCGCAAACCTTTTGGAAGGGTGACAGGAGTCGGGTGGGTAATGCGGGTGGGGAGGGGATGTAGGGGTGAGATGCCTACGTGATGCCTGATGTAGAGCAGCGGTTCCCAACCTTTTTCACTTCGCGAACCCCTTAAGCCAGCGGTTTCCAATGGTTACAAAGCCGCGTCCCCCTCACCTAAGAAAACTATCTTTGCGCCCACCTCTATACATTGTTCAAGTACATTTCATAAACAATACCTGATGAACATAAAATTACCATTAATAAAGCCACCTTAAGGAAAATATTAACGCAAACGTCACGTCCTAGCCAGTTGAGAGCTAGAATTCGGCTGCTGAATATTGCAGGTCTCAAAATTATGTTGGTTAAACGGACAGTAAATATATGAGAAATTCTTTGCGCCCCCCTCCCCCCATCGACCTACCCATTGCGCCCCCCGCAGTTTGGAAACCACTGCCTTGAGCTAACTTATTACTAGTCGCGAACCCCATGGATTAACCCTTTGTCTTCGCGAACTCCTTGAGTTGTAACAGTTTTGGCGGCGAAGTAAATTTTGTAAAAACATATCTTTTCGCACGCGTTCAATTCATGAAAAATAAAAAGTTTATATAGCACATTGTATTTAAACGTTCACAACAAAATCAAAATCTCTGATATTGTCATCAGTTTCTAGTTAGTACCCTGTAAAATTCAAATGTAATTGTTGAAGCATAAGAAAAATTGGAAATTAAACCATTAAACTACTTTGAATGAAATTAAAATATTGGTAAGAATTGTAGAACCAAGAAAGTGAAAAAGACGCCATTGCAAAATTTTTCTCGGGAACCCCTCAAATTTATTTCGTGACCCCCTAGGGCAGGGGTGGGCAAACTTTTTACGTGGCGGGCCGCATTAACAGTTGCAAATTCTTAGGCGGGCCGCATAAACAGACGAAAATGCTTCGGCGGGCCACGTTAGGGTGCACATCGTAAGTAATGTGAAGCAATGCGAGGGATCCTGTTAGTGAAAATCAATAATAAATAATATGTTATCCCCATAACATCACTGGAAAAGGTTTTCCGGCATAAATTTTAAGCTACAAATATGAAATTATCTCTATTTTATATTACGGTTCGCTTTCATAATGGCATCGCGGGCCACATGTGGCCCGCGGGCCGCATGTGGCCCGCGGGCCGCAGTTTGCCCACTCCTGCCATAGGGGCACACGAACCACCGGTTGGGAAACGCTGATGTAGAGCATACACGTTACCGATCTGAAACGGATAACAATTCGGACGAAAAGGAAAAAAATAGAAAACATTGTCTTTAAAGAGATTAAAGAAAGCATTCAGGCATGAATGAACATTTGAAAAGGCGAGGCCATCATGCGAAATTACTAGCAGAAGCAAAAGGGAGCGAGCGAGCGATGATCGAGGCGCGAAGGGATCGAAACCCAGTGGTGAATAATTAATAATACATAATTATATATGCTGAAATTAAGATACATACGTTCTTCAATAAACACATTTCAATTATTATTACGCCATGATATATTTTAAGAGTAACGCGTGCCGTGAATGAGATCATTATAGAGAAGAATCTATCTACGGACTAATTAGCACGTCCTGTGAAATACGGAAGCCATTTCTCCCTCAGGAACACCACACCTGCCGTCCATTCATGCCGGGTCTTCTTGCCTCATTCTTCTAATGAAAAATTCGGTTGTGACTAACTGTTTGGGCACGTTTGCATTACCATGTTTTACATTAAAAGCCCCAGAAGCAAACCCTTAATTGACAGAGAAATGAATGTGATATGAAACGTGTCATCTACTAAGAAAAAAGCCGAAAATGGGACTTGATATAATTTTCTGCTTTTAATATATGCCGAAAGGAGGGGGTTCAGGGGGGGGGGGTGGTAAACACGGGCAGCGGGAAAATTCGCCTCGCGGAGCGAGGGACGGGGTTTACGCGCGTGGTGCGTAGGGATCCCATAGTTTATGCCCAATAACATCAATAGACCCTCTAAAGAGGTGGACGATATAGTGCAACAATAAAGGGTAGTTTATTATAATCGATTTTCACAAAATGTCGATTTATTCAAAAATGTCTTTAACATTCACTCAGTTATAGAGCTTGGTGTCATTAACAATACTACATAAGCCATATTTCTCTAAAAATAACTATATAACGTCCAGCGACATTATAATATATAGTATTTTACGCCCAGCTACCGTTTAGCTCCTCCCAGTCCTCTGGCGTCATGTGACCAATGTCGTCCAAGTGATATTACTTTAGCGTTTATAATACTTGATATTTATGAGAGGTACAACTAACAAATTCCAATTTGGGAGGCTTGACTTTGTGGAAAGATTCCATAATGTAAATAACAAGATTGGAAAGGTGTACTCTATATCGGAGTACACAGTTTCCAAATGCGTTCTTTGAGATTTCACAATGCTCTCAATATTTTTCGCTTAGATGAGTATTTAACGAGAAACTAGCGAGGTACATTGTAAACTACATGTAGGTCTGTATGTAAAGTGGTCTTCATTGGTGTGCAATTTTTACCAAGATTGGAATCAGTTGACCAATTTTAGGAAAATTCCCCAATGCCAATTTTCATCAAAATACGTCCAGCGCTTCCCTAGTTGAAACAAAGGAACATTTAAGTCTTCATGTAAAGTGGTCGTAATTTTCCGATTTTGAACAAAATTGGATTCGGTCGACTAATTCTAGCAAAACTCCCCAATACCAAATTTTATTAAAATACGTTCAGCGGTTTCCGAGTTTTAACATGCTGACGGACGGAAACGACCCCTATATGCGTTCACTTCGTGCAAAGAACGCACAAAAACGAATGTCTAGTGGAAATTTACAACATTCGTGTTTATTTACATTAAGGTACAACTATTTCTTAAGTTCTATTTTTACATAAAAGATGTTATCAATATATTAATACTATTTGCGTGTGGAAAAAAATTTCCGCGATTTTGTTGTTTTTGTGGCAACACTGTTTCTTTTAGGCTCAATAAGTCGGCGATAGGCAGGAGTGGGAATGGAGTTTGGATGCAATAATGTATAAGAGAAAGTTTGTGAAATGTATACTGCACCGATATTTTACTTTGCCTGTCCATTTAATTTTCAGGATTCTTATCCTTTCTCATAAAGAATGACACGCGTGTTCTTATTTGAATCAGCGAATTAGTAACTCTTCTTAGCTGATATTCGCACATTCAACCATTTTGTGGCTAACTTATCACCTCGTTGAGATTTCTGTGGGTTATTTCTGATCCGTAAAAAGGAATTTCATTTGGCCGGCCCTGGTATCTTGTCGTTTTTTAAGAACTTACTAACATCGGCATCGGCAAAGGAACTTTAAGGATAAATGGAGTAGATTTTATTTCTTGAGTAGAGTAGATCTTTTTATAAATAGTTTTATTTACAGTAATGTGGAAGTTCTGGTCGAATGACGTGGTATAAATATCTAATTTTATCGTGATATTTTTATAAATATCATATGACATTTGATTATAAACACTCAGGAGATTTAAGATTTTGTTTCTTACTTTCAATAAGGTAACGGCCTTCGTGGAATGACATGATTCAAATTCTTTGGTACTTTATTGATTTTAGAAATTTCCTGAAAACAAATTTAATGGAATAGAAATAAAAGACTTATTGTAATTTCCACTACAAAGAGATTTAATCGACCGGTTGCGCCTATTATAGCATCATCAGGTAAAGGAAACTTTGTCGAGGATTTTATCTATACGGAGAAGGATGGAGGAAATGGGAGGGGGGTAGGAGAGGGTCAAACGACTAATAGGGAGAAGGAGGGATATCCCGGACTACAAAAGGTTTGAGGAGCGGGGGAGGAAGGGAGGAGGGCGGGGAAGTGGAGGGTTGAACACAAGATTCGTAATTAGATAATTGGAATTCGTTGACAGGAGTTACAAAAATTGCGTTGAAATTACAAAGTAACGAGGAATTAATTAAATTAGTTGTGGATAACAACAATAAGAGCAAGGGCGAGTGATTAGAAAAACAGATTCATTGGTAAGTTCAGAATCGTTTAGTAGCATCATGTATTCTCATTATCAATCTTATGTTATACCTTGCTCGCATTATTGTTATCCACAACCAGTTGAATTAATGCCATATTATTTGGTAATTTAAAAGCATTTTTTTAAACTGTCAACGAATTCCAGTTATCTCATTACGAATTTTGTATTCTGATCTTCACTTCTCCTCCCTCCTCCCCCGCTCCTCAAATCTTTCGTAGCCCGGGTTAAAGAACCCTCTCCTAACCCCTTATATTCCCTCCATCATTTACCTTATACACAGGGCGATTCCGAACCCTACCGGCAAAATTATAGGTGTAGTAGGGGGGTTCACCTAGAGCACGAAACGCCTTGTCCCAGATTCCAGAACCGCTTAACGTCCGAGATATGAGGTTTGGAAGTTGACGCCTCGAGCCTTGAGGTAGGCAACCCAGTCGTGTGGTGAGCTGATCGATTACTTCCTGCTCGTTTGACGGCCGATCTGTACCGCGAATTTTAGGATCAAACCCTGTCTCAGTTACTGGAAGATGTTCCTCTAAGGATCTACCAGCACATGTGGTTCCAGCATGATGGTGCCCCTGCCCATTTCAGCTTGGTGGCGCATAACCATCTGAATTTGAGGGACCGCAAGAAATGAATTGGGAATGGTGGTCCCTTGACTTGAATCCACTTGATTACTTTTTGTAGGAACATCTCAATATCTTACTGTACGACACAACTGTGGAACGCGAGGAAGATCTCGTCCCTCGATTTCAAGCTGCCTGTGATGAAATTAGGAACATGCCTGGTATCTTTGAACGTGTTCGGCAATCAATGTCACGTTGGTGCGCGTTGTGTTGTGAGTTTCGAGGACGCCATTTCGAGCAGCTTCTGTGATCGCTGAGCATGGTATAAGAATATTAAAAACCTGCATTACACAAAGAGCCAGTTACATTCACTCTTCCTTCTTGTATCTCACAGCAAAGGGACGCCAAAAATCGCATACATTTGACTCACCACACTACCGGGTTGCCTACCTCGAGGCGTGGGGCGTCAACTTCCAAACCTCATATTTCGGACGTTAAGCGGTTCCGAAAGCTGGGAGAAGGCATTTCGTGCTCTACGCAAAACCCCCCTACTACCTCTATAATTTTGTCGGTAGAGTTCAGAATCACCCCGTATACAACCCTCGACCAAAATCGGTCGAGTACATTTTTTTAGTGGAAATTTTATTTTATTTTTATTTCTATTATGGAATCTTTCCACAAAGTGGAGCCTTCCGAAGTGCAAATTTTATGAAACTAAATATGTATTTAAAAGTATAAATTAAGAATTTCGGTCCCTGTAATATGGCAGTCCTTATTGAATGGTATAACGTATAATCCAAATGCACACGTATGATCGTTTTCGCCGAATATTTTAATATGAGTGAAAATTTGCCGTTCTGATTGAGTTATGTGACTTGTTTTAAAAATCTTTTTTGTCCCTAAGATTCCTTTTGGTGGCACACTATTGCCGTGTTAGGAAAAGTTGGATGGGATTGAAAATACCAAATACACTTGAGAATTATCTTTATATGACTACGAGTTGCATACAGTGGTTAGGCATATGGGGCATTATAATACTCCATCGCATCTATAGCGAGCGAAATTCAAAGACATAGGGCATGTGGGCGGTTGGATAATGGACGAGTATACGGGACCGTAATCCTTAAACGGTTATTGACACTCTCAAGTATGTACAAAACGCTGAAAAGGATCCTTCCATGCGATAATCGTCATGAGTTTTCTACATCTCGGAAGGTTTCAGATTCCCCAAAGTCACTTAGTTTCATCTAAGGCCTTTCTCTTCAACTTCTCATAACCGTCCCTTCTTTTCAGAAATCCAATTTTCTTTCCCTCTTTCTACTTCTTCTTCGCCTCGTTCCTAGCATTCTGCCTTTCAAGGCTTCTTTCAACATCTCAAAATTTGACCCACGCATTTCTTCTGTCTCTCCCTTATCACTTTAATTAATCTCCTCCCTTATCCTACTGAATTTAAACTTCCAAATTTGTTACTTAAAATCCATATAATTTTTTCCAGCGTTAACCCTACCCACATCTCAAAAGCTTCTAATATAGTTTTTAGCGCTTTTTTCCTAAAGTAAATCCGCTCATGCAATCGGCTCATCTATTTGTCCGTGTACAAAATAACTCAAAAACGACCTAAGTTGCAAACGCCAAAATTCCATGATAGATAGTTTTGCGTTAGAGCTACATATCTTATAAATTTATTGGATCTAGGATTAGCTGCTGGGGAAGTAATCGGAAAAAATCACTAAAAAGCACGTGGTGCTACAAATGCAGGCAACCAACATCACAACTCCGATTCTTTACTCCGATGCAAAGATAGCAATCGGTGAAAAAAGTCCCGTATTTAATTTTCTCTCCAATTCTTCCCTAACTTGTTCCTCTTAGCCCACTTTTCACGCCCATATAATACTAAGCTCTTTATCAGAGTTTTTACTAGCCTCTTTTAATATCTTTATTCGGACACCCTGTCATCAACTCTCGTCATCTCATAATTGTCTCTTTTGCTTTTCTTATTTTCTGCTATTCTCAGTCAGAATAATACCTAAATAAAAAATCGGATGTGGCCACCACATGACTTTCTCCATACCTGTAATATTTCTAAAAATTCCAAATAGGTTACATAATAATAAATATTTTAAGAAATTGCGTGAAAATTTTAGACTTCACAAAGAATGGAAATAAAATCAAACCATAGCCTTCTGATATTGGATATAGCCACAAAGCTTCAACAATTAAGAAAATAAAAAGGAGCGTTACTAAGATGTAACTAAGCGTCAATTGTTAACAATAGGTGGCGTGGTCGTGACTCCTAAAAATATAATATATCTCTTAAACATTATATGGGAAAATGTTTCAAACAAAGGTTATATAAAATTAAACTTCCTACAACTTTTATTCCAATACATTTATATATATATATATATATATATATATATATATATATATATATAATATTAAAGCACATATTTCAAAATAACGGATAAGTGAAAAGAGTAAACACCCACTTCCGGTTGACCGATTTTTACCAAAAACTAATCAGTTCTTGTGACTCATAAAAATGTTAAATATAAAATTTCGCATTGACCTGATTAATAGTTTTAATTTCATACTAATAATACACACATATATGCTAAACAATATTACCATATTTTAACCGAATCAACCAAACAGGGGTTCAATTACAATTAAAATTCTTTCAGTATTTAAGGATTTGGAAGGAATTGTCAGAATGGATCTCCATTAAATTTTGTATATAAGATTTTTACAACATACCATAATAAAATCAACATGTTTAAAGCGGAGCTAAAGAACAGAGCTACCACAGTAAAAAGCTAAATTATATTTCTTTTGCACGTATTTCTAGAGAACTGAATTAATGAATTTGAAACAAATGTTATATTTAATCTTCATATAAATAAATAATCAAAATATCATATTTCAACCGGGTCAACTAAACAGGGCTACCACAACATCAAGGTTAGAATTTTTCTGTAACTATGAATTTGGAAGGTATTTCAAAGAAATTTCGTTTGTAAGGCGAGTAAAGAATGACAAAACGAGATGAATACGTGTAGAACAGAACAGAACAACAATATAAGGAAAGATAATTTTCTGATTTCATAGAAAATACATTAGTATACGATTATACTACGGCGAATTTGACGAAAAGCACTTCTGTACCACGAAAAACCTGTGTACACCCCTATTTGTTATATATTAAAATTGTGCTGAAAGGAAAGTAGGCGAATTAGTTCTTTCCAGAACTACTTTTTATATTTATTGAAAAGTCCTCAAAGATAAAAACAACTGAGCATGAAAATATTGTACGAGTAGATAATAAATGTGCAATTATAATTTTTGTTCATGGATAAAATTATATAAAAATAAAATCTGAGAGATTTAGTGGGATTCTTGACAATGCTTTATTTTACTCAATTTCTATAATTGCGAACCGCAATGAATTTTTAAAGCGGATATCACTTAATCGGCTTTGGTGTTTATTTTTGATAAAATTCATTTTTTAAAAGAATTGCTCTCGCGTATAAGTACTCCCATACAAACATGTCCCTTTACTTTCATTATACTCGTATATCCGGGAAATTTTGGTGTCGCATACATAAATCAAATTAAAAAGCGGCGACTTTAAAAGGGTGGTTTCTAGTCCAGCATTACCCTTAGGATATATTAATTCTAATTCCTGAAGGAGGTTGTTAACATCTGTATAGAGTGGATTTGAAAATATCGTAAAATATTTTTCATGATTTCTCGAGTCCCTGAATCGAGTTTGAAATTCTTCTTTGAGCAGTTGATCTCAACCGAATATTTCATCGAGCAATTAGGATTTTCTTTTCTTTTAGTTTTGGAAAAAAATTGCTGAGCTCATAAATTCAATTTTAATTAAAACGATTTTATTGCATTAAAAATTGAATTGAGTAGTTTATTCTTCTTTGTAATTTCAAGTTGACATCATTAATACCAAGTATTTTTCTAAATCGGCCGTCCAATTATTATCTCCAAATTCTGTCAATGGCTTCCCTTTGATCTGTAGAAACATTTTTACTTCCTCTTTCAAACCATAAACTCCTTTAAGCATCTTTACAAAGCTTAGCCAGCGTTAGCTATTATAATAAATCAAGTCACTGCGCTTAGATCCAATTTCTTTCAATAGCGATCTGAACAGCTGATAGCTCAAAATTTACCAACTTCACTACTACCTTAATTACCTTAGTAATTCTTAAAGACTTCGCACTTAAGTTCTCTCGATGTAATGAACAGTGAAATTGTATCAATTCACGTCTAGTCAGGTCTTAAACTCATTGGCTTACTTTTTGAGTAACAATGTTGTCAAACCCGACTTCTTTCCAACCGCATAATCTTTCTAATGGTGGACTAAAATTTAAATAATTTTTTGGTTACTTCGTATAAATCAGAACTAGCGGTTGTGCATTTCGTTGCCACCATATTTCCTAACTCCTCAGTAATTTCGAATATCTACATCCCGAACAAAGAAGATAAATTGGGCTACGTCACAAACATTGGTAGTCTCATCACGTCACTTAGAGTATCATTTGAAATTTAGTGATTTAGTGTTTCTTCTGTGTTTTTGACATACCATTTACCCTTATAGCACTAGTGAACCTCGAGAGGCTTACTTTTGAAATAATACATTTTTCTGGGGGAATACTCTATCAGAAACTGATTCAAGGCACTACTTCGCCATCCCACCATCATTCGTGTTGCTACAATTTTTCTGAATAAATAAAACGTTTGCATCAGAGGTAGCTTTTTAAAGGTACTTCTGTTGCCATTGCAAACGTTTTTTTATTTCTTTATCGTAACTATTCGCGACCCTTCCGTTATTTCAATGTACTTGAAGACATACGAAGCTTTATAATGTCTTTTTATATTGTATTCATTTGAAACACTCAAAAATTAATTAAAAATTATCACACAACTGTGTTTTTAACTTTGGTAAAAAGTAGGGATGGGACATTCGATTTCTCGAATCTCGCGAATCTTGAAAAAGATTCGAGATTCGAAGACTCGAATCTTCGCGCTTTTTTCGTCATTCGAATCTTTCGAATCCTAACCTAAAAAACCGTTAAACATTTTAACTCAAAACTTTGGAAAGATTAGTTTTATTGACGTCCAATTGAAGCGTTCATTAAAAAAGAACACAATTGTTGCAATTTCAGTGGTACCCGGATCACCAATATCACCTCGTGGCGACCCAGAGCGAGTTCGAATGCTAGTTTTCTTAAATAAAAATCTCCATTGAAGATTTCTGCTCTTTTAGATTGTCCTAAAAGTGTTCAGTACTTTTATGAACTCTTAAAATAAACAAGTTTTTGATTTTTCTTAATTTTCTGAAGAGAATTTAGTGTTCCATGTTTAGTGTTTATCTATGTTAACTCTTGAAATAATCCTCCCCCTCTACACTTGCTTTGATTTAAAAAGGTTTTGGAAAAATGTAAATAATTTAACTGATACTCAAATATTTTTGTCAAACTATGTTGAGAAAATGAACCTCAAGATTCAAGAGTTTTAATTATGTACTTCATTAACAAAATTTCATTTGTATCTTCTTAATAAATATAGGTGTATTTTTAAAAACTGTATTCTTAAATTTATTTTTCATTAAACGCAGATTTCAAATTTTGCTTTAATTAAAAACTGTTAATTTTAAGTAAAAGTTTTTTCTTTTTTCTTCTTATTATTATTCCTATATGAAGGATTCGAGAGATTCGTGAGATTCGAGGGATTTGAGAACCTTTTCGGATTCGGGTTCAGATTCGAGAAAATTTTGGATTCGTCCCACCTCCAGTAAAAAGTATTAAATTCTCCATTTTTCGTCTTTACTCCTGAATTAATCCTGAATAGTAGGTTGGTAAATAGGTTGCATTTTAATACAGCACTAGATTAGACAGGATTTACACTAGTGCAGTTGTAGGTCGAATGGAGTCTGGTAGTAATTAATTGGCAAATATACATTGTTGAGGAGAGAGAGAAAGAATATAAAAGACAAAAAGAGAGGAAAGATGCACGCATGATGCGTGCATACATGCAAGGCAGGGACGTTCCTTACGGTTTACGTAATTATGTCAAAAAAGATAAATATTAATAGTTTGATATAATGTCTAAGTACTACAAAAAATATATCGAAAGTGATACAAAAAAATATTAAATTTTTGATTTACCGATTTATTTTCTAATCAGTTGTGGTTAATAAAACGAGAGAAATTGTTTAAAACATATCTAACTTGAATTGAGTAGTACATGTTGTGTAGTAGTAGTAGTAATATCACATTTAAAATTCACGCTCAACCCTACCTCGTATATTATCCATTTCGTTTCGCTTACAAACGCTCTGTGTATACATGAGAAATATAATCGTATTTAAATTCATTTCTTCGTAGTAGATAATCCATTTCCTAGACATCTAAAAATAAACTCGAAAAGTATGTCCAAGAAAAATTATATTCTCCAGGGCTCCTTGGCCGCGCAGACAAAGACGGAGGATTGCTTTAAACGTTCCTGTTAGGGACCTCAACGTCAAAATCTGTTACTCGAAGTAGCAAATGAAAAAGCCGCTACAACACAGTGGCGGCGAAAATTGTGTTATGTGGTCGCTAAAAAGATCCCCGTGGGGCGTATGCCTCGCTAAATTGCCTTACACCACGATCCTGTTTATATTATGGAAATCTTTGTAATAAAACTTTAAACCAATTTCTTTGTGGTAGGGATTACTAAACTCGTGCTAATATGTTTACTACTAATATGTTTAATATCAAAACGCAATTAAAATGTCTTACACGAGCGAAATTGGCAAATTTTGCTCCCTACATTGGTAGTTTACAAAAACTTTGAAACCTCAGGCAGTGATCTCTGATTATATCCTTATAGCAGCAGTTTGCGAATTGATATCAAGAGCAGTCTATTCAAATTGTCTACAGCTTTGGGCATTAAAAATGTGGTAGTATTTTGTCTGTAAATATAAAAGTATTCTTGTAATATAAAAATTTAATTTTTACTGTTAAAATATAATTAAAATTGTAGTGAAAGTTATTGCCCTCAACTGTTTTATTTTCACCATTTATTATACCTTTGGTGTAGCTCTTTGTCCAAAAATCCCCTAGCTTAATGGGCAGTAGGAAATTAACCTACTTCATTTTTATTAGCAGACAGGGCCATCAAGCAAAGTTTTAATTACATATAGCAACGATGTAGAACTTGCCTAAGTAATTAAAAAAAGCGGAGAAGTTTTTTTCCGGACAAGTAGCCTTATTTATCCATTCGACATATAATGTAAAAGGAGTAGGAGTAATTGTGCTCTTCCACTTAACTGTCACTCCAATCTTTCAACAAAAAGATCTTTTAAGCGGAAAAACGTAACTAAATCTTTCATGCAGATACCCTTCAATAAAATTCAAACGCGGCCTTTCTCGTTAAAAACAGAAATATTTTAATTTAAATACATAAGATAATATTCATGCTTAATAACTTCAGTGTAGTTAATATTTACGTTCTTATAGTAGGAAAGCTATTATATATCTTAAACTTGAGTTAATTTTTTTCTCTGCGACGGCCATTCTAATTCAAAGTAATTTTTCCTAAATTATACCAATTATGGTTCTTTTTTCCAAAAGAATAACTTGGCGTATACCTAAATATCATCGTTTTGAGCTTGGATAATAACATAGGAAAACGCAATATTATCACCGAATTTCAAATATGCTCGCGATTTTTTAATAGTAAAATGGTAAAATGAACCGAAATTCTATTAAAATTTCTACGAATGTAAAACACCCGATTAGAACTTATTGAATCGATGTTTCCAGAAGTCTTTCGCATGACCTTCAATTAATTTCCAACGTGCTGCGCAACACCATGCTCGGTGAAACCTGTCTTTCGAGGACCTGGCTTCATATTCACCGCTGATAAAAAAAATCGTCGTTAAAATTCCGCATGGGAAGTTCATATAAGCCCAAACCTGTAGCTTCAAACGTGATTGTACTACAGATCAGTGCGTATGCGGGTGGCTGTGTACAAAATTCTCCAAGCGGAGACTGCGATCTTGCGGTTTTAGTTGAAATATATAAGGTACATTTAAATGCAAATATTTCTGATGAAAGTTTTAAGCGACAGTGAAATCTTCTGCTACGATAGTGGTCGACTTTATTAAATAATACGCTTTGAATTTCACAACTGGCATTCGCTAAGTTCTTTTGTAGAATAGAAAAAAATGGAAGTAGAATTCATTATTCATTAGGAATTCAATAAGGTCTCACTGCCTCGATAGCAATATTACCTCAGACAAGACACTAATCAATTGGTGATGACTACGCAGTAGGTTTTTAATATTCCAGGGAGCTGCCAAGTGAGGGAAAAAGCAATTACGACTATAAACGAAAGACTTTAATGGAACAACTTTAACTTTTTGAGATTATATGCGTAATGTGAGAAGTAGTTACTTCAGCCGCGCCAACATAATTAAAGCGTGAATAAAATGCCATAGACCAGCCATAACGCTGTCGTCGCACATCAGCTTATGGCGTCCAAAATTAAAATTTTTTAGTGTACATCAGGGCCGCGCAAACCCGGGGTGCAAGGGGTGCACGGCACCCGGGCGCCAACCCATTAGGGGCGTCTTCCCATCAAGGTATTTGATCTATATGTTATTGGAACAAGAGTCATACGTATTGAATGGGCGATGCATTTCGTCCTCGCATTTCGAACATTTTAGCACCTATGTGTGAAAGTAGGAAGGGAATGAAAATATTTCAGGAAAAATTTACCTTTGAATCCCTACGATTCGCATTGTTCTACGCATCTCTCGGAAAAGGGCGCGATGAAGGCGTTTGAAAATTTTAGTCTCGTGTGCGGCAGGGGGTGGGTGCTCTATATCCCCTACAATTATTGGTTTCCACGGAAGCCTGCCCTTCTAATTGCTATCTCCGCTCTAGCGAAGACCAGCATCTCGTGGCGGTATTTCTTTCGCTACTGGCCGTCACCAGCAATGGCTTGTCTAGAAATTCGTAAAGAGAGGGTTTAAAATTCACAACTAAATTTCAAAAAAGTTTCAAGGAAGCCCATAGAGAATGGAAAAATTAAAAGTGAAAGAGAGATATGCGAGGTGCGCAATACCACAGCCAATTGTTAGTTCTTCTTTGCTCGCGATTTCATGAAAACGGCCAAGGTTTAGGGACCAGTCCTTTCTTTCCGCACCGCGTAGATTAGAACCTACCTCTACCCTGTACAGAAAACAACGACGCACGTACGATTGGAGTGGTGAAAAAGTAATTGTACATTAAAATAAGTAATTCTTGGTCGCTGTTTAATATATATGGGAAAATTTAATCACCGAACTTAAAGTTAACCAGAGAAAAAGAAAAATACTTTGGCTCATCGTAAGGATATTAATTCCCTCACCCCTAAATATGCCACTGTTCACCACTAATTCTTTCGTTGTAAGAATACAAAATGTATCGTCTCGCTTTTGTATTTCTCCCCTAACCAGTTATGGAAATCTCAATTGTGTTTTTAAATCGGCTTGTTAGAGGATCGTTTCCAAAGACTTGCCTTCATTATTCCTCCGCCTTCCTGCAATAACATTTATATTCTTATGGGAACTGCCCTAAAATCAGTTTTATTTGCCCTTCCATTGGAGGAATATCTGGTGTGCTTGACGGAAAGTCAGAAGAAAGGAAGATTCTATCCTTCGCATAGAGGAAATTCTGTGAAAAATAATTGCTTTTCTTGGAAGCTGAATAGATCTACTTACTCTCACACACAAGTAATGCGCACAATCCGGAACCTCAGAGCTGTTTATTTTTCTTTAGTGAAGTTAGGAGGGTTTCATCAGGGCTGTCGCGTGAGGCGAGTTTGAGAAGCAACTATCTCAGGTGGCACATGATTTTTTCATGCTTTCTGATCATAAATCGCGCATTTTTTACATCTCAATTTTGGCTATTGAAATTAAATAATTTAAATTCATTTCCTCAATAGTGGTTTGTTACAACATATTATCTCGATTATATAGTGAGTAAAATTTAAAAGGATGGTACTTGAATATTTTAAATGGAATCTGTATGTTAAAAAGTGTCATTCGGACTATAGATTTAATGACGTTTTAGTAACTGCGAAAGAAATTGCGGAAAATTTTCCGATATTCTATCGAGTCGACCTCGAAAGAAAAAAAAGTAAATTTGAGGACAAACCCTAGGACGAGACAATGCAGGATGCTAAACAAAATTACAAAATTAATTTTTACTTTGTCATATTGGATGCAACTGTTGAATCCTTGCAAGAAAGATTCGAATTATTAGAAAGCATTAGTGCTGCATTTAATTCTTTGGGCAAAATAAAAGATTTTCGTGCAGTTAGTAGAAACGGAGAAAAAGAAGTGCAGTACGGATCTGCATTCTAAATTATCTGATAATATTAGGAAATAATGTGATATGAAGGCCCTTGATATTTGTTATTAGCTCGATATAACTCAAGAGTTATTTAAAACCATGAATGTCAGTTTGTTATGTTCTGGATTATATTTTCATCAATAATTTATTAGGCACGTCCCATCATTGCGATTTATCTTCGGATTCTTTTAATCCCGTCCGACATCGATCAAATTTTCAGAATTTACTAAATATGTTCGAATAAAATAATTTTTTGGCTGCAGAGCCTGTGACTACGAAGTTTCGATTCCATGAACCTTCCCTTTCTCCATTTGATTAGCGAATCAACGTTTTCGATTGCTTTCAAGCATGCAGCGAAATGGTTGCAACGCGTTTAACACTCCGGGATTCTAGGAACGCCAAACACCCAAGAATGAATTAAAATAACATGATATTTCATGAATTCTTGCCTAAAATCGTCTTTCTTTACTGTAAATTTAAATAGCTGCCCATCATGAAAGTGCTCTTAAGAAGAAGTAGTAAAGCTGACCATATCGTTCGATTGGCACTGTAATGGAAAGCTATAAGTTAACAAACGTAGCGAAATTAAACAATTTGTTTGAATCAAACAAAACATTATTGATTAATAATTATTAAATTGGAAACAACGCTCCAGAACCCGGACAAAGAACAATTAATTTCGTTAGTGTTCATGTAGGGAAAGGGCCGGTATTTTCCCATAGAATCTTGTGGTTAATGCAATTCATCATCATCATAGGTAGTCTCTCCGTACACAGGTCCGTGATTATTCATGGTTAAACCTGGTTTTCCATATACTCCTATTTTCCGTTGTCCTCTTCATATCTCTCTTTCCCTTTCAAATCGTCTATCAGCTGAAACCTTTTCCTACCTATTTCCCCTTTTCCATCTAGTTTTCCTTCTAACACGTCTTTAATCATACTCTCTCTCTCCTCAGGTAATGTCCAACCGTTTGCCTCCCTCTTTCTAATAGTCTGTATAATCATTCGCTTCTCTCCTACTCTTCGTAGCACTTCATCGTTTTTCATCCTATCTGTCCATTTTATCTTCAGCATTCTCCTCCAAGTCCACATTTCAAAGCTTTCCAAATATTTGATTTCATTTTTCCTTAGCGTCCATGTTTCTGCCCCGTACAAAGCTATACTCAATACATTGCATTTTATAAACTTCTTGCGGGTATCTCCCCTTATATTCCCCGTAAGTAGGTGTTTCTTTCTTCTGAAAGCCGCTTTTGCTTTTCCTATTCTAGCCCTGATCTCATCCGTGCATTTTGCTTCTTTTGTTGTGATGCTTCCAAGGTTATAGTCTGAAACTTGTTCTAAAGGCTTTCCTCCAATACTTATGTTCAGATTCTCTTCTTTGCCCGATATTCGAATGACCTTGGATTTTTCTGTATTTATTTCCATACCTTATTTTGTACCTGTTATTACTAGTCTGTTTATCAATTTCTGGAGTTCCTCTTCCTTTCTTGCTAGAAGTACTTGATCATCCGCGTATTTTACAGTTCTTATAATCCTTCCTTCAATTTTAAAATCTCCTGTGCCTTCTAACGTTTCTTGCATTAGACTTTCTCCATATATATTTATTGGGTCGGCGATAGGCAGCAGCCCTGCCTTATTCCTCTACCGATATTTACTCCGCAGGTGTTCGCATTCTCCAACCTGACCTTTACAACTTGATTCACATATAGATTCCTGATCACTCCCCTGTCTTTCCAGTCTACACCTATATTCTTTAATATCAACATTGCCCTTTCTGATATGATTCTAACTACCCCTATAGCATCTCTAGTTCCTCGTTCTTTTCTGAAACCGAATTGATCTTCCCCTAGCTTTTCTTCTACCTTTTTCTCCAGCCTTTTATTAAGAATCCTCGTGATGATATTCGAAGTGTGTGACAGAAGGCTTATCGTTCTGTAATTTTTACATTGCATTGCCTTTGGCTTCTTTTTTAGAGGGATCATTGTTACTTCTAGGAAATCCCGAGGCCACTCTCCCGTGTCGTAAATCGTATTAATTAATTTCGTGATCGCTTTTAGTCCTTCTGCTCCCATGACTTTAAGTACCTCAGCTGGTATTCCATCGCTGCCTGTGGCTTTCCCTTTCTTTAGTTCCACATATATTCCCTAGTCAAAGCCTATCAATGAATTCGTGGAACCTGTCGTTAGACAGAACACTAGAATGAATGAATTTAAGTTCATCTATAGGGTGGTTTCATGAATTTTTATATATTTTTTATTTTGACCTATTACTTAATTAATGCATACCCGTCATTTTTGAGGGGCAATTAAACTAGTATATGATATAAAACTTCTAAAAATTCTACAAACCCAAAATTTGGCAGGATGACAGGTCATTGAATACAATTAACGGTAAAAATCGAAAATTCTAAAAATTTTAATTTTTGGAGGGTTATTTTTGACTCCATTTTTCTATTTCAGTACCCCATAAGGAAAACATGGAAATCTGCGCAGGGCTTTACAAAATAGCATTTTAAAATAAGTTAACATTTATATAGAAACTCTAAATTAAAATAGTATAGATGAGAAAATGAGATTTATTATTTTTCAAGACGAAATTCAAATCTGTGTCGAATTGACGTAGACATTTGTTTTTAATCGGAAAAAGATATTTTCAACAATGAAAAATATCAACTATCATGGCAACGAGTCCAATGCTTTTAAATGACAATTGGTAATCTGTATTGTAATATCATCGGATTCATTCTTTTTAATAGGGAATTGATAGGCTACTTATAATCCCCTTGATTTCAGTCATCGACCTATAGGTTCATATGGTGACGTCATAATTTTAAAATACGATTTATTGTATTAAATGAAAATACATTACTTCCTTTAATTATGGGGATTAATGAACTATAAATTATAATACCTTTGATTTATTAATAATATCCGTGTTTACATAGATGAAATCATGTTAATAGATGATGTTACAAAAAAATTTCGGAAAAACCGTTTTACCCGCAAAAAAATTACGTTTTTCCGTTTCCTGAGCATCAATAGAATGGTAAAATAGAAAAGCGATATCTCAATCAAAGTCTTCCGGATAAATACACCTGGCTAGTTTACTCTCCAATAAAGAAAGGTACCTATTTATAGGAGAGGTTCGGAAGGGACCATTGGTCAGCGTGATAACGACGCAAAGAGGGACACAACACTACCTCCCTTTAACGATGTTGTCGAAGATTTATTTTTTCGGAGGTTTTTTCGAAGAATTTATTTTCGAAGAATCGTTTTCGAAAAGTTGTAACTTACGCATAAAATGGAACTGGTGGCTTGAAGGTTGGAGCGTGAGTATAGATTGAAACGGGTAGAGGAAGGTTCATCCACAGGTCGTTGCGCTCGAGGACAATGAAACATATCGATTTAGCAAGGATTCTCTCTCCTAACCTGATGCAACCTTGCAAGTTTAGTAAAATTACATTCGAAGAATGCGGCACCAAATGGTTTTAGTGAAAATGAAACGGCGGCGTGAGGCGAATGGAAAAACCGTCTTGTAACCTTCGTATGCTCTGGGGTCTCCAAAACCGCGGTCTAATAGTTTGTCAAATGATGCATCGCAAACGTATAGTCTCTCGAGTTTTCCCGCACTTCTTGCATTTAAAAAATAAGCTAGGCGTATCCTGAATAATTTTTATATTTGGCGGACAATTTAAAGGTGTATAAGCTGAGTAATAACACTTGGAATCAATATTTTTCACTTAGTTTGCCATATCAAAGCCCATTTGATTCCTGCCTAGTTAAAAGGGTGTGCTCCCTTTTACGGTTAACTGCAGAATGACATTTATTTTTCCCCATTTTCAGTGGCAGTAACTGAAATTTTATCAAGGAAATAACAATAAATATTTTTTAAAGTATAAGTACTCTTGAGCTATACTCAATGATGAGATTGTTTGAGACAATTTAGCCTACTTTCCAGAATGGAAATAGACTTATAGTTTCGTCGTTGTGTCTGTCTGTCCGTCCCCTTATTAACTTTTGAACCAATAGACCGATTTTCATGACACTTAGTGGAAATCTCTTGTTACTGAGGCCGAGCTCCCGAGGATAGTTTTTGTTGCGAAGATTTGAAGTCCCGGGATCGATTCCAGGAACTATCCTTCCCATTTGATTTACATGGGAAATCTGAAATCCATCGTGCTGGGTAATTTTCTCTTGCACATTAAAATATCTTAGAATAATATCGGAGCGGGATTTGTATTATTCTCTGAGAAAAGGAATGGAGATTCTAATTTTTATCTTGGAATTTTGCTTATCGAACGTATTTCTTCGAATTTCACGTAATATTGGCGTTTTTGCAGTTCTTATCACCCATTACGAGAGTGTTGCCATCGCAATGACTATTGTTGGACCCGGATTCAGTATAGTCTAGTACATAAACTCGTTATTTTTACCATGCAAATACGTGTGATCCACTTAGTTTTCCCTTCGAATGTATTTCTAATATTTTATAACGCTAAATTATGAAATTTGGGAACACTAAAAGCAACCCATCCGCAATGAATTTAAATCTATTAAATCCAATGTAAGTATTAAATAAATAATTATGTGGAAAGTAGACATAAGTTCCGTTTGGATCATCTTGTTATTATTGAAATTACAGAGAAGTGCTGCAATAGCTTTAATGCTAAACATAACATTTCGCTCAGTGCCTTCTGCATATTTTCAATAATGATTAAAAAACCAAGAACATGTCCCTTTTATTTAGATTTCTGGGGAAATAAAACTTACTTGTTATACCGCCAAATGGAAACGTTTTACTTCAGAGATACAAAAAAGAATAGAGAAAATGCAGTCAGTTTTTTGCGTTTAAAATTGAAAAACGAGTTTTAATTTCTATTGGATATTTACAAAGTAATTGATTAGAACGTTAATTTTAGCAAGTCGTGTAACTCCAATATTAAGCTGTTATTACACCTTTAAAATTTATTTTTACATAATGAAGGTGACATTTGAGTAGCTTACAATGAGTTTGTGTCAGCAATTTCATTTTGCTCATGGCATAAATTTGAAGTTTGACATAATGTAAGGAGTTGTTAATTTCTTAATGTAACCATAACGAAGGAAAGCCTGTAGGTATGTCACCTGGCTAGGAAGTGATTCTCCAGTATCGGATTTAATGAAAGCGTGGCAATAACTCCATAAAGGAGTTTGTAACTAACTTGAACAACAAAGTTGGTCATTTCAGACAGCATATAAAGTGAGTTTTAGGTAAGTCGTGTGTAAATTTAGTTTATTGATGACTTCTAACACTATTTTTTTGAGTCCCCGCTAATTTAGTTTTTATGATAGGATTTGTTGCGCGTTGTTTCAGAGGAGAAGACAGTAATATACATAAACGCACGATCATGTATCTCTAGGCATACAAGTTTCAATGAATTATGAACAAGGCTGTGATCTTCTTAATGAAATGGGATTGGAGAGAGAAGTCGAGTGAGAGATGAATGAAGTGAAAGATGCGAGGAGAGGGTAGAGGGAAGAGGGAAAAGGGAGATGGTGCGTAGGCAATCAGAAGTTTTGGCCTCGTATGTAATAGAAATCGCCTTGAAGATAATGTTAATATTTATAATATTCATCGTTGTTTTCAAATGCTACGTTGCTCACAAAATTGTAAATTATGACGATAAATTTCAAACGACAAGATCGCTTTTTTAAATTATAATTATTTTAAAAAGCCGTCAACGGAATCATAAATAAACTGTTCATTTGCTTTGTCTTGCAAGAATGTTTCGATATGCGGCCTAATGCAGTGTTTCTCAGACAATGGGACGCGAAGGCCGTCTAGGAGGGACGCGAAGTTTAGAAAATAATTATTATAAAGCCTTTTCTCAACAAAATTTTTGTTATATTTAATGTCCTCAAAAATTTCTATCGATGATTAATATGAAACAAATGCATTAGGTAATATGTATTTTCAACAATAGCGATAAAATAATTTTAAAATTTTTAAGGCATATATTCACATGATAAATTAAATTACATCAAAAGCAAAAACAAAGGAAGTAACGTACGCATTTGAAATATTTATGATGACGAATTTTATTTGGAAGATAATAAAAAATTTCTATGCTACCAAAGAGAGACTTGCATCATGTCCGACTTGGTGGATGACGGATATGTCAAGGGCAGAGAACGCATGAGATTGACCTTCTACTATTTTTGCTGTGCACCATAACTTAAGTAATCTTTATTCAATAGTCTTCCGGCAGATTCCTCGCCAGACCTCGACTCGTCTTCGCGTGCTCCGAACTTAGTGAAGTTAACGTCGAATTTGAATTACTAACTAGACCCACTCTTGATAACTCTTTCTTCATCTGAAAATATTCATCTTCGTGCTGTCTTTATCTTACAATTAGCCAGGTTTGCGGCTGTATGAATATTTTCATCAAAATTAATATTGGATTAATTTGTAACGGTTACTGTTACCTTCAGCAATTCATCGAATCATTGATTGAAATAGTTAAACAAGTGAGGGAAGAATTGCAGAGCAAATTATGTAAAGCACTTTTTTTCACCGACTGCTATCTTCCCATCGGAGTAAAGAACCACAGATGTGACGTGTAGTTGGTTGCCTACGTTTATAGCTGCATGTACTTTTAAATAATTTTTTCGATTGCTCCCAGCAGCTGATCCTAGATCCACCACATGTATGTAACCCTAACGTACATAGAACTATCTATCCTGAAAATTTGGCTTCTCCAGGAAACAGGATATTGCCCGCGCAGACGGACGGACGAACAGACAAACCGAATGCGTAAGCGATTTTATATAAAAACAAGTAAGATACTCTTGCTGAAGTAAGAGGTGGAAGCACGTTTTATTACAAATTTTCAGGTTTCTGGCTCGCCTTTCTCTTTTTGGGGAGGAGACAGTTCACGCCATTAGTGTATACCCTTACTATGGGCGAAAACATCACTCCTGTAGCTTCAGTAGTTTGGCTGCAATACCATTCAAAAGTTGTGAATTTTCCGAATTTGGAGCCACCTAACAGAAAATAGTGCAGGGTAGAGCAGGTGGAACAGTACAGGTATCTTGGTACGTTGTTGACAGAGGACTGGAAATGTGAGAAGGAAATTAAGATGAGAATAGGTTTGGCAAAGGAAGCGTTCCATAGAAAAAGGAAGCAATTTAACAGCAAGATGGATTTGGGATTGAGGAAGAGATTGGTCAAGTGTTATGTTTGGAGTGTGATGCTATATGGGTCGGAGACATGGACATTGAAGAAGAGAGACAGGGAGGGGGTGGAGGCATTTGAAATGTGGGTGTGGAGGAGGATGCTGAAGGTTAAATGGACTGATAGGATTACAAATGTGGAAGTGCTAAGAAGAAGAGGAAAGGAGTTTGATGGACACTATAGTGACTAGGAAAAAAGAAATGGATAGGACATGTTTTGAGAAGAGAGGGATTACTGAAGGATGTTATCGAAGGAACGGTGGAGGGAAGAAAGAAAAGAGGAAGAAGAAGAATTAAAATGTTGGATATTCTAAGTGAGGGAGGAGGGTATGGGGAGATGAAGAGAAGGGCACAGGATAGATAAAGGTGGAGGAGCACCTGAACCTGCAGATATGCAGAACACTATTTAACAGAAAATATAGGAACTGCTTGGAAAATCCAAACATTGGATAATTCATTGATCGATCAGAGCTATCTAGTCCAGGAAGGACTTTCGAAATATTCTAGTAGTTTGGCTACAATGCCATTTCAAAGTTTCGAATTTGAAGCCACCTAG
Source organism: Tanypteryx hageni (assembly GCA_028673005.1). Classification (NCBI taxonomy): domain Eukaryota; kingdom Metazoa; phylum Arthropoda; class Insecta; order Odonata; family Petaluridae; genus Tanypteryx; species Tanypteryx hageni. The sequence goes on from CM054116.1 coordinate 114,168,197, forward strand.
CAGAAAATCTATGAACTATCGCGAAAATTCAATCAGTGGAAACTTGATGGATTGACAGGAACTATCTAATTCAAAAGGAATTTTTTAAATGTCTTTAGCTACAAAACCATTTCAAAATTTCCGATTTTGGAGCCACCTAGCGGAAAATCTATGATCTACTCGGAAAATCCACTCAATCTAAAATACATATGCAGATCAATAAATGCTATCTAACTCAAAAAGACTTTTTCAAATATCTATTAAAACAAAAAAGTTGATTGTCCACAGACGGAGGGACAGACGGACGGGCAGATAGAGTGATCACATAAGCACGTTTTTTTTTTAAAGAAACCGTCCTAAAAACGCTAAAAATATTGACATAATGAAGCTTTGGAAAATATAATTTTCCTTTACCCCAGTTTTAGTTCAGAAAAATGCTCGTTTTTTTAACTTTATCGTTCCTTTCGAGAACTTCGACTTGAATGTTAAATTTAAAAAGTTAAAATATTTTATGAACTTGGTTGCTTCAGTGAATATTATTTATTCAATTTAAATAAGGTCATTTCTCTTGACGTGTTTACTGTGCTAGATCTTAATTTCGACAAAAAGTAATGAAGTATTAATTTTAAAACATTTTTTCTCTTTAGTCGTCTTTCTAAAAAAAATCTGCTTAAATTACGTTTTGACACATGACTCATTTTCCTGTTTTATAATGGTGAGCGAAAGCTTCATAAGGGCAGGATAAGATTACATGAATAGTAAGAAAACTCTTAAGAAGATTTAAAAGCGCAACAAACTGGTCAGTCTACTAATAATTTAGGAATGGTGTGGCTTGTTTTATCGTAAGAGAAATTGATATCATGAATTTATTTATTGTGATTTCTGTATATAATATGCTAATTTATGTCTTTTCTTGCGGTCTTACGGTTCATTGAAAATAAGTAGTCTAACTATCAGCAGTTTTTATACCTATGTCAACCTTTGGAAACATCTATTATAAGTTGCTGATTACATATATATATGACATATAAGTATATAGGATATAAATAAAAAAGGGCTATAGGAGTGAAATTTGGCATGATGTTAGGTCATTGGGTACAGTTGAAGAGGAAATCCCGAAATTCCAAAGATTTTCATGTAGAGCATGGAAATCGGTGCAGGGCTTTGTAAAATTGTATTTTAAAGTTAGTTTAAATAGAGAGTAGATCTCGAAGCATAAAACTGAAAGAATTGAGTTTGTTTCTTCAAAGAAAATATTCAAATCTGTGTCGAATTACCGTAAAAGTTTGTTTTTAATCGGAAAAAATGGAACTAGGATGATGCAAAATTTATCCAGTGTGATGTCCGAATTTCATGTTTACCAGTTTGAGAAGAACGAGTTTGTAAGAACGAGGCTTCCTGAGAGACGCCAGGTTTTAGATGGTCGTCTGGCTCCGAGAGTAACTTCTTCTGATCTGGACATTTCATCTTCCATAGATTCGATCACGTTTTGGACGTTTTTTATGCGGTGCGGAGAGGTGAAACGTCTTTTGGGCCGGCCATATCTGTTTTTTCTTCCGTTTCTCAGAAGCCCGAGAAGGTTTTAAAATTACAATTCGTTTATAGAAGCTATATCTTGTGAAAATAATCTATCGAAATCATGGACACCGGTCATGGTTCTCGCAATTCTGAAAAAACACATAAACCTTTTAAGGGATTTTCATAAAATATTCTATATGGAAGCTTTATCAAAATTTCTCAAATAAAGCGGTTGATTTGAAACGTGTCGCTGAATAAGAGTTGCCGTATTACTGGGAGAAATAAAATGAACTCCTGGCTAGAGCTCCCCTGATATCAAAGAAATATTTTTTCTCATAATTGTTATTGGCTACATGATATTTTCGTTTGGAATAATCATCAACGGTTTACAAGGATGTTACATTTGACATTTTTTTTACAACTTTAAGGATTTATATTAATTTTTATTTATCACGTTTATGAACATAGAGTACCAAAGATGTGCGGTTAAATCTTTTATAACAACGTTATAACTCCATTGAAAACAAAATAACGATTCTATGTAACGTGATGGATATTGTTTTATTTAATATAATGACTAGTACAAAAGCCCGTCAATATGACAGCTATGCGTGGATTAAATATTAAATTTAAGGCACTTCCTATTCTTCCTCCTTTTCTCTCTTCCATTCTCCTCCCTCATATTTTAAGTTTATATTCGATTTTTTTCCGATTTTTCGACATTTCATAAAGAGGTTGCAATGAAACAAAATCATGAAGGACAAAAACTGATTGAAAATTTATGTGAAAAGTTTCATGTAAATTTAAAACAAATAAACATGTAGCGTAAAAACTTGAAATCAGGAACGACTCCAATGTATTGTAATGATGGACAACACAACATTTCAAATTGAATGATACTTCACGCGTACATTGAAAATATCTTTTCGTTTGCAAATTTTATAGGGCAGTTTAAAGCAAATTACTATATTGACAATGATTATGATTAATTTCTTTCAATAATTCAGCAAGATATTTGACGCATGGCCGGTACATTTATAGTGATTACAAAAAATGTGTGAATAAAAAAAGCTACTTACTAATTGTAAGTTCTTTCGTCGTCAATGTAAACAAAACAAAAAGCTAATTAAAATATGAACGGCCATATGTTCATTCGCATTCTTCCACGCCTTAGAAATGGCACTGCAGTAAACAAACCTATCGTTCAAATTAAGCCATCATTACCTCTCTTTCGTTTAAAATGCATTCAAAATATATAAGAAGAGTTCTCACAATTGATTTAAAATACAATATCAAAGTTCATGTCATTGCTTTTAGATATAGATGTAATTTTGCTAGATCAGCAACAATTCCGTCGCCCTTGACGACGAAATTTTGTCGTCTAAAATTTAGCCAAATTTTCGTGTTAATAACACATTTGTGGAACGATTCGGCGCGTATTCGAAAATCGATGGCTGGAACAAGAATATCTGTTCTTTTAGGCGTCGTTTGGTGCAAGTCCCGTATTCATATTTTTATTTATTTATTTTTAAATGCAAATGAAAAATGTGCTGCAACTGTGCAAACGTGCAAACACTCAGAAAGAAATACAGATTTCTCTTTAATATATGTATTAGATTGAGATGCGTATGTGTGAGCACTTTAGATATATTTTGTATTTCTGAGAGCACAAATTTCTTTATATTATCTTATTCACCCTGCAATATATATCTGTCGGATTCTGTCAACTTTTTACATTTTAATGTTCATTTTTGAAAACGAAAAATTAATTTATGGACATTACTTTGGATCCAGGAAGAAACATTCATGGCAAAACATACACGCTAATTTCGAGTTTGGCACAAACCAAAACATCGGTTTACACCAATTAATATATACTCGAGATGTATCATTAAAAATAAATATATTTTGAAAAATAAAAATCTAATGCAATCGAACGTTGACAGCATCAAAGAGAAAATACAATTAAGTAGAATTTTAATTCTAAATTTAACTGTGTTTATAATAAATCGATCGTTTACTGAAAGGTTTCATTTTTTAATGAAAAGATAGCCAGAATCTCAAAAATGAGCCTTATAGTGACTTGGCACGGACTATGGAAGACGGGAGGACGGATCGGCTAAATATCTCTTTCTCTAGCTGCGATAAGTAAAGATTTACGAGAGGGAAAGCGGAAGGACCAGAGCGATGCGATAAATCAAACTGCGCTTATGAGTCGATGTCTGCAATACACGCAGTGGTGACTTTAACAAATCCGCATGAATTCGACGAAAAATTGGAAAAAGTGCAGAAATATTGCTTAATGAATGCTTTTCAGCAATAAATACTAGACTGGGGCATTTTTATATATAAGGGAAACGCAGGGCGCATTTTGTGTCCCTTAGTCTATGAAGGCTAAGTGGTATTCTTAAGGATTAAAAAGCGAAAGTGCTTTTTCTCTGTTGGTTTAGATTAGACCCCTGGTAGATTGAAGTTATATCACTGTGTCCATTTAGCAATGAAAAGGAAAAACAACGAAGGCGCCAGCAACTGTTTAAAAGACACAAGATATGTATGAATAAATCCTCCATTCAATGACTGTATTTGAAGGTCGTACCTGTTGAGATGGAATATCGATTATAATTGGTTCTAATTACGCTCTTTACCAAAGCGGTTGAAAATATAACGGTAGCTTTTGAAAAGATTCTTTTAAACAACTTTTTGCGCGAAGGGCTATCCGCAACTAATGAAGCGGTGGGAAATACGACCGAAACTGTTAAAGTAATTACTTATCGTGCATTCTATCACCGGCAGAAAGACCGTTCCTTGCGATAGGTTCCTCTTTACATTAACCAGCAAATAAAACTCAAGACTTTCCTTAGTGTGGTGTGAGAGCGCGGAGTCAGAGGCGGTCGCCCTGATTTTCCCTACCATAGGACGGTCCTGTATGGCAGATCAGATAAGTCGACCCAGTATTCCATTTTTTCACCGCAGTGTAATTCACGGTGTCAGGCCGCTTCAACGCTTTGAGAAATATTTGACGAATGTTAGGGGTCGAAAATTTCACTTACTTGTTATTTAGTCTGACGAGTTACCCTGGCATCTACTGGCATTTAGATTAATACAGATTCAGTACCTTGGTAGAACAGTACTGGTGTTCATTTAAAATCATTTTTTTAAAACCAAGAGAAAGAGATATAAAAATGAGAATCAGCAAATTTCTCATTTAACCTTCAATCCTTCTTAAAACTGCTAATTTATTGAAGTTCACATTGAAGGTCATAAAAGTATTCTCCGGATAAAAAAATGATGAAATCTTTATTTCTCAAGCTTGGTAAAGCTCCATAATCGATCTAGGGAAGAAACTTGTATCATAAATAACATTTCAACCTTGTGTTCATTCATATTTCTTGGTCATTACTCGGTACTCTAATTAAGAACCCTCATTAAATATTTGAAAGCTAACAGAACGATATAAAAGAAGAGATTTAATTGATCCTCTAACAAATTTACATCATGGCGCATTTTAGGACATTTTCAAAGTTTTCTTTGGATCGAAAAATTTATATTTTGCACTTTCTCATCTAACTACATGAAACCATTTTCAAAATGATTCGGTCAAGACATTGAAAAATATATTTGATGTAATATTTAATTGCCTTCTGATTTTCACTCATATTATTCATATGTCATAACATCTGAGTACATTAATGCCAAAAATTCCTACGATAAATATTGCTGCGTTGGGAATTTATTGGAGCGAAATTTACTATAGTTCATCCCTTAATTTGACGTACAAATCATTCACCTGTTGTTTTCGAGGTTCCTCGGTGGACGTATAATTTTAGGTGACCTTAGAGGAATAATGTGAATTGTAAATAAGACTCAACGACGGGTTCTTTCGCTTTTATTCCTTTTCAAGGTTACTTCGAGTCACAATCATATGCGCAGTTTGGCTCTCGCGTTGAATCACGAATCGCATTATGTAAAGTGGGATGATCGTAGGGCATTAGACGGCATATCAGAGGAGAAAAAAGAGCGAGGGAAAGGTGGTTTTTTTACTAAATAAATAAAAAACTTTTATCGCATTCATTTTAGATTATTTGATTTTTTACTCCGGTAAACACCTAAGGAAAACTAGTGGCCTTTTTTCGCAGATAAATCGTATCCAAACCAAGAGTAAAGTAGACATGTGTACATATGATGTCTGAAATAAACGGATTTAAAAAGGCGAAGAATATACTATTTTATGAATGTGTTTTTCTTTTCGGCCAATTCAAGTAGGCGGTTCGTAATTTGTCATATCAAGCCATTCTCCGTGGCGTTTCAGGAAAACGACGCCTTTAAAAAGTAAGTAAATCTTGTCCCTTGACCGCACGGAGTTTTAATTATAATAATAATTATTAATTTGCATTATGCAATATATAAGCAGAGGAACGGAGTAAAATAAATTCTTGTGCGATAGTCTCCTTGGTTTGGCCTATAGCGATGAAGTAAAAATAACACTCATGTTATTTTTATAATCGATTTCTGAGATGTTTGTTGTAGTTTTTGTTTCATTAAAAACAAATGTTATTTGTTGACAATATTGATTCGATTACAGTTATAAAAATTTACGCATTTTCCGGAACTTTAAAAAATATACAATAGCGTAATCCCAACAGTCGAATCACTTCCTCTACCTTAAAAATCTAAATACAGCGGACGCCGCTTATAGTGATCACTTCGGGACACAGCTTAATTGATAACAATAACCGGTTGATAACAATGACCGATGAAACAAGAATGCAGCTGTTCAGCGTTGTTTATTGATGCAGAGCGGAAATGTATACATAAAAGCAAGTTCTTCCGCTTACTGCCGCATCAGGGGACCGTCAACACCGGTATCTTGTTCGCGAACATTAGTAAACCAAATTTTTAATGTTGGTTCCACCTGATCTTCCTTTCCACTACGATAGCTCCCTTCCTTCGGATAGTATTCGAGAAATCTCTTACCCTCTGTGAGGTTCCTGATGATTGGAGACTAGCACACGTCACACCCATTCACAAGGGAGGTGACAAAGAAAACCCCGAAAATTATAGGCCGATTTCTCTAACATCATTATCATGTAAGATTTTGGAGCACATTATTGTTAGCAACACAATGCGTTATCTCGAGAGTAGATCGCTCTTAGTCAGCTGTCAACATGGCTTCAGAAAAGGTAGATCCTGTGACACCCAACTCGGTCTGTTTGTGAATGATGTTTTATCATGCGGCGAAAATAATAAGCAGGTCGATGCAGTGTTCCTTTTTTTTAGAAAAGCTTTTGACAAGGTTCCCCACCGTAAGTTGTTATTAAAATTGGGAAATCTTGGCGTTAATGTTAAAGTCATTAACTGGGTTCGCGCTTTCCTTTGGAATAGAAAACAAAAAGTAGTCATCGATGGTAAGTCCTCGAGTGTGGCAGATGTAGTCTCTGGAATGCCGCAGGGTAGTGTGATCGGACCTATGCTTTTCTTGCTTTATATAAACGACATCAGCTCAGTTGTAAAAAGTAATATCAGGCTTTTTGCGGATGACACCGTAGTCTATAGAGAAATTAGTGGTCCTAGCGACCATCGTCAGCTTCAGGATGATCTGGATGCGTTATCTGTTTGGTGCAAGAAATGGCAGCTAGAAATCAATCAGAAAAAGAGTAACGTTCTAAACTTTTGGAAATTTAGAAGCCCATCGTCCGTGTTTACCTACTCGATAGATGGTGAGAGCATTCCTGTTTCGGAATCCGTGAAATACCTCGGGGTAACCTTGAATCGTGACCTGTCTTGGGACACCCACATAAGACGAGTGATAGGTGCGGCAAATAAGAAGTTGGCTTTTGTGCGTAGAATAGTCAGGAAAAGCACGGAAAAGGTGAGAGAATCCTGTTATTTATCGTTGGTTAGACCTCAAATGGAATACGCAGCAGCGGTTTGGGATCCATATCAGAGGGGACACATAAAGGATTTAGAAAAAATACAGCGGCGAGCAGCTAGATTCGTGAAAAAGAATTACGATAAAAAACAGAGCGTTACGTTACTCATTGATGAGTTGAGTTGGCCATCGTTGAAAGATCATAGATTACAGGCGAGACTTAAACTTCTTGATAAATATAGGTCGGAGATATTCGTAAATGAAATGAAGGATATTATTCGACAACCAACGTATATCGGACGGAGGGATAATGAGGACAAGATTCGCGAAATAGATAGTAGGACGGAGAGGTATAAAGAGTAATTTTTCCCTAGGACAATACGTGACCACAATAGATAACTGTGAATAATAATTAGTAAGGAACTTGGTGCGCGGCACCCCCTGCCATCCACCGTCAAGGTGACTTGCAGGGTAATATGTAGATGTAGATGTAGATGTTAATGAGGGGCTACGTCACCGACCTAGCCCGACCAATTACGGGCACTACGGGGAAACCCGACCTATTCCGTGTCTTCTTTCATGCTGTGTGGTGGAGTGGTCAAAACTAAGCCCGAAATAGGAAACGATGTCTTAAGACGATTGGGTTGAGGGAGGAGTGGGGGAAAAGGGTCATGCGTGAAAACCCACTATGCAGAGGGTTCGAGCGTGACCAGGTGGACAGACCCCTAAAGGCATATGGGCAGATACATAGAAACACGCGAACACGTGAGTTGTGATGCATTATATCTATTTTAATTACTTCCACTAAACATGTGTCAAGGCCGTCGCGAAAAAAGCGATAACAATAACCGAAGCGGTGATTACAATAACCGTTGTTTTTTCCATGTATTAATATACGTCTGTTCGGGACTTCATTACGTCTGTTCGGGACTTCATAAAAGTGATAACATTACACGAATGATAACATTATCCGTGATTACAATAGGCGGCGTATATATGAAAAGGTTCATCGAGAAGGGATATTTCTTTTCCTAGTAATTTAATTCTATTCCGAATTCAGGTTGCGCAAAAATGATTAAAAACACAATCCATCTACCATTCCTTCCTTTACACGTATTTTTTGCAAGAATTTCTTTACTTTTACAGTTTGGGATTCAAGAAATCTCTTTAAATAAGAAACAACTTGACGTGAATTTTAAGATAGTAAATCTATTAATTCAGGAGTTTTTTTGTGAGAATAGGATTAATTTAGACGGGCAAAGTTATCAGTGGAAATAAACATACACATTTGCTTCGACGGATGGAAGCATCGTTAGGGAGGAGAACAAGAGAGCGTAGATGGAGTTCTGCGCTTTCGGAATAACTAATTCTTTGCTTGCAAACAACGTCCTTTGTGTAAAGAAAATTGTCTTCAATGATTGGGATCTTCCATTAGCAGCCTACGCGGCAGAAACTCGGACAATGAAGGGAGAATAATCCATGCACTTAAAATAATCGACATACATAAACTGAATTGCACTCCAGACATCTCTTTCAGTGGTATGAAAGTGGGATAGAGGAAAAGAGTCTGTGGTATAACTGGTGGAATTATTAACGCTAGATGGCAATGGTTAACTAGCTTCCCCTAGCAAAAGGAATGAAACGACTATATGAAGAATAATATCATGTAATCTTTCCTAACTTTCCATATGGCGTGGTAGCTGTAAAATTGCGCAGATATTTTTTGCACCGTTAAGCTGTTGGCGTGTGTTAATCTCGCACACATTTTCACGAAAAATTGAAAATCATTCCATTGATTTAATTTTAATTGATTGACTTAGAACGGTTTGTTTGCAATGTATCAGGGTGTCGCTAAAAGAGATGCTATATCAGCATGACATTTTTAGATTCCATCCATGGTTTTATTTTTAGTGTTGCTCTTAAAATGACCTCGAAAACGATTGGATGTTAGCCATAATAAGTCTCCATGACATTTCCCCCTTGTAGAGCATATTAATTTAATATTTTATCTGTCCTTAAAAGCAAGTTGCTTTGGGAACCCCACTCATTAAATTAAATTAAATTACACATTAAATAATTAAATTACACGGAAATTTCATACTCGCTGGATATCATAGTGAACATATGAGGAAGTATTTTCTATTATTACCAACTTTTATATTAACTTAGCTATATATATATATGGATGTCAACAAGGTGTTGGGATGAGGAAACCCAGTGAACACTCACCAATCAGACGACTTCAGGTTGGCGAGGCTCCGGGAATGTCTAAGCGACACACGTAAAAGAACACTAAAACACAGAAACATCACAAACGTATATATATATATATATATATATATATATATATATATATATATATATATATATATAAACCAACGCGATCTCCAGGGCAACAGAACTTCAGTCACGTGGAGCCTATATGCATTAAATAATAAATTCCATGAGTAATAGCAGTATATTTATAATTTTCCGTGAAATCAAGGCAACTATCCGTAATTTCCAAATTCTCTATTAATCGGCTCGTGTCCAAGTTTTCGTATTTCAAGTATCGTGACACAGATCGCACTGCATGACCAATAAGAATAATCATCATTAAGACAATACCCAATACATTAAATTTATGGTAAAATTAGTATATTTTCTGTTAAGATTATGGCATCATCATCCATGCCTTTAGCGCGTATTTGGATTATAGATATACTTATATGTGCCGCAAGCAAAATACAGAGGAAATCGTTTAAAGTGACTTCGAATAACGGAACAAATTGGATTAAACGAGATATCATCCTTATATGTCGTTCTTTTATGAAGAGACTGTATTAGGATTTGTCGCCATAGACAACTCGAATTAACGATCGAAATTATGAGCAATCCAACATTTTCAATTTATGCTAACCTTTTGTATCGTCACGGTTGTGTCTTCGCATACTGCGGATATATCAAACAGAGGGAATATCTGCCATTCACGTGAATCAGTATCATTCATATCCGAATAAATATTTCTTCCATTTTTCCCTTTCCCCAATTTTCACTCCGTCCCGCATCATTCATTGCCCGAGATCGATTACCTTCGTTACTAGGACCTTCATTACTAGCGAAAAGTTAATATCGCGAAAAGAACCGATAGCCATCGCACCGAGATTAATGTGCCTCGGGAGTCCAACTCGATCAATCGAATGATTTGCACAGTTTGGTATTACCCGCAAAAAATCTTTTCTGCGAATTTATTAAGTGCAATCGAAGTGTGAAAAATGTATTCGCGAACATGTGCGCGAAGGTACGAATCTTCGAAGTGGCAATGATTGTTACACGCGACAGAGGCACGAAAAAGTCCCGAAAACCATGGAGTGTTATTTGCAACTTAAATACCAGTTGCTTTTGGTTGGTTCTGTTTACCGGAACAAGTAATTATGATATAATACTTGCAGCTTTCAGGAGGAATTCGGTAAATTTTGCGTACTGTCACAATTAAAGAACGCTGCAGTTGTGCGAATTTCACTAAATCTAAGCGTGTGGCTTTCAGGCGTGTTCGATGGAATGGTAGGCGGAAATGATCTTAGACAATCGTGCGAGTTGCGAAATCTTTCGAAGCCTCTCCTTGAATGGTTGATGGGATTCTGAGGACGGATGCTTAAGCTGACCTTGACGTTGCAACAGAGGTCACGAGTCCACAGGACGGCATACCTGCGGAAGAAGATGCATATATCGGGAATCAGACCGGATGAATGGTTTTCAATGTCGAGGTAGCTCAGCGGATTTACGAACTGGAAACACGGTTTTTATGAAAAGGGTAACACATAACTTTCAAAGTAAATCTGAAATGCGGGACGTACTTTGCAGAACAAATATACTGTTTCACTAATCAACGATAAAATCATGCATGCATGTTCTTTTAGCATTTAAATTGCCTTGTATTATTAATTTAACTACTGCAATGCAAATTTCATTTTTGATTTTATGATGCGCATACTGTAATATTCTCGAATGTTTGGAGTATACTGCACGAGTCAATGGAAATATGGCTATTCTTTCGTACGTCCTTATGAGGAAACTACTCAATAAGTCGAATACACAAACTTAAATTACGTCGTTGCGAAAAAGTGATTGCTTTTAAAAGCGAGCAGTGAAGAGCGCTCTCGTTTCCAAGGCAACTAACTCTCTTCGACCCTTTCGCCAATCTTGAACGTGTTTCATTGTTCGGTTGCGAACTTCCTCATCAGAAGGGATCACACGGATTAAAGTTGACTTCTTTTTTGTTATCTACCTCCGAAATTGGTAATTGGCATTATCCTTAACGTTACGAATAAGCAGATAACGGAATACGAACGGCGTTGAAGGACCAATTTTCATTTCTCTTGTATTCAACCGGGAAAAAGGCGGAATAATGGAAATGGTCGCGTTTATTTTTATTATAAAAATAATAACGTGAATGTAATCGGCTCTGAAATTCCTTTATGAGCACATCGTTTTATCCTCCTTTTTGCGTACTACATGGAAACAGATTTTGTTTGGGATATCGCCGGACTTTATTAGAAAGTGTCCTTTTTCATAAAAGGAGAAATCGGAGCGAATGGGCAAACCCAATTGCGCTTCTTGGGCGCGCTCTCCCTCTCCCGCGCACTCCTCTCACAGGCTTCTCGCCGCTCACTAAAGGAAAAGGACGATAACAGCGCTGCAGTGGCGCCTCTCTGCGGGATGCTTGCGAGACTATAACCTCTTTCGCTACCCGTCCCTCCCTTCCATTTCTCTCCCTCCGATCACCCTCCTCCGTCCACCTCCCCACCACCAACCCGTTACGTCCTTCCTCCTACCCACCCTTCATCCCTCCTTACGAATCTCCACCCCTCCGCGCTATCCTCCCCCTCTCTCTCTCTCTCCCTCCCTCTGTCTTCCTCCCTCTCTCTCCCTCCCTCTCTCCCTTTCTCTCTCCCCCCCTCCACCAATCCTCCCCTTCTCCTCCTCGCAAAACTCACGAACAGTTCTCGCCCTCGCAGTGTTCTCTCAGTCTCGGCTGGAGCGGAACCACCGCCTCGAGGTACTCCACGGTCATATCACGTCTCCGGTTACGAATTCCGCGTGACACCGATAGGGTCACGTCACTTGGGCCGCCCCGTCTCCGTAAGGTCCGTTCTCGGCGCCTTTCCCATCTTTTTTCCCGCAACCGTTTTCCTCCCCCAGTTCCCACAAGAGCACCCTTCGCTCTCTCCATATCTCTCTCTCTCCTCCTTTTCTCCCTCCCTCTCCCGATCTCCCTCACTCCCCTTCCCGGCACATCCACTCTCATCTGCAACCTTTCTCCGAGGTTACTCTCTTGGCTGGTAAAGTATTTCGTGTCCTTGATGTCCTCGCGTCCCCGTCACCCTTCTTTACTTGATTTCATCCTCTTTTTTCCAGGTCGGATTTTCGCCGCTTAATTTTGTAATCTAAACGAATCGGCTATTGCGACGCGAGGTCGTTTTTAATGAAATCTCTTGCACCTCCCCCTCCCACCGCCATCTTTCCCTCCACCGACCTAATTTTTGTGCTTTTGTCCCAAGTAACAGTCGCCGCCGTCGCGTTCTCCTCCTCCTCCGCCGCCTTTTGTCCTCTCTTGTTTTCCTCGTCGCCACCCTCCGTCCGTCCGTCCGTCGCCTGCGCTCCTACGCGATTCCTCCTTTTCCTCCCTTAATCCGTATCATTTTTCAATTTCAGAAAAGTTTTGCGTGACCTCACTCTCTCCGCCCTCACACCGTCGTTATAATATTTTCCTAAATTAAATCTCTCTTCTCACTCTTCATCTCTGAAAGTGGGGTTCCGTGTCATTAATCAACCTCCTTTTATTCCTTCTTTTTTCATGTAGTTTCTTCGCCGATTGAAGTTCATCCGTAATAGCTTTTGGGCGGTCCGCAGTTTTCAGTCTCCTAGGCACTTGGAACTTATATTTCGCAGCCGGCGAAACGAACTTAGTAGCTTTTTCATTGAAAATCGTCCCTCTGAGAGCGTTGACACATCGTTTCCTTCCGGAACAGAATTTCATTCCCACCAGACCCTTAAGCCCTAGCACCCTTTTCTCCTCTCCCCCTCCTCCCAATCATGTCGATACCCCCGTTACTCCCCTCTCTCCTCCCCCCCCCCCCGCCCTTCCCCGAATCCCAATCCTCCTTTATCCTCCTCCCCCAACCCAAAAACCCTAACCTCCTTTATCCTCCCGCAACCCTCCCAAATCCCTATTCTCCCTCCGATCCTAACCCTCCTCCTTCTCTCCCCCCCATGCCCCTCTCCGACCATACGCCCCCCATAACGCCCCCCTTCGCGTCGATACACGCGACCCCAAATTGCCTCTCCTCTCCAGGGAATCACTCAAGTCCTCCGTTAGCCCAACTCCGCATCAGCCACTGGTCACCACGACAACCATCTTCCGATCGCTCTCTCTCTCGGCCCCATCCTCTTTCTCTCGTGGAACCGCTTGCCAGTCATCGAACCGAAGATTCTTGGTGTCAGATTATGACACGCGCTGGAAATCGTTTTTTCCGGGCCAGTGGTTCCATTTTTAAAAACGATACCCCGCTCTCGTCAAAGAAACCATTACGGACAACCTATCGCCGTGATTAATGTCGTTTAGGTAGTGTGGTTATACAATCTGACAATCGGGTGCGAATGATAAAACGGCGGCAGCGTGTGAAGTTCGGGTCACCTTTCGTTGCGAGTGCTGGAAAAATCTTTTTCGTCGTTAAAAAATGACTTCTATATGATTTTCCGTTCCGTTTTGTTTAAGAGTTCATTTCGAATCAAGATGGTTCTATTACAAGTTTAAATATTCATTGTAATTTATCGATTCGGAAAATTTCCAACTATTTCAAGTCTTCGCATATTCAAGATAACTGATTTGCGATTTTTTTCTTGCGATTTTAAAGAATTTTAAAATATTTTCTTTAGAACAAGATTTAATGGCTTTAGTCATGGAGCTCATCAATTCGCATCGGATTTTCAGCACCGACCAATTCTGTCAACTTTTCGCGTTAAATGTTTTCAAGCTAGTACTTTTCTGCTCAGTGTTTCCTTTTTTAAATTTATTTTTCGTCTTATAGTATAATAATTCTCGTAAATTTTTGTGAATTGTTGATGTGAGACTGAATTCTTTTTAAGACGGACGAGAGAGAGAAAAAGAGAAATTGAGCAATAACAGAAACTTGTTCCTTTTAAGCTAATATCAAACACATTTTGAATAGCAATAATTGTTAGCGTTTCGTTATAAGTTTGTCATAACTACTACTACCTCTTTTATGCCTCTCTTATATAACTACCTTTGTTAAAAATGAATGCCGGAATAATTATATTTCACTGTTGCTATCACATGTTTAAAAAGATATAAAGATATTTGCCGCTTAAAAAATCCGTGTTTCTTATTTTAACTATTAGAAGATTTTCCCTTTCACTTGGTTCCTTTAGACACCGCGAATTGAAAGTGGAAACTCTGGTAACAACTCATCAAAGTTTGCCGTGTTGCGCCCTTCCTCTCCACTGTGAAATTTCTACTCCACTACCCATCACATTATCATTTAATTGATGGAGCGCGTCGCTTCACATTCGGTTACCACCTGTTTATTACTCCTTTCAGGCACACCCTTAAAAACCCTGGCGACGTTCTCACGAGGATATGCGAGGAGTTTCCGAGGCGCCTGGGGCTACCTCCGCACCTCCTGAGACGTGGAAGAGTGCAGCGAGAAGAGAGCCGCCTCCCTTCTCTCCCTCTTCCCTCCGTGCACCTCCCCTCCGTGCACCTCCCCTCCGTGCACCTCTCCTCCGTACACCTCCCACGGAGCACCCGAGGATCCCACACGCTCGCTCACTCCTTTCGTTTCCTCAACGACCACTCGTGGTGTGACTCGTCTCCGACTTCCCCCGTCCTCGGAAGCTGAACTGTCTGATCCGTTCGGAAGGGTTGTGCGCGAGAGGATTTCTTTTCGTCAAACTCTGAATTAAAAGTGTTGCATCCGGAAGGAACTCTTCCCGAAGACCACTTTGAAGGATCACCGGAGAGCGGAGGACGTCCCCAGTGTCGCTCACCACCGTCCGATCTTCGGCGGGGCGCAGCGGTCTCCGCGGAAGTCCCGCGGCGATCCGGATGTCGAACATGTAGCTCTCTCCATCTCTTTCGCGATGTCCTGCAGAATCTCGACGCCGAAGAGCGAGTACTTCGGAAAGTCGGGAAGTATCGACCGGTGACGCGGGGATAACGGATTGCCCCTCACCTGTTGATGCCCAAGTTCGTGTCGTTTTCCCTCTCTTTCTCTCTGTCTTGTGTTTCACGGTGATTGCTCTCGCGCCGAACGCCCATCGACGCTCTCTTTATTTGTTTACGACGCGACGGAAGAGCTTTAAAAGTCGGAGGGAGAGGAAGAAGAGTCCCATTGGCTGCCGTGGTGCATCTCCTGTGCGGTTCCCCCATTGATCTTTGGGGGGCGGCCTTTCGGGATTGTGGGGCTGCGTGTGTGTGGGGGTGGGGCGGGGAGTGCGGCGGAGGGGAGGGAGTGCTCCTAAAGCGCTGTCCCGCGGTCGCAGCGTCCGAAGGCGACGGCGCCCAGATGAGACTCCTGCCGCAAGGTCAACTGAAGGACGATTTCCCCAACCCACTTTGCGGCCTCCGAATGCGCTGGCCAATTAGGAGGCGTGATCGGGGAGCAAGAGCGAAGGGAAACCGAAGGGATTGGCCGACCTCAGAGGAAGGAACGTCTGTTCTATTGGAGGTGTTTCACTGAAAACGCAACTCTAAAACAGAAGAGAAGGAGAATCTGAGCTGACGGTATGTTCTTGTCGTGGGTTTGTGTGATTTTGTGGAGCAGAGAAATGGAGACAAACATGGCGAGGATGGGACATGCGAAAAGGGCAGTGTGATGCCTTTGGCATAAGTTATGGAAGGAGACTCGTCTTTTAGAATCCAATAACGTAATATTATATTTCATTTTTATTTCGTAAACAGCAGCACGACGGAACACATGAGAATTCATGGCTCATGCATTTCCAAAACTTTTAAATTCTGCAAACAAATGATAATATTTTAAAGCTTTAAATTCCGTTACAAGAAAGTAATTACGTTTTTCATTCAAATTCGCCATTAGAGCTATCGCGTTAATTCATCTCTTTGAATCGAGCACCAAATATCGCCATCTTCTCTTTGGAATAATTTTAAAGGCTTAATAGTTACAAATTCATTCAACTTATTTTGATTTATGAAAGGCATGAAGATAAACATGATATTTCTCAAAGATCTTTTATTATTAATGTTTTCAACGGTTTATAATGAATATGAATAGACTTAATTGCTTGACCAAGGACAATCTTCATTCTAAAAATTACTAAAAAGATTAAAAGATTTTATCTGAATTTAATAAATACCACGGCTGGAAATATTATCGCTCACCGTAATTCTAAGAAATATTGATTATTCCAATCAGTAACCTTAATTGACAATTTCACATAATTGATCAGCCGAATTTCGCATGAGCGTGATGGATCCAGAATCATTTTGACAATCAGTCGATGATCTGCATTATTAATCATTAGAGAGTGCATTGGTATTCAGACTGGAAGCTTCGGTCTCGAATGGATTTTCAGCGATAAACCTGCCAACTCTATATTACAATACTATAATCTTTCTTTTAATCCTCGATTCATTATAAATTCATAAATTTTAACTCGAAAAGGCTTCAAAATAATACAGTACTACAGAAATTGAAATGTTCAGCACATTCATTTTTTTAAGTTTTCTGACACGTGATTTTAAATGACTGCGAGTACGCTTTCAATATTTATCCAACTAGGGTTTATCTGCTCTCCATTTCCCCTTTTTTCTCTCCTCGCGTTCGGCATTCTGATATGTGCCTGCGCATTCCGAATGTCACCACGTTCGAATGACAATCGCCTCGGCAAAGAGACGCATGGAAATTCGTTTCAAGCTCAGCCTCGGGCAAACGGATCGCAAAGAAATCGAACGCCCTTTCACGCGATGCGAAAATACTATTCCGGTCGTTCTCCTTTGAAAAAACGCGAGTTTTATTCAGGATCTTCGATCGAAATAAAGCTTGTTGGCCAATTATCCATGCATTGTACATCGTTATACCGTTTCTATTTTATTTTTTTCTTTTGATTGGCAAACAAACGACGCGAATCCCTCTCCCCGCGTCATTCAATCAAAGCGGGATCACCCGGTGGGAGAAAGGGGAGAAATTCCATCGAGGGATTTCCTCAAGTATACCCAGCATGTATTACCTCGCGAAGTATCATGTTGTGAAATTTCGGATCAAAGTAATTGGAATAAAGGATAAATGGCGGGCGGTTTGAGTGGGCGGAGGACATTCGGGAGTGGGTGGGAGATAGAAGTGGAGCGGAGGAAGGTTAAAAGAGAGAGAGAGAGTTGGAATTCACAGGGAGGCAGAGAGAGAGAGAGAGAGGCAGGAGAAGGGTAAGAATAATAGGTTGAGATAAAGGAAGTCGGGAGAAATAAGGAAAAAGAGAGAGAGAAACATACGTAAAAGGAAGGAAGGGTAGATAAAGAGGAAGATCGAGGGGGTGAGGTGGAGGATAGAGAGAGATGGAAAGAGAGTTAAAGAGGGAGAGAGAAAACTGGAAGGGTATAAGAGGATTTTGGATCGAGAGATATTAGAGAGGGAGGGATTTAATAAGAGCAGAAGAGAGAGAGATGGGAGAGATATTGAAGGATACAAGGAAAAGAGAAGAAATGGGGCGGAGATATAAGGGAAAGACGTAAGGAGAGAGAGAGAGGGAGGGAGGGAGAGAGAGACAGTAGAATAAGCCGAGAGAGGAAGGAGAGGGATAGAGAGAGAGAGGAAGATAAAGAGGGTCAAGATGTAAGCATTGAGAGAGAGATAAGGAGAGAGGGAGAGTTGAAGGCTTGTAAGGAGAGAGGACTAGAGAGTTAGTAAGGAAGAAGTGGGAGAGAGGGAGGGACAGAGATAGAGAAATGGAGACGTTTGAATTACAATGATAAGGAGGTGAGTGGAGTGTTGGAGGGGAAGAGTAAGGGAGGGAGAGAATGCGTGGGCTTTAAGGTTGGGAGTCGAGGAAATAAAGGGACGGGTGACTCCGATGCCATCCTCTCAATACCTTTGTTTCCTTTTTACAAGCGATCGGTGTCTATCAAGAGACTCGGGAGACTGGAGCGCGGATTCAGGCTCTACAAGACGGAACGGGAATACTGCCAGCGACGACATGCCGAGCAGCTATTGAGTCTATAAATGTTTCAGGGGATCTTGTATTCTCCGCTCATTCTTCTCTCCGGTCTCCATCCTCCCACTCCTTCCCGTTCCTTCCTCCCTCCCATCCTCGCCCACACCCTGCCCCTGTTCTCTCTCTCCCCTCGCTCCGTCCCTACCGCGCCCACACCTTTCCGTCCCTTCCCCCGATCCGGGGCCGCCCCCGAAACGCCCCTCTCCGATTCGCCCCTTCCCCTCTTTCTTCTCCTCCTCCCCGTCTTTCTTCGCCTCCTCCCCGTCTTTCTTCGCCCCCTCCCAGTTCTCTGCATCTAATTTACTCTCTAATCCATCTTTATGCTGCGCCAATCTAACGCAATGACGCAGCTCTGACTCCATTTCATCAGCTGCCCGCAAAGGGGGTAATAACTAGAAGGGAAGAGGAAAGTGTCGCCTCTCACCTCTCCACTCGCCTTCCTTTTCCCTCTTCCAGTTTCGCATTTTGGGTCTCCCGCGTCCACCGAATTCAATCGGGTTATTTATTGCGTGCATTCGGTGGCAGAAATTTGTTTCGTTTCGGGGGGTTTGACCCTGGATTTGCAAGCGCCGCCGATGAATCATTCGCGCGACGTTTATTTCCACCAGTGAATTAAATTCTTAGGATACCCCAACCTCTGCGCCGTGCAGAAATTTATTTTTTCCCTCCCACGCTGATGTTTTCGTTTTCCTGCGGAGTGTCCTGGCGGCCGCCGTTGCGTCGCCCGTTTAGTATTTCGTTTTCGCTAAATAAATAAAATCGTGCAACCAATCGCCGCCGTAGCGACCATTAAGCAAAGGTCGAGGAGTTAATGCGCCGAAAGAGATGTTCTCCCGTTATCGTCCTGCCGATCTCTTTAAAAAAAGTACGTCATTCGCCGACTTTACTGCGAGCACAAATCTCTGTGATGAGCCGCCAGTATTTTTCTGGTACGATGCCAGGACAAACATTTTGAGGACAATTTATTGATCGAAAAAATAACGCTAGCTGCGGTGTAAATACCAAATAACATATACGTGCATAGCTTACTTCGAGAAATGTATTCGTGCTTTGATTGCCGCTTTCCTAAGTTGACCAAAAACATATCTTTATCATGCATTATGAGGATGCTACCTAAAGTGTACGCAGAGCAATAAAAACAGATTCGTCCTCTTCTTCGATCCCTTTCCTCCGTCTTGTCCACTTTCCCTTCTTCCCTCTCCTCCCTTCATATCTCCCATCTTACTTATAACCATTCCTCTCGTTTCGCCTTTCCTTTTCCTATCTCTTTATTTTACTTCGTTTACCCTCGTTTTTTTCTTTTCTTCCCTCTCCCCGTCCATCCTCTTAATCTCCCTCCAGTTTCCTCCCCTCTCTCTCTCTCCCTCTTTTCCCCTTTCCCTCATATCCCACTCTCCCTCTTTTCCCCTCTCCCTTCTTTCTCCCTCTCTTTCCTTCCCTTCACTCCTTCCTTTCACCTCTCTCCCTCCTCTCCTCTCTCTACCTCGTTTACTTTCTCTCTCCTTTCCCCACTCTATCTTCCCCTCACGTGTACCATCTCTCACGTATAACCTTTATCTCTTTCCTCCCTTTTAACCTCACTGTTTTACCCTTTCATTCTCTTTTTTTCCCATCTCCTTTGTAATTTCCCTTTTCCTTTCTACTTCTTCCCCTATCTCTCTTCTCCTCCCCCCCTCCATCTCTCTCTTCCACTCTCCCTCTCTCTCTCAGCATTGCTACTCTTTACGAATATCGATCGCTCGATCACTCCGAAGTCGCTCATCTAGAGATGTGTCCCCTCTCTCCGAACGGCAATCTCCGCCAAGACAACGCCTCTCTCTCCCTCCCACCACTCCACCATCTTCCACCCTCTCTACCTCCCTGCCCCCCTGCCGCTGTGCTCCGCCACCGCACCCTCCGCCTTCTTCGCCCATATATATTTTCACCCATATATATTTTCACCCCTCACCCTTTCCAACCTCAAGAGTTGTGATGTTGCCATTTCACGGACATTGCCATGCCGCCTCTCTTTCTCTCCCTCTCTTTGCTCCCCTCCTTCCTGGGCGGTTTCATCTTTTTCATCTTATTTTTCTTATTTTTTGATTTGATTTTATATCTAAAGAAATTATAACTTCCCATGCAACTTTAATTGGGCCTTTGATGTTGGTTCTATGGTCACTGGATCTTTCGTTTCATCCCGCGCGAACAATCTGATCAATCGCTAAGCAGAAATGAAACCTCTCCCCCTCACTCTCTTCGTCGTTTTCCTCCGTCGCTCACACTCCCGCTTTTCCCTTTCATTCTCCCTCTCTCCGTTCCCTCTCAGTTATTTCCTCTTTTCTTTCTTACTTCTCCCACCTCCTCTCTTCCCTGCTCTTCCAATGGCGCCGACCAAACGTCATTCCTGGCGCATCGGAGCAGAAAATTGTTAATGCATGCGTACAACGGGTGCCACTTAGAAAGAACAAAGACCGTTTTCAATTTACATTCTGCACATATATATGTGTTTGTATATATATATATATATATATATATATATATATATATATATATGTATATATGTGTATATACGCACACATACATATACACATACATACATATTATTCCAAACGCATACACGTACGCGTGCGTTTATCAGCATGTAAGTGCTTACATATCACGCATTTTTCTATAGCTTTTATTCATTTTCCCTCGCATCCTTCGAAGGATATTTTCTCATTTTTTTAATAGGAGCATATCCGTTTTTGACGTAGACGATCGTCTTCTAAATCCATTTCGACATGTTCCTCGCCGAAAATTGAATCTGCTCGCAGGATTTCCAAAAGTTCCCCGAAAAATTCAATTACTCCGTCCGACGTCGGACTCGGGTGTTTCGCCGCCGTAAGAGCGTCCGTTTCGTAGAAAGAGCACTATGGGCCGCAATGCGATGGACAGAGAGAGAGAAAGGATTCGGACTGGGGAATCTCGTTCTGGGAAACGGACAAAAGAGAGAAACGGTGCGCGTTCCCGCGCTCGCTCTCGGAAGCGAGAAAGAAAGTCGGCGATAATGTTTGATGGAATGATTGAAGGACGGAACGGGCGAGAGGAAACACAATCGGTGAGGTCGATCCTTCAGGATACGGGATTCGTAAAGAGTCGAATCCGAGTGTCAGAATGTGTTCCCGCTAGTGGAACGTAATTGCGAACCGGCCGTCGAAAGGGGAGATAAAAGTACGGCCGGTTGGGGATCGCTCTCTTGCGTCGCTTTCAGCATCGGGAAGGACGAGCCATCATCCATAGACCGTAAATCTGCGTCCCACCGGTGTCTCTTTAAGGGAAAAATATGAAAGGGAAGCCGTCATCGATTCCGGGAGATCCGGATGGAGTCCCCTCGTCGGCTTCAAATAAGGACAAAATCCCCCTCTTTTTCGCGACCGAGGTTAATCGGATGCAAATGGAATTTTGGCGGCATAACTCTGCGGAATGAATCTTTACGGTAGTCGTAGAGATCATAATATCCGTCTCGATTGAGCGACTAAACGCATTAAGCGGAGGCAGCGGCATATCGATAGTTGTTCGCCGCCCCTAGAGCGGAGCCGCAATATGGAACTCCGAAAGGTGAATATACGCCTGAAAATTCCGAGATAGTGGGAAGAAAAAAAATTCTCCAGGTGCTCCTCCGATAAGAGCGATTTGAATTTTTTGCTGACATAAGAGAGTCTCTATGAATGGAGAATAAGGAGACTGACCTCCTAAGAACCGTGGGAATTGATAAAGAGAATCAATTCGGGTCACGTGACATTAAAGTGTTTGGTTTTAATTAAATGCGTATCAGGTGAGAAAAAATCTTATATCGACCGGAATTCCTGACCCCAATCCTTAGTTCCGTCGGAAGTTTGCGTTTACGGAAACCCTTTAATTAACCTTCAGTTGAAAATATAATTAATTATGAGAGTAATGCTATAGTTGAAAGGAAGGGTGGAAATATTGTCAGATATTACTACAAAAGTAATATAAGCTTGAATGTTTACAAAAAAGCTAATTATTTTTAGCAATTATTTATATATATGTAAATATAAGTAAAGTTCACTTAATATCAATAGTCTTATAGTCTTATTAGTTAGAGCATATAGGAGTAATTTTATAGTTTAAGATGTCATTTTTCCTTGTTCAATGAACTTGACTTTAAATCTTGATGCAACACATTTTTACTGAATGCAAATGACAAAGGTGCTTTCTCTACATCGCATTATAGTGACCTATAAATTCTTATGATAATTTAGGGTAAAGCGAGGAGAGATGACCTACAATTCAACAAAAACTCGTAGATTTTAGAATAGATGAGAAATCATGAGATCGCTGATAATAATGCATTCTACGGTTATTAGTTATATTAGGAAAAATAGAAATTGTTTTTTAAAAAGGCTTCAAATATGATTTTAAGCGATTTTTCAAAACCCCATTTTTTGCCATCTCTCCTCCTAGGGTAGGTAAGAAGACGCACTATGGGTAGGAGAGATGGCTTATGGGAATATACGTGTTGGTAAACCAAAAAGCAAGATCTACTTAAGATACAACAACTTTTTATATTTCATATTTATTACAAAAGTATCGACATGGACGTAAATAATAAGTTCAAGAAGTGTAAAAATGAGAGGTAACTTTTAAAAAATTGACCCCCTTGATTGTTACCAGCGAGGACCGACGAAGCTCCCCCAAAGTTTAGAAAATACACAAAAATGAACATTATTTCAAAGTAATTAGACAGCAAGAATGTAAAAGACCTTGAAAAGTAGTATTCTCTGAAATAATGAGGATGAAATATTGTGAATATTTTATACAAAAACCGAAAGGTTCAAAGAGAAAACGTAACAAACTAAATCAATAAAATTAACTTATTTTACTTATTTTATCTTTTCTCTTTTCATTTCCATCACACAAAGCATACATGTCAGAATAGATAGAACAGGTATTGTGTAACCATCTTCCACACACTTTACAACGGATCCAGTCTGATGTAGACTGTGTGTTAGAGTAAAGTTCAAGGAACTAAACACATTCATCTACGTTGTAGTCTTCAGATTGATCATCAGGCAGGAGTATAGGTTCTTCATCATCTTCTGACGATGACGACTGAAAACACAAACGGCGTCTTGACCTCTTTCTCCGCTTAACAGTTTTCTTAGATGATCCATTTTGTTTGTTTTTATTGATTTTCTTCTGTTTTACTTTTTCAGCGTTTTTCTCTTGTTTTAAGCATTCTTGTAACTCCGACGGTAATTTTTCTTTCTTCGTGCATTTTTCATCATTCTTCTGTGCTTGGATACTATTTTTCTTTTTCTTTTCTGTGATGTACGCTGAATCGGTAATGTTAGCTGCAGATTGCTTCTGCAAGACGATACTTTTGATCTGGTTATTATACTATCAATAGTTCACGAGATACGTACATTTATTCAGAAATAGGCAAAAAAATTAAATACCGCGATTTAAACACGGCAGCCAGACCCTATAGGCGGGATTAAAATCCGGTGGATAAAGGTTAAGTACTTATATGAGAAAGTAAAACAGCGTCTTATATCCTCCCTCCGCGAGCGGCCGTCTTTCCTAAAGTATTAGGATTGATGACGCACCTTTATCCTCCGGACAAAACATGGCGGAACAGTGTACAATTTATACTGCCACATGTCCACTTACTCAACTTCATCTACAGAAAACAAGTTTTCCATTATTGCTGCGATAAATATGCGAAATGAAAATAATAGAAATGATATATGAAAATTCAGGCACTTACCAACAACAGCTGTGAATGAAATTCGTTTGTAAATCCTACAAAAAACTGCACAATAAAGAATGAATTTTTCAACGTGTACTTTCTCCTTCACTGTTCAGTGCACTGACCGCCGTTGCTGCCCTGTCTATGACTATGGAAACTAGAGATGCGTCATCTCTCCTACCCCTGTCATCTCTCCTCGCTTTACCCTATAACATTTCAATTTTTGAGTCAATTCTACGTTTTTGCCGCAAGGGTTGCGCAAACTAGGATTTATTGAAGTAAGTAAATTGCACTCAAGATGTCACTTACGTAAAATGTTAAATGCTCGAGGCTCCTCTTTGACGCTTCGTTAGCATTCCAACTTTGATTGATCACTTAAACTCTGCACTCGTAAGAGTGTTTACGTAAAGATGACGGTATGGCCCTGCTCTAATAGATAATTTGATAAAAAAGCAACAGTCCAGAATCACGGCCATCGAGAATTTTAATTGACTATTTACATGTTTAAACTTAATTGAAATTAGGTAGTTGTTTAATTATTTCAGCTGAAATCACCACCACCCATGCCTACCTGTGCGTTCGGTCAATTGATTCTTTCATCGCTTTTACTTATTATGGCAGCTAACCACCAAAGCTTTTAGCCGTGTCTGCCATTTTGTTGCAGCAGTTTAATCAAATTATTCAAACAAATGTTATACACACCAATAAAAAGCTTGCATAAGCCATTGCCGGATTTCAAATTTAAAGTAATCTCCCTTAGTGGTATTCTAAAATGAGAAAAGTAGTACATCTAGGTATTACTGTAAACTTTCTCTCAGTGACTGTTGATTCTCGAGTTAACGATATCATTCGCTTAAAACAAGGAAAATGCTGAACACGATAATTCTTTTTTATCACTTTCATGAAAAATACACGTTTACTGTTTTTCCGTCAGTTCATCTCCTTATATTGTATCTTCCGAACTAATAAAGTTAAAGCAGGAAAAATTATCAGGGTAAGATCCCCTATTCAATAGATAGGCACAGAAATATTTTGGTTATCTTTAGATGTGCGATTTAAGCGCCTAATAATATTAACAAAGCTCACAAACCCAGAGAACTAATCATATTTCAACAAATAAGCACTCAAACAACATCCGAGAAGACATGATATTTACCAAGTGGTCATCAATGTTTTCCTTATGTTCACGAAAATTGATCCAAAAATAAACGACACAAAGATCAAGAAAGCACATGTTTCGCAGAAAGGAGTTATCCCAGCGAGAAATTATTCCATTTTACGAAAATAGAAATTAGCTTAAAATCCAATCAGGCCCACCATGAATCCTTATAATCATCATCGATCGATAAATTAAAGCTTCAAGTATTATTAACACTACGCTGAACTTTTTCATTGGCCATTCACCCTATAGCGTTACATTTTAGAAGATATTTGTATTTTAAATGCTATAGAAACACATTTTGAAGGTGTCATTGATTAATTTTTGTTCGTTGCTTGGTGAGATGCGTTTATTTAAAACTTCGTCTCAATGTATGCGAATAAAATTTATGCGATAAATTATTGTTCGGTGACTATTAGCATTTTTCACGATTATTATAGTTTGGTCTAAATCAGTGAATCTAGAAAGATTTAATCGTCGAATTAGTTGGCCATTAATTCATATCAAAATATCTAATGGGTACAATAACGACATTATAACTGGAAGTTATTTCTGGAACGGGTCGAAAAAATTGACATTCCCGGAACGTTTGCGTTAATTATTCTCGCAAAACGATTCCCTAATGGAGCCGATGGACGGCGCGGATGAAATTCATGGTAATGAAGACTGCAAAATGCATTCCGGTAAATTTTTTTTGAAGGAGGGGGCTGAATCCTTCTTTGATAACAGCATTTTGCAATTCGAGCGGCTTGGACCCTAACAGATTTTTTTGCAGTTTTGTTGCTAATGAGCCGAGATTAGATGCATCAGGAACGTAGGAAATCATCCATTGTTTCTCCACTGTTGATTGTAATTTGGATAATGAGCGTCACCTCAAAAATTCCCAGCTTACTCCCCTAACCACCGCCTTCGCTCCAAGATATTAACCTTTCCATTTTCCTTCTCCTTCTTTCTCTCTCTCTCTCTCTCCTCATCTTTGCCTCCTCCTCCTTGCTCTGTCCCCATCTCTCCTTTCTCCCTCCTCGCGCCGTCTCCTCTATTTAGACTCTATTTATAAACGGTCACACAGAGCATTGGTTTTTGAGGCACTCTTCGGACGCAAACCAGGTGCGAGCGGCGACCAGCGTCGCCGCGTTTGATAAGAATAAAATCCCGGCCTAATTACACCCTTCGCCCTTACTGGTAATTTACGATTCGTGGACACCCGTTCCCTTGATTTTACGGCCAACTTTAATTCTGTTCCCGAATGGGTCCCGTGTAATATTCGGGTTGGTGACCTTATCTTCATCTTGTATTCGCCCCCAGCGCAGGCTTCGAGTGTTATCCCTTTTGCGTTGAATAATCAGTTCTAATTTATGTTAATGGTTCCGTGTTTTCTTACGGACAGGGTTAAACGCGGGTCGCAAGCAAGTTATTTTTCATTCGGTGACTCTTTCCGGGGCTCGCGTTTGGATTTTGGCGTGCGGCATTTCGGGGCGGATCTTTTCTTTTCAGTCGTCGCCATATTGTTTCTCGGTATCCTTCTGACAATCTTCACGGTTATACTGCAATAAATAGGTAAACGCTCTGTAAAATGTAGTTCGTATGTATAAGTTAATAAGATACGCGAAAACTCTTGTTTTTCAATCAAACTCACGCAATAGTCATTGAACAATTATCAACAATTTCACGTTGGAAAAATACAATTTGTCAGGCATGGTACTTGAAGAATTTTATTCTTTGAAGTATGTAGTTAAGATTAGCACAAGGAAATAACAGCATCTAGTTCAAAGAAAATCAGTGCTCAGCTTGTTGCTTATATCAAATATATCAAATACAATGTAACTTCATTACTAAAAACTGCTTTTTGACTATAGAAGTTACCTGTATGATGTATTTTATAACTATGAGATATTGTTTAAATAATTTAATATTTATCAAATGACGCTCAGTATGTAGAGCGGCTATTAATTTTGGCAGCACCTCTAAGGTGTCACATGCGAGAAAAAAAAGAGATCAAGTTTCCCGTTAATTGGACTCAGGGTACATTGGAAAATCGAATGCTGTGTATATTGAACTTTGAGCTTGTAGGTCTTTTTGAGGCCCTTACTGTTGACCCATTTATTCTTTAACGTTTTCAGTTTTTCGTTTTCTTTACCTGCGGGGAGTTATGAGTGGTTTCGCTCGTAATCTTTAAAAAAATCGAGCACTTGCGAATCTTATAAATTTTCTAATTTAAAGTTAACGAAACTGATCTTATTTTTACTGCCTCTCTTAATTTTGGATCGAAACAAATTCAACTTTAAGGGCTCTGGTTTATCTCACAATGTTTCACTAAATTTATCTGTATATCCTCCGATCTTGAGATGAAAGCGGAGGAATTTATGGATCGTATATTGATTTCTAATGCAGGTTTATTGATTTTGTATCTGACTCGTTATAATAGTTGTTTTCTGAATTTATCGGTTTTTGGATCTCAAGTGCTTCCTTTTGTGAATGGTTTCTCTATATCGCTTATGCTCCGAGCTAGTTGAGTTATGGCATCCGCATGGCGCCGAGCCGCGAAATCCTGCTTCCCTATGGAGAGGATAATGCCCCAATATTCAAGTTCTGTATATCCTCTCACAATAGAAATTGAATAGATTCGGTGGGATTAGATTCCCGTTTAAGTCTTATATTGGGCAAGTAAGTGTAAGATTGTCGAATGTTTTTTCTTAGAACTGCTATAATGCCCAAGGTTGGTATTTAAGAGAAAAATTCCCACACGTCCACTACACTCTAAATTTCACATTTTCATGTGCTCAATGGAATATCTGCAAAAGGGTACCGGTTTTTAAAATTGTTTAGAGCGAATTTAATATTTCTCTCCTCCGCGAAGCCTGCTTTTTCGAAAGGAATCAAAGGATTGTCTAAACTCGATAAGGCCATTGAATATTCAATTACCCGTTGTAAAATTAATTCCTTGTGCTTCGCCTCCGTCCATGAAGCATGCTTCGTGCCTCCCGAAAGACGTACTTTATCTTTCATTTATATCACGTGGGAGGATTTTGCTTGTGTGAGAGATCAAAGCGGTCGCTCTATAGTGTAATCGGTTATGAAAATTCCTTTTCTTTGAAAAAATTTTTTTGTGAGGTAATGGATTTCCTTCATTCTGCATCGTTAAAATAAAAATGGTGGTACCTTTGATGGCTTTTTATTTTTCGTGACGCGTGAATTACCTTTCTTTAAATGAAATCATTGATTCAAGAGTGTGCTTAGTAGGCAGCCAGCCGCAGTAATTTATCAATCTCTTCTCAATTGTTCCATTACCATTGGTTACTTTATCTACACTCGGGGACTTTTTTGTAATAAGTCATCGACTGTTAATCATTTGCGCATAAATGAGGTTGCGTCACAGACAAACTTAAATATCTCGTTCAGAAATTATCGTTGCGAAGTAATCCTCCTCACTGTATTAACTGCATCCACTCGTCTTGGTTCAAATGATCCTGATAGTTTTGTTAATTTCGAAACGGTGGTAATTACTTCTCAATTACTGCCGCGTAGTAAAATTTATACTGTTTTTATTAATACAAAAGCGAAAGAATTTCTTCGAATCGGTTCAAATTCCAAAATTATCTGAGGATCTCTGCAAAAGAACAAAATCTTTCTCTAGGGTTGGGTATGCGTTAAATAACTGTGAATCGATCTAAGTTTTGTTTAGTTTCGACGAGTGTATACGAAGCGCATGGAGCAGCCTGGCAAAACAAGTTCAGTTTTTATTAGCTAGGCCGCTAGAGGAAAAAAGCTCGTTATTTATTGGTAGTCTTATTAGAAAATTTGAACTCTCTGATGGAAAAACTTACCGCGGAAGTAGTAGGTTCAGGAAATGTCGACAAGACGCGGGGATTAGCGTCTCAACCCTTATAATCCCTTACAAATGAGCTGGGCAGGGAGTAGTAATTAGAAGGAAGACGTCGTCGGGGAAGGCAGCGGCTATTAGGCAAATTAAGAGCGGACGAATTCAGTTATGAGATGTCAGATTTAATTAAGACTACCGATTGGGGATAATGAGGATGAGATTGAAATAATTAAGTGAAGAAGGGATTGTTTCGAAGGATCCCCATTTCCCCTTTGACGTTGCACAACGGGAATATAGCCCTCTCCGTCTACGCGTAGGCTGGCGTATCTCTCGCAGGCACGCCTTCCTGCATCAATTTCCTCACCTTTAGACGCTTTAGAAATTTCTTCTCCTGCTAGGTAAGGCCTTCTCTAAATACAAGAAACTGAGCTTTCTCGCGAACCCTCTAGGAACGCTGAAGAGGCAAATATCCGAAAAGCCTCAAAAAATTTCAGACCGTCGTGACTCGCAGAATGCGAGAGGTTGACGACTCGCAAAAGAAGCATAGTTATCGTTCCAATTTCTGCGAGCGCCCTGGCAAAATTCCACGGTCCTGTTTTAGAAACACGGATAAAGAGCAATTAAAACGGAGATGACGCGTTCAAAAAAACACATTGCGGATTTACGCAGCGCATTTTTCTGCTGCGACCTTTTTCGAAATTCTGATTTCCCCCACGGCTTGCGAATGTACGTCAGGTTCGAAAATTTCACAGTGGCGCATTTTATTTAATTCGCCGCCATGCCGCCTATACGATCGCGGAAGAAATGCGGACGGCGCGGGACCGAATGGCAGAAAATTTATTTTTTTACCAAAAATCAAGGAACGCCATCTACCTCGTTAGGAGCGCATTCATCGATAAATTGCACCTTAATAATCACAGTCTTCCCATAGCCTCTGCAATGCGGTTGGTATCGGCATTGGCTGGTTTCGTTGTCTCTCTCGCGCCGAGCGAATTCCGCAATATTAAATTTTTGAAAATTTATGTTCGAGTTTTCCGGCGTCTGCCAGGAGAATGCGCTCGGTGGCTGGGTCGTGATAAATTATTTAAATTAAATACGGAACGCGTCGCTTGGATGGATCACAAAGCACTAATAACAATTGTTTTTGACCGCCCATTGCTTCCGACCAATGCTGGTTTTATGCCATGAAAACATACGTGCAAACTGGGAAATCGCAATTGGTGGTGTAGTGGTTAGGACGGTGGCTGTTACTCACTTTGCTGCTTGAAAAGGCAGCGGGCACAAATCCTGCGTAAGTAGGATTTTTTCCAAGGTCGCCCGGCCCCGTTTGTGTGGTTTGAGGAGATCGCGCAAATTCAGCGTTCCGTCCTTCTGGAAGGGACGTTAAGCCGTTGGCCCCCTTGGTGTTCTTCGTTAAGAGTAGGCTAATGCCGGCACCGGGTTTTTCTTCTCCCTTGCTATCCAGCTATTCATTGCACTACCTCTTAGATACCCATTGCGCGTAGACAAGAGGTGAAACAGCTGGGAACATACATTAGTATGTAACCTGAAAGAAAGAATTTCTTTAATACATCGGAAAGTACAGAAAGCTTCAATGTATACAACACGCTATATTAATTTTATTTAATATTTAAATGAAAGTCTTACGTTATAATGTTAAATGAAAATAAAATGCCGCATACGTATAAGATTCATTTGATTATCCGTATTTATATTTAATTTCGATTTTATTCCAATTAAAGTTACAATACAGTCAAGTTCATTGAATCTGAAAGAGAACATTATGATTTAACTCGAGAACCGAATGTACCATTATTTAACTCAAATAAGAGGCATGTTATGATTGGAAAATGTGAGAGAGGATGAGTGATTGATTAATTAAATGTGATTGATAATTAAATTAATTATTGGAAGTCATTACTGGTTTTAAAGCTGGAATCATTCACTTTAACCCACGTGTAAAAATTGACACGCCAAATGATCCAGCAATTTCTTTTAACATGTATTGCAAACAATTCGCGATCAAACTGTCTTATGCCATGACAATAAATAAATCGCAAGGCCAAACCTTAGCCAAAGTTGGATATTTTACGCCTGAACCTTGGTTTACACATGGGAAGAATTCGAACACTAAATTGTATATAAAGAATTATTGCAAATTAAATAATAACACAATTGAAATAGGTCCCTAGTCTGAATTTATTTACTAAAAGGGGGTTAATTTGGTGATGTGACAAAAGTAGGAGTCTGGAAATATATTAAGAGTTTAATTTTCATATTGAATTATCGATTGCAATCTGAAATCGGAATATGGTGACAGGAAGAGATTTTTTTAGTATTTTATGTAAATGATGAAAATGATTTAATTGGTTGGAAAGGAGTGGGTAGCGGAAGTGCAGCCATGTGGAAGTAATTGCCGTTCCGTTAATAGGAAAGGATGGTTTAAGAGCAATGGAGAAAGAGGTGGTACTTTAGGAAATTGCAGGCGAGGCGAGTTATTGAGTTTCGTCTGCATTCGCTGAAAACACCACTATTACAGTACGTGGAACGTGACTGCTCTTTATTTGTGTGATCTCGAAAAAATATGTGGGAATATAGCAGAACTTCGTACAAATATGCGCAAAATCTCTTTAAAATCAAAATGGCGCTCACATGTAGTTTTGGAACATTGATTATATCATTCTCGTACAATTTGAAATGTTTCATGTACAAGGCTTGGTATTCTTGTGTATGTTATTAGCAATAATCTACGGCAGGGGTCCCCAAACTATGGCCCACGCAGTGATTTCATCCGTCCTGCCTTGCTTTATTAATTATTTAAGACATGCATAGTTGTATATTTTCCAGCAGATTGTGTCATTCGATATAATTCTTGGAATATTTACGATGTTTCTCGAGTACTTGCATGCAGTATGCTTTTAATATAGGCGTATGCCACGTTAAACAATGGAAAAATCTCACAAATAGCTCTTTGAAATGTACACTCATAAGATCGAATGTGGCCCGCATAGTGGTATATAATGTCTCGTGTGACCCTTTTAGTAAAATGTTTGGCGATCATTGATGTACAGCATTTTTTATTATAGAAAATTATGATTATTTAGAAAAGGCCTCAAAAATAAGTTCATGGTCCCTCATAATGATGCGAGCAACTCCCCTGATGAAAGGGACTTTGAAAGAGATAGTGGGAGTGAGAAATGTTTTTCAACAACAATGAACACCCTGTTACAGAATTAAATAAAAATACGAGTATGAGGCGAAATTATTTCGCAAATGTGGTTATTAAAAAGGAATGAGTCAGTTCTCCGTAATTATATAGAGGAAAGCCAATGGAAGGTTTTTTTATATAAGCCTTATCGGCTTCAATTCGTGGGTCGTTCCTGGTGCGTAGAATACCAAGTAATTCGAACTTGCGCTGTTATTTCGTGGAATTCGGGAACATTTAAGTCCTATTCGGTTGATATTTAATGCCGGCCGTTAGCCTTTCCCTAGTTTTGAGGGCTTTCTGACTTTCTTCAGGCTGCCCTCTGAGCATCGAATACCCACCCACTGCACATAAAATCCTCCAATAAATCCTCTTAGTTCTTTCCAACTCCCACGGCATCTACGGATTAAAACTTCATCAACTAATGAAAGGTGTTCAGTTCGAAAGAGAAAAAGTTTATTTTGAAACAGAAATGTCCCGTGTGACCTATGTTTTGGCGTGCGATGTCGAAAAGCCTTTTCCTTTCGAAGCAAAAAACTTTTTATCATTCGAAATACAACTTCACTTAGTAAAGTCGTGCCTCATGAAATTTGATAACTTCAAATACCCTTTTCTAAATATTTCGACATTCTCCTTGAAGGATTTGAGGACTGCACTGCATTCGCTATACTCTATTTTTTTACATTAATGGTTTTTCGTGGTCTTCTGTTGAGGTTCTAATCTAATTTTAAGACTGCGATTTCCTTCCCTTATAGACTAGATTTTTTAAAGCATATGCTCAAACATTTCCACGACTGGTTCTTATTAGTGTTCTAGTTTCGCTCTTTTCTATCCATTTGTTCATCTTTCTCAACGGTTCATAATTTCAATAAATCCCCATAGTTCCGTAATTTCCTCGAGAAATTTCGGAGATCTAACTTCTAAAACGATCCTTTTTTGTTTTAATTGTCTTTAGACGTGCGTTTTTCATATCTTTCTCCCACATTGTAATACTACTTTGGGATAAGACGGCCACTTGCAGTGCAAACAGAGCTGTAAGTTAAAAGTAGTTTTACTTCTGTCAGCAATATGGCCCGAAAAATATCACGTTTTTCACAATGTTAGAAAAATCTATGGAAGTTTGGAGGGAGTGTGCGGAAGGCTTGGGCCACGCCATCTTAAATCTCATAATTCGCCAAGCATGACTGAGTCGCCTGCTACCGGGATTATCTGTCAGTCTCTCTACTAATATTTTGATATTGAAGAACATCCAAAAGTTTGACGCATCGCTGAATTTGCTCCATAATGTATCTCCATGAACTCTATAGACACAAAAAATGCCTCTTTATCCATATTGACATGTTTCACTCTTCCAAAACTAAACTTTGTTTCGCATTCATAATCCCTAAGAATTAATAAAGAGGAAACAATCATTATACGAAAATCATGAACAATTTCCGAATAGTTTCTGATTTATGTTCACCTTTAGGATAACCGATAGTTAACGTTCACTCGTTTGAACTGATGTTTCAGAAGGCTTAAACAACGAGTTACCGATTCAAGAATTCGAAATCGTCCGTCAAAAGATTATTAAATGTTTTCCGTCGTTCTTGCCGATCTCTCTCTTCTATACCAAAAGAAAGTCACAAATCCTAAATAAATCACCTTTGCGGCTCAGGAAATTGAACCGAGAAACTTATGTCATTACGAAACTCGTTTCCATGGATAGTACTCTGACTATGGAGCTTTAGAATAACCGAAACACTGCATCACATCATTGCAGCGAAATAGACACAAACTTATATGTTTTGTATATGCATTATAATACTTTCTGTTTTTCGACGCCTCAAAAATATGGAACTGAAATAATATAGCTTGGCTTCAGAAATATTTCCCCCCCCCCCAATCCCCCCCAATCCCCCTCTCTCTTCTCTCCGTTTAAGAATTGCAGTCGTCGCGAGAAAGGAATCTCGGATCGATGACGTTATTTTTGGATTTCAGAAAAAAGGTCCGGTACAGTTTTCAAATATTACAAAAGATGATTTCATTCTACGAAAATAAACATCGTTGTCTTGATGAAGGTATCTTCAACAAATATTGAATGAAGTTATTGACAGAAAGAGACCGGAACCAGTAGCTGTGACGTCAAGCGTTCCACATGGCCTTTCTCTGTACTTAATATTTGCCGATGATGGTGTAGAAGAAAGAATGCATAAATGGATGAAGGCGAGAGAAATATTTGAATACATAAGAGATCGATGAAATAAGTATGTTAATTACAATAAAGTGGCAGAAATTTCTTGCATTGAATTAATAATAAACTGTCTTTCATGCAGTCATAAAACAACATTGAGGTTCCAATATGCATTGTAAAGTTCTCAAGACCGCACGTGAGCTAAAGTCATTAATATCTGTCGATCATCCCAAAATATCTTACAAGCGGATGCATCGCATTACCCATCTGGTTTTATTTACGTCGAGCCCTCAAGTGTCCGTCCCCATATTTTAATTTTGACCGCACTGTCTTAAAAATGTATTTTTAGCTTTGAAGTAGCCAATCAAGTTTCTCCTTCCCTCATTGCTCAATTTAATTTTCAGGAGGGCATCATTAGAAGATGTAAGTTTTTAAACAAATCTTTTAACCCGTTTCAAAGATGCTGGTGAATCGGGACGACGAAAATCATTGCGAAAACGTGAATAAAAAGAGGGAAAGATTGTCCATTTGCCCACCGCCATCCCGCACCTGTAAGGTGAACTTTCCTCCTTTTACTTCATTTTAATAGCGATCCGACTTGAGCATTGGGTGATGAAACGTCTCTTCATCTCTGTCTCATCCTTCCGAAAGCCTCTCTTAAGTAGCTTCTTGCCGTGAAGAGCCTCTCAAACCCGATTCTTTTCTCTATCCATTGACACTACTTCTCGTTTTCCTCCTTCGCTACACCCACTCGATACGCCAACGCGGCCACACTTCGACGTCAACATATCCTCTAAAGGAACCTTTAAACGTATGGGTTTGATTAGCCATGTAATGAAGATAGGTGCCGACAGCTCGGTTTTTCCTTGAGAAGATACCTTTGCCATTCCTTTATTCCTAGAACTCTTTAAAACTCCGAACGTAATTCGCGGTGCATCTACCAAAATAAGAGAAATGTTGGGTAAATACTCGTAATATTAACGGATCTGTGCCAAAAGTTTTTGGTTATTGACAGTTATAGCTTTTTGTTTAGAGATATCGATTTTTAGTGTAGCACTAAGTTTGTCACTTGAGATCATGAACTCTGCCACTTACGACTCCAGAACTTTTTCTCCCAAACTTTTATAAAAAATAGCATCCCCGCCAAATAGAAGGGCATTTTATCTTAGCAACAAGTTGATGTTATCCACTGCGTTTTTATATTTCGATTTTACGCTAATACCATATGAGAAAACTATTTGTTTTATACGATGGCGTTGGAATCGTTTTTCATAACATCAATTTCATGGCTAGCGGACAGAAAGAGATGCCCTGGAACTAAAATAAACGAGAAAACCTGATTTTAAAGTATATCATAAAAACCCCAATTTGAAGTAAGTCCTTTTTAGCGAATATATTTTTACACTGGGATCAATGCTGAATCGAATTAAATTTTTAATCGATCTTAAAAATATACTTGCTTCGAAATTGATTGATTTTATGGTAACCGTTTCTGACTTTTTGGACATCCCTTTTTGCCTTTCAGCCATGGAATTCTTATTCCACATATATTATACACTCTGTACATAATATGATTTAGTCCTGTGGCTATATAACGATTGAATGGACAATTTTATGGCTACACGGCCTGTATGAAAGACTTTTGAACACTTCATTAAGTATTCACGTGAAAAAATCTCCATTGAAAGAAAGCCCCGATTGAAGATCCGCTATTTTATGAGAGGATTACCTACGTTGAAAACACCACATTTTATCCAGTAAACAAACATCTGGATGTTTCAGTTGAATAATATCTACTCTAACAGAAAGTGAGAAAATGAGTGTCTGAACGCGACATGGAAATAGTGCTAGAAATATTCTTCTCTTCCAAGAGATCACATCGAAACTCCCCTTCAACGCGATGGATGGATACATTTATGCCAGGAATGAACTAAACCTCGTAGTATCTCACCCATCTGCCTCCTTGGAGATACGACCCCTCCTGCTCTGAGAGACACTTTCAGATCTCGCGATAGACCATCTTCGAACGGGACCCATTCGAGCTCCCACCAAATTCCAGCGCTCCCATCCGGTAAATGTGGTTCCCGGGGCCTTCTAGTCGATAGCACATAGAATGCGTTATGCCACATAAATTCGAACCTCCGCTATTCCCTTTAATGTGCGAATCAAGTGAACTTTCAGCTCGAACGTGTCGCGGTGACCTAGGTTTCGCGATCACCTAAACGTAAAATATCATGTTTTGGTCACGGCGACGGTTGCGATATCTACTTGCACAAGCGGAAACTATAACAGGCTGGTCCGTGCGTGGCACGTAGCCATTCTTTATATTTATATTTAAATGAAAGTCGTTGGCTACGAAAAGATGTAGATGCGTTGTTGAGAAATGTTTTGTTGTTCCGTAAGAAGGAGTGCAGGTATTTGACGGATTCACTCCGATAAAAGAAGTTATTCTTGGCTGATATCGAGGAATCCCATACGGATAAAAATATTTGTACTCGGCCGAGCCGTGAATAACCCACATATCACCGAAGTCAATCTGTATGTTTTTTAAAAACGTCCAAAGCCACTAGCGGCAAGACGAAGGAAAATATGCGATCGAAAACGTTTTATTTGAGAGGAGATAATTTCATTCTCGCAGAAGACCACAAAAAATATTATTTCTGAGACGCCGGGACTTTTAAACAGTTTTCAGTTCCAAAAGTCAGTCAGGGGAGGCAAGGATTTCTATTCCTGTGTTTTGGCTTCAGCTGCTGCGAGACCTCTACCAACCCCACCTTCACCCCCTTTCTTATTCCGCCTCCCTCTCTCGCACCCCTCCTCCCCTGCCGCCTCCCCCGACTCCCCCCTCTCCACCCCAATTTCCCTACGCCCCTTGTCCCTCTTTCTCGTCCACCCGCCATCACCCAAACCAACTCCTCCATCTTTTCCTTTCCCTTTCCGCCTACTCCTCCCTCCCTCGTCTCCCACCGTTCCAAACTTCTTCCATCTCTCTCTCTCTCTCTCTCTCCTTCTTTCCCGACCCCAATCTCGAACATTATCCCCTCTCTCATTCCCTTCATCTCCTCCCTCTTTCCTCCTCCCTCTTTGTTCCTCCCCCTTTCGTTCCTCCTTTTCACCCCATCTCTCTCACACCTCTATTTCTCTCACCCATCTTCTTCCAACCTCCATCCTCCTCTCTTTATCTCTCCCTCGCTCTTTCTCTTTCCCTATCTCAATCTCTCTCCCCCCTTCCCTCCCTCTCTCCCACTCCATTTTCCAGAATGGAAAGTGAGCAGAGCGTCGCGCCAAAGAATTTCCATTTAGGCGCACTCTCCCTCCCTCGCGAGGAGGAACAATGGACGACTGGATGCTGCTATAGACAAAGCTGGCGGCGGAGGGGACCATTTCTGGAAATCGTTTTAAATGGAGGGACTCCCGCGATGAATGCTTCGGGATTTCGCCCTCTTCCTAGCTCTCCATATATATATATATATATATATATATATATATATATATATATATATATATATATATATTCTCCCCTTTTCTTTAGAAAAAAATGCTCGCTCTTTATGGCCTTATTGGCGGAAGAATTTGTCCGCTGAAATGTTTCGCCCCAGCATCCAGACCGTGGACTCCCAGTGTTGCCCGCCCTCTCTTCCTCACCCTCGGGATATTTTGTTCTTATTGCTCTCTCTCTCCTCGCGATGCGTCTCACCTCCCCTATAGAACGAGCGCACATTCTAAAATAAGAGTTGAGCCCTAAATAGCTCATCCGTAAGACTAACTTCTTTTAGCATTAAGTTCTGTCCAATAGACATGGGTCAGCGTTATAGATATGCGGTCAATACTTTAATAAATCGAGCGTCTATAACTGTAATATTC
The DNA here is from genome assembly GCA_028673005.1 of Tanypteryx hageni. NCBI lineage: Eukaryota > Metazoa > Arthropoda > Insecta > Odonata > Petaluridae > Tanypteryx > Tanypteryx hageni. Next base: position 114,206,744 of record CM054116.1, read on the forward strand.
GATGACTTGAAAAAGAAGCCTTGTGCCATTAGTATTGCAAAATATGAACGAGTTACTCTTTTGGATCATTTCATCCTCTCTTTTAATATATACCTAATAATTTTATATAAATATATACATAGCGACAAGGGAAAACTTATTCTAGAGGCACAAATTAACAGAATCAGTGTTAACATATTTAATGAAGTTCAGGGTTATTAATCTCGTTACAATAAACATAGGAAAGCATGTTTCAACTATACTCAAAACATTTTTATGATGCGTCGATGAAGATATTGTTTTCACTATTTCAGCTAAAGTAAAGTACTGCTTGCATTATTATGTATAGAGCGTATACATTGCAGTTAGGAGGCAAAATCAGTGAAAAGACAGGTGCCAGCGAATAGCAGTAACTACTGCTTCTAAATAAGTTGGTCCTATAGGGGCTCCTTTGAGTGATTGATGGAGCCATAAATGATACCGCTTTTTCACGCGGTAGAAGTCTTCTTTATGACATAACAGACTTTCTTGGAAAAGAGTTTATTTATTAGCCGTTTCTTAAGGTTTATATACTTACCTCTATGATGTTCATGCTGCGAGTGAGCCATATTGTCAAGAAAATATCGTTTTTGCTGCAACCTTTTCTGAATTTCTATCTATTATCGCCATTTTTAGTCAATGAAGGTCTGTCGCCATTTTGCTGCGCCAAACTATCTTATTTTTTATCTGTTTACGAGTTTCCATGTCGTGACGTCAGATATGATGGCGTATAAAATTCTTCCGCGCAACGCTACGAGTTAATAATAACAACGCATTATCCTTTTTTCTTTTTTAAGGGCCCCAAATATTTCTTCGCTCATTGTGTTGCGTGACAAAGGCTTTAGGCATCTCCAGAAATATATAAAAAAGGGTTTGGAGGTTCGCGATGCACGCATGCCTCGCGTTCTTTCGCGTTGCCGCTTGGAACGACGTGATTTGATCGCTGCGATATTTCAATTTTCGACCACTCAATGTGTATCGAATTCCGTCGTTAACAGGGACCCGAACTGCTAACAGAAATCTGCCTTCCATAAGGTTCAACAGTTGTTCCAGGGGTGTGAGTGTGGGAGGAGTTAACGATTGCGAATTGCTGGGAGAAAAGGTCTTAGGTGAGGCGTGCGGCAGGGGGGAAGGGGAGGGTCGCGGTTAAGGTGGGATCGTTAAAGGCATGAAACGTTTACATCTACATAAAATCCCACATTCAGGAGGCAGGTATATGTTAAATGGATGCGTAGCACAAAACTAACTCGATTAAATTTCACTAGAGAGGCAGGTTTTGCCCTTCAATAGACCCGGAGAAGCGGAATTTCATTTGTACCAAACCCTATTGTTTGGATGCAACGTTAGACTTGCAAGATATTTTAAGCGGCTTAGACAGATATTAAAAGTTTTAATTTCTGATTATAGACGGACAAATTAAGCGAAACACTGTACTTGATGGAGTAGCTCAATTTAGCGATTATTTTACGCTTGAACTCTCTAATTATTACATTCATGAAGTTAAAAAATAAACAGAGGATTCACTTTTTCTAAATATATATTGTATTAGCCCAAAAATAGTTACATCCTCAGGGATGCCTGGTATTCGTGAGAGTGATCTAAATTGAGGTGAGCAAATCTTTTGTGTGAATATAATGCCGAAAGTAATTTGCGTGCATCAGTTGAAACTGTAACATCCTCATTTATAAAGCGAATAAACGTCATCATTTTTGGCACAGATACCTGTTATACGAAAACAAAAGGAGCGTCGGCGGTTTTGACGCATGTATCGAGGATCGATAATCTCCTTTGAATGACTCGCGTTCAAAGCAAACAGAGGTTCTATTGACAAGTTTAGATTGGTTGGAGATGTGCTTTTTTGGTTAAGCTCGTATTTTTTCTACTCTTTCTCTCTCCTTTCGGCAACGAAAGCTTTCAAAAAACAAGGGAAAAAGAAAATCTCCTAGAGACATGTGAATTGCCATTGACTTGCTCAACTGCGTTTCCGAAAAACGAAATGGTATTCCGCTTAGAATTCAATACATGCTTGCCAAAAAAACAAATACCTTTGATAAAGATGGCAGATCGTGAAAAAGGCGTTACGGTGCACTTATCACGATTTTTCTCGTCGATCTCATGCCGTATGTTTTTTTCAATGGAATAGCACTTGGCACGGTAGCATCTGGCGGAAATAATATTCAACTCGGCGGAGCCTGAACTTAATGAAGTTTCTCGACATGTTGTCCCGCGACAAATCTGCGCCTCAAAAGCCATTAATCCAGGTCAGGGAGACAGTTGTTCTGAATGTCATTTAGCAAGAGGGACCTCATATGAGGCCGTCGGTCTTTTCCCAGACATGTACGGATTTCAGTTTTCTACTTGAAATAATTTCTGGTTTAATCTGTAAAAGGAGAGGGGAAGAGAATGTCGCTCCACCGCAAAAAAGGCTCTTTAATGGAACTAAAGTCGGATCCCGAAAACTCGAACCTCAAAACAAAAACGTTCCAGTTTTCGAAACTTGGCAATATTTTAATTCTTGTTTGCTTATGTTTATACGACATGTCAAAGTATCTTAGAGTTTTCGAAAAGCCGTGTTCAGGTTATCGGGGTATTATGTGTTTTAATCCTTTAAGCCCTGACGGGGCTTATCCCATTTCTTGAAAAGCATATAAACCTTAATCAAATGCTAATAAACTGGCGGTCCTAAGATATTTCATTACTTTGAAGTGTCCTCTAATCCTGCATGTGAGCAGGAGCAAATAGCACTTATTTATCGTAGTTGTAGTTATTAAGAAAGATTTTGATACTCTCGCTCTTCTAGGAGGCTATTACCACTTAGAGGTTACGCGACAGTTTTGTTTTTTAAATACTTTCATTAGGTATATCTAATTTCTGTGTCGCGAGACGTTTTAATTATATTATGAAGCCGTAAGGATATACGTGTATGCTGGATAGAGTGCATAACGTTTTCAGCACAAGTCACGTAACTACATAGACTCTTGCCAGGGATATCTGAGTCCTCATATATCGTTGTAAATCAATGAGTAATGACTGCTTTTCAACATCAGGAACCTATCATAATTCCAAAACTAACTAAACATAAAAATGTATCGAGATGTTAATTTAGAGTATAACGGATTAAGGTATATTGTAGTTTATGGAAATAAACTTTTTTCATCTAGAAATATTCCACTTGGGAAGGTTTCTGGAAAGTTTCCATAATGTAAATAAAAAGAATAATGTATATTTCCACTAGAGAAATTTATTGCGACCGGCTTCGCCTGTTACAGCATCATCAGGTGATGATGCTGTAACACGCGAAACCGATCGCAATAAATTTCTCTAGTGGAAATATACATTATTCTTTTTTATTTACATAATCTAGAAATAGAAGAAAAAAGAAATAGAAATATCTGTCTGTATTGAATGCCATATAGGATTTGTTTCTTCACCGCTGCCGTCGATCATGTCAAAAGCATCATTCTAAACCCGAAATGAACCTGGCACGCCATTATCCGCCCGTTGCCTCTACCTATCTTCTAGATTTCCGGTTACGCTCTCTTAATCTGTGCTTCGTTGATTTGGGTTGAGATTGGATAAAAACGTTCTTCACGCTCGATTATCATTGTAGTGAATGATTTATAAACTTAATATTGACTGGAGTGTTAGAAATACTTAGCTCAAAGAAGCTAAGCATTAAATATTTTCAGATACTGACAAACTCCCTCTTGCATACCAAGTTCTTCAAATTTTCCAGAGCAAAGTCTATTCTTAGGAAACTCTGCGCTTCCTCAAATTCAGTTTGAAATGTATCTTGAGCATTATTACCTTTGTAGCACGAGTTAAACCGCCGTTAAATTGTAAAATCGAACAGGCAAAACATGCTCTTCTCGGAACATTTATGATGAATAGGAACGAGGCCTCTCATTGGTCCATAGATTATCTCCAGAATCGGCAGAGGTATATATTTTATTAATTTATAGAGACTTTGGGGAAACCGCTGACGCGCCTGATTTTTTCGAGAAGAAAACACATTCGCAAAAATTGGCAGCTCGATTAGATTGTCGATTCATTAAGAAAGAGGGTTTTAGACGACTAATTCGACGTCTAACTCGATTAGAAGACTATAAATGGGAAAGGCCACAAAGATTAATGAGGTGGGAATGGCGCGGGGAAAGCAAAAATAGAGGCGTCCATCAGTTTGCCCGGAAGATTTAAAATGTTACTCACCGCCAGAACGAGGGCGTGCTATGGAATCTTCGTCGGATGAGAGGACGCGAAGGGCGGGAGCGATTGATGAAGCGTCGAATAGATGAGGGGATTAGTGGAGGGTACCTTATCGATGATCCTTTTACGGGTGTCGAAGTCGTGTTCCGTGGGAGACGTGGAGGGGGTGGTGGAAGGAAGGGGGGAGGGAAGAGGTGGTGGAGGAGAGGGTGAGGGAGTGGCGTGGAGATTTGGCAGCGAGATGTCGGATTAAATTAGGATTCCCGCTTACGCAGGTCGAACCCATCGCCGAGATGAGATTCGGAAAATAAAGCGCATAACCGATTGATTATAAGAAATCTCTTCTACCCCAGAAAAAAGACTCCTTAATTAAATTGAAAGAATCTGGGGTAAGGTTGCGAACGACTTTCTCATCGATCCACATCGAAAAGTCGATCTTTAGGGAGAAGAATACTTTCCCGCGATGTTCATTTTTTTTGCTAGAGCGATTCATTTTTTTTTCAATTTTTTCACGTATCTGATGACTCTCTCGCAGCGGTGGAACTCGAGATTTACGGATTCAAAACCGAGCTGTGAATGCGAATATTGCGTGAGGAAATACCGAGTATCTCGGTACGTCGATAAGATTCACCCTTACAGATTTGAGCTACGATATTGTGTTCCTTAGTGCGCAAAATATCCAGGGAAAGGTTTTTTTTATTTGCGCAAATCCTTTTCTGCCCCAATGCATATTGACTTAAGCCAATATTTTTTTCATCTCAGTAGCCAAAAATAAATTTAGCTGTCAAAGATTTAACATATATTTCCATTGGAATGGTAGGAATGGAAACAAACATTTACTTTCCGATTGTTGTCATATATTTCCGTTATACACATTTTGGCGTGGCGTACGAAATTATTTGTACTACCAAAGCAAAGTAATAACAAGTAAATCAATCGGGTAAATTGAATTTTGACTGCCCTTATTTAGTTGAGTACGTGCAAAACGGAGAATATATCGATTTTATCTACCAGGGACGATCGATTATTGTTCAATGAACTTACATTTTCAATTATTTGTATTATTATTATTTTTATTATTATTATGAGAATTATTTTTCGCAATGCAGTCATTACGTCAATTGCACGTTAACCAAAATAAATTTCTGAACTACATTAACCGAAGTTTTTTATTTTTTGTTATTTAACTTTTCAGCTACTCAACGGTTTAATTAAGTTCACTTTGTAATCATTATAAGAAATTCGTGTTTCTCCTTCTGATACCAATCGGTGGCATTACGTTTTAGAGCCATTGACTGGATAATTCTGCAATCTCTTGCGCAACATGAAACAGACCGCTTTTATTTAAAAACTCCGAATGCGGAATCGTTGGCTTTGAACGCATTAAGTCATATGTTTTATTGGTTAAACAAATCGTCGTCATCTTCTCATTTCCTTTCTTTTGCGCTACAAACGAAGCCTGGAAAGTCTTACAGAGTTCTTTCGGTCTTCTCTCTCCCTCCAACTCCATCTCCCCTTGTTTTGCGGAGCTCCCCTCCCTCCTATTGTCCTCCTCCGATTATCCAACCCTCCCTTCGTCTCTCTTTCTCTATCATCCTTCGCTCCTTCCTCGAGACCATTTTCAGCGAATGTATGCGGCCACCAATTAAACGCGCAATTAAAATCAGAAAGCCGGCCGTCGTTAGCGAGTCACTTACGAAACGCACAAAATATTCCAACGAATTAAATGATCGCGAGGTCCTTTCGCGAGTAAATGGTAAAGAGGGTGGGGATGGATAGAAGGAGTCGAACGAGAGGAACGGATGACGCTATCCGAAGCGATGCGTAGTGCGCGTATTAGCGTTACACACCGGTTCAAGAGGATATCATCCCAGGGGCAGCGTCAAAAAAAGAGCGTCTGCCGAGGAGCTCTATAGAATAAATAACCGGCTGCCATTAATATCTCGAGATTAAGCACGTGTCGAGTGCAATGGCTGGGACGGAGGGAGCAAATGGATGACGTAATGGCAGCAAAAGTAGCGTATTAAGGATTCCCTAAAGGGAGGGGATCATTTCGAGGACACATATATATATATATATATATATATATATATATATATATATATATATATATATATATATAAACTTAAGGAAAAGGAAAGGTAGTGATGATGGTGGCAAAAAGGTGTTGAAGGAAGCCCAGCGGACACTTACCAAGTTGAGGACCAAGTTGGCAGGCTGCTGGGGGCGTCGAAGAGACACATAGAAAACACGCACACCATATATATATATATATATATAATGTCTGTGCATTTGGTTGAGAATGATGTAGAAAATGACTTGGGGAGAAGGGAGCAAGAGGCGAACTGTGACGCCAAGGAGGACAATGAAATAATGGTCGAACGAGCGGTGGAAGTGTGGAGGGTCCTCGAAGCGTTTAAGTACTTAAGAGGGTGATTATGCCTCTCGAAAATAACGTCTCCGACGGAAATAAATTTGAGCATAACCTGGGGATGACAGGAGAGAAGGAAATGTCCATTTTATAAAGTAAAATCTGGAAGACATTTCCAGTTTGAGTCGGAGAAGAGAAGAGCTGACGGGTCGAATTTAGCGCACAAGAAAGAAGTGATTATGTCAAGAAACGCTTTTCAAATACGCGGCTCTGTAAGCATCCGACACAATATTCAACAAATACTTGAGAATGTTGTATGGTTGGGTAAAGTTCAATCAGAAGGAGTAGCGTGGTTTGTCTTTGTTCTAAGTTGTTGTCTTCCCCCTTTAATAGACAGGAAGTATTTCTCCAAAGTTTTGGCCGTCAGAAACGTTAAATTCTTCCTAGTTTCTATCGAGCTATGCAAAAGTTGATTTCGTGGTGAAATTTACGTTTTATTTTTCCAAAAATATGTCTTTTATCCCAATATATTGGAGGGGAATATACAATCGATAAAAGGATAAAAGTACGAATTTCTCTAATAAACTCAAGTTTAATCAATTATTTCTACTTATAATCAATTTTGAAATACGTGTGATATCGCAAAATCATATTCGCATTACCACGCACACCGTTTTATGGGCATGCAGCATATAACGGCCGATAACAAAAAGTGCTTAATTTCAGTCCTTTAGCGACCCGCTCAACTTATATAAAACAGAAAGACTTTAACGGCAAGTAATTGCCGACAAGAATCCTTATCTTCACCACGAAGCGTATACATTCATTAAATCCACTCGATTGTTGACCATATAATTTGAAGCAGTTCCACGATTAATTACAGGATCGCCTTATTCGCCTCAGTGGCTGTTTTAAGCTTCCGACGACGTCATTTACTCCCGCCTTGATAGAGAGAGAAGATATTTATGCTACAAAAGAGTACTTTGATGTGTGAACCGAGCTCTTTATGCCACGAAGATCCCTTTGATTGAAAATAAAGAGAGGTAAATGAGAAATTTATTCCTAGTCTCCGTTTTTTTATCAATTCGCTTATGAGATTGAGCGCCGAGCCAATATGAAGACCCATGACGTAAATTTGAGATGTAGTTATTTTTGTCTTCGAAGTGTCTTTCGCCTCGAATTTTGTATGCGAAATGCTATAAGCGGCGATGAAACCGAGAAATTTTATCGATTCCTTGCATTATTGCGCGTAAAATGAAATAGGTTCCGTTTTATTTCCGTTCAAACCTCCATAACCGCTCGCTTGGTAATAAGTCCCTTAATTTAAGCGATGAACGCAATCCGATGGCCTCCTACTATTATATCGCGCTCATATTTGCTAATACATCGCGCGTTTTGGTGGCTATAATGTATTCCGAGCCATTTCTCCGCTGTTAGCAATGTATGTACCTCGTCAGCTCCACGACTCTTTCCCCACCTCTTTAACTCTCATCCCCACCCCATTACGGACCTCCATATCTCTTCCCCATCTCCCTCCTCCTCTCTCTTCCCGCTTCCCTCTATAACTTTCGCCCTTTCTTTCTTCCTCTTCCCCTTCCCTTTCTTACCTCATCCTCGCCTTTATCTCGTCCTCCACGCCTTTCTATTCTTTCTCTCCCACCATAACTTCCTCTTTCTCTCTCGCCGTCTATGTACCTCATCCTCCCCGCGCTTCCCTTTCTCCATTTCAAAGGTTCTTCCGTTCCGGGACATATTAGAATTAAACGCCGAAACGGAAGCGTCCTTGTACGATTTTTTTTTACAGTTTTCCTTTTCCTTGCAATTCCAACATAGACTCGGTGATATATTTCCCGCGGCCCCCTGTGTCGCCGCCGTCGTCATTAGCCCTTTAACGGGCGGAGGCAGCCCCGGGCGTGTGGGTTTCCTCAGCCCGTTTCCCTCCCTTTTCCGGGGGTATATGGTGGCGGTTAGCCCCGCGCCGCCCCCTCCGCCTCTTCCCCTCTTTACCATCTCCCAGTTCGCTCCCTCTTGGTATGCCGGTCACGCACACATTCACTCGCTCATTCACGCGGAAGGGATGAGGCGCCGCCCGCATTAGCCTGCTCTTTTTTTGCGGGGCGCGTCGGTGGGTGGGGGTTGGGTAAGAGTGGAACGGGACGAGGGGGCAAGGAGGAATGGGGTTGGAACGGAGGGCGGGGGCCCACAGGGCTTTTAACGTCCCTTCCCGAGGGGCGGAGCGTCGCCCTTGTGTAAACTTCTCGCAAAATACATCGTCGCAAGAAGCACCTCCACGAGTCGATTCTCGGCCAACAGCGTGGAAATCCAACCCTCAATCCGCTTCAGAACCCTCGCGCGATCCGTGCCGCACGGAGTGGATTGGAGGTTGTGGCTTCATTATCAATTTTCCGACCGGGGTGTGTGAAACAAATTTCTTTGGAGTACGGCTGGTGGTTACCTTCGCTTGAATTCCGGAGTCGAAACTATTCTTTCAAAAGAAGATTTTTAGAAACTCTTTAAAAAAGTTAAGTTTTTGAAATATTGTTCTTAAGCGAAAGAAATTTGGAAATTGTTATATCAGTGACAAAAATGACTGACTATTTTCGAGCGTAAATATAGCGATGCGGTTAAGAGAAAAATTAATTAGGCTATTTAGTTGTGATTTTCTAGATACGCCTTACATTTCAATCAATATCAGCTGAATAAGTGTACAAAAATTATATATAGTTTTTGACAGATCTCTTGTAATTTCTGGCGGTCATAGCAATCGTTTAAAATTATTCCCACTATCTCCTCTCTGAACGATTTCTACCCTCACATCTCCAACTCCACTGGAAGGTTGCTTTCTTACACAAACAGATCCTGTGACTCCGTGACTAATATGAAAGTTTCCAACGTTTGCAGCAGGAGCAGATCAATGGAATCGAAAGAATACGACCTTTTTAGCATCCTACACTAGGGTTTATTAAAAATGTTTTGGAGAATTTTATATAAGATGAGGTAAAAAACGCTCCCATCCATAGATTTTAGGTCACTGAAGATGACACCTCAAAGGTACAAATTAACACGTTTCAGTAACGCTATTATCATCAATGCCGTTGATAAGTATCAAAGATCCCAAAGGCTTTGTCATTTCGAACAGTGTTGAGTGCAGCGATGTTTCTTCCGATAGTCTCCGCTTGGACTCGCTTCTTCTTTATTTCAACAATTGTCGACGAAATTCGCTCAAAAGCTCCAAGCAAGATATCAAATGCGTGGGCGAAGCGTGGGTCTCCCTGAAACCATCCATTTCCAGGTCCCGCCCCCTTTCGAGAGGAGGAAAGGGGGCTCTGGCCGCGCAGCATCAACCCTCTGCGTCAGAGCCAACGAGGGGGAGAGGGAGGGAGAGAGAAATAAGAGATCGTATCCATGCCCTTGTCACAGTTTCTAGGATTTGTAACATTCTGGATTTTTTAAACCAAAATGTGCTTTTTGAAATGGCGTTTGTCGCATCACCTTTTATAGAAGCTAGTCTTGCTCTCTTTCACAAGTTTACATAACCTATTCCCTGTATTACCTGATAGTAACATCTTATACAATTATTAGCAACGCTGTTTATGGAAACAAATAAAAACTGACAGGATCTTATGCTAGAATGCGTTTTTTTTTCGTATAATGTTTTTTGGCTCTTCAGACTATTAGGCGTTCTTTACCAGCGAAGCGATAGTTATGGGCACGTCTCGTCCGTCCGTCCGTCTGTCGTGACTGTCATCTCATGAACCGCTTTACGGATTTTGATTAAATTATGAGTGATCTTTATTAAAATTTATCGCCAAATTATGATTTTGAACTGCACCCGTCAATTAGAGCTTTCACTTTACATAAGCACTTAAATAAACTTATACTCGTATATCGTTAAATGGCATCCTTTAAGCAACAATTAAATAACATATTTTTTCCCTAGCTCTTGTATGATCTGTGAGGTATTGATTAAAAAATTTATTCGGATAGATAACATTTACCACAAAAAAGCCTGCGAGACTATATATAATTATAACTTAAAGTTTCGGAGATAAAAATTCTAGAACCGCCTAATCGTTCGATCAAGTTTTATACGTATTTCCCAAAAATAACACCTGTGACACCTCTGTGTGTTCCATTTATGGAGTATACAGTCAGTCCCCCATTTAGCGCTCCCTTATTTAGTGCCACCCCCACATACCGCCTAAATCGGGTCTGAATGTACTTTGTTTTTTTTACAAATCATCTATATCATTATTTTATTTTCTTAATATCTCATTTTAAATCCTTTTTTCCGTCCATTATTCTCTGCAGCCACGTTGGTGCGTTGTCGATGAGTATTTGTATAAAAAACTCTCCCCGCAGTTTTCTAGAATAAAATAAAGCAGTCTTTCATTTTTTAAACCGGTGGTATTAGTTTTAGCGTGGTAATAGATATGGACGTCTTTGTTAGCATGAAAATCGATTTTTTCCATGCATCCTTGAATATTTCTTAAATTGGCGCTATGAAATATATTCACTTCTATTTCTTTGGTTATTTGTAATTATACTTGATCACATTAAATGATTATATTTTTTAACTCAGCTAAATAAGCTGGTAGATATTTTTGTTGAAGCGGGAACTAACTGCAAGATATTAAACGTTTGTATTTGAAATAAATATAGCTTTAAATTTAAAAATAATCTCTTAATGTATATATGCTTGTATATTTATTATAAACAGGCACTTTTCTATTTATTAACAAGTAGTTCTGGAAAGAACTAATCCGCCTACTTTCCTTTGAATACAATTTTAATATATCACAATTAAGGGTGCACACAGGTTTCCCCCGTGGTACAGAAGTGCTTTTCATCAAATTCGCCGTAGTATAATCGTATAGTAATGTATTTGCTTTGAAATCAGAATTGTTTTTCCTCATATTGTGGTAGCCCTGCTTTTTTGATCCGTTTTAAACATATTCATATCGTTTTGCCATTCTATACTCGCCCTACAAACTAAATTTCTTTGAAATTTCCAAATTCATAGTTACAGAAACATTCTAACCTTGATATTATGGTAGTCCTGTTTAGTCGATTCGGTTGAAATATGACATTTTGGTTATTTATTTATATGAAAATTAAATATACTAGCTCTGTTTTTAATATCTTGATTTCATTATGGTATGTTGTAAAAATCTTTATACAAATTTTAATTGAAATCCGTGCAGCCGATTCCTTCAATATCCTTAATTACTGAAAGAGTTTAATTTGTAATTGTTGCACAACTCTTTGGCTGATTCGGTTAAAAAATGCTATTATGGTTTTGTATATATGTGTACATTATAAGTATTAAATTTGGTTAAAATTGATGTGAACAGTTCAACGCAAATACGTGTAAAAATAATTTTTTTATTCCTTGTATTGTGGCAGCCCTGATTTTTATATCTATAATAAACATCTTGATTTTGTTATTTTATATTGCACACATACTTCATACAAAATATCTTTGAAATCGGTTCGGCCAATTCCTTCCAAATTCATAATTGCCGAAAAGTTTAAATTTGCAATTGTGGCACCCCTGCTTAGTCGATCCGATCCAAATATGTCATTTTGGCCATTAATGTATGTGAGGATTCTATGTACCAAATTTAGTGGAAGTCGGTTAATTCATGAAGAAGATGTTAGGGGGAAACACACACGCACATACACACACAGACACCGAGGCGATCTCATAAGACTACTTCCCATTTTTAGGAAAGTAGGCTAAAAAATGAATTATCAAACTTAAATCCAATAGATGAGCATGGTAACGCGCGTAGCCATAAAACTGGTGGGCAAGCCAGATGCGCATTTCAGATGAAAAGAAGCAGACCTATGGTAATTCGAAGATATTTTCGTGACCAGCGATCGGTGAATTACCGCTGAGGACGGATGATTTGTGGCTTGAATGGGAGCATCTGGATTTCCCGTTTTATGGCTACAAGAGTTACCTTGATCTTCATATTTCAATTTATATGGCCTGATGATTTGTGTACAGCTTAAGTATCACGTTTCACCATTATATTATGAAAATTACTCTTGTTAAAAATTTGAATTTTCTTTGTTCAAAGCTTTTAGTGCGTGCTACGATGGTATTTCTACGTTTAAGTTTTCCCTGTTACACTAATTTCAAAGACGTTTGTGTATGGAAGTTTTGAAAGTTTTAGTCATGTAAGCACCGCCACGGAATAAAAGACTATAAGACAATCTTTTCTTGTAAAGTGGTAATTGACAATCGCGATCAGTGCTTGTGCTATATTAATGACGTTTTCTCCGGTTGAATAGAAAAGCTACATTTTCATTGTCGACCGCTCTCTTCCTCTTTTTCTATCTCTTACTCCTTACACCTCTTCCTCTCTTTTCCTGAAACTTCTAGAAACTCTTTGGATTGGTCGAATTGGTCTTAAAGGATCTCGGAAAAACTTTCTTTAATGTATTGTCTCAGATATTCTCGAATATTCTTCCCTGCGAAATGTGATACAAAGCTAAAATAGACCCTTGAATACCTTTTGTCAAAATAGCATCTCAAAGCATCCAGAACTTTGAGTCTAATTGTAGAGTTTTTCAAAAACCAAGGGACCATAACAACCTCTTCTTAGCCTGACTTTGTAGTACTTTAGTTCTGTTCGAATGACATTTTGCCGCTAGTAAATTCCCAAACTTTTAATGGCCACCACCTCCTTGCACACTGCTACAGTAAAGTGGCAAGAAGAGAGTAGGAAATAGAGAGAGAATGGAAGGGGGCGTGATGCTCCATCGCGATACATACTTTTACACGACGGCGCTTCTCCAAAACGTCGATAATAGGGACGCGCATCGCTTTGAACGTGCTTCATGCGAAATAAAGCGCTAAGTCCGACTGCTTCATGATTCGTTTGGAGAACGCCCTCTGGCCTCTCTCTCTCTTACTTAATGGCGAGAACGTGGATTTCCTCCCTTACGCACTTCCTGTGACAGATACTCGATGGCAGAGCGAAACGCGGCCCAATAATTCCTTGGCGACTGTGAGTGCCAAGTAACAAAGACTGGGCGATGAGAAATATATGAGGTACGGATCACAATTTTGTGAAGCATGCCGAGCTGAGGATTGGGGACATTTTTAGTGACATAACTTCGCTTCACGTTAGTGTGGTTAATTACTTACGAGGATGAACCCGAAACTTTCTACGCATCCAATTTCAATCTAGCGTTCTGTTTCTCTTTCGCCTTCCGGTTCTCTTCACCGCCTGCATGAAGCGTTAGCGCGTCGCATTTTATCCCTTGCTGCCAGCTAGCATGACGTTTTACGCGTCATGAATTCTATTAACTCCCTTCATATGCCAACACTTGTATATAGGCATGAGATTTGCTCCGCAGAATTTTAGGACATTCTTAAAATATAATATTTCTCATTGTCATCCAGCGCTCAGCAGAAGCGCTGACACAACAGGGACAGGAGTGAAAGGGTTAATTCCATCTGAAATGGCTACATTCGCTATCCCGTTAAATAAAGTAGCGTATACGCGCCATAAAAACATTTCGCGTCAGCGAACGCCATAACGGAGCACATGATTATTAGGTGGGCGACATCGCATCCTCGCCTTATTTTATTTTATTCGCTTACACCCTCGCTTTTAAATATCGTTAGGGTGTGCCAGGTTTGAACGACCGCCAAATATCCCGATTCGTTAAATCAATGTTCTTCCTCTTGCGTCACGTGACGCATTGCGCGGGGTTTCGTGACAGGAACTGCGTGATAAAGTTAATTTCGGAACGAAAGCATCGTCTCGCGCGGCCGTAAAAACCCATAGCCCTCTTCTGCCACGCGAAATGAAGAGCGAAAGTAAACGTAGCCTCGCGAGAGGGATAGACTATTCTTTCTCTCTCCTAGTTGCGGTATGCGAGAGCCTCGGGGATCACGCCGCTAAGATATAATCCTTTCGTGAGGGCTTATGAAATGCCTTGCCTCAATTTAAATTTCCAATCAGGAGATGGAGGAAAGTGAAAACATGGCGGGTAAAACAGTGTCTCTGCAACGTTAGCGACGTTAGTTTTTTTATCAAAAGCCGGGCCTTAATTATTCTGGGAATTTCTAAAAAACAGAGTAAAAATGTATTTGTAGAAAGATGATTAAGAGTCGAGAATGATTGGTGTAATACATGAAAGTTAATCTCTCGCGCAAGCAGCAAGTTGAAAACATGGGAAAGGCTAACATTTGCTCTGCCGAAAACAAGATGGCGGTTCTCCCTAAACTTTCTTTCGTTCTTTTTAATTGCAAACTTCCCACGCATTTCCGTCTCCCAATATCACACTCTTTCCTTAATGAGCAGGACCAAACGAGAAAAAGAGAGAGAAGAGAGACAAAGAAAGAGAGGGGGAAAAGAAACAGAGGGAGGGGAGGGAGAGAGATACATGGAGAAAGAGAAAGAGGAGAGAGACGCGCACACACACACACACACACACACACACACACAAACACAACGCTCCGCTGCTGTGACGTCAAAGGTGGTAAACGTGACCCACGAGATCCCATCGGCTCAAGAAGCGAATCTTCCACCCCATCCTGCCACCATACTTCCCTCCACTCTCGCTTCCCGTTAGTCCCTCTCTCCCTTCTCCCCTCCCTCCTACCCTATCACCCTCCCTCCCTCTCTCCTACCCTATCTCCCTCCCTCTCTTCCTCCTCCCCCCTCCTACCCTCTCTCCCTTCCTTCCTTCCGCCAACCCAACCCTTCCTCTCCCTTATTTCCTTTGCCCTTTTCTCGAGTCGAATTTCTTTCTTTCCCTCTCTCTACCCTCTCTTTTGCTTCCTCTTCCTACTTTCTCCGTTTCCTCCTCTTTCGTCTATCCCCCTCCACACGATCCTCCTCCTATCTCCCCCCCTACGTCATTTCCTCCTCTTCAACCATCTCACCTTCACATTCTCACTCCTCGCATCCCTTTTACCGTTTATTTCGTTTTACTCATTCTTCCGCTTTCGTCATTCTGAGAACTTATTTATAAAAATCCTCTCAAAATAAACGGGCTATAAATAAGCACGCACACGCATATTTGTAACCTAGAGTGTATTCGCGTCATCGTGTTATGCGTCAGACCATCGAGGGAACAGTCGATTGTTATTTATACGAATAGAAGATCTAAGAAAAAAGTACCTCTTTTGGTTTTCTCTTATTAACTGAAGTAGGATAATAAAAGCTAGAGGTCTCATAGTAGAATTTCATTCTAATTTCTATTAGCTTTCTTATGATGAAGACTTTTTGTTAAAAACTTCAAAATAAAAAATTCTAAAATGCGAGCCATGCATTAAAACAATCATAGACATAAGTATGCAATAAAAGACCGACTTTAAGTAGCGTACAGTTTTTGAATGAGTTTCACTAGTTTAGAAATTATTCATTCCTTTACATTTTTGCGGCATTTAAAATCATCTTAAATTTGCAACGTTCCTTTTCTTCAAACATATTGTATTGCGGTGATTATTGTCGTGCTATACAGTATTAGTGTGTGTTTTTGTGTGTATAGGAGTCCTTGTGGACACCGCTGTTGAGTCTAGTTTATTACCATCATCTTCGCATTTAAATTAATTGTGTAATTACAGAGGATTAAATCCACGTAGGAACACCGCAGTTCATCCCTCGTAATCCGATTATATGTCTATTTAACTCCTTCCCTTCAGCCATTATTCCTCCCCTCCCTCTACCGTTCTCCTCCTCTCTCTTTCTCCCCTCCCCTTTTCCTCTCACCTCCTTCATCCGTTCAGAAACGCAATCACGTAAACCGAACGCCATCCTCCGATATCTTTTTGTCGTCCTCGCACGAATCCTCTCACCAATAATTTCACGCGCGATAAGCGATATTCCCATCGCTCCCTAAACGAAGCGAGCGGAAATGCGTGTCCGAACACTCGCTCCGAATCATCCGTTTCCGTATCGGCACTGCCGCGAATGATGTGAAAGTACCTCCTGTTAACTATGCAGCGCGAGGACGGAAGCGCGATGCTAGCTGCATAACATGAAGGGGACGATAATGCGGCCCGCTTGGAGCGACGCGGGGAATAATGGAGCGCGGCTGAGGCCTCAGCGTCGCCGCCGCCGGGCCAAAAGCATTTTCGCAGCGACGGCCATTTCGACCGGGTCGCGACCCCGTTTCCGATCCGTCCGTGGGAAGGAGCGGTCGCAGCGATGGCGACGCCCCCCTCACTCTCCACCTCCCCTACCCAACCCTCTGCTTTTTAAAGGACGTCCGACCGACGGATGGAAATAAGATGGAGATTTCTCTCTCTCCGCGATTCTTCTCGCTAGAGGATTATAATTCTCCCCGCGTCGCGGCGGAAGGCGCCGCACCGAGGAACCTCTTCCGCCCCCTTCTCCTCTCTTACTGGGTCGCTGCTTCATAAGAGGGCAATTCGTACGCTGGTTCGGCTCTCGACGACTTGTTTCGGCGTCGCAATAGGCGAGGGGCAGGGAGTGCTGATTGGAAGTATAATTTAGCGTTTCCCTCGATTTCTCTCGCGTGTGGCGTACGTCGAGAAAAGGGGGATCCTTTGAAACGTACCATTCCGGGTCTGTTTCCTTGGATTTCTTCCTTGAAATAGCAACAACCCTCGCAATGAGGAATCCTAATTAAAATCTTATCTCCCGCGAGTGAATGCGCCGAGGCGGTTCGTGCTCCGACCTAAAGCCATTCGGCGTCTTTCATCTTTCGGATTCCCATCCGATTCATCTCTGGTGGTCGTGGGGCTTATCTCTTTATCGAACCGACGTTCCTAGGGTCGTGTCGATTGGTAGCGAGTGCTCCGCGTCTCTATCTCCCTTTCTCTCCTATCTGTAGCAATTCGTTCCTCTAAACCTCTAAAGTATCTCATTCTCTAGATCACGTCCCCGGAAACATATATCGCGACGGTCGGCCTTTGCGAATGATTTGGGGGTGCTTATTACAGCTTAAATTTGAGGTGTTAAAAATAGTCATCGTATGCGTGAAAAATTCATTTCATATGTATGGTAATAATAACTTAGTAATGCATGGACACATAGTAATACATGTATACTAAGTAATACATGGATTTTTACAAAGTAACGGCTGGGTATTTCGATTACATTGCATATTTATTTTCCGTCTTTTAACCTTGAACAGAAAGGATTTCATTAATATATTTTTCATTAGAATAATTGTATTTTCAATACATTTTAGGAATTTATTTGTTATCATCGTTTCAGAAATAGGATAAAATGCAAACCTTAATTTTCTTACCCCTGACCGTGATGCGTTTCGAAGTTTTTTTGACAATCAAAAAGCAAGGCGTAGTTTCTAGTTGTTTGCGTGGAGTCCGTATAACGAGGAAGAAGCGAGCCCCCAGTGAAACACCCCAATCGAACGAGGAAATCGCCACAGCCGGTTCGGTCATAGACGAGAACTTTAAAATTGGAAGCGCTAAATTGCCCGAGATCTGTGGGTTTGTTAATGCTCCGATCGATTTTTGAACCGCGCCGCGGAAGGAAGCGCGATAGCGAAAGATTGATGGATGTGCGTAGGGGAAGGAAACGACGACCTATCTATCTCGCATAATTTCTATCGGATCGCGTTGGAGTTATCACTCGAAACGGCCGGTTCTGAAAATTAACCTCGTTTATCTCACTCTCTTGATCGCATCGATTTGTATAAGGTTAATTAAATCCGAAATCTCGCCACCGAACTCCTCCTGCGTAATAATCCGGTGTCTAAAATGTCCCCATCTTTCCTCTTAACGATTCCTTAACCAGCTCATTCGTAAAGAGACGTGACACTAATCCCTCCCTCGCTCCCTTACTTACACGAATGGCGTCCCTCTTAAGATTTGGACCTTTCCCATCTCCGTCCTTTCCTCTGCGAATGCATGGAGATTGTGGCACAAGCAAGGGAAAATAATGTGACGCATCACATCCACCGCTTCGGTCTCTACGATCTAATCCTTAATTCGTTCGGTATTTTCGTTGCGATCCAAAGGATGAATTAACCGTAAAAGCTTCGTAAGGACGGCCTAAATTCCCAACACATGGAACTTTTGAAACATAAAATCCATCTTAAAGTTAGTTTGGCGTTATCTCAAAATTGCAATGAGTCTTTTTCAAACGAACGCCACCTTCACTCCTATAATAAAGCGAGTAAGGAAGCTTAACACGGAAATCCAAGTGTAAAGCAGACCATGAAATCAAAATAAACTGAAATTTGCCGCGACGGTACAATTTGAAAGACAAAAAATGCACTAAAACAGTGGTGGCCTTAGGGTTGGGCAAATGGAGCGACCGCCCGGGATCCCACACATTAAGGGGTCTCAAAATTTTGCAAAAATAATTATGGGACAAATTAGCGAGGGTTTGTCTCGCGTCTTTTTTACAGCAAACAGAAGTCATAATTCACATTCAACTTCGTGAGGGTGGCAAAGTTTATTTAAATTTAAATCTGAAATGCTCGACTTGCATATATTCTAAAGAGCCCCAAATGATTCTTTTGTCCGAGGTCTCAAGAATTCTAAGGTCACCGTTGACCAAAGAAGCTGGAAAATCGTTATTTCTAGAGAAATTTCCTTACTTCGGTATTTTTATAAATTGTGCCTTGAAATGCTTGTAGAAGACAGCTATACAAAAATGCTTCATGAAGTGGAGAAAATGAGGAAAGCGGGAGAGAGATATTAAGTGGTTTGGTAGGGGGGAAAGTGGTTTCTGGCCCCCCGTCGGCATTCAGAATAGACTGCCATCAGAGAAGGTTGCCTTGGATCGTGACCTATAATATATAATCCCCACTCCCGTCCAATTCGAACTCTCTCAACCTCCCGGGTGCCCTCCGCCAGAACGAGTAAGAGGTCATTCCGACCACTGTCACAACCTGTGGCTGCGGTGCAATGCGTCGTCAGGGCGGCGAGTGTGGTTATGTGATTGCGTGTGGGCGTGTGTGTGTGGGGGCGTGTGCGCGCGTATGTGTGCGTGTGTGGGCGTTGGCGTGTGGGTTTGTGTGTAAGCGTACATCATCGATCCAAAATGTAACCTTCGTTCTGTATTTTATTTACCGTCCAGAGTAATTGTATATTTGTCCGCATCTTATACGTCCTGAGATAAACAGTTTAAAGGACTGTTATTAAAGTTTTGCTTTTCCGAAAATCTGTAATTTCCACTCGGAATATTCCTTTAAATTTTCAGCAGAGCGAAATCCATAGTTGATAGCATTACTGAAAACTGGAAACATTTCTTTTATTGTTGGAGAAAATTAGGCGTTCTTTCAGAGTAAATGAGCAAATTTAATTTCCTTTTAGTTTGTTACATTACCATTTGCGCGCTCGGAGCTCTATAAAGACCTCGCAGGAACGGATTCAACATTATACCGATATTTTCCATTTCGACCATTGGTGCTTATTTTATAAGTGCTTGGAGAATAATTCAGTTTATGAAGAGGTTGGAGTGGTAATTAATTATAGCAGTCTGTTTTCTGCCGTTCGTTTTGCATTTAAAGTGCTTTTCAAATTATAAGTCAAATGAGATGCTTCATCGCATGTGCCTAATAGGAATGGTGTCGTTGAATTTCAAGTAGGGAATAATTAGGAAGGATGTATTTTAATCAAAGAGAGTATTTTTCTACTGGGAAACGATTACTTGTCTGAATTTTAGCACTTTAAAAAAACAAATGCGCTTATAGTTAGACTTGGGCGTCTGTCTGTCTGCCTTAAATTAAAATTGTTAAGAAACCGTAAATGCTAGAGGGCTGAAATTTAGAGGATAGATTTACGTGCTGCTGCAATTTGTTTTTTTTAGATTGTAATTTAAAAAATATTAAGGTTTGGATTGGGATCTATCTTTTTTTAAACATCTCCGAAGGTGCAAAAGATGGAAAGCCGAAATTTTGGGCGTACATTTCCACACCAATGCTACTTATTCTTGAAAAGTTTGAGAAAAATCCAACAAGAAAGTTGTATTTTATTTTGAACTTGGAAAATTTCTTGAACGATTTTATAAATTCTTATCAAGGAAAACAATCTTCGTAGCAACTGAAGTAAACAAGACCTACTACAAATACTTAAATACGTTTTATTTCCTTTTGTGTGCACAGAGAACATAGTCAATGAAAGGAAATGGGTTATCTACGATGAAGAAATGGACATAAATGCGTCAATTTTCCTTTCGTGCGTACAAAGCGCTCTGTAAGTGAACAAGAATGGACAATTTATGAGGAAGGAATGAACTTTAACTTAAAGATTACGTTACAATTACTTAAGTGAGTTATGTCTTAAATAATTTTCTATTTTTGCTTATATTTTTGAAGGTATTATGAGAGATGGAAAGCTGAAACTTTGAGTGTACATTTCCATATTAATGCCCTTTATTCTTGAAAAGTTTGAGTTGAGCAAACTTTACAGAGGCGGATAGGTAAACCTTCAAAATTTTAATAAAAGATTGATTGAGTTCTAAACTTAATAGAGTTTTGGAAATATCAATTATCTACAAAAGTAAATTTTTTTATATAATATATATTTATTAAAACGACGATGCGCAATACAATGGCAACTTAGCTAATAAGCCTCTCTCATTTGAACGCTAACCTCACCTTCATGTGGTATCCCCCGTTATAAAACAAACGAGGCTCTATTGCCCGAATAAGTGGCGGCGTAACCACATAACAAATAAAAAGCGCTGTAATTTTATCCATGTTCATGAATAACGCTGTTGTTGTTATTTCTCGTTTGATTAACTACAGCAGTTCTGACTTATTTTATGTAATAGGAGGCAGTTGTCTAAAAGTCTGCTTATTTCGATGCATCAATTCGTTAAGAACACTTGGATTCCTACCGTCGATCTCTGTCACACCTTTTTAGTTGTTATTTCCATAACCTGACCAATAACACCATTTCGTTATCTTGGTCTTTAGCATTAAAGTTATCTTTTCACCCGTTGCCAAAAAAGATTTTCTATTAATTATCTCCAGATGAGTTCCTTTCTATCTTGTGTTTCACTCCCTGCATATTTGTTCCTTTATTCATTACGTTAGTTTTACTGTTTTGTCTCTATTAGTAAATACCTACTCGTTTTCATTCTCAACTCACTTATCTTCCTACACCCGCGTATCGAGTGCGTCTAGCCTGCTTACATATTCTTCAGCAGTTCCGGTTCTATAAAATGCCTCATCAAACATTTTGTCCAGGTGTCCCCAAACTACGGCCCGCGGGCCGGATCCGGCCCGCGAAAGGGCTTTATCCGGTCCGCGGAAATTTTATTAAACATCATAAATTCAGGGTTTCCAATTTAACGCCAAATATCAATCTTGTAATTTCAGCAACAAATTTTTCGCATTAGAATTTTTTCTTACATTTATTCACGTTTGCTTATTGTTATATGTGATGAATGTATGCTTAGGTAATTATAGAATAAAATATTTTAAATTTTGAAACGGTTTCTTTTTCGATCCGGCCCACCTAGCACTTTCAATATTCCTATGTGGCCCTCCTCTCAAAAAGTTTGGGGACCCCTGATTTAGTCGATCATTCGTTTAAACCCTTTTTAGAGGTCACAGGTTATCCAAATCATCAAATATCTTCCATCGCAATTTCCATTCATATTATGCAAATTTGGAATCCTGATCCCTTCGCGTCAATAAAACGACCAGATGAGAAAGATGCGACAGAATAAGTGCTAGGAATCGTAATATGATATCTGTGACACTGAGAGAGATTAATTTCTCGGTTCCTATTCATCCTTCTAAATCAGACCTTTCCGATGTGCTTTTCGTGGACGCGAATTGTGCCATTGACGTCTGCCGAACTTGAGCCAACTTATGACCCTTCTCCTCCCTCTCCCACGCCCTGCTGTCTTTTCATCCAAATTTTCCACTCCATCCTCTCCAAGCTCTTCAAATCCTCTTACCTCGGTGGTAGTGTTTTTGTTCCACCCCTAAATTCCCACTAATCTCTCCTTTAGTTCTTCGCTCGAGTTACGCCGCGTCAGCTTTGCGACACCTAGAAAAACTTCAATCGCCCTTCCTTGTACACTTGCTCTTATCGCTCTAAAGCTCATCCCGAACATTTGTCTACGAATCACGCAAACACCTGATAGGTTCTCATATCTGTGACGGTTCCTCTCTTCCAAGAAATTTTCGCTAACTCTTTGCGAGTTTAAAAAAATTCCGACGATAATACTCATTCCCATTTCTTCCGAGAGTGAGCGTTCGGCACGTTTACCATCTCCTGGCGCTGTCACAAATGGATTTCGAGAGCATCGCGGGATAGCGAGAGGCGGTGCGATGTAATGCGATTGGGAGACGTACGGAGGCACAAAACGACCTCTCTCTCTCTTTCTCTCACTCGAGAACACGTCAACATATGCCACGGAATAACAGAGCGAATGCCATCCCGACGGAAACAGGGCCCTAAAGGGAACATTTCGCCGCATTTACATAGGTTGTGTCACCGAGAATAGCTGCACACGGTTTTGAAGCATTGAGAACGCCACGAAATTCAAATGTATTTTATATTTTTTGTATTCGTAAAATAAAATTCGATGTATACTGCTGTGATCCAACAACGCTTCGGTCATGGAAATATCGTCTTATATTCATACTCGGGAGGATATAATTGAAATCTCTTCGTGTCTTGATCGGACGGTATCTTAGGCTCTCGAGATGAAAACTTTAAAAGACACAAAGAGGAGAATAAGTATTTGACGATAAAAATGTATTTCATTAAAAGGAGAAAATTACTTTTTGAATTTGTTATCTTTCAATGTATCGATCAATAGTTCGGAATTACATAAAATGCTCTCATTTAGAAAAGTAAGTTCTCGGTTTTATTCCTGATTTTGCTGTTTCCAATTAAGATTCCATTAAGCTATAATATTACTCTTAGTGCCATTAATCTAGTTCTGTTGACTCAAACGATCGTCATCATTACTAGTCTCCACATAGGTTGAACCGACCTCTCATTTTCCTGTCCCCTTCAACTTTTACCAGTTGGCAAATCTCCTTCCTCTTAATTTGTGTATCAAACAAAACCTTTTCCTACCTCTTCCACTTTTGCCTTCAAATTTTCTTTCAATCACATCTTTAATGATGTAGTCTCTCAGACAATTCCCAATCCAGTTCGTTTTGACCCGCTCTTATCAGTGTTGTTATCATTATTTTTCACTTATTTTTCTTTATACATACTCAATGTTTACTCTTTTCGTACATTTTATATTCAACATTCATCTCCATGTCCAAATATTGAAAATTTCCAAGTACTACTACGTATTATTTTCTTAAGCATCCATGTATCCTTCACACAAACATACACACTTTGTATAAATGTATTTAACATTTTTGGTGGAATCAAAATTAAAGCATGTTATATGTAATGTTTTTTGTGATTTTTGCCTTTATTCGACTATCTTACATGCCACTCCAAGGCTTTAACAGTAAAAGATCGTTTGTGTGTTTTTATCTCGAGTCAAATTCATGCTTCGCTTTAAGATACCCGCTAATTTAGAGAAAAAGAAGTAAATGTATACTCCATAAATGCAATATACAGAGATTTCAAAGGCGTTCTTTATAGAAAATGCGTATAAAACGGTATGGAAAGATTAGGCGGTTCTTGAATTTTTATCTCCGAAACTATAAGACGTAATTATATGGTCCTGTGGACTTTATTACGGTAAATATTGCTCGAATTTTTGTCTCCGAAACTACAAGTCGCAATAATGTAGTCCCGCAGACTTTTTGTGGTAAATGATGTCCTCTATCCGAATAATGTTTTTAATCGATACGCTATTTAATTCCTTATATTAATTGAAAGTTCTGATTGACGGATACAGTTCAAAATCATAATTAATCGATACATTTTAATAAGGATCACTAATATCTAATTTAATTCAAATCCGCCCAGTAGTTTCGGAGATTTAACATGCGGACGGACGGACGGAAGCGACACGCCCATAAGGCGTTCCGCTACTACAGCTTCAATGGTAAAGAAAGCCTAATAATTAATAAATTTGTGCTATTCTAATGAACCATTTTCTTTAAAAAAACTTTAATTTTTAATCTGATTTCAAAATGAATTAGCTCAACTTTTGAGTGGCAAAAAATATTTAAAATGTTGCAAATGGAAAATGTTGTTTTTTAAACGTTTGTTTGAAATGGAGGCCACGTAAGGGATAGTACCTAAATACCAATATTGGAATTTTTAAGTTTTCGAATACGCTAAGATATGTTTAAATTAGATTTTATAAAAATGCCTTTGTCTACTTAAAGGGAGGTGAACCTAAATGAAAAAGGGTTATTATATTTAATGGCTTAAGCCTCCCTCGATATGACAGGAAAGACAAAGGGAGCACTCTTCCTCGCTATATTGATTTATTGTCTGCAATTAGGGTGTCGGCTCCCACGGTGGCTCAAAGGGGAGCACCCTTTTAAGAATTTCTTTGGAGGGTTCCGAAGGAGGATCTAATGCACAATTGAACGTTGTTCCAGAGAATTACTGTTTTTCTTATAACGATTCAGATTACCCATACGATACCTTGGGTTAAGTGGAAAATTTCAAACTTTTCTTTCCCATCTTCGGGATTTCTTAGACTCTCTTTCGAAACTAAATCTCTGAGCGTTACAAAACTCTATTCTTATCAATAGAATTTATATACGCATCGATCCGCCTTGGGCTGAAATATATCCAGATCTCGCTATGCGACCTCACCCTAAAGGTCTCAGACCGCAGAAGTGTACTCCAGGGGACTGCGCGAACCAGATAAATGGAAAATCCCATTTATCATAGCGAGAATGAAACTGGACGGTCTCTTCTTCCACGTGATCCTTTGTCAAAATACGAGACACGATAAGAAAATAGAATGATACGTGTCGGGAAAAAATGAGAATCATTTTAAATATCGCGTGGCGAAAAAAATCTCTCGCCGATTTTTCAAAAATGTATTCGTTTATATGTTTACGTAAGAAATAAAAAAAACGTGGAGGAGAGCATTTTGGATCGATGACGCGGAATATCGTAAGGGTACGCGAAACTACTCGGTATAGCAATGCGTTTGATGCCGCTCTTAAATGTATTTTTTCGGAAATGTTTATAGCGTGTGACGGAGAGTGTCTTTAGCCTTTAGTCTTCCCAAAGCAAGCGTTCTTCGACAATGACCCTTTCCTTGAGCTTTCTTGTCCTATTTAAGGGAATGGTGATGATGAATATTTTGGTCCCTCTTGCTATCGAGTCCGTCAATGGCCTAAGTGCTCTCGACTTCTGAGGGAATTTATCATCAGTATCATGCATAATGAAGAGAGGACTTTGCTCCTCGAGGCTCGTGAAAAATAATTTCGGAAAGATAAAGATGTGTCATCAGACTTTTTAACGTAGCAAATAAGTTTATCGTAGGCGCCACGGTATGAAGAAAATGCGCGGTCCACTTAGCACTTTGAGGGAAGTATTATTAAAGGAGAAAAACCGACGATTTGGCGGGATTCCAAGCTTCGGAACTGTGATTTTTCGAAAGGAACGAGGACATAATAAAGCAAGTATTCGCGTCATGTCGCCGCGGAGGGCGTGTTTGCGCAATTTCGGGCGACGCCTTTCGGTAACGGGGAATGAATTCCGTTTTTACATATTCTCCAGCCACATCGCATTCTCCGACCGCGTTATCAATTCCAACGGATCCGTACTTTCGAGCAAAATTTCTCGAAGAATCTTCTCAACGATGTCGCGATCATTGAAAAAATTCAAATAATCCATTTTAGGAAATCGCCCCTTTCAAAACATCCGGTTCTCCCCTCGTTAACGTCGATTCTATCGTTCCGATATAATATTGGCTGCGTTTTTGCGGGGATTCGCTCAAGTAGGGCAGCAAGCTTTATCTCTGCCATTTTGAAAACGTTTTTTTGCGAAATCTGATGCAATGGAAATAAAACTGAAAGGTTTAGATTGGGGTAATAACTGGACGAGGTTCCTGCGGGCGATCTTAATGTTGCATATGCGCAGAAAATAATGTAATTGTTTCGACATCATCTCTACCGACAGAAAGTTCATTTCATACGTAATTTTGTAAGTCGAGTTTCGTTTATATTTTTAGCTATTTCCAATTACTCTATAATAACCACAACCACATGCGTATAAAACATGAAATGCTTGGTGGTGTATATTTAAGACGCTCGGATAGCATAAATTGGGTATATCACGAGAAAAACGTCTTGGAATATTTATTAAGACTTATTATACGTTACAAAAATAAATAAACGGCGCAATATACATTGCACAAACTTTCTCATATACGTATATATGTTTGATCTCACTACACTCTTTGTCCCGAAATTAACTCTATGTGCTTGGAAATTCACTGCCAATTATGTTAATAACTAGGGAGATGCCCATTGAAATTCAACGGGAAAGGTTTTTGTGAAATAAAAATGAGCATAAATATACCTTGACTTTCTTTGGATGGCAAGAAAACAAACTTTCGTTCTTTTAGGCGTTCGTTCTTTCAAGTTTCGAACTCCTACGATGATTCTAAGTACCTAATTTTAATATGCGAATGATTAATAATCTACATTCAAATGTACTCCTCGTAAATAACGCAACAAATATTATTTACATTGGTTGCTATGAAAAGAATTTCTCTCTCCTCTCTCTCTCTCTCGTACTCATTGTAAGGGCATTCAAAGTACGCTTTCACCCATAAGGATTGAAATAACAGTAGGATTTCGAGGTTTAACAATGTAATGGGTTGGCATGGCAACATCCCGTTAAAATGGCAAGATTTCCCCAAAATAGGCGAATTAAACGTTTAGTATGAGGAATTTCGAACTGTATGCGGTAATAGATGAACAGAATAAGAAACTTCATAGTTTTTTCTTTAAAATGGGCTAGATTTGAAAATCATGGGTGAATTCTTTTTAATTTAGATCTCAAAAAGAATAAAAGCCTGCAAGTAAAAAAGTCGATTTTTACGTATTATCATATGAGAAATGGAATCGAGTACCTTGGAGTCGAACCTAGGACTTTTTTCGAGATTTCTTTTCGTCATCATCTTACAATATGTGAGTCAATCATTTCCTCCAAATATAAAAAATTAATCTCGATCCATTATTGAGTTATTTGCATTTTTATAGCGTGACAGAGGGAGCCGCAAAGGGACAGAAGTAGCCTTTTATTATTGTTAGATGTGTAGCAACAGAACCAAAGCGACTGGCACCATTAACCTTTCACATCTAATACCTCTCGCTAATAAGCGAGTGGCGTTAAAAGAAAAGTACGGAATTTTAGATTATAATAGGGAATATAATAGGGAATCCCCGGGTTCCCCCTTCCCCTTTGATGCTTGCGCTGAGCGCCTTGTACAGAAATTATACATCTGAACGATATATTGTAATTTTTTGGGACATATGGCTTAGTATTATTTGTGACATCAGGCTGTACGATTGGATGGACTTTAATCAAAATCCCCATAGCCATTTTTGATTAAATCGAATTTTGTTTCAAAATATCCAAGAATAAAGTACCCTTAATATCAATATCGTTCATCTCTTCAGTCTCTATTATGAATGATATTATCCACAAATATGATATATCATTCGATTTACAATTAGTTTAACCGTGCTGTAATAAGATTTTTAGTGGATCGCGGCGGAGGCGTGACGTAATAGGGCTTAGGTAAGGTAGCTTAGCGTACATTGTAATACCACTGGACGCCATATAGTGATTTTAAGAGATATATGGCTTACATAGTATTATTTGTGACATTAGGCTCTACAATTGGATTGATTTAATCAAATTATCTGGAGCCATTTTTGAGTAAATAAAATTTTTCTAAAAATCGCCAAGAATAAATTACCCTTTATTTTAGTGCAATATCATTTTTATGAAAAAAAAGGACTGCTAAAGATGATATAATTCACAAATACGAGATATCATTCGATTTTATGTACGCGTTTGGGCTCTAGAACGGCGAACAGACCGACAGACGGCATGGCGAAAACGTGTATTTCCATCAAAATCTCGAAATCGAATTTTTTCACGATTGCAATACTTTCTCAATATACTACGTATACGAGAAAGTAAAAATTGAATGAGCGTCATTATATTTAACGTAAAAATTGACGAAGAGAATATATAGAATTTAATATTTCACAACCTATATTGACTGCATTCCTAATTTAGCTCTATATTAATGAAACTATCAAAATTAATTCAACAGGGAATTATCGAGCTCGTCTTATGGCTGAAAAAATTCAAGAATTTGTTTTCGGTTAATTACCACTGAAGACGGCTGCTTTGTAGACGAAATGCGCCTCTGCTATGGCTATTGGAGATACCCAGACAAGTATTTTGAATCAAAACTGTATCAAAATTAACCTGCAATTTTCCTTAATTTACGCTATATAAAAACAAACTCCTATTATTATGCATTCATAAACCATAGTTATTGATATTTAGAATTTGTGTTACTCAAATTATGGAATCTTGCATTATAAGCCGATTTCCTCCTAAATCGAAAAGCGCTTCTCTAATTTAACCATAATTTAAAATGTACACCCTTTCAAATAAAAATGCAGCTCTGCGATATTCTGCACTGATTTCCATGTTTTTATTACAGCTAATAAGGAGAAAAATAGAGCGGAGAAACGCGCCAGGAAATGTAAATATCTTGGAATTTCCCGTCTGGTGTATTCCTTGATCTACCGTCGTAAAAAAATCTCATGACCGCCACTGTAGCAGCACTTTAGAGTTTTGATGGTGAGTGAGTAAGTTCTGAGCTGCTTTATGTACGCAATGTCCACTCACTTTATTTCTCATTCAAATTTGACAGAATTTTGAGATAAAATGCCGTCCATGGTATTATGATTGCGATGAGAAAGAATTTTTAGCTACTAGTAAACTTAAGAGTAGTATTTTTAGCAGTATTTTTCTACGAAGTGTTATTTATCTATGCAATAAAGAAGGGGACAAGTGAATTATACACACACGCAAGCGTGTATAGCAACAATATTACCAATTGAATATAATGGAACAATTCCTCAATATAAAAATATTTATATAACTCGCTAAATGACTGGAATCTAATATATTAATAAACTTGGTTTATCGACCGCCTTATGGCTTGCGGAGCCATAATTAATTTTTATTTTCTACAGGTAGCTAAGCTTAGGATATTTCAGAACAACGAGTAATTGCTTTTTCAATACACTTACCGAATGTCTCAAATTTTACTTTGCGTCGAACAGAAGCTGGAAGACGATTCGACTTAAATTGATTATTATTTCTTATGATTTTTGGTAACTTGTTCTCAAACTACAATACGCCTTAAAAATAAAAATTCTCTCCTTTGGAGCCATTTTATTACTGTGAAGTGCAGCTGTAAATAGTAAATTCTCTCAAAAATAAATGTTGCAGTGTAGCTGCCTGTGTGCACGCGTGTGTGCGTCACACCTGTGTGGGCGTGGTAGATCCCGAATAGGCGAGATTCTGAAATTAGCAAGTAACTTCTTATTAATAAAAGATTTATTCCACCACGGATTACGTGCCTTTTTTCGTTGCCATTTTTATATTACTATAATCGTCTTACAATCTCGGGATATGAACCAAAGAACGCCTAAAAGAACGGCATTTTATTTTCTTGCCGTCGACTTTTATAATAGGAGATGAATCGGTTCGCAAATCAATTTTTAACGCAAACATTTAAAGTATTTTTATGTGAAAATCTTTCGTTGTCAAGATGATTCGCATTGTTACCGGTTTTGTCCAATTAATTGCGAATGATTGACCTGGATTATTATGCGTTCTTTACCGGCGAAGCGGTAGTAGCAGAACGCCTTATGGGCACCTCTAGTCCGTCTGTCGTAACCTTCATCTCCTAAACCGCAGGACAGATTTTAATTAAATTAAGTAGGCGTGATCCTTATTTAAATTTATCCCCCAATTGTGATTTTGAACTGCATCCGTCACTTAGAACTTCCACTTTACATATATAATTTAATAAACTTATACTCGTATCTCGTTCAATGGCATCAGTCAAGCAACAATTAAAAATCCATACTTTTCTCTCCCTAGCACTTAAATGATCTGTAAGGTATAGATTAAAAAAATTATTCGAATAGAGGACAACATTTACCGTAAGAAAGTCCGCGAGACCACATAATTACGAGTTAGAGTTTCGGAGATAAAAAATCAAGAACTGCCGAATCGTTCGATACCGTTTTGTACATATTTCCTATAAAGGACGCCTTTGGAATCTCTCTGAGTATTCCATTTATGGAGTATATCCTCCCGAGACCCAAGAAAAAATCGTGTAATTTATGTTGAAAACACCAACAGTTTACCATGAAAAATATCAGGAAAGCCCCAAAAAATACTAAAAAATCCATGCACGAATTAGCTACCGTGAATGGAGTTAAATTTAGCACATCTGGTCTTAATGACTACAAACCAATGAGTAAAGGTTACAAATGTATTTTTTAAATAAAATAAATACAAATAAAACAGATATCACAAATTCATACAGCTTCAATATGAAGCATTAACCTTTACTCTGTGTGGTACTCAGAGTAGTGGTTTCTTTTAGATTTGAGGCAAAGCAACATTTTTCACCTGGTACATTCAACTTTGGTCTTACTTCTGCAACCCTGAAACCTACACCTCTTATAGACATTGTGGTGTAGTTGGGACATATGTGAGGCCTTCGACATTTTAGCCTTCTCTGGGCTGGGGCACAGGTCTTGTTGTTCTGGAGGGGTCATTCGAATGACTCTCTGAGCTCTTCGAATCCTCTGATTCCTGTAGACCGCTTTCAATTACGTATTTAACATAGACTAATTTGAATAGCCTAAGCTGTTTTATTTTTTTAATTGGATATCTTTTCTCAATTAATCTTTCCTGTACTGCAACCAGGCATTTCCTATGACCAAGTCCATATTGTGTAATATAAATCGCAGGGTCCACTTTTTGGTCCGTGCTCGTTAGGCGCAGTATGTTAACATCCTCCCAGCCATATCAACTCCCCCATGTAGGCATTGCAAGATCTTACAAGTTCAGATCGAGACGCCTCAATGTAGCATTTCTCTTTTTTAGACCAGCGTCTACATCTGGTCACAGGATCTTCTCCCTGGGCACTTGACAACATCATTACACTCTTGCTGCCTTGTTGTGTTTCCATCATTCACATCAGTCTCATCAGATGAAATATCTATACCTGACTCGTCCAAAAGAGCTGTGGTATCACCAGCATCTAGATCTAAAAGTAAAATGAGATTGAAATAAAAGTAGAGTTTATTACAGCATCAATGAATCGCAGTGCTAATTAATTTTAAGTCATTGTCAACTATAACCTAGTCTTGTTTAAAGTTTACCTTAACTAACACAAGAAATAAAATTTTCAACCCTGAAAAATAAATAATGTACCTACAAGATAATCTACTGTTATATCATTATACTGAATGAGACCCATGGTGTTAAAATTAACACCAAACATTTTGCATTTGTACAGTCAGCAGTATATTACTTCTAAAACATTCATGTTCTCACATTATTTTCATTAATATCTAATGTAGTAATATTTTTATTACATATTCATTGGATATATTTCTTATAAAAATTCCCTTACCGGCATCTAAAAACTGAACACGTCGATTCTTGTGTTGCCATCTTGCATTTGCAATCTCTATTAATAAAAGCCTTACTGTGCTTAACGCTGACGTCATCAATTACACTTTTTAACGCGTTTTTAACAAACTTGCCGATTAGGTGGAAGGTTTAAATTTCGCAGGAATTTTTGATTCAGATATAAAAATTTAATGACGAAAAAAATAGGAAAGAATACCGGGGTTCGACTCCAGAGGGGCGATTTCCATTTCCCGTAAGATAACACGTACAAAGCGACTTTTTATAGTGCGGCTTTTATTCTTTTGGAAATTAAAATTAGAAAGAATTGATATACGATCTTTGAATTTAAATTATGTTTTAGAACAATTAATAAAGTTTTTTATTCTATTCATCTTTTTTCGCCTACCGTTCGAAATCTCTCATATTAAACATTTAAATCACATATTTTGGGAAAATATCGGCTTTTAAACGGGATGTTGCCTTGCCGACCACGACATTGTTGAACTTCGAGAATCAATTGTTGTCTCAACCCGCATACGTGTAATATATACGAGTGCATAGATTGCTTTAAATTATCATGGGATTTTTGCGAAATTACGTAATCCTAATGGGACTGAGATTTATTTTGGATTCTTTTGCTTATCTAAACGACTATATAGGTGTAGAGTAAGAGAGAGGGAGATGTGGGGAAGGAGATAGGAAGGAAGGGATATAGAATGGAAGGTACATGGAGAGTAATGGAGGTATCGCCCATATAATAATAGCATATAGTTGGTGACAAGTTCCGTTTACGGACCTTGGTTGGTGATCATCTACTGCAGCACCGCTCCTTAGGTGTTTGAGAAATGGGAACAAACACAGCGCTTAAGGTTTGTTTTTTTTTGTTTTGTTTTGTTTACCTTGACAACTTTTTCCGCATCAAAGTAGTTGGAACTATTGATAATAATTTATTTTATCGTATGAAGGTGATGATAGATACCTACAGTAAATTGGATTGAAATACGTAAAAAGTGACAAATGTTACCATTTTTATACACGGAGACCGATTTAGCATCGAAGTAATTAGGATTATTCAAGATATATATATTCTACTTAGGCGTAGGAGAAACGTAAATAAACACAGCGCTTATATTTTGGTTATTTTTGTTTTATTTACCGTGACGACAGAGATTGGTTACGCATGAAAGTAATTATAATTTGGTAAGAAGACTATTTTTATTCCACTTAACTTAATTTTGTCAAATTAAGGTCTTGATAGATAATGTGAATTGAAGTGAGCAAAAAGTAACAAATGTTCCGTTTGTTATTTACAGAGACTGGTACAGCATGGAAATATTTTGAATTGGTCTATACGGAATTTTTATGCATACTGTTGAGGATAATTTATTTTATCGAATGAAGGCTATGGTAGATATTGTAAATTGCATTGACTTACGGAAAAAAGATAAATCATAAGTCACTTATGGAATACATTCTTTTGCAGAAATATTTGACAAATGACAAATTTTACTTTTGTTATATACCGAGACGCTTTCTCATCGAAGTAATTAAAACTAGGCATGCAGGTAATTATTTTCATGTTATTGAGAATAATGTACTTAATCGGATTAAATGTTTCATAAATTACAAATAATTTGGGCGTATAAGAATTGCATAGTGTAATTTATTTATTTGCCATACAATTTCTATTCGCCCAAAACTATTTTTATTCTCTGTAACACTCAATTATGTGAATTTTTTATTTATTGCTTACTTTTTAATGCATTTAAAAGTTGGTTACATTAATTTTTATTTCACTTTTAACTTAATATGTACTTAATTCACGCATACCCGTCATATTTGACGGGACATTACGCTAGTTAATCCAAGAATAACCGATAGATAGAGAGAGAGGCTAGAGTACCAATGTCTGCATAGTGCTATCACCAAGGAACAGTTTGGTGTACTCGATTTAATCACGCAGGCTGCAATGACAGTGCCGTATTTTTTTAAAACATGGAGTCAAATTTCACCCCAGGGGTCTCAGGAGGATACTTTTCCATCGAGTTAATTCTCGTCGCATCTGTTCATGTATTTACGATATTTCGACGCTACGTTAAAGTTTAAACAATACCTTCCTAACGACAAAAGTGCGACGGCAACAATAATAAATATAAATCCCATTCATTGATATTTTGCTTATACACATGTGTTTTTAAGTCAGATTTAGTTTTCTGAATTATTTTTACTTTTGAGCACATACATTTTCTGCGAAAGGTGAATAATTTTGGTGGCGGTTCACTTAACATTAATAATATATTTGATTCACATTAATGATAGATGCAGAACAAAAGCCTATGCTCTGAATGTTTTGTTGTTGTTTATATATGAAATTAGTTTTCTGTTCAAAGTATATAACATTAATAGGACTGAGTTTGTTTGGTTTGTTTCACCTTATTTTTTAATTTTAGTTCATTTATTGTAATAAATGTGGGCAGATAAATTGATTTTATAAATAAAAAAAACAACAGATACAAGAAAATTTCAGTATAATAATGAACTTGTCCCTAAAAACAAAAATACAATTTCTATTTAAAATAGTGAAAAATCCTTTATCAGCACTAAAATCTAAAAAAGTAAGTACATATAAAATATACATAATTCCAGAAAGTTAAAAGAGGTTTAGTCATACAAAAGTTGTGTGGATTAATCTTTAACAAATAAATCATCACCAATATTTCTTTGCCACACAAAGTTCTTTTACCCAAATAAATTTTACTTCCTGAATCATTCAATTAGATGAATTTTATATTCATTTTCCACTTTTTTGTGAATCTATATTTTTTATTTAATACTTGATTTATGCATACCCGTCATTTTTGACGGAATATTACACTAGCATAGATATTAACTTTTAAAACATGAAAAGTCTGAAAACCGGAATAGTTATAATGAAATGTCTCGCCTTCCGCCGAGAGCACGATACTCTTAACCTCGGAAAATGCCTCGTCATCCGCTGGCCTTATTCTACATGAAACCATCAGGAAAAACCTTGAAATGTGGAATGGTTATGGATTAATTAATTTTTAAAT
The DNA here is from genome assembly GCA_028673005.1 of Tanypteryx hageni. Classification (NCBI taxonomy): domain Eukaryota; kingdom Metazoa; phylum Arthropoda; class Insecta; order Odonata; family Petaluridae; genus Tanypteryx; species Tanypteryx hageni. Next base: position 114,241,977 of record CM054116.1, read on the forward strand.
AAAAAAATAAAAATTATACCATTAGAAATGCTTCGCGTTGCTATTTATATCCAAAATATTTCTTTTTAAAAATATGTTAGTATTAAGATACAAACTTGAGACTTAAACAGTTGCACGGCTGAAAGGACTAAGTACTTATATATTTCTCGAAGAGATAATCCGAATCTGTGCCAAATTGTCTTAAAAATTCGTTTATGGTCAGAATAAAACGGACATTTTTCGAGATTGTAACTATAAAAGGGTTTATAATTTTATAAGTAATGTTTTTAAATGGGGGATGGGAGAGAGGAGGAAACAAAAAGATCGTATTTTTTAACGTGAAATGGAGAAACTAGAAAAAAGATAGGAAGCTGTTTTTATTGCAGTGGTATAGCATGATTCCATTATTTTATTATAAACAATTCAAATGTATTTTTTTTTCTTAAATGATAAATATCGCCTGTAAAAATTAATGTTTTAGTCCTTTTTCCTATCTCCTTTCACCGTTACATCCAAATTGCAAGAAACGCAGCAATGGGCAGGCTAGCAACAATTTATTTAGTAATTGTCGGCGACATTTAAGGGACAGTCTCTCCCGAGTCCGTTTGTTAGCAACTAAGTCTATTTAGGGAATTTACGGCGACCTTTGTGCCGAACTTTATCGAGGATGGGAAACGGTTTGATCGAAAATTTCGCGTTTGGATTGTCTCGAAAAATTCTTCCTCTGCGGAATCGTCGACTTATTACGGACTCTGGTCCTCGGCTTCCATTTTTCTTTCATCGTGCTTTCTATCCCTTTGGGAATACCTTCTCCGGCGCTGGCCGACTCTTTTTTGCCCCATCCTCATTCTCCGCCGCTGCTCTTTCCCAAGTGGCCTCTGGGTCCACCGATTCTCCCCCTCACCTCTCCTCCTTCCTCTCCCTCTTCCTTACCCTCTTCCTTACCCGTGGTGACCATTCTGGAGTTCTTTTAAGCCGTAGCTCTCACATGACGTCCGAACCATAAGACCGTATCGCCGGAGGTCCTTATTTTCAATCCAGTCCGCAGCTGTTTCGTCCATTGATTCATGCTCCATTCTCTTTATTCTTGTCCCCAGCGACATATCTTCGACGGCATTCGATTCCCTATCGTCCTTTCCTCGCTTTTGTTTATTTTTAACTCAACATCCGACTTTCTCATCCATTACCGGGTGAAGGTAAAGATCGGTGTGAGGGAAGTATTTGTTTCAGTTTATACCGCCACGTCTGTGTCATCCACTTCGTGTGATTTTTTACTCTTCCCTTCGATTGCGTCGTTTTCTCGCGCTTTTGATCTGCGCCTATGCTAGAGACCCCATAGTAGCTTTGTTCGTGAAAGAATGAAATTTCAAACTTGATCTTGATATATAGCCAAATTATGTGGATTTCACATGCATCATATTATCTCAGATGGCATTTTCACTTTAAAAAATGTTATTCATTGAATAATAAACACATTAATGTAACAGGCCGCGTAAAATTTAAAAGTTGGTTGAAGAATATTTCTTAACACTCAACTACCAATTTTAAGTATGGCACTTAAGTGACAAAAATTACTTTTCTTGTAGCAGTTGAATATTGATGCTTAAATTAGCATACCCTTATTGCGAATTCGTTTAGAACAATGCATAAATCCTGGCGATAAAAATAATTTAAAAAATCACCAAATCATTTTTACCTTGTTAAAAAATCAAATAATTTGAGTATTAGAAAATATATAGGCATTTCTACAAAATCTGGAGAAATTATTAGTTGAAAATAGAACACTTTCGTTACATTCCCGTTAATGCCAATCTATCCTCTGTGTAATAAGCGCTTCATGAAAAACACCTGCTTGAGATACAATTCAGAGTTAGCAACTCAGCTCAACTCAAAAATAAGCATTAAAAATCAAAACAAGTAGGGATGTACACGGGGTTCCCGTGGTACAAAAGTGCTTTTCGTCAAATTCGCCCTAGTATAATCGCATACCTTCCAAATTCATAGTTACGGAAAAATTCTAACTTTGATATTGTGGTAGTCCTGTTTAGTCGATCCGGTTGAAATATGCTATTTTGGTTATTTATTTATATGAAGATTATATACACAATCTTCTGTTAAAATCGAAGTGGTCAGTTCTCTATAAATACGCGTAAAAGAAATATTTTTTTACCTTTTATTGTGGTAGCCCTGCTCTTTAGCTCCGTTTTAAACATATGTTGTCATTATGGTATGTTGTACAAATCTTATATACAAAATTTAGTTGAAATCCGTTCAACCAATTCCTTCCAAATCCATAATTACTGAAAGAGTTTAGTTTTGCAATTTTTTTTGTTGATCCGATCAAAATACGCTATTGTGGTTTTGTATATATGTGCACCTTATAAATATTAAATTTGGTTAAAATTGATGTGGACAGTTCAACACAAATACGAGTAAAAATAAATTTTATTGTAGCAGCCGTGCTTTCTATATCTATAGTAAATATCTTAAATTTGGTTCAAATCGGTTCTGCCAATTCTTCCTTGATATATTCATACGGATGGATGGACATCACGAAGATATTAGTGCTTTTCAGCAATGACGAAAAGTACTAAATATGAAATAGTAGGTACTTATCCCAGTTATCTCCAATAGCCATAACAACGTCATGAAATACCAGATGTACGTTTCTTCCTTCTTCAGTGGTAATCCTAGAATCTACTTTCCATGAATTACCACTGAAGGCGGATGCGTTGTAGGCGAAATGCGCATCTGGTTTATCATAACCTCGCTATGGCTCTACCTGAGATAGGTACTTTATTCAAATTTTTGTTATTCATGATTTTTTCATAAAACGAGCTCGATAATTCTCTAGTGAATCAAATATTTCTGTTGCCACTAACCGTATTTTATAGTTGCAGTTAATATATTTACCATTGCAAGACGAGAAACACAAAATCGCTATTATGGTTAATTGCTTGCATGACGTATGCAGTACGTCATGCAAGCAATTAATCATGCAGCGAAAGATATAAATAGGCTACTTTTCTCAAAAAATGAAATAAAATTTTAAAGTAATAAACATTAAGAAATCGATATCTCACCTACCCCTTTTATGTATTCAAAACTGTTTTTGGATCCTCAGCAAAAATAATTTCCTTAGGCATTCAGAAATAATCCTAAGTCCATATCACGTTATTTTAAACTTACTGAATGCAGGTCACTTTAAAAATACAATTCTCGAAAATAATCACGAAATAAAATATGAAATAGGTTTAAATTTGAAAACTGCATGGATATGCACGTATACTGCTCGTATAAAACTTTTTTGTGGGCATTGCAAGAAATATTAGCTTTTCTCAGAGACTGCATGAGACTGCATTATCAGCAATAAATTGTTTGGCCAAAGAACAATAGAATATATATCGCTCTTGCTTGATGATCCATAATAACGAAAATTTGTACACTCACCGATAAATTAAATAGGTTATGTGAACTAGTTAGCCTACTTTCCAGAATGGAAATCGGCTTATAGTTTTGTCGTTGTGTCTGTCTGTCTGTCCGTCCCCCCTATTAACTTTTGAACCAACAGACCGATTTCGTGAAACTTGGTGGAAATCTCTTGCTACATCGGCCGAGCTCTCGAGGATAGTTTTTGTTGCGAAGATTGAAGTCCCGGGTTCGATTCCAGGAACTATTTTTTCCATTTGATTTACATGTGAAATCGGAAATCCATCGTGCAGGGTAATTTTCTCTTGCACATTAAAATATCTTAAAATAATATAGGAGCGGGATTTGTGTTATTCTCTGAGGAAATGAATGGAGATTCTAATTTTTATCGTAGAATTTTGCTTATCGATTGTATTTCTTATGTTAGAATTTTGTGTAAATACTGGCGATTTTTCAGTTTTTATCACTAATTACGAGAGTGTTGCCATAGCAACAACTCCGTGATGGCTGTAAAGCTATTAAAGCCAATATAAGTATTAAATAAATGATTAAATGGAAATTAGGCATCATAAGTTCTGTTTGGATCATCTTGTTTTAAATTTTAAGTTGCCGCGGTTATTCTTCGCAAAAATACGTATTCCAATAGTACCTAAGTCAAAATATTCTAACAAGTTAGTGAAAAGTTGAAAAAATAAAAAAGTTTATTAAAAAGTTCAGGGCACTAATAAGCTCAAATATAACCGGACGAGGCATATTTTCATTTAATGAAATGAAAGGAGATATCCCTCAAAACATTCGCTCTTTTCGAGCTTTCCCCGTCCCATAAAATCGACGAATTCGACATTCGGATGGATTTGCTTCGATTCTAGACCTTCGCCACTCATTTTGGCGCCTTTCCTCAGAGGAACCTCAGAGCGAGACATTGGCACCAGAGGCGTCGGCGCCATTCTCTTCGGAAATTCATCTGCCAGCGTCGCCTCCAGTCGAATAATGGATCGAGCATTCACACGCACACCCCGTCTCTCTTCTCTCTGCGGAGCGTCAAATGAATCAATAATAACACGCGCACCGCGTCAATTACGGAAGCATTTAGACGGTCGCGCCTCACCGCATTCCTTTCTTTTGTTTCATTTATCACCTCGCTCTACCGCCCTCGTCGAAAGACGGGGTTACGGGACACGGCGATCCAATTAAGACCACGCGGCTGAATGTCGGGAAATGTCACGCACAAAGTTTTCCGAGTGTTAATTGGACGAGGGAAATGGGCGGAATCGGAGAAACTTGAGGGAAACTAATCAGGAGGACCCTCTTTCAACTCCAGACTTTTTTTTTGCTCACTGGGGCAAATTGAAGCGCTTGTGTAGTCTTCTCGGATCAGAGGGGAAAACATCGAAAGCGATTATTAATAGCCGGAGAAGGAATTAAAGAAAGTTGATATTGGTTCGTATCAGGAAGCGCGAAAATCCATCTTATCTCTTCTTTTTCTCTCCATCTCTCTCCATCTCTTCGGATTTACATTTTCTCCTCGTTCCGTTCCCCTCGGAATTTGATTCGCTTATGATTTGAGGAAAGGGAAATCGCGGTTTCTCCAAATTTGAAGGGTTATCCCTTATGAAATTTAGACTCTCTGAGGAAATTTCACACCCTAAAGCAGGCTGAAAACTCTCGCTAGTCGGGTGTGATTCTTCGGTGTTTACCGAGCAAATTCACTTTCCTCGCGCACAACCTTAACAGGAAAAGTGAACGATAGCGGAAAAACTTCCTTATTATGGCCTTTTCCGTACTTTAATACATTATTAAAGAAGATATTCGAGTTCGGTTCGACTGCATTGGTTTCAAAAAATGTTTTAAATGATTTTCGTTTCACAAGTGAAACAATGTTTGGTGATGAATGCTTTAATTCACTGCTAATGTCAGTCAAGTAACTAATGTGATAGACGAATATAATTTTCCATTTCACATTACTTGTTATTATAGTAATAAATATCCTCTCTCTCTGACGATTGGTAAAACGTTACCAGAAATTCCGACTGTATTATTCCTTTCATTTTTATAGGTATTTCTTTTATGTTATGCCTTTTTAATTTAGCTGTGGTAAAACTGCGCGTTTTTACCTCCCCGGTTTAGAGATGTCTATCTTAATAATTAAATATGTTCTTCATTCGCATGAAATTAATTTCATTTTAGCTCTTAATTTTCTTACTCGAACGTAATTTTCACAAAAAATTACTGTCCTAATTCTGTCTTCGTTTTAAGTTGCATGCATGCAAAAATATTTATCACTTTCCCTCTTTTCTATACTTCCTCTCTTATTATTTTCATCGCTCACTTCCCAGTCTACTTAACACCTAAATTCATGTTTGTTTATTACATATACATAGTAATCATCTCATTCTCTTTTCTTCCGCCATATAACACACACATAAACAAATAAAATCATGATATCGTTGTGATACTTCGAGTTTCACTACGATCGTAGCATGATGCTACGATCGTAGTGAAACTGGTCGTTTAAAATTAAATTTGTGGAAGTAACTATGTTCTTGTTTTCATTATGAGTAAATTCCACAGGGTTGAGCCTGACCTCATTATTGATATATGGAAAACTCTAATTCCACTTTTTTATGAATACTTACTTTTAACAGTGTTTAATCCTTCCAAAAGCTCTTTCTCTCATCTCCATTCTCGTTTCGACCACTTTAGTAATATTTCTACCCATTCATAGTCGCTCAGTGTAGCTAGTTTCTTTCAATTACAAATGGTCGTCCTTCAGCGCCCTGCCATCTCTTTGCGCTTTCTGTACGCCATGCAGGTTTTCTTGAACGTCATCTTCAAAGCTGCATTTCGACGGATGCGTGGGAACACTGGAAGATTTACGGGAAAAGCGATCCTTCACCTTTATTGTTTGCTTCTTGGGTGTTGCGGTCTCCTTGTCGACCGTGTTCTCGCTGAGGTTTAGGTATCATTTTTCCAAAACTCGTATCGATGACGTATTTGTTAAAGCTGAAGTATGGACCGTGCCGGTCTCATTTTCGCATGAAATGAAACCGAGGCAATACAGCGGGTCACCGTCGTTGCCGCGCTTCATTTCTTCTCCGGCGACTTGGACGTGATCCATTCGTCGCTGCTTGTTCTCCGTGCTGCGCCCAGTCGAGTTTCCTCGCGGTCGATTCGTCAGGATCTTTGAGGAGACCTTGCGAATGATTGACAGCAGGCGTGTGGATCCGTAAGCTCTTTAGCTCATCCTCGTCTTGGTTCCTGCCAAAAGGGATGACATTGGCGCCGTTCCATGCTTTAAGAACGTTTCTAATATTGATGCAAATGCTATGCAAATATTTTCGTCATTTCCTGTCCAGATTCTTTCACGACGTTCGATGTGACATCGTCACCTCGTGGCATTTTGCTCTGGCTGTGTAAGTTAGTCCTACATCTGGCCGTGCATTCTCCCGTTCACCTTTAACATATGCGTTTGCGCGCTATATTACGAAAAATCGTTCTGCTCTCATTATGATCGTAAATTAATAAAAAATAATGCGACCGGGGAAGGGGGAAATGTAAAAATAATATTGGAGTTTCGAGAGGTCAAAAAGAATTCGACGCATGTTGTGGAAAAATGAAAACCTGACTAATTTCGTGGACATTCATTGAGGTGGAATATAATCGTGGACATGGGAATTTATGTCGAAATATCGACTTTATTTAGCAAGAAAAGTTTGTTCTTTTTTATCCAAAACTAGTTAAACGGGCAAAGCTTTGAAGTATTCGATTTACATCGGCAATAGAATCTCTACTAATATGACATAGATAACCTCAATTTCTCTCTCTCTGTGAATTTCTGTAGCTGTCCCATATCTGTGGTGGTAAATGGGAGAATGAGAAAACAGCTTATGACTCGAAAACTTCAATTTTTTACGATCAAACTATCAGGAATTATTTGGCAGCTTATCTTTTATATTTTAAGCTGCTTGGCGTCGACATTGAAATCATGGGTTCGATACCAGGATCGTTTATTTTCTTCATTTGATTAACACGGGGATTAGCGTAGCATATTAATCATTCGCATATTAAAATTACTTTGCGTCATCATAGGAGTTCGAGACTTGAAACACCGAACGCCTAAAAAAAATGAAAGTTTGTTTTCCGGCCATCGATTTTTTAATATTCGTCTAATCGATCAACTAATTAGTTTTAAAGCGAAAATTTGACCTATTCCTCCGTGAAAATCTTTCATCGTCAAGCTGATTTGTATTGTTGCCGGCTTCGTGTAATTGTGTACGATTTGATTTGGATAATAACTTCGCGTCGCATCTATCGACATTCACGACGTTTTGAAGTTTAGGCGATACCTTGGTTGCAATAAAAATGCGACGGTAACGAAAATAAACAAATGTTTAGTTTTTCGTTGATATTGGGTTAATGAAGTCAGATAAAAAGATTAAAATTGCTGTGCTTATGATAGTCTTTGCGGAAATTTTCTGTGAAAACAGAGCATATTTATAATCTTTGACTAAAAACAGAAAAATAAAACTTACGTAAATTTATTTTAATGGAATCACGTTTTACATGCACTGAAAAGTAAAAAAATAAATAAATCTAAAATTCACATAATTGAATGATCCAGAAAGCGAAAGTTGTTTTGGGAATATAAAACATATCTAGCTTATTCTTTAACAAATAAATATTAATTGATATTTCTTTTTCACCGAATTTTTGTATTCCAAAAACTATTGTTACTTTCTGAAATATCATGTAAATTTATATTTATTGTTTACTGTTTAGTGCATATAAAAGTTGGTTTCAGTAATTTTTTATTTAAATTTTATTTAACTTTATATGTAATTCATAATTTTTGACGGGCATTTGTGCTAGTTCGTAGATGTTAATAATTCGGTTAAACTTTATTTTCGTCGATAAGGTCCGATTTTCATCGCAAATCCTACATTTTCTACTATGTATATGGTATATTTCCTTCTAAAACGACTAGCTGTTAATATAATATTAAAACGCGTTTTCAATTAGATACCGTGTATTCATTAAATGGAAGAATATCCATGTGGATATGAATTTCATCGCTCAAGGGTGTTTAAGCCAGAATTGTATGAATTAGTACCTACAAGTAAAATAAATGTAGCTTTATTATTAGGAAAAAATGTTTAAAAATTTTTTCGATTGAAAATATAAAATTTGTAAAAATAAGCATCGATTTTAATCGTCCATTTAAAAAAATAAATATATACTCCGGCTTCAAAAAAATGTCAATATTGAAAGCTACCAAGTCTACTTATTGCTATTATCTTAGGTAACCTTCAGAGGTAGGCTGCATATGCACCTTAACTACGCATCTGTTATCTTCAATGACAGACGTGTGTTAATTCTTAATAACATTGAAAGCAGCATTTACTGAACTGCTGCTGTAGTCATTAGATTTGCGCATGAAATGATCTTCCCAACAATTTTATTCCTATCGGAGAGCCTTGTGTTTTATATATTGTAGATCAGGTGTGTCAAACTCGAAGAGATGTCCGGGCCACATTAAAACTATGAATGCGCTGGAAGGGACGCATTAAGGCGATGGATGTTAGAGAAGGGCCGTAGTTATAGGGCTAAAGCTGTAATGATAGACTAGCTAGAAGATTGGACGCCTGTTTTGGAATTAAAAACAATAATTTCGAAAATGCGTTCTATTGTAATTCGGTAACTATGAAAAAATGTTGTCTCCTTTTCGCTTTAAAAAATCATTTACGCATATGAAATCCCACACGATTCTTTTGAGACAAAAATTAGCTATCGGGCCGCAGTAAGGCACAAAAGTTTGACATGCCTGTTGTAGATAATATAGGAATAATTTACGCTAAACGCCATTAAACTTGACAATTATATATAAATTTGTTTGTATATTAACGCTATACTTCTACAATTTCCACAACAGTTTTTAAAACACGAGCAGTTTCAGTGATTTATCGCCATCATTACTCAGTCGTATTTTAATAACTGTTGGGAAAATTGTAAGTTTTTATAAAAAAATTGTAACGCTATACAAACAAATTTATATAGAATGGATTTTTACCAAGTACTGCCGTGTAATATCGATTGACAGCTACCTTTAGTGATTGAACCCGAATAACGAACAACGCAAAAACGTAGCCGTTTTCTTCCAATTATGTTGCGGGTGGTAACAAGCTCCTCTTGATGGTCTAAGTGTGTTCCGCTCTTTCTCCTCTCTTTCCCTACTTCTTATCACTCACTAACTACATTTTGACCCTTTCCTTTTCCGTTCTGACCAAATATAATAAGGCAAGAAGCCTCTAACTCAGGGTAGGACAAACTTTTTACGTGGTGGACCCCATTTGAAGTTTCATGAGCCCAAATGAAAGTCTACGTTAAAAGTTACCTAAAAAGTACAAAAAATGTCACCAAAACAATTTTCATAAGTTAAGCATCGAGATTTGCGGCCATCTATAAAGTAATAGACTGCGGAATTTTCACGCAGCGAATGATTTCTCATTATGGTTATGGCCCGGATATGATGTTTAATGGATCGGATCTGTTAAGGAGGTCACAGTTTGAACACCTCTGCTTTAACTCATGCGAGTTCCTTTGAATTTCATATCATTCTCTCTGCAGTACTATCTGTTGACGATACGCGCCCTCAGCGCTCCGCAAATTCTTTTTCCTCTCTCTGTAACTCCTCGCGCATATTCAGCCAGATGTCAAACCAAGGGTGACTAATTTGAGCATCGTATCTCCCAGATTCATGCTCTCCGTAAACAAGGGAGGAAACACTGCTCCTTAACTGCTTAACTGTGAATCCCACGATATGAGGCGGTTTGGGGTAAATTATAATTATGTCGGAATATGCGCGGGACGGGAATTCCGCTTTGATCGACGAAGCGTTCAGTTTAGTCCTTGCTCGACCTATCCCGCCGTGAACTCAGTTCGTAGCATTCATTTTTCACGATTCGATTCCTTAAGGTTCTTAACGTGACTCGAGACTCTTTGTCAAAGGGTTATCTCCTTCGAGACACGCTCTCGATATGTTCCCGGCCTCGCTATTTTCAATCATCTGGAAAAACCTTGACGAAAGATTTTTTTGAGTGACTGCAGTCTAGGCAGCTAAAGCCTTTCCCTTCCCATTCCCTCTCTCTTCACATCATTTTCGAAAAATTGATGTTATTTCGTGTTTTTGAAAGCGTGAAGACAAATAGGTTCCCATAGGATAGAGATATTTCATCCCGAGGCACATCTAATGGAGTAAACGAACAATTTTCGATCCAATTTCTCCCTTTTTTATTTTTATGTAGTCGCGCCATATTGGCGTCGATCTAGATTACAAATTTTCAAAAAGTTATTATCCCTGACGTTCACGCAGGAAACTTGAGAGAAAACTAAAATTTTGTAAGCCATTTTTAAATTTATGAATTTATTTAAGCTTCGGCATGTACTCCATGGGTCACTTGAAAATTGTCCTTTGGATATGTGTAGAATGTGATTTTCATTGATTTATTCCTAGAGTGCCTTCATACTGCTTTTCGGTTTCAAATAAGGCGCAATATTTCGCCGGAACTTAAGACAATTCGACATAGGTTTCCTTGTTTCAAAACTCCACAAGTATATAGAATCGGGTTTGAAATTATTGAGTATATAAATTTAGTTCTAAGAGAGACTGCGTCTAAATGTAGTAACGATCGATTCTAAATATTACCGTCCATATTTAAATGCGCACAGGTATAGTAGAGACGAAGAAAATACATCGAGGCTATTGCTGGTATTCTACTTTTGTGTGGCGCAACTGGATGTTCCAGGAGTTTTAATTAGGGAGACGGTGTGGCGAAATCGCACCCAATACCACTCGCAATGTTCATTAACGGAATCGAAATTTCAACTTTAACGATCTCTGTCTTGTAGCACCGATTGTAGTAATAAACGAAATCTGTTATAATTTAGTTGATTCTGTAACATTGAGAAAATTTTGAGATTTCGTAATCTACGTTTTTCTCTTTCGCATCCCTTTTGACGTCATATGTTTTCTAACGGTATGCTGAAGTGGTCATCTAAATTAATTACGCTTCTATCATGATTAAATGTTTTATATATTAGATTTTGCTAGTTGTTGATGACACTTAACGTACACCTTAAACGCTCAGAAACACCAGACACGTGTATATTTTACAGTTCGTTATAATTAACCTTTTAATTTGTATTTAATAATTTAAAAGGATATATAATTTCCGACAGAATGTATGCTAATTAGAGCACACGTATACGCGTTTCACTGTTCCTATGAAATCTCTGAAAACGTTCTCTTTCGAAATGTTATTTAAATCACATTCATACCAACGGAAGTTGTCACGCTGTTGTTTGTGGGACACAAAGACAGGAAAGCGATCCAATTGTACGTCATTATTAGACTACGACTTTGTGTCTCATTCATATCCTAACACGCGGTTCAATCATTCCAATTTTCCATTTTGCGAGTTTTGCACGAGCGTCCTTGACATTAAATATCATAAAAGTCATCAACATGGCCTTTGAGTGGAAATAACATTTTCCCCTTTTTTCTTCTTCCGAAATATCAAAGGAATCAAAATGACTTTTGGGCGGAGCTAATATTCCTCTCTCACTCTCCCTCCGCGTCGCGTAATCTAATTCGTTTTTTTGTGTTCTTCCCCGCCGCAGGTTGCACCGAGGGAAGAAGGGACGAGCCCTTTGGAGGGGACCATGCTCCACCTGGAAGGGAAGAGGGAGGGGCGGGAGGGCGCAAGGAGGAGGAGGAGTCCCGGGAAGGAGGAGGAAGGGAGGAAGGGAAAGAAAGGGAGACACGGAGGAGCTCAAGGTGAGCGGATCGCGGCTCAAAGTGAAGAGCTGTCATCTCTATCCATTCACGGAAGACAAATTCCCGCGAGGTTATTGATTTTCATCGACAAATACGTCGACGGTGATTTTCATAATCCAAACATAACGTAACGAGCGATTCCTAACTGCTCCTGTCGGAGTTAGCTCATTCGTTATGAACCACCTATCATATTTGCCTTCCGAAAATCAATTTAAGCCGCGTAAAATATGCATGAGAAAGTGAAATTGAGGTTGTTCAGCGATTTCCGCGTATTCGAGCGCAGCCAATGTTATCCTCTTTGATTGCAGCGGGCGTAGGTGTCGCCTTGGAAGAGGTGGGAAGCGGAGGAACTATAGCGCCATCGAGGGAGGAAGAGTGAACCTAGATAACTTCCTCGAGATGACCCTGGCACCCGAACTCAACCTCAGCCAATTGGTTGTCTCCGGATCTGTCGAGGTAAAGGAACGGGTTACACACCTGAGACGCCGCCTAAGGAGCTGGAGGCGAAGAAAGCGAGGGAAAAGACGGAGAGAGTGGGTGGGGAGGGGAAGGGCTCGGGGGAGGGGGGGAGAGGGAGTAGTGGGGAGGGGCGGAGTCGCAAAGTTTGGAGGAGGGGAAAGGAGTCAAACTCGAGAAGTTTGGAAGACGGCGCGAGAGGAGGAGGGTTTTTGCGGATCGAGGTGTTTGAAGTGTCGGCGTTGGAGGGAGGGATGAAAGCGGAGACGCTCGTGAGAAAGGATTTTGAAACTGTATTTGCGGGTGTAGGATTTGAAGTTGAAGAGCTCCGGGAGGATAGGGTTTTATCGGATTGGGAAAGAGGATGGGGGAGGGAGGGAAACACATCTGGAAATATGTGTTGGAAACGGTGGAAGCGGTAGGTGGCGGAGTTGTTTAGGAGAAAGGGTCGGAAGTGGAAGGATATATTTCGACGAATGGAGATGAGGTTGAAAAGAGCGTTTCCGGCAGGAGAGGATGGAGTTGAAGGGTTATACGGGTGAGTCCGACGTGGAGAAGTTTCGGATCGGAAGGAGGAGAATTTTTCGGGGAAAGGGTTTGATGCACCGGGAATGTGAAGGGAAGGGTATGTTTGCCTGTGGCATACAAGGAAAGGGTTTTGAGACCTCATTCTGCTCGAAGGGGTAAACAGGCCAAATGATTCGACAGGGAATTATCTAGCTCGTCTTATGGCTGCAATCAAATTGACAAAATTGATTCTAAAATGATTAGAATGCAGTATCGGTGAATGCCATTGATGACGACCGCCTGGCTGCCCAGATGCTCTTGTTTGTTTCATGACCTTTGTATTGCCACTAGAGATACTTGAGTAACTTATAATATCAATTGGATTTTTAAGTACTTGTTTTGTCAAGCCAAATTACATTTCTAAGGATTAAGTCGTTCTGATCAATAGATTGGGAATCGCGTTCTAGATTTTCTAACGGCGATTTCGTTTCCCATTCCCAATATTATAAAGACTAAATTAAACTCATGATGTTTGAGTTTGCATTGAAATTATATATCTCACAGGCGTTTAGTTTCATTTTTAAATAACCCACTAATACTGCATTTACGAGATGTAGTGAATGGTTTCGTAGAATTTGCTTCATCTTATCTTGCATTAAATTGATCTTGGAATATCGCCACACTAAGGAATCGCCGCCCTCTCTTAATAAGCAGTGTTTCTCAGGTTTCGTACGAATGGCACTTTTCGCTGACTTTATGCTCTAATCGGATATAGCGATACTTACAAGCTTGTATTGGGTTTAACGATGCATTAATGACATTATCATTGTTAAACAGTGGAGGCATTATTAGTTTGATTATTTAATTATATTCGATTTAAAAGCTTGAACATATAGTCTATGAATATGTTATTAAATGAAACTTACAAGCATCTCGAGTATTTGATGCTCAAATTTTTAATCATTATCGTAAAAATTTTCCACCTAAAACTTCTATTGAGCAAGTAGTCGTGCGTAACCGCGCAACGTTATAGCGGCACAAGTCCCCTGAATGTCATCAAGCACAGCTAATATACGCTGTTTGATGAAAGTTGCTTGATTGAAGTCGTTTAACAATAAGATGTCTACTCGGGCTAATATGAATACGTTTTGGGTAAGGTTGGATTGCGGGAGAGGGGGGAGGGGGAGGGGAAGAGCTGGTCAAAGGGATTGATGCGACGACGCTCGCGGGAGGGGCGGTTGAAGTGAAGGAGTTCATAGTGGCGGCAGGGGGGGTTCGGGAAAAGAGAAAGGGTTACTCAGAATGAGGGATACGGGGTCCTGGGGGGAGTGGAGAGAGGCTGAGGTCCGGCGGTTTTGCGGGAAGGAGCGCTGGCGGAAATGTTTTTTTCGAGTTTAGGAGTTGAAGTTGAAGAGTTTTAGGACGCACACAGGGAAAGTAGAATAGGAGGGAGGGTAGGAATAAAGAGGAGGTGAGGAAAGAAGGAGGAACAGGAATAGGAGGGGAGGACAAAATAAGGAAGATTAGGTATAGAATGGGAGATGAGGAGGAAGAGGATAAATTGAAGGTGGGAATAGGAAGGAAGGAAAAGAAAGAAGAGTTGGAAAAGGAAGGAGGAGAGGAGTAGGAATAGGAAATGAAGGAATCGGAAGGAGGGGAGGAATAGGAGTAAGAGAAGGAATAGGATGTTAAGAGAAGGAATATTAAGGGTGGAGAGGGGGAAGAATAGGGATATGAAGGAGGAGAGGAGTAGGAAGAAGGGTAGGAATATGAGAGAGGGGGATCAGAAAATGAAGGAATAGGACGGAGGGGAGGAATAGAAGTAAGGAAAACAATAGGAGAGAAGGAAAAAGAAGAACAATAGAAATAAAAAGGAGTAGGAGGAAGGTTAGGAATAGGAGTAAGAGTAGGAATAAGAGGTAAGGTAAAGGAGAAAGAGTAGGAATAGGATGTCAAGAAAAGGAAGAAGAGTAGGAATAGGAAGGGGTAGGAGGAAGGTTATGAGAGAAGTGGAAGAGGAAGTGGAGGGATGGTATGGAGGGGAGAAATAGGAGAGTGGGAGGAGGAAGGGGAGGGAGGAGAAGAATAGGAGCGAGGAGGTCGCGGGGAATTGTTGGAGGAGACTCAGCTGGGGATCGGAGGGAGGCTCCCGAATAAGGGGCGTTTTTTCATCTCCTTTCGCGAATGGAGGGAAGCGGGAGGCAGGAGTCTGAGGGAGGGTTCTAGGAGAGGGGCAGTTTTTTCTCATGCACGAGGCTATTTCGAAGTTTTTCGCCGGTTGGGAACGAATAAGGGTGTTTGTTTAAAGGGAAAGGAGTTGAGTGGTTTTGCGAGGAGAAGACGGAAGCGGGTTTTTCCGTTTCATATTTTCTACCGGAACTGTTATTTTTTCTCTCGGAGTAAAGGCGTCGTTTCTAGAAAATTCTTTTTTTTAAGGGTCAGGAGAGAGAGAATAGGAGAATCGAGAGGGTTAATGTAGAATGGCATTCTGGGGTTAGGTCTTTGAAACGGATATTTTTTGGGAAGAAAGAGTTCCAACGGGAGAGTTATCGGATGCGGGGATTGAAGTGGAAAAATTACGACATTACGGGTTTTAAGTGGATGCGTTTTGGGGTTGGGGTATCGAGGCGGAAGGATATCCTCCAGGGGTTGGAGGCGATGGAAGAAGTTTCTTTTTTTCTCTCTCGGGCGGATGGGTTTCGAAGTGTTTTTCTTGAGGGGAAGGTGTCGTGGCGATGAGAGGGAGGAGTTTTTGGGGTGTATACGTTCTTAAGGGAGGCGGTGGGAGGGGGAGGGGGATAGGGGGGAGGGGGGATAGGGGGGAGGGAGGATGGCGGGGGAGGGAGGATAGGGGGGAGGGAGGATGGGGGGAGGGCGGATAGGGGAGGAGGATAAAGGAGAGAGAATATAGGGGGAGGGAGGAATGATAAGGGGGGAGGATAGGGGGGAGATAGGATAGGGGGGAGATAGGATAGGGGGAGGAAGGAGTTTCTGAGGGCATGGGTTTGAATGGGACAGGCCGCCATAGCAAGGGTGTCGGGAGCGTCGGAAGATGGTGGGAAGAGGGGGTGGGGGGGGTATTGGTGCCAAGCGTCGGATTGGTTTTTTTCTGGCCCTCTCGCTCCACCCTTATGCTCCGAACTTGTTAGTTGTAAAGAGAGGCGCGGAGTGCAGAAAAATCCCTCCGCCAAAGTTTGTCCAAGTCGTTAAATCTGAATTAGTAGGAAAAAAGGGACACTCGAAGTCGAATATCATAAAGATAAGTTAATTCGAAATGAAATATTTCTACGTATTATGCCCTAGAAACTTCGTCCTTGCTCACGTGGGCGAAATCGTCGCCCCTGGAACGAACCCAACTTTTACTTTTCCATTTCCGAGAATCAATTTATTATTCAGATGAGATATACTTGTCAATTTTCTGAAATGAAAGTTTCGATGTTATTTTCATCGTTTTTTCCATTTTATTTAATTCGAAAATGTTTAATGGATACGTCGTAAAACACACATATATGCATTTATGTATGCATGTATGTATGTATATATGAGTGTATGTTTTACAATGTATTCAGTAAACATTTTCGATGTATGGCTTATATAATCCACACTCAAAGAAATATAAAGATGCAAATAATATCTCGATTAACGTATTTTATATCTGAAAATTTTAATATTTTGATGCAATATAATATTTAAAGAGATTCGTTCAAATGAACGAAACCATTTAAGGGGAAAAATACATACGTATTTTATATCTGAAAATTTTAATATTTTGATGCAATATAATATTTAAAGAGATACGTTCAAATGAACGAAGCCATTTAAGGCGAAAAAATACCATTCAGCACCTCAGCATTTCCAGCCGCTCGAAATATTTCGTTTCGTTTTTTTCGCATTAGTCTGAAATCTGTCGGCCGCAAGCCGCGCGCCCTTATTGGCTCGTTCCCTCCAATCGAATTTACATTTGGCGCGGTCTACATAACGATTTCGTCGGAATCCTTGTCATCTTGCGGGAGAATGTGGATCTCCTCCAAAAACTCGAGGTTCCATTCCTTTTGGTGTTTATAGTGGACGCTGTTGATCTCCTTCTCCCTCCCTCTCTCTCTCCTTCTCACTCCGCGAAGATGAGTTATCGATCGAACATCGACCGACAGAGCAACGAACACATTTAACAGAACCCGCGAGCGGGGCAATGCTTTATACTTTTGGCGCCCTGCTCCTCTCTTCTGGTCTGTGTCGGCGTCGGGTTTTCGAAAGACCCTTTTCCCGGCCTCTCTATCGTCCCTTCCATCATTTCATCGGACTTCCCACATCATCACTTCTCAGTATCGAGTCCCTTACAGAAATGCCGTCTTTTGGAGTCCGTGCACCATCCATCCATTTCATCTTCTCCTACTGTCCCTATCCTTCCTTTTTATGACTCGTACAGAAGAACTCTATCGTGGAGAACTTTCTTTATAAGCTAGCTAGCCCTATTTTAACGAGGCTTTAATCCCGACATGAAATCATGGCGATAAGATTTGGATTGTGTACTTAAATCTGATGGATATATGAGAAAGAAACAGCAGAAGAAAGAGGATAGTTTATCTTACAGTACCTAAGAATTTAATAGTTTAATTTTGGCCATACTCTTCCTTTAGGATTGATGATACTCCCTGAAAAATAAAAATCGAGTCGAAAGATACTTTTAAAGGTCGTTAAGATCCAACTCCATAGTTCGTGAGAGCTTCTATAATTTCTCTAAATTTTACAATTTTCAATTTTTTTGATGTTTCCGCTAGTGAAATGTAGAATTTTCGGTTCTCCCTTTGCCCAACTTGAGCGCTCTTTGAATTGATTCTCCTAAGTTACCGTATTTATATACTATACATAGTACTTCCTTCTGAATATAGTAAACTTCGGAATTCATAAATTATTTTTAAAAATACACGTTTGGGGTAACAGCGGTACCCCGCTCAGTCATGGAAAGGTTAAAATCTACATTGGATTTCTTACGTCAGTTATATTCGACAAAGTGGGAGGAATAGCACACCCGAGCCTCGCATTCAAATTCTAAATGATTGCTTGTCATTTGGGCCATTAAAAAAATTACTCGAAAGATTTACCCTAGTAATGTAACAAAAATTTATCGACGCAGACGAGACTCTCATTACCATACGCGACCCACAAACTACCATATTAAAAATGAAATATTTCAGAGCTATGAGCGAAATTAGAGAGAAAACTTAGATATTTAATTAATGTGAGCGCTTTAATCCTGTATTATCCTACATTCACAATTATACACGACTTTAAAATATGTTTCCTTATAAATCTGAAAATATGAAGAAAGGAAAACAATTTATCATCATAAATCAACAAATTCTTTAATTTTCATAGTGAAAGTGTACTATCCCCTTAAGGAATTCTTAAATTAAAACTATAATTTCTTTTCTATAGCCTGGTAAACTCCAAAACAATTAAAAATGTTATTAGTGAACATTAAATAATATAAAATATTTGACTGATTATATAGTGATTTAAATTTTCTAATAATATTTGCTTGCTTACTTGCCTGGGTGTCATACAAACTGGAAAAATTTTGGTGGTAAGCAAATTACATTTTAATTATTCGGTGAATCCTCAGAGAAAAAGTTTGAAAATCTTAACCCTCGAGGCACAAGTTTAAGCTTTTGGGCCGTATCAATTTATTCCAAACTTTTGTCTCTCTTATGAAATAAAATATTAGTTTATCTCCAAAAGCAACCGTAGGTATTCTAAATAGCTCTTGGTTATCCAAATTTGTCCTTTCCCTCCATTCTTAGCTGCTCGAGACGGCGCTTGAAAAAGTTTTCATTCCTATCTTTCACCAGCGTAGTTGCTGTCGCCGCACTTCCATGTCATTTCTAGTGAAGCGCCTCCTAAGCCGCCTTTGACTGACATTTAATCTTCTTTTTATGCCCAGGTGTGGCTCCCACGTTGAACTTGTCTAAACCTTGGAAGTTCCACCCTTCACACTACAGAGCTTGTAATATAGTTTCTTTGGTATTTTGGTCCTTCCTAACTTCGATATTAGTTTTCATATCGTAAAGTGTGCGTTTTTTTACTACATTTCGTGAGCTAAAAATGTTTTCTTGCCATATTTCCTCACTTTCCAAACTTCGACACATTGTGTGTTGGTCGAATGAATCAAACTGTTGCACAAACAACCCCGTCCATTGTTCACTTTTACATTACTGACAGTAAAAGCTTTTAAAATCGCCAAAACAGGCACCGTTAACTTTTTATTGCATTGGAAATAACTGCATTACAATGACTTAAATTTCATGGTCGCAGAACGGGTGATTTTTTTTAGGATTTTAAACTTTTTAGTGTCCTGTTATTACTTGGATATCACTCGCTCGTTAACTAAGAGTCACCTATTTCCGGGAGTCAACAGAAACATAAACACAGCTAATATCGGGAATAACTTTGAAACAGAAAAAAATCTGCTATGACTCGGAATCGAACCCGGGTCTTCCACTTGCCGGGCGGATATTCTACCACTGAACTACCATAGAAGATAATCTTTCCTGTTTCTGAACGCGGGTGTTTTTCTTACAGTTTACAGTTAATATCGTTTCTAACTTAATGAAATCAAATATAATCATCACGTTAAACTTGACTTCATTTGGACATTCGTCGAGCTAGTCATGATTAGGAAGGATTTTTAAGGTTTGCTCATCTCCTTAACAATCACGTTCTTGCAACATCAGGTCAAATAATGCGTGAACCTTGCGTGCATTTATATTTTTTAATATGTCTTAATTAAACGAGATGGTGTATTTATTAGGAAAAGTTTACTGTTTGCAATGGAATTGGCATAAATGTTGCCCAAGCGTCAATCTTGATCTAAATTGTTAGTTGAGCAAACTTAGAATTGACGCTAAATCAATATTTTAGCAGCTAGCTCAGAAATTAATGTTTTGGCACCGCTCAAATATTTACTCAGCGAGTGGTAAGTAAATTTGGATTCATGTACAATAATAAAAATAATAAATAAAAATATACAATAATAGGGAACAAACTTCCTACATAAATGTTTAGCCATTTTCTCACTTGAGCTCTGACTCATAGCAGTAGAGGGGCGATATTAAGAAAGCACACACCAGAAGAGACCAATGGGAAAGGAAGGGTCAGAAGCTATTATCTTTCTTGGCTGGCAAAGGTCAAGCTTGACTGTGCTTACTGTAGTTTATTTCTCCTCCCAATAAAGATCAGATTTAAAATAAAATTAATCTTGGATGGCCGATTGTGCAAAATACGTATCACAGTATTTTTCAATCATTCTCACTTCTGTTTTTTATAATACATTACTTTTTAAAAACGTGCTTTTTATTTCTCATCGCGTTACATCGCTTTGTAAAATGGCTACCAAATAAGGATTTACACGCAAGCGGATGTGAGATATTTGCAATGATACACAGTCTCAAAAAATACGTTTAACTGGTCAAAGTTTAGCACAACTACCGCAATTGAACAGATCAGAATCCAATATTGCCACAGTAGTAAATGCGTCAAATAAAATGTTTTCTGTTAAAATGTCGCAAATTCACGGCATTACATGTATGAAATGGAAATTAAATACCGCAGAAATTCGCAAATCTGAAGCAAATTTCGCCTTAAATGAAGCAGTGACTTTCAAAAACTGCTCTGGCGTCCACGGAAGACTAATTCCTTCGCCCACCGACGCGTCCTTCTCCCACAGCCGTCGGGTGCTGCCGGCCCAGATGACGCGCTGGCCCCGGAGGAACTTCCAAAGGACCCCAGCGCCATCCTTTTCGAGTTCATC
Organism: Tanypteryx hageni; assembly: GCA_028673005.1. NCBI lineage: Eukaryota > Metazoa > Arthropoda > Insecta > Odonata > Petaluridae > Tanypteryx > Tanypteryx hageni. The sequence goes on from CM054116.1 coordinate 114,262,988, forward strand.
ACCAACGGCATACTCCTGTGCGCCGTCTGCGCCCTCGGACTCGTCGGCAACGCCCTCTCCATCCTGATCCTCTCCCGACCCGCCATGCGCTCCTCAACCAACCTGCTCCTCGGAGGTCTGGCTCGGTGCGATGCCGCCCTCCTCACCACTTCCCTCTTCCTCTTCGGCCTGCCCTCGCTGCACGAGTACCAGGCCCACCTGAGGACACCCCCGCGACGCGATCCCATATCTCCCCCGCACCTGCCGCCCCCGCCCGCTCTCCCTCCCTCGCCCGGCGGGGCGCCTCCACCACCTTACATCGAGATTCCCGCCAACCAAGGCGGAATCCTATTCGACTACTACTACCGCCTATACCCACTGCTGGCGCCCGTGCTGTTCCCTTTGGCGCTGACGGCGCAGACGGCCTCTGTTTATCTGACCCTGACGGTGACTTTGGAGAGGTGGGTGGCCGTGTGCCACCCTCTGAAGGCTAGATCCTTGTGCACGCAGAGGCGCGCTAGGATCCACGTGGCCGGGGCGATGGCATTCGCCTTCCTTTACAACCTTCCGAGGTTCTGGGAGGTGAGGAGAGCTAAGGGCACCCTACCTCCGCCCTCGAACCTCACGGTGTACTTTTTGTACGCGTCTCCGCTGAGGAGTGACCCCACATACATCTCCGTGTACGTGAACTGGTCTTATCTGGTTGTCATGTACGTGCTTCCGTTCGGGGGATTGGCCGTCCTCAATGCAGCCATCTACAGACAGGTGAGTGAGACGAAGGGGTCGGAAGAAGGGGGAGTGTCTGCGCGCACGCTTGTGCCAACTGGGTTTCCACGTTTTAAAATTAAAATAAAAAACCCAGTTCGCATGGTTCGATCGCATTCTTGACTTCGGTTTCTTAATGCTAGGAGTTGCCAATCAGGAGCTATGCTCTTTGGCAGCCTGATTGTGTCATTTGGCAGCTTGACTTCGCTCTTCTGTGATGCTTAAAATCGCGTTTCCAAGCAACAGTAACTTCGGTTGCTTTTTTCTAAACGTATATGAGAACATTGTTAATAACTTTGACGATCGTTTGATTTTATTTATGACCATTCCTTTTTTGCAAAATTACATTGTTGCTTGCTTGATATTCTGGAATAAAACTTTGTTCTCACCACATTGAAAAGCTTGGGAACCCCTGCTTTACGTCAAGGGTCTCAAGCTCAGATTACGTGGAGGCTAAACGGATAATTTTAAATAGAAGGCGAGTCGCATGTCATAATAATGAGCCTAAGCATTTTGTTGAAACAGACGATTCTAAATTGTATTCATTTTTACAAAGTAAAAATTATCATGCAATTCCTTTTAAAACATTATTAAACATTAATTATTAAATATTTTCATATTGTTTCGTGTCTTTTTATTACTCCATGATTGTCTATTTCACGTTATATCTTTCACTTATTTATAGTGGAATCAATATATTGAATGGGCCGCCCTTTTTGAATAGAATGCGGTCCTTGGGTTATGTTTAGACACCTGCTGTACTTTATTTATCGGTCCTAGAACATTTTATTTGATATTGCTGAGAATAAACGTGCTCGCAAGTATCGTTGACAAGCATACAGTTATCACGTAGTTAAAGACCTCTTCAAATTTCACATAAAAGTTTGCTAATGTTCAATTACCTTCCTCAATTTCCTTAACAGATCCGATCCGCTGGTGTCATATCAATACGCCTTCTTTAAGCCAAATCTTTCACTTATCTATCGATTTTATCGCTAGACATTTCGTATGTTTGAAGTCGTTAGAAATCATGGATGCTCTCCATCGGTTAATAAAATGGAAGGATTGATATGTTAACCTTGCAAAACCTTTTTGGGAAGTAGACATCTCTTTTCCTAAACACGAGCCTTATTTCAATCGGGGAGCTATTAATTCAAACAATTCAGTTATTTATTGTCACCACAAATGAAGTATAAAGATCGTCTTACGCCGTTAGTATTGGCAGTAAAATGTTTACATAAAAGTGGAAGAGCGAGGTAAGATTCGATCTCGCGACCCCGTCGTTAGAGTGGCAGACTTTTTACTTTTCCTAACTCCAAATTCCAAGCAAAAAAGACGATTCGATGAAAATCGACCTTATATATTGGTTTTATGCCCATGTCTTTCGTCCCTTTTCTGTCATAAGATGAAGATATTATCTTTTATGTTATGGCAACCGTATCGAATCAAATATCACGTCAAAGACGACTGCGATCTTTGAAATTCCGTTTGATAGCCTTTGAATGACACCGAGAAAGTACCAATAAAAGCAAACGGTTGAATATTTCGACTCAAATTACGAGACATTCCCATGATCCTTCTGGATATCGAATAATTATTACCTTCAGTATAAAATGAATTCTCTTGGGAAAAAGTGATAAGTTAGTCTGAAGAGCGTATCCTGGCTTTAAAATCCACTGTAGAAAAGCATTGGGGAAGAGCAGGAATGTTGGTCGCGTTTCGAATCATTTTCTTTATTGTTTCCAGGAAGTTAGTTCATTAGTGTAAGCTTTCGATTTATAAAAGAGGATAATACATAACTCCATGCTTCTCGCAGAAGTGGAAAATTTCAAGTTTTTATAATGCGAAAACAAAAAAAATTGATTTATTATTCCGTTAATTTAACAGTCCTGATTGGGTTTGTCATTTTTGACTCATTTTTTCATAACATGCAAAACGCAAAGCATGCTGAAAAGACCATCTCCATATCACGAAACTATCTTGGGCGATAGACATGCAATTGGAAAATGTTTGTTTGCTATTTTTTGGGAAACGATATAATCTCTCAAAATAAAATCCTCGTGAAAATAGTTTATTTTTTATGGCAAATATATTTATCCCACTGCATTATTTTAGAAATAATCAACGGTCCAGTTTTTGTTCATTTCGCGGACCCGACAGACTGATATGACCGATATGTGTCGTTTTTACCTTCATCGGAATACGTATAACGGCCTCAGATGTATGATAATGGTACATGCAGACGGTTCGATGTTTATTAGCACATTTCTTATAAATTATTCGTCTAAAAATAGATGTATATAATCGGAATGGGTGGAAGAAAATACGACGGGCACTCGTTAAATTAAAACAGCAATAATAATAGAGTTGGTGGCTTTTATTCCACGTCATTAGACAGCAGTTTGTGGTCTACGACGTTTTTAACAACCCAATTTTCTCGTTTTATTATTTCGAATGTTAAGCTTATAGCTGCATTTTTGTTATATTCAACCAACTGGTATTTAGAAAGTTTGAATCCTTTTTTATTTTCGCTGTTCATTACGCGAAACGTCTTCCGTTGTTTTTTTACTAAATATTGTGATTAATGGTGTTTGAATAATAATTGCCTAATAGAATTAACAAGTAGAGCTTCTGAGGTCATTCAATTCCTAGAACAGGGATTTACAAACTCAGCGAAATCAATTTATCGCTTGTACCGTCCATACATATTTTACATGGTGGTCACGTAAGGGGTATTCATAACTGGCTCATCGCCGTCTGCATTCAATTTTCATCCTTTCCATAACAGATTTTCATTGCGTAAGCAAGCATTCCTGTTTTGCCCAAACTTTTTGAGGCAGTAGATTGCCAAAATTGAAGAGGGGCTCTAAATCTTCATTATATTCATTTGCATAAATCAATATTCTTTTTACCCATGTTTTAAACATCGCTTTTGGTTGGATGATTTAATCCATTTTTCGAGATATCCGATACGCATGCGCATAAGCGACAGTTATTATGCAGATATCCTTAAACTGCGATTTTAGGCGTAACAGATTCCCCGATGAAATGCTTCTCAACTTTATATTGAGCAAATCTGTTCCCAAATTACATTGACTTGTAAATGCGTTAGTTTTCTATTAACTATATTTTTATACTGCTAGCGGCCGAAACGTATATAAATCCAGGTGTAATAAAAAGGATCTCAGGAGAAAACCAATGATGGTCCTTTTTAGTGATTTTCGTCATTGCTGAAAAGCACTATTATCTTCGTGATGTCCGTCCGTCCGTCCGTACGCATATATCAGGGAATTGGCTGAACCGATTTCAACCAAATTTGGTACATAGAATATTCACATAAATTAATAACCAAGATGGCATATTTCGACCGGAGCCATTCAGCAGGGGTGCCACAATTGCCAAGTATATCTTTTCGGTAACTGTGAATTTGGAAGGAATTGGCCACACCGATTTCAACGAAATTTTATATGGAGGAGGTGTGCAACATAGAAATACAAAATCAATATATTTAGTGAAGATATGGAAATCAGTGCTGCCACAATAAAAGTAAAAATAGTTCTTTTTACACCTGTTTTTGTTGAATTTCCCGAATCAATTTTTTACAAAATTTAATATTTATAATGAACACAAATATAAAAAACAAAATGGCATATTTTGGACTGCATCAGCCAAACAGTGGTGCCACAATTACAAATTAAACTCTTTCAGTAATAATGGATTTGGAGAGAATTGGCTGGACGGCTTTCAACTAAATTTTGCATATATGGTTTGTACTACATACCATAATAAAATCAAGATGTTTAAAGCGGAGTTAAAGAGCAGGGCTACCACACTAAAAAGTGAAATAATATTATTTTAATGGTATTTCTAAGGAACTGACCTCATGGATTTTAACCAAAGATAGAATATATAATCATCATATAAATATATAACCAAAATATGAATTATCAACCGGGTCGACTAAACAGGGCTACTACAATATCAAGGTTAGTATTTTCTGTAACTATGAATTTGGAAGGTATTGGCTGAACGGGTTTCAAAAAGAAATTTCGTTTGTAGGAAGAGTATAGAATGGAAAAACGAAATGAACATGTTTATAACGAATCTAAAAATCAGGGCTACCACAATATAAGGAAAAATAATTTTCTAATTTCAAAGGAAATGCATTAGTATACGATTATACTACGGCGATTTTGACGAAAAGCACTTCTGTAACACGGGAATCCCGTTTGCATCCCTACATGTTTTCTTTCTCTAAGCACACCCGGTTTTACGTTTTGCCCGCTAGTAGGAAAAAATTCTGTATATAAAAATACAGTTTTTAGAAAATTAACGCATTTACAAATGTATCAAATTCTCCATAAAATCTTCTCGAAATGATATAAAATAATTTTGTAAAATTTTTCCCTATTAACTTAAAATGTTGCTTGTCGCGCTATTTTGACTGGGCGCGATCAATAAATGGCATACTTATGCGCGACAAAATCATCTAAAAATCGCTGAGAATTCGTGTTTTTTTTTCGCAATTCGGCCACCCGTAAAGTTTGCGTACTCTAATATTGCGTTCGCGCGACCATAATGTCCATTTTTTCCACTTATCAAACTTTTCGGCTGGTCAACTCATTTTTCTGGCCAGCTGTTAACACGCTAGTTTGAAATCGCTTCTTTCCCGTGTACGAAACGGCGCACGTTTAATATTTTCCGCCGAAAAAACCCAAATGCAATTTATTGTTGCTGACGTGGCTCCACCTACGCCGCGCCGGGCATCGGGGCCATCATTTTGTGGAAAGATAAAAAAAATAAAATAAACTGCCCCTTCGCTCGCCTCTAGTCCCTTGCCCTCGTCTTCCCTCCTCCCCCCTTCCCCCGAACTCTCCTATATCCTTCCCTATCCGCTCCGCCCCTCCCTCATTCCCCCCACTTGCACCCCTCTCTCCCCCACTTGCACCCCTCTCTCTCCTATTTCCACCCCTTCCTCCCCCATTTCCACCCCTCCCTCTCCCCACTTCCGCCCCTCCCTCTCCCCAATTCCACCCCTCCCTCTCCCCAATTCCACCCCCGCCCCCACTTCCACCCTTCCCTCCCCCCACTTCCACCCTTCCCTCCCCCCACTTCCACCCCTCCCTCCTCCACTTCCACCCCTCCCTCCCCCCACTTCCACCCCTCTCTCCCCCCACTTCCACACTTCCCTCCCCCCACTTCCACCCCTCCCTTCCCCCATTTCCACCCTTCCCTCTCCCCACTTCCACCCCTTCCTCCCCCCATTTCCACCCCTTTCTCTCCCTCCCCTATCCGCAGGCCATCCCAACCACCCATCACTCCGAATGGCATTCTCCTCTGTTGACATTGAGCGAACGCTATCGATCTACTTTCAGTTGATCTGTCTTAATAACAGAGCTTATTTATTTCAGATGACAATTGCCGTCGTAAAATTCCAGGCCGGCGCTATCCTTTCCTTTTTCTTTTAGAACCGAAAACGGGATACCTCACTTTTGTTATTTGCGCGCCTCCGCAAGATTTCGCGTTCGTTTGCGAAAGTCGTGAAAAAAGTTTCGCCATTCGCATTTTGTTTTGGCACTCCGTCCAAGCTTATTGCAATTTCAATATAAATGAAAAATATTTGTTCTTTTGGATTGGAATACGTATACAAATGTCGTTTAGTAAGAGGGGTCGATTTTTATACATCACGTCGGTTTATGCATCGCTTTTTTATCTTATGCAAAAACTTCGTCGTTAAATATAGTTATTTAATCACGGGGGAGGGGGAGAAGCTCATCCCATAGTGCGTAAGTAAATACGCAGGTTTTATATCAAGTTTATATTTTCGGTATAAATAAGATGAGGTTTGGGACGCTGCCTGTATAGAGATCGGTGGTTCCAAAACTGGATGCCGCAGCTGATTTTTAGGAGCGCCTCGTAAAAGCTTGTATGGTGAATAAATGAACGACTTCGATGTGTTGATAGGTAATTACGTCAATAATTCTTTCTCTAATAAAGTTATTAAGATGTAGTACCAAGAAATAGATACGTCCAAAGGTTGGAATGTCTGCATGTACAAATATGAAAGTGAGGAAAAAATTGCGGAGCAAATTACATAAGGCGTTTTTTCCCTTCGGTTTAGGATTATGACGTCATCGTAGGATTACGTCTTCGGTTGAGATCGATGGCCTCATAATATATTTTATAAACTCCATTTAAAATCATTATGAAAATTTAAATCTATAATAATATGTGTCTCACTCACTCACTGACACAAAACTCTTAAGGTACTTCTAGAAGGGATTTAAATCTGAAAATTGGTATGTTGGTAGGTCGAGTAACGCAACAGACGATAAAAATCAAAAATCACAAAAAAGTCAATATTTAAGGGGTATTTTTAACCCCAATGTTCCATTTCAATATCCCATAAGAAAAGCATGGGTTTCAGTGCAAGGCTTTCTAAAAATGCATTTTTAAATTACTTTAAATTGAGATACGAATTCGGGAAAAGAATAGGTGTCTATCTGAAAGAACGGAGTTTTTAATTTTTGGAAGCAGAACTCAAATTCCTACTGAATTAGTGTAAATATCAGCTTTCAATCGAAAAAAAGTGTGAATTTTTCCTCTTTTCAACAATGAAAATCTTTAAATACTATGGCAACGACCTCAATACTTTTAAAGGGATCTGATATTATACGCTACAATTGCAGTGATTTAATGCTTTTAATGTAAATTAATGTCGTCATAACGAATTACAGTTTAACTTCCATAACTCGAATCTCAAGGAAAAGTAATTGTTTTTTTGTCGTATGCGGTCTATGTTTGGATGCGGTCTATAATAGGTAAAATAATAAAAATCACAATGTGAAGGATATACTTTATTCATGAAAATAATAAAACTAGACAAAGAAAATAAGTTATTATAAAGATTATTTAATTTAAGAGACCAGTATTAAGTCACATATACTGCTTCCACATATGTTATCTCTATCAATGCGGGGGTTGAAGGGGGCGGCAGCCCCCTTTATGAACTGCAACAAAATCTGAATGCGGGAATTGTAGTGGGCCTGCATTAGTTACCTGATTCACTCCATATGAAAATGACGCGAAACAATTCCTCCACGTTCAGATTTGCACTGTCCATCGGGTTGGGTTGTTTTGGGGGGTTTTCCATCCACGTTCATATTTTCGCACTCCATCTTCCATTCTCGTTTCATAATTTCTTCATGAATATGTATGATCTTCATTCAATTTATGAGTATCGACGTTCTCCACCGGTTTATTTCCTCCAAACCAACCAAACCCGATGGAGAGTGCAAATGTGAACTTGGATGAAAAACCAAGGCCCAACTCCCAAAACAACCCAAACCGATGGACAGTGCAAATGTGAACGTGGAGGAATTGTTTCGCGTCGTGTTTTATATGGATTGAATCAGGTAACTGATGCAGGTCCCCTACAACCCACGCATTCAGGTTTTGTTGCACTCCATAAAGGGGGCTGCCGCCCCCTTCAACCCCCGCATTGATAGAGATAGCATAGACCGCATATAACAAGGATATAGATAACCATAAACCGCAGGCATGACATCGAGGAAGTTCATCATTATCTACGATAGTTTTAGGAACGCGACAGTCGTTTCTTCGGTTCGAATAATATCGTAGAAGTCTTCGCAAGCATGCCGATCAGGATAGGTTTGATCAATTATATTTAGTTTATTTATTTCTATAAACAGATAACAATACAGATTCATGTTTCTATAAACACTGCAACAATACAGTACACTCCCTTTAAGAGAAAGGCATTTCCCGTAGACCGCATACGACATCTTGATTTCGGCTGTAGACCGCATACGACAAGAATACCAAAGTAATAATTATTCGAGTAATAGATAATGAAAGTTATGGAAATATATTTTTAAATATTTGTATATATACAGTGGAACTTCTATAACTCGAATCTCAAAGGATAGCAACAATTATTCGAGTTGGGAATTATATTTTTTCATTTTTCTTTAACTGAATTAACACCAAGTTTATTCTCATAAGCATATAATTTAACTTATTCTAATTTTCAATACCATGCATATTATGGAAACGTCATCATTAATATTTTATTCCGATAATATGCCAGATTTTACTCTATCCAAAACACTGATTGCATCACGCACTATGATTGAGGGTATCATAGATAATTGCAATTCTCAAGTACTACTGAAAGCACAAAAATGACGATTAAATTTGGGTTATCGACTGTAGGAAGGAGTGAATAGGTTTTTCTCCAGGGCTATAAGGGATCACAGTAGGAGAAGCAACCCTGATAGCAGTGACGGTCAAACGTGAAAAGTATTTTAATGTTGTGTTTCGTAGTTTTTCTAGAAATTTGAACTCTTTTCAATTGTTAAATATAATGGCGTCATACCTATTTCTCTATATTTTTTATCCAAATACACGCTAAAGGCATGGATGAGGATACCATAATCTTAACACACAATATCCTAATTTTTCCATAAATTTTATGCATAGGGTATTGTTTTAATGATGATTATTCTTATTGGTCATGCAGTGCGATCTGAGTCACTAAACTTGAAACTTGGACACGAGTCGATTGCCAGGGAATTTGGAAATTTCGGATAGTTGCCTTAATTTCACGGAAAATTATAAATATACTGCTATTACTCATGGAATAATTTTCTCCTGTTTTTAGGCATTCTTTACAAAAATTTAACAAAGAACGCCTTATGGTCAGGTCGTGTCCGTCCGTCTGTCCGTCCGCATGTTTCATCTGGAAAACTACTGGACGGACGGTCATGAAATTTGTTATTTAGGACATAGGGCAAAGAAAATTATTAAAATAGTTCACGTAGCCTAATCGGAAGTGTCACATTACTGGTGACAAAAAATGAACTTTTCTTTATATCTTGTAAAATATTACTTATAACTAAAAAGTCTTCAAACGATTTTGTAGAACTAATCAAATAGCATATGTTTTGTTCGGTACATTTTTATCGAAGGTGTAGCCGATTTCAATAAAATCAAACGAGAAAGTCGTCATTCACTTTGAACAGAAAGTTTTTGCCGTGTTTTGTAATTGTTATCAACGAAAACAATTTTCGTAGCAATCGAAGTAAACAATATTGCTGTAAATAGCTAATTAATTTACTTTTCTTATGCTCGCACGCTACATTTACAGTTAGTAAATTAAGGGAAACGGATATCTACGACGAAGAAATGAACGTCTATTTCCTTTACGTATACACAGCGTTTATAAGTGAAAATAAATGGACTAATTTACGACGAAGGAATGAAGGTAAACATAAAGGTTATATTACTACTATTCGAGTGAGGTATGTTTTAAATAATTGCCGGTTGTTTAATTAATTACAACGGATTAGGAAATAAATCGGTGAATCAAAAATTTGATAATTCCTTGACATCGCTACTGGCATACCATTTTTCAGTTCTTAGACACTATAAGTACTAAGCTATTAATATTTATATTTTTTGGCATGATAGCATAAATCGTAAAGAACGCCTCTGCCTCGCATATATGCACGCATGATGTGTGCATCTTTTCTCTCTTGTTTAGATTAAAAACAATTGTTCGTTCTCATTAGACATGGATTTGAATTCTGTTTTCTAAAAATACAAACCTCAGTCTGTCAGCTATAGAACTGTTCATGTCCCGAGCTCCTATCTTAATTTCAACTAATTTAAAAATGCAAATTTGTAATCCCCTGTATCGATATCATGCTTTTTTTACGGAGGTAAAATTGAAACAAAGGGGTAGGAAAAAGACATCGATTACTTCTCTGCAGCTGATCCTAGATCCACTAAATTTGTACCATGTGTAGCTTTCATGTAGACCACCCTATCATGAAAATTGTGCTTCTCCGAGTTGCAGGATTCTAGAGATATTGTCGAACAGACAGACGGACAGACAAACCGAATATATAGGCGGTTTTTTTGAAAAAAGCGCTAAAAAACCTCGTCTCAAGGCCGGGGTGCCCCGAAATTCTGTTTATCTACGAAAGGGTGTTGCGCCTACAAAAAGTATGAGAACCACTGGGACGGTTTTGAAATTTTAGCGTTAGAATTTTCGTCCCTTTTCGTCCCCATCTCCGCATCCCTCTCTCGCCGCGACGCCGTCCTATTTTTTTTACGAGGGATCCTCGTCTCTCCATCGCTCCGAGCGCTCTGCGGTTAGAAATGGAACCCAACGCGCTGATTCACAGCACAACGCACATCCATTCGGTCACGACCGCAGCGCGACGACATTCGCAGCGTCTGTCTCCACTTTTTTTAGGCGAATGCTAGGGTAACCCTTTTTCTCTCCGTCTTTATCTGCATAAATAACAAGAATCCTTTCCTTGCTGTTGTAGATAAAATATAATTTCTTTTTTTTTTATCCTCGCGGAAAAATTATTGACCCGGCGAGTGTGTCATTTTTTATTCGCCCGTTTATTTGAAAAATTTCGCCCCGTTCTACATCTGCTGCGTGAATTTCGGATCTTTAACGAGCTCTAATGCCTCGCTCGCTTCGGATGTTTTCTCCCCCGTTTAGACGCGTCGCCCACGCTTTGCAAGATTTCGTATTCATCAGCCGAGAGACTACGTGATTAGCCTAAAACGGCTCTTTCGTCTCGCTATTCGATTATCTCCTTTGGGAAACTCTCTCGCGAAAGAAGCTCTCGCCTCGAATCTTGATCCGATCTCAGAATAACCTCCTACTCGCTTCGATTAAACAACTGACTCGCGCGGGCTCCTCCATAACTTCGCAACAAACAATCGCCTCTATTTACACCCGCTAGGGTTTTTTCTATTTGCGTTTGTCTCGAACTGATGAACGCGTTCATTTTTCGATTAACTGTCCATTCGAAAAATAATGATTCTATTCTGTTTCCGTTTTAATTGAAACAATATAAACCTTTTTGGTAGTCGGAGATTTGTTTTCTTAATATAATCGTTCGAATGAGCATTTACAAGAAATAATCTCCGAGATATTTGTTAATTCACTTTGGCATCAGCAATTGAACGTCTTTTCTTTTTCCTAACATCCACTTAAAATATTTTTGCATTTATCTATGCTTTCGTAATAAGGATGAATGTAAAGATTTTGCTCTTATTATTCTAATTTTATGATAGTTCCCTCGCAAAGATAGCAAAATGACTGAAAACAAAAACACGAACATGTTCGATAATTGGAAATCAAAACAGAATTAAAATGCTGGAGCTCAGCAGCGATAACCAAGTTTTCGTATTTTAAAAATGTTGTTTCAAAATCGTTGTTTCAGTATTATATCTAATTGTAAGAAAGGAAGGAGTTTACTTTGAAAAATATCCGTAAATGAGTTGTGACTCGACGGTCGTGTAACAGATTCCACCTGGCGATACTTGTTCACATCAATACTAGTATTACTTATTCACTAGTGGTACCCGCAAAAACTTTTACGAAGTCAGTCACAAATCTGAATGTTTAAAAGTAATAATAGCCCATTTCTTCTTATAAAATTAGACAACTGACATTTTCAATTTCATGTTTGTTTTTTAAATTTATATGTGTTATTTTAATTGCTTCTTCCTTATGAAAAATGTAACATTCAAGTATTGAAATAAGGAAAGAAGATTTTTTTCTTTTGGTCAACCGTTAAAAATGCCCAGATCCCACACGCAGTGTACTGAATAATAATAATTCAATTATTAACTTTGCAATCTATTAAGTTTGACGTTACTACAACTATATTTTCGATGCTTCATAAAAAGCGCAAAGCGAATAACGCAATTCTTTCGTCTTAATAGACGCTAATTCAATCAGAGGCAACAATGCGGGTCGCTTTGACAACACCCGGAAAGAATACGAAAAAGGCATAAAATTTCGAAAATAAACGCGTGTTTCTGACTAATTCTTCCGCGTATCATCTAAACATTGCAAGGATAAGATATTTTATAACTTTCGCCGCCGAATAAAGGAAAAATGGAGAAATTCGGTCTATATTTTTTACGTAATTTAAGGAATGAAGAAAATAAACCTTGCACTTTGAAAAATCGAAACTCCTGCGTAAACATATGGCAAAATATAATCGCCTTCCGGAGTCGAATCCGGGACACTTCCGTAAACGAAAATAGTTTTCCCGGGACCTCCTGGTTGGCAGAAACAAAATGGCGTTTACAGCATTTTTTTATGACAAACTGTTCAAGAGATAAAAGGGGGGACGGACAGATGGGCAGACATTGAGTAATTATTTATAAAGATTACCTATTAATTAAGTGATTATTTTCATGATCTCAAAAAAAATTTCTGTTCGGAAGAGAAGCAAACATATTTTACCCACCTAAGAACTTTTATAATTAATTAGGAGTTAGAGAAACTTCTGCGGTAAACTGTTTTAATTATATTTTCATTTAAAGCAAACTGAAAAAATATATTTTATTTTGGACACTCAGATCTTGCTATTAGCATATTAAAACATTTTGGTGCAAATAAAATATATAAACATTCATATAACTGTAAAATCCATCATAATAAATAAATATCAAGAGAAAAAAAAATTGTTCAACCTGGAATTTAATAATGGTTAAATATTTTAATATATTTCTAATAAAAAAATATGCTTATTAGAAGTAGATATATAACGTTTTTAATTTTCTTGTATGATATTTTGTGGACCTCTAAGTTTAATTAACCGATTTTTGGTTTTTAATATATGTTTGAGTGAGAATACTATAAAGTGATAGGAATTTTCAGCGAATTGAGGGTTATTTGCACTTGCACAAAAATGTTTTAATATCATAATAACAAGTTCCGAACGACAAAAAAGTATTTTTTATTTTTCAGTTTGCTTTAAATTAAACTATAATTAAAACATTTTACTTCAGGAGTTTTTTTCTTACCTAATTTATTTTTAAAATTTCAGTTTTTATAAAATTAACTATGCATAATTTGATTTTAAATGAATTTTATGAAGATTTTTAACAAAACATCTATTAAAATGTGAACATTAGAACACAGAAATTTTGTAAGTTTATCGTGCAGCACCTCATGGAGGGGATCAATGCCAATTTTCTGGTTAAATCGACTATCTAGAGGTGAATACGATTCTTAAAAGGCACTACAATAGAAAATCCATCAAGTAGCTTTCGAGAAAATTGTCCTAAGAGATTTGACTATAAATATGTAAATAAGAAAATAAGTCAATTAGATTAAGTGAACTAAAACATTGTAGAAAAACATTTCGACGAACAAATAGATGTAGAAAGACAACTATGGATTAGAAAAGGTCACTCATGATAAACAGCCTTACAGCCTCGCTAACAGTGCCGTCCATCAAATAAGTACAAGAATTCTTCGAAAAGGAAATGAACAATTTTTCAGAGTAAAATTAGAAAACACTTACTTCAATGTCCAAGCGTTACGTATTAAGACTGTTATTTCAGTATTAAATGTTTCTCTAGTCTAGCTCGTTAAAATTCTTATTTGTTATCGTCAAATACTAAAATTCTAGAGACATAGGATTGATCTTATATCTTCCAAGATACATTTATCTTTCTCTTGATTAATAGAAAGCTGCGTCTGATTCGACAGGCCAGAAAGGATAATATATCACTCGGTAGTTACCTTTTTTGTGAGGCCGGCGTAGCAAAATCTTAAAGATGATATGTTCTTTAAAATGCGACAGAAGCATTTTTAGATGCTAAGACTTAATAACGAATTAAAATATCCCATAAAAACGATCGTTGCAGAGAGATGCATTGCACAACTTTAATTCCGCCCTTCATTTACAACGAGATGGAGTTGGCAAAATCACAACTCGGCCACGAAGTCGGTGTGGAGCGATGCTCTCCCGGCGTCTTTTGAAGTTTACAAGAGGCTCCGAGCTTTGAGGCCGACCAAAACCATCGTTTGAGACGCAGGTAGGAATGCTTTGTGGCTAAAACAATCCTTTGCTTATAAGGGAATCGAGTGTTGCCACTAAAACGCATGGATGGTTAGTCAGTCCCAACTGTAGAACGGCGAACTTTCCTATAATTCCGGAAATACCGCAGCAAACACCTGGGTCTTTGCCGCGGAGCGGCGGTTTCGAAGCATCCGTCTGCGTAAGTCAATAATCTTTGCGAGCGGTAATGCAAGTGTCGGCCTAAATTCATGACCGAAAGAATCAATATTATAAGGTAATCTCAATTCTTGTGCATTTGTACTGAACATGTGCCAGATTTATTTAATGTATAAAACCATAAAGTAAATAAAATATTAGAAATCAATGGCCCATTACTGATGCGAAAACCGTTAAACAGTTAAAAGTTATAAATTAGTATTAAGTAGTGACCTAGTTTCCGAAAACTGTACTCGTGGAAAAATGCTATGTCGATAATTAAAACTCGTTTACTTGAATATCACCGATCTCTAACAAAGCTTGGTTATATCTGAGTGATGCACACACATGAAACGATCCAGGTATACCTAGGTACAGAAAAGTCCTCGGCCTGTATGAGACCCAAAAAATAATTTTTTATTGAGAAGGGCTCATTTAATAAAATGCTGTATTTGCATAAATTAAGTGCAGTTAATCCAAACTGGGATTTTATAGAAGTTTGCATGGCTCAGATATTACTTAGGGTTTATGGGAGTATAGGTTATGGATGCATTGGTGCTGTCACCATCCATAAAAATTAAATTTTAAGTATTAAACTACAAAGGGAGCCTAAAACTCACAAACACATAAAAATGATTGAATAATCTATCGAAACGTGGCCGCTGTTTGAACAGTGCTTTGGCGAATCCCAAAAAGCCCAATTACTGGAATTGTAACTGCAAGTAGGATACTAGGAGTTATACTGAATATGTGTATAAAGGTGCTAAGTATGGAGATTATTAAAAAAAAATCTAATCCCGATTTGATAATATAAATAATCACACCCGAATGTCTCATATAGCATTGTTTCTCAACCGGTGCACAGGGGGACAAATGACCGAAAAGGTGGTCATAAATGAAATTGTCGAAATGTAACATTTCCTGTGTCTATTATTATACAAGTGGTCTACAATGATTCTTACACTAATTACCGTTAATTCCTTTAAGTGGACACATGGAATGCATCAAAAAATATTCCAACTTCCCTAAATTTTATTTTGTATTTCATTTCTGTCTTTAGTATGACTCCTTAGTTGGTTTTTATGAGAATATATATCCTCCCTATTTATGACCAACTTTTCGGTAATTTGTCCCACTGTGCAGTGGGTCGCTAAAGAATTTGAGGTGAGCCGCGATAATTTTGAATAAATTTAAGATCGCTTAACAATATTCATAAAACCGTCGAAAAAGTATAGTAAAAGCTTAATGTTTTCTGGAAAACGAATTTAATAAATAACTAATTAAAATTTTAATAAATTACTTCATGTTTTTGAGTGCTTTTCGTCATTGCTGTAAAGCACTATTTTCCTCGTGATGTCAGTCCGTCCGTACGCATATATCAGGGAATAATTGGCTTAATCGTTTTCAACCAAATTTTGTACATAGAATCTACATATAAATACATGACCAAAATGACACATTTGCACAGAATAAACTCAGCAGGGGTACCACAATTGCAAAATTAAACTTTTCGGTAATTATGAATTTGGAAGTAATTTGCGTAACCGAGTTCAACGAAATTTTTTATGAAGGAGGTGGCTAACATAAAAAACAAAATCAAGATGTTTAGTATAGATATAGAAAGCAGGGTTGCCACAATACAAGCAATAATAAAATTTCTTTTTACATGTATTTGTGTTGAACTGACCTCATCGATTTTAACCAAATATAATAATTATAATGCAAACATATATACAAAACCATAATAGCATATTTGGACCGAATTAGCTAAACAGGGGTGCCACATATACAAATTAAATTCTTTCAATAATAATGGATTTAGAAGGAATTGGCCGAACGGATTTCAACTAAATTTGTACGTATATAGGATTTGTACAACACACCATAATAAAATCAAAATGTTTAAAGCGGAGCTAAAGAGTAGGGCTACCACAGTAAAAGTTAAATAATATTTCTTTTACACGTATTTCTACAGACCGCAAGGATTTTAACCAAATATTGTATATGTAATCTTCATATAAATAAATAACCAATAGCATATTTCAACAGAATCGACTAAACAGGGCTACCACAATATCAAGGTTAGAATTTTTCTGTTACTATGAATTTGGAAGGTACTGGCCGAACCGATTTAAAAGGAATTTCGTTTGCAGTGCGAGTATAGAATGACAAAACGAAATGAATTTGTTTAGAACGGATCTAAAAAGCAGGGCTACCACAGTATAAGAAAAACTAGATTTTCTAATGTCAAAGGAAATACATTAGTATGCGATTATACTACGGCAAATTTGACGAAAAGCACTTATGTACCACGGGAAACCCGTGTGCATCCCTGCTTGTTTTTTAATAACTCACTATTTTTAGCCAATAATATAGAATTTCTCCTGCCTATACATGCACGCATTGATATACGTATAGGTGGGTCGTGGATACTTTCTTTTACCTTAGATGGGCCGTTGTCATTAAAAATGTCGAGAAACGCTGTCATATACCACGCGGTTCGTATCTCAATATAGATCCCTTGTGCAAAATAAATTCTGTCGCTGCAATATTAAAAAGAACCATCGTCGTTCCTCCCATAAACGGAGCAGAAGTATTTGTTTATTGGTCCCAACATGACTTCTTTCCTTTCTCCCTCCCTCTTCAATCCTCCTCTCGCCCTCTTCCATCCTCCTCTCGCCCTCTTCCATCCTCCTCTCGCCCTCTTCCATCCTCCTCTCGCCCTCTTCCATCCTCCTCTCGCCCTCTTCCATCCTCCTCTCGCCCTCTTCCATCCTCCTCTCGCCCTCTTCCATCCTCCTCTCGCTCTCTTCCATCCTCCTCTCGCCCTCTTCCATCCTCCTCTCGCCCATTCTTACAGGTTCGGCGTGCCAACCGCGAACGACAGCGCCTCTCTCGCCTGCAGAAAAAGGAAATAGGACTAGCCACGATGCTCCTCATTGTGGTCGTGGTGTTCTTCCTCTGCAACCTCCTCGCTCTCGTCAACAACGTCCTCGAGTCCTTCCACGGCATCATTGTGGACCAACTGGTGAAGACCTCGAACCTCTTGGTCACCGTCAACTCCTCCGTGAACTTCATCATTTACGTCACTTTCGGGGAGCGCTTCCGCCGTCTCTTCCTCAAGATGTTCTGCGGGAAGAAAAGGCGAGGGGGCAGAGGAGCCACGGGCTGGGGCACGAGGTTCGCCCCCGGCAACTCCAGGGGAGGCGCCGCGGGAGACGCGGCATGCAGCCTGGCGGGGCCGGATTCGGTGGGGGGCAGCGTGGCCGGAGGCGGTCGGAGGGCGGTGGTTGCGGGGGTGGAGGAGGACGACGAGGAGAGCGCGGCGGGCGGGAGGGGTGGGGAAGAAGAGGAATCCTCTCCTTCCACAAAGGGTCGCTCCTCGCGCACGGCGGACGGGGAGACTCGAAGGGGCAGAAGGAGGCGGTCTGCCATGGCCCTCGTCAGGATCGTGTCCACGGAAAGGGAGGGGGCGGCGGCCAACGGGGGCCCCCCTAGAAAGGCGAGGACGCCTCCGCGCGGCCGCGGGGGCCGGTCGGACGAGACGGCGGAGGAGGAAGGAGGCAGGGAAGAGGGCGCGGCCCCCGCCAAGGAGGATCCCTGAGCTTGCCCTGCCGCGTATCTAATCTCTGGTGCTCGCGCTCTTTCTCTCTTTCTCTCTCCCTCTCTCTCTCTCTCTTAATTCTCTCTTGGTCTCTTCTCTTCCGATCTACGAACTAAACTTCTCCCTTCGCCATGATCGGTTTCCTGAAGCAACCATGCAATTTTTTGTGGCACAAAGGTGTTCAAACGTGTTTCTTTTTTGTTATCGGTGCGAATTGAAATGCGACGTATTGAAACGTTTTTTTCGCCCAAGGAATAGTATTATCAGCATTAGCATTCCATTTTCATGTTATTTTTAATCTCCCGATGGGATTATCTTAATTGCAGTCGTTTTGATTGTAAATTCCGTTTAGGGTTTTACTCGATTGCAATTACAATTTTTTAACTTACGAAAGAAAACAAAACCGCATGAATATGGAATATAACATTTTGAATATATTAGGAAAGGCGTTGTCTCGAACCATTAATGCCTATAAACTTTCTATTTTAATATATTTTGTACCTTTTAGCTCTAATAATGGAAATATATCGTTTCTTTGGGATTCGGTCGTGAATTGAAAATGAAGCTGATGGGAAACTATGATGATGGTGTTGATGAAATCCTATTTTTTATGTTGATGAATTAGCGATGTCGGTGCCATAGTGGTAAAACTGTCGAGGAAGAATTTCAGCTTTCTCGTTTTCTTTGGCGAATGAACATGATGTGAATATTTTAACGGAATCTTTGATCCTGGTCCATGACGATGGGATGATTTTAAAGGAAAATATTTTCAACCTTGTGGAATATTTATTCGATTGAGTCTGCATTTGGAAACCGCAGAGTTTTATCTCGCCTGTGACTGCAAGTGCTGTGTGTTTTATTCTCGGTTTTAATGCAAGAGACTTGACTTTAAGACAGCCACGGCTGAATATGGGATATCTTCAGGATGTAATGTCCTGTTTAAATACAGGTATGCAGCAAATTACCTCTCTGATTTATGTTTTCTCTGATAAATTGCACACTCCCAATGCAATTTTATAACCATAGATAATTTGCAGTACAAACTCAGCAGGTAGTGATAATTAGCTTCACGCAAAAGCTATCCGTGATATGATTTCACCTAAATTAAAATAATGAAATCTTGTGTTGGAAATTTTGGAGTAAACGAACTTTCTCGGAAATGTTTTAAGGGAATAATATCCTGTTCTTTGTATCTCTCGATGTTATGTCTCTTGTACGCTACATTTTTGTACCCTAAAGTGTCCATATCAAATAGAAGTGTTGACATAAAAGTTTATATTGGCACTTTCATGTTTTATCTTGACTCTATGCTAAAGCAAAAAAATTTATTTGAGTAATGGGAGATAAAAATATGTGTGTAGTTTTCTTGTTATTACAACCTTCTTACTACGGTGATGTATTCAAACAATTCCAAATAATTAAACTATGCCAAAGAGTCTCAATTTATTAGAGTAAATCTTTTAAAGACCCTTTAAAATTTGATTTTATTACCTTTCCAAAATTATTTTCTGCCCTCTATAAAAGTATAATACCAAAATTTTCCATTTGTAACTAATTGGTCGATTATATTTAACCTTCAGGTGAAAAAAAAACATTTGTGTCAAGAAATTTACTTATTGTTAGTTGAAATTTAATCGTTAAAAACGAGCTAACAAATTTTTTTTGTAATTTATAAGTCTTTCTAATAACTGAAAATTTTCTTTTAGCCTTCTCCAAGAAGGAAAATAATATATGGTAGCATCACTCGTGATATTTTTGAAACTTTGTTGTCTTAGGAACTGAAGTAAAATCATCACCATAACTTCGCACCCAGTTAATTTAAAATCCATAAATTTCTCTTACTCTCTTACTGTTACCTGAATGGATGACAGGTGTCATATGAGTTTTCAAACCAAACGTGTTATCCCTACAAGAGTCATATACGCAAAAATAAGATGTAAAAATCTCACCTTCTTAATGATGAGCTTGCTTTTCTGAATTTCACCCACTTTTTGTGTGCATATATTGATCATTTTCTACTAAATTATTTTTTGTTTAGTTTGGATTAATTGTAGAAATTAAGCCTCCTGACACCAAGTGGCAGTGGCGCCTTCTTAAGATTCACGCCAATACTCTTGAGTCAAATTGCTGACGGTGGTCGTTGCCTACAGTACACTATAATAAAGACTGCGTCACCAGTATGAATTATGCGTATTATACGATAAAATCCTTCATTTCTTACAGTTTAACGAAAAATTAAGTAAAGTGTAAAATCGACAGAACGAGTACGGCATACAACGAGAACTTAATTATAGCGAACGAAAACACTGTCAACGTCAGTTTCTTAATGCAATATATACGGAATTTAATTTTCAGATATTGCGAGTAATCATTAAAGCAATTATTTTTAAGAATTTTATAAACTCTCGCCGTATCGATGTTTCACTGTATTTTTCTTTAAACTATTACGAACTCATATTTACATTATTCAAACGATGGAGAAGATAATAGTTTGTAAACTAAAGTCCGCAACTTTGAAAAAGAAGCTCTTTCAGATTACGATGAAGTAGAATGCATTTTGATTAATCTTCGGAGCATTATCATATTAGACCATCAACGCCTAACCGTGACCTCACACTCTAAATAATCTATTTTAAATGGGGAGAATGGCGTAGAGAGAGCTTTAGAGATGGGCCTAAGAGATGTTTTGGAAGGAACAAGAAGAAAAAGGAGTGGGTACGAGAACAAACACGGACCTTTTGGTGAATGTGTTAACGAGCAAATTAGAATTTAAAATTATGGAAATTATAGTAAATAAATATACAGATAATAGAGAAGCCAGTACCGCTAAGTCAGGTCTCGTTCGCGGATTTCGTTTTAGCCCCGTCAAAAAATGAAGGGCTGGATTTTCTGTTTTTATCTCGAAATAAATTCAATTTTTGGCCGCAGTACTAATGTAGGAGGTAGAAATTTCAGTTAATTTCCGTGCACTCTGCTCCAGTACATTAGAAGCGTAATAGGATAAAGAAAGGTATATAAGAGGAAACGACGAACGAAATAAGGCGATTCTCGGTGTTAGAAGAGATGAAGGATATACTGAAACAGTCCATCGGCTCACATGAATCGCTTTTTGTGCGTGAAAAATGTACATCAATTATCAGAAATTTCTGTAAATAAAAGCATTTGAAGGTGTTCTTTTTCTTCGGCTCGGATTGTGAAAATAACCGGACCAAGAAACAGAAATTACTATTAAGCTCGTTTCCTCCTTATTTGTCTAAATCGGCGAAGATCCGGTTTAACGATGTGTGTATAGATGCGAGTTTACGTGATACTGGTTATTTTGGTGTGGTAATACTCATTTTTCCGTTTGTCACACAATTATCCAGCATAAATGATTTAAAGGCTTATTCTGTGGAAAAATTAATGTTTGCGAAGCTTTTAAAAGGTATTTAGCTAAATCATATTACCTTGTATTTTGTACATACATATTTACATAATAATCGGTGCCGTACCATATCATTTAATAAATTTATCAAATTCAGTAGCTAGAATAAGGAGGATAATTTATTTTGTATATAAGCTTTCAATGAAATGAAATATAAATGCGACAGTAGTCTAACGAGAATAATTTTTCAGCAATACGAAGATATTTTCTGGGATTTTGTGTAAAGATGTCTTGGAAGTAAAAGTTGGAGTGACCTAACCGAGGTTACATTTAAGAGGCATCATAAAACAACTCCTACGCATGTCTCGGAAAAGAATTTATCCCTGCGACAACATCCGGACCTAGACCAAGGATGGATGGCTTCGGATCCTTGGGAACTCTCACTCGACCCCTTTTCTCCGCCCACTCAATCCTTTATCATCAGATATCCTGGCAACAACTTTCTGGGGGGCGGAAACTTTAATTTTCGGGGGATCTGATGAATTGGAGCACAGCGGAGACATTGAGGCACTACGACGTTGGCGTAGCGATGTGAATTTGCCACGATTACGAGCGAATTCTATGTTTTCAAAATATCTCCGTAGTCACCACATCTCTTTAATTAGTATAATTAAGTATTATAAGAAATAGAGGAGTAGCTGGAGGTTAGAGAGTATCTTAGAAGAACGTCAAGCGTCAGAGGCCCATCTTCGTTCCTAATTAATTTCTAATGGTTGGCAGCAAGAACAGTTAAACTAGATTTCACCCTTTTTTCCGTCATAAAGATGTAATTTATCGCTTTTATAATTTATTATTAGGTTTTGGTTAGTGATTTATTATATGTTTGCTATATTTTTCAATAATTAATTTTGCAGGGCTAATTTTAGAAAATCTGTCGCCGTAATGGTGTGATTACGTGCAAGTAAACCTGAGTGTGTGCCCATGCCGAGAATCTGTTTATTGGATTGTCTTGAATTTTTAGTTACTTTAAAAAATATAATGGAAATAAAAATTATTTCTTGGAAAAATGGCAATTCCAATAGAGAAGAAACGTTATGTTCTGAGCATACTTATTGTTAGAAAATCATTTGTTACTCTTAGATTGGTACGCGACTTAATGGAGGCCGTTTTCTCATTCCTTAAATGAAATATCAATCTTTGTTTTCTAAAAATTTCAGCTTCCATTGCAAGTAGTTCATATTTTCCCATCAGTTCAATACTCAAATGTTTTTTATAAGAAAGGAATAGCATGATTTGCTTTTTCTTTTTTTTCTAAATATGTAAAGGAAATATTTTTGTTTACTTTATCTGCACTGTCTTCCATCCACTACCCCAGTTTTCAGTCACGAAGTGTCAAGCAGGTCGTCTAGTAGTCCTCAACCTTTTTTCCATCGTGACACACGGCGGTCGATGCTCACATGCACGACACTGCACACTACAATCCGCCGAACTAAAAAAGGAGTACTGTATAACAATGAACTTTTTAAGCCTAAACATTGTTTTATTGTTGTTAAAAATGTCGCAAGAAAAAGACAAAAACTCTTCTGAAAATTTTACTTTATTTTTTTACAAGCCGTAGCACATTGGTTGGAAAACACTGGTATAGTAAATTAAATTTCTAAAATCTTATACTAGTTGTCGCAGTGATCGGCATAACTATGAGGCGTAATAATAGATATTATCTGATGTCTTAAATCAACTTTTATTTTACAAAACTGATGATCAATCAGTGAAAATCTTTCGTTTGACGACTTATATGCCTGTTTATTAATATCCGTTATCTCTTATACAGCAGTTCCTTTGGCTTTTAAAAAGAGATTTATATAGTAACAAAGACATCACAGCCAGCCATGTTGCGTTACAACAGCATGACAGCTAGTGCATTCGTAGAAAGAGAAAGTGACAGGAAGGAGGGTTATCGATGGGATGGCAGCTTTCCTCTAGTAATAAAACTGGAAATATTAATTAACAAAGAAAATAGAATTTTTAAAATTGTTTATCCAATAATGTGTAAAGATACATTTTTACTTTCTCCATACGTAGTAGTAGTATTGTTCTCATGAAAAAAATCGATTTTGAGATTTCAACGGAAATATTCGTTTTGAGGTCCCCTGAAAAGGTTTTGACCATTTTCTCAATGTCTGTGTGTACATACATACATACATACATATACATACATATACATACATACAGTGTGTGGGAAAGATAGCGCACACTAAAAATTTAGAAAACCACAAAACTAAGCAAAGTATATAAGAAACAAATTCTCTAGGATGAAGAGATACCGAGATATGGTATGATGTTGCCAGTCTCGCTCATTTGCTGGTCCAGCCGGCAAAACACATTTTTGTCTGAATGGTGGCATTCTGCATATGCCCTGGCTGCAGCATAGGCCTGGTTACCAAATGCAACAAGGGTCAAATACATATCATAGTATTCGTGTCACGTGCAGACCATATCATTTCCCCTTCCGAGTTGACGGCATACTGCTATGGAACGACTACACAGTATGACAAGAATTATTGTGCCAAAAATGCTATATACCAGAGGTGGCCAGGTATTTGAGTCTGTGAGCCACACAAATATTAAGAGCCGCACTCAAGGAAGAACTAACAAAAACTGTGATAATGGGTTGAAATGCAACAAAAGAAAAACTAAGGAAAACAATTAGAAAAAAGCTGTTTATTCTTTCACCATCATCATGCTGCTGTCCAAAGACTGATTTCAGCTGAATCGCTGCCTCCATTTCTCTCTCTCCTCAGAAACCTCTTTTATACCTCTATAATTAATATATTCCTGCTTTAAATTCTCTAATATTTCTTTTGCTCCCTCTTTCTCTTTTTCTGCTAATTATGCCTTCTAAGATCGTCCTTTGTAAACACTGTCTTCTCAATAAGTGCCCTATCCAATTTGCTTTTCTTTTCCTCATTGTTTTTATTAGCATCCTTTCTTCTCCAACCATTTTTAATACTTCTTCGTTTCTCTTCCTCTCGGTCTGTTTCACTTTCATCCTCCTCCTCCATACCCACATCTCATAACTTTCTAAATATTTTTCCTCCTTTCTCCTTACCATCCACATCCCTGCACCATAAAGAGCTATGCTCCATATGTAGCATTTTGCTAATTTCTTCCTTGTTTCTAAATTTATTTTCTTGCTCGTGAGAAGCTCCTTCTTCTCATTAAATACTGCTTTTGCCATTGCAATCCTACTTCTGATGTCCTGTGTACTACTTCCATCCTGCGCTAAAATACTGCCAAGATATTTGAAACTACTTACTTGTTCCAATTTTTTGCCATTTACCATTACATTTAATTTTTTGTTCCTTTGAAATGACCATGACTTTTGTTTTTCCAGCATTTATCTTCATTGCATATTGTTGGCCAACCTCCACTAGTGTGTCTGTCATCCTCTGAAGTTCTTTCTTATCTTCTGCTATTAATCCCTGATCATCTGCATATTTAATGGTGGTAATACTTTCACCTCCTATCTTAAATCCTTTCTCTTCCATCAATCCATTTCTGTTATCGTTTCTGCATAAATATTAAATATTGCTGGTGAAATAGGAAATTCCTGCCTCACTCCCCTTCCTGTTGAAGTACTTTCTATTTCTTCTCCTTCAACTCTAATATTTTGATCTAAGTAAAGGTATTTAAGCAATCTTTTATCTTTCCAATCTATCCCTATTTTATTTAAAATACCCAACATTTTATCCCATTTCACTCGGTCAAAAGCTTTCTTCCAATCTACAAAACAAAAGTACATACCTTTATTGCCTTCTAGTGCTCTTTCTATCATCATCCTCATACATCCTATAGCATCTCTTGTTCTTCCTTCTCTTCTGAAACCAAACTGATTATCTTACAGCTCCTTTTCTATTTTACATTCAATTCTTTTGGTTATTATTCTGGTTAGAACTTGAGCTGTATGAGAAATTAAACTAATAGTTCGGTAATCCTTACAACTTTTTGGATTGTTCTTTTTCTCCAGTGGTGCCATAACAACATCTAAAAAATCTTCAGGCCATTTGCCAATATCATATATTTGGTTAAAGAATTTTGTGAGTTTCTTAACTGCTTTCGACCCCAAAACCTTAAGAACATCCACTGGTATATCATCACTCTCAACAGCCTTCCTTCTTTTCATGTCATCAATTGCTCTTTAAACTTCAGACTCGAGAATACTTGGTCCTAGCTGATCTTTTTCCACATCCTCTTTTTCATCTAATTCAATATTTTCTGGATTGTTTTCTTTGTCATCAGCACCTCAATATATTCTTTCCAGACCCTCTATACATCATCTGGCTCCAAGACAATTTTACCACTTTTGTTCATGATTCCTTTGCATCCTATCATTCTTGCCTTGCTTTTCTATACATGAGGTCTGTTCTACAAATTCTTTCATACATGACAGTTTGCTCATATTTTTCATTTATCCACTACTCTCTGGCTTTATCTGTTTCCCTTCTTAAAGCATTATTTAACTCCTTGTACTTTCTTTGGCCTTCTTCAGTGTTTATGTTCTTCCACTTTCTCCTCTCTTTCATTTTTTGCAGCATGGCTGCTGTGACCCAGGGTTTTTTGTTTCTTTCACCAATTATCTTTCCTACCTTCTTTTCCATTAACATCTTTAATGTTGCTATGGATGTTTCTCTACTTCTCATCTACATTGTTCCTATTTTCTTCAGCTCTTTCCCCCAACCTTTCCTCCAGCTCAGTCATGATAGCCTCCTTGTTCTTAAAGAGTTCCTCTAAGTTCCACTTCTTGTTAACTCTTATGTTTCTCTTAACACTCTTCAGTCTACATTGTGTATTTACCACCAAAAGGTTGTGGTCGGAATTGATATCCCCCCTGGTAGTGATTTCACATTTTTAATGCTATTTCTAAATCTTCCATTGACTAGTATGTAATCTATCTGGTATCGTCTCTGGTCTCCTGGGCTTCTCCATGTGTAAAGTCTCTGCTGGTGGTGCCTAAACCATGTATTAAATTACAATCAATCTATTTTTATGGCAGAATTCCACAAGTTTCTCCCCTCTTTCATTTCTCTTCCCTAGTCCATATTTTCCCACTATGTTATCTTCCTGTCCCTCTCTGACTACACTGTTCCAGTCTCCCATTACAATGGTAGTGATCCTTCCTTTTCCCTCCTCTTCCAATATCTCCATAATCTGTTCATACATTTCATCTACTTCGTCATCACAAGCATTAGTTGTTGGCATATACACTTTCCTTTTTCTTTCCTCCTGAGTAAATAATCTTAAATTCATTTGAATTTATCTCACCTTCTCCTTACCACTGAACTTCACTAATATCTACTATACCTACATTGTCCAATTTGTGTTGGCAGCTTTCGCAGCTGCATCGAGAGTCAGCAATGTCCTCAATGCAGTGAAACCCGAAAGCATCCACCAGCAGCCTACATTGTTCCTTCTCATTTTCCTTTTTAAGTTCTCTAGTTTCCCCCCTGAATTCATTTCATGCACCTATTCTTAATTTCTCACTACTTTCTTTCTTCTTATTAATGTTACATTTCCTCTGTGCACCCAGAGATCTGATTGGGAGACTATTTTCTATTTTACCTCAGGAAAATTTTACCCAAAAGAGATCCATAGAGATATTTGCAGCTTGTAAGTCCTATCATGGGAAATATAATGACGTATTTTTCCCTTGCTTTCCTAATCGCAGTTTCTCATTACCCATCTGTAGCTGCTCAGATCTACATGATCACCACCTATAGAGGTACCATGCAAGCTGCTGCCCTTGCACAGGGAGATGTAAAATCCAAAGACTCCAAGACTGCTTCTTAGTTGCTTCTTACCCTCAGACCTTTCCAGCTTGGGTGATCCTAACAGGAGAATTATCTCCTGCCAGCATAGCTCTTTGGTTCATAAGAGTTCACAAACCCTCCCACCTCGATAAGGTTATACAGTCCATAGGGAGGG
The DNA here is from genome assembly GCA_028673005.1 of Tanypteryx hageni. Lineage (NCBI taxonomy): Eukaryota > Metazoa > Arthropoda > Insecta > Odonata > Petaluridae > Tanypteryx > Tanypteryx hageni. Next base: position 114,290,748 of record CM054116.1, read on the forward strand.
GTTTATTCTTTAAGAACTCTGAAAAATAAGTTGCATAGATTAGGTGCATATTTAAACATGCCTTTGGGAGGTTAAGATAAAATTGATTAAGGGAAAAGATGGATAACATTCTCCTGTCAGATGCACATTGGGTACAAAAGAGCTGCACTTGGGCCATGTCTGCTATATACAAACTAAAAACTCAACCTTGCAAACTTTTAGTTAACTTAGCTACATACATAGCAAGCCATCATTTGACATTTAAATAGATAAAATTGAAATTTTTATTTAATATATACTACACTACATATATATACAATGCAGTGCATTATTTATGTATGTTTTCTGTAAAATTGCATTGCTGGTTTCAAGCTAACATATAAAAGAATTCACTTGAGGTTTATCTTAAAGAAATTTTTTAGAAAATCTTTTACTTTAATTTCAAGTCCTTTTGTTTATTTTCAACACATAAATCTGTTATTTCTCAAGTTCTGTAGTATATAGGATCTTCAACTTTGATATGTTGCTCTATCTTGTGATCTTCTACAGATCTATTTCATGTACACATGTAATATTGCAATCCAAGTTCAATTCCAGAACGGTTTCATTTCTCCATAACATGTGAATGGGTGCAGCATATTTTTTATTTGCATTTTAAAACTGCTTACAATAATTGTATGAATCTGGAACTCAAAACAAAGGATGCCTTAATGAATGAAAAGGCATTTTCCTGCTACCAACATTCAAATATGCCATGAATCATTCAGGTCACATTGGTCCACATATTTGTGACATTTTGATGCTATGTTTAGGTGAAACAATATCTTGATAACAATAAACAACACGATGCTAGCAAAAATAAATAAATATTCAATAAATGAAACAAGATAACACATTTTCATTGATGTTCCTCCAACTTATAATTCAATTAGTAATTTTTACAATTTTTATATAGCTTAACATGATTTATATTCCTTAACACTAGAACGGCTGATGGGACATTTTTGTCCCATTTTTAAGTTCGGATCCCTGCCAAACTCACAATTATTTTCAGAGCATGGCGAGTCTTCATGACTTTTCATGATATTAATCTAGTTATGCACGGAGAAATTTTCACCCTCCCCACTACTTTGGTTAAGATGTAACATACATTTTACCCTAGTATGGCCAATGGGACATTTTTGACCCATTGGCATAATCATTACTAATCTGTTACTTTGTTTCAATATAGTACGGTGCATAGGCCTTTCTGAGTTCAAACTCCCAAACTCTCTCTGGTTGGAAAATGGGGACTGCCGTTATGTAATAAGGTCATCTCAAGGAATCGTTTCCGGGAAATACTCAGATTTGATGTCAAGTCCACCAGGTCTGAGTGCCTAAAAACTGACAGGTTTGCCATTATTTCAGAAGTTTTGAATAGGTTCATTCAGAACTCTCAGACTTGTTACAGACATGTTGCTTACGTATCAGTAGACGAATATCTCTTTTCTACCAAAGCTAGGTGCCGATTCATTCAGTTCATGGCTTCCAAGCCCGATAAGTATGGGCAGAAGTTCTGGGTTGCTGTAGACAAAGTAACAAAGTATATACTGAATGCATTTCCTTATCTTGACAAAGATGAACTCTGACCAAATGATCAACGCCTTTCTCAGTAAGTAGTAATGAAACTGATGGAATCATTCCTGAACAAGGGAAAAATGCTACGTGTGACAATTTCTTCACTTCTCTGACTTTGCATGATAATCTAAAGGCAAAATCCACTAGCTTGGTTGGTACAATTACCCGGAGGAGAAGATAAATCCCCTTGGCTGTGAAAAATTCACATGGAGCTTTGTACAACACCCAGGTACTGAAAAATGGAGATACTACACTCACGGTATACCAAGGTAAAATGAATAAGAATGCCATTATTTTAAGCACTGTACACCCTGAAGTGCAACTTGGGACAGATGCCAAGAAAAAGTCAAAAACTATCCTTTTACAATGAAACTAAGTACAGGATTGACTTTGTAGATCAAATGGCTCATAAATACTCAGTCAAGGCAGCATCCTGGAGGTGGCCTGTACACATGTTTTACAATATCCTTGACCTAGCTGGTATAAATGCATGGGTATTGTATAAGAATATTACCAAAATCAAGATCTCATGGCGAGACTTCTAGTTGAAATTGGCTGAAGAACTAAGTAAAGATAATGTGGAGAGCAGGGCATCGAACGCGCCTGCTCATATCGCTGACACTCATGCCAAAGGGGAACCTGCGGATCCCAAAACAGACAGCAATCGACAACGTTGCCAGATTTTTAAAAACTGCAAATAAGGGAAGAGTGTGAGTAAATACTCCATATGCAGAAAGGTACTATGCAAGAAGCGCATCAGAAAGGAAAGAAACACCTTCGTTTTTGTAGACTGTGTGAACGAGTGATTGTGATTGAAAAACCATGATTGTCTCTTTTACATTTTCTTATTCTTATAAGTATATTATACCTAATAACCTGTTGATGAATCAACAGAGGAAATATTTTTCACTTTATTTTGTTGACTTATCTGTATAAATGATGAAAAATGAAGTAAACTTTGGTACTTAGCAAAATATGAGTGATTATGAGAAAGGAGTTTAAATTTCTATAATTGACTATACTTGTTCTTTCTTCATATAGTGACTGTACCTACCTGTTTGGTGATCTCATGATTACCAAAGTTTGTTGTATGTCGCTTTCAAAGAAAAGAACTTAATTTTCTAAAACAGATGTTAAATTTTAAAAAAATACTTAATTATCACTATATTACGTCATTAAATCTAATTTTGTATGAGACTGTACTTGCAAGAAAAATAATATATACTTGTATCAATATATGATTTGTTCTTTTGTTTCAAAAGAAAAAGTTTCCCACACTGATATTAACATACAAAACACTCATAATTCAATATGGGACATTATTGCCCCATCGGCCATTCTAGGATGGTCGTGAGGTCCGGCTGTTCTAATGTTAAATTAATAATAATTAAATAAGAATTAAAATTAAAATACTTGGCAATAAAAAATGAAAATTGTTACATGTATAACGAAAAATCTGATGTGTTCAACGCATGACTTTCTCCATACAAGATAATTAATTTGACTGCAATATTACTTACAAGTTGCTATTGGCAACATTGTTCTGAAGAATAACTATTGGCAATTACACTTGTGATTAATTTTTAAATACTGAATAATTTTAAAAACGAAAAATATTTGAGTCACTTTTCACGTTATAAAAACTATAGGTTAACATAATTGTAACTTGGTGCTGTGGTTAACAAATAATTGATGCACAATTAAAAGTACCATTGTCTGTAAATATTTACAAGAAAATTTGTTTACAAAATATGTTAGATGGTATTAGAGTAATTTTGATCACGATTAAACTTTTCATTGGCAGCGTAGGCAGGAGCACCCACTTGGGGAGGGGGCAAGGGGTGGGGGCAGTTGCCCCCTCTGGATCAGGCCTTTGTCAAGGACCATTGATGTCTGGTTAGGTCAGGGGATTAACGCGGTCATTTTTCTGAGGTCAGGCAGGCAGATGGGGGTCCCCTGCAATTTGCTTGAAACAAACCACTAAAATATTAAATCCGCCAAACCTGACTGTAGAAGCTTGCCTGCCCCCTTGCCTCCCTCCCCCTCCCCTTGAATGACTGCGGAAGCTTGCCTGTCCCCTCCCCACTCTGAAAAAGTTCCAGTGGATGCCCATGAGCATAGGTGTCTCTAACAACAAATAGAAAATTTGATCGTAGCAATGGAAACTAAGGTATCACTTAGCAATGTACTTATATTCAAATGGATAATCGAAATATCTCTTAAACAATTCATTATGCAAAAAAATATTTCAATCAAACTTGTAGAAAATTACATTGTCTAACTTTAAAATAGCAAATATATACACTGATGAAGTTCTAACAGACATATTTTGCAAAAACAGAAAGATATCAAGAGTAAATGTTCACTTCCAGTTGACCAATTACCGTCAAAATCTAAACAAAACTTGATTTTAAATTAAATTCTTAATTATAAAGTTTTGTGTTGATTTTATTAGTAGTTTTTTAATTAGAGCACACATAAAATTCCTATCACACACATACACAGGCATCATCAAGGAAATAGTGAAAAAATATTCAGAGGACCTCAAAATGTGTATTTCCGTTGAAATCTAGAATTTGATTTTTTCACGAAAACAATACTTTCTCCAAAAGCGTATAGAGAAAGTAAAAATGAAAAATTGAGTAAATACATTTTTGCAAAATGACTTTCATTACCAGTAATTTTAAACGAACTAAAAAACCAAAAAGAAAATTTTCTACTTGAAGTTTTTAGTGATATGGTTGCCCTAACTTATGTCTTGTTCAATATACTGCAAACAAATATTTTAGACATTGGATACTGCATAAATGAAATAAAGAAGACAATTGAGGTTTTTCCGAGCAAAAGAGGAGACAAAACTCAAGGAATCTGATATATCTATATCTACATGATACCCTGCAAGTCACCTTTTTGGCGGATGGCAGGGGGTGCAGTGCACCAAAAGTCCCTAGTTTTCCCACGTTATCTTTTCCTATTATGTTCTCTTATCATCCTAGTGAAAAAAGATCCTCTATATCGCTTCGTTCTACAATCGATCTCATGAATCTTATTCTCGCTATCCTGCCTTCCGAGATACGATAATGCACCACTACGTGTATGCAAATTTGTAAAGTGGTCTCAGGACGATTTTACATTTGAATTAAATTTTTGCACAATAAAATTTTTTATCAAAGAAAATACAGTTTTATGTCATTCCCATCCTGGAAAAAACCATGAGTTGCCATACTCAATCTTTTGTACATGAATAAAAATTTCCACATGATTTGACTTTCTCATGATAATGAAAAAATCTACTTACCTACATTTACTCATTCGTTATCCACTACATACAAAATAATGGGTTCTAAGAGAAAAAATTTCAAGCAAAATAATTTTTGCAATGTTAGATTTTTTTAGATATTTCCAACTTATTATTTTCTCATATTTATATAATGTTGACATTGGAAATCCATTTGCTGTTTAAACACATCAAGGAATTCTTAGTTTTGCGAGATTTGTTTAACAAAAAAATAATGATGTCCTCTTAGCAGCAGAGGTGAAAGTAAGAGTAAATGTAAAACAGTAGCACATTTTCATGCTTTCAGTCTCGGGAAGAAATTCTACTGGACAAACCATAATTATCCTCTGTAATATATCGTGCTTTCTCATCTGAGATGTTCGAGAATAAGGACAAAAGTCAAGTTACCTGAAGCGATATTTCTCAGTGGAGTGATGTTCATATAAAAAACATCAATTTTGTATGAAGATACTGAATCGCCAACCTGCAACAAAATTATTATTCTTTTCTCTCTCAATTATTTGCTTAGCTGCAAAATTCCACGTGGTCAATCTTCAACCATCAAATGAAGCATCATGCACCATATCTTCTAAACCTCACACAATGAAATTCAATACACTCTACAAAGAAAAAAACCTGATGTGGCCACCACATGACTTTCTCCAAACCTGTAATATTTCTAAAAATTCCAAATATGTTACATAAAAAATATTTTAAGAAACTGCGAGAAAATTTTAGACTACAAAGAACAGAAATAAACTCAAACCATAGCCTTCTGATATTAGATATAGCCACAAAGCTCAAACAATTAAGAACAAAAAGGGGGTGTTAATAAGACATAACTAAGCATCAAGTGTTTACAATAGTTGCCGGTATGTGGTGTGGTGGTGGCAGCAATAAAATATAATTTAAAATATATCTTTTAAACAATGAATTATCTGGGAAAATGCTTCATACAAAGGTTGTAGAAAATTACATTTCCTGCAACATTTATTCCAATACTTTTTTACATTAATCAAATATTAAAGCAAATATTAGAAAAATAATGGATAAGTGACAAGAATAAATACCCACTTCTGGCTGATTGATTTTTACCAAAAATTAATCAACTCTTGTTATTTCAACAAAAATGTCAAAATATTTTTGCATTGATCTGATTAATAGGTTTTGAGTTAGAGCACCCACAAAATTTCTATTACACACACACTCATACACTGACATCGAGAAAATGGTCAAAACATCTTTAGTGGACCTTAAAACATGTATTTCCATTGAAATCTCGAAATCGATTTTTTTCATGAAAACTACTTTCCCTAATACTACGTATGGAGAAAGTATATACCTATCTCATTTTGGACTTGGAGTAAGAATTTCCACCAACTAGAAATGATCGACAAAACAAAGAATTTGAAGAATACTGTCCTGATGAAATTCTGTCTATTGATGAGTAAAACTTCTAAGTGACTTTTTCTTAGTCCTTTGTATGATGCTCAGTCAATTATCAAAGCAATTTGCTGCAGCCATAAAAATGAGTAACAGATTTATGTTTTTAAACAAGGTGTTAGAACTTGAAAAGTGAACTGAAATTGTAACATTGGACAAATATAAGGGAGATATTTTAGATATGCTGCAAGAAGTGCTATTACTGAAGAATGTTTAACCCTTTATAAGGCAGTGGTATTGCAATTGCCACTGGAAAAAGTTTGGTTTGAGTCCTTTTAACCATTAATAAGTCATAATAGAACAAATTTTCAAGTACTGTGTTGTTTCCATACCTTTTGTGGAGTGCAGCAGATTACTTACATTGTTTTTGGGTGAAAATAGGCAGGTATGCATTCACCATATAAAATGATCCACTCTCAGGTGGCAATGGCATTGCCACTACCTTAACAGAATAGCAATGTTGGTGAAATGAATTCTTTGCAATTACTGAATTTTCTCTACAAACACATAATATAATGACTGCTTCGCACCTATTTTTCACTATTCCAGTTATAGAAAGTTCTTCTGAACATTCTTTCTGCAAATCAAAGCAGATAATGAATTATTGACATTCGGCTATGCAAAAAGAAAGACTTCTCACCTGAAGTAATGTCTATTGAATATGATGGAGTCAAAAATATGATTTCCATGAAATTACACATAAAGGACATTGCTAAAATCTAGTTGCTCACAGCTCAAATGAAGATAGGCTAAACTTGGTGAGTAATTTTTCTCCATTTTAATTTTGTGCATTAATTTGAAACAAATTCACTGTAGCTATGCCCTTTTTATTTTGTGTTGTGTCAGTAAAACTAATGCAAAATTTGACAGTGAACTCAGTAAAATCATATCTCATAATATCAGAAGTTCGAAAACTTTCTTTAAACAATAATTCCATTCCCAAAAATATATTTTCATGAGGGCCTCCAAAGTTATGAAAATTAATCCTTACTCTTCCATCTACCACTGCATCTGTGGAAAGAACCTCTTCAGCATTGAAAAGGATACATACTTACACGAAAAACTCAAACCTGCATTCACTTCTATCATGATTGGTCAAAATTTCAATCAAAAAAATTTGCTTCACAAGCTAAAGAGCCTAGAGCATTTTTATAAAGATGTTACAGAATATTCATCATGAGAGATCAGAGGTTGGATTTAATCTACAAATAAGGTGAATAGTACTTTTCTTTACATTTTTTCTTTTTTGTATCAGAGGTATGTAAATTAGAACTTTATTGTAGTATGAGCTACTTGAAAATTCACTGCACGGCACGTGCACACACACACATACACCCATACATACACACACACGTGTGTGGCATGCAGTGAATTTTCAAGTAGGTCATGCTGTAGTTGTTCTAATATAACATACCTCTGATATAAAAAAGAAAAAATTTGACTGAAATTTTGGTCAATCATGAGAGAAGTGTATGCAGGTTCCCAGTTATTTATGTAAGTATTTATCCTTTTCAATGTTAAAGAGGTTCTTTCTACAGAGTTACTCTCTCTCTCTCTCTCTGTCACTGAATAAGGGTTTAATCCCGAAAAGCTTCCGCTTTTGTGTTACTTTTTACATGTGTTACTTGGATACCCCCAGCAGCTCACCAACTTGGTAAGTGTCCACTGGGCTCCCTCCGATGCCTTGATGATAAACATTAATTATTCAGAGAGATATAACATTATTAGAAATATTTTTTATTTCAAAATATTTCACCTCTGCACCCAATTTCTATCTTTCCTTATTGAACAACATTTGATTAAATCAATGCCTTAAATTTGCAATTTTAAGAGTGTTATACTTTATCCAATGTAAATTGCAATTTTAAAAATATAATACTTATTCCACAATCGATTAATAATGCCACTCATTTCTGCCAAATTTTAAATTTATAGCACAATTAGAAGTTAAATAAGATTTATCTAATTGTTTAAATTAAAATATTTTTTAACGGCCGCAATAACATATTCATGGATACATTGAAATGTTTATTCGTTTACATAAACGAAGATCTAAATTACATTAAAATTTCAGCTCCCTATCTTGCCCGGTAGTGTCTAAACATTTCCTATTTGTTTAAATTTTAAGAATTCTTAACTGTCAAATAAATTAAAATATCAAAATTTGTATGATCCCTATTCAGTTTTTTATATATTCTACCTAATAAAAAAAATTCAGCTCCGTAGCCCATTCAGAAATACATAAACCTTAAAATTTTGTTTAAACAATTTCGAATTTTTAGCGGCCTCATTGTGGAACTTTTTCAAGATTTCCGTTTTTTCTAGTCGGTTTTACGCATAGTTCTAGCAAAAAAAAGTTCGAGTCTGCCGCTCTTCTGGTAGTGCCTAATAGAATAAACGAAAATCTTGAAAAAGTTCTACAATTCGACCGATAAAAATTCGCAATTGTTTATACATATTTTTAAAGTTTATGTATTTTTGAATGTGCTACGATGCTGAATTTTTTTTAAAGGTAGAATTTGTAAAAAAAACGAAATAGGGATTATAGAAATTTTGATATTTTAGTTTGTTTGGCAGTTAACAATTCTTAATAATCTGATCTTCAGCGTATAATACGCAGGCTGATTTTGTGGGTCATTTTTCTGGAAAAAAGTTCGTCTTATCGTATATGCCGAGAAATACGGCATTTTTGGAAGTTTAACTTTTTAACAAGTTTTTTGTGATAGAATATATTGATTAAAAGGCTTATTTTCAAGAGACAGTGCAAATTAAACACGTTGTTTCTCATAACAACGACATATATTTAGATGATTTATTAAGTTTGGTATATTCATTCTAGTGTTCTGTCTTACGACAGGTCCTACCAATTCATTGATTGGTTTTTGACTAGGGAATATACGTACATGGTGTGGTGGTTTCCCGTTGTCTTCCACACCGGACACACACACACAGAATGGAGGAGGGAAACTCGGTGCCAGCATTTGCCTACTCTATGTGAAGAGCACCAAGGGGGTCAACTATTTAACGTCCGTTCCGACTTTTGCGCAGTCTCCTCACACCACGCAAGTAGGGGGAAGGGTGACCTCGGAAAAAATCTCACTTTCGCAGGAATCGTGCCCGGTGCCGCTTACAATTAGCGTAGCCGGCCAACGCCCTTACCACTGCACCACCGACATATAAAAATAAAAAAACCATGGCACCCAGGGTACTGATATTGTCTGCCAGTGAAAGGTTTAAAAGGGAGGGAATGGGATATTTTACACTAGGAATGGCAAACCTTTTCTTGCTCGCGTGACAAATTATAAAAAATTGCTTTCCTTTTCTAACTTACGTGCCAATTTAAAATGCATCATAAAAGAAATAGGTTAATGGTTTAACTTTAATCGTTCATTCTCAAACTTGGAGCTCAGAAAAAGATGGATTGGATATAAAAGTCAATTTATAATCTAAAAAGATTCAAGTGCGTCTAAAAGTGCCCAAGTGTCCTGCTATGCTCGTGATCGTGTCATTGAGAAGATGGAAAATACCCTAAATGTTTGGATCGAAGATCAACCGCGAAAAAAAGTTCCATTGAGTAGCCAGGTGAAACGCGAAAAAGCGCTTCGCTTATATGAGCGTCTTAGGGCAACATTGGCCACTGAAGGAAGAAGCACCAAATCATTTACAGCAAGTAAGAGATGGTTGGAGAAATTTAAAAGAATATATGCTTTACATAATGTTAAAATAAGTGGGGAATAGGCATAGGCAGATACTGTAGCAGCTGAAGCTTTTCCAGGACATCTTAAAAATCTCATCGAAGAGAAGGGGTACAAACCCGAACATGTTTTTAATACTGACGAATTGGGTTTGTTTTGGAAGAAGATGCCTTCGCAAACATTCATTTCCAAAGAAGAACGTTCGGCGCCTGGATTTAAAGCAGCTAAAGACAGGTTAATCCTCCTCCTCTGTGCCAATGTTCCCAGGGATTGCATGATTAAGCCGATGTTGATTATCATTCACTGAATTCTCGTCCATCGAAAGGAAAAAATAAGCAAAAATTACATACCTGTATTTTGGCGTTCAAACAAGAATACCTGGGTCACCGAAACAATTTTTATGGATATGATTCATATTCGTTTTGTTCATAAAGTCAAAAAATATTTAGCTTAAAAAAAATTGGCATTTAAACTCCGTCTCATTTTAGATAATACGCCTGGTCATCCGCAAGGTATTCAATTTGCACATCCGAATATCGAAGTTATCTTTCTGCCCCAATACAACTTCACTTCTTCAACCCTTAGACCAAGGTGTGATTGCAGCGTTAAAGAGCTACTATACCCATCGCACATTCCGCTACATCTTAAATGAAATGGAACGTGACACCACTATGACTGTCACCGAATGCTGGATGCATTGCATACAAAATATTAAAGAGTCAATTGAAGAGGTGAAACCTTTGACTATAAACATATGTTGGGGAAAACTGTGGAAGGAATCTCTCATTAACTTCGATGGATTTCGTTTACTTGATGTAGAAGTGAAGATGATTACATGGATGGCACATGATATAGGAGAGGGGTTTGAGGATTTGCAACCATTTGCTGGATCGGGGAGCCTCGTCCAACTAACGTTTCCAACTCCGCAATTATCATTAATGGCACATCAACACTGTTATTAAAGGTATGAGTCATCATTTATTTGTTTTTATGAATGCATTAAGTTGTAAATTAACTACCATATTTACTCGAATTATTTTCACAATTTTTCCTTAAAATAATGCGAATAAAACATTGGGTGCGTTATTACGTCTACCGCGTATTTTTTCTTAATTTCACGTCGAGAAGTAAAGATTTGAGAACTACACGTTATGCTTATTAATACTAAATATAAGTTTAAAAAACAATAACAAAGTTATTACTATATAAACTGGGAGTAGCTGTTCCCCTAAACCCATTTATCCCATAAGCCTTTAGTATCTATATTCGCGGCATTTTTCAGGGACCTAACCCCCGCGAATATGTAAGGATTACTGTAATTGCAATCTCGCAAGAAATAGTCTATTTATATAGTATATTTTTTCAGAAGTGGAAAATAATGAGGTGACAGTCTAAAAAGTTTTTCTGTTGTATTCCAACAAAAATCGTCTCGTGTGTCAAAAGTGGCTAGCTTGCCGTAGGCTAACCCTCTTTGCTCTCTACTGTCCTTGACCCTTCTTACTACAAAAATTTCGTTTGGCGAATCAACATACGATTGTTTTCCAAGAATGCTAAAATGGATTACTTTATTTTATATTGAAAGAATGTTTATTATTTTGAAAAAGTGCCAGTTCTGCATGCCGTTACATGCAGACAGAAAAAGAGTACTTTGCCATTAACTGGCACGAGGATGCTAGCAGTGTCCGTGACGGGAAAGCAGCGAGAAACGGAACTACAATGTCATATAGGTAGTACGGGAATTTCAAACTAAGAAAGGATGACACTTAGCTTTAGAGCATGGGTGGGGAACCTTATCTTCATTATGGGCCGCATTGGTGGTTGCGAACCCTTCGGAGAGCCACATCGGTCATTGCCCATGCTTTGGCGGGCCGGTTTAGAGATTAAATTGGAAGTCACTTAGAGATTCTGTGATACCATACAAGTGAAAATCGGTTCTGAATGCAGTTTTTAGGGTTAATGCTCAATATTAAATGTTTTATTTTTATAATTTGAATTAAAAAATTTGAATTTTTGTTTTCTAAATTTTACGGGTCTCTTGTTCACCATCGCTTCACTGGCTAGATTAAAAGCTCTCAGTGGCCGCATGTGGCCCGCGGGCCTTAGGTTCTCCACCCATGCTTTAGGGCAGTGGTGTCCAACCTTTTCGGGCTCGGGGGCTACTTAGCTTGCCCAAAACTCACGGGCCACCTCCCATAACTCGGAGGGTTTCCTCCGTGATATTCTGTTGAGCGGGGGGAGGAGGGGGGGAGGGGGATGGGTGTAGTCCGTTGTTGAGCGGGGTACCCCACTCCCTCCCATAACTCGGTGAAACTCATGTTGACTGTTCCCACCTGCGGATTGGGTTAATTATGACTTGTCCGTTCATTTCAGGGTCGTACTGATAGGCTCCGCAACCCCCGCAATGCGGAGCCCCCCCAATCATTCAAATCTTACTAAGGCGTCTGACGCGCGCTTTAGGAACCCGAAAAATGTAATTGCGACTTCTACAATACGGCTTTATAACGCTGAAAAGAGGCATTTCTCGGCATGAAAACCAGTGCAAGTTATAAGCATTCTCAATGTCATAGAGTAATGAATGTCTTATTTTCTTATCTCTAAGAGATTATAAGGATTGCTAGGCATAATATAATATTTTGAACCCATTTCTCCAAACGGATTAAAGATAATAGAAGGAACAAACTAATTACTATAATTTTTTATAATTTCAGGCATTTAAAAATTTCAGTAGCGTTTGTGTGAGCGAGGGGAGGAATTCTTCATTTATATACAGGCAATGATAAGTAATTCAGTTTGGAAAATATTTAAGATTTACATAAGGGGACCCCGTATTATTTGCTGCGGGGGGCCCAAGATTTTCCGGTACGCCACTGGTTCATTTCCTCGTAATTTTTTATTATTTCCGCTTAAAATACCTGTAAAGTTTCACAAATTGCCCGCGGGAGAAGAAGCAAGTGTGAGGTTCCAGCAGGAACGCGGAGTGCTTCCAAGTGAACGGAAGTGCGCCGAGGAAAGCCTATACATCTGAAGCTTCCGCCATTTACGACTTTCCTGCCGCTGGTAGCAGTTCCATTTCTGACCGCTTTCCCGTGGCGCTGCATCCACGTGTCCAGTTAATGACAAAGTACCGAAAAACAATTTTTGAAGCAACAATCATAGGATATTGAGGGAAATTTTCTTCACCAAAAGTAGTATATAATGTGCCTTGCAGAGTTAATGATTCGGGATTTGTATATAGATAGAAATGAAACGATAACAGGTATAATTAATTAATTAGAATTAATTAGAATTAATTCTACGACCATGTTTTGGATCTACTTTGGAATTGGACCAACAATCACAGTAGCGCCATTGGTGACGAGATTATGAATTACTACAAAACTACCATAAATTACATTTCCGGCTTTCCGGATTATCGTTGTCATACTAAATTACTTTAGTAATTTGCTCTCATTTCAACTGGGTTAGGTTTATTTGGTTGTTTGAATTGGTTAAAAAAATAATAGAATATTGAATTGAAATAATGCATATTTAGATGACGAGATCCATCCCAATCCAGTCGAAATTAGAACAAATTACGAGGTAGTTTAGTTACATGCATTATGCATGTAATGCATTATTTCGTTTCAATATTCTATTTTTTTAATCAATTCAAGCAACCAACGCAACCCAGTGGAAATGAGAGCAAATTACGGAAGTTACTTTATTTATGAGACGTTATTTTTTATGTTATGCTCCCTGCTGATTCATCTTTTGCCTACGCACAATGGGTATCTAACTAATTGTAAGAGGTAGTGCAATGAATAGCCGGATAACAAGGGAGAAGAGAAACCTGGTGCCGGCTTTTAGCCTGCTTTTAACAAAGAGCACCAAGAGGGCCAGATGCTCGGCTTCACTTCCGAAGGACGGAACGCTGACTTTGCGCGGTCCTCAAACCACACAAACGGGGCTGGTCGCGAATTTTCATAGCATACAAAGAAATCGCAATCACCTGTAAAATATGCGCCCCGCACAGCACCATATTGTAAGGGTTTCCTTTGTTAAAAGTGAACTTTGGGTGCTAATACGATATAGCTTGCGCTCTACCGGTACATTTACACTATAGTATGCGGTCTACCATGTATTTTGCTGTATAGTATGCGGTCTATCATCTATTTACACTATATACTGCAGTAAAAAAACAGTACTTGAGAATGTTTTACATTTATTTTTTATATAGTTATTAAATTGTTTACAAGATACAACAAGTTTTTTACTTACTATTTAATTTATTTAATTAACGATATACACTTCGTATGCCATTCAAAAATGCTGCAAATAAGTCATCTGCATCTTTTCTTAAAACTTTTCAACAAAAATGATCAAGATGAGACTGTAGAAGTTCTTTCTTGTGTCCTCTCATTTTTTTAAGAATGCGTGTTTTAGAATCCAACCAAGACCGCTAAATTGCTTGAGTATTTGTTCCGGTGGCAGGATCAATGTAATTTTCTTGATGATTGACTGTGAAATGGCTATAGCCGATGGCATTTAGATCCCCATATGCCGGCCATTCGTCAGAATGAATAACCGAACCTAATTCACATTCACGTTGAATTATGGGAATCAAGGTGTTTCTGTCACGTCGTTGCACGTAGAAATATCGGCAATCGGATCCTCGCTTAAGACCAAAAACCCAAGGCCCGTCAATTCTAGCACCATGGTTTCTGTTATTTTGAACAACCGCGTCGCTATCTTTGGACTGAGGAGCTTGGTCACCAATTAACAATCTCCCACGATAATATTTTCGTCAACCAGCAAATCGAGCGTCGTCAATTTGAATGGGATTATCCAATGTGCCGACCATCTGACCTCTAGTACAATAGGAAACAATGGATTGACACACTTCTCGGCACATATTATACCAGTCTGTAATAGTGTTATGCGACTTTCCTGTTAGAATAACTACCGTGTCCATCGGTATTTCCAAAACAAAAAAAAACATCACTATTTCTAAAATTTCACACAAACTCAACTTGCAGTTTAATTTATAGTTAATGTCCGTGTAATGGAAAAATTCATTGCCTTTCCGAACAGAACGCGAAGTTTGACATCCTTTGAGAGGACAGCGAAGTATAGGCCTGAATTCTCCACCTCTATCACATTTTCTTTTTTCTTGCATCTGGCTGCCACATCGATGACAATGCTCTGCTGCTTCTACTGCATCCAGAATATTATGCTCACGTAAAAATGTCACGGCGGTGTCTTTTGTCAAGATGACACTTCCAAGCGCAAGCAGTCATATTTACAACGTCGCCGTTCCAAAAACACGCTACATTCGGCTAATCCCTCAGCAACATTGTAGATTGATGGGTAAAAACTGTGGTGCACCTAAATTGTTGCACTCTGATATTACTTGCTTACTCAATTGCAACGCTTTTGATACTAATGTAGACCGCATGGACTACACCGGTAGATCACGTGATATTACTTGCTTAAGGCGCGTTTACATTGGTAGATCTGGGCCGCATGACTAACAGTCGACTGCGGCTGTGCTGATTTCGTTTACGTTGTCGACTGTGGCCGTGCGGCGCCGAGGGACACAGAGGGATAAAATGGCGTCCAGTCGTGTAGTTCGCGAGGCTGCTCCTCTACTTTGTAATGCTTTACCCGAGGAGTTGCGCTACGTTTTAAATAAAAAGAAACACAGACGGCGTTTATGGGTAAGGCAGTGGATCTTGCGACGAAAAATGTACGGAGAGAGAGTTATCGATCGAGGATCCTGAATCTTTCAAAAATCATTTAAGAATGACCTCCATGCAATTCGAGGTACTTTTGGAAAAAGTATCCCCATCCATTCAGAGAAGAGACACAATTCTGAGAGGCATTACCAACAAGAGTAAACTTTAAATAGCTTTGAGATTTCTGGCTACAGGTGACAGTTATGCATCTCTAGCAGCCTTGTATAGAGTGCCCAAGTGTACAAGATCAGCTTTCATGAAGGAGGTATTGGATGCAATATATAGAGCTCTTGGAGATTACATAAAGTTATGCATATCAAAATTAATTTTTTTAGCAAAATCGACAATATATTATCAAAATTGTAGTCTACTAAAATGATAGCAAGCATTTATAAACGAAACTCAACAATGTTTTCTTAAATATAAAAAAGTATGCGTATTTTTTGGGTCTTCATTGAGTTTTATCCATAGTTAAAGTAAATTCAAGGGTGGAAGTTTAAGCTTGGTACCTTCGTATACAATGATAATTGACACCTTTTTCTTATAAAAATTTTTATAAATTCAGTCGTTCTACAGTTATTTTATAAAATAAATATTGTGCCCCTTTTGAGAATGAGAAATCAACTTCATAATTTCATTGGCAGCTGTTCTTTACGCATTAAAATAGAATAGATAGAATTAAAATAAACAAGTAATTCAGTACTAGAAAATACCTTTATTTGGACATGTTACATTAATTGAGAAAGAAATACATTCGTATTGGAAAAAACACGTCTTGAACATTTTTTCGATTTCTTTAAGGTACTTCTTTATTTGTAACTATTGTGAAGTAATCAAGGCATCAGAAAAGTCCCGTTTGGCACTCACATTCGTATGATTCACTTGCGTCCAAACTTGATGAAGAGTCCAATGCAGAAGAACTGGTGATGGGGCTGGGTTGAGTGATGTGGTGATGTTAGACAAGCAATTGATTCTTCAGTCAATAAAGACCGTATTTTGTTCTGACACAGCAGTGCACGATGAAGAGGGAGCTGTCTTAGTTGGCTAGCTACGTACTTAGCAAAAGTGTCAAATTCATCTTCCTTGTGGGCTTTAGCAATGGAATCTAATTTAGTTATGGTTTTCTCAATGGAAGACATGATAAAAGTTCGAAGTTTTTTCTGGGATCTCTTTGGGGAAAAACTTTTCTTTGGCTTTTTTCCCGTTCACATACTGGAGATGGTACATCTTCAGTATTGGGTTGACTTTCCTCCAAACTATCTGCTAATTCGGCCTTTTTTGAGTTACTATTGTCCTGGAACAAAAGGGAACAACAATAGTTTTGTGGTAAAAGTGGGTGTGATTGTGTAATGTTTATTGATTGGTGTATTATTATATACTGCATATACGTGCTTGTGTTTGCAGGTGCCCAGTACTAGTGAGGAATGGAAAAACGTACAGAAAGACTTCTTTTTGCGGTGGAACTTTCAATTTTGCTGTGTTGTTTTAGATGGCAAGCATGTCCACATTCGCAACCCTCCGCATGGTGCTTCAGACTATTTTAATTATAAGAGAAGTTACAGTGTAGTGCTACTTTCTGTAGTACACGCTAATTATTGTTTCCTCTACATCTACATTGATGTGGGAACAAATGGTCGTATGAATGATTCCTCTATTTTCAAGAGCTCAGCTTTCAATAAACCATTACTCAATAGGTAACACATTAGATTTGCCTCAGAATGCGTTATTTGTCGCAGATGACACCTTTCCATTAAGGAAAGATATTATGAAACCCTTTCCTAAGGCTAGACCATTATCAGAGAAACAAAAAATCTACAACTACCGGTTCTCCCATTCCAGACGCATAGTTGAACATGCTTTTGGGATAATGGTGTCGCGATTCAGAATCTTTGAGAGGCCAATACCAGTATCTTTGGAAAACAACAGACGCCATCATTCGGACCTCATGTGCCCTATATAATTGGGTCCGAACCACCTGTACATCATCATACTTCAGTAGAGGTCTCGTCGATGAAGAGGATTTGGACAGCGGGACAATTACGCCAGGAAGTTGGAGAGTTGTTGAAAAATGACTCTAATAATGTTGGGTTACAAGAATGTGGTGTTTAGTAATGCTATGGAAATATACACGAAAAATGTGTTCAGCAAAAATCAGTTTGTATATTATTTTAATAGTTTGTATAATATTTTGTGTCTATTTAATATTTCTATTAAAATGACCAAGTGATTCCGCAGCTTGAAGAACCCTTCTGCTTGCATATCTCGCCGTGCGGCCTGGCCGAATCGGTTTAAACTGGCGATTTTCTCCGTTCGGCCCAGATCGACCAATGTAAACGCGCCTTGACTCAAATGAAACGCTTTTGATACTAATTGTAAGATACTAATGTAGACCGCATGCACTACACCGGTAGATCACGTGTTATTACTGGTTTACTCAACTGCAACGCTTTTAATACTAATGTAGACCGCATGGACTACACCAGTAGATCACGCAAACGGCGGTAGACCGCAAGCTATAGTAGCATCGAACTTTGTATAAACCTGTTTTGTGCTAGTGAGGTATCTCTGTGTTTATCTTCATATGTACATTTTTGTATTAACTTATTTTGACGTCCTATACAATGGCACAGTTGTCTTTTGTGACAAAAAACTTCTATTCTATACACCACCGGCACGCCGGCACCTCTTTTACACAACGATAATCCAAAAAGTGTGATTTATGGTAATTTTGTAGTAGTTCATAATCTCATGGCCAATGGCGCTACTGTGGCTGTTGGTCCAATTCCAAAGTAGATCCATAATTTTAACTGTTTTCTTGTAAATGGGTCCTTTTGTCGGTAAATTTCCGAAGATGAATAGTTTGTCTTAAGATTCCTGCGTCAGAATAAAACGAAATAACATTATAGATTTTAAAAATCCTGACGTCATCAATTCGTAGTTCATTTGTTGGAGATTTCCTGAGAGCATTCTGAAAAAAAACTAAGTCTCGTTCAGTAAACTGAAGTGTTGCAATATTATATATCCTGGGATATGGAGAACGCTGATAATTCAAGGTTTGTTATTTTTAATTTCGAAATTTAACACATCCTTCCGAAAGTAAACCATGCATTAGTAAACTAATTGTGGTGTTAAAAATGTAAATCTATTCGATTACCTTGATGCATAATATAAATCCCGAATGCCATGGATAGTAAATTATATTGTATTAATTACAAATCGGGTACGTGCTAGTGTCATTTTTGCAAGAATTCCACTATAATTTTTGACCTGCGCTTCTAGGCAGCATGAAAAGGTCATCGTTTGTGTACATGTAACGAAAAATGTTACTTAAACTCGGAACAGTTTTGTATATCTATAAAGATTTGCAAGCAAATGTGATAACCCAACATTTTAGAATTCACTCAAGTGTTTTAATTTTCAAGCAGATAGTGTAGTTAAATGTTGTTTAAAATTAGGCCTGTGATGTTTTAAGTGCGCACCAAGTTAAAATTCTTTCCATTTTTCTGCACAATTAGTTGTCAATATTTTATTTTCAAATGCATTAATCCCCATGTTTTTCTAGCCTTTTTTTATCTTAAGAGTTATTCGTATATGGTTTTTATATTTTGGTCACGAAAAGTTAAATCATCGAGATACAATGGTGGATGCAGTTTTTAAGCCGATCACAAAAATAGAATAATAAGAAAATGAAAGCTTGTTTATGATGGATTTCTATTTTATTTAGCCAATGATAAGCGTACTAACTCACTTTTCTGCATATGTTAACAAGTTGTCGCTTCTCTCTTTCAGGAAAATTATGTTGTGTGATGCATTTTTTAAACATCATTAAAGTCTTAAAAAATTTTACAGAGAAAGATCCCAAACATCTTTTGATGGTATGAAGATGGTTGACCAGGATACAGTGACAGATCAGCAAAAAGCTCGATTAAAGGAATATGTGACTCAAAATAGTACTATCTTAGAGGGCAGATTTTTTGGACCTCTACAACGAAAGCAAGCTGAGTTGTGGAGGAATCTGAAAAATGAACTTAATCTAAATGGAGCACGATTGGGTGTGCCTGAATGGAAAAAGGTGAGTAAATAATGTAGAAATGAATATCTATTGTAGTCTCGGCTATAAAAATGAACTTCATCAAAATGAAGCACAATTGAGTGTGCCTGAATGGAAAAAGGTGAGTAAATAATATAGAAATGAATATCTATTGTAGTCTCTTCTATATAATGCTAATTGTATGCCATTTCCTTGACACATTGTTAAAATATTGTTTTAAAGTGATGATCTTTGTATTTGAAGCATTTGTCTAATAAAAGCTTTTCTATGACATTAATAATAAACGTTGTATGTTTATGTATATTTTTGAAATATTTTCCTTTCTTAGTAATGACTAATCTGTGAATGTAAAATAATGTGTTCTTAGTGCATCATACTTTCATAAGTCGATTATTTGCTATTAAATTATTCAGCATTTTAAAAGGATTTAATTATCAACAATTGATTTTGTATTAATTATTTCAACATGTTTATTTGTAATTTCGCACAAATATTATGCATAACACTTTATTCTGAAAGTTTGTATAATTAGGGGCAGAGCGTTGAGATCTATCACCTGAGGCAAAAACATAAAATCCTGCCCCAGTTCACGACACTTAGGTGCAGGTCGGTGCTACACTGCTATAATGACGCCTCTAGAAAAGTGCTGCCCATGGCAGTTGCCTTTCAAACTTACCTGATGGACCTGCTTGGGGGTACCTTTTGAAACATGGTAGGATACAGAAAAAAGGGTTAGCCAGGCAGTTTTTTTAATGATGAGTCTTCTATTTAATTATTTTCTTTAAGCAAATATTGCTCTTAATCATCTTTCTGCTGAAGGATTTCTATTTGCCATTGATGACCTTGAAGTGTCATTGTTCCTTAATCATCATGTTATGAATATCTCCAAAAATACGTACAAATTCTGTTCATGGGCTATCATTTGAAAATAAAAAATGTATGTAGTTTTAAACTTACTCTAAAATTCAAAATCATCATTTACACTTAATTTCATTACACTTTCAAATTTGACATCCAATTGTTCTTATTTGTAATAAATACCATACAAAGGTCATTGAATAACTGCTAAAATTGTTTTTGAAAGTATCATTACTAATAATAATATTGGTTTTAATTAAAAAAATAATATTCTGTTTTCCTGGTAATAGTAGTAGAAATACCATATTAATTCAAAAGGAAGATGAGTGCAAATTGACCACAATAAAAATTAAGGTCTATTCAAGAAAAAAATTTGTAACACCAGTTTTTAATATTACATGCAGTGCTAACTTTGTGCCATCCACTAACACTGCCAGTATTTCAGTAATGTGCATTTTTCCATGGCCTGAAGTTTTTACGTTGATGTTTTTTGCACCTTTTTCTTTAACTGTGTAATTGGATGGCATGTTAAAATAAATAGGTGTCTCATCTGCATTTCCCATTTGAATCAGAAGATAATCATGAATTTTCCACAATGCAACTACATGCTTCTGGAAAGAAATGTCTGTCCATGTAGTCAGAAAGTAAATGTTGGCCAAGAGAAGTTCTTTGCCGCAGGTTAAAACCATTATGATGCATCATCCGTATGCACCAACCATTACTAGCATTGAATTCTTGCCATGGGATGACCATTCTTTGAGTACACACAAATTTTACATTTTCTTCTAATGCATAAAATCTACGTCATTTGGGACCACTTGAATGATTTCTGTGTTGAGTTTGCACTTTCAAGTTTCTGTTTTGCTTGCTTCCACCATCACACATTTGCCTCTGTCACATTATATTTCTTCTTGTTAGTTTCTTTAGCATAATGCTACACCATTAGCTTAAAATTTCCATCAAAACTTGTCTTATACATTGTGATACATTCCCTTTTGCAGAGGCACCTTTCTTCTCTACATGATGTCATTTAAGTCCTAAGATTTGGGGTAACTTATTTAAAACTGCTAGAAATAATAACTAGTCCTCAGTTCACATTAAAACTTAGTGACATTTGTACCAATCATGTGCTCTCATAGAGGTTATAATCTCCAAACTGCAGGAGTGCTCAGTGGCGGCCTGAAGAATTTTGGTGTCCCAGGCGAGATAGCACTCTGTTGATGTTTGTTGAGATATTTACAAAGTACATGTTAATTTATTCATCGCACTGTGAAATTTATTAATAATGAAAAATTATAAGGAATGCCATCAAAATTTTAGCCTGTTACTCGATATAAATTGGTATCTAATATTTATTCGCTTGTAAGTTAAGTAACGCATAGATAAATGGTTAGGATATCACCCCGGCTTGCCCGTAGCTCGGGCCGGCCTTGTTGTCTGCCACTGGTGCACCAATCAAATGTAACAAATATTTTGAAATTGTAAAAAGATGGGTAAAATGCTGGCAATCTTAGTGTAGCCATTATCAACGCCATATGTATTAAATTTCCTACCCAGCCAACTAAGGTATTTCCAGAAGTGCTACAGAGTTGAAATTTGGCATGAAGATAGGTCATTAAGTACAACCTCGGGGAAAAATCCAAAGTTTCAGGAAAGTTATATTTAAGGGCTATTTTTGATCCCAATTTCCAATTTTAAACACCCATAAGAAAAACATTGAAAACTGTGCAGGGCTATATAAAATTGTTTTTTTAAATTATTTACAATTATGATACAAAGTCAGGATATGCACCGTTCTCTGGATAAAAGAATGAAATTTATTTTTCTTGAATGCAAAATTCAAATCCATGCTTGTAAAACTTAGATTTTAATCATAAAATTATGACAAGTTTTTCGGTTTTCTACAATGAAAAATATTAATTACCATAGCAATGACTCCAATGCCTTTCAATGGGAATTGATTTTCCAGGCTTCATGATCATTGATTTTATGCTGAGACTGCATTATAATGCATTTGATTTCAACCAATGACTAATACATATGATGACGTGATAATTTTAAATTAATTTTTTATCCACATACATACTAAAAGGCATGGATGATGATGTCATAATCCTAACAAAAAGTATCCTAATTTTTACATAAATTTTATTGTTACATATAGGCTATTGTCTTAATGATGATTATAGTTATTGCTGAAATGGCGATCTGAGCCATGAAACCTGAAATTCTAAAACTTGGACACGAGCTGAAATACCGGATAGGTGCCTTAATTTAGCAAAAAATGAAAATTATATATTATTATGCCGTTGATTTTAAATTATGATGTATCTTATGATGACGTCATTATACTAATACACGAAATTTAGAAAAACGTGAAAAGTATTTTAATGTTGTGTTTCGTAGTTCTTCAAGAAATTTTAACTCTTTTCAATCGTTAAATATAACGGTGTCATAGCTAATTCATGATTTATTTATCCAAATACATGCTAACGGCATGGATGATGATGCCATAATCTTAACACAAAATATCCTAATTTTCCATAATTTTAGTGTATAGGATATTGTCTTGATGATGATTATTCTTATTGCACATGCAGGGTGATTTGAGTCATGAAACTTGAAGTACGAAAACTTGGGCACGAGCCGATTGTCTGAGAACATGGAAATTATGGATAGTTGCCTTAATTTCATGTAATTTTGCAAAATCAGCAGCAATGCAGGTGCCCTTGACATTGAAAGATTTTCACCTTAGAAAACAAAGTATTTGTTTGATACAAATTTGTTGACCGATTCAATCCCTATTTGAAAATCAATCATTGGAAATTAATTTTAATTTTTTTAGAGATTCTTTGGTTTGAGTCCCGAGTATATATGATGGTTGTATGTAATTTTAACATGCAAATCAAAAATCCGCTGGTCTCATTCCCATTTTATTCAAAATATAGTATTGGTATTCAAATTTGGATCCATGCAATAAAATGCAAATACAATAATAGCACTAGCGTTCACTCCACTCGCCTTGGCAGTAAAAGGGTGCACACCGATGTTTCATCTTTGGCCTTCATGTGGAGATCTCCATTTAGATGAATCACCACTCCTTGCCCAGACATCTTTCTCAGGCTGCTCCTTGCTACCGCTTTCTGCACTTTCTTCTTTGTACACGTCAGAATTGGAATCAAAAATCATTTCCTCTATCTCATTTTATGTTTAGGAGCCATTTAAAAAATTATGGCTAATAATAATAAGCCGCACCATCCTTCAATCTACTGGGGTCACCAGTAAAGGTGCTCTTGAATTATTATTCGGCCCTGATGTGGAGATTTCAATCCTGACTTACTTTTTGAGTAGGTAATAGCTCTCTCAGGCTGTTCCTCCACAAATTCACTTTCCTCTTTCTACAAGTCCGAATCAAGAAGACTTCCTCGATATTCTTGTGCGGAGTTTTACGCTTAGAGCCCGTTTCCAAAAATAATTACAAAATATATATATATATGATAACTACAAAATAATTATATAAAAATAAAATAATCACTAAAAAATAAACACGATCAGCTTCTAAAATTTTGCATGCACAAGTCCACTCCTGATCTACTTCGTGGTCTGCAAACGAATGAATGTAAATGCAGAAAATTGATTGCAAAGATTTAATAAATTAATATTTTGCCATAAGAACTTCGCTGATTTTGATAATTTTCATAATTGGTACTTTTTAGTACACTACCTTTTTGAACTTCGCGTGCTTGCAGTTTGCATATTTGCACTTTGCGGCAAAATTTTTTATGACCATTCTGTTTCATGCCAGTTATTTGTATTTCTCATCATGTATTTGCGATGACAACAAGTGTGAACTCGCTCTACTTTTTTGTTTCGAAGTTCAGTTAAAACTTTCGTGCCCTAGAAAAGGAAATTATTATTATATTTATAATGCTCATCATTAGCAGCTTTAAAAGTAAACAAACACGATAATTTTTGACTTAATTATTTTTGTAGCTCTTTTAATTTTTCCAGTACATCTGCATGATCTATAGCAGCATCCCCTTGTCTACTTTCAAAACGTTTTATTATATCATATTTAATTTATTAATCAAGAGAAATACTTCGCTTTAATTTTTTCCCTTGCGACATTTCAAACTTATTAGGGTAAAAACTTGAGCACAAATTCAATGGATCGAGTGAATAAAAATTAAGCAAATGCTTAAAGCAAACAGTAAAAGCAAATGCATTTGCTAAAAGCATAAGCAAATGCTAAAAGCATTTCCTGCATTATGAGTGAATAAAGGTTTGCTTTTGCTTATAAGCATTTGCTACTCAGTTTAGGCAAATGCTTAAATTTTATGGAAAAAAGCACAATTCTTCCCTCACTTGTTTTTGTTTACATTTAAAGTAGCTATTAGTTGAATTTCAAACTAAAAACAAATATAATGGGTAATATTTTTAAAAATGTTAATTAATAATTTTTTCTTTAACTATTTCGTTTATAACTGAATTCGATATTACCCCAAATAATGGGTACATTTTTATTCAATTAGTTATAGTAATTTTATCCAGTCATTCGCTTTTATAGTGATTTTGGATGCCACCTATTTTACTGCTTTACATACAGTTGTGCATTGTACATGTTGATCTTTCCTGACTCCTATTTGAAATCCAAGTTCACTTAGGTACCTTAAAAATATTTCTAGCTTCTGTTTGGAAGACAGTGCTCCACCACATCTCTCTTGATATTCTCCGAGAAACGGATTTGAAATACTTCACATTTTCTTAAGAGAAACGATATAAATTTTCATAACCCTTGGTTGTTGAAATTTTTCTTTTCTCATAATTTTTTAGCCTTTCATGTCACTGCCATATCAATGGGGGAACTGTCAAATATCGGGAATTACCGAAAATATTATGAAGTTGTATTGTATGGCTATTGCTATAGGCAAATATAAAGTTTTTTCATTAAATTTTTAACAGATACTTATAAAAAAGCAACTTAAAATGGACGAGTTAATGTCGAACCCGATCACATCCGATTGGTAGCCGAAGTTTGCCGAGTGTTTAGTGACGTCAGTGCATGCCACAAGCATGTTAGCCATTGTTCCATTGTGCCTATATAGAATTAGAAGCTTGAAAGACATATTTCTGTTATTTTCCTCTATATGCTGTCTTAGAAGAAATATTGGTAGAAGTACTGCACCTTCCTGCATTTATTTCGCTTCGTGTTTTGCAAAATGGCATCTGAAGGATTTTGTGTAGCCAGATCTGATAATTTGCCCAACATTGATTCGTACATGCTTTTACAGTACATTGGAAGTCATAGGGAGCAATATTCAGATGTTAAAATGCGTGGAGTGAAGGCAGATAGGTTTGTATTACATTTAATTGCTAAAGCAAGTTCTATGTAGCGCTTTTATTTTCAGTTATTGTAATAGAACTATTATTTCGACTGAAACGCAGAAGATATGTAAAAGATAGATTAACGTCTTAAGACAGCTTTTCCACATTAAATGAATAAAACAACTCTAGTTTTAACTAATATTATAGAATATTTATTTATGTATTGTTTCCCATGCTGTTCTAGTATCTAGTATGTAAAATATAGTTAGATAAGTATATAAAAGGTAATGGATGAGGCCGAGACTTGGTGGAATTCCACGATAAAATAACATTAACAATGCTAGATAGCATTTTCTATTTATATTAAACTTTTGCTAATTTCCACAAAATATATGAAGCAAAACACGACCGGTTTCGGTGAATAACCACCATCATCTGCCTTTACAGAATCATCAGGTCAAATATTGACAAATATTATACAAAATTAATGTGAATAAACTTAGCTTCCGTGTTTTGTCTATAGGAAATGTGGTGAAGTTTGTTGTTTTAAGTGTCTATCTGCCTTAGTTATTACCTATATTTATGAAAAGAAAAACTGTAGAAGTGTGTGTCATAACTGCATGTCTCTTTTGTATATGTCACGAATTTCATCATTGCTTTTATGACTTTTTTCTCCCTTTGAGATCAATGAGGAAAGACTATGTTAGTAATGCTGTTGGATTTGTTAAACTTAAGCGAGAAGGAAAAATTTGTATTGTTAAAGGCAAGATTTGCCCTGAACACAGAATAAGATAAAGAGGTTATGAAGTGAGTGTAGTTGTAGATAAAGAAGAAGATTTAGTCATGTCTGTGCAGTGTCATGACTGCCCTTACTTAGCAAAACATGGTCCTTCAAAATACCATGCTGTCGTGAATATTATGGGAACAAATTTATTAAAATATTTAAATTACAGAACTAACTTAATGTGTAACATTTGTAAAAGTATTTGCTTAAAAACTTTGTACTTAAATATATGCACTGCAATAGTAATTATTTGCTTAATAAACCCATAACCCAACAATTTCCGTAAGTTTGATCTTACGTATTTAGAATAGGTATATTACATTATGGAGGTTTTGTTAAAATATATATGCTAATCTTTGAAACATAAAAATATAATTTACTCTTTCAACATCGTTCTCCAGAAATATATGCATCATGTTAATGTAATGCCGACATAAGTCAAACTAAAATACGAAGCAATGAAATTACGTACATACATATAACTAGTACCTAGATTAAAATGATCTTCGCAGACAAATGCAGTTTTACGTTCCGATATATCAGATGTGTATCTCATGGCTTTCAACTACAATATTCTCCGCTTCTTATTTCTTCCCAAGGAGCTCGGTAGCGTGAAGACAAATTTTCTCAGGGTTTTAATCGTTGTATTTAAGCACTGAGGTACCAGACAATACTTATAACCTTTCTTAAGTTCCATATTCTCCATTTTAGCTATGATATCAGGGAAAGTAACAGGATGAAGTAGCAAAACCACTTGCTTTCAGTACGGTCTTAAGTTTAAACGATTGGCATGTGATGACGTCATGTACCTCTCCAACCAGGATGCCGTTTTTGTGGGATATTTAAAAGAGTTATTTTAAATATGTTTTTGCCTAATGAAGACGATTTAACAAAAAAATGTTCACAGGAAGTATAAGTCAATTACAAAGAGTTTTTAAATAACATAATTAAATATTTTGACAGTCCCCCATTTATATTTAGGATCAATTATCATGAAAATAGAATACTTCAAAATATCTAGCGAGCCCTTTACCTCACTTAAAAAAGTATTAGCATATGCAGCTTGGTTTTATTCACACAGTTTTAACCAATTACTTAAGAAAAATCCTAAAAATAAGCAAATGCTTATTCTTTCTAGCAAAAGCAAATGCTATTTTTTTATTCACCCCAAATCAAAAAATTATATAAATTGTAAGCATAAGCATTTGCTTAATTTTTTTATTCACTCGACCCAATGTGTCATCACCACGAGCTCGGACTGAAAACTGACTGTAGTCTGCCGAAACACTGCTTTGGACATAAAAAGAAACTCATCGATTAGATTACTTCTTCAGTACAATATTGTATACTCATGAAATGAATGTGAAAACAATTTAAAAGTAGTTTGTATATAATGAAACAAAGTTGTTTTTCATTGCTCGCGTTATGACCTTTCAAATGGCAGAGAAAGGCTCTTCGTTCTCTGAGTTTTGTAAAAGTGTATGCCCGAATCAAGCGAGCAGATCGAGAGGTAGAGTCAGAAAGTGTAATGAGCATAAAACCAAAACAAGTAGGGATGTGCACAGGATTCCTGTGGTACAGAAGTGACAAATTCGCCATAGTATAATCGCATACTAATGTATTTCCTTTGACATTAGAAAATCTATTTTTTCTTATATTGTGGTAGCCCTGCTTTTTAGATCCGTTCTAAACAAATTCATTTCGTTTTGTCATTCTATACTCGCACTGCAAACGAAATTTCTTTTAAATCGGTTCGGCCAGTACCTTCCAAATTCATAGTTACAGAAAAATTCTAACCTTAATATTGCGCTAGCCCTGTTTAGTCGATCCGGTTGAAATATGCTACTTTGGTTATTTATTTATATGAAGATTATATATACCATATTTCCTTAAAATCTAGTCAGATCTCTAGAAATACATGTAAAAGAAATATAATTTTACTTTTTACTGTGGTAGCCCTGCTCTTTAGCTCCACTTTAAACAGCTTGATTTCATTATCATATGTTGTACAAATCTTATATAAAAAATTTAGTTGAAACCCGTCCAAATCTATAATTACTGAAACTTTGATTTGTAATTGTGGCACCCCTGTTTGGCTGATTCAGTTAAAATATGCTAATATGGTATTGTATATATGTGTATATTATAAGTATTAAATTTGGTTAAAATTGATGTGAACAGTTCAACAAAAATACGTGTAAAAATAATTTTTTTTATCCCTTGTATTATGGCAGCTCTGCTTTCCATATCATATATACTAAACATCTTGGTTTTGTTATTTTATGTTGCATGTCTTCTTCATACAAAATTTTGCTGAAATCAGTTTGAACAATTCCTTCCAAATTCATAATTACCGAAAAGTTTAATTTTGCAATTGTGACACCCCTGCTGTCGATCACGTTCAAATATATCATTTTGGTAATAAATTTATGTGAATATTCTATGTACCAAATTTGGTTGAAATCGATTCAGCCAATTCTTCCCAGATATATGCGTACAGACGGATGGACATCACAAAGATAATCATGCTTTTCAGCAATGACAAAAAACACCAAAAAGCATATTGCAAAACAGTGTATTGCGAGGTATACCTGTACCTACAATTGTAAAAAGACTTTCCATAATGAAATTTGTTAAGTCAAAATACTAATCTTGTTTATATGATGAACATTTGCAATCAATTCTAATGATCAGCAAAACAAAACATGAACCCCAAATTGATAAAATTTTAGCTGACAGTGGACACTATCACAGGTCTCATTAAATGTATTTCATCATCTCAATTTGTTCGTCTATTATTAGTTGCTTTTACTTCTAAGCAATTATCATTCCATGAATAAGACTGAATAGTTTCTACTTTATAAATTGGTTTTGGTCCATTTATGTCTGATTTCGATTCATATTCAGTGAAGAAAAAATAAAGGTTAAGATTGGACCTGTCGAAAAAATTTCCTGAAATGTCCTAATTTACCCAAATCACTAAATCACCTTTCATTATGAAAATAGCCTACAATTTGTATATTGTGCACCTATATTTTCAAAAAGTTTTTCATGTTGATACACTGGCCCATGAGCATAATATTTATTGACCAAGTATTATTATTATTATTTCATTATAAAGTAATTTTGTACCCTTTTTGTTGATTTTTGATGTTTGAACATGTTGCAATGAACTTCCTTAAAATAAGGATTTTTTCAAATTTCTTTTTTCTATTTCTTTTGAATCCAATGACCATAATTCCACTGAAAAATTTTTTTTCCCCAAAGAAAACAGTCAGGTATGAAGGGGTTAAGATATTAGTGCAATAGAATATACCATATTGTCCCGAATATAACGCGATGTTTATTTCCAAAAAATGAAATTTTAAAAGTAGTCCTCGCATTATATTTGAATACTAGTGATTTTAAAAGATGGTAAAATCACCGTACATTCCGCACGTCTATTTATGAGATCCAAGATACTTGTTACATTGTAGACATTAGGCATACCAATTTGAGTTGAAGGCTTTCGCAGCGTTGCTGAATGCTGGTGGAGGTTTTCGGGTTTCGCTGCGTTGGCGGCATTTCTGGCTCTCGACGTTTCGCAGACATTGCAGGATGCGTTCCTTAGAAACTGAGTATATCTTAAAAAAGTGTATCGCGAGAGACATTTTCCCATATAAACCTATGTTATAATGTTTAATGTGTTCCCAGTTCAAAAATTTCAACTTAGTCGAAACCTAAATGTTGATATAATTGGTCATATGTTGATACAATGACTTTGCCTTTTCCTTAACACATTTGTTGCGGATGACACCATATGATGTTTCCTCTCAAATATTCTTCTTCCTCGCTTCTCTCTTTCTGCCATGGTGAGGATTCAACTTCGGGAAAAAGGCCGCAGGGGAGTTTAGACTCAGAGGTGAAGAAACTGCAGAATATGACCGCAAAATTTTCATGTTTCCAAATGCTCGACTAATGTAATTCATCGCAGAAAATTAAAATAATATCAAGGGTAATGTTTCATTGTACATATAATATATTCTTACATGCATATAATATATATATTTCTTATGTGTTGCAGAAGAATATCAGCACAAGACAAAAAAGTAAGTGTGCTAGAATTTCTTGATTGTACACATTGGTAAAACCCTAAAATATAAGCTGGAAATTTATTTCAAGCATGATTCATAAAACGCAAATGCTTAGGATAAAATAACAACAAAAAAAGTTGAAATAGGAGATGAAAAAAAATTTGGCAGATGTGAGGCTCGAACCGGGTCAAAAAATCCAGAGTTGGTTTCTGTTACCACTACACCACTGGTTACTTGTAATGTACTGGCATTCCCCTAGGTAGTTGAGTAGCTCATGATTTTTAACAACATTCTAGAGAATGTTCCCTTGTGAGTCTAAACCAGTGGTTCCCAAACATTCTCATCCTGCGAACCCCTTTCATAGAATTCCAAATCCTGCAAACTCCCTCTTAAAAGTAAACATTTTTAAGGATCATCTTCCTTACCTGAATATCAGTGGCATAGCCAAGGGTGGTGTTTACGTGTTTAAACACCCCCTCCTCCCTTCAGGTATGAAAATTAAAATACTTCAATTCACGTGTTAATTACACCTAAATAAAAAATTATTAAAATTTCTCATTAAAATGTTGTCCTAGACCGCGTCATAGACTTCAAGTTTAGGCATTTAAAATTATCACTTTGTTCTAATAATGCAATAATTTGCTCAACAACTTATGTGTTACTATATAATCAAAGCAAAAAGTTGTGCCAAACTAACGACAGCCATGGACACGTAAATGTGGCGATAATGCGATTGTTGTTATAAATCCTGAAAAATTCTGGGTCTGAGTCTAAAAAAATTGCACGCTAATTTATCACGGATTAAAATTCTCTTCGACAAAAATAAATTGTGTTCATTTACATGTTGAAGCGTGTCTCAACTTCATTGTTTAATTCAAAATTATTATTACTCTCAATCCTATGTTAAACAAATTAATGAAAGAAATACTAGTTGAATTGAACCAGTCCCGTCACTGCAGATGATGATTAAGATAAACCGTGCAGTGAGATATGCTGGGAAAATGCCATTAATGATTTTTTTCTGTGAACCCCCTGAGTCTTCTCGTGAACTCCCTAGGGGTTCGCGAACCACAGTTTGGGAACCCCTGGTCTAAACCTTCCTGCCTTTTTCCCAAAGTTTAATCCTCACCATGGGAGAGTGAGAAGCGAGGAGAAAAAGATTTGAGAGGGAACATCATATGATGCTGCCTGTAACTGCGCTAGGGTGGGACGACATCATATGTCGTCCGCAACGAACATGTTAATTAAAACATTTCTTCAAGGCATATTCTGGCTTGTGTTAAATAGCTGGGAGCACATTGAAAACTAACCACTTCATTGATCTCATGTCTGTCATTAACTCGGATTAGGAATGCGAAACTTGAGGATTCAATCCAAAACCTAGCTCGCATTCCTGTCCTCTTGCAGCAGGGGGTCTTTAGCCAACCAAATCATTTGCAATAAAATTTAAACTTTTTCATGTTGTTAAATTAGTGAGAAAGTAACTCAAGCATGGAATCCGGATAATTGCACTGTTTAAGAGCATCTTTTAAATATAATTCTATGATAATCAATAAGGTATTTACTCTCACGTAATCTTGACACCCAGGAATACCAACTTTTTAAGAGTTTCTGAGACTGGATTTTAAAATCTCAAAAATTCTTTTTTGACCTCTTTCAGTTGCTTCCTTGCCAACCTCAGCTGTTTCACCATATCTCTTTTGTTGCACCAATTCATAGCACTGCTTAAAATGATGCAACTACCCAATGCTGTTAAACAAAGTCTGTGATGCCCATCTTATCTCCCATTAATTTTGCCTGCTCCTTAATTACTTCATCAGTTACTGTCTATAACTTTTCCAAGGATACACACCATGGGATGCACACTGGAGAGGGGTGGCTAATGGAACAGAACTTCCAAACTGGCGGCACTTATATGTAGAAGCTCCTTTTCTAATCACTATCAAAATTCTTTTCTCCCTCTCGACATTCAAAGGGTTGAAACAGTTCTCATCGAGGAAAATCTATCCTTTTGGCTCATGGAGGAAGATGGTAGATAATATATAACGATAGACAAAAGAGTGCCTTTTGCATAGTAATTGGATTGAATGACTGTACACCCTCAAGGATTATCGGAATTGGGGTAGCTTGCCTTTTGTCTTGTGCCAAAACCTTTAAACCCCTGGTCACACAGCATGAGATGTGTGATGAATGCATAGGAACATGAAAATGGTGGGTAACTGAGCAGTGTGGAAGTCCCTTGTTTCACTTTCTATGTTTACGAGATCTGAAATAAGTTTCCAATATAGAATTTTTTGATGGTTTAAAAAATATCCAATGCCTCCTAAATCTGTCAAATAAAAAGCGATGACATTAATGCCTTGACCTTCAGTTAAAGCTTGGCTTAGGTAGATATGGTGTTAAATCAGATTCTTTTGCTATACAAAATCATACATTTGTGCATTCAGGGCTATCAGGGATGGCACTTTGCTGAGGGGTTCTCTATGTGATCATTATGCAGAAGTTCTGTTCACAAGGTTTTATTGGTGCTATGCAGGGGGGGGCACTAAATCGGGGTGTGACTGTATACCCAGATTTATGTCGATTACAAGTTACGTTGATGATCAGTTAATACCTGTATATTGATTTATGTTCTTTTGATTCGAAGTTATGTCATCTGAGGTCTAAGGTTCTTTAAAATTTTCATTGCCAACATACACAAGCAATTATCTGATTAAAATGCTAATTTAAAAGGTCATATAGCAATCTAAACATCGACTTTCCATAATATAACATCTAAATAAATGGTCCTAAATTTATTGCATCACTTCAAACTCAGGCCAATGATCACTAGGTGATTTCTTAACATGTTGAATTTGAAGGGTTTTGTAATGAGGGAACCTAGTGATCGAAAAAATTGATGAATTCGGATGTGAAATGCTCAGAACATTCGGGCAGAAGAGCGATTTTTTTCACACCCAAGCTGTGGAGTCACACCACATCTGACTCTTAGCTTCCACTGCTAGAATTTATCGTGATTATGGTGAATTTGTCATTTTAAGTGAAAGTATGATGCTCTGTCGTAGTCAATTGCACACTGAATCCGATTATGCATATTATAATTTTCTAAAAAATCGAGAAAATTATTTAATACCGTATTTATCCAAGTACCACCCGCACTTTTTTCAAAACTTTTCTTTAGAAAAACAGGGTGCGTGTCTTATTCGAGGATTTTATATCAGAGAAAGTCATGATGTGATACGTCAATGATCGACTTCGCAACATAGTCCACAAGATTGTCCATAATATGTAAACATTTTGTTGTCTTGCCTCTCCATTCGAATTTCAAGCTCTGTTAAAAAAAACCCTCGAGCAAGAATGTTCCAGATGAATAAAATGAAGCGTTTGCATTATTTTACAGTGCGAGAATAACTTAAATTAGTGAAAGAAGCAGAAGATATGGGCAATCATAATGTGGGAAGAAGATATGATGTAGATGAAGTATGCATTAGAGACTGGAGGAAGAAGAAAGAATTGTTCCAGCAAAGTCATAATAATTGTAGAGCTTTTCATCGAAAGAAGGCTAAATTTCCTGAAATAGAAGAGAAACTTTCGTTGTACATAAAGGAGAGGTGGCAATCAGGGTATGTGATTTCAACAGAAATTTTCCAATTGCAAGTATTACATATATCGAAGGAACTTGGAAAGCAACAATATCTCAAGGCAAGCAGAGGATGGATGTAAATGTTTTTTAGAAGAGATGGTTTATCCATAAGAAGGTGCACAACAATTTCACAAGGTATTCCTGCTGACTACGTGGAAAATTTTATTCGTTTCCTGCGGTACGTGATTAGTTTGCAAAAACAACATGCTTACATAATGTTGCAAATTGGTAACGCTAACCGAATTCCGGTATATTTTGAGATGCCTTTAGATACTGCAATCAACAATAAGGGTGATAAAAGTGTCAATTAGAATTGGTGGCAACAAAAAACAGCATTTCACAGTAATGTTGTGCATACTTGCTGATGGCATGAAGCTTTCACCTTAGGTTGTTTTCAAAAGTAAAACACTTCCCAAAGGAGATTTGCGATGAGGTGTTATCATTAGGGCACAAGAATCAGGATGGGTGGACACTTCCCTTGTAGAAGACTGGGTGAAACATGTGGGAACATCGACCTGAATCACACTTAAAAATGTGTAATATGTTTGTACTTGACAGTTTTTGTGGGCATCTTACAGAATTGGTAAAAAGAAGGCTTAAGGGTATCGATATGGATCAAGTTACTATTTCAGGAGGGATGACTTTTTGCAGCCGCTTGATGTTTGTGTAATCACCTGTTCAAGACATCTTAAACAACAATACACTGAGTGGATGGCATCTGGTAACCATGCACTCACACCAACTAGCAAAATAAAGCGGTCAAAAATTTCACAGTTATGTACATGGATCAAGACTGCATGGTATAAGATATCAGTGGACCTGGTTGTCAAAAGTTTCAAGTGCGAAATTTCCAACAATTTAGATGGAACTGAAGATAGCTTCCTATGGGATAGTGATGAAGATGCCAATTTGGAAGATGGTAGCACCGATGACTAATAAATGTGAGTAACCAACCTATTTTAATTAGATTTGTATTGTTTTTAGATTTTTTTCCGCATATGTTGAAATATGATATTAATATCACTGAATCTTATTTATATTGCAAGAAGACAATTGCAAATATATCACAAAAACAGCGGCAATTGCAGAAATAGAAATGTATAATGCAACAAAATAATTGTAATAGTATTATATCATATATTTGGGCTGATTAAAAAGGAAAATTTAAAGAATTTTTAAAAATATTTTCTTCTAAAAAAATTGGGGTGTGGGTGGTACTTGGATAAATATGGTATTAGAGAAAATAAAAATATCGGCATGGTAACAATATTAATAATTTTAATTCACTTTATTAATTCTTTCTCTATTTCTCTGCATCTGTTTCTATTTCAATGACTAATAATTATCTGCAGATAAGAGCAGAGGGGGCTAGGATAGGGTGACCAGACATCCCGGAAATTCCGGGATTGGCCCGGATTTTGACTTAATGTCCCGTTGTCTCAATAAAGTTCTTTGGGACACCCATTTATCCCGGATTTTTTGTTTCTGCCTTACGAAATCTCCTCGCCACAAAAATTTTATAAATGTGTTTAATCGGAATCACATTATATTGGAAAATACAAAAATTGTTTATTACATCTTGTTACGATTGGTGGTATTCCTATTTTTCGGCATTGAAATTCAAGAGCAGACCACAGAGATGAAGAAATTGTCTCTCTTTTGGTTTGTGTTTCAGGCACATAATGCACATGTAGAAAGAATGTTTTGAAAATAAATTTTGTATGATCTGACAAACAAAACAGCCTTGATGTTAAAGCAATCAATACCATTATATTGTGTTTAAATTAAATATGAATTCAAATTTTTTTCTGATGATTAAAAATTATAAAAATTTGAATGAGACAGGCAGGCGTGGTTTGAAAAAATTATTGAAAAATTATATAAATTTATATAAAATGAAATAAGCCATATAGTGTTACTTTATCATCTATGCTACTTATATATATTTAACTTTATTATTTGTTCTTAAAGTAATTGTTACCTATAAATCATGATATATTGTGTTGTAGGATATTTTACATATTCATTAAATTGAAATTCTTTGTTAATACATTGAACGAAACTGTGCTCTGTATTGCTAGACAAATTTGTGGCATGACAATTTTGTTGCAAGACGAATTTGTCGTGAGACATTTGTCACGAGACAAATTGGAAGGCGAGTCACCATGACAAATTTGTCGAGAGATGAATTGACATGCGATGAGTTTGTCGTGTGATGTATCGTTGCACGATGAACTTACCGCGACAAATTGATGCACGATGAAAGGACTGTGACGAGTTTCCTTAGAACCGTAGGAAGTACGGTTATGCATTTAATCGATGTTTTTTTAAACAAATGAGACAAGATAAAATAATTGTATTGTTCATTGGAAACTTACGATCTGGAATTTAATTAATCAAGTCAATTTAAAAAATACATTTATAAAATTCTTTTTTTTTTTCAGAAATATTTGTAACAATCCATTTCAATTAATGAATAAACTAGTATACCTATATTGAATACATGTTCGAAATAACACCAAATACAGTCGGTGAGAAATTAGGCCATAAAATATTTTTTCTGCTTTGACAGTCTACTAAAAGGGAAATAGTCTTAGATTTGAGGTTGTCTTGGATTTGGGTAAATATCGTATTTAAAAAGATAAGAAAATTCAGGTTGTCCCAGATTTTCTTGTTCAGATCGTGTTATGGCCTGGTTTTGCCTCCTAAGAATCTGGTTACCCTAGGCTAGGAATATCACAAGACCCGGTGCAAAGCATGTGTGCATAAAAATTTTTAAATAGTATGTTTCAATAATTAAAGCAACCTCTTTCACAATGATAGTGCTTCATATTTCTCCCAATCATGATTTTTGTTTCCATTAATAATGTCAATGTAAATACAGGTAATGAAATATTTTATATTTTGTTTAAAAATTCAGTTTTGCCATAAAGGCTGGCATATGTCGTTGCTGGCTCTTGAAAAATTATGCAATAACTTAGCATATGTTCAGCATGCAATTCTGTTAGTCAAAAGTAGCTTTAATTTTATTGAAGAATTAAATGGTTTCACATTTTTTTCCTCCTACTTAAATTTTTGTAAGTATTGGAATGCATCAGAACATTGGTTCTCATAATTACATGACACCCTTTGGTAATGAAACAACTTAGAGGCACCATGCTTCAAAATTAAGTTTATCATATATGCTCTGCATTTGTCAGATGATTACTACACTAATAGCAGTTTAGCCGAGAAAAATGTTTACTTTTAGAGTAAGTGACGTCAAAATTCGATGATTGATGTGAAATTTTTTGCTGCACCCTTATGGACTACGTACATGTTAGTGATGTACATCGAATGGAAAACATTGATGTTGACATCGAATGATACATCAAAAGCCTAACATCGATGTTTTTGGAGAAAAATAACTATTACTGTTTTTTTTAGCATTTTACCTATCATGTAATGCATTTTTAAATAATGGGTTTTTAAGAGTAAAAACCATAATCCCACTACAGGAAGTAAGGAATTACACATGACTGCCTGTATAAAACTTTAATTTTACACAGTGCTGGCGAACGAAAGAAAAAACGGTTCGTTACATTTTTCGTTACAGGCAAAAAAGCAATTTCATTTTTTGTTACTTTTTTTATGCTAAAATCTACATTTCATTTTCCGTTATGTTTAACATTATAGAAATAATTCTATATAAAATAATGAAGTATAGTTACTCTTTTATTTTTGTTTTTTGTTTAGAGGTTATGTATCCACCTTAAATACGTGCTTCTCATTTAGAATACTAATTTATAGGCACTTTTAAATATATGCAGCAGGTCAGGAACGTTTTTAATATTTCATAGTATTCACCACATTTTTCGTTTTTGATGATCATGTATGAAAATTCGGATTTACATATTCAAAATCTATATATTAATAGCGTAATAAAATGAGGTTTTGAAAATGAAGGTAACAGCCACCTTAACATGTAATGCATCAAATTAAACATCTTGATGTGCAGGTTTGCAGAAAAATGATAAAATTGAAATCGGTCATACCGTTAGCAAAATATTGACGTTTTTCTTGACAGGCTAATCTCTGATCGACATAGTTGTAATGGTTGATGTTAAGATGGCACTGTAGGAAATAATGTGGCGCCTCTAGTGGATAATAGTAGAAGTCGCTGAGTTTCTCGGTGATGTTTTTATTTCAAGTTTAAACAAGATGGCTTACCAACAAGATTTGTGTCAAGATACAATTGACATTAATTTGTTAACCTTTTTCAAATTGAAATAATCGGGACATAGTAAGTATGATAATGAATTATAACTTTTTAATGAACATGTCACATTTATATTGCCTTTTTATTTTGTTCCAAGTGTAAACTATATATTTCCTTTATATTTTGTTTCCAAACATTTTTTCGTTATGAACATTTTCAAATTGAAATTATCGGGAGATACTAAGTATGATAATGAATTATAACTGTTTTTAATTCACATGTCACATTAACATTTCCTTTTTATTTTGTTTCCATACTGATGGTTTTCATTATAAACATTTTTAAATTGAAATTATCGGGACATAGTAAGTATGATAATGAATTGTAACCATTTTTAATGCACATATCACATTAACATTTTCTTTTTATTTTGTTCCAAGTGTAAACAAGAGCCTTTCTCTACCCATTAAAAAGGTCTCAACGCAAGCTATGAAAAACAACTATGTTTCATTATATATGAACTACTTTTATAAATTGTTTTCATTTTCATTTCATGTGTACACAATATTGCACCATAGAAATAATGTAATCGACGAGTTTCTTTGTAAGTCCAAAGTAGTGTTTCAGCGGACTACAGTCAATTTTGAGTCTGAGATCGTGGTGGTGACACATTGAATTTGTGCTTGAGTTTTTACCCTTATAAGTTTGAAATGTTGCAAGCGAAAAAAATCTTTGACATGGTTTTCAATGGGATTTTTGCATTTGTTTAGCACAATTTCGCACAACAAACCCTTTTTTAAGAATGTATCGGTCATGCTTACCGGTGATTTTAATCCATTTAGGAGCGTATCTCTTTTTCATAGCATTGCTCTTATGTAAAAATGTGTTTCGCAATACGCTGATTCGCAATACGCTCTGGTTTTATGGAACACAACCCGAGCATATTGTGAGATATACCTATATATTTCCTTTTTAATTTGTTTCCATACTGACATTTTTTTGTTATAAACATTTTCAAATTGAAAGGATCGGGAAATAGTAAGTATGATAATGAATTATATCTATATATTAATAGCATAAAAAATGAAATTTTTAAAGTAAAAGTAACAGCCACTTTAACGTGTGATGCATCAAATTAAACGTCTCAACCTGCAGATTTGCAGGAAAATTATGAAATTAAAATCGCTCAAACCGTTGGTGAGATATTGAGGTTTTTTTTGGCCCGCTAAGCTTTACTCAATGTAATTGTAGTGGTTGATGTGAAGGTGGCACTGCTAGCAGACATTAAATGCTGTAGGAAATAATGTGGCACTCCAAGCATACATTAGTAAAAGGAAATAAACCTTGCAGTCACTGACCTTCATGGTAATGTGACAGAAGGCAAACTAACAAGACAATATTTAATCAAACCAACCAGTTGATTTATCGATGGGCAACTACTAGTTTAATATTAAAGTTAATAAACAATACATATTTAAGACTAAAATATTAATGTTGTAACGGTTATGCCCTATATTAGAATTTTTTATAGGCAACACAAAAAGTACACTGAAAACCCAGGGGCCCATAATTAAAGATAAAAAAAGGAACCCGTCGGTTGGTTGCACCAATTTAACTCGGGGGGGGGGGGTTTCATTGTTGATGTCGTTCTTTCTTTTCATATCCTCCATTAGAAATGTCATATATAAGTCATATACCCCCAGTGTACTCGAATGCAACTCTTCATTCTGGACAAAGTGAGCAGTTACACCCAGAAAGCCGCTGGTATTTAAGGCAAAGACTAGTCCCCTAACAGAAAGTCTGGTAACTCAATGCTAAAAACCATAGCTGAAGTTTACCTTTCAGAGCGTTACATTTTGACTGACGGGGTAAAGTGAAACTGCATCATGATGTCAAGGGTTCGTTGAGACATCATGGGTATGTCGTGACATTATGGGTACGTTGTGACATCATGTACAAAATCTCCCCTACCCCCTTCATGGTATTTTTAGCCTACTTTCCAGAATGGAGATTCTAATTTTTATGGTAGAATTTTGCTTATTGATCGTATTTCTTCGAATTTCACGTAAATAGTGGCGTTTTTGCAGTTTTTATCACATTATGAGTGTTGCCATTGCAAAGACTATTGTTGGACTCAGAATTGGTAGTCTAGTATTATACATACACATGTTATTTTGTCACACAAATGAGCGTGATCAATGTAGTTTTCCGTTCGAATTATTTGTAATATTTTATAATGCTAAATTATGAAATTTAGGAACACAGAGAGCTACTCATACGTGATGATTTTTTTAAAGCTATTAAAGCCAATATAAGTAATTGCTGCACCAATTTTATTTTAAATAATTATGGAAAGTAGGCATCATAAGTTGCGTTTTGATCATCTTGTTGAATTAATAATTTAGAATAAAAATTAGATTAATAATAGTAACAACAAAATGGCTAGCAGAAGGCATAAAAAGAATTTGGAATTGAATTTATTAGCGCATGTTGTGCACACTGAGTACAATGAGGATTGTGATAGACAAAGTATACAGTAGAATATAATATACATGTGACAGCAATTATAACATAAATACAGTACAAAACACAAAAGTATAAGAAATACAGTAGTTTTAAACAACCTTTATATCCAAAATTAATAGAAAAGTCCAAATGTGATGTAATGATATTTGATATAAAATATACTCCATTTACACAGTTGTATACAATCATTTAGAAGTACATCATGAAATATCGAACTGGATTGAAATATTTTGGGAATCTGTACCAGGAAAAATAGGGGTCGTTTTTTTGACAAAATTCAAGAATAAATTTTAAAATCTGAAATTTGGGGACCTCCAGAAATCAGGGTCCCAATGCAACCACACTGCTGACATCTGTTTCAATCAGGTCCTGATGAAACACACTAAAAAATTGCACATGAATAACAGTTCAAGTCATACTTACAGGTATTAAGAGAAACAAGTATTACACTTTGCAAAGGAAATGAAATATTCATGTATGGACAAATACAAGTCATGTCATCAATAATGTTCCTCCTCCTTCTTCCCAGCAAAAGTCGCTCATTGGAAGTACCTGTTTGGAAAAAATAAAGTTTTCATTTATCATTTGCTCTAATATCAAGGTAGGTTACATAATTATAGAACTATCATCACTTAAGTTGACATATGGTACCTCGGGGGGAAAATTGCCACCTTAAGGAAAATCAATTTTTATCACCTCGAAAGTAACTAACCAGCTAGTGATTATTTGGCCGTATTTAAAAAATATACCATTCGTAAAATCTGATTTGTTACGTAAAGATAACCCAAGGCATGGATATATTGCTCTCACTATTTACCTCTACTTACACGGAAGATGCACATACATTAAGAACAGATAATCTTCATATAGCATTAGAAACAGGTATAATTTCTGTACAGAATTGTCGCCATCAATTCCATGCATGCATATACAACAGAATACAGATAAACTTACCTCATCGATATTACAACCACCATTTCCTTAGGGTTCGATTCTAATATTAAAGGTGATATGACACAGTTTGGTGAAATAAACTTATTCTCTTTGATAATGTGTAATAAACTCATTTTCTTTGATAAACCAGCCAACTACTGTCACTTGGCTATATAAATGTTTTGGCAATATTCAACATATGTACCTTACAAAAAAATGCAAAAAAAAACTTACCTGTTCCCTGTCTCACACCTTCAACCTGCAATCAAGCCAGCACATCAGCAATATTTCAAATATTGTCCGTCCGACATTTCCGAATACTTTCGGATCAGAAAAACGTGGTTGTAACCAAGTTGTAACACCGGAAGTGAACCGTAGCATGAAAAGATTCAGAATGGCTGGTATTCTCTGGATTTTCAACGTCACTGGCGACCTTAATGCTACTTTGATAGATGGGACTTTTTGCCAATAACATGGGAAAACTTTTCCCAATCCAGTTTCATCTCCATGATTTAAAGTGTCCGTCCAAATGTCAGTAGATAAAGAATTGCTCTCAACAGAGCACAATGTTTCCTTTAACAGATCCACTACTATGTTGTACTTCCTTTCAAGTAAGCGGGTGAATGTTGTTCTTGAAGGAACTGTATAATGAGGAACTGGTCTTCATCGTGTGTATAAGTTCTTCATTCTCCACTGTTGATAAGGGTTGCATTTCCCTACATATCATATAGAGTTTGGCATTGTCAAGGCTGTTGGATTTCTACTCTCCCTCTTTATATGAAGGAATTTTGTGAAATGTCTCTGTAAGAGTTTTTAGGGAGAGAGAATGTATGTCGCATGTAGCAGTACCAGAAAAAACATTTGTATATTATCATCAGCCAATACTTTTTTATTTATTTATCATGAAACAAGATGATCCAAATGGAACTTATGATGCCTACTTTCCACATAATTATTTTATACTTATATAGGCATTAATAGCTTTAAAATCACCATGGATGAGTTGCTCTTTGTGTTCCCATATTTCATAATTTAGCGTTATAAAATACTAGCAGATG
The DNA here is from genome assembly GCA_028673005.1 of Tanypteryx hageni. NCBI lineage: Eukaryota > Metazoa > Arthropoda > Insecta > Odonata > Petaluridae > Tanypteryx > Tanypteryx hageni. The sequence goes on from CM054116.1 coordinate 114,333,922, forward strand.
TGGGTGAAGCGTTCTTGGGTGGTGAGCCGGGTCGTATCGACGATCTCTGTCGTCGTTTCGACGACTAACTCTGTCGTCATCATCAGGAAACCTGAGTGCCGTGAACATATTTGGGGGGGTTTATATACCTGCCGGTGTGTCAGGTGCCTGCACCTGATTGGCTGGATTGGTTCGGCCTATGGGCGTCACGCTCTTTGGCCAAGGACCAGATGACCGGCTTCCAAGCATTGCTCAGAACGAAGCCTGTGTCTCTGTTGATGGTGTTGTTGTGTAAGGGAATCTCGATAGCCTCCTTAACTATGCGATCCCAAAAATCGTGGGTTCTCAAAATTAATTTGGTGTCGGTGAAATTGATGCGGTGTCCCTGGGTGAGGCTGTGCTCGAGCACAGCGGATTTGTCCGGATAGAGAAGTCTTATGCAGCGGGTATGTTCTTTGATATGGGTCTCAATGGTGCGTCCCGTTTGCCCAATGTATGTTTTGCCACATTCACAAGGTATCCTATAAACTCCCGGAGTTTTCAGGCCTAGGTCATCTTTGACGGGGAGTAGAAAACTCCTGAGTTTTCTCGGTGGCTTATGGATGGTTTTGATGCCGTACTTGGACAGAATCCGTGAGATTCTGCCGGAAATCGTCGATGTGTAGGGTAGGCAAGCCGTGGCTACAGGTTTTTCCATGTCCCGATCCTTTCTGTTGGATTTTTGGCCGGCCCTTTTCAGGGCCATGTTGAAGTCTCGGTCATTATGGCCGTTTTGTCGGAGAGTGGTCCGGAGGTGTCGAAGTTCAGTTGGCAGGTTTTCTTGGTCGGATATAGTCATGGCCCGATGGACCAAGGATGACACAACCGACCTACGTTGTGAGGGATGGTGGTGGCTTTTTCCATTGAGGTAGAGGTCCGTGTGGGTGGGTTTCCTATATACGCTGTGGCCTAGGCTACCGTCCGGTTGGCGGCGGATTAAAATATCCAAGAACGGAAGACAGCCGTCCTTTTCAGTCTCCATGGTGAACTGAATGCTACGATGTAAGCTGTTTAGATGTTTCAGGAAATCTTGGAGTGCTGCAGACCCGTGGGGCCAAATAACGAAGGTGTCGTCGATAAAAATCTAACCTGGATTTATTCCTCAACTTTGACACAAATGTAACACTCAAAAGGACTGGTGCACTCTGAGGGTTACCACTTTTTTTTTTTTAATTCAAAATTTTCTGCCTGCAATACACACGGGTGAACCATACAATCAAACTTATCTGCAATTAATTAAGTTGCAATCTATTACGTTTGACGTTGCTACAAAATAATTTCGATGCTTCATAAAAAGTGCGAAGTGAATAACATAATTCTTTCATCTATTTGAAGGTTTAATAGATGCTAATTCAATCGGAGGCAACAATGCGGGACGCCTTGGCAACACTCGGAAAGAGTACGAAAAAGCGATAAAATTTCGAAAAGAAATGCGTATTTCTGACAAATTCCTCAGTATAAAATCTAAACATTGCAAGAATAAGATATTTTGTAGTTTTAGCCATCGAATAAAGCAAAAATGGAGAAAATTGGTTGATATTTACACATTTTGATGAATGAAAGACAAAATCTTGCACCTTGAAAAATCGAAAATCCCGTGTAAACTTATGGGAAAATATAATTGTCTCCCTGAGTCGAATCCGAGACTTTTTCCGGGATGCTTGATTTTTCTAGGGATCACCTCATGGGGATTTAACGATTGTGAAAATTTCAGCTCGTTAGGCTTAGTAGATCCAAAGATATTAAGCGAGAAATATTTGAAGGAAACGGCAGACTCCCAGCCAGCCAGCCAGGTTGAGTTTTATATAAATAGAGATTACAAATGCATTTGAATGGAAAACTAAATGGACCACCCATATTTGTGTGACAAAAATAACACGTGTATGTACTAGACCAGTGCTTCCCTAACTATGGTCCGTGGACCATTTGTGGTCCGCGAAGGTTTCCAAAATGTAATTTTTTAGAATGAACCGCATATTTAGTTGAATTTTTTTTGGGAAAAGTTAATCAATTCTTACACTATCACAGGTATTCAATACTTTATTAATGTACCTAGTTAACTTAAATATTATTGTACTCGTTCATATTTCCTGATTTCACCTCTCTGCAGTCAATAACTTACACTTAATGATTTAGTGAAACGTAGTTACAGTAATTATGTTTGTGTAAGAAATGAGGTGGTGTGTAGGGCCTGGTGGGTTGCTGTAGTGGTCCATGGAGCTCAAAAGTTTGGGAAGCACTGTACTAGACTATACTAAATCCAAGTCCAACAATAGTCGTTGTGATGGCAAAACTCTCATAATGAGTAATAAAAAACTTCAAAATCCGGTATTTACATGAAATGCGAAGAAATATGATCGATAAGTAAAATTCTATGATAAAAATTAGAACCTCCAGAGAAAAGTAAAAACCCCGCTCCGTTAGTACAATTCTAAGATATTTTAATGTGCAAGAGAAAATTACCCTGCACGATGGATTTCAGATTTCTCGTGTAAATCAAATGGAAATTATAGTTCCTGGAATCAAACCCGGGACTTTCAATCTTAGCAACAAAAACTATCCATGGGAGCTCGGCCCCAGTAGCAAGAGATTTCCACCAATTGTCATGAAAATCGGTCTATTGGTTCAAAAGTTAATAGGGGAAGTGCAGACAGACACAACGACGAAACTGAAAGCCTATTTCCATTCTGGAAAGTAGGCTAAAAATAGCACTGAGGCTAAAGTGATTTTTTTGTACACTACCATGAGTGGAAGTAAACAATATAGACATGTATCTAGTAATACATATTAAAATAACAATCACTAAACAACTTCATTCTTCAATAGCAAATATGCTTGGACAGGTATTTTAAATTCAGATAACTTTTTGCAATCATTAACATTGTTGGGTAACTTATTGAAATACACTTAGTAGCCATTAAAAAAAAATAGATTCTACTATATTTTTACATCATAGTAATAATTATCTTTGTCTTGTAGCATAGTTATGCACATAAGAACACGATTTATAACAAATTTCTTTAATGGTTTGTTAACGCTTCTATACTCTTTTTTAAAAAATTAACATTTCATTACTAATAAAAATGTATATACAAACAATTTAAATTTTGAAGCACTTATTTTACAATATCAATCATCCTTCAACATTATATGCTTTGCTCGATTAAAAAATAATGAGTTTAAAAATATACACATATCCCCTTTACTGACAGACAATGCAGTTCCACAGTAATAATAATATTTTTTCATCCCAGGACATGAGGAACATGTATAGAACAAGACATATAATAGAAATAAGTATATAAACAATCATACCCAAAACGTAACTATATGTGTGTGTGTGTGTATGTATGCCTATTTTTAAACAGTACAAAAAATTAATTTTATGAACACAAACTATATGCTCAAGATACCTATCCATTGATGGTGTAACGTTTTTCCTATCATATATTCACTCAAATCTCGTCTTTTTTATTTATTTATATTATTGATAGCCCAAAAGACTTGAGGTAGACAATTATAAATTTTTATAATTTTATATTTGGGGCTATTTTCATAAAATACTTGTGAGAAGACTTTCTCAATTCATTCTTTTTTCCCATTGTATATCTATGCACATGGCTATTTATGTCAAACAGTTTTGGAAATGTTTTTACAAGCATAAAGCACTCCATTATACACATGCAAGGTACATTTAAAACTTGAAGTTCTTTGAATATATTTTTACAACTCAACTGAATAACTCGTAAAATAGTTCTAATTAACCTTTTTTGTTCAATGAATACGTTTTGAATAGTATATAAAAAGCGGCAAAATTAATGTTTTACACAATAATAGTCTCTGTTGCGAAAAACTGCCACATCCTAGCCATTAAACCTATTCTATTATCTAATTTCTTGATAATATACATCAATGAATTGTCCCTCTTCCTTTCTATTTAAAATTTTCCCCTATTTCTAGATATTTATGGCATGCATTCATTATTGGTATAACTTTTTGATATACAATTTACACGGATTATATCACATCGACTTACTAATTTACCATTGAATAAATAAAACATCGCCCTTATTTTTCGCAAAAAACTAACATACATTGCTTTTTGGGGGTGGGATGATATTCAACCGAACAATTATATTTTTATAAACATCGACGTAAAAAATCGAAACACTGACATCGATGTATCGAACGGTAAACATCGATGTTTCATAAACATTGATGTCTTTATAAAACATCGATGTTTTTTATGTATATTTAGTCCATGTGTTCTGTCTTTGGAAACTATCATGTTAGACATTATTGGTCATTATTTTATCACAAGTAATACTTCTGAAGCATTCAGAAAATTTTAGTACCTAATATTTGTATCATCTGGTTTGAGAAAGTGAGCAGAAAACAACTCGAACCAGATATGTGTATCGCTATCGCATGTTGTAATGAACTTAGAAGCATGAATCATTATTATTTCATTGACTGAAAATTTGATTCTCAGGTGTGGTGGAACATGAAAAAAGAAACAAAAGAAAAACCATCTTTAGATGATTCAGTACCTTGTGATTCTGGTAATCCGGAAGACGAAGATGTAATGGTGGTTTTAGAAGAGAGAAAAACGAAGAGAGAAGATACAAATCAAGTGACTAATGCTGAATCAGGTAAGCTTAAACTGTTTTCTTTATTCTAAGTTCCGAGATAGTTGCTTTCTTCAAGAAGAATATATTGCTGACTATAGTTCATAAGTGGAATATGCTATTAGTTTGAATGTTGAGGTGGATGTATTCTTCGGGAAAATTTTTGGAGAACCTTGTGTTTTACACAGCCAGCATCCCCGATGCGATATCTGATCTTCTTTTGTTTATTGGTAGGATTTGAAATGGTATCGTGGGAACAATTTGTTGATTTCCTTTTGTCTAATTTTGAGATGATTCTTGGCGAGCCTTCGGGTACTTAGGAACGTAGAGATTTTGCCGGTAGGTATCCGTATCTTTCTTTGAATGGAGATTGAACCGGTAGTGGACGCCTACGGCGTCCTTTCTTAACCAATGTCACCCTCCACGCCAGCGGAGATTGGGTGCCCGAAAAGTAATACTAATTCTCCTTTTGAGTTGAAGTTTCGATGTTAGCGATACGTATTTGTAATGGACGTGTAGACGTTCCCTCCACATAGATGCCGTGATTACGTAGTACATTATTCGGGCTCTGGAGGCGTTAATAGTTCTGGATGCTGAATAAGCAAGACTAGCCAATTATTAAAAAGATATCGAGTTCTTTTTCTCTCCGACAGATTTGTTGTTTTGCCAAAAATGTTACGTGATAATTGACTCTGAGGAAAAACTGCGTTGGAAAATATTCCTGTGTAGTTTTTGGTGTTTATAGAAAATATCCTCTTTAGTTTTTAAGTTTGTATGTAAGCATTTGTCTTCTTGATGGGGAAAAAATGAAAATCAACAGAAAAGCAATTTTCATAATATAGATTTCCAGGTTGCATGTAATCTTTTAGTTTTAAATAGATGAAAGACATTCATTTTAGTAACATTTGAATTTTCATGGAAAATTTATAGTTTGCACTATTTTAACATTGCAGTTTTATTATAATTTTTTATTAATTTTTTAATTTATTAAGTTTTTAATCTTTTTGTTTATAGTCATTCTTTTTTCCATATGAAGCATTGGTCAGATAAAATTTCATCTAGAAAAATATTTACCTATCTTAAGGCTCTCACTAAATGGCTTACACAATCTATCCTTGAGGAAATGACCTTTCTCTAAGAAATATTCTTGTACCATTAATTTCTCCTTGATATAAATGCCAGGTAATTCCCTGTAGGCTTTTACTACTTGATTTTATGTTAATATTCTTCAAGTTATCAAATAAAAATTTCATTTTCATTAAACTAAATAATTAAGATGTGTAATTTTGTATGCTTTTCTACTCTGGTTATTTATCATGGTGGAGTTGAGCTTGAATTTTGTTTATCATTATAAAGAAAAACTTTTCCTGGTAATCTGCTATGAAGTTATGCACACAGTACTTTTTTATTCCATATTAATATGAAACTAACACTTAACATAATTGTGATAATCTAAATATATCATTCTTCATTTAATTTGTGAGATATTTTGAGTAAGGAATTGCTTTTCATATTGGATTTAATCATAGCTTGACAAATTCTTGCTGACAAGTCATCATAGTGCCAAGAAATTTCAATTTAGCACGTGCTATCTTTACCATAAATATTTTGAAGAATTTATTTGTTTGTTTGTTTGTGCATTTATAACGCAACAACTACAAAATGTAGAAGCAACATAAAGGCGCCATTTTAGCCACAATAGAAAGTTCAGCAAAATGGGAGGGTTAAAAAAGTGATTTGAACTGCACTAAAAAAAATGTTTTTCTCTTTTAATTTATCCCATTTAAATAACATGGGAATGAGCATATTGTTGGATTAACAATCTATTTGACAACCGTTATAAACGATACCTAATATTAACTAAAAGAAATAATACAAATCTTATATAAACTAAATTACAGAAGAAAGAAATACTAAAGTTATTCAAAGAAGGGCAATCACCAAAAAAACTATAAATCTGGCTAATTATTTCAAAAGGTAAGTGGAAGACAGTTTTAATGTGCAATTTTAAGTGCTTTCGGTCTCTAAAAACTTTTTATGTATTCTGCATATTCTCTATACTTAGTAGACAGCGAAATATGTTTTTCATTAACATTGAAAATGAGTGAAAGATATTTCAGAAGGCAGAATAAGAAAACTTCTATAACAATTCTTTAATTTAGAACAACATTTATAATCGTTAACTCTTCCTCCCTTGAACATCTATATGTACATTTTGCTTTCCTTTCAACTGAACGTTTTTATCGATCAATTAAGTCAATTTAATTGATTACATTAAAAACACTTTAAATGTTGTACTAACATACTTTATCGCCTAAATGGATTTTAAAGTCCAATAACTCATTTTGTTTTGTAGGTTTGACTTTAAAATATTCACATGACAAATTAGACTCACAAAATCAGCCTTTGCATCAGATAATGCATGGTTAAGCTAAATTTGAATATATCTTCAAACATGTTTCCACTGGTTGCATCCCTAGAGCTTGCAATTCCTAAGTTTTTAATGTTTTTGAGATTCACGACCACATAATATCATGCAGTTTCTTCCACTGGAACTTAATTTGAGTGAAGTAACTATATTTTAAAAGTGATTCCATTGGTTGTTTATGATGATTGTTTGATAAAAAATAGTCACCAAATTTATCGATCAAGGATGCAGGAAAAATTTATTTATTTGGGCAGAAGATGGGAAGGCAAGAAATATTGCATACCATTATGCACTACAATAAAAATTAACCTGGTTTCATTACTTGGTTTTATTCTCAAATATTCCTCAATATTTTTTGTTTTGACTTAAAAACTCAAGCAAGGCCGGGCAATTTCAGCTAGTGGTTTAATATTTTATGCTAAGCTTTAATTTATATACATTTAAGGCTCATTGCCAGTTTACATGCAAGATTTAAAAAGGCTTTTCCTTTGTATCGCAATGTAACTAACATTACATAACTTCTTGTATCAGTCTTAGCTAATAATGGGAATTGGAAGAAAATTTGTTGACGTCTAAATTAAATTAATAAGCATGCATAGATGTCTCAATTTCTTCAGAAGTTTTTTCTTGAAGTTTATTATTACTTTCAGGCATCATGAAACCTTAGTACATTGCCTTTCTAATTAGTGAATTAGTGGCATTACTATCGCTTAAGAGATTTTTCGTAAGGACCAAGGTAAAACAAAAGTGTCATTCAACAAGTGAACATTGTAACCAATACACAATAATCTTTTTTGGACTTAAAAAGTGTTTTGAAGTTATTTCTTGAACCCCCAAAATGAATGGAATGCAAGTGCATTTGCATCATGTTATGTTTTACGAATTTAAAGACGTTCGGAGTGCAAAAAATGCAATGAAAAGGATTTTTAAAGTGTATGGAGAAGGTGGGTTAACCATTTGAATGTGTCAGAAGTGGTTTAAGAGGTTCCGTCAGGGTAATTTTAACCTGGAAGACGGTCCACACTCTGGATGCCTATCACTTGTTGATGACATCACAATTCTGACTTTAATCAGTCATCTGGGGTTTTAATTTTGCCTGGATGCACAGCCGGTGGGGACTTTTTCTTCGATTGAGGAATTTTTTAAATTCATGACAATAATTAAGGGTTTGACTAGATATTTATTAATATATTGAAATAAAAAAATTATTAATGATGAATTGCGTATCAAAATTATAAACATTACAGAAAAATAATTTTTCTTTATAAATTAACAAAAATATCCGGAGGAAATATTCTAGTCATGCAATATGTTTTACTGCTATAATCATATTAAAATTGTTGAAATAAACAATTTCAAAAAGCTAAAAATTAAACATTTATGAAAACAGCAAATAGTCATTCGTTCAATAAAATAAAATGATAAAATCCTAAATAAATGGAAAACGTATATTCACTGAAGCAACATATTGCACCCTCCAAAAATTAGTCTCAACCACTATATTACTACGTAAAACGAAATTTACCCTTTGTAATAACTGTGATGCACACACTTCAAGTAAAACTGAGCCTCTCATTATTCACAGAACACATTAGATTTTCGTACTAAGGCTGATTCTACTTTTCTTTTAACATCTGTTTATCAAATTATAACGTTAACTTAATCTTGGAGGGGGTTTTATAACTTTTGGGACCCCACATGAGGTAAAGGGAATGAGAACCTGACTGTAAACATGTTTGGGCGAAAAAAAATTTAAAATTCCCACTTTCACTTATGCAGGGGCAATAATAGGCAACCCCACATGACAGATGCAGGCCTTCCATAAAACCCTTATATTTTTTCGACATGAGGAGGTATACCCCATCTATTGACGGGAAAGTAAACTATAAGGATACCGCTACGTGATCTATACAAGCCACATAACGAACTATTTCGGCATACCCATCATGATTGGGCAAGAAATTCATATGACGAATATATACGGCATACCCACCACGGGTGAGAAGAGCCCTGACGAATATATACGGCATACCCAGTTGACTGGTTAATCAAAAACAACACACCTGACATCAAGAGAGATTGGAAAAATGCTGAAAATCTCAAAACCAAGTGTGCTGAACCATCTTAAAAAAATAGGAATGATCAGTAAGTATGATGTTAGGGTCCCACATACACTTACAGATAAGAATTTAATGGACCATGTTTCAGCATGCATTTCATTACTCAGATGGTTGGAACGAGAATTTTATGGACAGATTAGTAATGGGTGATGAAAATTGGATACTTGACAAAATGTGGAGTAAAAATGGCATTGGTCACTGCAAGAAAAGGTCCCTCTTCCCACTGCACAGCCAAAATTGCACCCAAAAAGTGGTGTTTTGTTTGGTGGGATTTTAATGGTATCCTCTACGATGAGCTGCTAAAAAACAATGAAACCATCAATGCAAAGAAGTACTGCATTCAACTGGAGAATGTGAATGAGCTGATTGCCCATAAACGTCCAGCTCTGGCAGAAAGAAAAGGAGTAATTTTCCATCACGACCACACGGCTATGAAAACCCAAGAAAAATTAAGGGAGATATTCTCCTGACATTGCTGCAACTTGTTTAGATCCCTGCAAAACTCCCTAAGTGACAAGAACTTCCAATGATGTGGGGATATAGAAAATCACATAAAACAATTTTGACTCGAAACCGCAAAAATTCTACATCAGGAAACTATCAGGCAGATGGAAAGAGGTTATTAAATGGAGGAAAATTGAATTGAATAAAATCGCTATTTTACTTATGGATTCAAATTTGATTTTTATTTAAAAATATGCACGAACATTTTGGCCAACTTAATATTTAGTACTTAATAAGGAACAAAAATGTATAAGGTATTTCATGCATTTTGCATAATTTTTTGAAACACTGTAATTTAATATAACTCATGTGGTAGTATTTTTTACTTTATCATATATGTAGTATATTGAGAAAGTATTGTAATTGAAAAAGTTCGACTTTGAGATTTTGATGGAAATGCATGTTTTAGGTGTCCCTGAGTCCATAAAAGTTGTTTTTGCCAAGCCGTCTGTCTGTCAGTCTGTTCACTGTTCTAGGGCCAAAATGCATGCTTAAAATCGAATGATATCTCTTATTTGTACAACATATCATCTTTTGCAGATCCTTTTTTCATAAAAATGTTACTGCACAAAAATAAAGGATAGTTTATTCTTGGCGAATTTTAGAAAAATTTTATTTACTCAAAAATGGCTCCAGAGAATTTGATTAAAATCAATCCAATTGCAGAGCCTGAAGTCACAAATAATACTGCGTAAGCCATACATCTCTTAAAATCACTATATGCCATCCAGTGGCATTACAATATATGCTAAGCTACCTTACCTAAGCCCCATTTACCGTTTTCTTAGAATTTAAGTGCAATGCACATAATTTCACTAAAACTCATATGTTAGCTGATTGTATCTTCAAACCAAATCTTCCATTGCTATGTAAACAAATCGAAAAGAAACAAAATTACAGATGCTTGTGATTAAAATTTAGGTATAAATTTGATGTATTGCCATTCACTAAAATAAAATGCGATTAAAATATTACATTTGTACTATGCTTACTATATTTATTTACTTCCGCTTATGTGCTGGGTGCATTTGATTCTTTTCAAGTTATTTTAATTTTATTTTACTCCAATCTGATATCATAGAAATATTGCTTAATTGTAATAAAAATTAAAACAACTCCAAGTTTCTATCTCTCAATATATAATTCTCAATTTGTGTAATGAATTGTTTTAGCTCTTTGTTATAGCTTTGTAATAACTTTGTGTTGTAATTGTTGTTTACTTTTAATGTTCATTGTAAATTACAGTATAAGTCCTCATTCAGATGGTAGTAATTGAATAGTTGATGGTGTGTGTGTATTTTTGGTTAACCTCTTGGATTATTATAGGAATAATAGGTGGAAAAAATTATTAAAAGGGAATGTTGTATTATAATTTAATAAAACGGTGTAGTTAATTAAATTAGATGGTTAATATCCACAGCAGGTAGGTGAACTTTTGGTGGTTTTGTCATTTCTTAGGGTTTAAAACAGTGGATGTGATGGATGAGCTGGAACCTTCATCTTCAAAATTTGAATTTTTAGGATTAAAGACTGCTGGGAGACTTCTGCTCACTCATTAAAACATGAAAATCTTGACATGAGCTATTAAAGCTGTTGTGTAAACCAAAGGTCAAAAATTTGGATAACTGAAAGTTTGATCCAAGGACTGTACTTTCAGAAGTTTTATATGAAAAAAGATCAATAAAGACGCATCATTTACTTCTTTTCTACAAATGCAGATTAATTTGACATTTTATATGTTACATGTAAACTATAGACTTATGTTCTCTGCCATGTGTTTTAAGTTAAAACATTCGATTTATTATTGTAATGGTAGTAAAATTGTACTAATTTCAACCCTTTCTCTTTGCTTTTAGATGGAAGAAATCCAAAGAATAATTATAGAAGAGGCTCATACAGTTACAAAACTAGAAGAAATCGCGAGTCTTTATCTCCTGTGTCAAGTATATCATCCTCGTTTAATTCAAAGTTGTCATCCATATCTCCTCCAAACATATGTGACATTATTAACAACAAATCTCATTCTGAAAGGCCAAAGTCTCCATCAAAATCCAAAAGATCTCCTTATAGACGTGGTCCAAATTATTACAGGAAAAGAGATTCATACCATTCTAAGCATGGTAAATCTAGGTCACCATCACCTGATAGGTCTAGAAAGCACTCGCATTCTAGGTTACGATCAAAATCAAGGGAGCCTCTAAGAAGAAGGTACAGGTCAAAATCAAGGGAGCCTTCAAGAAAGAGACACAGGTCAAAATCACCTTCAAACTCAAGAGATCCTTCAAGAAAGAGATACAGGTCTAAGTCACCAGCTGATAGTCACAAAGACAAGCTCCCTAGTGAAAAGAAAGTGTGGGAGATATTCCGAGCAGAGGTGGATGCCTTAGAAAAAGAAAGATGGGCTAATGAGCAACTATATAAAAATAACCCCGAAAAACATCCGGATTATAAAACTGAATGGAAGAAGTTTTACAAAAGTCGTGTCAAAGAGCTTTTGGATCATGGTAAAGATCCCAAAACTTATAACTTTGAATCAGAGTGGGCGTACTTCTGGAAGTGGAGGATGGATGAGCTTCTCAGAGCAGACTTTGAAACAAAAAAGGATGCTATTCGAAGAAGGCTGAAACTTCCAGAGGATGACCTAAAGCCTCATTATAAACCTAAAAACAGAATGAGAGATGGAGTTGATGATCCCCAACCATACTCAACCAGTGGAAGTTCATCTGACAAAACTCATCGTTCTGTATTGGAAGGTAATGCAAAAATGGTTGATAATAGATTAGGACTGATATCCACATTAAGAATTGTCACAGCTGTGGAGGAACAACTTGGTTCTTTGGGTCCTCAAGTTAATGGTCTATTGTCAAAATGTGTTGCACTTAATAGAGTTAGTGGCTCCAATCCTGATTCACTTCTTTCTATCCAAGACAATTTTGTTCTTTTGGAAACTGTGAGAGAGAAGCTGATGGGACAGATTCAGTCTAAAATTGTGAGGAAGTCTTTAGTGGCAGCTGTGACGGAGGCTATTGACTCTATTGGTAATTTGCTTAAAACTGTTCCTTCTCCAGATCCTGATCAAAACTATATAAGTACAATTCAACCTCAAGAACAGCATAATAATTTGCCATGTGCAGAGACTGTTACTCAAGTAAATATCCCTGGTGTGGGGCATGTAGATAGGGTTGCTATTGCACAACAGATAGCTGAAACTCTTGTCAAACAAGGGAAGACTGATGTCACAGAAGCAGAACTACAAGAGTTGGTAAATGCAGTTTTAGGTATGGCTAAAACACAAGCTATTTATGGAAAAAGTATAGAGTCAACATCAAATTATGGAGAAAGTCTTGAAGAAAAAGCAGCTCCTACGTTATCTTCTTTAGTTAATTCTGGAAAATTGCCAAACTTAAATCAATTCACTTCATCAGAGACATTTAATTCATTAGCAAATACTGGATTGTCAGCTCAATCTACATCATTTAATAAGGGAAATTCAGCTTTCAATTTGTTAATGTCTGTAGTACAGTCAAGTGTCAATAAAACGAATTCTGCTGCAGTGTCACTAGATTATGATTCTGACAAATCAGACACAGACTCCATCATTAACAAAATCTTTACAAAGAAATTTGCTAGTTTCAAATCAGCTTCGAAGGAGTTAAAGAAGAATAATATCTTAGAAAATGTAAGAAAGGAAGGAATGGCAGATTTCTCAAAGAATTCAGAAGAAGCCAGAACAAGACCTTTGTCAGAAACTTTCCAGAGGAATGTTTTATCAGAGAATAAAGGGATGTTTAAAGCATTATCACCCAAAAGTATAAGAGAGGATGAAAAAGTAAATTTTGCCAGAAGACAAACCAGTAGACAACTATCCCCATTTTCCTCTCGTCAAGAAAGCTCTAACCCTCGGTCTTCAGGCCTTGAAGTTGAAAATAAACAACTTAGGTTAATAGGAGCTTGGGACTCAGATTCTGATATTGACCTAGATTCATCTGATAAAACAAAAGCACCTGCTTATGAAAAAGTTCCTGATACACAGATATCTTTTGATAAAAACAGAAAGACAGACAAAAATGTGCCCTCTTCATCAAATCCTTCTTTAATTCCCAGTTTAAATATCAATAGGACTATTGATGATTTAATGGGATCACTCATAAGGAAGAGCTCGGAAAATCAACTTTCTCCAAGAGAACATATTCCTGTTGTTGACCCTTCAAGTAAAAGATTTGGTCATGGAAAGGATGCGAGTTTTTCTGCTGGTCAACAAGGTGGAATTACAAATACCAACTATGCTGCATCATATTATCAACCTGGTATGCCCACACAACTTGCCCAGTCTGCAGCATATAGCACTATTTCCACGCCTGGTTGTAATACTCAACATTCACAGTATGCTTATGGTGTACAAAATGTACCAAATTATAACATGACAGGAGCAAACAGCAACCAATATGGTGCTGTGTCTTATTCTTACAATCAAAGTGGTAATCAGTCAACAGCACAAACTTATTATGCAGGTGGTGAATATGGGCAAACTAACTCTCAGTACCAGAGTTATTATACCTATCAACCAAACTATTCTGTTAATCCAAATGTTGGAGCACATTCCACAAATTACCAACAAACTTATCAGTGAAGAAACAGTTCGTTACATTCTTCTATATCCTAAAAAATGCTGTACAAGGAGCTTCAATGTGGTTTTATATGTTTGGTAATTTTCACCTTTCAAAAAATCATTGGTAATAGCTGCTTAACAAATACCATGATTTTTAAGAAAAAATGAGTAAAAAGTAATTATTATTTTTGTAAAATGTCTAGTTATTTAATTGATTACTTTTATGTAAATAGTCTTTATACAAATTGTTTACTTGAATCAGTTATTTCTTTGTTTAGCAATATTGTGCTGTATTATAAATGTGAAATTTTATTTTGTGGCTATGAAATGTAAATTCATGTGGTTATTTTCAAAGTCAAGTGTTATCGATTAATTAGAAATTTTAATTTTTCTTAAATGTCTTTTCTTTGCTTCTTTAGAATGTATTAGTTGCACATTATTTCCCGATGACTTTCTTAAATAAAAGAAAAATAAGCAAATTAGAAAGTTATTTCTGTATCACATAGGACAAATACACATTTTTGGCATAATAAATTGTGATTTTGTTTCAAAATTCAGTTGTTTTTATGCAAGCAGATTATCTTTAGCGAAATATCTTTGTTGTATAGATATGATTCTATAAAGTTTTTATATGTATTGAAGTACTTTCGGCAGTTAAAGTGTAGAAACTCAGCCTTGATATTCAACAATGTCAGTGAAGGGAGTTTTGGCACTACGTAAGTTATATGGCTCCATTGAATAGTTTTAATGCAATATTATTATACATTGGAAAAAACATATGATACCTCTGGTGTCTTGGCACCCTAGGCAGCTGTCTCATTGACTGATATGTTCCATCAACTATTCCATTCAACATGAGAAGTGGAAAACTGAACAGTAATTGCTATAAAGTACAGGCATGTCTCACTTTGCCCATGAGAGGTATTCTGAGACATCTGTGCACTATCCGAATTTGCGCTAAAAAGTTTTTAACATAACACTTAACACAGTTGATTTTGACTCTTCAGAAATTTTACCTTTTTTTGTCTTTCAACTTATATAATGATAAGCCATTTTTATATACTAATTTAAAGTCAAGAAAATGATGTACTGTATTTAATTGTGTAATACCTGCACTTTTTTCCCTTAACGTTCCAATGAAAAAAGAAAGAGTGCGGGCATTACACGATATTTGCCCCTTCATCTTTTGGGGATAGGCCACCCGTGAAAAGCCTACTAACACTGCATGCCTGGCGTGAGATGAGTAGATATTTCCTTCGGTAGGCGCAATATGCTGTGCATTTTATTTCCCCGATTTATAATCTGCATTTTTTTGTTTAGAATATTATAAAAAGCACGATATTTAGCAGTTATTTTTTTTTATTCCATGTCAGCTGTCAGTATTAAACTGAAATCATGTAAATATTCTATGTAAGTAGAAGAGTGTCAGACAGAGTTCATTCTCATAGAAAAGGTGATATAAGAGAAATAAACAACTGATTTGCATATATTTTTCATGAAATACAAATGAATTCTGTTAGATTGCCTTTTAATTTGTGACATGCTCAAATCACACTTTACCGTAAGTGCATTTTTTGGGTTCCTTTTATGTTATGCAATCCTAAAAGAATAAACACTTTTTTCACACAATCTTGCAATGGAAATGTGTCACTAAATAGCTGTTGGAGTTGTTCCTTTTTTGCTTTCTGAAAACTGTAAGTGATACATTTTATCCACAGAAACGTGAGAAATGTAACCGGGTCACAGTGCATCTAGTGACCGGTTTATTTTTGGTATTGTAATAAACATATATATATATATAACAAATTTGTCTTTAATTAGAGTGAAATGACTATCACTGAAAAGAGTGAAGTGCGAATGAAGGTAAGTGAGAAAAACGTTGGGACCATAATAAAGGACCGTAACATTTAGGAGCATTATTTTAAAATTTTATTCCTGAGTTGCCAACCTCACTATATCAAAAATGCACTAAACAAGGCATACCTGTACATACTTTTCCAATTCTTGCATTTGTCTAAACAAAATGCAAGTCCTTAATAAAGGTTCATTATGTCATCTGTTAAAAAATTCAACTGGTTGGGCAGTGTCTTAGGTTAATGTATTATCATGCGAGAGTGCTTCAAGCTGGACACTTTATTTTAACCTGTCCACCGCCAGGTACTTGTCTCCATTTTTTCAAATGGCAGCCACCTTACCATTAATACCCAGTTTGGAAATAATTTAGAAGTTGAGCAGAAAACTGCTGAATTACCTAACAAGATTGTATTTTTTATTTTAATTTAAAACAAATCATTTCATATATTTTTATAACAAGTGAATTATCTTTTGAATATCTAGCTGGATTTCTCACATCAGTTTACTACAGAATTTTAACAATCTTCTTATACTCGATAAATACTTTTTTACATTTTCCCAATGATTCATATTTTGTTTGCCCGGTTTTAGTTGCTTCTATTACAGTAAAAGCTCATTAACAAAATTCAAGGGACCAATTTTTTCATCTATTCGTTATTCGGAAATTAGTTGATTATAGGTTAATGGGTGTTGCATAAATTCAGGGGGATGATTGATCTATTATATGGAAACAACAGGGTTATCTGAATGACGGCAGATACAATTATTACACTGAAATTGCATAATCTAACTAACACTTGAATAAAATGCATCAAGTATACCTTTTCTTAAAAAATATTACAGGATTTACTCGTGTGCCATGCGCATCCCTATTTTTGGGCCAGTTCCGAGGGAAAAAAATAAATTTGTGCAGGAATAAGTTGATATCTGGGATTAAAAAAAACCTCTCTGCCCAAGTTAAGCATCTCCCTCCTATGTACCTGCATGACGTAATTTATTGCCGAAGCTGATGCTAGCAGAAATCTCCTCGGTAATTGCCCCTCATATTAAAGGAGCATCATGGGCTCATGATGAATTTGGTGGACACACATACCAAATGCCAACTTATTCCGGCAAAGTAATTGTAGAAACTGATAGTAAACTTTTAATTACAGAACGACATTTTGAGTAACAGTAATAAATGTAAAGTCATTTAAATGGTACAGCTTTAATATTATAAAAATATAACATCGTCTCAATTACCAAAATACTTCATGGAATTCTTCATCTTCTGAGAATATAAAAATAGACGCAAGTGTGTTGTAGTGAATTTACTATTGATACTCGCAATTTATATATCCTGTTCTCAAATCCTAATGTAAGATGTGCAGTCCCCTTTTCTTGCTGACATTTGTAGGAAAAAGTTGCGCACAATAATTAAGAATTGACACACTACCCTGTTTGCAGGAATTTCAATCTAATCTTATTTCATTACATACGCATATTTTTTCACTAAAATTGTTATCACCACTCCAACACCATCTATGACAAAAAACTCCCTTGAACAAAAAAATGCACATGAACCAACTCTTATAATGATGCATACATCATTGCTGTGATCTATTGTCAAGTCTCCCATTAAATTTGGTTAATCCTTCCTCAGCGTCCTGTTAACTGGATCAGTGAAATAAATGTAATTTGAAACTATTTTTTAAATAATTTTTATTTTTCAAAAACTGAACACTTTTAAAAAGAGAATCTGTCTTAGCTTAAATTGTTTTCAAACTCCCGTACAACAGCTAAAGATAGTGTCATGAAGCAACGCCCACCACTAAATATCATGATCAGTTGAATTTGAAGATTTCTCTCATAAAGGAATTTCTCGCACAGAAAATGGTTGTAACATTTAACGTCTGAAACTGCATGGCCTATGCTTTTTCGAAAATACCGTAAATACATCATAACTAAAAAAAATTGTTTAGTGAGCAAAATTTCATTCTAAATATAAGCTGAAATGATGTTATTTTCCCTTCATTGTTCGGATGTTTTCGTAGTATAGAAGTTCATAGTAAAGAGGTTGTAACTAGGCATTTTGTATATAAGTTTGGCAGGACCACCATCGATTGTTCGCTATCCTGAGGTCTTGGCTATAAAGGAGTTCATAAGGTAGAGGTTTTACTGTACCAATATTAGAGGAAAACCTGCTTGGCACTTCATGTCTAAAAAGTGGGGCAGGGCAGAAAATGTAGACGAAGTACAGAAAAATTTATTTCCTTCTCATTTAATTTTTTCATAATCTCTATGTACAGTCATGCCTCATTTTGCACCTCTTTTGAAGCAGATTCGTTGTAGTGCAAAACAGGCATGCCTACCAGGTGTTCAAAAAACAAGGTGGCTGGTAATTGAGGTAGCCTAACCATAAATGTTTTAGAAATTCAATTTCTTACAGACATGAATTTTAACATAATAGTTGGGATCCCCAGGCCAGGATGTGGCACACCCATATCATAAAAGAAACCGCCCGAATGGCACATCACCCAATCGACATTTATTTTAGTATTATTATTTCTACTTTCCAAATAAGACTCGGTTTTATTTAGAATTTCATTCATACAGGAAATATTTATTTTTGCTTGTATATAATGTAGTTTTAATTTTTCATACCATTTGAACTTGACTGATGAAGTTATTTTATGAATGAAAAGATTTGCATCTGACGTTAGTGGATGGAAGCTGACAAGAAGCTGTTTTGTCATGTTAATGGCATATTTTTATTAATATTACACTTAGGTTTTTGCGTTTATGGGACCTATCCTCATTGACATAATGACTCTGTTTTGTGCGAATTTCACTTAGCGGGAAATTTTTAGGAACCTATCTGTCACATAGAGCGAGGTATGGCTGTACTTGGACCATCTTTGAGTGCAGGTGGTAGTATATCCAAAAATTTAATTTTATTTTTACTAGTAACTATTTTTTTATATACTGTCATACCTCGCTTTTTGGACAGATCGGTTCCTGAAAATTTCACGCTAAATGAAATTCATGCAAAACGGGGTCATAAATATATTGTCAATGAGGATAGGTTCCATGAACAAGAAAACTAAAGTGAAATATCATTAAAATTCGTTTTTTTAACGAGAAACTTCCTTATATAATAATTCTCAAGTGTCCGTCTGTCTGTCCTGGTATTTTAGGACATTACCAATGGAATTAAGAGCTGAAACTTTCACAATCGTTAAACCCCCATGAGGTGGTCTCTAGAAAAATCAAACATCCTGGAAAAAGTCCCGGATTCGACTCCGGGAGACAATTATATTTTCCCATAAGTTTACACAGGATCTTTGATTTTTCAAGGTTCAAGGTTTATTTTCTTCATTCATTAAAATATGTAAATATGGACCGAATTTCTCCATTTTTGTTTTATTCGATGGCTAAAACTGCGATGTTTAGATGTTATACAGAAGAATTTGCCAGGAACATTTCTTTTTGAAATTTTATGGCTTCTTCGTATTCTTTCCGGGTGTTGCCAAGGTGAACCTCATTGTTGCCTCCGATAAATTAGCATATATTACGCCTTCAAATAGACAAAAGAATTGTGTTATTTGCTTCGCGCAATGTCAAACTTAATAGATTGCAACATTAATAATTGAAGAATATTGTTATTCAGTAAACATACGAGGAGGAAGAATAACGGAGCCAAAGAGTGGCAAATCAAGTCGTATATTGATACCAGAATGTAATGAATTTCAAGCGCTTCATTTTCTGGGAGGTCAAATGATTGTCAGGAATTTATTAATTAATCAAACAATTACATTTACACACCTCAGAAGTTATATTTTAATCATGCTACAAAGTCCTGTTGATGTTCAACGGGTAATTCCACTAGTTAAGTGAATAAAACACTAAATATTGATAATGTGTATTAATGGATTTATACATAGTAAAATTATTTTTAATCCCCCTGGCGTAAAGTTCCTGGCTGTGGTTCCATGGAAGATGATTGCTTCTTGAGGAAGATGTCAAGTGTGAGTTGCCTTACCTTCCACTTCCGGTTGTGCAGAATTTCTTCATAGCAGGTGATGACATGGTTAACGGTATTCCTGACAGCAAAGGTGCGCTCCCTGTCATTGTCATTCTTCCCTAGTTTCTCTAAATGTGCGAAAACCAATATCCGGTGTATTTTCTTTGGTTACTGGCAAGGGTATTTACCTTGGAGCCAAAAGAAAGGAAAGGCCGTCCACAATAGCATCCATAAATGGCATGTAGATGGCCTTCCACCTAAAGGGGTAGTGCCTCAAGTGGATGGAGCATGTGGTGTCGGTATTTTTACAAATAATAGTATTCAGGGGTATTTGGTTGTGGGGTTACAAGGCATTCAGGGATATTTGGTTGTGGGGTTACAAGGCAAAGAGAGATTCCAGAAAGCAGTATTATTAAAAGTTTTTTTAAGGCTGAGGATTTAAAACCAAATGTCACAATAAAAGGGTATTCAGGTATATCTAAGTTTTCAGTGTCATTGTTAAAGAATGTTTCATAAACTCCCTGCAAGGGTGTTGCCTTTGCATTTTCTTAACTTTTTGCCTCCTTTTATGTACGTATTCAAATAAAATGTTTTTTAAAAAAATAACTCATTTCATAAAAAATTAACTTTTCATAAATTTGCGCTATAACGAATCTGAGCAAAACGGAGTTGTGCAAAGCAAGGTATGCCTTTACAGTTAACCCTCTATCTTCACATATTCAAATATAATAGTTGTACTTGTTTGTTGCAGCTGCTTTTCCTTGAGACAGTGTTGCAATCACATTCCTTGAATTACGCAAGCAAGAAAGTGATTGAGCAGTGGCTGAATTTAAGAGAAAGATGATGAATTTTAATGAGAAAGTGGAGTTATGGAAGAGGCATGTTTATGGTGAGAGTATGGCATCAGTAGGCAGACATTAGGAATTAATGAGTTGATTGCGCTACATTAGGAGAAGAGAACAACATAAGGGTTTGTGTGGCAGTAACTACACCACAAAGTGCTAAATTTTCCTCTCATGCTCATGATCCCAAATGGAAAAAGCCTTAAGCTTGTGAATCAAGGATCAGGCACAGAAAAATGTTCTCCTGAGCAACCATATCATATGCAAGAAGTCAAAGTGCAAAAGTCGGTTGATGAAGACAGTAGTACTGCAAGTTCTACATCCTTTATTGCTAGTAAGGCATAGATCAAGTGATTTAAGAGGAGATACAGTCAACATAGCATTTAGTTGATGGGTAATCAACATATGCGGACTATGTGGTAGTAGAGATATACCCCACAAAGCTTTTAAAATGCATATAAAATGGCAATCACAAGCTAGAACAAGTTTTCAATGTGGACCAGACTGCATTATTTTCTAGAGGATACCTTCCATACGTTTCTGCCCAAGGTGGAGAAAACAGTTGCTGGTTTTAAGTCTAACAAGGTTTACTTTATTTTCTGTGCTAACCCTTTGGGGATCTGCATGGTGAAGCCCATGTTGCTGTACTGGCCATTGAAAGGGGAAAATATGGAACACAACCTGCCTGTTTTTTGAAGAGCTATCCAGAAAACCTGGGTCAAAATTGCTCTTGTCTTTGAGTGCTTCCGTAAGTGCTTTATCAGAGAGGTGCAAAATTACCTTTGGTGCCCTGAGCGACCACCTGTAAAACTGTCCCTGATCACCTATCCCATTTAGTTTTTCATAATCATTGACTATATGCTTTGGCAACCTTAAACCAAAGTAACATCGGAAAGATTTATTTAAAATGTATTGTAAATTCTAGGTCCTATAATTGTATATATCAATTTTCCAAAAAATGTGATTAATTATTTTTGTTAACTTTAATTTTCTGTCTGTAGATTTTGTTAATGGTAATTAACTGTGATATTAGCCTATGATTTTTGTGGACATAAAGTAAATTATATTTATAATAGAGTAGGTTATAATGATATATATATACACACAGGGTGTTCGGTGACTTTATGTCATAACTTTGGGATCTTATTCCTTAAGTGATTTTGAGTAAAAAATGTTTTATGAACATGGGTCCGATTCTCATTTTTTACAGAGCTACGGGCAATTGAAATTATCTCATACTTTGATTTGTACAACTTAATGGCTGAAAAATGCATTATTTAAATAATTATTCGTATACATTGTTAATTGTTGAAAAATGAACTATTTAAATAATCATTCGTTTACATTGATACTTAATCCATTGTTACAACAATTGTTCAAAATGGCCGTCATCAGCTTGGATGCACAATCTGGCCCGTTTGAGTAGGGAACGTGAAACAGCACGAAGAACTGCA
Source organism: Tanypteryx hageni (assembly GCA_028673005.1). Lineage (NCBI taxonomy): Eukaryota > Metazoa > Arthropoda > Insecta > Odonata > Petaluridae > Tanypteryx > Tanypteryx hageni. Next base: position 114,356,382 of record CM054116.1, read on the forward strand.
GCGTTATTAATGCGCCTCGCAGCATCAAAAATTAGCTGAATAAGTTCTTCCTTCGTGCTCACTTTGGCTTCATACACAATGTTTTTCATTTGCTTCCACACATGGAAATCCAGTGGAGTGAGATCCAGAAACCTCGGTGGCTAATCCTGCGCACCGCCATGACCGATCCATCGGTTAGGGAACTTCTTGTTAAGATACAGCGTACCGTTCCTACTAAAATGGAGGGGTTCCCTGTCATGCTGGTAGTACATCTGAAGTCGTGTTTGCAGAGAAATGTCTTCTAAGAGACCCGGCATTTCATTTTCCAAAACATCAGCATAAATGGCACCTGTCAGACGTGGCGGGAAGAAGTACGGTCCAACCAGCTGGTTCCCAATGTCACCACACCACATGTTTACAGAAAAACAGAGTTGGAAGTAGCTTTCAACTGTTCAGTGAGGTTTTTCGCGAGCCCATAAAAGATTTCTACTAAGAAGTTGGAGAGTTGTATGACAAAGAAGCTGTCATCTAAAAGTGGTCGTGGGTGATTTCAATGTGAAAATAAGAGAACAAAAAGATGATAGTGCAGTTAGAAAATGGGGCTATGGAGACAGAAACAAATGAGGAGAACGACTTGTAGACTATGCTGAATGTATCAGGTTCTACATAATGAACTCCTTTAAGAAGAGCCCTAACAAAAATGGACCCAATGGCATAAAAAATTAAATTTACTACATACTAGTCAATAAAAGGCATGTGGTAGAAGACTGCTCTATCCTCAACCAGTTCAAAACTGGAAGCGACCATCGATTAGTGTGAAGCTGAATAACATTCAATTTTAAGTTGGAAAGATGGAAGCTGATAAGGAATCCTAAGCTTATCATCAATGCACAAGTGGTAAAAGAGAGAAAAGAAGAATTTCAACTTGAACTCTCCAATCGATTCATTGTATTAGAAGATCAAGAAGTGGAATTAAAGTTAATGGAGGTACTCAGAGAAACTGCACTAGAAATAGGCAGAACTGTTAAAGTTAAGCCAGATAAAAAGTTTTATGAAAAAACTACACTGCTGATGAAGAAAAAAAGAAACTGAAGATGACTAATGACCCAGCACTAAACAAAACTATTAGGACGTCCATTAAAGAAGATGTGAAGAAATATAATTATGAACTAATCAAGAAAGATATAGAAAACAAGAAGTTATAAGAAAATGAAACCTCTTGATTAGTAAGAGACAGCTGGTGGCATTGATGTTAGCAGATAGCTCAATTACCCATAGCAGGAAGTTAATTCTAAAATGAGTGGAAGAATTCTACACGAAACTATATGAAGATCCTTTTACCAATGAGTAAATGAGGAAGGGAACATGGCCACCGAAGAGGTTCCAGATATACTTCCAGAAGAAGAGAGACATGCCATCAAAAGAATGAAGAATGGAAAAGCATCTGGAATTTATGGGATCATAGCAGAAATATTCAACGCAACAGGTAACTGTATGGACATGATCTTCTCCTAGATTTTTACATATTGCTTAAGGAAGAGGAATATACCCGAGTCATGGAACCATGCAAGCATCATACTTTTGCACAAGAAAGGTTGCAAGGAAGATTTGAATAATTATCGGCCAATCAGTCTGCTCCCAGCAGTCTACAAATTATTCACAAAGATTCTCACTATGCACCTTTAAAAGCATATTGATTATATTGATATTATCAATGATAACTTCAGCCAATAACTCACTAAACTCGTTAGAAAACCTTCACATTTACAAAAACCGCGATACACTTATGAACATGGACACATTTCAACAAGACCCTATACAAACTGACATTTAAACGACACACACGCCGAAAAATCTTTCCGCGCTTCACTTGTTTCTCGGTCGTCTTCTTAATACTTTCCGTTTCAAACCTTGCAGTTGGGTCCCAGTCACTGTTGAAACAGGTTTTACCCCTGACGATGCCCACCTTGTGGGCGAAATGCATTGGGTTTTGTAACCCTCTAATTGTTTGGCTAAAGGAGTATTTCACCTTTATTTGTCACAAGAACTGATTAGTTTTTGGTAAAAATCGGTCAACCGGAAGTGGGTGTTGACTCACTTGTCACTTATCTGTTATTTAAAAATATTTGCTTTAATATTTGATAAATGTATTGGAATAAAAGTTGTAGGAAATTTAATTTTCGACAACCTTTGCTTGTAATATTTTCCCATATAATGCATTGTTTAAGAAATATAGCTGCCATCTCCACGCCACCTACCGATGACTATTGTTAGCAATTGAAGCTTTGTGGCTATATCCAATAACAGAAGGCTATGGTTTGAGTCCCTCCCTAAGGACTGCATAACCTTACAGAGGTGGGAGGGTTTGTGTACTCTTATGAACCAAAGAGCTATGCCGGCGGGAGATAATTCTCCTGGTAGGACCATCCAAGCCGGAAAGGTCTGAGGGGAAGAGTCAGACTAAGAAGCAGTCTTGGAGGTTTTACATCCCCCTGTGCAAGGGCAGCAACTTGCACAGTACCTCTGTAGGTGGTGATCTTGTGGATCTGAACAGCTACAGATGGGTAATCACTCTTGTGAAACTGCGATGAGGAAAGCAAGGGGAAACTACCTCATTATATTTCCCATGATAGGCTGAAAAGCGGCAAATACCTGTATGGATCTCTCTGGGGTAAAATATTCCGGAGTTAAAATAGTCCCCCAATCGGATCTCCGGGTGGGGACTACCCTAGGGGATGCACAGAGGAAATGTAACATTAATAAGAAGAAAGAAAGTAGTGAGAAATTAAGAATAGGCACATGGAATGTTAGGACTACGAATTCTGGGGGTAAACTAGAGAGAACTTAAAAAAGGAAATGAGAAGGAATAATGTAGGTATAGTAGGTCTTAGTGAAGTTCGGTGGGAAGGAGAAGGCGAGATAAATTCAGACGAATTTAAGATTATTTACTCGGGAGGAGAGAAAAAGAAAGGGGAGTGGGGATTATGATTATAAAAGAGATAGCTGAAAGAATTAGCAAGGTAGTGAGAGTTAATGATAGATTAATAGCCATAAAACTTCAGATGGAGCCAGTGGAAATGCTTATAATTCAAGTGTATATGCCAACAACTAATGCTGGCGACGACGAAGTAGATGAGATGTATGAACAGATTATGGAGATATTGGAGGAGGAGGGAAAAGGAAGGATCACCACTGTAGTAATGGGAGACTGGAACAGTCTAGTCGGAGAGGGACAGGAAGATAACATAGTGGGAAAATATGGGCTAGGAAAGAGGGGAGAAACTTGTGAAATTCTGCCATAAAAATAGATTGATTGTAACTAATACATGGTTTAAGCATAACCAGCGGAGACTTTACACATGGAGAAGACCAGAGACGATACCAGATAGATTACATACTAGTCAATGAAAGATTTAGAAATAGCATTAAAATGTGAAAACACTACCAGGGGCAGATATCGATTCCGACCGCAACCTTTTGGTGGCAAATACACAATATAGACTGAAGAGCGTTAGGAGAAACATAAGAGTTAACAAGAAATGGAACTTGGAGGAACTCCTTAAAAACAAGGAGGCTATCATGACTGATCTGGAGGAAAGGTTGGGGGGGAGAGCTGAAGAAAATAGGAAGAATGTAGATGAGTAGTAGAGAAACATCCATAGCAACATTAAAGATGTAATGGAAAAGAAGGTAGGAAAGATAACAGATGAAAGAAACAAAAAACCCTGAGTCACAGCAGCCATGCTGCAAAAAATGGAAGAGCGGAGAAAGTGGAAGAACATAAACACTAAAGAAGGCCAAAGAAAGTACAAGGAGTTAAATAATGCTTTAAGAAGGGAAACAGATAAAGCCAGAGAGTAGTGGATAAATGAAAAATGCGAGGAGATTGTCGAGTGTGAAAGAATTTGTAGAACAGACCTCATGTATAGCAAAGCAAGGGAACTATTCAAGAAAAAGGCAAGAAAGATAGGATGTAAAGGAATCATGAACAAAAGTGGTAAAATAGTCTCGGAGCCAGACAATGTAAAGAATGTCTGGAAAGAATACATTGAGATGCTCTATGACAAAGAAGGAAAGCCAAGAAATATTGAATTAAATGAAAAAGAGGATTTGGAAAAAGATCAGCTAGGACCAAGTATTCTTGAGTCTGAAGTTAAAAGAGCAATTGATGATATGAAAAGAAGGAAGGCTGTTGGGAGTGATGATATACCAGTGGACATTCTTAAGGTTTTGGGGTCGAAAGCAGTTAAGCAACTAACTAAATTTTTTAACCAAGTATATGATACTGGCATATGGCCTGGAGATTTTTTAGATGTTGTTATGGTACCACTGAAGAAAAAGAACAATGCAAAATGTTGTAAGGATTACAGAACTATTGGTTTAATTTCTCATACACCTAAAGTTCTAACCAGAATAATAACAAAAAAATTGCAGGTAAAATAGAAAAGGAGCTGTAAGATAATCAGTTTGGTTTCAGAAGAGGAAGAGGGACTAGAGATGCTATAGGGTGTATGAGGATGATGATAGAAATAGCGCTAGAATTCAATAAAGGTATGTATTTTTGTTTTGTAGATTGAGAGAAAGCTTTTGACCGAGTGAAATGGGATAAAATGCTGGGTATTTTAAACAAAATAGGAATAGATTGGAAAGATAAAAGACTGCTTTAAAACCTTTACTTTGATCAAAAGATTAGAGTCAGGGTTGAAGGAGAAGAAACAGAATGTACTTCAATAGGGAGGGGAGTGAGGCAGGGATGTCCTATTTCACCAGCAATATTTAATATTTATGCAGAAACAATAACAGAAGAAGCGTTGAGGGAAGAGAAAGGATTTAAGATAGGAGGTGAAAGTATTACCACCATTAAATATGCAGATGATCAAGGATTAATAGCAGAAGATGAGAAAGAGCTTCAGAGGATGACAGACAGACTAGTGGAGGTTGGCCAACAATATGGAATGAAGATCAATGCTGAAAAAACGAAAGTCATGGTGGTTTCAAAGGAACATAAAGAATTAAATATAATGGTAAATGGACAAAAATTGGAACAAGTATGTAGTTTCAAATATCTTGGCAGTATTTTAGCGCAGGATGGAAGTAGTGCACAGGACATCAGAAGTAGGATTGCAATGGCAAAAGCAGCATTTAACGAGAAGAAGGAGCTTCTCACAAGCAAGAAAATAAATTTAGAAACAAGGAAGAAATTAGCAAAATGCTACATATGGAGCATAGCTCTTTATGGTGCAGAGACGTGGACGGTAAGGAGAAAGGAGGAAAAATATTTAGAAAGTTTTGAGATGTGGGTATGGAGGAGAATGATGAAAGTGAAATGGACAGAGAGGAAGAGAAATGAAGTATTAGAAATGGTGGGAGAAGAAAGGATGCTAATAAAAACAATGAGGAAAAGAAAAGCAAATTGGATAGGGCACATATTGAGAAGGCAGTGTTTACAAAGGATGATCTTAGAAGACAAAATTAGCAGAGGAAGAGGGAGAAAAAGAATAGGAATATTAGAGAATATAAAGCAGGGATATAATACTTATAGAGGTATAAAAGAGGCTTCTAGGGAGAGAGAGAAATGGAGGCAGCGATTCAGTTAAAACCTGTCTTTGGACAGAAGCATGATGATGATGGTTTGAGTTTATTTCTGTTCTTTGTAAAGTCTAAAAAATTTTCTGTTTCTTAAAATATTTATTATTATGTAACCTATTTGGAATTTTTAGAAATATTACAAATATGGAGAACTTCATCTATATTACTAAAATCCTATTTCTGGTTCTCTTTCTCTCTCTTTAACACTCTATACCTCAGCCATTTTAATCTTCAGGAATTTCAGCTCTTTTTTATTGAGTTATTCAACTAATTTTCTTAATTTGTTATTTAAAACAGCATAAACAGATGAAAATGGTTTGGCGGGCCATGTTAGGGTTCACATCGTAAGTAATGTGAGGTAATGCGAGGGATTCTGTTAGTGAAATTCAATAATAAATAATATGTTATCCCCATAACATCACCGGAGAAGCTTTTCCGGCATTAATTTAAACTACAAATATGAAATTATCTCTTTTATATTACGGTTCGCTTTCATAATGGCATCGCGGGCCACATAAAATGCCCTTGCGAGCTGCATGTGGCCCACGGGCCGCAGTTTGCCCACCCCTGCTCTAGTATATATACGAGGGTGAATCAAAAAGTTACTGGAATTATCACATAAAAACGGAACCAATTCAAAAGAAACATTTATTTTTCATTCATTTTTCAACATATCCACCATCTAACTCTAAACACTTTTCCATATGGTGTTGCCATCGTTCTAACCCATTTCTGTAGAAAGTTGGATCATTTGATTGAAACCAGTTCAAAACTGCTCGTTTGGCCTCAGATATCAATTTCCAGCAAACTCCCTTGATGTGATCTTTTAATTCTGGGAACAGAAAAAAGTCCGAAGGGGCCAAGTCGGGACTGTAGGGTGGATGAGAGAGCAGTTCCCTATGCAATTCTCGAAGCACAGCTATTGATATCTTGGATGAATAGGCTGGCGCATTGTCATGGTGAAACAAAATTCACCAAAGCAGTTTTCCAGCCCTTTTTTTCAGAAGAGCATCATTCAATTTCTACAAAAGCTGTTTGTAATAACATCCTGTTACTGTGTGTTGTCCTTTGAGAAAATTGACGAAGATCGCCTTCACTATCCCAAAAAACAATTTTCATAACCTTCTTGACTGACTGTTCAGCCTTGAACTTGATTGGTCCACTTGACCCTCTCGGTAACCATTGTTTGGACTGAATCTTGCTTTCCGGATCATACTGATAAATCAAGGTTTCATTACCAGTCACTAATCGGTGGAAGAAATCTTCAGGATCTGCTTCAAATTGGTCGAGGAACTCATCTGCATGATAAGCTCTCTGAGTCTTGTGTTCAGTGTGCAACACTTTTGGTACCCATCAAGTAGAAAGCTTGCTCAATCTTAAATGGTCTGTTAGGATTGATTGAGCTGAGCCATATGAGATGTCCAAACGTGTGGCTATCATTTGCACTGCCACTCGTCGATCTTCTTCCACAATCGATTGGACAGCGGCCACAGTTTCTTTGTTGATTGACATTGATTGTCTCCCACTTTGATGGTCATCTTTAATGTCCTCTCGTCCAAGGTTAAACTGTTTAACCCATTCATAAACTGTTGTTTTCTTCGGAGCATCATCCCTGTAAACTTTCTGCAAATCCTGAATGATAGGATTGGGTTCCCAACCAAGTTTTGTCAAAAACTTAACATTTGCTCGAATCTCAATTTTTAAATTATCCATGCTTTCAAATTTGTGGGTTAGTAAAACAGCTGTTATATTAAAACAAATGAATGAATTGTTACCAAATATTGTATTCTTATGAAACATGCACACAAAAAAACACATTAGCTTTTCGGGCATATGCCTTTCTTCAGCGATGGAGATAGAGTAACAGAAAGTGACACACTGGGTGGGGAATGACAGGGTGATGTGAGAAGGTTGATGATTGGAGGAGGCGGGAAGTGGGAAGGGTCGATAGCCAATAAGGAGGGAGTATGGTAAGGTAAAGCGCAAATAGCTACAATGTAACTAAGGAGACATTGTAAGGGGGCTAATAGGGTTAGAGGAGGTTGAGACCAGGCGGGGAGAAAGAGTCAAGAAGATGTATATGGGCTAGTTCCCAATGTCAGAGAAGGGGGGGCAGGAGTGTCATTGGGTAAGGCGCGAATAACCCTTACATTGTAACAACTATTGAAGGGTACATTGTGGGCATTGGCATGTAATGCAACTGGGAGGGGGCATCTGAGAATATAAATATATATATATATATATATATATATATATATATATATATATATATATATATATATATATATATATATATATATACACACACGCACATACATACATACATATATAGTATTTCCCACGGATGATGTGTACAAGTTTTTGTTGAATTTACATATCAAGGGGTGATTGTAGGTCAGTGAAACTTGGCACACCTCTCTTGACCTGGGTTATTAGATTTGGGCTAGGGGGTTGCCAAGTTGGTGTGTTGCTGATTTTACCCCATTTCGGGGGTGAAATCAATTTTTGTCATAGAGGCTTATGGGTCTCCCATGTTAATTTTGGAAAAAAAAATTTTCGAATTCGTTAAAGAAAAGTTGAGGTTGGGGTTTTCGACCCCGCTGAGAATTTTTTTTCAATATTCATATAAAAACCCCTGCCTTAGGGGTGGGTCAGGGGTTAAAACTGACTTAATTTTTGAAATTAGCAGGGTCAAAAACCTCATATTTTCTCTTGCAAATTTCAAAAAAACTTTTTCCCAAAATTAACATGGGAGGTTGATAAGCCTTCATGACAGTAACTTGGTACCCCCCTTGCCCAAATCTAATAACCCAGGGCAAGAGGTGTGCCAAGTTTCCTTGACCTACAATCACCCCTTGATGTGTAAATTCAACAAAAACTTTTATACATCATCCGTGACTATGCATATATCTGAATACAGTGTAATCTTGATAGAATGAGTGCAACTAATAATGATAAATTCATTATAGAGAGCAAAAGCACCATCACCGTCAATATCTTAACGTTATGTATACGGAAAAATAATGCATAAAATGAGGGCTGTTTTTACATCAACTTCACTACAAAAAGCTTGCCCAGACTTTTTTTCCTGAACTTTATGCAGAAGTGCAATGTTTTTCTTGTATATAGAGTATGCTTTTAATAGTTATTAATGCTCTAAAATTACAGTACTCATTGTTTCCCTTGTTTAATTATGATCTAGCTTTCAAAACAGCTGCCGAAAAAATAACTCAAGCAAGCAAACATGTTGTTTTGCATGTTTACATATTTGTGGAAAAAGTACTTAAGCCTATTTTGCAATTTTGGCGTTTGTGACTGTAACATCACAAGATGAGTTGTGTGAAACCAGTGGGATGTGTGATAAAAGTGTTGATTGGATTAAAAAGTTAAAATGAAAAATTATGATTGGTTCAAAACATATTCACTTATACAGACCTATTCTCTGTTATTTTCTTTTAAAACTTGGTGCAGCATGATGCTATATGTACATAGAGATTAGGAGACCCACTTAAAGATTATTTTGACCGTTTTCATATATTACAAGTACTCATTAGAACTAGTATTTTTATGAATTTTATAAATTCTCGATATATCAAGATTTCACTGTATTTAAAAATATATTCTTAATGGGACCTGTTAATCAATTAATTAATTCCATTTCCTTTTTTTATAAATTATAACTCAAGTCTTTTGTATCCTTAGATAGCTGGTGCTAATTCATCGGATATACCTATGTAAATAAAAATGTTTGAACTGTGGTAGATTACATCGATACATATAACCAAATTAATAAATATCTGCATCATATTATCTATTTATGCTCTTTTATCGGCTTTGTCAATAGGAAACAATGTAAAGCAGAGTGAATTTACTCAAACAGGCAAATAGGGCGCAAAAAATTATTATGTATAAAGTTATTTTGATAATTTCTGCAACTATGCAAGATTAGTTTATTTCTGTCAAAATATAGAAAAAAAATATATACAAAGTTTATTTATAATAGGTTTTGTAGTTTTGGCTACTTTTTAACTCATTTCACCAAGACACAGGAACAGTAAGTATGGATAAGAAGGTAAAATGTGAATCATCAAAGGTAATTGTAATTTTATTCCAACATAAGGTTATCTGATGGTGAAAATGGAGTGTCTGTCAGTAGTTCTACCAGTTTGGATGACATTCGTTTAATGTTATCATGTAAAGGGCTTGGATATGGATGAAGATGTGATAAGGTAATTGACCTTAACTTGAATTATTAATTCTCGATATTTATTTAAATTTCTCTTCTATTGAGTATTTTTTATTTTTAAGTATCTTATAATTATATTTAGTTTGTTGTCTTAGTATAAGAGTTCCTTTTCATGAGTAGATTTCAAAAAAGAAGAGTTCTTTTTTAGAGTCTACTTTTGGTGAATCATCACTGAAAATGGCCGCACTGTAGCTAAAATGCACATCTGGTTCTTCATAAATTTTTTTGCTATTGGAAATACCCAAGATAAGTAGTTATTTTTTCAATTTTTGATACGTAAATGTTTAGTCTCGAGTTTTTTTTCAGTCATAGTAAAAGCTCGATAATTCTCTAGTGAATTAAATCTAGTACATATTAAATTTGCATATATAAGACAAATGTAAATTTTTTAAGAAAAATGATATACTACAACTCAAATTGATATAACCGCATATTATGATAAGTACAGAATTTTATAATGTGGCATTTTGTGTTGTGCTCTAAATATTACTATAAAATTTTCAGTTTTATATTGAGAATGTACTAGAAAAAGTTTGCTGTATTCTTAAATGTGTTGCCATTTCATCTTTAGGGTTATTCAAAAGTCACACAACCCAACTTTTAGGTGTCTGGTAATCCGTGATAACCTGTTGGTACTTTTCCTGTAGGCAACAGTTAGTACCCCCTGTATGTCATGATGGCTCCCAGTCACCGACAGGTAATGTCTGTCCTATCCAGTGCCAGTAGTGCTTTGTCTGCAGTGGAAGCAACATTTCGTATTCCCAGGCGCAGTGGTTGTTCATAATTGAACATTATTCCTCAGCTTGGTCGTATCCACAGGTGCAAGAAGCATTTCAGGGGATGTATCCTGATGCTCCTGTCCCTCATAAGACGATGATTTCGAGACTGGTTGTCCGTTTTCGTGAGACACCTAAATACTGGATTGCCTGACTTTTGAATCACCGTATATTTCTTACCATAAAGAGTGAATGTTTTTATTGCACTTTGACCCTACCAGAATATTTTTGAACATGCAGAAGAGCACTCATTAAAAACATGACTTTCTACCGGGTTCTTATATAATAGGGGTGGCCAAACGTGCTTACCCTAAGGGCTGCATATGATAATCTTTCTAAGTTCGAGAACCACAAAACACATTTTGCACACAAAAATGTATGAACAGTAAACATAACTTGTATTCAAAGCAATACAGATAGAATGCATGTCCATTAAGCATCCCCAAAATGTCTTAGTTGCACCACGTTATTGCATTCGGAGGTGATACACCACACATTAAGCTAAAAGAGCCACATGCGGCTAATGAGCCATGGTTTGGCCACCCCTGTTAAATAATATCAAGCATGCCCTCCTGTCATAGCAATTAAGTGTTTATGAAACGCAGTTTCATTCACTTCAAAACAAAGTTACCTCTAATAATTTAATAGAGAATTTCCTTTCAAATTGGGTAATACTTTTTCTTCAGAAACAAAACTAATAAATAAAAATGTGAAGATTATTTGATCATATTGATGATCACTTACAAGGGGAGACTATGTACCTTGGATCGTCAATTTCAACGAAACTTTTTTGGGTGGTAGAATACTTAAAATAAGAAGACCAATTTCAGCATAATCTTTTTTCTTTTCGCAAGATTAATTGTGACTGTATAAAATGCAATAATAGGCCGACTATGTTGAACAGGTGGGTTGGTTTGGTGGTTACTGTACTAGATTCCGAATATTTTGTCCCGGGTTCAAATCCCACGTCATACTTAGTTTTTTTCGTTATGACGTGGGATTTGAACCCGGGACAAAATGTTTGATAGCCAGTACAGTAAACACCCAGCCAACCCACCTGCTCGACATTGTAGGCCTATTATTGCATTTTATCCAGTCACAGTTAATCTTGCGAAAAGAAAAAAGATTCTGCTGAAACTATGGCCCATTCAATCAAAAGCCAATACACGGGTCTTCTTATTTAAAGTATTCTATCACCCAAAAAACTTTCGTCAAATTGACAACCCAAGGTACGTAGTCTCCCCTTGTTAGTAAATAAAGTGGGGTCATAAGATTCAAAAGGATGCCTTTTACGACATCTATTAATTCTCAAATATTTCATTGTTGGCAACTATATTTAAGCAAAGGTTTAAAACTTTGACCACATCAAACAAGTTACTATCAGACAATAATTTATTTCTAGCAATTATATTGCTATACAAGTACTTGGTAGTTGCATTCTGCAAGCATTTCATCTCACCTTGAAAAATGCATTAATTTTTCAGACATTTCATTATTAGAAATATTTTTTTATTCAAAAGTTTGCACCTCTGCACTGATTTTTGTTCTTTTCTTATGGGACATTATTGGAATAAAAGCAATCCCTAAAATGTGAAATTTTAAGAATATTATACTTTCCCATCGTTTGGTACTAATGCCACACATTTCTGCCAAATTTTAATCTTATAGCACATCTAGAAGCACAATAATATTTGTTTAAATTTGAAAATTTTTTAACGACTGCAATAACTTCAGGGAGATTTTCAAATATTAATGTGCGCCTTTGCGCCAAGCTCCAAATAACTGAAACATTTCAGCTCCCTGGCTCCTCCTCTAGTACCTAAACATTTATCGATTTGTTTAAACTTTAAAATTTATAACAGCCATATAAACATCAGAATTTCTATAATCCTTATTCAGTTATTTTACGAATTCTACCTTTGCAAAAAAATTTCAGCTTCATAGCACATTCAGAAATACATAAACATTAAATATTTATTTGAGATTTTTCGTTTTTGTAGTTGGTTATGCACATAGTCCTACTCACATAAAAATTTTGATTCTAGCTCATCTGGAAGTGCCTAAACATTAATATCCTATATATCTATTATAAATAGCTGCTTCTTATGGAGGATATAGGATACTAGTAGAAGGTGCTTGCATTCTGAAAGCATTTCATCAGTACCTAAACATCTATCTATTTGTTTAAATTTTAAGAATTTTTAACAGTCAAACAAATTAAAATATCAAAATTTCTATAATCCCCATTTGGCTTTTTTTATAAATTCTGCCTTTAAAAAATTTCAACTTCATAGCACATTCGGAAATACATAAACTTTAAAAATTTGCGAAATTTGAGCGCCCGGATTGTTGAGCCTTTTCAAGATTTTTATCTTTTTTATATAGGATTTGCTACAAAATATTTGTAAAAGTTCGTCTCTACGACGTATAGTTTATGAGATAAAAATTATTAAATTTTAATGTACAAATGGGGTAAAAACAACCCCTAAAAATAAACAATTTTGAAATTTTCGATTTTTCTGGTTGGTTGTGAGCAAATTCCTATAATCATGCAATATTTCAGATCCCTACACATCTTAGATTGGTTTACTCACTGAAATATCCTTTCCCCATGCTAACTTATGGGTGATTTTTCGTACCGAAAGGTTCAACTTTGCAATTATGGCACCCCTGCTGAGTCGACTCGCTCAAAATATGTCATTTTGGTCATTAATTTATGTGAATATTTTATGTTCCAAATTTGGTTGAAATCGGTTCAGCCAATTCTTCCCTGATATATGCGTACGGACGGACGGACATCACGAAGGTAATAGTGCTTTTCAGCAATGACGAAAAGCACTAAAAAACGAAATAGGGATTATAGAAATTTTGATATTTTAATTTGTTTGGCTGTTAAAAATTCGTAAAGTTTAAAGGAAGAGGTATATGTTTAGGTACTACGAGGCGAGCTAGGGAGCCGAAATTTTTAAGTTATGTAGAGGTTAGTGCAAATGCACAAATAAATATTTTGTTAATATTGCAAATTTTAAGTATTGTTTAAATTAAATATTTTTCCATAAAGAAAGAACGAAAATTGGTGCATAGGTGAAATCTTTTGAATTAAAAAAATATCTCTGAAAAATTTATGTTTATCAGGGTACTTGGGCCCCAATGTTCCATTTCGATACTCCCTAAGAAAAACATGGAAATCTGTGCAGTTTCATAAATTTGCATTTTTAAATTAGATATAATTCAGATCTAAACTGGGGAGGAAAGCAATTCTATAGCTAAAAGAATGAGGTTTCTTATTTTTGAAGACTAAATTCAAATCGGTGCCGAATTGATGAAATATGTTTTTAAACGGAAAACAGCAGATGCTCAACAATAATGAACTTCAGCTACCATGGCAACCAGGATAATGCTTTTCAATGGGAATTGGCAATCCGTATTATAATAGAATCGCTTTGATGCTTTTTAATAGTAGAATTCTTATTGTCCCATTCATTTCAACCAAAGACGTATACATACATATGATGACGTCATAATTTAAAAACGCATTATATGTTATAAATAAAAGAACGTTACTCCTTTCAATTATGGGGTTGATGAACTGTGTATAATAATTGCTTTAATTTAGTGATTCTAAAGAGAATCAGTGGATTGTATTATAATGCAATTGATTTAAAACTACGGCGTAAACTTATAACGACGTCAAAATCCAAAAACAGGAAATATTAGAGAATTGTGAGAAAAAGTAATACTGTGTTGGAGATGAAATTTTAAAGTTATTTAGAGCTTAGTGCACATACCCAAATAAACATTTGAAAATCTCGATGAATATGTTTCTGCGGCCGATAAAATTCTTTAAAATTAAAACAAATAGATAAATATTATTGCACTTCTATATAAGCTACCACCTAAAAATTTGACAAACACGCGTGGCATTAGTACTCTACTGTGGAAAAAGTATAATATTCTTAAAGTTGGTAATCTTAGGGATTATTTTACTCTATTATTGTTACATAAGGAAAGAACGAAAATCGGTGCAGAGGTGAAATCTTTAGAATTAAAAAAATATTTCCAATGATGATATATCTCTGAAAAATGAATGTTTTTCAAGGTGACATGAAATGCTTGCAGAATGCAAGCACCTTTTACTAGTATATGACATATCATAAGTAAGAAGCAGCTATATTAATATGATCAGTGGTGAGCTGTAGTGGGCTCGCAAGAGCCCATTGTTGAATTTTTTAAAATTTGCAAGTCTATTGTTAAAATTATCGTTTACGTTCTTTACTAGCGAACTGGTAATAGTGGAACGAATTTTAATTAAATTAAGTATGAGTGGTCGTTATTAAAATTTATCACCCAATTGTGATTTGAACTGAATACATCAATTAGAACTTCCACTTTACATAATTACTTTAATAAACTTATACTCGTGTCTCGTTAAATGGCATCCGTCAAGTAACAATGAAATACCCAACTTTTCTCTCCCTAGCTCTTACATGATCTGTAAGGTATAGATTAAAACATTTATTCGGATAGAGAACAACATTTACTGCAAGAAAACCCGCGAGACCACATACTTAAGAGTTATAGTTTCGGATATAAAAATTTTAGAAAATCCCGCACAAAACATCGCATATTTTGTTTACATCTATTAAATTTTGTGGAAGTGTCGAGGTAGTGTCATTACATCTCATAATGAGCAAATTCCATAAGGTTGAGCCTGACTTTATTAATGATATCGCATGTTTTGTTTACGTCGATCGCGAAGACGGTTCTCTCAGCAAACAACAATTAAAAATCCACATTTCTTTCCCATGCTCTTATATGATCTGTGAGGTATAGATTAAAAAAATTATTTCGATAGAGAACAACATTTACTACAAGATAGTCCCCGAGATCAGATAATTACGACTTATAATTTCGGGGATGAAAATTCGAGAATCACCCAATCTTTCGATACCTTTTCATACGTATTTCCCATTAAGAACGCCATTGAAATGTCTGTGTATTCCATTTATGGAGTATACTTTTCCATATTGTTAGGCGCATTTTGCTTTCAGCATAAGCGCCTATTAGCGTCGGTTTGTCCGTCCGTCCGTATGTTCGTTCTCGGCTTCTATCGAACGGATTTCTATGAAATGTGATATTAAGGACTGACAGTCAAAGACAATAAGAAAATCACAAAAATAAATCATGTCTGCCAATCAGGGGTACCACTACAGGTGACAAAAAATGAACTCTCCGTTATATCTCGTAAGGTTTTGATCACATTAAAATAGTTTTTAAATAAACTTGTAGAACTAGTAACGTAGAGTATTTCATTTCCTCTACTATTTTGATATGACGAATAATTTACGAGATATAACGGAAAGTTCACTTTTCGTCACCAGTAGAGTGGTACCCCTGATTGGCTTACGTGATTTAATTTATTGATTTCCTTATTGTCTTTGACTGTCAGTGCTTAATATCAAATTTCATAAAAATCCGTTTGGTAGAAGCCGAGAAGGAACATGCGGACGGACGGACTGACAAACCGACACTAATAGGCGCTTATGCTGAAAGCGAAACGCGCCTAAAAAAGGGGATCGAAAAAAATGCGAGCCCATTGTTAAGATATTCATGGCTCACCACTGAATATGACCTATTGTAAGTAAGAAGCAACTACAGGTTGACCTCGATTTACGTTGCCCCATTTTATGAAATTTCGAAGTTAAGAAAAAAAATTTTCCAGTTCTTCGTTATATGAACGAAAATCTCGAAGTTACGTAAAAAATCCATTAGTTTTTCTTAACAAATCTGCTGTATGAAAAGGTACTAACTACGACGACGCAGTGAAGAGGTATTTTTTATTAAATTATCACTGAACGCATTGCACTATTTTATTTATTAGCCTAGTTACCAAAAAAACGAAAAGTAGTCTTATGTCCGTGTGTGTGTATATATGTATGTGTGTCACCCACTAACATCATCTTCATGAATGGACCGATTTCAACTAAATTTAGTACATAGAATATACACATAAATTAATTACCAAATTGACATATTTGGACCGAATTGACACAGCAGGGGTGGCACAATTGCAAAGCTAAACTTTTCAGTAATTATGGATTTCGAAGGAATTGGCTCAACCGATTTAAATAAAATTCTCTATGAAGTAGGCATGCAACATAAAATAAAAAATCAAGATGCTTACTATAGATGTAGAAAGCAGGGCTTTTAAGAAAAATTCTTAGATTTTTTTCAGAAATGTCCTACTAAAAATAGCAATCTCACTAAATTTCACGCAATATAGTATATCCTGGTGTAAACGTACAAACCTTGAAGGCAATGAATGTTGACGTTGAGTCCAAAGTACAAGAAGGGGAGATGCTTCTTCGACCACTAGTACTGAATGACTGATGACAAGTGATGAAATTATATGGAGTGATAGGATGTGCAGCAATAAACAACCTAGAGTAAACCCCGTCTTCCATGAAGCCAGCCATTTGAGAAAAACACTTTTTGGAAGTTAAAAGAAGATTTATTCTATCTGTTGAGAACCGAGTGATTGGCATTTCCTTAATTTTTTATGTTTTTGTAAGTGAACCAGCCCTTTCCCTTAGTGAAAAGAAAGGCAACTGAGTCCCTTTTCTTTGTTCTCTGCATCCTTGCCCTTCGCTGAACCTAAGCGGTGACAGAATTATGAGGATTTAGGAGACCACCTTCACAGCAAGGGCTGGGTTTCACTCGGAGAGAGTCATTTAGAGATTTATTGGTGCGAACCAAGAAGATCCCGGTTATAAATGAACAAAGATGCATATGGAGGTCTCATATTTACTTTGTTAAGGAATTTTCTCAGGAGAATTCTATGCTCCGAAAACTTGGTGCTCGACTATGGCTTTGAGCCGACGCCTGATTACGGCGTGTCGCCCACAAGACACGCATCAGTTTCACGCTAGTTTGGGTCTCGTGCCACACTTCTGTCTAAAGAGAGAAACACATCTCAGCATGTGCAGAGGAAAAAGTTTTGGTTCTCCCATTTACCCTCATCCATTTTTGCACACAGTCTCCAAAAGTCTTGATATACGAGGGCGGATGCTTGCTTGCCTAACGATTAGTAAGGAGATGAAGGTTTTTCAATAATAAATAAAAACTACCAAATGGCAATTGAAAAACCGGCGCCTCTCGTAACTAATCGTGCAATCGATTGACTGCATTCAAAAGAAAGAGATTAAAGGGGGGGGGGGGCCCTTGGCTACGTCCCTGCATTAAGTTACACAAAATAGAACACAATGCTACGTAATGTATATTTGCATGGAATATTTATGCTCCATATTATTCTTAAAATACAAGTACTGTGCCATATAAGAGAGGATTTTTTACTGTGAGAACATCTTGTATTTTATAATGGAAGCTAATGGGATATTATGGCTCGATTTACGAAATGTTTTTCATGAACGTAATCCTTTCATAAATCAGGGTCTCCCTGTATATAGTATAGAAAAATTCCATACATTTATTTATATGAATAATAACTGTAATGGTTTGTTGGTGAATGACAAATGGAGAGAGCGAGAAGATGACACCAGAAAAAGTCAAATTGTATAATTCCCTGAAATTAGATATTTCATTCAGCCATGTGAAGTTTACAGGGAGGCAAAGTTGTTACGTACTAAAGTTGGATAACTTTTACATTTATTGTTTGAAGCAAACTTTTACATGCTTATTATGTATAAAAATCTGATGTGGCCCGCACATGACTTTCTCCATACCTGTTTTATTTCTAAAAATTCCAAATAAGTTACATAATAATAAATATTTTAAGGAGCTGAGAGAAAATTTTAAAGACTTTAAAAAGAACAGAAATAAACTCAAACCATAGCCTCCTGATATTGGATATAGCCACAAGGCTCCAACAATTAAGAAACTATAAAGGATCATTACTAAACATAACTAAGTGTCAGTTGTTAACAGTAGTCATCAGTAGGTGGCGTGGTGGTGGCAGCTACAATATTTAGTTTTTAAGATGTCTCTTAAACAATGCATTATATGGGAAAAAGTTTCAAACAAAGGTTATATAAAATTAAATTTCCTACAACTTTTATTCTAATACATTTTCACATATATCAAATATTAAAGCAAATATTTCAAAATAACGGATAAATGACAAGAGTCAACACCCACTTCCGGTTGACCAATTTTTATCCAAAACTAATTAGTTCTTGTGACTTTCATAAAAATGTTAAATATAAAATTGCGCATTTATCTGATTAATAGTTTTTGAGTTAGAGCATCCCAGAAAAAAGCTGTCACATACACACATCGAGAAAATGGTCAAAATGTTTTCAGAGGACCTCAAAATGTGTATTTCCGTTGAAATCTCGAAATTGATTTTTTCATGAAAACAATACTTAACCCTATACTACGTATGGAGAAAGTAATAATGGTATAGCTTTAATTATGCTCCTTGAAGGTGCCGTACATCATGTATTTATTATGTTCTAGGACTGGTGACAGGGTTAAATTTAGTCTGCTGGTAGTGGGACAATTTCATGTGATGGGAAGGTCCAGAATGGTTCCATCATATCATGGCTGTGTGCTCTAGGATAGGTATTAGTAGCTCTGGATTGAATTGTTTTTTCTATAAATAGAGAGGTCAACTGATATTCAGAGCAGGGACGAATACTCCATGGAAGCAAGGGAAGCATTGCTTCCAAATTAGAAATTAAAATAATAATAACAGTAATAAAAATTACTCATACACAAGTGCAATTTTAGAAGCACACCTTCAGTAAAACCGTGTGACTGCACAACATTTTAAAAATCCACCTTGACAGCTAGTGCCACATAGTGGTTGAAAGTAACACTACTAACCTACTAGGAAGCAAGAATATTATTGCATCCACGTTGATTCCATTCCATTCGCTGTAGTACATGGTCGGAGACTAGGTGTCTGCTTGAATTATTCTCCAGTTTCATTAAGTCACAATTTTGACGTTTCACATGAACCTTTATGCTTATAGAAGTGTTTGTGTTATATTAGTGCATTAACAGATATTATTTCAAAAAATTTTGGCTCAAATAGGAGGAATTTCGTGGGTTTTCTCCGCATAATAAAGTATGGAGTGGAAGCAATTTGAAAATTCCAAACATGAGTGAACCAAGTCCCTGAAATGCTTTTGTTGTACTTTCAAGCATCTCTGGTGAGGTTTCATGTTGTGCATTTTGTAGTTAATTAATGAAAAGTTTTTCGTGGAACAATTTTCAGGCAAAGAGTGAAATTATCCAAACAGGTAGGCCAAAACCTCTCCTAAATTTAAATATAAAAATTAAATCATGCACAAGACATTTTAACGTAGATATTTGAATGCTTGACTGGATGTGAGAGCAAAGAAAAATTATATTGTTGGCTATGCTTATTTCTTTTAACAAAAAAAAATACTTGGACTAAAACTGGATTTTCTGATTTAAATAATCTTCATAAGGTAATAAAGAGACATTCGATAAGAAATGAACATTTACAGTCAATTCTTCAAGACAAAACATTTGGAAGAACTCGAATAAAACATGTTTTAGATAAGCAGTTGGAAATTACTCATCGCCAGAATAATGAAGCAGTAAAGAAAAATTGGAGAATATTAAAAAGACTTATTGATATTGTTTGTTTTTTGGGAGAGCATGAACTTGGTTTTCGTGGTCATGACGAATCCAGTGACTCTGTAAATAAAGGTAATTATGTAGACTTGGTTGAATTAGTTGCTAAATATGACGAAACTTTGGGAAATCATTTGGAACATTCCACAGTGTTTCGCGGTACGTTCAGTGCAATACAGAATGATTTTATTTCTTGTGTTGCCCAAGTCGCACTGCAAACAATTAAACAAGATGCGTTTGACTCCCTCAAGAAGATTTATGGAAATTATTTCGACATAGCTACTTTGTGTTCTGAACTTTCGGTTATATATCAAATGGAAGATATTGATAAAAACAGCGTTAGAGATTTATATCATTTCATTAAAGAAAACGGTTTAGACAAAGCTTACTCTCAAGTGACAAAATTATGTGAATTAGTATTGACAATACCTGCTACCAGTGTCTCAACTGAACGGAGTTTTTCAGTTCTCAAACATATCAAAACATTCGTGAGGAACTCCACAAATCAAGAAAGACTCTCTAAATTATCTATCATTCTATCAATCGAAAAAGCCCTCATCAAAGAAATTTCTCAGAAACCCGTGTTCTATGATGACGTCTTTGCAGAATTATCAAAGAAGGAAAGAAGAATTCCTTTGCATTTCAAATAAAAAGGTAAGATCTGATTTTCATAATTAATTGCTTCTCTATCAAAAAATCTCAGGATTCCCCACTGATTCAGAATTGGCTTATAGCCAGGAAAATGCAGAATTTCAATCCTAGTACAAATGTTACATCAGTGATTCCTATGTTACATCAACCTTATCAACATTTCTTATTAAAAACCTTATTTTTCTGGCTATAAGATGCACTATTTTCCAGAAAATTGGCTCCCAATATCAGTCTGCGTCTTATAGAATGAAGGTAAGTTGATTACAATATTCCATACTGACACGAACCCACTGATCCCCAAAATGGAATAATGGGCATTCATTCTTCGCAAAAACATTTAAATATGCCTTATTAATAACGAACATTTAAAAAAATACATAAACCAAATGGCTATATATGTGTATTTCAACGACGCATTATCATTATTGCGCTTTACTACATGTACTACCAAAATACTTTTTTTCCTGAAAAATCCTCTACAAAATCAGGGTGTCTTATAGCCAAAAAGCTACAGTAACTTCCATGCCAATGCTTGTAAAAAAATACATTAGAAACCTGATTAACTGGATTCTGATTATTCGGATATTCCATTATCCGGATTGCACAGAACAGCTGCGATTATTTCAATAATTGTTAGCTCCATATACCGTGACACTTGTATACTTTAAAGAAAAATGTTGTAGTTCTTATTATACATCGTGACGGGCCAGAAATGGTACATCTGACGCTTGAATCATCTATTGTGGCGCCTTTTGTAATATTTGTTCAATTCTTGCATGAAAATTTTGTTAAATTTTAAAATATAACATATTTTATTTAAAATTTATTATCCGAATTTTTCGTTATCCGGACTAGCTACATCCCCGTGGTTCCCAAACTGGGGGTTGTGACCCCAAGAGGAGTCGCAAAAGGTTTTCAAGAGGGTTGTAAAGATGGAGCAATGTACTAAATGTACCATAATTTTCTATTTATATTACAAATTTTTTTGCAATAAATTGACTAGAAAGTTAGGGTGCGTATTATACATGGTAACAAATGCGAACATTTTTTTCAGCCTCTCTATAATAGTTATTTCTGCACACATTGTCACTGATCAAGTATAGTTGTTATTAATGTTGTGTTTCAGTGGAATATATATTTAAATTTTTGTTTCAGAAGCAGAAATAAGAATCATCTTTTACTTTCAGCCTTTACAAAGTTGGTTTTCAGAAGAAACAATCAGGAAGACACACATTTTAGATACCTAATTAATATTTATTATACTTACATAATACTGGATTATTCATTTATCATACAACCCATCGGGCAGTGGTACATTTTCTTCAATGAGCTAACACATGTTTGCGAGAGCAAGGTGGACAATTCCATAGATTTTGTGACACAATTTTGTAGCAGTATATTATGTGTATGTATCTAGTGATTTAAATATATATGTATATACATATATAATAAATACGTTTGCAGTATTTCACTTTTATGGGTTGCATTTTAATTAGATAACCCTGTATAATTAATACATAGATGGAAATTGATGAAATTGTGTTTTATGTTATACTAAAAGTTTGTAATCATCTTCACTTCATGGGTTAAATTGATCTTATTACAATTTTAGATGTGTATTATACATGGTGATAAGGCAATTTTGACATTTCGCTTGTGAAAATTTGTGTGCATATTATAATCAGATAATTACTGCAATAGTTTTAATATTTTATTTGTTTAGTTAATTTTAATTGCATAATTTCATTTTGTTATTAATATAACAAGAATCCTGATATTTTTCTAAATATCCCTATTATATTACATATGTATTGGTAGATGGATGATGTTAAGGGGGTCACGATAAGGTCAGCTGCCGTAATGGGGGTTGCGACAAGATCAGCTACCGTAGTTGGGGGTCACAGTTACATCAAGTTTGGGAACCGCTGCATTAGATGATTAAAAATCTGCAATTCTTGTGAACAAAAAATGTGCAGTTTGGGTTCTTACAGATTTTTGATATGTCAGCCATAGATTAGTGTGACCTGACCTCCTGTTTTTATTGGATGTGTCCTGTTTTTCATCATAATGGTCTGTTGTCCTGAAAATATTTTTCAGAATAGTGAAATGTTCCATATTTTAAGCCTATTTAAAATCAGCCATAAAATGTTATTTATGCTCGTAGTCAAAAAGTGAAATTTATTTCTACTTCGTTCACAGGCCCACTTTTATATGGACGAAATATAACAGTAACATTTTTTGCAGTGCAAGTATAGATGTCATGTTTTTAATCTCTGATTATTTCTCTGTGTAATTTTTAAGATGTACTCTTAAACCATACACTATAAATGTTGTTAGATGTTGTACATAACCACCCATCAGCCAACATAACAAACTTTCCTAGCCCCAGCAGAGGCATAACTGGGAGATATGGCACCTAGGGCAAAATTTTAAGGAAACACCTTGTGTGTATGTAGAATGATTTTTGCTACGTTTTTATAAAGAATATTAACGTTTTTATTAACAATAACTTAAATATTTGAGTATTAAATTAATATTTATGGTAAAATAAACTTTTTTCATTTTTTGCTGGGAAGTTTGGTGCCTTTTGCAAGTGTCGCCTATGGCAAATGCCACCTTTGCCTTCCCTCCAGTTACGCCACCGAGCCCCAGAATTTTCCTTCCATAAAAAAATGAATGTCTCTCTTACAAAAACTATTTATAGCAAAATTTGTGTGATTCCTTATTCCAGCTTTGTCTTTTGGTTTATAGGAAATGCCCCATTTTTATTGTTTGGTCTATGGTCACCCACTCATTATTGTTCTTCTAACATACCATAGCCTTAACTGATTGTTTTCCATATTTACTAAATTTGATTTCTAAATTTTATTTATTTTTAGTAATTTGTAATTATAACTTAGATAACGCATTTAGTCAACATTTACTTTAATGAAATCTGGAAGTTCTCATGCCTTTTTGACAGGAATCTTGAAGTTGCTGAACTGCAGATTTTTTAATGTTTATGAACTTTAGTTGTGATTATTTTTAATCTATAGGATGCCCCAAAAGTCTCTTTACCCCCACCTGTTAACCCGGGAGGATGTGCATCTGGGTAAAAAATACCCAAGCAGAGAATATAAGTATTTATCTTTTGACTCATGAACATTATTTGTGCCTTACCCCCAATACCTTCCATTTGTATTTTCCCTGTTAGTTCTAGTGAATTTTGTTATTCTTACAACCAGTTTTTCATATTCAGTGTGCAGAAAATCATCATGTTGGCCGCTGACAATATTATATGGATTTCTAACCATTGCAGGAATGAATGTGCTAGTGATTTATAATGGTAACAATTTGTTTGACGCAATGTATAAAGCTCTTCAGCGTTTGAGTAGAAAATACCCAACTTGTGTCCTGATGTTACAAAGTACGCCACACATCCTTCAGTGTTAAGACTAAGCAGTAAAAATTAAACACACCATCCTCTGTTTGTTTATTTATCTCTGATGTACAAATGAGCAATATTAGTTTAGCTAGATGGATAGCTTTTTTGTCTTTTTATTATATTGATGAAATTGTGTTAGAAAGTTAATGACTTAAACTATTTGAAATTAATTATAAATATTCATGCAAAGTATATATTAAGAGGAAATTTATGTACAATTTATCTTCAAGTTTTTCTTGTTAAAATATGATTTCAAAATTGATTATAATTGTAGGAGTTATCAATAGTTAAATTTGGAGACAATGGCTCCTCTTCTGTAAATTGACAGCTTAGGAGAAATTTTTCCTCAATGATAAATAATTTTAATTAAAACAGTAAAATTAATGTGTGTGCCCCTTTGTATACTTTATTATTATAACAAGTTTTAATATAAAAATTTTTCATTTCTAATAAGGATTTTATTCTGTTAAATAAAACAATGAACGAACAGCTTCATATGTTTTATGGGATGAAATTCTTCTAAGATTAATGTAATGTTCAAATTCCATTTATCTTCAATAATCTGGATGAGAGGTTTTTTCTTACCAGTATATACGGGACCGGCCAAGAGGGGGGGTGCAGCAGATGCAACGCATCCGGGCCCCCCAAATGTTGAGTATAAATAATATATTTACATCTTTAAACAAAGGTTTGCTTTATTTATTAAATTAATTATCATTATAGTTACTTTATAATTGTTTGTAAGCAGTGCCAGATTAATTATTGTAATAAAAATGTAATTTGTTTTTATTAATATATTTGTTTTATGTTCCAAGCAATATTTTTTAATCACCTCAGAAAATATATGTTCTCTCTAAGCTGTAACATTGATGTGTAAAAAGTGGCAGTTTTTTTACGTAGGGGGGCCCCAAAAACTTGCTTGCATCCAGGCCCCTGAAAGTACTTGGGCGGCCCTGAGTATATAATAACATACGTCATTTATAACATATTGTATAAAAAACTCCAGTAAATGCAAGTGCCTTCTATGAAAGTTAGCTTCATATCTAAACTAAGTAGAATAAAAGTAAATATTGTCATGAATTACATAGTTAAGAGATATTTTGTGCATACAGTCCATGTACAGGATTGCTGAATATATTGGCCACCAACTTTGTGAAGATCCCAAGAGAGAATCCTGAAATCCTATCCCAGTTAAATTGGTCCTTTTATTCCGATTTGAATAATTTAGAAAGCAATTTTAAACTACTAAAACTTTCTTTTCCTGCTTATGACTTTTCTGAGAATGCATTTCTCAACTTATCAGAAAAAACAAAAGCTGGTGATTATATTTGGGTCATTTTGATCATCTATGACAGCATTTCCCAACCGGTGGTTTGTGTACCCCTAGGGATTCGCGAAACAAATCTGGGGTTTGTGAGAAAGAATTGGTAATGGTGTGTTTTTCACTTTATTGGATCTACAATTCTTACCAATATTTTAATTTTCTCAAATAAGTTGCAGTTTTATTTTTAATTTTTTTCTTATGCTTCAAGAATTATATTTGAATTTTACAGGATACTAACTAGAAACTGACGAAAATATAAAAGATTCTGATTTTATTGTAAACATTTATGTGCTATATAAACTTTTTACTTTTACTTTCTCCACATACGTACTAGTATAGGGGAAAGTATTGTTTTCATGAAATAAATCGACTTCGATATTTCAATGGAAATACACGTTTTGAGGTCCCCTGAACACGTTTTGACCATTTTCTCGATGTCTGTGTGTGTATGTGACAGCTTTTTTGTGAATGCTCTAACTCAAAATCTATTAATCAGGTCAACGCAAAATTTTATATTTAACATTTTTATGAAAGTCACAAGAGCTGATGAGTCGGTCAACTGGAAGAGGGTGTTGACTCTTGTCACTTATCTGTTATTTTGAAATATTTGCTTTCATATTTGATAAATGTAAAAATGTACTGGAATAAAAGTTGTAGGAAATTTAATTTTCTACAAACTTTGTTTGAAACACTTTTCCATATAATGCATTGTTTAAGAGATATCTTATATTTTTAGCTGCCACCACCACACCACCTACCGACAACCATTGTTAACGATTGACACTTAGTTACATCTTAGTAACGCTCCTTTTTCTTTTCTTAATTGTTGGAGCTTTGTGGCTATATCCAACATCAGAGGGCTATGGTTTGAGTTGATTTGTGCTCTTTGTGAAGTCTAAAATTTTCTTGCAGTTTCTTAAAATATTTGTTATGTAACCTATTTGCGAATTTTAGAAGTATTACAGGTATGGAGAAAGTCATGTGGTGGCCACATCAGATTTTTTTCAGTAAAATTATGGTCTCAAAACCCTTACTGGTGAAGTCTTAATGTTAGTAAATTATTTAGACTTGATTTTCACTAATATGACTACAGAACCTCTAGGTAACTTCTTATGTAAATGCTCATCTGCTAGGGTTGTCAGTGTTTTGAAATCACAAATCTGGAGATTTACACATTTTTGAAATATTAAGTTGGAACATTAACATGAAGTCAAATTCAAGACAAAATTATATCAAAACTATTTGGTTTTCATATAATTATTAGGATCGATTTATTCATACTACATGTACAATGTATGTATACAATGATGGTA
The DNA here is from genome assembly GCA_028673005.1 of Tanypteryx hageni. NCBI lineage: Eukaryota > Metazoa > Arthropoda > Insecta > Odonata > Petaluridae > Tanypteryx > Tanypteryx hageni. The sequence goes on from CM054116.1 coordinate 114,383,308, forward strand.
ACTTTTAGGTACCTAGCCATATATAGTATTAGTGTGCCACACTATTACATACAGTAAAACCAGTTTCAAATGAGATGCGCACAAGATAAAAAGGAATGGCATTAGGAGCAAAGGAGTTAGACATAAAGTGGGCAGTTGCTCACCAGACCTAGCACATGTAGTGCACTGAACAGAAAGTGTTGTTTATGCGATGGAGCCACTGTATGTAGCACTATAATCCTAGTTGATGGCATCAACTCGATACTGGTTAGTTGCATCCAAATACTGTTTAAAATATTGAGCGTTAAACAATTTTGTTTCAAATGCAGGACTTTCGAAATGTAAGTCAGGATGCGGGATGCCTGGCAACCCTGTCATCTAGCCTACAGAAGCTATTGTGACTTTCAATGTGGCCTGCCATGCAGGAAAGATTGCTTACCCTTGATCTATATGACAGGCAAGACGTTTTATTATTTGATTTTTATTTCCTGCTTGTATTTCATTGCTGAATATTTTTTATGTTTCTAAGGATCAAAGAAGTTACTTGTTGTACAGTATATCCTTTGCAGCAAGAATTTGAATTTAGCACTTAGATTCTAATTTTTACTTTGTAAGATCCAGTTCCTTTTTTTTCAGATTTTCATCTTATTCCTCAAGTAAAAAAATCTGATGTGGCCACCACATGACTTTCTTCATATCTATAATATTTCTAAAAATTACAAATAGGTTACATAATAATAAATATTTTAAGAAACCGAGAAAATTTGAGACTTTACAAAGAACAGAAATAAACTCAAACCATAGCCTTCTGATATTGGATATAGCGACAATGTTCCAACAATTAAGAAAAGAAAAAGGAGCATTTCTAAGATGTAACTAAGCATCAATTGCTAACAATAGTCGTCAGTAGGTGGCGTGGTGGTGGCAGCTAAAAATATAAGATATCTTTAAACAATGCATTATATGTGAAAACATTTCAAACAAAGGTTGTAGAAAATTAATTTTCCTACAACTTTTATTCCAGTACATTTTTACATTTATCAAATATTAAAGCAAATATTTCAAAATAACGGATAAGTGACAAGAATAAACACCCACTTCCGGTTGACCGATTTTTACCAAAAACTAATCAGTTTTTCTGACTTATAAAAATGTTAAATATAAAATTTTGCATTGACCTGATTAATAGTTTTTGAGTTAGAGCACCCACAAAAAGCTATCACACACACAGACAGCACCGAGAAAATGGTCAAAACGTGTTCAGGGAACCTCAAAACGTCTATTTCCGTTGAAATCTCGAAGTCGAAATTTTCATGAAAACAATACTTTCCCCTATACTACATATATAGAGAAAGTAAAAATATCTTGTCATGCAAAATTCCAGTGTCATATTTTATTTGTAATGCTTGCTTAGAGTCTAACATTTTAATCGGGATGATTATGTTACTTCTTAAGAAATTGCTGATTAAAATTCCTATTTGTGTTATCTGATAATTTCAACAACTTATAAGTGATTGCATTGTTCTGAATATAAATGATGTAAGACAATCAATGTTTAATAACCATTTATAATTCTTATATTTAGGAAACTGCAAAATTAGTGAAATTTATGAGAAGAAAAATAATTTTGAATTTATACACTGAAATAATTTTAATGGTAAAATTTTGATGAATTATCTGTAATTTATTTAACTCCTGAATTTCCATCATAAAATATGTCGTAATGATGCGCAATGGTTAGTTACACATGGCAGCAAATAATAATGCTTTGAATGATAGTAACAGTGCATACATATTTGGAATCTTTAATTAATTCTTAAATTATTATGTTGTATGGAAATTTTGTTTATTCAAGAGGTGGTTTATTTTTCCAAAATATTAACATGTTTAGTCAGTAATTCTGAGATTAAAGAAAAATTGTTTCCTTTTATACTTTAAAAAATGTAATCTGATGAAGCATGATATCATTATCTATGATAGTAATATTTGCTTAACTATATGCAATACAGAATTGATTTTATTAGATTATTTCTGTGATTAGCTATTCCATATACCTTGTAGTGATAAAAATGTTATCAGTTTTCAAATTAGGGCTGATTAATGCTATACATAATGTCAACACCATGGACCAACAATGGCAGCCAGTCCATTTCTATGACTGATAGAGTGAATGTTTCCATAAGAATACCTTAGAGCCAAGATTCTCGACCTTTTCACATTTGCAGGCCACCCAACAAAATAGATTATAACATAACTGATTCGTCAATGACGTTTCTGTAGTTGGTTTTCAGCAGGCAGAGTTCCAATCTCATCACAATACTTTTAGCTTCATTCTTTTGTAAACATGGATCACATATGGTAAGTTGGCTATCCAAAAGTTGATAATCTCGAACATTGACTTGACATGGTGAAAATTTTTTATATAATTTCTTAACTAAAGGGGTAAATATTTCTTAGTCTATCAACAAAAATGTTATAGAGTACCTAACAAATTTTGCAAAACTCGTTCAAATTAATTGTTGCTTACTAGTCCCAGAATTAAACATTTTTCCATTTAGAAAAATTTTATAACAAGTATTAATTGATGTTAAAAATTGTTTGACTTGAATGTAGGTTTAAGAGTGATTGTTAATAAAAATGTACTGTGAATGCAAATGTTAATGTAAATATGAGTGTGAAATAAATGAAAATACAAAAGCAAATCTAACTCCTGTTACTTTGGTCAACACTGATATTTCTCTGCTTACTTTCTAATGCAGAGATGGCCTTTTACGAGCTGTATGATAACTTGAACTAAAGATTTTCTAAGTATTCATCTCGCTAAGAATGATATATTACTAAAATACATGTATAAATGTGGAAGAATAGTATGCACATGACAAAGCACAAGCCTGTTTACATCAATTATAAATATTTGATTCATTCCCGCGTAATCACGATATAGGAGGCGGTATTTAAGTACAGTAAAACTGTTATAACGCGGGTTTCGGGAGACAGAGTGAACACCAGCGTTATCGTCAACCCGCGTTATTTCGGGAAATTCTCGAGAAAATAATTTTATAAAAACGTAACAGTATATATATGATCCTCCCATATATGAGTTCACTTCGTGCACTTAATGCAAAGAACGCATAATAATCGTAATTTGTCTTCTTTAATCCAACCACGAATTGTTTCTTTAGGAACGCCAAACTCCTGGAATAAACTAGCTTTCGAATAATCGCGTTTCACTCTGTCGATTTTGTTCAACTTTTCTTTTATTGTATACGTTTACCTTTTGGTGGACATAATTAATATAACCCTAAAATCTAAAAAAGTGAAATAGCTGTGTAAGCAAGCAAGAGAAACCGTTGAAACCACACATTCCACAAAAAGCCTTGTGAAACGTGTATTTAATTACCTGGGCGCGGTATTTACAGCACTGGAGGGTTTTTTCTCGAGCCCATACGAAATGCCGGTCAAAAGACGTTGAATAATATGATTTTGAGACAATGTAGAGAAGCATCGGTATCTCCTTATCAAACCACGTACAAGGTCATAGGGATTACGTCATAAATCGCCGTACAATATGAAACAAAGTTGTTTATGGAGAAAATAAATGGAATAATTTGGGGGGGCATGACTAGACCCGCGGAATATCCGAATCCGCGGCATTGTGAGGCGCGTTATAGCGGAGTTTTACTGTACTATATATAGTATTTAGACTTGGGAAATTTAATCACTGGTGACATTAAGATTTGGTCTTACGATGTCATATTTGCTGATATTAGAAAAAAGAATGTGCAGTTGCTGGAGCAACGAGAATGAAAATTTCTCTTAATCCGTGATTTAATTGTATTACCACAAGAATCAATGCAATATTTATCCGGTGCATTAGGCGGAATTTTGAGGAACACTTTTTAGGGATGTTAACACAGTTCCCCATTGCTCTCCTTTTTTCACTGATAGCTACCGTTTCAGATATAAAATATAAAATTTCATTGCGCGAGAAATATAGCTACGTTGATATTAATGGACACTTGAGAATCCTAATAAGCGTAAAGTGGCTTTGTATAATTATTTGAAATAATTCGTTACCAGCATTTTGCTGAACTTTTATTTACTGCCACACCAAATTATTTTTGTTGAATAAGTATTTTCTTAAGCTTTTCAAATGAAGATGTTATTATATTAACATGTGTACCAGAAGGATCAAATTCTGCAACGCACGTTACACGGTATTTTTAGTTTTCAAGAAATCAATCGGCACGATGGAGGAAACTCTATAATTTTTCATATCAACCACTAGGCATTGTAACATCAATTCTGCGATAAATACAGTTTTTCAGAATGTTGCTGAGAACCAGTTTCATACTTTTACCTTATTCTATGCTCTTACGTCACATTTCGCGAGCAGAGCGCTCTCACGCTCTCCGCAGCCACTTGTTTCAGTACGACAGAAAACCTCGACAACGGTCGATGGCGCTAGCTGAGGCGATACTCGGCACACTCGGTTAGAAGTATTGTTTACTAGTAGCTATCGTCACCCCGTTACTGATATGTAGAATTAAGACTTGCGGTCCGTAATGACAGCTTTTTGAAGAAGGGGATTTTCCCCGTGAAAATGGTAATATTCAATGGCAACTGTACGTTCTCTATCCTGAAAGAGCGCTTGGCGATCGTTTACTGATCCGCCCACCTTAATGCTGGTTATAGTGTTGCTCCTGTCTGGATATCTTATTTCAGTACATTAATTTTAAGGTAAGTCCTAGCAGATGTTAGAATATATTTTTTCTTTAAAAAGTTTTTTGAGGTAGAAGTTTCTTTACTCTTATGTGTGAATGAGCTGAGTTAATCTAGTGCTTAGATTCCTCGATAAACCCTATGAATTTGTAGATTCAGGGAAGTTCTGTAGGTACCTTTGTAATATCTTAGCGAGTGTGTTCAACCAGTGTCTCAGGTTGATTTCTTGTTACATACGTTACTTGGTTGAAATTCGAGACATTATTTTTATTTAAAAACTCATTGTTTTCTGCACGTTAGAAATTACATAAGTGTTTTCATAGCGTAACAATAAGTTTGTGAAATTTTGAATTGTTTAGCCATTGTTAATCGTCTGATATCGCTAGTAACGATTTGTTTATTCTCAAGTATAAAATCATTAATTTCTCTGTTAAAACCTTCACCGCTATTAATGTGGAATTATGTTTGCATTTCCGATTCACTTCTATGCGCCTTTTGCCAATATACTATGTAATGGTATCTCATTTCTTTACAATGGGCTGTTATTACAGTATTTAGTTTGAATAGACTAATTTTGAAGTTAGATGTCATGCTTCAACTGAATAATATCAGTCATAGCATAATTTATTTGAAAATTTAGAAAATTCTTAAGTGAAACGATTGAATGTAAATGATTTATTTCTCAAATATAAGCCGACGTTATGTGCCAGTTTTGGTAATAATTCGAATTAGCTTTGATCGATGACATTCAAAGAGTTTATCTGTCAATAAAGTATTTAGCCTGGAAGAAGGTCAGTAAATAGTAATCGGAGGAAAGCTTGTTTCGGTTGTAACGTTCCAATGGCTTAAACGTTATTATCATTTTGGATATAGTTAATAATTATCAAAATTCGTTAAATTTGTTGGGAAATGGAAACCAACAAGGTGACAAGTGACAGTCTCATTGCGAAAAAGATTAAGTAGCGCGCTTCATGTACGGTAACTATTGTTGATAAACAGAGTAATAAAATAATTTGCTTTTTGGTAGGGATGAAGCTTCACTGCAATTTACAAATAAATATCGTGTTTTTTTTATGAATATCTTTTAAGGATATTTATATTTTGTAGCTTTAAATGAACTCTTATCGTTCTTTCTCTAACATTAATTTCTCAGGTTTCTTTTTCAATATTTAGATTTATTTTACTTATATAGAAATTATTTTCATCGCTTTTGGTTATTTTCATGGTATAAATAAATTGTTTTCTTGGCACCTCACTAATGTTTGCGAAATTCAGTTCGCGGCTTCCCTGCGTGTATTTACACGTTCTCGTCTCGTTTCCGGACCATGTATACTGTTATAGCAGGTGTTATACATTTCTCTATTGGTTTCTTTCTGTCTGTTAAGATTATTTTTTCTTTTCTAACGTAATTTTATGGTGACGTATGTTTTCCTTACGTTGGTTTTCTTAATGAATTTTGATGTTCTAGATCCACGCTTTCGTTGTATGTATCCGGAAGAAGAGAATTGAATCGGAAGTAATAATGTAATATCTCTCAATATTTCCTTTACGTGATCATGCTTTGTAAATGTCCATTTAATATTTTATTTGTTCTTAAGAAAAATCTACTTTAAATATATATACTATATATTGTGGATCATTAGTTGGATGGAATGTGCTCTTAATTAGAAAATGTACGTCTTCGCAGTGCATTAGGAAGTTCCGCGTTTAATAATTATAATATTCGCGTACATTTTAATTTATTTTTCCTTAATTCCTGGCGATTTGCCTGTTCTTTCTGCTCTTTGTGATGCAATTTGCCCGATATTTCTGTTAAATTTTGCCCGACCTACTATGAGAGGTGGGAAAAAATGTTAAAACAAATATTTATGTTTATCCACTCTCTCATGGAATGAAATAATTTAGCATGTAGCGCATGAATATTGTCTCAAGTGTCGTGCAGTGGTTTTATCTTCCTCATTCTACATAGAAGAGAGGAGGCATAGCTGGGTCAGGTTGAAATCTGCTGTCAGGAGATGAGCTTGTTCCCGATGTTATATACATTATTTTTAATATTTCCTTATACGAGTGTTTGGAGTTATGAGGTATTCAGTGGCATTTTTATTTTTACTAGTAAATATTTCGAAGGATATGAGACGTAATAAAATGTTATATCAGAAATCCTTTTTTAATACCGAACATTTCCAAACATATATGTCTGATGAAAAATTCCATAAATATATTGTATCCCTGTAGTTTAAATATCATGCCGTTAACTTGCCTAGAGATCAGCAAATCATATATACAGTTTGCTGTTTTTTAAACAAATCCATAGAAATTATTTTGTAGTTTAAATCGAATCATTAAAATTATCATTGAACAAGATTACATATTTTTGAGAAATATAAAAGTTGTCCATCTCTTCAGCTCTGGTGGCTCAAAGAAGAATGTTGTATCCATATGGCAAATATTTCTTCTGTTGTATTGCCGTTTCCATCTTTTTATTTTAAATTTTCTGAAACATTATCAAACATACTTCATCTTCATCACCAAGATTTATTTCATGATAATGAATAATATTACTAAATCAAAATATCAGAAATCCAAATAATTTATTTCCTTCATCTAATTAATCACTTGACTGGTTTCAGATATGCTATTCTTCATAGAATAAATAGCTTGTCTTTTTCCAATATTAATCAGGCTATAACTCGAGCTTAGGTAGATTTATTGCAGTCAAATTTTGGCGTGTCTTTTATGCCTACCTGGTTTGTTTTGGTGTTTTTTGTCTCTGTTTCTATTCCTGCCATTTTATTGCATTGATGTTTCTGTCATTTGGTTGTTTCCATTTTAAAGCGATTTACTAGTATAATAAAAGAATAATTGTTAAAACCTGTCTATGCTCTGTTGGATTTAGTTAGCATCTACAACCAATGCTGCTATTTTAACATGCCCTTATTTGTTTAAAATTTCTTGTTTTTCTCCCTAAAATACATAAGCTGCTTAACCTTAAATAATTATCTTTTTCTTATCCCCAGAAATTGTTGCCATTTTATTTAATCTTAGTAAGTTACATAAATATATGGCCTTTGAGTTGTCTTGCTGACTTTAGGAAGTTTTAATGATATCTTGTTCATATGAAAAGATTTTTTTTTTCTCTTTCCCTTCTTGTTATTATCGTAATTCTGTGAAGGTATTTGAGATTTATTTTTGCAGGGTGTCCAAAAAGTCTCTGTGCACTTGGCGCCAAAATTTTTAAAAGTTTTTGTTTAAGTGAATGTTGACAATATCTTGACACTAATAATCTAGTGCACAGCGACTTCTTTTGACGCCCCGTGCAAAGTGACTCTAGACATTGCAGAATACTTTTAAAGTTCGTCTAATTATTTGCTTCAACGAAGTCATAATCTACAGTTCGATGCTCGCCGTACGACAATTATGCCGCGGTGCGGAATTTTTGCTATATCAATGAAAATAATTCGCTATCTTTCGGAAGTAGATTTGAGTTTGCAAACCTTCGAAACGTGTTTACAGTCGCACTAATCCATGATATCGATATTAGGAGAAAAAATTAAGTGATGATCGCATCGACTCGTGTTTTTTGCCGAGTCGTCACATTTAGCTAATGAAGAATGTAGTTTGCAAAAGGGGTGCCACAATTACAAATTAAACTCTTTCAGTAATTAAGGATTTGGAAGAAATTGGCTGAACGGATTTCAATACGATTTTGTATATTAGATTTGTACAACATACCACAATAAAATCATGATGCATAAAATGGAGCTAACGAGCAGGGCTACCACGATAAAAGGTAAATTAATAATTCTTTTACGCGTATTTCTAGAGAACTGATTGCATGGATTTTAACCAAATATGGTATATATAATCTTCATATAAATAAATAACCAAAACAGCATATTTCAACCGTGTCTACAAACCAGGGCTACCAAAATATCAAGGTTAGAATTTTTGTAACTATGAGTTGGGAAGTTTTTAGCGGAAGCAATTTTGAAAAGAAATTTCGCTTGTAGGGCGAGTATAGAATGGCAAAATGAAATGATCATGTATCTAAAAAGCGAGGCTACCACCATATAAGGAATAATAATTTTCTGATTTAAAAGAAAATACACTAATATATGATTATACTACGGCCAATTTGGCGAAAAGCACTTATGTACGACGGGAAACCCGTGCACATCCCTACTTGTTGTATGCTTATATCCATTTGTCATTTATAATTACAGATCTTCATTCCAGAAGGATATTCTCGTAGTCGAGTCATCGATTTTCATAAAAAAGGGGGATGAGGAGATTACGGCGGATGGGTGAATTAAAAATTACTAACTCCAAACCGTAAAGTTGACCCAGAAAAGCGCTCAAAAGAAAAGGTTTAAAAAAATAATAAATAAATAAAAATACAAGTTTGCTGGACAATGGCCTAACAGGGACTTGTGGTCAAAACCTAAGCCTTAAAGGAAAAATAAAAGCACGAGCACTGCACAAATAAAGAGAAACTTCTCTGGAACAAGCACTAAATACTTATTTCGAGAGCTACGCTCTCATCTTCAGTAGCTACACCCTTTATTTGTGCAGTGCTCGTGCTTTTATTTTTCCTTTTAGGCTTAGTTTTTGACCACAAGTCCCTGTTAGGCCATTGTCCAGCAAACTTGTATTTTTATTTATTTATTATTATTTTTTTTACCTTTTCTTTTGAGCGCTTCTCTGGGTAAACTTTACGGTTTGGAGTTAGTAATTTTTAATTCATCGATTTTCATGATTTGTCGTTTCGCTCAAGGTTTTTACTGATTGCGCTGTGTATGGTTGCATGACTCTTTTACCACAAATTGTATCCATTCTTGTGATTTCCGGATCACACGCAAAGTTATCGCCATCTTATATTAACTTTTGGTCCTACCCATATACATAAACATTTCATATGAGCCCTGATACTTCTGCCGATGTGTCAACACTTGGTTTTGCCTCGTGCCTACATCTAACCATAATGTTTTAATCGCTTCTTTAGGCAACGCCGTTAAATCGAGTTTTCGTTACCTCGAAATAATTTTATTTTCCTTACAAAGTTCTGTATCTCCTTCGGGTTGTTTTCGATATCTAAAAAAATTCTTTTCCGTTTACCTTCGTTGGAATTAATTGCAAGAAATGAAGGTTCGAGTTTCCGAGTATGTATTGTATGTACATATTTTATACGCATTGATTTTTATTATATTTTATTTGAGGATATAAATACTGATTTGACCCCAATATTTATATGACTTTTTGTCCGTGATTCTTAATACTAGAATTGTGTAAGTTTATACATGTGGAGCGATTAAGGAAGACGTTTAGTCTTTTTCAGCCAAGTTCCAACGGAGGAGCCGCGCAAATCAAGGGAAAGGAGTCAGGGTGTCGTCAGCGAAAAATCTTTGTTATCATTCGAATTGACATTGCCGTATAGGTTCGATCGCCGATTTCATTTTCGATCCGTCTTCCCTCGAATTCCCAGTTAACAGAGGTGTTTCTTACTCGCGCTGCTACACCTTGCGTTTTCAGCTTTAAAGGCGCCATCGACTGATGCGGGAAGGTGGTGAGGGAGTTTGTTATTTAGGTAATAAGGGCGTGGGGCGGGTCGGGGGGTCGGGAAGAGCGGAGATGAGAGATACAGAGAGAGAGGCCGGTCCGAGGGACGGATGGCGGAGACCGTTATTCGCCGAAGACGCGTCGTGGAATGGAAGAGATGCGGGGAGAGGCGGCGTGACCCCGTGGAAAGATGGGAGAGGGGGATGGCCAAAAGCGCCTACGTTCTCTCTTTATCCGGTCTCCATCCTCTTTAATCTGCGCCGAGTCGTCGTGCATCGCCTCCGGGCCCATGTGCGAACGGCTCCGGTGGGACGTAATTCTCGCTTGGTTCCCGCGCAGAAGAGAGGGAGAGATGGGTCGGGGGAGAGTCGGGAATCTGCCGCCTTCGGATGGATGATCCGCCGCTGTGGTAAACGAATGCCCTCGGGGTGATGGGGAGGGATGGGGGAGGCGTAGGCGCGGCAGTTGGGCTCGAGAGGATTCGGAGACTCACGGAGGGCGATCGTTAAGGTTTCCATCGAGAATTGATCGTCGACGGTATTCGCGTGCTTCCTTTATTCTTAAGCCGTCGAGGCGGTGTATCCCCGATATACCCCGTTCAGATGAGGTCCAGAGATAGAATAGTTGTACGCATCGACCGTGAAAATTGTTTTTAAGATAGCGGAATAAAACGCTCCTATGTAAAAGTTAGTGGAATATAATTATGTGCCTATCTCCTCGTTGGAGAGGCGGTTGTCCCAGTATAAAACTTGTTTGTGGCAGTTTAAGTTCGCCCTCCCCCTTATCAGTGTATGGAGAGTTACATTTGTGTGTGGTTGTATGGAATCGCAGGGGAATATCTTTCGATGAATCTCTCCAGAAGTGTCATATCGACATCTTAGTCGAGTTGGCTGGAATTCCGTCGTAACGTATTTAGCGATAAATGTATTAAACAGCTCGCAACCGGATCCCGGGTAACAGCCTGTCTAAAAATGTCGTTACATAAACAGCCAGCGATTCACCGGTTATACGTATTATTTGTCTAATTTATGGCGAAAAAATATCCAAACGTTGAAGCCAAGGCTTGGGCCATTCGGCCGGAAAATCCCGTGTCTCCCGAATGCTGCGTTATTCTCGCATCTGACGGACGACAATAAAAAGTAATTTGTACTTTTTTATTACAAAAGCGAAAGAATAAGCTTTGCATGTAAACATTTAACGAAACACATGGCGATCACCAACTAGCAGATGAATAAATATCCTCGATTGAACCGTTAGCTCGTTCGGTTCCTCAAGAAGATGGATTCACATTTTTCTGAACGTGATAAATTTTTTCAAGTTTTCATTTTTGCATCATTTATTCTTATATAAACAGTAATTTTTGTGTGCCAAGAACGTATCCCAATGTTCCCCACAAGCTTTTGGTATCATTATTCGTAGTTTCGTTACTCGTGGCCGTCTCAGGAACGTGTCCTCCGCCAATGGCCAGTATATACTATAGTGCAAAAATGACGGCAGCGTATGGCGGATGTTTATAATATGAGAATAGCGCAATGGCGGATACTGTGTAAAACGAAACAACGTAACACAGGGAGTGGTTTTAATATGAAATGAGCTGAATCAGCATAACGTGGATCAGTGTAACATGGGGATTGCTTTTAAGAAAAAAAACTTTAGTTGCCCAAAGAACGAAATTATTTCAATGAGGTATTGTTTTGATTTTATACAGTAACTAAATCCCGTCAAAAATCCTATATGGATGGTTTCCTTCGTTAAAAGCAAGTGGAAGAAAAAATGTAGTTTACTCTTATACCTTTCACCGTGATATGACAATTGCTGAGGCAAATACGATTCACAAGGGTCTCTAGGCCGCACCTCTTCCTCCCCGCATTTCAGGATAGGAGGTGACCTCCAATAAGTACCTGCTGAGAGGATGTTAGCTGAAATGCGCATATTGTTTTCCCAACCATTTTATGGCTATTGGAGAGACTTACGGTCAATTTGATTTTAGCCAAAAGATTAGCTCTGCAATTCTGTTTTGAAATTCGAGAGCTGCCTTCGTGACTCGGGTGGAAGAGTTGGATTGCCAGCCGTAGATATAAATGTGCCCTTACGCTTCCCTCTTTCGGTTTTGTTAATTTTGTAATGAAGTGATTCGGTGATGCCTAGTTAACTCCCGTGGAAGTAAAAAATTTGCAGTAACCATATGATAATTTTAGTTTCAAAGTGACCGTCATCATTTATGACTAAAGGAATTACTTAGATTATCATTTGGTATAAAACAATGAGTCGAACCCGACAATTCGTTTTTGGATTATCTGTCGATTAGATCTTCCGATCGATTCTTCTTGATTCAAGAAATTCGTTTTACGGATCTTCTTTCCCACCAAAATACTTAAGGTATAGAGAAAGCGAGTTGGGCCATGCTGTAAAAATATCGGTATCTTTTATGTACATATTTATAAAGTGGACGTAGAATGTAAGGTCTTAAATTCAGAGTGACTGCCCCGTTTCCTGTTTTCCTCCTTCCCATTACTTGCGTTTATACAGTCCCAACCACCTAACTGACCCACTACGCCTACTACCATCTTATCACTCAATCCCATGTTTTTGATTGTCCATTGACTTTGACCACGGTTAGTGTTTGATGGAGTCCAGATAAGTATTGACGACCCTATTGGTCTCGGTTGTAATGTTCTCATTATCTCATAAAGAAAAAGGTCAATTTTAATTTCTTTGCAGTTCGTAGTTTATGCCGCATGATGGAATTTTGCCTCGCTCTCAACATCACGAAATATATTCATTCCCGCAGCGCATCTCGGTGTTTAAGTTAGAATCTCCCTTTACGCAATTGCACGCGCCGCGTTTCCTTCCCCCAAAAAGGCATTGTCAGCATTACAGCGTAAAATTTCAAGTTTTTTCACACACGGCTGCCTGCAGCACGATAACTCTAAATCAATGAGAATCAGCTCGTTTTCCTGCCGCCTCTAGGAGCGGTTGCGGATCGGTTCCTGTCGTTTCACCTTTGTTTTTCCGCCTGACGTTTCATCACGACAACTCTCCGTTGCGCTCTTAGATATATGCATTTTATCTCTATTTATATATAAGTGAAAACGGTGCGTCGCGAAGTCCACATACCCCTTGCCGAAATATCGTAAAATATCGACTCGCAAATGTTATTTTAATTGGTCGAAAGTCTTCGGAATTTATGAAAAGGCAGTTCATGGAAGGATGGAATGCCGCTTTCCTACTCGAAAGAATGCGTTGAAGTTTCACCGGCCAGAAGCTCTGAAGGCATCGAAATTTTTGCCGGAGAGGTCGGTCAGAATGGAATTCACCTGACAGAGTATAGGAGCATCGCGCTTAAATAAAATTACTGATCTCTTTGCTCTTTGAGAGTTAATCATTTTTTCTTTTTAATTGATTTAATTAAGACAGGAATTGTTTTTATCGAAATCGTTTCATGTTCAACTTCAAGTTGCCCTCAAACTTGGTTCCGAAGGCACCGAATGCTCCGCAAAGTGTCATACGGCCGTTTTCATCCACGGCTTGACGGAGTAATTTTACAAGTATCAGTTGTTGTTTAAGGCAAACTTATCGGTTATCGAGTAATTGAACTTGAATATGTAAATAATATTAGTTGAGCGGTGGAGCAATATTCAGACCACGTCAGAATCGTTTAACACGCATTTTCCTCGTGTGTTGGGTACATTACTTCGGGTTATTCGGCCATTTTGTCGTGTCCGATAGTACTTGTTTGTTTTTCTCCATCTGCTTCCTTGCGTTCCGCCGCATACCTTGCTCGCAGCGCGCCGTTCGCATTATCTCCGGCACCCGTTCTCCTCCCTCCGACCTTCCTCCGTCCTCTCACCGTCCCACAGATGGCTCGCTTAACGGATTTGGAAGCACCTGTTTAAGGTTATACGGATGAGCCACGAGGGGATGGATGGCCTGTAAACGAAGTAGACCTCAAAACGAATGTCGCCTTTGAATATTCAGTTTAACCCCCGGGGAAGTGTTTAAAAGCACTCCATCATCCTTTCACAGGGTTCGTTCGGACACCACACGGCGAACGTGAACCCTACCCTATATGGAGATGTGCTTCGGCCACATGTAATACTCTCACGTGGGCATTCTTCCACGTAGGCTGAGAGGATATACAGCATTAGCTTTTTGCTCTTCGAAATGCATTTTCAAGGCATCGTATGACTTAAATTCTTATCCGAATGGCTCCTCTGATTTAGCCTCATAGCCCGGAAGTGTCGTTTTGTTACCATGTGCAGTTAATGCAGTCTCGGATCTATTTCAGTGTAACAGTTGTGTGCATCAGATGACTAGCATCATCGATGAAAGGTAATAACCTAGAAGAAGTTTATAACGCTCGGCGGACAGCTTCTTAATTTATCTAAGCGAATATAATGGAGTGGTTAAAATGAAGAGAATTTAATCCTCATATTACAAAATGATGGCCGTTATACTCATTCACAACACACAATTGGCGCAGATTTTTTGAAAGAAATCAGATTTCAGGGTGCTCCAAAAAATATGATGTTTTTAGAGGCTATAATAACATTCTCGTGGAAATCAGAAAAACTTTCCACGAGCGCCTTGGTTATCGCAGACATACGGTTTACGACTGCTTCATCGGGCAGTTTTGAATTTGGTAGCATTTTTATCAGTGTGCGGATTTATATTGGAACAGTTTTCTTGAATAGTCAGACAAGGGCGCATCCAGGCTTTATCCTTGGGGAAGGGTAACCGAACATAAAAATAAACTATTTGAAAATATCTTCAAAAGGATACAGATTTTAAAATAAAAAAGAAATAGACAAACATTTTGTGCAGCAAATTAAATATAATACAAAAAAAAATTCCTAGATACCTATGTTATTTATTATTATTTTATTAAAATTTTTGGTGTCTGAAATCTAATTACCCCTTTTTCCCCATCCTCTTGTAGTTAGAAAATCTGAAGGTGTTATGTCGCTGTATAAACGGTATCCTTTCTAAAAGCAATTCCAAACACGTTAGTATTTATCAATGAATACTTGTTAGCATTCTGATGCGAAAAGTTCAAGGGCCCCTCTCTCACTTTTCCATCATGTAGGAGTGATCGTTAAAACAAAATCCTACAGAGTTATCCACAATGGCCTTTTTCTTATTTTTATTTCATTACACTTTTTTGCCTATTTAGTAGCTTTTTAGAAGTAACCGTTTATAAAATCTTTCCGTCCTGTTATAAATCATTTTTATAAAAGCACGTCTCGAGATTTGCGATTGACCCCGGAAACGTGATTATTATTCTTTTACGTCACTCACTCAATTCTGTTTAACCATGGATCGCCGCAGATCTTTTCATTTGATGTTTTTTCCGGAAGAGAGGAGAGCGGCGGTTTCGCGTCGCACGCAACGATAATAATGTGTATGCGGACGTGATTGGTCTCGCCTCGGAAAAAGCGAAATTCGCTGACTTTTAAGAGAGTCAGTGTAGCGTGCAACGGATTCGAGGGCGTTTTACTCGGGGAGCGGGCCTTTTTGAGTTGGCGGATGCGTTGCCGGGTGCCGTGGCGTAACAATGGGATGAATAGGAAATTTCCACGCTCCGTGGAAGAGAGCGGGGAAGGAATCGCGCCCCCCTTTCAGACTCGTTTTGAAACCGTACGCTTTTCTGGAAATAGCGCTGGTTGCTTGGGAGTATCTCACAATCTTATCAATTCGGGTTCAGATTGACGGATGATCGAACGGTTTCGTAAGTATCTCCGGGTAAGCTTTTCAAAAGATAGTTTGTGTTTTGAGGCGATTTAACTGTGATCTGTCGTGGAGATAAAGAGGATGTTAATAAGACGATAAGGGGCGTGCTCGATAAAAATAAGTTTTACGTTAAATTGAATGGGAAATGCTCGAATTGGAAAGGGAAATAGGGGTGTTGTGGAAGTGCGCTTGACTCAAGATCAAGGAAGCATTAAGGGCATCCAACCTGAAAAGAAAAAAATGTTAACGCCGGGGGATTGGTAAGAGCTCGACGAAGAAAACTTTTGTTTTAAACTCCAACGTAGACCCTTTCTCAGGCAATGTCCGAGGAAAATTGGTTTTACCTTCTCAAAATTTTGTGGCATCGGAGTATCGTCGAGTTTTTTTATTATAAGCGAACACAAAACTTGTGATGAGGGGTTAGCGGATTCCGACGGCCCGAGCATCCCGTTGGTTACCCAATCGTAAATATATATTTAGCCGCGAGTCGAGAACTGTCACGAAGTCCATTCACACGCGAACACGGTCGCGAGAGAAACACGCAAACAAAGGAATTGAACATTGTAAGGTCGAAGTGCCGTTTTAAGCGTAGTTCATAATGGAAATAATGTTGTGGCAGTGTGCAGTATGTTACTATTACTATCGATGGCAGAGATTCAAGTTTTCAAATTACTTTGGGATTTATTCATTGATTATTGTGGATATATTCATTGTTTTTTTTGTAGATGCTTGATGTTAACCCTTAAGTTGGCACATACAAGTGAGAGGCTGAGGTCTTTATGACCCCACGTGATATTTTTTTGTTTTAATCGTAATGATATTGTTTATTCAATTAATGCATTATAAGATGGAAAATACACTGTAATGACGTATGAGAGCAGAACAATTTGGCAAAAATAATAAATAAAATATAATTGTTTATGGTCTATCTAATAACTTGTAGGGTTATATAGATCCCCACGCGCCTACTAAAGGATTAATGAAGAAATATCAAATGGCCAATCGAGCGTCTTATTATTGTATATTTCCTTCTAAGGCTACGTAAAAAATAATAGCTTGGCTCCAAAACGCGATACAGGCTGTATTCAACCGTTTTATGGCTACGGAAATCACCTATATGCAGTGGAATCTCATTATAACGTATGTCTGCGGGACATGAATTTCTGTTCTTTGTAATGAAGGTACGTTATGCTGAAAATGCTTGATAGATAAATAGTGGCTTAGATAAATATTAAAAAATCGTCATACTGTATCACCGCTTTATACTTATAAAATATGACATTTTAAAGGCTTTTTAAAACTCTATAAGTCAAAAATTTTCCATCGTTCTATCTCTCTCTCATCGCAGAAAACGTTAACCATCGTCAATTATTGAATGTGTAATGTAATATTTTGCTAACAAATGCATTATAATGTAAAATATGGTGTCTGGACCACCAAATTTCAAGTAAGGTTGTTCTTCGGTTACCACAGTAGTGATTATATATTCATTATGCAGATTCTTGGGACACAGTTTACGACATGTGGTTTAATCTGACGTTTTGTCGATTTTGACTACAGCTCCAAAACCGAATTTAGCTTAATAGGCGTTCATTTCTTAATCGTTTAGACCAGTGCTGCCCAAACTTTTCTAATGGCGGGCCACATCAGTGGTTGCGAATCCCTTGGCGGGCCGCATTGGGAGTTTTCAATTCTTCGGCGGGCCGGATTAGAGTTTAAATCGGAAGTTTTATAAATATTCTGAGGTGCCATGTAAATGAAAATCAAGTCTAAATAAGGTTTTCATGGCTGACATTTCAATATTTAAAGCGTTATTATAAAAAAAATTCAAAAAATGTATGAATTTGTGTTAAATTATTCGAATGGCTTTTTTGCCATAGCTTCGCGGACCGCACAAAAACCCTTCGCGGGCCGCATTTGGCCCTCGAGCTGTAGTTTGTGCACCACTGGTTTAGACATTGGCTGTTATTTTGAAATACTTGTAAATTATTTTCCAGCATGCTGCAAAATGTATATATTACAGTTATTTTGTGGGTTAAATTATCCATTTTCGGTTAAAGATTATTGTAATACAATACATGTGGGGCAAACAGTTCTACGAGTACGTGTAAGAAAACACTGAAGTCCCTTTTTTTAGTTTGCACAATCGGTGCGTGTAGTAGTGTTATGTTTCTAGCGGAACGGGTCGAGGCATCGATATTTTCTCGCGTTCACCTTCGGGGCCGAGGCCACGAAGAATCTTCCCTCTTACAAAGAAGTGGTTTTTGTTTCTTACCCGTTTCCGCAAATTGCACAATCTCGCTAATTTGCGTTATTACGAAGCGCCAAATCGTGGGAATTGCGATGTGGGTCTCGAACTGTGAGGTCGAGAAAGTCGTTCCCAGTTCTTAGCGAAAGAATTGTCGGTAATCGTGGGAAATGTTCTCCTTATCTGCAAAGCTCATAGTGAAAAGAGTCATAGCACTACCTCGGCGTGGTCCAGCATGCCATACCATAGTTTGTGATAATCAGTTTGCCATTTATAGCGGATTATGAAGTGGAAACGTTATGGCAATTTTCGCGATCTACCCATTATTCCCGTTGTTTTTGTAATAATTAATCGCTACAATTTGTTTGGGCACTAAAAAAATATATTATGCCAGTAGAATTTCTCAAGCAAACAAAATAAATTGGCAGAAGAAAAATAAAATGGCAGTAAAAAAGATAAACTGGCAGTATTCAAGTGACAGTAAAGAAATTGAAATTAGGGACACCAAATTATGGCTAAGCTTCAGTATAAATCACCCATGGCGATTTTCGTTCTTCTTTTGTTGTTTTGGGAATTGTTTGCATGGAGGAACATTTTGCTTGTCCTCACCGGGTTGGGTAAGTTGGTTGAAGTGTTTTTCGTACCTCCTCAAAGGAACTGACATTTTATTTTTTTGACTGCCATGTTGCATTAAAATACTGCTAGTTTTCGCTTTCTTTACTGCTGCTTGAATACTGCCAGTTTATCTTTTTTTACTGCCATTAGTTTTTTCTACTGCCAAATAATCTTTTTTTCTACTGCCAATTTATTTTTTTTACTACCAGTTTTATTCCATGCCATATATAATTCCCGAAATATATCCCTGGATTTCATATTTTTCTCAATCAATAATCAATTTCTTAAAGTCAAAATAAGTAAGCAGTAATTCATAGCATAGAAAAACCATTTTTCTGAGGCATAGAGGAGCGAGAAGAGAAATACCTACTCATGTACAATGTTTTAATGCCAGGATACTGTGGATATTCATCTAGTTACTCTTTTTTCTCATTCCATTTGTACTAGCAACAATGGATGATCAACCTGGCATTATTTTATTTATTGCTTCGGTTGTACATATTTAAAAATATCATTTCACGAATTATCTGAAAATAAGTGAAGTTATACCAAAACTTTCAATTTTCAACCTAGTAATTCGACTTTTCGTCGCCTTTAAACAAATCTAACTTCACAAGTGTAAGTTTTTCTTTCAGGGATTCCAAATGTGGTGCTCGCCGATGTTTGTTCACATGTCCTCCCTAAAACTTTTAGCTCTTTTGACTTATAGTTTTGACAATGTTTAAAATAGATTATAAATATACATATAGCTACGAGCTGAGCTGTAAGTGTTGAGCAGAGGAGGAGTAAAAATATTGGTGCCCGTCGCTTTCCCTTTTAAGTAAATAGCATCCTTACCAAGATATAGGTTGGGAACCCCTGTACTAGACGATTTATTAGAAGGTGAATTTTTCCTTTGCCAGTAGTAGGCCCTTACTGATTGAGCAGCTTGCTTCAAGTAAACTCCAACTTTGGCTTAAGCTGTAAATTTTAAATTACTGGAAATCTTCCCCAGAGTTGACAGTATAAAATATAACACATTAATAATTTATATTGCTATTCAGATTGACCTGTGTGTGATTCGATTACACCGTTTTTAAATATAATGAATACGAAATATCATGAAAATATATCAAGGGCTTGGGAAGTTCATAGATGCGACAGGTGGACACGAAACCATTTTAAGACCTTCGTAGGCCCTAGGCACACTTGCCGTCATAGACCCCGAATTATTATTTTATAAAATATTACTTATAGGCTTAATAAATGTAGACAGGAGAGTTTGTTTAGTTTATAGAAAAGGATATTAGATGACTATTATGATTATCAATAAGAGTTCGTTTGTGAGCAGACAATTGGCTTGCTATTGTATTTTTATATTAAATTTAGAATAGTCTTTTTGTGAAATTATTCATTGTGATATAAGTTTTTGTGTTAACAGAGCCTAGCGAGCTTCTAATTACGTCTCATTTAATTCGTGATAGAATAAATAAGAGAAATCTGGGAATTAAAATACTTAGCTGGTAATTTGTTGACCTTCCTGCCAACTCTAGTGATGGTGTTTCTCTTTTCAACAATAGTAATCCCACCCTTTGCTGTTCTTTATTTATTTTATGCTGTTCTTTATTATTTCTTTATTTATATCTATCTCAAGAGGATAAACTCTTTGCATAGGTCTCACCAGTTGACCTGAGGATGTCTTCAATTTGACCAAACTTGTTTCTTTATTCTTCCAAGGAATTAACTCTTCCACTCGTGCTAATGGCCAAAACAGACATTTTATCTTGACTGACAAGAACAATATCTCCCAATTTCTTTGTAGTTTCTGTCTCGTGTGTAAAGAATAACACTTCTTTCTTTTGATGTAGGTACATATTAGTGCAATTTATTATTTCGTCTATCATATTACTATTGATGAAATGGAAAAATGACTAATGATATGATTAATAATAGTAAAGTAAAAAATAATTAAATAAAATAATTCCGTAATGGAGTATATGTAACACTAATAAATAGTTTATTTATTTCATTTAATTATTCTAAAATCAAAATGAACTCAATTACATTGTATGATATTTTTTATCCTTAGCTAAAAATGTCTGATGGATATAAGAGAAAACATGAGTCTGGATTTGAGAAGCAAGAATAAAGAAGAAAAGGAAGAAGCATTAAAAAAGATGAAGGGCTCATTACTCAAATCCGTCGATATAAGTAAAGCAATAGTGGTTCCAGTTCTTCTGCCAATCTATCCATTCCAGAAATAATGCAAAATGATGCCGATGTCAAAGAAAGTGTTGTTAATGAACAAGAATTAAAGGAAAAACAAGTGGAAATGTCAAACGACTC
The DNA here is from genome assembly GCA_028673005.1 of Tanypteryx hageni. Lineage (NCBI taxonomy): Eukaryota > Metazoa > Arthropoda > Insecta > Odonata > Petaluridae > Tanypteryx > Tanypteryx hageni. The sequence goes on from CM054116.1 coordinate 114,404,483, forward strand.
CAGAAGTAGTAATAGTTTTAGGAGAAGATGGTATTTTCAGGACAGCAGAACCAGAGAAATCTAAAAAATCACATTTATCTTCCAAAATAAACTATAGCACTGATCCAGCTGAATGGGACATCACAGCAGATCTCATAAATTACAGAAAATATCCCTCCACAAAATTTGGATTCCGATTTTCTATTAAAGGCTAGACAATTTGGTACAAAAATGAGATCTGCACAAAATGAATATTTTATTTTAACAAATGGAGAAATAGTACAGAGAGACTGGCTGATTTATTCTTCTTCAACTGGTAAAGTGTACTGTTATGTGTGCAAAAGTTTCAGTGCCATTGCCAATGAATTTTGCAATCAATTGAGAACAGGGCTTGATGACTGGAAAAATGCAACTGCAAGAATAAATTCACATGAAAAATCTAAGGATCATCTTAGCGCTCTATCAATGATGCTAAAATATCGGAAATCCACTAGAATTGATACAATTACAGAAGGAAAATGAAAAATCGTACAAATACTGGACTGAAGTCCTGAAGAGAATTGTTGCTGTAATAAAATTCCTTGCGGAATGAGGATTAGCTTTCCATGGCGATTCTCACTTACATAACTGTCCTAACAATGGAAACTTCCTCGGATGTGTTGACCTTCTAGCTGAATTTGATCCATTTCTTAAAGAACACATTTGAAGTCACGGAAATCCAGGAAAAGGAAATGTTTCCTATCTTTCTTCAACTACGTGTGATGAGTTCATTGATGTATTAGGATCCAAAGTAATGGCATATCTGAAATTAAGGATGCTAAGTATTATAGTATTAGTATAGATTCAACTCCTGATATTAGTCACGCGGATCAGCTTACAGTGGCCTTACGCTATGTATTCAAAAACGGAAATGTGGTTGAGCGATTTCTTAAGTTTATTCCTATTGAACAACATGATGGAAAATATTTATTCGATCTTTTATTGAGTACTCTCAAACTTCATGATATAGATATTGCAAACTGCAGGTCGCAATCATATGATAACGCTAGCAATATGACTGGCATATATTCTGGCATTCAAGCAAGATTTCGTGAAATTAACAGTTTAGCCAAATGGGTTCCATGCGCTGCCTATAGACTAAATTTTATTAGAGCAGCAGCTGAGGAGTTTTGCTCAGCAGCAGTGAATTTTTTTTGGAATTCTACTGTCAGTTTATACATTCTTTGCAGCTTCACCACAGAGATGGTCAAAAATGAAACAAAATATGAAGAAAAATACCAATATTGTACACAGTTTGTCAGAAACCAGATGGTCTGCTCGAAGCGATGCCACCATAGCTTTTTATGAGAACTATTTTGGAATTCGACAAGCATTGTTGGATATAATTGAAAGTGAACGACAGCCACCAGCAGGTGCAGTGCAGTGCACGAAGCAAAAACTCGTTAAAAAACTTGAACGTTTTGAGACAGCCTTGATGTGTGTAATTTGGGAAGACATTCTCTGAAATATCATTATTATCAATACAGCCTTACAGGAGGCTGGAATCGAGTTGTGCACCATAATGAAGCTATATGACAGTCTTTTATCATATTTTCATGGTACGTGAAATAAATTTCACAAGTTTGAGGCCTTGGCAAAAGAACTTACACCATCTAAATATAAAGGAACCATACATAGAACATATACGAACAAGAAATAGATTTTTCGATGAAATTACAAATGATTCCAATCAGAACTTATCTGAATCCTATCGACAAGTTTAGAACACACTGTTTTTATCCTATAATAGATAGACTCATAACAGAAATGAGTAAAAGGCGAGCAGCATATGTAACACTTAATGAAAGATTTAATTTCCTTGTTGACAAATCTATGCCCCCTGATGAAGTTATTTGCAAAGCAAGGGCATTAATTGAAATATATCTGTCAGATCTCAAAGAGGCATTTGTTGACGAATTTTTATTATTCTCACGAATGTATGCTGACAAGAAATCAGTGACTGAATTGATCGCTGCACAAATAGATAACAAGCTGGTCACAGGTTTTCCAAATTTTAATATTGCATTTAGAATATATCTTTCAATTTTTGGTAAAAGTTCTGAAGGAGAACGTTCGTTTTCAAAACTGAACCGTATCAAAAAGTATCTTTGGTCCACAACTACACAAAACAAATTATGTTCTCTATCTCTCCTTTTCATTGAAAGTGATTTATTGCGAGAAATGTCGTTTGATGATATAATTAGTGAATTTGCTATTAGGAAAATCCGCAAAGTTAACATAGTTTAAAATTTCTTAATTTTCTTTTGTGCATAAAACATATAAGTTTATACTACTCGTATTAAGTGGTGGAAGATGCAACTCAAAAACTATTTTTGGATTGTTTAATATTGGTTGAATATTAACTATGATGCCAAAGACATAAATGTAATTTTTATTTTCTTTTTCTTATTGTTTGTGATTATATTTATAAGCAATGTTGACTAAACTGAAAAGCTTTCTTTATATAACAATTACTTACTTGTTGTTTGAGTTTATTGTGATTATATATTAAAAGTGATTATTTAATTATTTACATTTCTTTTCAACATCTGTGATTTCTTTTATAAATATTATTTTATTGTTAATAATTATTGTACCTATTATGAAGAATATGTTGTTTTGTGGCCCCTAGTTATGAAACTCCGAGCAAAATGTCAAATAAAAATTGTTCAAAATTGAAAACTGCATTTAATGTATTCCCTTTTCCTAATATTGTAACCATATTCCTTAAAAGCTTAGAAAATTTTAAATCTTGTCACAGAATTAAATTTACAGTGGATATATGTAATAATACAATAGTAACTTGTACCTAAGATAAATATATTTAATTTAAGATGATATGAATTGTGATTTTATTGCTTGCTTTTCAAATTTTCGAATAAATTTTATTTTAGTTCACAAAATTTTTCGTATGCCCTAGGCACTGTGCCTAATGGATAATACGGCCCTGGGTGGACAGATAGACATTACCGGTGCAGCGCAAAAAACGGGCGAAAAAGGAAAAGGATTTACGAGTTCGACGAAACGTTTATTTAAAAGAATAAAATTTTCCTGAACTGACAACAGCGACATGTATAAAATCTATTAATAATCTGAAACAATTCGTCTCTCTTCTAAATATTTGACTGAGAAACCCAATTTTTACGCTGCTTTCGGCGGAAGCATTAAAATTCTTTCATTCCTTGAAAAAAAAACGGGCTTAAAGGTCGAGGACGAAGTGGAATCTCCCACCGAATTTACTCGCCAACCCATTATGCTTATCGTCCTTTTACTTCCTTGCGTGTAACAATAGCTTTGCCATATACGACGTGCGCGTCATCCAGGTCGGGAACCTCTCGTGTTCCTTAAGAAATATATCTAATCCAGAATTTAAAAATGCAGCATATCATGGCTACATTAGTCAAGATTAAATATTATTTTAGTCAGTTTGTTTTTGATGCCATGAATTTCATCTTTTCATCCTCAATACGCGCAATCGACAGCGCAATCCAGTGTTGGATGAAGAAGGGCTACTTAAATTTTCTCCTTCGGTTGCGTTATTCTTCTGAAAATTTCCTCCTAATTTGGTACTTACCCTGTACTATTTTGGCTATTTTCGGTGCAGCACAGCACATTTCTTACATGTCCTGCCCGTTGCCATTTTTATGTTCTAAGCCACGAGTCCACCAACTCCGGTCCGCTGAGTGATTTCTTCCGGCCAGCTCACCAATTTTTTCAAGACATACATATTCGTATATTCGCCAGCAGGAAGTGTCATTATATATAATTAATGAAATCTAAACGATAGTTTTCGAGTATGTGGATGCAGTATATTTTTAATATAGGCATATGAAACATTGCACAGTCAAAATAATTGTGAAATTGAAATTTACACACGGCCCAATGAGTCGTTTGAAAGGTCTAATGTGGCCCGAACAGTTGTATATAAAGCCTCATGTGGCCTTTTTATCGAAAATATTGGCGACCCCTGTTCAGTACTATTACTTTGTCGCGTTGTTCCGATTATCTTCTCGACCTGTTCTCCCACTTGAGGTATTCCCTTCTATGGGGTCCAGTGAAACGTCCCAGTCCCATGGAGATGACATTGAGTTCGTCTTTCTCGCTTCCGAATAAAGAGCTCACATTCGAAGTGCAGAGACAACCAATTAGACTTATTAAAATAAACTTTATGATTGTATCCAGAGAGTCGCTGCAATCAAATGAAACCAAAGAAAGTCCGTGCGAAAGATTTCGAACACATGAGTGTCCCAACCATAGTTTAGCCGTCGTTTGATAAAAATCTGTCAAATTTTGTCTTTAGTCCCCAAAATCATAACCGCGATGATTGTGTATCAGCTAGTGCTATATATAGACTGCGCGGTGGCATGAGTTAATTTTGCGGCGGGAGGCGTGGAAGTAGGCCTCGATGAATCGGCTGAGACACGCGTTTAAAGCAGGTGGTCGATACGGTGGCCCGCGGGCGAGTTCATTGGCGGAGCTGGAGAGGAGAGGTCAGTGCAGAAGATGGAGAGTGGAAGGGGCGGCGAAGGTGGTGGTAGGGGAAGGAGAGCGATGGACACGTGGAATCCCAGCTCCCTATCAACCCTCCGCCGTGTATCCCTTTCCTCCCTCAATCTCCGCCAAATTAAGGTCGTTTCCTTTGCCTCCGCACCCTTCTCGTGCGATATCGCAGCGATTTAACAGAGAGGGTGAGCTCCTCTCTAATCTTGTTATATAAATTTCCGACATTTTATGGGCTCGTTCCGGAAGATATCACTAGGTCGGGGTGGCGTCCGTCGGTGGCCCCGTTGCCATGACGAGCGTCGCATAGCAACGCGAATAACGTCGCGTGTACTTTCAGGTATTGATATAATCACGAATACTGAAATAGTTTCATCGTCAGAAGACTTCTTTTAGGAAAAACGTTTAATGCCATGAAATGTTCATTATTTTAAGAAACTGACCCACCTAACATATGCTAATAAAGTTTTTGAACGTCTTTTCAGATGCATAATTAATCCCGAAAGCGATTTTGACTTTATAATATTTCGTAATAATTATAGTTACCTTGTTATCATATTAGATTGGTAAAGGATGCCCCGTAAGTTGTTTATCCCAGCGTATTGCAAGGTTGTTTCCTATTCAGATTCGCTCACGCATTTTTTGCAAGATAGTACTATCGCGGATGGAAATGACCGTCATGGTATTTTTATCGATCAAATAGGGAAACGACTGACCAGGATTTTTCTCTCACGCCTAGAAACGTGAATATACCCGTCTCTTCTGATGCTGATTTCCCTTAACGATTTCATATTTTATCGGGTGCAATTTTCTTCCAGCCCTTGGCAGTGCTGAATTCACAAAGTTTAAAACGTAGGAAATTGAATTTTCAAGGAAATGATCGAACCTCAAACCATAAACCGGATGCGAAATTGGCCACTTCATTTCCGAAGACGCAAGATTCGTTTTTGCTGCTTAATCACAGCTTTATCTTCCATTGCTCCTCAGTCTCTAGATTACTTCCATAGGACACGAAGGTTAAGCGGCTTCCTACCCTCTCGTCTACGTTTTATTTGAACGTTTGAGATGAAACACTTTTTATTTGTCGACAGCAGCATCATTTAACTCTTCAAATCATCTCTAACCTAGAATTTACGTTGATTTGATCTTCCGGTGTCTGATTTCATCCCTATGAAAAAATTTTGTGATTGAGATTGGTATATAATCTAAGAAACTCGGCTCAACTTTGTTGTAAGTGATAATCATGATCTTTATGAGATTGGTATGTTTTTAGTTTTTTTGCTTTCAGGGAACCGTTACGCTATTCGTAATTACTTAACTAAAATTTTTCCCTCGATTTATACGATCTAAGAAAAGTATTTTACCTCGCCATTCGATTGGTCAAATTAATCGTTAATTAAATAAAATTGGATTTGAAGGAAATCTTAGAGGCTGTTCGAAACGATCGTCTGCGACGCAGTTAAATCTCAAATCAAGATAGTGTAAAAATACTATATTCCGTAATTATTTCTAGTACTGTTGTACAGTTTGTGCAAAAAGTCACTGCATTTGGTCATCAAATTATTTGTTATTATTATTATATGTATTACATAAGTGCGCCGAGATTTTTTGGACACCCTTTATTTATGTAGAAGCCGCAAGTTTAGATAGGCGTTTAAATGGAAAGAGAAAGGACAATGAAATGCATGAAAATTTTTTGCAGATCAGTTTTATGACGTTTTTATACGCTTGATACTCCTCGTAAGCACACGTGCATCAAATGACTTTATTTTCAAGAGTCCCTTGGGAGACATTTTACAAATTACTAGATGAATTAGCCCATTTAAAACGGGCTTTGTAATCATACAATATAGAAAAATTAGACCATGTTATTATAAAATTGTAGTATAGCCATCCTACCAAATTTGGTTGAACTGGCTGAAGAAACGGCTCAAGTATTGAGCGTTACGGTCAGTGAGCAAGAGAATAAGCGTTTTATAGTTATGTGATTGTGACTATTATAGTAAATTACTTAGAAAATGAAGCAAAAGATTTTGAAGAATTCGATGAATTATTGGTATTTCATCCAATAGAACACTTCGTAGTGTCTATTAAGAGTGATGAAAAGAGGATGCGTTTATTCGCTTGTCTGGATCACCACGCGCGGTGAAACGAAATATGAGGAAAATAAAATAAAAATTCCCCATAAGTTACGGCAATTTCATTTTAAATTCAGCTACCAGTAAAAGTTTATTTCAACATGTTTTTCCTCGAATGAGAAACTGCTCTACCTGATCGCGATTTCCTGGTTTTCCTCTAAACGGATTCTTTCGCGTTTTATGCCTACTTGTTTCGGGAATTTAAATATTTCAGTGATGCGTACTTAGATGGCACAGCTTAGTTTCTTTAAATTCTGCACTTGCAGAAACAAGCATAGTTTTCACAACACTATAGAATAAATAATTAAGAGTGATATGATGGAGGTGGATATTGTGTGCTTTCCGCTGCCGCATGATGTATTCTCCTTCCACGCTGGTCGATAAATGTTCTCGCAGGCCGGTCTGATCATACTTCCCTCATCGATGTTGCTAATTAAAAAATGTACCTAACAGAAATTTGTCTGTTGTTGCGAGCAGATAGGCCTCTGCTGTAAAAATTTCCTTGAACATTAGGCAACGTTGCGCCCGAGGGTTTTGTGTTAAGTTACGGCAAAGTGGTCCTAGGGAGACCATTAGCCTCGTAGGAGCGCTCGATAGAGAGTTTTCAAATGACCTTCTTTTCTTAGAACCAGAGAAATGCGACGATACTCGAAACTGCGTCCGCCGTCTCCCAATGTTACATTTCTAATGCTATAAATTTCATTTCGGTCTGCTAGCATCTCCTCGTTTGTATCGTCTTAAGATTTCTAATTGGCTGTCCTCATCCGAAGGGGAGCTTCCCCGAGAAACTTCGGCCTAACGAAGTTCCGCGTTTGTCGGAAAACGATAACAGGCCGAATGTTGACAAGTCTTTTGCATCCAATCGTCGACCGTGTCGAAACACGGGTCATGCATCGCGACCCTTGAAGATAAAAGTGATCAAGTGCGCTGGAGCGAATTAACTTCCCGCTCCGCTCCCCTTCAGGGATCTTTTCCGGTCTTACCGTTTGATCTATCTGACCAACGGCTAATGCAGTATACCCACTAAATTCTCTGAACGGATTATCAGGTTAGATCATTATTTTTCTTCCAATGTTACCTTCTTCACGCGTGAACGCATACATTTACTAATTAAGCAAATCTAAGGCGCGTGGAACTTATTTAAACTGACTTTTACGAAATTCGCCGATGTCTTTCATAATTTACTGGACTGCAGAATACTAGATTAGATTCAGTATATATGTCTCTCTCAGGTTTATTTAATGCGAGGGAAACTGCAAACTGCATTATAGTGTTCATTTATCTGTATGTATCTGTATTGAAAAATAAAATTTTATTGCATCTTCATATCAACTTGTATTTGTTTAATATAAAATTATAATAAACAAATTAAAAAGAAATTGATAGTCTTCAGCATAACTAAGTGGAACGATTCCATAATTATAAATAAGGGAAATGGAAGAACAACGTTTTCCTGATTTATAAGTTAAAAAAGAACTGCAAAAGCGGATTCCAAAAGCGCTTTTTTAGAATGTTCACGTAAATTTTCAGGATCTTCGACCTTACCGCAGTTGTAGTATGATCTTGATCCCATCTCGTTAATAAATTAAATGAATTTATGCTTCACTTTTATTGTTGTAGCAACATAAAATAAAACTTTACCATAAGTAACGGACCCGATGTAAGCCATAGTATGTTGAAATTAAATAACGTGTAGGTAATTTAAGATGAGAAGAAATGCAAAATGTTTCTTTTATGGAAAGTTATTGCAAAAGAAAGGTAATTTTTCTCTTTTGATATTTCTGTCTTGCTTCATTGTGCTGTCTCCTGGAGAATAAATAATAGAATAAAATGCCAGTAATTTTAAATGGCTGATATATTTATCACTAATCATTTCAAAGTTCTGTTGTGTAATTTTGTTTTACATTTTTTATCCCAGGATCAAAAATGGTTTTCATTCAAAGATTACTTTTTAGTGTAAAAATTGTTTCTTGAACTAGAATCAATAATTGTTTTTGGGTGTGATGTGAGGTTTTTGCAAAATTTTCTTTTGTGGGTATTGAAGATGGTGATTAGGTCTAAATCACTAATGTCCTTCATTAATATTAAAAACAAATGTAATCTGTATTTCATTTTTGTGTTATACAAGCACTCTGTCCTCTTCCTATCTCCAAAAATAAACTTTTCTTTAATATTTAGTTACCAGATTCAAAGAACATATTTCGTACTTTAAAAATGGAAATTTTGAAAATCATGAGTAGCAACCCACATTCTTCACACACAATACTCCACTTCCTTAGATAACCTTAAATTACTTAAACCCATTTCCAATAACTACCTTTTAGATTTGGCTGAAAGTTTAGCCATTTTCAAAAACAAAGACGTTACTCTCCATCAAGACACAGGTCCTATAGTAGACAGTACTTTGCTTTCCCTTTTTTGCAATGGTCATTCCAATTGACCTCCAAATATGCCCATTAGGACAATGTAACTATTTGTTTCAGTACTTTTCTTCCCCTCCCTACTGTCCCGGGTGTATATATACTCTCCTCTTCCCGCATTTCGTCATCTTTATGATCAGCCTACTGAGGATGGAATCTTGGATTCTGAAATATGTATCTAGGCATTCTTTTTGAAAAAGAAGTACATTTCAGTTTATTTGCTTGCGCACATGTAAATAAGGGTCACTGGCATGGAGTATTTCCCTTAAACCTGGAGTGTGTGAGATTGTGTAAGTGTTCCGTCCCTGGCATGGAGTAATTTCGCCTAAACTGTTGTGTATTTGTGAACTTCTTTTTTAATTTTTATGGTTATAAGGAGGTTTCGCCTTTGTCGTTTTTTATTGTGATTAACCATAGGGCTCCAAGAATTTAATTTTTCATAAAATTTGTGTTTTGACAACTTGCCATTGATCTACTTTTGATACATTATGTAGAATGGTTATTGCAGAACAGCAAGAAATTGAGTGTTATTCAATGTATATTTTATTTTAATCTCGAGTGAGATAATTTTTGGGCTGAAATTCCATGTGATTTCTGAAATTCCAATGAAGATTGTTTTTGCTTGAGGTGGTTAATAATTTATCTTGGATTTTGTGTTAATTTCAGGACACCAGCTGAGTAGGAAGAAGTCTTCCCATATGCAATGGGTGGATCGCTGGGGAGGGGGGCTGGGGGTAGTGGAGGTGGTGGAGGAGGGGGTGGAGGTAGTGGCAGCATACTTGATGCCTTCCCTCCACTGGGCGTTGGACAATCACCACTGCATGTTGTGATGCTTGGTCTGGACTCAGCTGGAAAAACTACTGCCCTTTACCGTCTCAAGTTCGAACAATATGTCAACACTGTGCCAACCATTGGGTTCAACTGTGAAAGGGTAGGAGAATATCAAATTGATGGAAATAAATTTGTTGAACTAAGTTGATAATTTAAGTAGCTCCGATATTCATAGAAAGTTTGGAAGAACTAGATAGAAATTTCAGCTGCGAGGGAGCTATTCTTAGTGGTAATTAGCAATTACTATTAGATTTTTGAAAATGTTCTTTTTGTTTCAAATCTACTTTTGGGAAATTGTCTCTGAGGAGACAGCTGAAATTCCTATTTGGTTTCCCAGTATTTTTATGCCTGTTGTAAGTATATAAATTATACATTAAATTGATAAATATTACTATACATAAGTGATGGTGTTAATTCTAATTTCATAACAAAAACATGGACTTCTTTTACTCTGGCAGGTGAGGGTTCGAGTAGGTGGTGGAGGTAGCAGTGGCCGTGCTGTTGCATTCCTTGTGTGGGATGTCGGTGGTCAAGAACGTCTTCGTCCTCTATGGCGGAGTTATACTAGGGCAACAGATGGAATTGTATTTGTGGTAGACAGTGGAGCTGATGCAGAACGCATGGATGAGGCGAAAATGGAGTTGATGAGAGCAGCTAGGAGTCCTGAAAATGCTGGAGTTCCTTTATTGGTAGTGGCAAATAAACAGGATCTGCCAGGGGCCAGGGAGCCTGCAGAGGTAGAGAGAGCTTTGGGACTTCTTCCAGGTCAGCTTTAATTACTTTGCATTTCTCATGGTACTTTTACGTTATTAAGTGCAATATAACATATCATTATAAAATTATTGATGTTTATGCACCATTTCTAATAAATGTTGAATCCTTATTATTTCTGGGTTAAATGGTAAGCCATCAAGGGACATTAAATTTCGTATATTGTTTAGAAAAACAGAAGATAATAGATCTATATGTAAGTTTTTTCAAGGGTCGGAAATTAGAATAAATTTTTGAAAAGTTGAAATTCTTAGGATCATTACAAAAATTGAAGATTTTTAAGAAGTATTTTCAATAAAATTTACTAAAGCCGATACTTGGTGGAACTAAATGTTTAAATAGGTACTTTGTGGTTAATGCAGCACCACCTCCATCGCACCCATCTAGGGGCGAGATATGGAACTACAAGGCACTGAATGTGGTGAGATTTGAAATTACATGAAGCAGTACTCCATTGGAACTCGGATGGGCCAAGGAAGGGAAATTTGAACATGAAGGAACATTTTATGCGTCCTCACCGGGTTGGGTAGGTTGGTGGAATTGTTTTTCATTCCTCTTCACGTGCACTGTGTTTAGAGCCATTCAAAGAAAAAAGGGATACCATTAAAAATGAAATTTGTATAATGGTATCCCTTCTTTTTTCTTTGAATGGAGACACCTCTGAACACAGTGAACGTGAGGAGGAATGAAAAACACTTCCACCAACCTACCCAACCCGGTGAGGACGAATAAAATGTTCCTTCATGTTCAAATTTCCCTTCCTTGGCCCATCTGAGTTTCAATGGAGTACTGCTCTACGTATTTCCAAAACTCGCCACATTCAGTGCCTTGTAGTTCCATATCTCGCCCCTAGATGGGCACTGTGGAGGTGGTGCCGTATTAACCACATAGTACCTTTAAATATTTTTCAGTTTCATAAACTTCTAAAATATTGTTAATCTGAGAATTGAGAATTACAGTACCCTTCCCTTCCCATCACTTACTCAAGTGTTTATTTTTATTAGTAACTATATGTACTATTTAAAAATTTAACAATGAATTTGCTTCAGCACCCAAGTTTCTGAATTATTGGTCCAGTAGTTCATGATATAAGCCCAAAGATAATTTGGAAATGTTGATACGACAGGGCAATAATTTTTATCCTAATTATTCCTCATATTTTTGTTAATTATTCCTCATATTTTTGTTAATTATTCCTCATATTTTTGTTAATTATTCCTTACATTCATTCCATTTATTCATTATGTTTATCCTCGTCATTTTTTACATTTATTTTAATTTTGGATTGTTAAATTACCGTATTCTTCCGAATCCAAGGCAAGGTTTTTTTTCTTCAAATTTCAGCTTGCAAAAATTGAGGGTCGTCTCAAATTTGAGTACCAAGTAAGGTTACAGGTTTAATCGATGTTTTTTTTAAATGAAACAAGATAAAATAATAGTATCTACTGAAAATTTTCATTGTAAACTTACAATCTGGATTGCAATTAATACAGTATTGATTTTTTTAAATTGGTACATTAAAAAAAAAAGTTTTTTTACAAACAAAAATTTTTAACAAACCATTTCAATGAATGAACGAACTAATTATGTGTGTTCAAAATACAGTAAAAGCCTATTCTAACAGCGCCCATGGGACCAAAGTTGTGTGGCATAAAGTGAATATGCTGATATAACCAATGATGCTGTAAAATCACATTCCAGTTACATTGAAGACATATTTGCTATCTTTCAAGGATCTTCTTCCCTGAAAGATATTGTATATATTGTTCTTTGTTATCTAATGCATTATTTTTTGTCAGAATTATCACGGTGTAACTTATAATTTTATTAATTTTTGTAATGCTCATTCTGGGAACCAAATAGGGGTAGATCGAGAATAACATCACTACTTCAACCATAATTTATTATTCACAATTAATGGATTATTTTGCTTTTTTTATTGAAAGTAAATATCGACAGTTTGTAAATTCACGAATTTCTGAATTCATTTGCTTTCCAATTGAAATCTCTAGATAAGTTAATGAAACAGTAATAAATTTTTGGAACAAAATTTTAAAAGATTTTTAAAAATATTTATTACATCTTTTTTAATTCTAAATAAAATAAAATGTTTATTAGAGAGCTATTAACTTCATAGTAACTAATCAAACAATAAATATAGTAACAGAGGTACAGCAGATCATTCACATAATGTTTATGCAATCTAATTTTTTCACAAAGTTTCTGATAATATTGATTATTCTTCTGCCCCTCTAAGTGATGAAGTCTATTCTGCTTGTCTCACGATTTTTGAGAAAAAATCTAAGATATTAGTTTCTCCTGATCTTGTCTCTTCTGGAGAAAGGATGATCTGATTATATTTAACTGCATCCTCTCCTGGGCAGAATAGCAGGATTTACATTCAGCAAATTTTAAGTTCCAGAACTTCATCATTATAATTTTTAGTTTCACAGTCGTTAAAACCCTTGAATCCAGTTTCAAAAGATGAATCATCTGAGAAAATGACATCAGGCCACAGATTCCTCCATGCACTTTGCCAAGTTTGTCTCTTAATCATGTTCCATGCATGGGAAACTCCATGAACTGGATCTTTAATGGTGAAAGTAGATTAGAAACACTTTATTGTGCCCCGGTGATTGATTAATTTTCTTAAAAACTCTTTCCTGTAATTGCACTTCATATTCTGTACAATTCCCTGGTCTGTGGGTTGTATTAAAGCCGTGACATTTACTGGCAGAAAAGGGGTGAGAGCCTGACCTTGATACCAATTCATGAGGGTGAGCTCTGCCATTATCCAGCAAAAGAAGGACCTTAGAATTTTCTGGTTGACCTCTTTTCTTTAAATGCTGCTTCACCTCAGGAACAAAATTATCATTGAACCATTTCTGGAAAATTTCTCTATCCATCCAAGCATTTCTTTGGGTCATGTAAGTGACTGACAGATGTGTAACTCCATTAAAGGCTCTTGGGTGGTTATATTTACCAATAACAAGTAATTTCAACTTGTGTGTTCCCGCAGCATTTGCACAAGTAAGAACAGTGACTCCATCTTTATTTTTTCGAACCCAGAGCCACCAGTCTCGTCAGAACCTGCTGAAGTGGACAAAGGTAAACAATGCCAGAAAAATTTTCTTCAGTGCTTGGCCAGTCCTGCTTGTACTAGATGCATTTAAAGGGCACTTAACTCCTGAAGTTAAAGATTCATTAACCTTTTAATAATACCTGGAGGAATAACATCACAGCTTCAAGTTCTCAATGTTGCTGACAACAGGCTAAAAGATAATTTAAAGGATTTATATTCCATGTGAAAAGGAAACCTACTGTTGCAATGCTCTGCCAATGGATCAAGGCATCATAGCAACAGATAAATCCAGAAGTAATAGTGAATGGATTTAAGAAGTGCTGCTTATCCAATTCCATGGTTGGAAGTGAAGGTGATGTTTTGTGGGAGTTTATGGACAAAGAAGTGATAAAGATAGGGAGAAAATTATGGGACCCAATAAAAATTTCTGCTAGTTTTGTAACTTTTTTAATTTTTGCAGAATTCATGTATACCATATTAACCCGAAAGGAAGACAACTTCAAATTTAAGATGACCACAGTAAAAAACAAGGTCTATTCAGGGTAAAACTTGGTAATACCAATTTTTAAAATAACATACGTTGGTAACTTTATGCCATCCACTAACACTGCCAGCATTACTGTAATGCACATTTTTTCATTCTCCAAAACTTTTATATCGACATTTTTTGCACCTTTTTTGTTTACTAATTGGATGGCATGTTGAAATAAATGGGTGTCTCATATGCATTACGCCTTTGGCTCAGAAGGCATTCGTGAATTTTCCACAGTGCATTTACCTGCTTCTGGAAAGCAATAAGTTCGTCCATGTAGTCAGAAGGTAAATGTTGGCAAAGAGGAGTTCTTCATCACAGGCAAAAACCATGACGATGCATCATCCTTGTGCACCGACTATTACTAGCCTTGAATTCTTGCCATGGGATGTTAGTGATCGCAGTGGCAAATCCTGCAATTTTTTTATACAGAAGCAATTAATTATGAAAAACATCTTACCTTGTTATTTGAAATGCAGAGGAATTCTTCTTTCCTTCTTTGCTAATTCTGCAGTGATGTCATCATAGAACACAGGTTTTTGAGAAAGGTCTTTTATGAGGGCTTTTTCAGTTGATAGAATTGATAATTTAGAGTGTTTTTGATTTGTGGAATTCCTCACGAATGTTTTGATACATTTGAAAGCCGAAAAACTCTGTCTGGTCACAGGTATTGTCAATACTACTTCACATAATTTTGCCACTTGAGAGTAAACTTTGTGTAAACCATTTTCTTTAATGAAATGATATAAATCACTAAAATTGTTTATATCAATATCTTCTATTTGATATATAACCGAAAGTTTAGAATGCAAAGCAGCTATGTTGAAATAATTTCCGTAACTGTTCTTGAGGGAGTCAAACTCATCTTGAGGAAAAGTCTTATTGGAAAACTCTTTAAAATTGGTTAATTCAATGAATTTTAAATTGCTAAAGTTGTTGGATCTGGAATTTAACTGTCGAATAATGTTATCTATAACCTCTATAAAAATTCTTTGGTATGAAGTTTTTGTGTCACCAACATTGTCTATTCATATCTTCTTCCTCCACGGTTGTAAATCTTCAGCCAGATTCACCGTCTTTTCCCAGAAAACTTCAAATCATCTCTTTTTCTATTTATCACATTTGAAAATACATCGATATTTTTAATAGGATAGATAGATAGATAGTAAGTACCGATTGGCTGTAAATGAAAAAGAAAATTTTTAAAAATATTTCTTTATTGTCACAAGTTTACACATACTTTAAGCTACTTCTCAACATAATCACCCCCTGAATTGAGATATTTGTCGTATTAGGACACAAATTTTTGTATCCCCTCGTCGAAGAAGTCTGTCGCCAACATTTTGACCCATTCCTGCATGGCTGTCTTCACCTCATCACTGTTGAATCGCTCTGCCTCTAAAAATCTCTCCAAGTGAAGAAAAAGATGAAAGTCACTGGGTGCAAGGTTGGGGCTGTAGGGTGGGTGTTCGAAGACTTCCCACTGGAATTGTTCGAGCAGTTGGTGTGTTCGAGCAGCAGTGTGCGGTCGTGCGTTTTTGTGAACCAAAACAACTCTAGAGCTGAGTAGGCCTCATCTTTTGTTTTGATTCGCCTACCGTAACTTCTTTAGAGTCTTACAGTAAACATCTGCATTTATTGTTGTTCCTTGAGGAATGAAATCAATGAGCAAAACACCACTTCTGTCCCAAAACACGGTACACATGATCTTCCTGGCAGAAAGCATCTGCTTGAATTTCTTTGTCTTTGGAGATCCACTATGCTGCCATTGCATTGACTGCTGCTTACTCTCTGGTGTCACATGGGCAATCCAAGTTTCATCTCCTGTCACAATGTGGTCCAAAAACTCGTCTCCTTCATTGTGATACCGTTCCAAAAAGTTCAGTGCTGCCGCCATGCACTTTGTTTTGTGAACATCCGTGAGCATTTTTGGCTCCCATCTTGGACACAATTTGCAATACTGCAACTGTTCCATGACGATTTCGTGCAGTAAAGAACGAGAAATTTGCGGGAAATGTGTAGTCAACTCAGAAATGGTGAATCTTCCGTTCGCTCGAATTTTCTCATTCACCTGGTCAAGCAGATCGGCAGACTAACGACGGGCGGCCACTTCGATCTTCATCGTGCACATTCGTCCTCCCTTCATTGAACAGCCTACACCATCTTCTCACCATTCCCTCACTCATTGCATTTTCTCCATAAACTTCACAAACTTGCCGATAAACTTCAGCTGGGCGAACGTTTTTGGCATTCAAAAATTTGATCACCGACCGTATCTCACAACTGGCAGGATTTTTTATTGTTTGACTCATTTTAAGACAAGATGGCAAACTTATAAACAAAGAATGAGAACTGGCAGGGTGTCCAATGTTTCCTTCTTGACTCGTGAGACATCACTGCACCGGCATACCCCCACTCCCGCCACCTGTGCGGCTGGTATGTGTGATCGGTACTTACTTTCTGGATGTGCCTCATACATAGATCTATATCATTATATTTAGCTTGTAACACAGCAAATACCTTATCAGATAATGGAAATATTTCGGAAAACATATTAAAAGAAAATTGAAATTAAAATCTCTCTTTAACAGATCTAAGTAACCCCATGAATAGTTCCAAGTTTCTGAATCCCAGTCATCATTAAGGTCCAAAATATGCTCAAATTGATCGATCAACTGCTGTCGAAACTCAAAAACAGTAGATACATGTCTTCTGTGATCTTGCCATCTTGTAGGTGCTACTTTGGTAATCTTTTCTTCATTTCTAAATCTAATGCTCACATTCACTTGGAAGATGTTGAAAAAAATTAAGCCAATCTACTAAGACTCAGGAAAAAATTTTGCACTCTTTAATCCATGACACAGATGGAGACTAAAGTAAATTTAATCTATGTGCAAAACAATGAACTAAAAGGGCATCTGGAAAAGTTTGTCTAACTTTTGTTTGCAGGCCATTCATCTGCCATTATTGCAGCTCCATCGTAGCTTTGAGCAATGAACTTAGACCCACAATCAAGATCTGTAATATTATTGCATATGATTTTGTACAGTGCATCTGCTGTTCTTTCAGTTGTTACATCCTGGAACACCAGAAATCTTTCTTGAACTTTTTCATCCGGAGTTGCATACCTCACTACAGCAGATAATTGACTTATATTTAGGATGGAATTAAAATAAAAACTCCTGAACTGTAAAATATCCAGATGAGCACTCACAAGTCAATAAGAAGAGAAAATGGAAAAAAATTAAAATGATACAAGCTTGCAAGACAATGGTCTACAGGGACCTGTTGTCGAAAACTAGCCTAAAGAAAAAAGAAAAGCACACACACATGCACAATCACTCTGGAAAAACTCGCTGGATACGTATTTCAATCAGAGTTTTTCTGAGTGATTGTGTGTGTGTGTGCTTTTCTTTTTCCTTTAGGTTAGTTTTCGACAACAGGTCCCTGTAGGCCGTCATCCTGCAAACTTGTATCATTTTAATTTTTTTCCATTTTCTTTTTGTATTGACATGTGAGTGCTCATCTGGATTATTTTACAGTTTAGGAGTTTTAATTTTAATTCCATTTTGTACACCATAGCCTCCAAATTCCATTTTTCATATATTTCGGATGTCAGTAGTTTCATCTAAAATAATGGCAATAAAAGTTGTTTCCCTTATTTCTTGTTTAATTTTTTGCAGTGTGACTTGAGCTACATAAGAAATTAAATCATCCTGCATTGCACTGGATGTGCCGCGAAACACTGTGGAATGTTCCAAATGGTTTCCCAAAGTTTCGCCGTATTTAGTAACCAATTCGACCAAGTCCACGTAATTACCTTTATTTACAATCACTGGATTCGTCATGATCACAAAAGCCAAGTTCATGCTCTCCCAAAAACAAGCAATATCAATAAGTCTTTTTAACATTTCCCAATTTTTCTTTATTGCTATGTTATGCTGGCGATGAGTAATTTCCATCTGCTTATCTAAACATGTTCTATTCGAGTTCTTCCAAATGTTTTTTTCTTGAAGAATTGACTGTAAATGCTCTTTATTTATCGAATGTCTCTTTCTTACCTTATGAAGGTTATTTAAATCAGAAAATCCCATTTTTGTCCAAGTATTTTTTTTTCGTTTGAAAAAAATAAGCATGGCCAACAATATAATTTTTCTTTGCTTTTGCATCCAGTCAAGCATTCAACACTATTATAAATATCTACGTTAAAATGTCTTGTACATGATTTAATTTTTATATTTAAATTTAGGAGAGGTTTTGGCCTACCTGTATGAAGAATTTCACTCTTTGCCTGAAAATTGTTCCACGAAAAACTTTTCATTAATTAACTACACAATGCACAACATGAAATCTCACCAGAGCTGCTTGAAAGTACAACAGAAGCATTTCAGGGCCTTGGTTCACTCATGTTTGGAATTTTCAAATTGCTTCCACTCCATACTTAATTACATGGAGAAAACCCACGAAATTCCTCCTATTTGAGCCAAAATTTTTTAAAATAATATCTTTTAATGCACTAATATAACACAAACACTTCTATAAGCATAAAGGTTCATGTGAAACGTCAGAAATGCGACTTATTGAAACTAATATAATTCGACTAGATGCCTAGTCTCCGACTGTATTATATTTCACCTTATATTTCCCAGTCTTACAATTGTTAGTTTCTTCAGCATAATGCACCACCATTAGCTTAAAATTTCTACCAAAACTTCGTCTTATACCTTGTGATTCATTCCCTTTTTCAGATATGCCTTTCTTCTCTACACAATCTGTCATTTCTGTCATAAGATTTGGGGTAACTTATTTAAAACTGCTAAAATAATAGCTAGTTCTCACTTCATGCTAAAACTTCACGAAGTTTGTGCCATTTGCATACTATCATAGAGTTTATAGTCTTCAAGCTGCAGGTTGTCTGTTGCTGATGCACCCAATGACAATTAACAAATATGTTTAAATTGTAACAAGGCACACATAAAACACTGGCAGTCTTAGTGTATCCATTTTCAATGCAGTATGTATGAAATTTCCTACCCAGCTGATTACAAGTTCTGTCAATACTACCCTTCCACCACCTATGATGTGGAAAGCCACTCGTTTGCTCATTGTGA
This sequence comes from Tanypteryx hageni, assembly GCA_028673005.1. Classification (NCBI taxonomy): domain Eukaryota; kingdom Metazoa; phylum Arthropoda; class Insecta; order Odonata; family Petaluridae; genus Tanypteryx; species Tanypteryx hageni. The sequence continues at coordinate 114,423,886 of CM054116.1, forward strand.
ACTTGAACAATATGACTAAATGTATTGTATTAATAAATTAAATGTAATGCACTTTGTATGTATAAATAAATGCATTTTTGTGGACATAGAATTGGCATTTAAAACTTTGTATTCAATTTTAAGATGATCTCTAATTTCTTTGCCAAAATCTTTGGGAAAAAACCTCAGCTTCCTTTCAGGTTAATATGGTAATAAGGTCATTAAATCTTTTTTCTGTTTTAACAGTTGACTAAAAGGGATTCAGGTAAATACAGTAATTTTAAACAAAAGTTTTTTGAAAAACTGATTAAGAAATTATCACTTCATAGAAAATTATTTTAATGCATTTTAGTTTTTATTTCAGTAATTGTTAATTGTTTTTCCATTATAAAACAACACATACTACTAACTTCATGGAAGACAAGAAAAAAAACCCGGTCAGGGGAGACTATCTAGGGATTTAAACTTCGTCTATCATTGATGTAAATTTCAAATTTCTATAACAGACCTGTCCAACCTATAGCTCACAGACATGTTGCCTGTGAGGCAAATAAGGTTCCAAGTAGTAACAGAACAGAGACATTGCAATGAATTCCAATCACTTGTCTAACTGCAGAGGACTACTCTGTGTTCAAATGGCTCAGGCAGAGCAGGCAGCTTTGTATTGCATCCATTGTCACCAAACAACTCTCTCTTTTTTATCCTCCATCTGTTGTCATGTAAACAAGTGTTTTGTTAGTTATCTCAAACCAGCTCTGTCAGAAACAAACTCAGGTCCATACAATCGCCTGCTGCTTGAAAAGGCAGTGGGCATGAATCCTGCACAAGTAAGATTTTTTCTGAGGTCGCTCGTCCCCCTGTTTGTGCAGTTTGGGGAGACCACTTAAATTCAGCATTCCCTCCTTCAGAAGCTACGTTAAGCAGTTGCCCCCTTGGTGCTTTTTGTAAAGAGTAGGCTAATTCCGGCACCAGGTTTTCCTCCTCCCTTTTGTATGTCCAGTTGATGACAGTGAAAATGACCATACTAAGCACTTAAAAATAAATTACTACTACTACTGTGGTTCATACAAGAAAAACTTATTGTTAGCTACTACTGCTATAAAATTGGGGTGTGGTACTCAAGGTTACTAAGGAATGACTTTGCACCCAGTACAAACATCACCCAATTTTGTCTCTTAAAGGTTAGAAATTTCTAGAACTTTCACAAAATGACTTTTCACTGAGTCTAAATTTTAAATCATTCAAAGGTTAAAATAAAATTTGTTTTGCCATAGCATTTAATGATATGATGTCTTCTCCAATTTCACAAAAACTAAGAAACTTTCTTACATATTTCAGTAGTAAATGGGAGTCTCAGTATTTTTTGCACATGGTAATGGCCAGTGTGTTTGCCTTATTAATGGTGCAAGTGTAGCAGTGAAAAAGAAATGCAGTGTGGAATGGCACTTTATGACTGAATAAACTGTATGTACATAGAAAACACACAAGAGTGAACTAAGAAAAACCAAAGTTGATGAACTGAAATGTTCTTTACGAAAGGCTATATTATTTATGCCAGCAAACTAATCAAACTATATTTGCTTCATTTAACATAGTTGAGATATGAAGAAATTCTCTCGGACTTCCAGCTGGGTCATGATACTGTTGTATTTCCATGTCACTATCATGACCCAGCTGGAAGCCCGAGAGAATTTCTTCACAATGATTCGCCAGGAGAGTCTGAGATCTTTCTATAGTTGAGATACTTTTGAAAAAAAATCTCTTTGAGGATGGCACTATAATTAAAGAATGTTAGCTTGTACTTGGGGACACTTTGCTTAGGAAATTAAAATATAAATTGGGAATATGCCATGCTATCAACAAAGAGCAATTTTCTGGATACATAGTAGCTAGCAGAATCAAATCTATGTCCTATGTCTATGTTGAAAATCAGTTGTTACAATATCAATGGATAAGTCACTCCACAGAGATGTATTTTCCCACTCCCATTTTCTTCAAAAGTGATTGGACATTGCATTATTTGAGTCTACTTCTTATGTTGAATGGTTTAATAAATTATCTAGTGACTTTCATTGAATGAAATGTTTGGTAGCATTCATTTCAAATCCTTTTCAAGATGACAAAATGTTAGTGATACAGCCAATCAAATTTTGAAAGTTTTCAGACATAAATACTGATTTTTAGGCATTCATTACCAGCAAAGTGATAGTAGTAGAACACCTCATGGGCACATCTTGTCTGCCCATCCATTGCGACTTTCATCACTTGAACCACTTGACGTGGTTTGATTAATCTTCTGTCATAGATTTCCACCGTCATTTAGTAGTGCAGGATGGGGTTTTCGGCAGCGGCCATGTATGTTGGGGTTTGATTAAATTAAGTATGAGCGATCCTTATTGAAATTCATTGCCGAATTATGATTTTGAACTTCATCCATGAATTAGAACTTCCACTTAACGTAGGCACTTAAATAAACTTATACAGGTAACAGTGGCATAACTAGGGTATGTCGAAGATGGCATTTGCCGGAGATGCCACATGCAAAAGCGCCAAACATTTTCTCAAAACATGCCAAAGGTTTATTTTACGATAAACTAGTATTCATTTTATACTCAGATATTAAACTTATCTAGACATAATAATTTTAAAAAATTTTTGTCATGTAACACTTCAAAATATAGAATATTAAACCTAAGGTACTTTTAGAAGTGTTACAGAGCTGAAATTTGGAAGGAAGAAGGGGTACAACCTCAGAAAAATCCGAAACTCCAGAAAAATATTTAAGGGATGTTTTTGACCCCAATGTCCCATTTTAAACACCCATAATAAAAGCATTGAAAAGGGTGCAGGGCTTTATAAAATTGCTTTTTTTGATTAGTTGCAATTAAGTTACGAAGTCATGACCGTTCTCTGGATGAAAGATTGAAGTTTAATTTTTTTGAAGAGAGAATTAGAATCTGAGCCAAATCAGCATAAAAAATTGTTTTTAATCAGAAAATAAGGGGATTTTTTAGCCTGCTTTTCAAAAAAATAGAAAGTAATCTTATGAGACCGTCTCAGTGTCCATGTGTCTGTATGTGTCCCCCACTAACATCTTCATGAATGGACCCAAGTCCATGAAAGTTGGTGTAAGGTTAGTGCTCTCGAAGACTACCTCAGGGACATTATATTCTGAATATACAGGTTCTGAGTTCGATTCCAGGTGAGTTCTTGCCCCATTTCATTTACATGGTTAATCTAAAATCCATCATGCAGAGTTTTTCTTTTGCATTTTAAAATATTTTAGAATATTATATCAAACTGGGATTTGTACTGTTCTAAGGGGAAGAAAGCAAAGATTCTTATTCTTATCACAATTTTGATTTTTGATCATATTAGTTTGAATTTATCTCAAAAAACTTTCGTTTTGGCATTTTTAAAGCAATTTTTTGTTGTTATGGTGATGATTATTGCTGAACTCGGCTGGATCATAGCTGAGTGCACATTCCAGCTGTGTTGCGATTCATAGCTCTTGAGGTAACGATCTATCCTTAGGTTGATTCATACTTATCAGAATCGCGGCAAAAAATATGAATACTAAATATTGTTGTCAGTAACCATACTGACTCTGTAAACAAAATGGTTGTTCTTCTTATGTAATTCTTACAGCATCTTTGGTGAGAGAATTTTGTTTTTGGTTTTTGTTGAATTTTTATGTATTAAAATTGTATTGAAAGGAAAGTAGGCAGAATATTTCTTTCCAGAACTTCTTGTTTCAATTTTCTTACAATGAAAAATATTAACTACCATGGCAACGAGTCCTATGCTTTTAAATGGGAACTGGTACTCTATTGTAATAGCATCGATTCAATACTTTTTAATGAGGAATTGATAGATTGCATTATAAACCCAATGATGTATACATATCATGATGTCATAATTTTAATACATGATATATCTTATTAAATAAAACACATATTACTCCTTTTTAATTAAGGAGATTGATAATCTATCCTTATATAATAAATAATTGTTTGATTTGTTAACTTCCATAGCTCAATGTTTAGTGTATTGTGCTAATTACACGGAGGTACTGGATTTCTTTCCCACTGGAAGTATTTTTTATTTTAAAAAGGATTTCATAACCCATCAGTAAAGATAAAAACAACAAAAAATTATTTTATAAGATTCCAAATTTTGAAGTTTCGTAGCCACTTCTATGTAATAAAATGATAATATACTACAGTTGATCCCCAGTATTTGCAGATTTGGTATTCATCATTTCACTTATTTATCATTCTTGTATTATGGAGCAATATTTCTGTATCCGTAGTTTTTCGTTTTGCTTATTCGTCACCCGGACTAATTTCCATGGCGGAGTAAGAAAGAGACACACATGCTACTTGTTCATCAGTGACTGCCTCATTAAACATTTTATTATCTTGCCTATTTTGTTTATTTTTTCCATTGATAATGAATATTGGTAATTATTTTTTACTTTTTTATTCATTGTAACTAGCATAAGGAAGTGAACTAACACACCATATTACCATCATTTATATTAAGACTAGTGTATTGCCCGTCATATGATGACTGTCAGTTACTATATGGTTGAAAAACCCATCGTAAGACGGGTAATCCTACTGGAACATATGGTTCCAGTAGGATTACCCCCCAGTGATGCATCCATGTTGCACAGACAAAGATATTAAGCGTTTTATATTAGATGATTAGGCAATGTTCAGTGTTTATGTACTGTCCTGTATATATTATATATGAAATGGACTTGTTTTCTTAGTTCGGATATCATAGGGTACAGTGGCAATGACTTAAACCTAATCTCCCTTATTACATGAAAATTACATGAGAAAATTTCCTCTTTTTTGTCACATGAGTGATTTTAGTGGCAAATCATAATGTAACCCCCCTTATATAACGTATTTTTATGGAGAAAAATTCCCCAGTATTCGTTTTGGTATTCGTGGCCATTTTCTGGTACATAACCCCTGCGAATAATGGGGACCAACTGTAAATGCAGGAAAAAGTAATAAACACTCAACCCCCCATTCGCGTAAGTTCCATTCGTGCGAATTTGAATATGTGCGAACTATCTTTTATGCCCTTTATTTTTTTTTGTGCATGAACCAAATTCAAATATACTCAAGTTGAGCATCGAGTTTGGTAATCATATGCCTGTCATCTCCCTACCGTCATTTGCACTGTTTTGTGGATTTTACTACGTTACATTATTTGCGTGTTGTGAACTGTTAAACAATTACTATTATGTATGTGCCCATGAAGGAGAACAGGAAGAGAAGGAGAAGGAGCTTGAGATCATCACAAAAATTGAAGCTGATGAAGGTGCGTCGGTGTAGGATGTACATTTGGAATTAATGAACCCTCAGTGCATACCATTCACACGAAGGAGGAGGCCATAAAGGCATCTGTGCAGCAGTCTAGGCCTCTGGCTGCAAAAACCATCAAATATGCGCGAAACCTGTTGTTGATGCACATGGAATCGATGTTGTTTACATGGATTGAAGATAACAATCAGAAGCACATCCCGGTTGATGGAGGCATCATCAAGCAGAAGGCCATGAATATCCTATAGGACTTGCAAGCTGAAGAAGGTGTTGGCGAAATCCTGAAGTTTTCTGCAAGTATGGGCTGGTTTGACAGGTTTTGCCAGCACTATTTCATGCAAAACGTTAAGTTCAGCGGTGAAGCTGCAAGTGCAGACCAGTCTGCAGCTGATCTATTCCCTGCAGAGCTACAGAACGTCATCGAGGTGGAGGGGTATTCAGCAAAGCAGGTATTCAATGCCAACGAGACAGGCCTCTATTGGAAGTGGATATCAGCATGGAGGAGAGGAAGGCTACAGGGTTCAGTGTCGACTGTCCCTACTATTCTGTGGCAATGCAGAAGGTGATTTCAAGTGTAAGCCACTGGTGATTTACAAGTCTGCAAACCCAAGGGCCTTGAAAAACATCAGCAAGAGCAGTCTACCTGTGCACTGGAGGTTCAACCGTCGGATGTGGATGACAGGAAAAATGTTGGACAACTGGTTGAAGATGAACTTTTGCCCAGAAGTTGAGTGCTACTGCAGAAGGTAGAACATCGCATGCAAGGCATTGCTATTGGTTGACAATGCCCCAACCTATCTGCCACATATCATCCATCTCAACAAAAATGTGAAGGTTATGTTCCTGCCTCCCAAAACCACATCTTTGATACAGTGGATGGACCAGGGAGTCATCTCCACATTTAAGAAACTGTAACTGAAGCGTACCTTTAATGAGAGATGTTTGCTGCCGTGGACAATCCTGAGCTGGGCATAACACTCCATGACTTCGGGAAGTCTTACACCATCATAGATGCCATCACCAATATTCAGGCTGCATGGGTGGGTATCAAGGAATCCACTATGAATGCTGTCTGGAAGAAGTGTGGCCAGAGTACGTTCACAACTTGGGTGGATTTGAAAAGCCAGCAGTGGAATGCCATGTAGAAGTCGAGGATGATGTCTCTGAATTAGTGGCACTTGGGAGATGGCTTGGTGGGGAAGGCTTCGAGGACCTCCAGCCAGATGACATCATGGAGCTAATTAACTCCCATGAAGAGGAGCTGTCTGCAGAAGACCTGGTGGAGCAGGAGACAATGAACACCCTGCTGAAGGAAGTTTAAGAAGATGAGCCTGCGCTGGTGGACCTGTTGATAATTCCTAACCTGCAGAATGTGCTGAAGATGTTTGAAGATAGCATCGCTTTTCTGCAGAACATTGACTCCAACGATGAGCGTGGGTCTCTGATGAGAAGAAACGTCTATAATGCAGTGGCCCCATACAACATAATATTGGCAGAGAAGAGGAAAAAGGCTCGACAGCTAATGCTTATGGAGTTCTTCAGTCGGTCCTGCAATGTTTCTCAGCCTTCTCGATTGTCAACCTCGTCTGCAGATGACCCAGACTATCAGCCAGGTTCATCAGGCACAGCACGCCCTTCTGCAATGGATACTGGTGCCGAATCTGACTCTGATTAGGTCTGTGTGATTGTTCTGTGACATTCTTATAACATTTGTCCATTTGTAATGTACTGTTAACCAAAATAAACTCAGGTATTGTAAACTGTTGTTTTTTACCACTTTTGATTTTTATTACCTTACATAATTTACATTAATATTAGTAGAGGTGGGACGAATCCAAAATTTTCTCGAATCCGAATCCTAAAAAGTTCTCGAATCCCACGAATCTCGAATCTCTCGAATCCTTCATATAAGAATAATAATAAAAAGAAAAAACTTTTACTTAAAATTAACAGTTTTTAATTAAAGCAAAATTTGAAATCTGCGTTTAATGAAAAAAAAATTTAAGAATAGTTTTTAAAAATACACCTATATTTATTAAGAAGATACAAATGAAATTTTGTTAATGAAGTACATAATTAAAACTCTTGAATCTTAAGGTTCATTTTCTCAACATAATTTGACAAAAATATTTGAGTATCAGTTCAAATTTTTTACATTTTTCCAAAACCTTTTTAAATCAAAGCAAGTGTAGAGGGGGGAGGATTATTTCAAACAGTTAACATAGATAAACACTAAACACGGAACACTAAATTCTCTCCAGAAAATTAAGAAAAATCAAAAACTTGTTTATTTTAAGAGTTCATAAAAGTACTGAACACTGAACACTTTTAGGACAATCTAAAAGAGCAGAAATCTTCAATGGAGATTTTTATTTAAGAAAACTAGCATTCGAACTCGCTCTGGGTCGCCACGAGGTGATATTGGTGATCCGGGTACCACTGAAATTGCAACAATTGCATTCTTTTTTAATAATGAACGCTTCAGTTGGACGTCAATAAAACTAATCTTTCCAAAGTTTTGAGTTAAAATGTTTAACGGTTTTTTAGGTTAGGATTCGAAAGATTAGAATGACGAAAAAAGCGCGAAGATTCGAGTTTTAGAATCTCAAATCTTTTTCAAGATTCGCGGGATTCAAGGAATCGAATGTCCCATCCCTAAATATTAGTATATAAAAACTTACATAAATGTCATTGTACCCAACCCTTAAACCTAACCCATTATTTCTTATGGTTTCTTAAGCTCCATTCATGTGAATTTTGTGCGCACAAGGTTTCTGGACAACTGAACCCTTGTGCACATGGGGGGTCGAGTGTACTTCAAAACTAAGGTGTTTCCTAAAATTATGCCATAGGTGCCATATCTCCCACTTAACCCTCGATTAGCATGGTACTAGAATTACACTTTCGGTTTTACACAGCTGAACAAATGCAACCGATTTTGATTAGCATGGTTTGAGATTTGGTTTTACACATTTTTGTTTTAGCTTTTTTTTATTTCTGGCTCCAAAAAATAAACAAAAACCATAGGAAATATATTTATTTAACATTTAACCAATATTTGAATTTTAAATAAACAGTTGCATGTACATAAGTTGAAAATGTGTTACAATGCAAAATTTTAATCAAAGTTTTATCAAAATTGATTTAATAAGGTCCCATTTTATTGTACCGTGCAAAATTGAAATTTAAATAAAGCTAAAAAATTTGTCTAAAAGAAAATAAATTAAACATATCAATAGGATAAGCTGCATTATCTTGTATTCAGTAGCTGATTTGCCTTAAGGCAGGGCTAAGCACTGCATAGGAACGCAAGCAATTAGGCGAGGGCACTTGCATCTGGTCCTGCAGCTAGGGTTGCCAAAAGTATAATTTTCTTAAATTTTTATACAGGATATGATTCCGATAGTAAACTAATCAGTTGGTGACAAAGGTGACTAATGTCAAATTAGGCATGTTTAGAGTGGGTATTCGATCCCTTTCAGAGCAAACATAAATTTTTCCATTTAATTGCCAAACCATCACGAGTGTTTTCCCTGTTGGAACGTCCTTCCCTTTCTCGTGGCTGTTTGTTGCATCTCTTGAGTCAACACTTGAAGGCTAGGACCAAATCATCAAAACACTTGAGAATAGGGATTATTTTATGTCGTGCATGTAAATAAAGAATATTTTCATCTTCTTTTTGACCAATGTAATCTACTTTTTGTATTGAGATTTTACCAATCCAGAATCACTTGTGGTTAATTGAAGAGAATCATTTTCTAGTCTGCTTTTATTTGCCACTGGTCAATCAGTTTGATAAAAGCTCTTGGGATGATCAACACTTATTGAGTGACTTGAGCTGAGGTTGAGAGTGATGACAGTTATGAGATTGAAAGTGATTGAGGTCAAGTCTGCTAAATGCATTATTTTTCAATTTCATGGTTGTAACAAAAAAAGTGAAACTTGGTTTCTTTGCTAGAACTTAGCAGAATTTTACTTAACTGGCAAACCAATATTTATTTTTTTTCGGCCATGAAAATGAAAAGAATAACATTCGACATCAAAAAAATCAAGTGGAAGACCCAGGTTTGATTCCTGGTTAATGCAGAATTTTTTTTAGGCTTTTTCAGAAATCATGTCCAGCCTGTCTTTCTGCATACAAATTTCACCAACCATTTCAATTATACTCATATATCATGTCTGCAAGTGTACATTTGTCTTGTCACCTTCAACTTTTTTGGTAGCCTTAGTAACTGCTTGTAACATACCTAAAAATTTTGAATTTTTTCCTTCAATATTTTTTCATCTAATGCATTGACTTCATACTTGCATCAATACATGGGCTGCATGACGACACTACAACAAATCTTCAGACTGCAATAAGGCACTTTACCAAATCCACCAGCCATATTCCTTGTTATAGGCTTTCCCAATCATCTCACCATTTTGTATTCTCTGGGCATTCACTTTCCCCTTCCACTAGTGGGGGAGATTGCCCCCACCCTTTGATACTTTCTTAACCCTATCAATTTAAAAAATACTAGAGGTAAGATCTTTTGAACAATAAGAAGAAAGATCTTGGCAGAGGAAAGAATATCTTTCTGCGCCTCAGCTGTGGAAGGTGTTATAAATACAAATGAGCAATAAACTACGAATATTTTGAAAATGCTGATTTTATTTTTAAAATACTCAAATTGCAAATATTTGCATGAAATATTTTCTAAAGAAATACATTTGAGTTTGAATCATATCATAATGTAAAGTATTTTACTCTGTGGGCTGCAAAAATGCTCCTTGCATGCTGTATGAGTCTCATGGGCCACACATTTTTGACCTGACTTAATGTCTTACTGACTGGAAATTTTTTCTTCTACTACAGCTCATTACAAATCTCTAAAAAATCTGAAGTTTCTGTTGGGCAAGATGTGCTTAAGGGCAGTTTATGTGGTACTGCATATGAGACTAGAGAAGAATAATTGTTTGCACATATTTGTTTTTGGAGAATTTCATGATTTTCTGAACATAAATATTGTAGGATTGAAATTCTTGAATATTTTCCTTCATGAATTCTTGGTTGAAAGATTTGAGTGGAGCAGCTGTACAGTTGGGTGCATTTTGTCTTTACAATATTACTTGAACATTTCACATTAGCTGCATTATCTGTCACAAATACTATATTATTGCCAATTTCTTCAACAGCATTTTCATCCAATAATGTATTATACTCTGCTCAGTGATGATTTTAGTTATGCTTATTACTTGGTAGAATTGAAGTTGATATGTTTCTACTAAGAATTTAATGATGTTTTCATCCCAGCTATCCCTCAAACCATCCAGCGCAATATATTTGCAGGAAATTTCTTTTCAATAATTCATCACACCATGAGCTTTGTCAAAATGATGTCTGCCCAAGTGTTTCCTTCATGGAGATGTACTAATTGGATGGAAATTTACAGGAAATTCTGCAATGTAGAAATTTTATACATTATGAAAAGGCAAATTACTTGCTTACATAGCTTTATCAAACATCCTCTCAAGTTTATATTACTCCAATAAATTCATCCTGTTCAAAAAACTTAATGTATCTGGGATTTTCTTTGTAGAAGAACTACTTTAAGAAGAATGGTTAGAACCTAAAGGCTGCTAAGATGCAGCTTCAAGGCCCACATCACTTGCCAAAGTTGAGTTTGAAGGACTAAGTCAGGAAACATCCACATCTTGATCACCACTGTTGCATTCCATTTCATTCACCAAGCCATCTCCATTTGAAGAATACAAACTGAAGGAGTATACTAGTATCTGATCTTTAAAGATGCTGCTCATAAAGCTCTCTCAGCCTCACTATTGTCCATAATATTTCCTCCTTTTTTCTGAAATGTGGTGGGAATCATACCAACCTGATCACTGTTTTGGTGGGTATAATGTCTTTTGTTTGAATTCAATAAAGAACTGTGTATGTCCTAAATTTGCTTGTTAAATAGCAAATTGTTAAATGCAGAAAAATTGCGGTTAATCTTGAACCAGCACTCATATGTACCTGTGGGTTCTTTGGTTCCTAACAACATAAGTAGTTGAGGATTTTCTATATGCTATAAACAAACAACAGTGATATTATCATTTAGTTTTTAAGGTAATACAGGAATAGTCTATTTAACTAGAATTCTTTTAACAAGAAAGCTTGCATCACCAGAATCTCCTATGAGATGATGTTCCCTTTGGTCGCTGACTTGAACATTTCTGATATCATCTACTGTAAAACATCTATAATGCTGTTATGTTCCATTGTTTGCCAATAGGTGTCCACTTAATCCTGGTGGACATAATGATACAAAAAGATTCATTAATAACAAAATTTTCACGCATTACATGAAATTTTATCTTAAAATACCCCAAAATTATGAATGAGCCCAGCAGTCTCCGAGGCAAAAGAAGAAGCACTCCATTGTTAGGAGAATGATATTGGTCGAAGTATACTCGTGAAGAAATACAAATTAGGTTAACCAACAATTTATGATATAGAAGCATAAAAACAACACTTAAAATGTTTTGCCATTGCAGAGTTGGATAAAAATATCAACCAATAGAAATCATTGCATAAGTCAGAACAAGAACAGTTAGATGCTCTACTACAGGGGGTCCGTGGAAAAAATAACATCCTCACTGCTATGCTCCACAAATATATTTGTTGAGGTAATCAATAAGAATGACACAAAATGTAAGGTGTGAACATTACACGCGATTGCTGAATGCATATTATTCCTTTGTTATTACATTAAATTTTCATATAAAATGGAGTATAAAAACAGCTAGCAGCATGTTACGGTCAGCGAAATTTTTGATGGTTGAAAAAGATTGGGAAACTGCTCTACTGTACAACTAGATTAAATTTAAGGGGTCTAAAGGTATTCCAATTATGAACCAACTATTTACCTTTAAATGCCAAACCTTCCTGTATGGGCCCTCACAATGTTGATTGTTTACAGACAAGCATACTGTATATGTTCTGCTTAGTTCCAAGACCGCTTACTGCAGTTGTATTAGACCTGGAATCTGGAGCTTGGGATGAGAACATCCCAGAATAATTACCATGTTTATCCGAATCCAAAATGAGGTTTTATTCCAAATTTCAGCTTGCGAAAATCGAGGGTAATCGTAAATTCGAGTATGAAGTGGTATACCATCAATACATCATGGTCAATTCGTCACATGTCTATTCGTCTCATGACAAACTCATTGTGCATTAATACATTGCATGACAAACTCATTGCTTGTCAATTCATCACGCTAGAGAAATTGGAAGGAGAGAAACCATACTCCGGTGTATGGTAGAGTGTGATGAATTGATGCCTGATGGATTTGTAATTTGAAGTGCAGCAAATTGAACTGACCGCAACTAGTTGTCGTGGAGCCGTAGAAAGTATGCTTATGCATTTGATTTTTTTTTAAACAAATGAGACGAGAAAATAATTGCATGTACTAAAAATTGTCATTTCAAACTTACAATCTGGATTTCAATTGATATAATATTAATTTTTTAATTATGTTTTTAATTTTTTTTTTCTCTCAAACAAAAACTTCAAGCCATTTCATTAATGAATGAACTAGCATACCTATACTGAATGTGTGTGTTCAAAATATATACCAAATACATTCAGTGAGAAATTAGGTCATAAAATCTTTTTTCTGTTTTGACAGTCTGCTAAAATGGGGGGTTGTCTTAGATTCGGGGTCGTCTTGGATTTGGGTAAATATGGTAAATCATGGCAGACTGAGGCAAGAATGCTGAAGGTCAAAGGTTTGGGAAAGGGGAGACCTCAGACAAACAGTAAATGGACACTTATCTAGATCTAGTCCCAGGCTCTCGGACCATAACCCTGTAATGCTCTCCCATAATTTTTTTCTTCCGTTTAAGCATCTGCATTTTTCTAATTCAGTCATCCAACTAGAGTGGTGGTAAGCTAAGGACAGTGAAATTTTTGTATTATTATTCGTTTCTTTCCACCATATAACTGAGGCATGTAATGAGATATGTGATTTTTCCAAAAAACAAACAAAAATGCTTTAAATACCCCAAAGTAAATCTGGCATTTAAAGGTTAATTGGAAAGGCCTAGGATTTTTATCAGATAATGTACCAAATATCATGTCATATTAATAAACCTTTAAAGTTGTAAAATCTTTCAAAAAAGTACAGTTGGCTTATATCCCAAGTATAAAAATAGGAATTGCAGACTAATTACTGCTGCTTTGCACATATGGTCTCAGGTGTTTTCATCACGATGGATTCATTCACGGCCAGTCCTAAGGCTTTTACGAGGGTGTGTGAAGGAAAATTTTGTTGCCCCTATTTATAACTTAACCAAACCTCAATTGATTTAACTTATGCATAATCCCATATATGCCTGATACAGTTTATGTAATATTATTTAGCTTTAAAACATATTTAAATGGGTTTATATGTGGAATACATCTAGTAGTGAACCGAAGGCCACCCTCCAGAAGCCTCTGCCCAAATGTGGTGATGCATGCTACTCGCACCTAGGACCGGCCCTGGATTTGTTCTTTTTCCAGTCTCACTGACACTAAAGTCACTAGCTGCAGCCCCGTTATTTGATGGTTTAGCAGATCTTTTTAAATTGAATCTAGTTTTGTATTTTATTATTTAGGTCATGATTAGAGTATTAGTTGTCAGTTTGAATAAATATTTTTACAAATCACTATAGATATCAAAGAATGATATTATGTGATGACATACATATCGTGTGAATATAAGGGAATTTCTCAGGCATTTCCAGATAGGAATTTCTCCTATATTTCGTGATCATCTTATCAGGTACCTATTCATTATTGAGATGCTTATTTTGGTGTATTATTCAAATATTTTATCATAATATGGAGCCTCAATTTTGTCTGAAGAAAGATTTCATGAAATCTGGTTGTTAAGTGAAAAAGATGGATCAGTGGTGCAGAACATGCAAGAACATGTATTTTCTTATAAAAAAATTGAGGTTTACTTAAATGCCAGGTGAAATTAAATATGCTGCTTTATATGGTATTTAAATGAGTTTTGAGCTAGTTTTTAATTTTTGTTTTGTTCGTCTTGTATAACATTTCTGACACTATGTTAAATTTATTTGGTAGGTTCCACCTTTCTCTAAGTTTTGAATTTTATCTTTCATGTTTTGCAACACATTTAATGTTGTTGCCATTTTAAGTTACAAAAAAACTTGTCATTGTTGACTATTTCATCTAATCCTTTCGTAATTGGTGGAAAATTAGATAGTTTTGTATAATGTTTTTGTTTCACTTTTTTTGTTGTGGCAAATTAGTGATGCAGTGATCATTGAATTACAATATGTACTTTATTCCAAGTACGAGCCACTTATTCAGATTTAAGTTTATGTTCTTCTTGGCGCTATTGTTGTCTATTCTTGGTGAAATCTTTATGAACACTTGTTATTTGCATTGCTTGAGAAATTTGATGTCTGCTCCTATGTTCCTTATTTTGATGTGAAGGCAGTAAAAGGTGTTGAGCGCAGGGTGAATGGTCATAAATAATTCAATTGAGAATTGTTGAGCTCATCATATGGTTAAAATTGAATTGACTAAGTATGTCTCCAATAGCCATAAAAAGGTTAAAAAAACTAGATGTGCATTTTGGCCACAAATCAATGGTGTTTAAACTGATGGTAGGTTGTAATAAAGAAGAAGTTAGGTGTTTTTTCTATTATTTTTCAAATTAATTATTGTTATTATTTGCATGCTGCATAGCTATAGAGAATAGTCTATTCTTGTCAGTTTTTACAAAAATGTTGATTAATTAAAAAATAACTGGTTTTTTCATAAACGATATTCCAAAATGACAGTGACATGCCTGCACATATTTTCACCTACCCAGAAATGAATGTATTAAAAAATTAGTCATTTTATCTTATTTGGCACATCGAACTTGATATTAAATTTAAACCTTCAAAAACAATATCCTATCTTCTCTTGTCATTGTTTAGATCACCTTCTTTTCTGTTATAGGTACTCATGGTTTTGGAGTGGGAGGCATAGGTGGTGGGGCCGGTGGATCAGCAATTGTAGGAGGGGGTGACTCAGGCGGCCCTCTGTGGCATGTACAGCCTGCTTGTGCAATTACTGGAGAAGGTTTAGCTGAAGGCATGGAGGCATTGTATGAGATGATAATAAAACGGAGGAAGATGGCGCGACAGAGTCGTAAGAAGCGGTGATGCTCCTGCTGCTGCTGCAGGCGCCCTCACCAGTCTATTCCGGTCCAGAGGTGCCCATCCCCACCACCACCTGAGGCAAAGTGGTGCTGCTGTTGATCCTGCATGGATTTGTATAATTGGAATTCTGTTGGAGAATTTTTGGTCAGGAGGATATTGGTTTGCAAGATACGTCCTCCAGTAACCTGCCACTTGTTCTCTTATATTGGTCTACAGATGATTAACTTGTTTGTGGCATCATGATGTGTTTGCAGTTTTCTGATAAGAGTCAATTTATAATGAAACATCAAAAGTCCTTTGTAATGATGGTCTAGTAATATCTGTTCAGTTATCTTCAAGATCATGATGTCTTAACTATGTAATGATGTGGATGTAGCCACATTGTCACAGTTGGGGATGGCCCTCGGCATAAAATGCGACCAGGGTACTTTTTAGAAGTATGAGCAACATTTCAAATGCATGCATGTATTATGTATTGTTCCCATTGTGTTATCTTTTACACAAGTTAACACTGGAATGTTTTACTAAAATTTATTTAGAATGCCTGCATGAAGTCCATTTGGTGTTTCAAGACGTTTATAAGGTGCTTGTCAGTGATATGAGCTGCATGTGTAAACTGGTAGTCTCTTTTTAAAAACCACTTGTGACAGTGTTGTATTTTGGTGGTTGTTACCAAATTTCTACGAGGAGATGACGATAATTTAAAAAACTGGTTCTTTCTTGCTGGTCCATCCAAAAATAAGTTAGGAAGACTTTGGAACCAAATCTGGACATCCACTTGCAGAGGCTGTGACAGTCATGAATGGTATGCTTTTATGCTTTTCCCAGTCTATAGAGGTGTTGAACATCTTCCCTGTTAAACCGCCCGAAAAGTGAAACATGTAATGTTGTTCCTGATATTAATTGCTGAAGCACTTTGTGCTGTTGTTTTTCTAAAGGCTTTCAGAAATGGAGAGACTATATAAATATATATATATATATAAATGTATGTTGTTTGATCAACCCTCTTTCATTTGGAAACTCATTATACTCATATGTACGAATTTATATAACGTGAGTGTATTAGATGTTAAAATTTTAAATGTTCACTAAAATTTTTCTTTTGGCAAGAGTTAATTTGGACTGAATTTTTGGAAATTTTATGATATGTATATGCTCGGTCAAACTTTATTAAAACAAATTTGGAGCTTAAAAGAAATATTTAAACAACATCTTGTGGAGTTTTTATGGTTTGATCAGAATTCAACCACTTAAAGAACAAATTGACATTTTATAATGGAAGGTTACTAATGGTATATTTTGGTTTCCTAATAGATATTTATTTAACGTCTTATCTTAGAAATTAAACAAAATATGTGCCACAAGAAAAGTAAAAAATCTGATCAAGGGTATGGTAGATCATATCAGATCATCTATTGTATCAAAACTATTGTTGAAGAAATCAGTTTCAGGACATAAAATATTTATTATCCTGTTCTTCTACATGCATATCACATTTTCAATGTTTTAACTTGAAAACAGATTCTCCATTAAGTATCAAATGTTGTAATCTGAGAATAAATTGTGGCAAAAATTTAAATCTACTCCAGAACATGTTTCTATTGAAATTGAATTTATTAAATATTTATGTAAAATGATTTCCTACTGAATATTTAAGCAGTATGGATAATTGTGGTGGCTAAGATTTTCTGTAGGATCCATGGGAAATTTATTTATTTAATTTAAAGTATTTTTAGCAAAATTGTTTCCATGCGACCTAATTTTTTGTGGTACTGCTTGCTTCTTGAACAGATAATTTTTTTAAAACATCCTGACTGTATAATAAAGGCTGTTTACCAGTTACACAAATAATTATCTTTAATTGTGCGATTAACATTTTTTATAAATTTTCTTTATGAAGTATATCTCTTAATGGCTTTCATTTTGCATGATTTCATCAAAACTTGGATTGTTTACAAACTAAATTTATAGTTAAAGTGAAAGACATCACACTTTCTGAATTGAATATTTACTCTGTGTTCAGTGATTACCATGTAAAAACAGCATTTGACAACATTTTTAACTGTTATTTTCATGGTTCATTTTAATTGATTTATCATGCCATAGAAATGAACTTAGTATAGTGGATAATTGCTTGTGCACACATTTTTACCGAGTAGATGTTTATGTGCTTTAGAATTTAATTTGTAAGGAACAAATGATAATAGTAGTTTTTCACCTTACAATACTCTTGACTTGTACATATCTTTTATTTATTTTGTTTATTAACACTTTGACATTGTAGCCAAAATGTGAAGTGTCAGGTTTTTCAAATATGTATTGCTGTAGCCAAGACAATTTTTTTAATGAATTTTTCAACTGAAATTTTTTACCATTTTCCTCATCTTTTATCTGCAAAAGTGGGAGATAAATGTTATACAGGTATTTTTTAAAGACTTTTGGTTCAGATGGCTGTAAATTCTGAACAAACTTCCCTCCAAACATTGGTATGCTAATCTAATTTATATAGTTACCAATTAAACAATACAAACTTTAAAGTAGTACTGTGGCATTTTGCATGTTTATCTTCAATTTTATAATATTCAAAATTTTTGTTCTCAATAAAAAGTGTAAATATATAAGCTAAATTTTCATCTTTTGATATCAAAGGTTTTCTTCAAGTATTTTCAATTAAAAATTTTTCAGTAAAAATAATTCTCATAATTTAACCATTGTCTAGGAAAAAGTTAATATCAGTGAACTGTATTTTAGTTCATTTTGTGTATTGATTTTTTGTGAAGAATATATAAAATAATAATTTGTTAAAACCAGGCATAACTACCTATTTTTGTGTCAAATTTGGTGATATCATGTTGTTGGACTGAATTTTTCGTGTATAAGCTTTTCCTCGCTTTTGTGGAATCTTTCTCCTTTTTATTTTCTTTCTAATTCATTAAAACTGCTGTATTTTCATTTCATACGACTAAAAAATATGCAGAATTTTAAATTTTATTTCAGGCACCACAAAATTGGTGACGCTGTCTGATTCATCAATTGTATGGTACTGAAGGTGGTGTTGAGTTTTGTTCCTGTATGAAGTACTGCTCATAAGTGTTTGCTCATTACCTGCTTTTAAGTTTTCATTAAAAGTATGTGTTATCCTATAAAACATGAACAGTAATGTTTAAGTAAACCATTAATGCAGGATTAATTGGTTCAATCCAATTAATTCATTTCTTTATTTAATTACTGTAATTATATCTAAGTTAAATGTATGTATTATAAATGTAAATACTGTCATAATATGACATTGTAAATATTGTTGATGCCAAAGCTGTAAATGTTTTTCATTTGTTGTTATTCTATTGTTTGACATTTTGCCCTCATATGCAACAGCTATGCAATTATTATTCTGCGCAACAGTTGTGATAACAAATTGACTACGTTCAATATTTTTTCATCTCCACAATCATATTTGAAAATGGAGAAAGTTCATTGTGTATTTCTGCAGCTAACCTCAGTCAGAAGTGGTAAGACACTGCACATCACAAGGGATTTGTTTTTGTATTCCTAGCACCTTTTTTGCTTTGGAAAAATCATTACCAAACTAAAGTGATAAAACTTTCTTTTATTTTTAATTAAATTATATACTGCTAAATCCTTATTGTTATGTACTGAAAAATTGTTACTGCCTCAAATGTTCACATTGTACATTGTTTCTGAAGTCTTTTGTTAAGGAAATTATTTAAATAAAAAATTAATGAAAGAATATCAATTTTTGTTTCCATTCAAGAAAAGTAAAATAGGGTATCCTTGATCATTCATTCATTGTAAGGCAGCATCCACATTAGTATGAACAAACAACTCGAGTATGAGCATTCGCTGTAATGTTTGCTGGCTGAGCGCATGCATTCGTCTGTGCTAAGCTCAGTTGGGACATGAACTTGGTTGTTCGCTAGCACTCATTGTGTTTGTTCCATTCTGATGGGCCAAACAGGTGCAAACATGAGCAAACCTTCCAAACACATACAGAGTAGTTCAACAGGTAACTATCAATTTGGTCTTATAGCTGAAAAAAATTCAAGATCAAGCAATTTTTAAAAATGTACTTGTATGTATTCTAAAACAATCTATTTTCAGTGAATTACCACTGTATATGACTGCTTTGTAGCTGAAATGCGCATACGGTTTTTATCCTTGTTGTGGCTATTGGATATACCTGAGGCAAGTACATTTTTTAAATTGCTTGTTCTTGGACATACAGAATGAATGGCCGTGTGAACAAGCATGAAAGAACATCCCAAGCATGAGTGCTTATTCGTTGTAATTGTGGACAGGAATTAATTCTACCTTCTGGTTAGTTTCAGGCATACCCATCCCAATTTATGCTCTCCAAAGCCTTTCTCTTCAAATTCTCATACCCAATTCCTTCTTTTAATGTATCTAATATACCTTTCCTCTTCATGCCTCTTTCCTAACATTCTTCCTTCTCTCTGACTTTTTCCGGTAGACCATTTCCTTTTTCAAATCTCACCCACACATTTCTTCCATCTCTCCCTTATTACTCTAATTTAGATCCTTTCTTCCCCTACTATCTTCAAAACCACCTCATTTGTCTTCCTCTCATAATCACCCCAACTAATTCTCTCTAGTCTACACCACACCCACACCTCAACTGCCTCTAATCTGCTCACCTTTTTTGTCTTTGGCCATGTCTTGCCCTAATCTCTTTCATACTTCTTCCATCCTAAGTAAAAAAATTCCACCTGCTCCAGTCTTTCCCTATCCATTTTAACATTGACCTGTGCATTCTTGCACTTGGAAAACCTCATGAATTTCATTTTCTTCATTTAAGGAGCTAACTAGACCAGTCATAGGTAAAATAAGCATTTTCCTCCAGTTTCAATCATAGTTATTCAAAATTATGCAAAGTAAATGGATGTATGTGAGCATTATTACTTTCTCCATATATTAAGTATAGAGAAAGTATTGTTTTCATGAAAAAAATCGAATTCGAGATTTCAATGGAAATACGTTTTAAGATTCTCTGAACATTTTTTCACTATTTTCTCAATGATGTCTGTGACCGGAATTTTGTGGGTGCTCTAACTCAAAAACTAATAATCAGGTTAACGCGAAATTTTATATTTGACATTTTTGTTAAAGGGAAAAGAACTAATTAGTTTTTGGTAAAAATCGGTCAACTGGAAGTGGGTGTTTACTGTTGTCACATCCATTTTTTATAAGTTTGCTTTAATATTCGATGAGTGTAAAAAATGTTGGAATAAAAGTAGGAAATTTAATTTCCTACAACCTTTGTTCGAATCATTTTCCCATATAATGCAATTTTTAAGAGATATCTTAAAAACTAAATATTTTAGCTGAGTTTTGAGTTTAGTTCTGTTCTTTGTAAAGTCTTAAAATTTTTCTCGCAATTCCTTAAAATATTTATTAACATTTAACCTATTTGGAATTTTGGAAATATTACAGGTACTATGGAGAAAGTCATGTGGTGGCCACATAAGGTTTTTTTATTAGTAAAATTACTTCACATTTAAGATATCCTTTGCTATTTACTATACATATAAATGTCGGAGGAATATCATTATTTAAAAGTTTCTAGTGCTTAAATTTTGTCATACTTACGAAAAATCTTTACATTACATTATAACAAAGGAATTACATTCAAGAAGAAATTTAAATCATCAGGCAGTTGTTAGATAACAGTTGCACATTTTTCAGACCAATATAGCAGTAATATCCTAAGTTATTCCATTCGTAAATTATTTTTAATTGACGTATCTACTCATTTCATTGACATAATAGAGATTTTTCATTGAAAAAACATTTCTCTCAAAACAGTAAGTTGATCTGTGATAAGATGTCGACGATTTTGATGGATGTATTATATTCCATGAGGTATGAACGGAGCCTTGGACAATGGTGGCTTTCTCGAGAAATAACTCGGACCTATCCCATTTGGCCTATAAAAACTTTTTTCAACCACAGTTTTTCGTCCAAAAGGAGACTTCTCGGAAGCCTCCATCTTACTCAAGTACCAGCCATATTTTCCATTCGTTGTCAAGGCACCATAATACTTGTCGATTGGATATAACTTATTACGAGCCTTGAGATAGTCTTTTCGGCCGTCACCCTCATTTGTCAACCCTCTATATAGTAAAGCTGAAGTTCGTGGAGAGACTGGCCTCATAATACTGGTATCAGTAGGCTTCTGTAGCGTTATCTCTGGGATCTTTGGAATTCTTACATGTCGTGGTACTTCTTGGTATCGCTTGGCTCTTAAGTTGCAAAGTTCTTTGTATAAATCGTGGATCTCTTGAGAGGTCTTCTTTTGGACCAACACATCTTCATAAAATTTATGATAATACTTATGGAACCAATTTAAATATATTCTATTTTCCTTTTCAGCTGCCTCGCTCAAAAAACGTATTAACTGTGCATTGTATCCTCTTCCGAAACGGGTTTCTTTATTAGCCATCAGAAAGAACAATCTTAATCCAAGCCTAAAAAAGTGTTTACATCAACAATGCTTGCTATTTGGTGATAAAATGAAGTACACAGCAACCTTTTTAGGCATTCTTTACCGGCGAAGCGGTAGTAGCGGAACCCCTTATTGGTACGTCTCGTCCGTCCGTCTGTCATGACTTTTATCTCCTGAACCGCTGGACGGATTTTAATTAAATAAAGTGTGAATGATCCTTATTAATATGGATTGCCGAACTGTTATTTTGAACTGCATCCGTCAATTAGAACTCCCACTTTACATAAATAATTTAATAAACTGATACTCGTATCTCATTAAATGGCATCCATCAAGCAACGATTAAATACCACATTTCTCTCTCCCTAGATTCGTAAGGTATAGACTAAAAAAATTAATTAGGATAAAATATAAAATTTACTACAAAAAAAGTCCGTGAGACCACATAATTACGAGTTATAGTTTCGGAGAAAAACATTCGAGAAAATTCCAAGCATAACATCACATATTTTATTTACATCGCTCTCTACGACAATTCTATCGAACAACAATTAAAAATTCATGTTTCTCTCCCATGCTCTTATATGATCTGTGAGGTATAGATTAAAAAATGTATTCAGAAAGAGGGCATCATTAACCCAAACAAGTCCGCGAGGCAATATAATTGCTACTTATAGTTTCGGAGTTAAAAATTGAAGAACAGCCTAATATTTTGATTCCGTATTATTCGTATTTCCCGTAAAGAACGCCTTTGAAATCTCCGTGTATTTATGGCGTATAATTTTTCGTCTAGTATACAATATCTTCATATAAACTTTATCAAGCTGAAAATAAAGTATAATTAATAAATACTACTTCATCCGAAATCGCGTGTCATATTGCATTAAACTGTGAAGGGTTAAGAAATGCTTATTAAAATTTATTACCGATATACTTAACCATGGTTAAGTATAGTTTCCAATCTGCCTCGGTTAAGTTTTCATAAATCCAACATTTCAAGAATAAGTGTCATCAATGTGGAAATGTACAAAGTTTCAGGTTTCCATCTTTTATACCTTCGGAGATATAAGCAAAAAAAATCAAATTTAATGTATCGATCTATTGTTTGCTTATTCTTTGTCACTCCTCCATTTTCCTTTCCCCTCTCTCCCCTCTTCTCTAACCCCCCCCCCCCATTTAACTTACGAGTAATTATCAATTAAAATATATTTGCTTAAGTAAATATCATTATATATTGACGTTTCTTACAGAGGAGGATATAACATACTAGTAGTTGGTGCTTGCATTCTGCAAGCATATCATCTCGACATAAAAAACATTCATTTTTCATATTTCATCATTGCAAATATTTTTTTAATTCTAAATATTTCACCTACGAAGCGATTTTCGTTTTTCCCTTATGTAAAAATAATAGATTAAAACAATCCCAAAACTTTGCAATTTTAAGAATTTTATACTTTCTCCATTATGGGGTACTAATGCTACACATTTCTGCCAAATCTTAAAGTTGTAGTACTTTTAGAAGTGAAATAATATTTTTCCAATTGTTTAAATTTTAAACATTTTTAACGGCCGCCGCAATATGTTTATGGAGAGATTCAAATGGTTATTTGTTTAAATGTACTACTCTGTACATAACTTGAAAATTTCAGCTTCCTAGCTCATCTTGTAATGTCTAAACAGTTATCTATTTGTTTAAACTTTAAGAATTTTTAACTGCCAAACAAATTAAAATATCAAAATTTGTATAATCACTATTTCGTTTTTTTACGAATTCTACCTATAAAAAAATTTCAACCCCGTAGCACATGCGAAAATACAAAAACCTTGGAAATTTGTTTAAACAATTGCGAATTTTTAGCGGCCGCATTGCTGCAGTTTTTCAAGATTTTCGTTTTTTCTAGTCAGTTTTGCACAAATTTCTACCTAAGAAAAAAATTTCGAATCTCCAGCTCATCTGGAAGTGCCTAAACATTAGTTTCCTCCTATATGTTATATGTTATCTCTTCCTCCTCCTCTGTAAGAAACGTCGATATATAATGATAACATATAACACACTAGTAGAAGGTGCTTGCATACTGCAAGCATTTAATCTCACCTTGAAAAAAACATTAATTTTTAAGAAATATATTTCATCATGAGAAATATTTCTTTAATTCTAAAGATTTCTCCTCTGGACAGGTTTTCGTTCTTTCATTATGGAACAATAATGGGGAAAAACAATCACTAATTTTTGTAATTTTAGAAATATTATACTTATCCCACATTTCTGCCAAATTTTAAATTTATAGTACAGTTAGATTTGAAATAGCATTTATCTAATTGTTTAAATTTAAATAATATGTTTATGGAGAAATTCAAATGTTTATTTGTGCAAATGCACTACTCTGTAAATAACTTGAAAATTTCAGCTTCCTAGCTCATCCCGTAGTACCTAAACAGTTATCTATATTTTTAAACTTTAAGAATTTTTAACTGCCAAAAAAATTAAAATATCAAAATTTGTATAATCCATATTTCGTTTTTTTACGAATTTTACTTATATAAAAAATTTCAACTCCGTAGCACATGCGGAAATATATAAACCTTGAAAATTTGTTTAAACAATTGCGAATTTTTAGCGTCCGCATTGTTGCACTTTTTCAAGATTTTAGTTTTTTCTAGTCGGTTTTGCACAAAATCCTACCTATGAAAAAAATTTCGAATCTCCAGCTCATCTTGAAGTGCCTAAACATTAGTATCCTCCTGTATGTTATAATTATATATCGATGTTCCTTACAGAGGAGGATATAACATACATATAACATTCTCCAAGCAGCCCAAGTGTTAGTGTTGCTGCGATGCTTGAACAAGTTTTGCTTAATTTACTTATATCTTTGTGTTAAAAACTTAAAATTGTGTTTTTGGTAGCATACAGTGCAGTCATTACCTAAGTTCTAGCCACCTGTGGTTCAGAAACATCTAGTGTGAAATGCCTCCATACTTAAGCTTACCTGGTCAGAGAGGTGGATTATATTTAATGTGACTGAAATTCTTTGAAATCTTCCATGCACTTGGGACTGCATTGATAGTAGCTATATATATCTCCAGCAAGGTCCTCTATATATCAACGTAATTTCAAAGAAACATATGAAGCACACAAGGCAAAAGAGTGACAAAGAGTGCATTTCATTATGAATAAATGAGGAATATCTTTGTTCAGTAAGGTTGAAAGTGAATTACGTTCCCCTAGCATTGTATTGGCACCATCTGCAGCAAAGATTAATATATGTTTTGTAAGAAATTTCATTCTTATTGAAATAATCGATTGCATTATTATACGTACTA
This sequence comes from Tanypteryx hageni, assembly GCA_028673005.1. Lineage (NCBI taxonomy): Eukaryota > Metazoa > Arthropoda > Insecta > Odonata > Petaluridae > Tanypteryx > Tanypteryx hageni. The sequence continues at coordinate 114,449,225 of CM054116.1, forward strand.
TGTTATATGCAATGCGGCTCGTGTATAGGCACTGCGGAACTGCAGCACCCCCTATTTCCACTTGATATTATCGATAACATTTAATATAATGAGTCCTTTTTTCTTTAATTCTTTCTTTATTTTTGTAGTACAATATATATTCCTTAAGCTTAATGTCAGTACTTCAGTAGCCATTCCCCAGTTTATGAAAAAGATACAAAAATCTTTGTATGGAACTGTGCGCTTCACAGTGCCAGCGACGTGGTGTTTGACTGTTGTGCGCATGCGCACATAGGAGGGGGGGGTGGGGAGGAAGGAGGGACTGCCAGGTAGAGAGAGCACTGTTGCTCTCGCAGTGCCGGCTCTGGCGTGATGGTGGAAGGAAGTTTTTTTTTACTCAGCGTGTGTTGTGCTTAAAAACCATGTACCATATTCTTGAATGTGATAAAGTGTAGAAGAGTGTAGAATTAGATTATTATTCTGCTTCCAGCTATTCTATTTGATTCATTTTTTTTCGGTTCTTTTATTTAACAGAAAACTTTAACCATGGCCTTGCATCCCCAAGAAATAAGTTCTGTGACTGTAAGTGAACTTCAACAGCTTAAGTTTTCACAGCTATCTCTCCATGAGAAAGTTACAGTTAAGAAAAGAGGTCGTTCAACACCTGATATTCTAATATCTTAGCCAGGCAAAAGCAACAACAAGAAATATATTCGTAGCTTTAATTCTGAATGGTACCAACGGAAAAGTTGGCTTTGCGGCTGTGAAGTAAAAAATGCACTGTTTTGCTTCCCGTGTTTGCTGTTTGGAGGTGATGTACCGTGGACAAAAGATGGTTTTAGAAATATTAACAAAATGAAAGAAAAAACTGAAAAGCATGAGAAGTCAAAGAAGCACGTTGATAATGTTGTTTCACTGTCACTTTTAGGAACCGTAAGTATTAAGGAGAAACTTAGTGAGGCATACAGACTTTCAATCAATGAGCATAATATAAAAGTTAAAAAGAACCGTGAAATTTTGTCCAAAATAATAGACTACATTTACTTTTGTGGAAACTTTGAAACTCCCTTACGTGGACATGATGAAAAAGACGATTCAGTAAATCCAGGGGTATTTAGAGGATTAGTAAATTTTGCATCTAAATTAGATTCAGATTTGAAGAATCACTTAGAAACCAAAGCAGTCTTCAAAGGTGTTTCTAAGACCATTCAGAATGAGATACTTGACAGCCTGCTACAAATATACCATGAGGAGATAAGGACGGAAATTAGAAATGCTTCCTTTGTAGCTGTCATGGCTGATGACACAACAGATGTTTCAGAACACACTCAAATGGTCCTTGTTCTACGGTACGTATTGAATGAAGAAATATTTGAGCGTTTTTGGGGATTCTTTATTCCAGAAAATCAAACTGCAGATGGCATATAAAAACGTATTTTAGAACAATTGGACATAATCCTTCAAGGAAATGGACAAAAACTGATAGCTCAGACATTTGATGGTGCAAATGTCATGAAAGGCAAAAAAGCAGGAGTTCAAGCAAAAATAAAAGCAGTTTATAGTAATGCACATTTCATTCACTGTTATGCACATCAACTTAATTTAATAATGAGAAATGCAGCAAGTATTACACGAAACGCAAGAATATTTTTCTCTAACATTCTGGCTATTCCAACATTCTTCTCAAGATCACCACAACGTGTGTCCATTCTCAAGAAACATATGGACGTCAGCATTCCACGTCCATCCTCTACAAGGTGGAATTTCAACATACAGACCATAAACAGAGTTCATGAAAATTTGCAACCTTTAAAAAACTGCCTTACTGAAATTCAGTCAACATCAAATGCAGATCAAAAACCATTGCAGAAGCAACAGGAATTTTAAAATACCTGAATGATGATAATTTCAAGTTTTGGTTAGAGCTTTTTCATCAGATTATGCCTCATGTTGAAATAATTTACAACCAAATGCAATCTCGAGAAATTAGTGTGTTTAAAGTTAATGAATATATAACAAATTTCAAAACTGCTATTTTAGAATTGAGAAACTCAAAGTACTGTGAGAATCCTTTAAAGACACTCATGGCAGAAGCTAAGGAAGTGTGTGACTATATATGTGTTGATATAATGGACAGATATTCTTCCACTAAACACTTAGTAGCTGCTAAATTGTTCAACAAGAAATGCTTCACTAGATTTAAGAATGAACATCCCACAAAAGAGACAGTACTGACCACTGAAGCTTATCCCATGATTGACAAAGAAAAGCTTGAAACTGAACTAAAAGTATTCTATTGTAGGACTGATATTCATGAATATTGCAAATTAATTGAGCTGCTGAAATTTATCTTGGAAAATAATCTAGATGATGTTTTTAGTGAAATTACGAAACTGATAAAAATCCTCTTGACAATTCCCATGACTACATCAGAGGCAGAGCACTGCTTTTCAACATTGAAAAGAATAAAAACTTTTTTAAGAAGCACTATGAATTCGGAAAGACTAAATGCGCTTGCAGTACTTTCAATGGAGAAAAATTTCCTCAATTGTCATCCAGAGATCAAGGAGAAAATTATTGAACTTTTTGCGCAAATTAAAACAAGAAGAATGGATTTCATTTTTAAATGAATAGATCAAGCTTGAACTGTAACAATTTATGTTAAAGTAAGTAAAAAATGTTTGGTTTTTTTGTTAAGATTTTATCAAGTTCCTGAATAAATTTTCTTCTTATACATGTTTTTTTCCTTTTACACAATTTTAAAACAAAGGCTAAAAATTTTCTGGAGCAGCACCCCCACTAATTTTAGCTACGAGCCGCCACTGGTTATATGTACAATGTTTTTCCTTAAGAAATATAAATGTATATCCAGCCGGTATTGTTTATGAACTGATATTGAATATGGCATAGAAGGGGAGCATGAAGATAGTTATCTTGGGTAATGTTTGGTAACCGCTGTATTATGCAACGATCTTCACCCACAGAATCATATGTATAAATATCTGACGTGGCCAACACATGACTCTCTCCATACTTATAATATTTTTACAAATAGGTTAAATGATAATAAATATTTTAAGGATCCGAGAGAAAAATCAAATTTTACAAAGAACAAATAAACTTAAACAGTAGCCTCCTGATATTGGAAGCTTCAAAAATTAAGAAAATAAAAAGGAGCATTACTAAGACATAACTAAGAGTAAAGTGTTTACGATAGTCGCCGGTAGGTGGTGTAGTGATGGCAAAAAAAATAGTTTTTTAAATATCTCAAAAAAACATTATATGGAAAATGTTTCAATCATAGGTTATAGAATTTTGGGAATAATTTTGAAACAGAAAAAAATCCTGCTATGACCGGGAATCAGAACCCGGGTCTTCCACTTGCTGGCCGGATATTCTACCACTGAACTACCATAGCAGAAAATCTTTCCTGTTTCTGAACGTGGGTATTTTTCTTAGTTGGGTCCGGGCTAGCCAAGCTAGTATCAACCAGCCCCAACGGACGTCCTCCAAGAAAACATCGAAGAAAACCCCTCCCTCTCAAATGGTGAGATTGGCAAAGCCAGAAATTGATGGAATAATATAGAACTATGCAGAATGGCATAAGCTGTAATTTTGGGATTTTTTTCTGTTTCAAAATTATTCCCAAAATTACAGCTTATGCCATTCTGCATAGTTCCATATTATTCCATCAATAGGTTATAGAAAATGAAATTTCCTACAACTTTTATTCCAATACAATTTTACATTTGTCAAATATTAAAGCAAATATTTCAAAAAAATCTGATGTGGCCACCACATTACTTTCTCCATGACTAATATTTCTAAAAATTCCAAACAGGTTAAATGATAATGATTTTTTTAAGGAACTGCAAGAAATATTAAAGGCTTTACAAAGAACACAAATAGATTGATACCATAGCCTTCTGATACTGGATATACCCAGGAATCTCCTACAATTAAGAAAATTAAAAGGAGCATTATTAAGATGTAACTAGCATCAATTGTTAACAATAGTCGCCGGTAGGTGATGTGGTTGTGGCAGCTAAAAAATGTGGTTTTTAAAAATGATTCGAACAAATGTTGTAGAATATTCAATTTCCTGCAACATTTATAGACCCACACATATACCAATAGATAAAAAATTTACAAAAATATGACAGTTTATATTTATCAAAGCTTTCGCTTTGTTAACACCTAATACAACTACGCATTTAATATTCAATTCACATATGCATAACATTTAAAAGATGAAAGTATTCAATTAAAATCTTTTTTAGCACTTAGAATATACCTAATCATGCTTATATTTCAAAGTCAAATAAAAACCTTAATTTTCCTTTTATATTCTTGTAGAGTTCTGAACAAATCAATTGTAGCCTAGCCTCCCCATACTTGTAATAGGTGAATTAAAAGTGTAATTATTTCTATAATAACCTAGATGACATGGAACAAAAAAGCATATTGAGTGAGCATGTATTCTTAAATTTATAAGCGATAATAAATTAGGGCAATCAAACATATTCTTAACTATATTGTATAAAAATTTAGGTCTGTGCGGGACCTTCTACTAGAAAGTGTAGTTAAATTGAGATGAGTTAGTATATCATTATAGGAAATATCGACCAGTGAAATTACCATTTTACATGGCAATCAATCTCAGAAATTTCTGCTGGACTCGTTCCACCATGTGAGAGTCTATTTCATAATATGGGCTCCAAATGACTGAACAATACTCTAGCAGCCTGCAGACAAGAGAAGTATACACAGCAGTGACAGCAAATAAATTAGTAAAATCAGTTTTATTCCTGCATATAAATCCAAGAGATTCCATTGCTGCATTTGAAATACAGTAGAACCCCTCATAACTGACCTTCGCTTAACCGACTCACCGGATTAACACATTTTATGCCCCTGGGTCTGAAAACTGAAATCCACAGTCCAGTGCGACATTTTACATAAAAACGACTAGTTAAAAACAGTTTAAACCATTCCTTTCAATACGCATCAATCTCACAAGTTGTCCCTTGTGCTAAAATGTTTCTCATTACATAGTAATCCAGTCTAGTATGCATCTGCTGTCAGTTGTCCACAGAGTCCGCTGTGGTCTGCTGTCAGTTGTCCCACACACTAGTTCATTGTTATTTTAGTTATGATATTTATTCAATTTTACATTATGTGTGTGTATATATATATATATATATATATATATATATATATATATATATATATATATATATATATAATTATATATTCATATTTATTTATAGAATGCGGGTGAGATAAGAAAGAGAGTGGTTGTTTTCATGAAAACTAAGCTTGATGCTCTGGAAAAAATTGATAGGGGTGAGTCAGTAAGACAAATTTCTGTGGAATAAGGTGTTGGAGAGACAACTGCAAAAGACTGGAAAAAATCGCATGAATCTAGAAGGATTTTGCAGTCAGATTGCATCACAACTGTCTTCCCATTCAACATTAAAGAAACCAAAATTGGAAATTTTAGAAGATGCATTATGGCTTTGGTTTATGCAAGAAAGACATCATGGAATTTCAATCAGTGGACCCATGCCCAAGGAAAAGGACCTAACCCTAAATCGAAAAATTGGTGGTGCACAGAAATTTACTGCAAGTAATGGATGGCTTGGACGTTGGAAAAAAACGTCATGGTAACCATGTACCAATCATCGCTGGAGAGAAGCTATCATCTGATCAGCATGCTGCTCAAAAATTTTCGCAGGATTTAAGAGAGCTTATCGACCGAGATAAATAAATTGGAGGACAACTCTACAATATGGACGAAACGGGTCTAAATTACAAGATGTTACCAACAGAAACAAAGGCAAAAAAGGATGAGCCTGCAGCATCAGGATACAAAAAATCCAAAGAAAGACTCATGTAGCTGCCTGCAGCAATGCAGCTGGAACTCACAAATTGCCGCATTTATTGTTGGTAAATCAAAAAATCCCAGAGCTTTTAAAAGTATAAATCGTTTGTCTTTACCAGTTTACTACCAATCACAAAAATCAGCCTGAATGGATTCTGAATCATTCAGAGAATGGATTTTCATGAGTTTTTATCTTCTGTAAGAAAACACTTGAAAAAACTGAACTTACCTGGAAAGGCCATTGTCATTCTGGATAATGCTCCTTCACATCCCAATTGCAAGGAACTTAAAAATAGGGACATAAAGGTCATATTTCTACCAGCGAATGTAACATCCTTAATTCAGCCAATGGATCAAGGGGTTTTAGAAAGCTTAAAAAGAAGATACAGGCGAAAATTTCTGAGTTCAGTTTTGAAAGAAATAGAAGATAAAAATATAGGTCACATGGAAAGACATCAGCATCAAAGATGTTGTTTATAACTTAGCACTGGCTTGGAACAAAATCCCAAGTTCAACATTTACTAAATCTTGGAGAAAACTTTGGCTTGAGGATGACATCGATGATAAAAATTCTGAACCGGAAGAAGGAAATGAATTAAGACTATTAGATGTTGCAAGGCAAATTGAAGTTTCTGAAGATTTACAGCAAGAAGACATAAAGCAATGGATCCAAGGTGACTATTTGCTGGAGAAAGAAATTTTGGAGGATGCAGAAATCATACAGGCCGTGATGGAAACAGAAGGATCAAAGTTTGAAGAGGAAGGAGAATTAAATACAGAGCCAAAAACACCTCATGCAGCAGCCAAAGATGCCCTAGATGTAGTTTTGCATTACATTGAACTAGAGTCTGATTCAACTGTTAATGAAGTGATGCTTATAAAAAAATGGAGGGACTATGCAGTTAAACAGCACCTTACTTCATCTAAACAACTGAAAATTTTTTATTTTTCTTAAAATACAGACTGTGTATATGTACTTTACTATTGGAAAAGTTTTGATTTTTAAAATAAATGACTTACTTATAACATAACATTTGTATCTGTATTGTCTTAATATATTTCATGTATGTTAAAATAAATGCGTCCTTCCTCCACATTTGCAAGGTAACTGAAAACGCCCTGCCCTCCGAGTTTACATAATTCCTGCATGAGTGCAGCACTAAACAGACAATGGAAAGTTACACAGCCACTTTACCCGACATGGCCACTTTACCATGCCTTTCCCTAATTACTATTGGTCTTTACAAATGATTTAGTATCTGCTTCATGGACAGGAATCATGAAATTATCCTTCCAAACATCTGGAAATGGCCATTCTTAAGTGACTTATTAAAAAATATAGTAAGAGTATAAGTTAAATAGTTAGAGCAGGGCTTCAGCAAGAGAGGAGGCCCAGCGCTCGTATTTACATCAAGCATACTAAAGACATTAAGAACACTTATTTGAAGAACACCACAAGAGTGTAGATTAACTGTACGAGAATACTGGTATTGTGGTATTATGTTACTCTGAGTAGGATACACACTGGAAAGATGTTCAGCAAAGAGATTAGCAGATTCCTGAAATGAACATAATTCCACAATCTACTTGTATTCGATGGAATGGAATCTTGAACAGAACTAATATGAGAGAGGTAACAGACTTTTGACAATGACTTCCATTTAGCATGAAGAGATGCAAAAGAATTGTAATCTACACCAGATCTACTTATTTTAAGCTTCTTGTGGGCTATTTTCTTATCATATATTAATGAAATTAATTCTTTACTAAACCAGTTGGGTAAGTGGTTGATCCACTCTTGTGTAAAATTTCAGGAACATACAGATTAATGGTATTATTTACAATATCATAAAAATAACAAACAGCATCATCTAATTGTAATTCAGTCAATATAAACCAATCTATAGAGCTAAAGTAATATATCATTGCAGAATAGTTTCCTTTCCTAAAGTTGAAAGTTTCCAAATTAATATCTACACGTGGGGATACACCTACATGAAGTTCACACATAAGAGGAGGATGATAGGCATTACAAGGCAAAAGTCACATCAACATCATACACACTGTTCAATGAACACTTTGTAATATCTGTTAAACACAAATCCAGAATCTCGCCATATTGTTTGGTAACTAAGTTTTTTGTACAAAATTCAGATATTGGCAGTGAGGTAAACTTCAGGAAAGAATGTTGACCAATTATTACCTGGCAAATTGAATCGCCAAACATAAGCGAATGGGCGTCTGAACACAAATATGCAAGACGCTTTATTCTTCACGATATTTTTGGTATATGCTTTGGTCAGATTTGGGAGGAATGTAAACACATCATTAATTAGTTTAAGAGACAGACAGACAAACGACTTTATTAGGGCGAAATTGAGACTATGCAGTCCCTTCTTACATTTAACCCTTCGTCATATAAGTAATTACAATATTTACAAAATAAGCGAAATTAATTACATGCAGATTTCAACAAAATACATATTAATTACGAGTTAATATATTTGTTAGTAGATAACAGAGCATTACCAAAGAATGTTAGTTTTGTGGTTCATAAAAATCTGTGTATCAGTTATGTTGTAACACAGAAAAAATTCCCACTGCGGGAAACACCGCTGAAATACGCATGTCCTTTAATTTAGTCCGCAAACCGCGGACATTATGGTACTATGGGGTAATGTTTGTTACGAATTTTTTAAAAGTTTATCTATCACTATTTTGGGAACAAAGGAGTAATCTCCGCTCTTCATAACATTTTTATAATGATAACAGTTTATTGATTTTAGTAGGATTGTCGATGTAATTATTTAATTTTGAGGCATGATCTATTCCAGCCGATATTTTAAGCATGTAAACAGTTTAAAAAATTGTTTCACTGTATATATGAAAACAGTTTTTAACTTGAACGAGAATTTCTAAATTTACTAAAAGTTCCTTTAAAAATAAAACCAAAAGGAATTTATGATTTTATAAATAAATTTAAAGTTATTTTGATTTATACAATATCAACAAAATAAACATTAAAGAAAGACTCTAGAGTAAAAAATTCTAGATATCGTACAAGGAGACGCTACGGACTGTAACTCACAGATTCGGTTCATCTTCTACCAGTGGAGAGTGTTGTTCAATATCTATGAGAATATATTTTCGGAATTTCGAGCCAATGGCTTTAAGTTTAAAAGAAATAATTAATTAAAAAGTGCAAAAAAATGGACCGATTTTCTCAAATGCTTGTAACTTCGCTATCTCCCAATCAATCAATCAAAGTTGTAGGAAATTTAATTTTCTACAACCTTTGTCTGAAATGTTTTTCCATATAATGCTTTGTTTAAGAGATATTTTATATTTTTAGCTGCCACCACCACGCCACCTACCGATGACCATTGTTAACACTCCTTTTTCTTTTCTTAACTGTTGGAGCTTTTTGCTGGAATTCAAAATAAGAATTTCAGAGTTTGATGAAAAGTTGCTAAAGACAAGCCATCAAAGAAGAGAGGAAGGAAATTTAACGACTCCATTGGAATGAAGTATGTACATGGAAAATAAGAAAAAATGGCCAGCAGCTCCTATTCCTGAATATTCACTCCGGACAGATGGTATTGGCCACTGGCCAGAGGTCAAGGATGTAAGACAAAGATGTAAGAACCCCTGATACTCTGGTAGAACTTTTTATTTACTAAGTGTTATGTTCACCTGTGCCTAAATAGGAATTCCAATTGTTTTCGAGCATTTCATAAAAAATAAATATTTACTAATATTGCAACAGATATTTTATTTAAAAATATAATCATTGAGAGTCAGCGAACAGTAAAAAAGGTTCATATTTTTAATGAAGTGGAGAAAAATTTAAGTCAGTGCGTAATATATAATCTTTGAAAGTCGTATCATGCCAAGAATGCCCCAATGTGCCTAACAAGGGACAAACCTATATTGTAAACAATATTGTTTAAAAATAAAAATTGTTATTTATGATTTTTTGAAAGAGATAGTGATGGAATTTATATTATTTTTCAATTCCAATAAATCGTTGTACATTAAGGGTTAAATGTGTTTTTATATTTTTGTTTGCAAAATTAAAGTTTTTCTCCAATAAAATAAATATTGGATAGGACTTCAAAGAAAGTAATATGATCAAAATGTGGACGTAGAAGTGTAATGAAAGTTGCAGTGCAGAACTGAAAGTGATACATTGGAAAATCTAATTTACTAGAGTAAAAGCCCTTTGAATTTAACAGGAAACTTAGAAACAAAATTTAAGGCTCATATTTATGGAGTAAGAGCAAGTTTGAAATTGGTCCAAAAAGGAATATTGTGATTTATAAGTAATATTTCATTTAATGCATTTTAAAACATGATTATGAACAAATTGTGAGGCAGGTAAGGAGGAGAAGGCACTTACCCTTGAGAAAACAAAAGAGATAGACAATGACATGGTCGTCAAGTAGATCATCAATTACTCGGCGATTGATTATCCGGCGGTCCTGACCGATCAGGCAAAAGTTGTTAGTAATTCAGCATTCGCCAAAAAATTGCATCAAAGGCAGTATCAGTCCAGTGATAGCGCACTGCGTGGTGGCAAAAAATTTAAGGACAATCGCAAGTAGTACAGTAGGACCTGGATTATACATAGGCTTGGTAGGATTCAATTTAAATTGGTAAATGTCGGTAAACATCAAATTTTAAAAACTTTTATATTCAACGAAAATGAATTGTCATCGATAAGTGTCAATTTTTCACCACTACATTTTCTACAAAATTATGCGTCATGATTTTAAAATTTGCCTTGTCACACTCAAATTTGATATATTTTATCACCAAACATCCAAAATAGAAGAGAAGTCGATAGTTGTCATACCAAACAATTCTGAATTCATTCCGCTTTCCTTTCTAATGTCACTGCCGTAGAATCCAAAGCCAAAGTTAAGGGTCAAAACAGTATGATCAGTTTATCGTGCTCTGTCTTTACACTTGACTGGAACTGACAATCCTAACGTGCTTTGGATTTCATTTACTGAAGAGTCAGGAGGCGTCGATTGTGTTCTGTGCGACAATATCTACCGACCTCCTCCAAAATCCAAAAAAAAGTTTTCCTGATATGAAAAATGACTACCGATCATTTTAAAAAGCAATGTCAGAATTTATATAATCCTACCTCCGAGAGTGTCCCCAACGCTTAGTTTCTTTTGCATTACTGTCGAAGAAGCATCGTTCCGTATATGCACTCTGGGCTTTTTCCTACATTCATAGTCGTTTGTTACTCAACAAGGTATGATTTTTTAAAATCAAAGTTAGGTTATACATTATATTCACGGTGCATAAATTTTCCCATGAATGATCATGATTTTGTGCATAAGGAGGCGACTTAACGAGTAAAATATACTTTCTGATTTATTCCGAAAAATTAACTTCCAGGTTGATGATCGAAGTCAAACAACACATTCAACAAAATATATATAACAACAAACAAGGCAGCATACAAAAACCCTTCTTTTTATTTACACACTGTTAGTTAAATTTAATTAGAAATAATTCAATTTATAAAATCTTTATAGTTAAAAACCGATAAAATGTATTCAAATTAACATCTATATCAGTGGCGTATTCAGGGGGGGGGGCAGAAGGTGCATATGCCCCCCATTAAAAAATTCGAAAAAAAATGGCTTGACGCTTCCTCTCTATTCTCTCAAGTTGCGATTCCTGTTCGGTCTTGGTCTACGAAGAGCTAACTGAAAGACAAAATATCGGGAAAACAATGATTTGTTATGACTTGAATATCGGTGAGCGATCTTAAAAAAACGCGGCGTTTCTATTCTACCACAAAGTAATGTGAGACACTAAGCGTCTATTCCTCTTTGCATCAGTGAAGTGATCGTTTTTTCTGCGCGTTCAAATTCTTCTCATTGTGTCACTCACCATTGATTACAATGGTTTCTGAGTTTTGGTTTTGGGCACAATGAAAGCTCGACATGTTGGGTCATTTTTTATGTTAGTCAGAATTTCTGTTCAGTGTGTCGCACCGCATTTGAAACCAACGTGTTCGGATGTCGAAAAATTACGCCGTTCTTTTTCAATCGCTCACGTTCTGCGCAGTTGGCGGCCTAAATTTAAAAAGAAACATCACCACGGAATTCCATAATCATCTTGAATATTTACTTGCTTTCCGAACGCCTTTAGTCTTGCCTACGTGGAACACTAATAAATTATTACATTTTTTTATCTGAAGACGAAATAGTATTGCTCGCTCGCGTCGCCTGTACTGTGGACATAGGATTAAGTGAATGTGAAACCACTATAACACTTTCGTCTCTGCTCGTATAGTGTTTACATTTTTCAAGAGATCGTGTATTCAAAACTTCAACTTTTTTCGAAATGGCTTATCGTTTTTTAACAGGTTATTAGTAATTTTTATTTATTATTCAATTAATTACCGTTATTTATTTTTAAACTTAAAAAATGTAGTTGTATTTTCTGTTTTCGCAGAGCGAGGTCAAAAAGTATTGTAATTGCGCATTTATTTTGCTTTTCAGCTTAAGATGTTGCTCGGTCCTTGTTTTAAGGACTAATTGTTGACCGCTGTAGTTATAACGGTATGGTCATAGTCTGCACTTTGATGATTTCAAACAACAATCATTTCGGAAAACTTTCATATAAGTAAGTTCTGGTATATTTAATTATTTTTTTGAATAAAATTTTTAACATTTCAAAATAATTTTAAGTTTATTAAATTTTATACGTAATTTAAAGTTAAATATTTAAAATAAATATTTTCAAGGTCCCTGATATGGAAAAAAGAAAGAACCAGCCTTCTCTACTCACCTATTTTTAAAAAAAATTCAGTTTCCAATGAGGAACAGCAAGAAAAAAGAAGACAAAGCAGACGAAAAAGAAAACAATAAAGTAAAAGAAGAAACAACTACTTCTACTTCGACAAAAGTAACAGATGACGACGATGATTTTGACATATCGGTCTACGTAAACAAAAAATTAAGTGACGATGAGAAAATAGAGTTAGTTGACAAATTTTGGAAACTGAGGGAAGATTTCTAATTCCCATTAACATCTGCTGGAACTAATAAGGGAAAGAGAAGATTTAACTACAAGTGGTTTGTTAATTATTCCTGGCTTGTTTATTCGAAATATCACAATGGAGCACATTGTAAATATTGTTTTTTATTTGCAAATGAATGTGTTGGTAAAAATAATCAATTTCTTAAGCAGCTTGTTAGGGAACCTTTCTCAAAGTGGAGAATAGCTGTAGATAGATTGAACAACCACGAGAAAGTGGAATATCACAAAATGTCTATACTAAAGGCCGAAAACTTCCGAGACACTATGACGGGAAAAAGACATCAGTTTTTCAACTAGCAGATACAACCCGTTTGGCACAAATTAAAGAAAACCGTTTAAAACTGACACAAATCATAAAAACAGTCATATTTTGTGGCCGAAATGGATTGGCACTCAGAGGTCACCGCGATTCAGGACGGATTAATGTGACAGATTCTTTTGAAAGCGAAGCTAACGAAGGGAATTTCCGACAATTGTTGAAATTTAGAATTGATTCTGGTGATGATATTTAAAAAATCATTTAGAAATGAGTCCAAAGAATTCTTTGTATATATCACCACTAATTCAAAATGAAATAATTGAATGCTGCAACCAAATAATTTTGAAAAAGATTGTAGAAAAGGTAAATGAAAGCAAATGTTTTTCAGTATTAGCGGATGAAACAGCAGACATAGGTAAAGTTGAACAATTTTCATTATGTGTTCATTTTGTGGAAGAGGTAGATCAGGTAAAAAAAACTTGTTGAACATTTTCTCCAATTCATCCCTGTTGTATCGACTACTGGGGAAAAGTTAGCCAATACAATGCTGGATTCACTAAAAGAAATGGGTATAAACTTGAAATACCTAAGAGGGCAAGGGTACGACGGTGCTGGTGCAATGCGTGGTGACGTAAAAGGTTTGAAAACGAGAGTCCTCGAAAAATATCCATCTGCACTTTACGTACATTGTGCTTCCCATTGTCTGACTCTAGCCATAAGCCACTCTTGCTCCAAAAAAGATATAAGAAATTGCATTGGAATAGTTAAATCATGTTATTCTTTCTTCAATACACCCAAAAGAAACAGTGTTCTTCAGGTGTGGGTTGGTAAATTGCTCCCTGATACAAAAAGGCAGAGATTAAAGCAGTTATGTCCAACTAGGTGGGTCGAAAGCCATGAATCAATTGCAGTGTTTGTAGAATTATTCAGACCTGTTGCTTCTTCTTTGGAACAAATTACTGAGTAGTGGACAGATAAACAAACAACAGTAAATGCAGCCTTATTACTTAATTCAATAAAGAATCCTGTGTTTATGATTGCATTATTTTCCATGCAAGCATTATATTCTTATACTTTGCCGCTGAGTAGAATGCTGCAATCACCTTCAATCGACTTGGCAGAAGCAGTTAAAATGGCTGAAACTGTAATTGAAAAATTAAAAGAAATACATAATAATTTTGATAACATTTACAATACAGCTTTAAAGTTGCTGAAAGATGTCAATGGTGAAAATTATGAAATTTTTTAATCCCCGAGTAACAGAACACCAAAAATTTCGCCATAACTTCCATGCTGATACTCCAGAGAGTTTTATCGAGTTACTTCATTTGTCCCATTTTTAGACTCGATAATTGTGCAGCTAACCTGTAAGTTTACCAGTCACAAAGAAATTTTGGAACCACTCAACATCTTGTTTCCTAATAAACCTTATCCAGCTAATTATGAAGAAAAATTAGAATTGTTAATCAAAACTTATGAGACTGATTTGCAATTTAGTATTAACATACATTAAATTCCGAACTGCTACTGTGGAGGGATAAATTCAAATCTTACAAGTCCAAAGATTTGCCTAGTCACGCTGTAAACTATCTTAACTTGTGCAATGAAAATATTTTTCCCAATGTATATAAACTGTTACTTATTTTGCCAACGCTGCCAGTAACAACATTTACCGTAGAAAGAACATTTTCAACATTGAAATATTTGAAAACATATATATGAAGTACAACTGGACAAAGAATGAATGGACTAGCTCTTTTGTATGTTCATAAAAAATTACCTCTAGATATTTCCAATGTACTTAATATTCTACAGAAAAAAAGTAGAGAGTTAAACATTATTTTGTCAAGTTTTTAAGTATATTTTTTGTGAATATTTTAAAATTCTATTTTGTAATTTTTGCTTGTATTTTGTTCTTTTCTGTAATTCTGTTCTCTATTTTTTTGTATAGTTTAATGTATACGTGGACTTTTATTATTCATTCCTTTGTTTATTTTGTTACCCATTTCAGGATGAGTTTTATATTGTTTTTTTCTAGTTTGTAATTTTTTGTAATCTATTTTATGCATAAGCTTAATGTATAAACATACATCTATTATTCATTCCTTTGTCAATTTTGTTGTCTATTTCGTACCCTTGTTTATTCAATGTGTTTATTGCCAAATCTTTGAAAATTATATACTATCTATTATCATTGTGCTCTGATAAACATGTAAGAATTATTATTCACACGCTTTCCTGATATTCAAATAAAGAAAACTCAGTCAAACATTATTTATGTCGTATAAGTCTTCCTAGGTCTATCTTCAGAAAAAATAATTGCTCAAAAACCTAGTCCTCATGCCCCCCCTTACGATGATACCTGGATACGCCCCTGATCTATATTATTGATCACTTTTAAAGAATATAAAAGTCAAAAACTGAACATCCTAGTAAAATGTATTAAAATAAACATCGATATTCATCTCAGATTTTTAGGAAAAATAAACGATTTTAGTCATCGATTTTTACGAAAAATAAACGTTGACAACTACCAAGCCTAGTTATATGCAACCCAGCTATATGTAATAATCATTTACCCATATTTTTATGTAATCCTAGGCAAAACACTTTGCAAATTCATACCCAGACATACCGAGTTGTACATAACTGAATTGTACATCATTCTCGTAATTCTATATTACAGTACTGTATTTATGTTTTTAAATATCCCATGATTTATTTATAACATATTGTATGGCAAAAAAATTCAAAACACTAACCAACACAAAAAAACAATGTTGTAAAAGAACATTGAAAAATAAGCTGTATAAAAACTTTGATGTGAATATCCAGCATTTTTGAGAATCCGGTGACCCCTTCTCTCCTAGGCAACCAGATGATCTTCTGTATAGCTGAAATGGCATATGTTAATATGATAAATTAACATTGTAATAAAATAAATGTCAAAAATTATATATTTTAAAATATAAATCATCAAAAACATCCATCCAATAAGGCCAAAGAAATGAAGCACGAATCATATTTCTATTTCCGTTTTTCAATTGCTTTCTGCATTAGGTGATACTTTTTGTGTTAGACCCGTGAAATTTACAGGGAAAAAAATGAAATTGACCACCAGACAATGCAATATTATGCAACACTGCTTAAATATCACAATATTTAGGATACTTTATGAAATTTGATTAGTGCGAAATTTTAAAAATCATAAGACATGTATTTACCTATATATATTTTTTAAAAAAGGCACCAAAAATTCAGACTCGAAAAATCTGACATTTTACAGGCTTTCTCTAGAGATTGTGCTGAATTTGCCAGCCAATTTTCTAGCTAGAAAGTTTTCACCTTACTCCATAAAAAGTGCTACACAATTAAAACCACATGATTGAATTTGGTAAAATTTTATCACAATCATCTACAGATAGAACCAAATCATTAACAGACTCATCACATGCATTGGTTTTGTATAACATTTCAATAAATTTTATGGTACTCCTTATCCATTTTTACACTCACCATCTTCTATGTATACAGGTTTTCCTAAAGATACATCAGGAACGCATTCCTAGGAAACAGAGCATATCTCGAAAGAGCACATCTCGGGAGACATTTTTCCATATACTCCTATTTTATAGTGATTAATATGTCCCTAGCTAAAAATTTTTAACTAAGTCATGACCTAAATATTGATATAATTGGCCATATTTTTTGCAAATAATAATTAAATATTAAAGAACAATTAAAATACAGTAAAGCCCCTTATTTACACTTTTCTAGGGACCTGGGAAAAAAGTGTAAATTGCAGGAAAGTGCAAATTGAGGGAAAAGTAGCTAAACTGATTTTACTTTTAACTTGCTCATTTGTTACAGTAAGACTAACAATAAAATGAGTGTTAAAAGAGGTAAGTTTATCAAGAGTATATCTATTTATTCCTTTACTTAACCAGCACACTTTTTTAATAATAATAATATTATAATGTGCCGAATTAAAATGCAACAATGTATAGTATGCTTGGGTTTCCATTACAATACCCCACATTACATTTGTCAGGAAAATTGTACATAGACGTAGGTATATTTACTTCAGGAACATCACACTTTTTCAAAGCTTGAATATTGTTCATTTTTTCACTCTCTTGAACTATGACTTTTAAAATTCATGTCATAATTTCATTGGATTCCTCTGTTAACCTGGGATTTGGAAAAACCTTTTTTCTTAACATGATCAACACCATTTTTGTAACCCATTTTTAAATTAACGGATGAGTAAACCAGCTAAGGTAGGTACAAAGAATACGCCGACATACTGAGATAGCTTCAATTAAATGATTAATGAGGAGTTCAGCCGCCAACTGAACTCGATCTATTCTCGCCTCAGATGCTTTTCAAGTATGTACCTTGTAACATGTATGCCTAATGTGTCTACAATGTTACAAGTATCTTGTATCACTTAATAGATGTGTGGATTGCACAGTGATTTTTCAAACAATTTTACAATATTTTAAAATTACTAGTACTCAAATATAACATGGGGGATACTTTTAAAATTTATTTTTTTAAATAAAAGCATCATGTTATATTTGGGACAATACAGTAATTTAAATTACAACAAATAAAATAAAATTTAATTACAAACTGTGGGAACCAAGAGGCAGAATTTGAGTAGAAAGGGTTAAAACATGATAGTGCCAAACTTGAACATCTTTTCAATAGAATTCATACTTGGTTCAAAGAGTAAATAGTATTTCTATATCTAGGTGCACTGTTTATGCTCTGCTAGTGTGATTTACATATGAGGTTTTGAAGTTTTCACCCAGAAGAGTTTATACGTATTTACATCTCTAAGTACGCTGTTCCTGAGTAGCATCTGTTAAAGCGAGTGCTGTTTTGAAAAGAAAGAGTTCACATTTCTGCCTCTAGTGGTGCTGTTCCTACTCTGCCGCCATTTTCGAAATCTTCGCCCAAAAGAGTTAGGATTTTTTGGGAATTGCATGCTAAATTGTTTTTTAAAAATTGGAAATTCTAATGTAAAATGATCCGAATAGTGGAAAAACTTCAAATGAAATAATGTAAATAGAGGGTTTTACTTGCATTGGAATCATAGGAAAATTTATGGGACCCCTGTAAAATGTTGTAAATAACGGGAAAACATACATTCCGATTACATAAATACGGGGTTTTACTGTATACTCAAATACGATGTAGAGAACAGTAAGAAAAAAATAATCTAAAAAAGAATTAAATAAATGCTTTAATTAAATAAGAGATTAATATTTACCATTTAAAGCATTAGACTTCTTTTCAGGCCCTCCGAGAGACTGGGAGAGGCCCGGGCCACTTTCAGATTTTGAGGCCCCTCACCATAATAAATATTCCCATAAGGAAGCGTTTAAGCATTACGTTATCCAATTTGGTGATCAGAATTCACTGAATGTATACAGCTGGTTACAATGGTGGTAGGGGGTTCAAGCTGCACTATGAGCACTCTTTCATTAAATCTTCTGACCTCTTCAAGAAAAGATATAATCCAAAAAAATGTTAGTTTACAGTGGTTTCTACCCAGCCAATAATGCAGACCACATTAAAATGGACTTCTAGAGAATATTTAAAAAAAAGTGAGTGCAATATAAAGTATTCTGATAGTTACATAAGAGGAGAGAGGGGAAGCTAATTGAGGGTTATGCAGGATTATATTGGTTATCAAAATCTGGAGAAGTTGGGTTACGTAATACTTGAACGTTCTGCAAGAACAAAGTAAGAAAATCGTATTTTATATTTCTTTTTGGTCCTATGTCCTATTCAACATTCATTGTTGATATTTCGATGGATAAAATGATAAATAAATAAATATTTAACTAATACATAATTGAATATTTTTTATTTAAGAAATGCTTTTCTGGTTTTTCTTTCTGCAAATTTATTAATTACTGATGAAAAATCTAAGTTATGTGCAATGTCACTTCAGTTTTACGGAAGAGAAACAAAGTTTTAGGCTAAAATCGACATTTGGCGTGGTCCTCTTTTCGACGAGGCACCCAGCTTGCACATCATGCACATGTGCATAAATCCGTCTCTGAACAAGTGCCAAAATTTGAGGCCCCCTTTGACCTTGAGGCCCGGGCCAAATAGCCCTCCTGGCCCCCCTCTCATAGAGCCTGCTTGTTTCCATAGTATTTAATATTTTTCATTATTAAAAATCTGAAATATTCCTGTTCTTATGTTATTAAATTCAAATTTTTACATTTATTTGGCAGGGATTTGAATTGTCTTCAACAAAAACAAACCCATTCTTTCAGCTATACAAGTGTTCAAGTCCTGAATATCACTTTACACTAATATAGAAATTCAATTTTGACAACCTGCCCTGATTTCCATGGCTAAGAAATTCCAAAAAATCCTAAAAATGAAAACTTTTTGGAATTTTTCCATTGGTTGTTCCAAATTACATTATTATGCCAAATTTCAGATTTGTAGCACTTCTAAAAGTACCTTAACATATTTCAAGTTTATATTTTGTTTAGTATTAATTAAAGTCAAGTAATTTAGTGTGGTATCTTTCTTCATCCTTGTATTAAAAAATGCCGTTTTATATACCATTGGGTACTGGGTTCGATTCTGAAGACAGCAATGCCCACCATTTGCACAGGAAAATCTAATTTTATAATGAATGAGTGCAGCACCTAATGGAATGTTATTTTATTTTCTTACCCCTTATTTACAAACTAGTGCCCATAAATTTTAATAGCATATTTTAAAATTTAATTCTATTTTATGATACCTCATATGTCTAAACTTTTACTTTTCTGCTCCTGTTCCATTTCTCTCTAACCCACATGTCTTCCTCCTGCAGGCTTACTCCTCCCTCAGTTTACATCACACTTGTCTGCTTCCCTCCCCATGCTCTCCCTTCCCCTATCCATTTTCTCTACCTTTCTTCCCATTCCTCCATCCCGTTTTTATTTCAAACTTTTCATATTTCTTGTTCTTGCTGTAAATAAGGATAATTTTGGTCATTATAGTTTTCAAAGCTAGCATCAAAATAATGCTCTGAAAAAGCATTGAATTGTGCATTTAACCGTACTTTCCAAAAAGGAAAATATACTTATTGTTTCGTCATTCAGTCTTTCTGTCTCCCTATTAACTTTTGAACCGATTGACCGATTTTCATGATATTTGGTGTATATCTTTGACCACTGGGGATGAGCTGTCGAGGAAAATATTTTTCTGATATTTGAAGGGGCGAGTTTGATTCCATAAATTTTCCTCTCATTCAGTATACATAAGAAATGTGAAATTCACCATGCAGTGCCTTTTTATTTATGTGTTAAAAGAAGGGAATCGTACTATTGGCGAGGGATTTGTACTATTTTCTGTAAAAACAAATAAAGATTTCAATTTTTATCATAGACTTTTACTTATCGAACATATTTATTCAAATTCCACGTAAGCAAGCACAATTAGGAGGTAACTATTTTAGAAGAAAATGATTCAATTTTAACATGTATTTCTATACAAATGCAAAATAAAAGAAGTATTAAAAACTAATATATAAAGTATATTACATGTGATGTTGAGATATGATGTTCACGAGATAATATTAAATGTCTTTTAGTTATAGCGGGAGAGAGAGAGAGACAGTTCCGTTACTTAAACGTGGTGAGTAATCAAAAGCTTACGAGCACACTGGTGAAAGTGAAGAGATATCGCATTGGGATTTGCAATTTATGGTGAGGTTGTGGCAGTATGCAAGAATATCCTTTATCATCATTATAATAAATACATACTACGTATTTTCCGATACTAAAAAATATTATTCATAACTATTGAGCATAAGCCTTATCAAAATGAAAACCCCTCTAATAGGCAACTTTATGCCCATTTCATAAAATAACTCTATGCCCATTTCATGAAATATGCAAGTTTATGCCCATTTCATGAAATGGGCAACTTTATGCCCATTTCATGAAATAGGCAACTTTATGCCTATTTCATGAAATAGGCAACTTAATGTCCATTTCATTAAATAGGCAACTTTATGTCCATTTCATGAAATAGGCAACTTAATGCTCATTTCATGAAATAGGCAACTACATGATCAGGCCCAACAAGAGGGGGTGAAGGGGGTCTACAGTACCCTGGCCCGCAATTCTTCAAGGTGCCCAGCCAAGTATACAGATATGTTGTATACTTGTGTTGTTGACAAAGTGGATGTGCGGGGAAAGACGTTAACATAAATTAGAGTGGCCGGAAATAGAAATCTCAGTGGTTTCCTAGTATTCCCGGTGTTAACATCCATTTATCATGGTCATTTATATGGTATAAATATGTACTATGTATGTATTCAATATTTTAGTGCAACCAGCATAAATTATATTGACTTATATTTTCCAAGCCTTTAACACTCGGAGTACGGACCTCGGGTCTCAGGAGACCCGAAAGGTATATTTTCAAAAATATTTCTTGAAAAAATTTTTTGCCGAAATTGATACTTTATGTATTCCTAGTGGAACATGTTGGGAGTTTAAAATCAGTAATAAAATTGTATTGTAATTTAATTAAGTCATCGAAATCACGGAATGTATAAATGTGAGGGTCCTCGGGGATCCGGCTCCATACTCTACGTCGTGTAACTTTTATATCTCTTATGACCGGGCAGATCAAAGTCTGGACAAAATTAGCTCGCTCAGCACAACATTGTAATACATGTTAGTTATTATCGAAGTCTCGACGTCTCGATTTCCAGTTTTCTCTTGTGTCTCTGTTATTCACATCGTTCTGTTTGCCTCCCGAATCATTTTGTTATATACTTTTTATTATTTGTGACTCTATTATTCTAAAATGTGAGATAGAATATTTAGGCTTTGGAGTTACGTTGCTCCACAACCTGCAAGAACAAGACCCGAAAATATAGTTCGAAATATTAGTTAAGTTATTATGTATTAATTTCACTTCCAACTCAGATGAATCAAACTAACATAAGATTAACTGAATCAAACTAACTGAATTTACCTTCAAAAATAATTTTTTTGGTATTGTTAAATGTTATCCTTAAAAAAAGAAAATTATTTCATTTTTATTTATATGCGTAATTATGTATTTAATTTTGCAAATATATACCATTATTACACTATTTATTGTATAAATCATTATTCAATTTTAATTCATTGATTACTTGGATGTTAAATATTATTGTGAGAAAATGATTTTAGAAGCTGGGTCCTCTAGGACACGGGTCCGGACTCGGTGTGAAACCACTTAGGTCCGTACTCCGAGTGTTAATTGGGATTAACAATAAAGGTAAATAATAGCTAGCTATTTATTTATATCCTTAGTTATATTTATTTAAGCAACATACACAAGGGGGCCCCGTCATATACTTTGCACCAGGGCTCGCGTTAGCTCTCGACGCCTCTGTACATGATCATGAAAAATGTCCCGAATACTTTGAAATCTTTAAATGTTCCTGACCTGCAGCATATATTTAGAAGTGCCTATAAATTAGTATTCTAAATGAGAAGCACGTATTTAAGGTGGATATGCAACCTCTAACCTGTAACGAAATCACTTTTTTGCCTGTTACGAAAAATGTAACGAATCTTTTTTTTCATTTGCCAGCATTGCTTTAAAGCATCAGATTTTGGTCAATAAAAGATTTCTTTAAAAATTTATGTTTACATAGCATTTGAATCATTGATAAAGAGAACTCTATCAAAATATTTGTTTATCCGTACATAGATTGTGCTAAAATTATTTTTTTGTTGTTCGTGTTACGAAAACAGATTTCCAGGTGGTCCTCAACATGTTAATTTAAATAATTTATTAACACTTTACCATCAGGCATATTTTCATGCAGCCTCTTCTATGTAGTGAGCATTTGTTTATTACATGCACTGCAATGTATAATTATACTTAAACTATTATAATTTCCCAAGTACTCAATATTTTCAAGTCAAATTTGAAATGGGTACTGATCACGATCTATATTATAACAGTGTTTCATCAAATTTAAATTTATTTACAGTTATAGTTAGTACAAAAGTAAAATTCGTGAGTATAAAAGTACAATTCATATATTTTATTTTTGTTACATAACTTTATTGAAAATGCAATCCTAATGCAGTCATAATTACACATAAAAACGTTTGCAAGTCTTTATCATAGTAATTGGTCACAATATGCTAACGCTCAAAAATATACAAATGAGAGACTACACATGATGAACTAACACTTGAAGCATTTCCTTTATCGTATCTCCCAGTCCAGCTATAATAGTAACACTGATTTGTAAGGTGGCAGTAGCCTACAATGGCTACAAGGATACCCAAATAAATAGTACACCGTGTGCTGTCCTCAACAGGGCAGCTGTGAAACACACAGTGATGTGTTTCCTTACGCGTAGGCAAAATACGTATTAATACGTGTCCAGACTACAACAGTGAAACACGTAGTACTATGTTTTCTGAAGAAAAAGTGTTAATTACGCTTTTATTTTTTAAAATTTAAATAATAAAATGTTTATTGTGGCGATTTTTTCCTACCCTCCCTTTTTACTCCCGCACTTATACGATAGCCGATATTCGTGATATCGCCGGCATGACCGCCACACCCACGAACACCACGCCACGGTCGACACGCCCTCCCGGGGTGCCTCTCTCCTTTATATACCCTAATTACCCCTCACCTCTTTAACTTTCCCTCTTTCCCATGGTTATGCAAGAACAGTGGAAAAGCGACCAATCATCGAGAATAATTCAACTATTTCGAATTACCCGCCTGACGTCATTCCTTCCCTCCTTCACCACCGGCGTCACGTGACAGCCCTTTTTCCGATAGTGGCCTCCCGAGCGAGGAGACGCACAGCTGAGCACCGAGAGGAGAAGTCGACGCAGGTGCGTGCCATTCCATTCTACCCGGCTGAGGAAGAAACTATTGTGTTGAGTGGACATTGACCTACCGGGAGCCGGAAGAGTGATAGTAACTATTGGATGTGATTTAACTGACATTAACTAAGATTCGTTTCGAATCGCCTTCACCTATGAGGTGTATTTCTGTATTGTGGTATTACTTAAATCTGTTCAAATTTAACCTGTTGGATTGTTATATTTCTATATTCTATCCATATTTTGTCATTAGCACTTAGCATATCAGTGGATGTTTTTGCACCGAAAATAATACTTCGCTGCAAAATTGGAGGCACCGGGGAGATATTAAATATTAGGTTGTTAATTGTCTAAACTGATTGTTGCTATGCTTTCTGGTTCTTTTGTGGTATAGTTCTTAGATTTTGTCCTATTCCTCGTTTACTCGATCTCTTTTCGTACTATTGCTCGCTTTTACTTTTCACTCGTCCGCCCTATTCCATCAGTCACGTAATTCCCCTGTTATTTGTTACTCTTTGATTCTCTCTCTCAAACATGTCGAAGGAACGAGGTAAAACGGAGGCTACCGTGCGCGCCGAAGGCACTCAGTACGATGTAACCGAGATGGTTCCCCAGTTTTCCGATTGCGTAAGAGTTGCTAACCAGCTGTTACTCGAAATTCCCCCCTTCCAGGAATCTACCTCCGAGAATTGGTTCACTTTCATAACCGCTGTGTCCGATGTATTGTCTTTGTCACTTATTCCGGAACATTACTTGCTGATATTACTTTTGTCTAAACTTCCGGCCAATTGTCGCCAGTTTTGGTTGTCGGTAGTTAATCAAAAGGTGCCCTGGGAGAAGATAATACCGAAAGTATGGGAAACTTTCGTCTCTAATAGGGAATTAGAACGACTCGTCACTACTAAGGTGAAAAGATTCCAACTCCCCCACGAATCTCCTCGCGATTTTCTTTATTCCGTGCGAGGTGCCGCAAAGGCGCTGGGAAAATCGTATTCAGTTAAGGAGTGTATTGAATTGATATTGGAAGGTTTAAGTCACATCGCCCAAGCCACTTTAACTTTCGCTAAACGGCCTCAAACCCTACAGGAGCTGGAATCCCTGATGACTCATGCGGCCAAGGCCATGATTAACCGAGCGGAGTACGCTGCGATTCACTCCCCGTCAAATTCCCATATCTCACTCCCTCCCCCCGCTCTGCCCCTAATATCACCGCCTCATGTCACCTGTTCTTTCTGTCATAAGCCTGGACATTCCTCCTGTAACTGTCGGAGAAGAAGAGAGAGAAGATCGTCCCGCGAGGCTACGAGCAAATTATCCGGCTATTTCGAATGCCAACTTCGCCGAATATCTACAATTGCCATTTGTACATTGCGAAGTTCATACCGCAAAGATTAAAGCTTTGCTAGATACCGGTTCTTCCCTGTCGCTGCTCAACTACGACACCTGGCAGAAAATTCCTCGCCGTGGACGTCTTCAGCGATGCAATATCAAATGTCGCAACGTCACCAGTCTTCCTCTCGTTCTGACGAGATGCATCAATTTGAGAATTCGCCTAAAAAATCTTTCGTGGAGGCATACATTTTACTTGTGCGATTTGCCCGCACAAATGATATTAGGCCAGGATTTCATAAGACGAACGCGAATGATCCTTTATCATAATGCGTTCTCCTTCGAATGCCGCCCGGATCACAAACATTTCTTTAACGGCAATTCTGATACGCCGTCGGCTTCCCCCATCATTCCTTTGCGATCAGCTGATAACGATCTACGCCAGAATATGGCTCCCATTGGAAACCGAGTTCATTTCTCGGGGAAAAAGGCTCCTCCTCCAGGTGAAGATGATTCCACCGTATTATCCCGGGACGTCATCTCCCCCCATCTCGGCCAGACCAACGTAGTAGCCTACGAAATAGAACTACTTGATTCTACCCCGGTCAGATCACACCCCTACCAGTATTCACCACCCAAGACGGCGATGATGAAAAAACACGTTAATAAACTGCTAAATGAGGGAATCATCCAGCCATCCTCTTCAAATTGGAGTTCGCCAGCCTTTCTTATACCGAAGAAGGATGGATCAGAGCGATTAGTGGTTGATTATCGCAAACTGAATAAACAAGTGAAGGCAGACAACTTCCCCACTCCTTCAATAGAACATGCTCTGCAATATTTGGGATCTGCTAAATATTTTACAATACTTGATTTGAATTCTGCTTTCCACCAGATTCCCTTAACTCCGATCTCCAAGCAATATACTGCCTTTATTACATCTTTTGGTCTCTATCAGTATAATCGCCTTCCCTTCGGCTTGACAACGTCTCCTCAAGTATTTTCTAGGCTGATTGACAAGGTATTAGGTGATTTAAAATATGGCTGTGTATATCCCTATATTGATGACCTGTGTATTTATTCCAAGAACCTCCAAGAGCACATCCAACATGTCAAGCTGGTGCTGGAAAAATTGAGAGCAGCTGGACTTACCGTCCATCCAGAGAAGATGAAATTGGCCCAGAAAACTATTACCTTTCTCGGACATCGGATCTCAAATGGCGAACTTACGACTGATCTGGAGAGAACCCGAGTATTATCCAGTTTCCCTGTTCCAAAGTCAGTTAAGGAGGTCTCACATTTCCTTGGTATGTGTGGTTTCTATTCCAAATTTATTCCAAGGTATGCGGAGATTTCGTCACCGCTCAATGCCCTCTGAAGGAAAGATGCCATTTTCCAATGGACCAACTCCCACTAAAATGCATTTCTCAAACTCAAACAATGTCTTTCTTCTCCCCCTGTACTTCATCTTCCTAACTTTGAGGAAGAATTTCATTTATTTGTGGATGCTAGCCAAGTTGCACTTGGTGCAGTCCTTAATCAACAGGTTAATGGCAAACTTAAGCCTGTTGCCTATGCTAGTAGGACTTGAACCGATTATGAGCAGAAGTTCCCCTCCTACGAGCTGGAATGTCTTGCCTGCTGTTGGGCCATGGATAAATTTCGGTCCTATCTTCAACCAAAACCCTTCCATTTGTATACTGACAATGGGACGATTACGTGGCTGTTTAAACATCCTAAGCAGTTAGGGAAAATTGGTAGAACGGTTTTAAAATTGTCGTCCTTCCGCTTTGCTATTCACCATGTTCCCAGTTCCAAAAATAGGGTGGCTGATTGTTTGTCTAGGGTGAACCATCAATCAAGGGAGAAACCCATTCATTGTTCGATGCTCCTCCATAGAATCCCATTGTCATTCACTAATATTCGTGAGCATCAGACATCTGACCCAGAATTGAAACAGCTGATCGACTCAGTTAGACGGGGACGCCCCCATCCAAACTATTTTCTCAAGGATGATTTGTTGTATTATGGTACCACTAGACTGAAGAAGGGACGTGTAGTGGTTCCCCAGGCCCTGAGATCCATGTTGTTTGAATATTTCCATCGTTTGCCCACCGCTGGACACATGGGGGTGGCTAAAACTTGTGAAAGAATATGTAGAGAATTTTGGTGGAAAAATGAGGCAAGAAATAACGCAGATGGTCAGACGTTGTCACAACTGCCAAACCTGCAAACCTAGGAACGCCTTTCCTCCTGGTGAGATGTCTTCCTCACCATCCATTTATCCATGGGAAAAGGTGTATATAGATTTCATTGGTCCCTTGCCTAGAAGTCGCAGTGGCAGCACTTGTGCCCTGAATATAGTAGATGGCTTTACTAAATTTACTTTTATTGAACCTCTGCGTTCTCCCTTGGCTTCTCAAGTGGTTTCTGTCTTGTTTAACAAAATATTTCCTAAATTTGGTTATCCTAAATATATTGTTTCTGATAATGGTTCCCAATTTCGTTCCACTGCATTCTCTGATATGTGTTTTAAATATGGTATTAAGCAAATTTTCACAGCCCCCTACTATCCTCAGCCTAATCAAGCTGAACGTGTCCACCGTAACCTAAAATATGCCTTAACCATCTTGTCACAGAATGACCACCGGAAATGGGATGAATTCTTACCCAGTTTAACCTTTGCTTTTAATTCTGCTAAACATAGCAGCACGGGCTATACTCCAGCAAGGATATTTATGGGCAGAGAGCTTCCTCATCCCTTGACAAATTTCTGGAGAATTCCTCCTCAGGCTCTGGCTGAGGACCTAACTCCCTCTGAAAGGCATTCCTTGTGGCAACAAGTGCTTAATAATCTCAAGGCGACCAGACGTAGGCAGGCACTTGCTTTTGATAAAAGCCATACTGGGAACCCATTTAAAATCGGTGATTTAGTGTTATATAGAAGGTTTCCTACTAGTTCCAAGATGCTCCATAGAACTGCTAAGTTAACCCCTCAGTGGGCCGGCCCTTCACCTATCAAAAGGTTCATATCTCCCGTAACAGCTGTTCTTCAGCTATCCCCAAATAAAGAGAGAATTGTAAATATCTCTCAACTTAAACTTTATTGTACTTAATTTGCTGTATATGTATCTTGTTCGGCGTAGAGGTAGCGAACTCATTGCCCGGTGATTTTGATCATCGCAACCAGCCCCCAGATGCAAATCTGGTAAAACATATTGAAAAACTTATTCGGCCATGTGCCAAGAAAATCGGTTTAGCGTACAAAATACCAGGCATCATAGATGGTATTCTGGACATCTATGAATGTCAACATGGCTCAAAAAACACTTAACCTAACCTAGCCATGTTTCTTTTTTTTGGTAATGATTACCAGTTTTGTAGACTAACCCCAATTGGGCTAAGGATACATTTAAAATGTCTATATGTACCTTATGTATTAGGAAATATGCCACAATTTATTGTAATACCATATTTTAAGTTAGTTTAATTGAAACCATGTTTAGGTTAAGAATTTAAATATTATATTATGAAGGTATTTATGTACTATGTCTACCCTATTAAGATATCACACTACAGGTTAATTTGAATATTATGTTGTTAATGAATTTAATATCAGTGATAATATTATGCATACTGTGAAGGAACTTAACTATTGGGGCCAATTTAATAATATACCACAGTTAAGTTAATTTGAATATGATATTGTTAATGATTTGAATATTACCTTGTTAATGTGCTTAAATATGATATTGTGAAGGGACACACATGGCCAAATCAATTGAAATATTACATTGTTAATTAATAGAGATACTATGCCTGGATTAAGCAATGCCTTGCCTAATATTCATTTTTTTCAAATGCTTAATAACAGTATGATTACTAATTGCCCTTGCCTAAGAATTAATATTTATGTTATGATGTATAATATTTCCAAGAGGGAAATGCTCAGAAAAGTTTGCTTTTGTTATGTCATGAAATTCTATTTCTGTTATGTTATCAATGACATACAATCAATTCTCACTCTAACCCTGAGGCAAGGATGGGTATCAATTTTGTTTCCTTAAGCCACGATAGTTGGCATATTGTAATTATGATTATTTATTATTTTGAGGGAGATATTCCTACATGTTATTGAGTTTTCGGCTTGGCAAGATGCCGACACGAGTGCCAAGTGCATCATCCCTATGCACCCCCAAAGTGATTATCCTGGGAAAAACTACATTACAATGGACAAGTGCTTTCCCGACTAGCTTCATCACGGCGAACCAGTGGACTTCTTCAGAGAACTTTAGCCGTGACAGTAGCTCGAACTCTGATTGCCAGAGCATGCAATCCCCACATGTAATATTCCAATTTTAAGTGTCTTGACAAATAAGTGTTCCATAATAATAAACTATCTTGAAAGAGACAACGAAGGAGTGTGTTCTGTGCTTCATTCATGATCCGGGAACAGTGCAGGGAATAAGGTGACTTAGAAACTTACCCTCCCCAACCAACTGAAACTTTTATTGGTCCCGTTTTCATCATTTTTCCCAGGGAGGATGTGGCGATTTTTTCCTCCCCTCCCTTTTTAATCCCGCACTTATACGATAGCACTTAACGAATCGCATGTACGAACATGCAAGTACGAAATCGCTAGTTCGAATATCGCCGCTATCGTATATCGCCGATATTCGTGATATCGCCGGACTGAACGCCACACCCACGAACGCCACGCCACGGTCGACACGCCCTCCCAGGGTGCCTCTCTCCTTTATATACCCTAATTACCCCTCACCTCTTTAACTTTCCCTCTTTCCCATGGTTATGCAAGAACAGTGGAAAAGCGACCAATCATCGAGAATAATTCAACTATTTCGAATTACCCGCCTGACGTCATTCCCTCCCTCCTTCACCACCGGCGTCACGTGACAGCCCTTTTTCTGATAGTGGCCTCCCGAGCGAGGAGACGCACAGCTGAGCACCGAGAGGAGAAGTCGACGCAGGTGCGTGCCATTCCATTCTACCCGGCTGAGGAAGAAACTATTGTGTTGAGTGGACATTGACCTACCGGGAGCCGGAAGAGTGATAGTAACTATTGGATGTGATTTAACTGACATTAACTAAGATTCGTTTCGAATCGCCTTCACCTATGAGGTGTATTTCTGTATTGTGGTATTACTTAAATCTGTTCAAATTTAACCTGTTGGATTGTTATATTTCTATATTCTATCTATATTTTGTCATTAGCACTTAGCATATCAGTGGATGTTTTTGCACCGAAAATAATACTTCGCTGCATTATAAATAAAATAAATTTGCTTTAAAAAGGTGCTTAAAATTATATTTCCCCCATCTCTGCATAGGATGTTACCTATGCTATGGTGTCCTTTTAGTGAAAATTGAGGCTAAATGACTTATAACATAAAAATTTCACCAGAAAAGGTTTATGGTCACAAGTTTAGTAAAAATTATTAAATAATCATGGGTTGTTTTGACATCACAGCTTGATGGGTCTCATAAAATGTTCTTGTAGGTCACATGACGCCCAAGTACAATATGTTGCCAACCCCTGGTCTATAAGATATCCTGAAGATACACCTTTATTTTATCCTCCTGATTTTGACCCTCTTGATGATCCATAATCTAGTTTATCTTCTGTCAGATGATATTAGAATACTTTTTGATTGTTTTTGCAAGTCCTAGGTTATGAATAATCTAGCTCAGTGTTTCCCAACCAGTGTGCTGTCACACAATGGTGTGCCATCAGACATGAACATCAGACTTTTGGGAAGGGTCATGTTTCGGCAAAAAGTACTAGAATGTTTCAATATTGGTTCAAGACCAACTAACCAAATTAAGGATGGATCACAGTTTCAAAATTAAATTTGGCAACATGCCATTAGACACATTCTAGTTGTCTGATGCAAATGAATATCCAGTAATCTCAGAAAATGCAAACTCAATTTTGTTGCCAACTTAAAAAATGTACTCATGTAAGTCAAGTTAGACTAAAAACAAAGAGTATATCTGACAGCAGTTAGTAAGAACTCCAAGTTTCATTGTCCTCCATTCCTGCAAGTATATAATGACTCGGCACTTCTGAAACAATCTCAGAATAGAAACAAAAGTCTTATTGTAATTTACACTTAAAAGAATTTTTTTAGTGGAAATTACAATAAGTAATTTATTTCCTGTTATGGAATCTTTCCACAAAGTAGAACCTTCCCAAGTAGATTAAGTTCAGAGTATGTGTTGGAGGTTAGTGGATATGGGCAGAATACAACTGTTTTCTATTTGAGTAAGAGTGCCATGGAATGAAAAAGGTATGAAACACTGATCTAGCTCACCATTTTTATTTTCACTTTGGTCAGAAACAATTTTTTAACTAGGCTATTACAAAAATATTATCTTTTATCATAAAGACATACGTAATTTCAAAACATCAACTCAAACAAAAATTCATAAGCATTGTTTGATTTATATTTTATAACAATTGTATAGATACATACATTACCAAAGTATGGAATTTGTTATCCTGCATCAGGTTAATTAGGGTTGAAGGAAAGGGCAAAGTAAGACTTAGACTAGTGAGGTAGGGCAGTGGGCAATGGCAGGAAAAATCTTCAAAAGAAAGAGTAATGCAAAATAGAGCACTTGGCCAACTTAATCATTGTTAAAATTCTATCACTCGAAGGGTGGATAAAAAACATACTTAACACATTCCAGTTGGCAGTCAAAAATGTGCTTTTCTCCTGCAGTTGGAATTATTTCAAACATGACAGAATTTTCCGATTAAAAATTTTGGCTATATTACTTTTGTTGGGCAGAGGGCTCAGAAATCACATCAAAAACCCGATTTCGGGGCCTTAAAGGATTGTAGGGGTCTCAAAGTAACAATATTCTGATTTATATAAAATTATTTTTGAATTTTTAGGCGGATAAACTCATATATGAAGCCAAAATAATGATTTTTATTGCTTATAGCTTCAAGGTCCTCTATTATACATTTAGTTCATCATGCTTTACTTGCATTATAAATAATTCACATGCAATGAAGTTTTCAAAATAAGGGTTTTCAAGGATGTACTAAATTGTTACTAAACATAGATATACAGTAAACCCTCAGCACGAACTCGGCTAACACGAACAAATATTTTCCCTGGCCCTGAATATATGGATTTATGTAATTGAGTTGGTTGGTTAACAAGAAATTCTCTTAAGGTGAACTTAGAACAAAATTCAGAAACCATGAACTCAAGTAATCGGTTAGCATGAACACTTGTTGTAATATTTTAGAACCAGAAGACTTTGTTTCCGGCTTGTAGAGAGGTTGTTTGTTTTGTAGTTTTGCTCTAAGAAAGGTGATTCAGCCACTGTCTTCATTCTGGACTCTACCCACCCTTGGCCCTTCAGTCGTGTTTCATCTTTCTTGACTGCCTCAAACAGGGGAAGACACAGAGTCGGATCAACCCATCATGCATTTGGACAGGCCCCCTGGCCGGACGGTATGCCGAAGGACGGTATGCCGATGGAAGGTATGCCAATGGACGGTATGCCGATGGAAGGTATGCCGAACAGTCCTTATGACGAACAGACGTTATGCCAACAATGTTATGCAGACAGGATGGGATAGGCAGGGAATGTTAACAAGTGATTTATAAACAATTTCACATGAAATAACGTCTGTTTGGCATAACGTTCATTTGGCATAACGTCTGTTGGGCATAAAGTCCATTTGGAATCAAGTCTGTTCGGCATACCATCTGAGTACCACAGGCCTGAAGGGCCATTCACATTTACGCTAAAAGTAGCAAAATTTAAATGTATAAAAAAATTAATTCCTATATGAATGTTTTTGAATTTTGTTTGTGAGTATATATAAATATTTAAATAAAAATATATAAGGGCCAGTTCAGATAAAAACCACCGGGCTGATATTCTCTCTCGATCCACCCAGGGAAGACATGGAAAATTTGGAAACAGGAAAAAAATCTGCTATGATCAGGAATTCACTTGGTGGGCTGATATTCTACCACCAAACTACTGTAGTAGAGGAATTAGAGTAATTTTCTTGTTTCAGAACGGGAATGTTAAAGACCCGGGTTTGATTCCCGGTCACAGCAGATTTTTTCTTGTTTCCAAATTTCCCAACATTCTAGCTTATACCTGTAGCATAAGGATCATATGATCCATTAATTCCATCTATTTAGGCAAAGACATGACAAATGCAGATGTTTTCAATGTGTCAACATGGGTGTTTGCATTCCTTGCAGTATATTTTTTCAGGAGAACATCAAGGAAGAAAATTATTTTGTCTTATATCATCATTCGTAATGGACAGCAGTGTGACATGCTGCGGTAACAATTCTAATTAGGATATGCAACTGCTAAATGTTCAAATCTGTTCTGCTTTTGCTAAGTTTATCGCATATGTGAGAACATGGCTGTTTTTCTCTAACTCTTTGGAAGAGGACTCAAAAAATTTGGGTGGTGTCAAGTGTCATTACACGAAATTGATATTTACTATTTGATCTTCGCTACCCCGAGAAAAATCCCTGACCAGGCAATACCTGCTTTGTCCTCTGTTTCTTCCCACATTGACAAAAAATATCATTTACCAGAATGATTATAGCTCAACCAATAGAATTGATTCCTGAGGGTGAAAGAAGGAAACGTCCGCATCTCTCCATCTTTTTCAGTTGAAGTACAGTTTTGTGTGTAAGCATTCAGCCACATAAATGGATAGCACAAGCTGCAAAAGAAGAAAAACTTCAATTATGCTGCAACAAAACTGAAAATTTGAAAGATATGGAATGTGGTCTTCTCTCAAAATCAAGATTTGCAGAAGAAATAAATATTCCAAAATCAACACTTTCCACAATTATAAAAAATAAAGAGAAGAAAGATCAAGCAAGCAGTAGCAGAAGGGTCAACAACAACAATCACACACATACATGAACCTCCACAAAAAGATTTAGAAGAAAAATTGTTGAAATTGTTTCAACATATAAGGTCATCAATGATCCTGATTTCTGGACTTCTCTTCCAAGAAAAAGCTAAGGAATTAGCTACCAAACTTGGAATAGAGAATTTGGACTTCAAGTGGAAGCCTTTAGAGTTTCTTTGAGAGGTACTTTGCATGTTATTTGTGGTAAAGCTAATAAAGTGGATGAAATAGGTATGAATGAATGGCTTCAGGATTTTTAAATCGTTAAGAACTCATATTCTGATTGGGACATGTTTAATTTGGATGAGGTGGGTATATTCTTTAACCTGTTATCAGATTGTTCATTGGACCTCAAAAGTGTTAAATTGTTAAGTGACATGGTGGTACAATGAGACTTGACCGTAGTCATTTTCTGCAAACCAAATGACACAGAAAAATTAAAATTGTTGGCCATTCAAAAATCCAAGAGGTAAAATAAATTTAAGTCTTCAATTACCATGTGAATACAGCCACCACAAGCAAGCCTTGATCAATTCTACTTTCGGGAATGGATCATGAATGTTACATTCATTTTAATATTAGTCAAAATTGTGTATTTGTGGTTTTAATAATAATTTATTTAACACAAACAGGTTACCTCAATTACATGTGTTATGTACATATATTTTAGCAGAAAATTATAATATTTGGTACTTATTGGCACCACCTCCGCAACGCCCATCTAGGGGCGAGATATGGAACTACAAGGTGCTGAATGTGGCGAGATTTGGAATTTTACTTGGCCCCAATGGGCTGGGTAAGTTGGTCTTTTTCATTCCTCCTAACGTTCACTGTGTTCAGAGGCATCTCCATTCAAAGAAAAAAGAAGGGATACCATTAAAAATGAAATTTTTATAATGGTATCCCTTCTTTTTTCTTTGAATGGAGATGCCTCTGAACACAGTGAACATGAGGAGGAATGAAAAACACTTCCACCAACTTATCCAACCCGTTAGGGACGTAAAATTTTCTTTCATGTTCAAATTTCCCTTCCCTATCCCAGCCGAGTTCCAATGGAGTACTGCTCCACATAATTCCAAATCTCGCCACATTCAGTGCCTTATAGTTCCATATCTCACCCCTTGGGGCACTGCGAAGGTGGTGTACCAATAAGTACCTAATATTTTTACTATTTTTCATATGCAATTCAGTTATCACGAACTTGGTTAACATGAACATGATTTTATTCTCCCTTGGAGTCCGTGTTAACGAGGGTTTACTGTATATATTTTGAAACTGTATCATTTTGTATTTTCTATACAACGGTTAAGTCAAACTCAAGACTCTTGAGTATCTGTCATGACTTGTAGTTGTGAGACACTGTAAAAATGTATTCTGAAACTGTCTTGCTCTTTCATTAATCATTGATTTTCTGCGAACCATTTAAAAGAGTCATACTCACTAGCTAGAGTAAAGAGTCAAGATAACCTAATAGTTGGGCCATCAGAATGTGTTAAGGAAAACTTGATCAAAAGCCATACAGATGACAACATGTTGTTTGAACTAAATTTTTTAAATATAATAAGTTGATTCAACAGTAGACTTTTAAGCTTGTCTTATGGCTGAAAACAATTTCAAGAATGCATTTAAAAAACACATCTAAGGAATATGCAATAACCACAACAAGGTTGTAAAAGATTTTTTACAACCTTGTTGTGGCTAATGGAGATACCTGAGACAAGTATTTTTAAAATGCTTGTTCTTGAAGAATAAGTTAATGATAAAAAGTTTTTGATAGATTTAAGCAACACTTGTTTAAGAGATGTTCTTGGTCCTTTCATTTAAAAATATTATTTAAAAAATTGGAGTCTCTTGATTGGAAATCATGTGAATTAAATACAGAGACAGCTTTGCCTTTGAATTTTGGCATAATATATCCTTAGATACTGAATTAGGCATTTAAGTCTGACAATATGACATTATTCATTTAAATTGTTTTAATTTTAATATTTTCAAATTAAAGAGCAAAAAATTATGCAATTGCACTTTCTCGTTGCCTATAATACAGCTGAGTCAATCACATGCATATACTTGAGGCCGATATAATCCTACACATGTGCAAATGCATTCAGGCGGGGCTTTCTGAGAGGCAGCTTTCAGGTCTCTACTAGATGTACTCCACTTATAAACATTTAAATGGAATCTTTCCACAAAGTGGTGCCTTCCCAAGTGGGCTGTTATTTAAATGTGTTTTAAAGCTAAATAATATTACATAAACAGTATCAGGCATATTTGGGATAACACAAACTGAACACACACAAATAGAGGGATATCTGTATTTGGTTGAGCTAGAAGTAGGGGCAAAATTTTCCTTCACATACTCCTGTAAAAGCCTTAGGCTCTGAACATACTAACAAAAAAGAAGCCATAATTATTGAGAGCTGTCTGTTTATAAGAAAATCAAAGACAACAAAAAACATGCAAGGAAGAGGAAATAAGTAGTAGTATTCACATTTAATCTCCTCTGTAGAAAACTATATGCATTGATTAAAAAATGTTCCCTTTACTTTGTGAAAGATACACAATTGGGATATTTTTTATTTTTTACTGGTTTTCTTACAAAAAGTTGAGAATACTACATTGAATCTATTTATGTACTTTAGTACTGACTGAACCACACACATAACAGGCACCATATTGAAACATGTGATTTTGACTTGGAATTAAAACATGGTCTACTGAGAAAGGTCAACCGCAACAGCAAAACTGAAAGTTTTACAGTATAAAATAAATAATATTTCTTATTTGCAATACAACTTTCCAGCAAAGACATGTTCAGAAACATAAAATAATGAATACCATTATTTAAATACTATATTTATAAAAACAATATTCACATTGGTTCATTGCGCAATGAATGTTTGTTCCCAGAACTTTGTGAGAATGTCTTATTTTTGATAAGGTCATAGAACCAGCTCACTTATATCCTGCTATAAATTTAAAACATCTGCAGAGTTGGGTGTTGCTTTCTTCCAGAAATATATAAATCATGTTTGAAGATGACCACCGCATAGAATATTTCTCCCTACAGAACTTGGAGTGATGGAAAATCAGACTGCCATTCTTTGGCTGCATGAATTATAACAAAATTATGTAACCTGATTGAAAATTTATCTTAATTTAATGATTTGAATGTCAGCATTCACTGACGAATTAATTTTAATAAAGACATCCATGCCTACAAAGGAAAGACTTAACAGCATATCACACAACAAAGAAAAAAGTTTTTACAGGTTGAAACTTTTAGTAGAATAAAAGAAAGCAGTAAAGAACTTTTAAAAAATTCTTGTTTACCTTTCTTGGATCAACAGAGTAAACCAAAAGCTATTTACAGGTCATTAAAAATACAACACTATATTTTTACTAAAAAGAAAAATATTACAACTGTATAGATAAGTGCCAAAGGTTACTGCCAAAGAAAAGTAAAAAAGGAAAACGCTAATCTATGCATAAATGCCTGCAATCAGTCTTCACTGACAATTTCAGTTAAACACCTGCCAATCATATGGACTCAGAGGTATTGCCTGTTCTAAATTCGGTTTTCAGGTGATCACCACTAGATTAGCTATCAACTGGGAGAGGAGCTGGTTAGTATGACCAGAAGTAACACACGGGAAGTATAACCCATGCTCATGATTATATCACAATGTCTCCTTGAGGGATATCTAACGGCGACTATCTGACTTGAAGACTTTTGCCATCAAGAAACCCACTGCTGTGGCTGCAGCTATGCAGAGCCCTGCCTTCCACCAGCTTTGATTTTCTCCAGGGAATATTCCTAGTTGCTTCAGGTGCCTGAAAAAAATCACCAAAACATGAATACTAATGGAAAAATTTTCATCTCTTAAGTATATGCACCTAGCAATAGCTGCTTCATCCAATTGTGCTGCAATGATAGAGATGTCTGCAAATCACTTCTGAACACACTGCATACAATGACAAAGCATGTGTTTCTAAAGCATATCAACTGCGCAAAAACAAAAAATCGAAAAATATTTATTAAATAAATAAATAAATAAAAACAATAATTACTAACCCAGCATGAAATTGTACAAAGCAATTTGCCTTTTGATATAGATACTGTGAACACATCTTGGGAAGGAAAAAGAACGAAAAGCATCATCAAAGGTGTGAAAGAGAGGGAGCAAATAATGAAGCCTAAAACAAATGTAAACAAATTAAAATGTGATATTAATTTTCTGGTATTCAAATAAGTATAAACAAGCTAAATAAAGTGAGCTGTATGAATAAGAAACATGTGCATGTAACACCGAAATAGGAGAGAATTTCATTTTTAGAGTAGATATTTCTTTACAAGGGGATTTTAACCAAATTCAAGTTAGTTTTATTTGCATACAAATTTTTCAACCTCATTCCAACACTCTGGAGCACATATTTGATGGCACCAGGTACAATTTACACTCATAAGATCTATCCAACTTGGTATCTTTTTTTATGAAGACTTGCTCTGTGAAAGTTCAAATAAAAAGTCATTAAGGGAGAAGGAAGCTAATTGGGTGTCACATAATGTAAATGAAATAACTGTAGATTTGCTTGTATTATAGCATCTTTATTTTCAACCAGAGTAAGAGACCTTATAGCTAACATACTATCAGAATGTATCATATGAATAACAACTCCAGATTTTTAAAGATCGATTGTAATAATGATTAATAGTAGAAAAGGTCGCAAGAATTTTTTAAATACTGAAGTTTGTAATTTATATATGGTATATATGTCATGGTAAATGTGCGCAGTCTGATAAATGGGTACATTTCCCAGTTAATGTGCACATTTACCACCAAGTTCGGTAAATGTAAGTATACCGATTGGATTGGGGAAATGCACACATTTACCTAGAGACACTGGTAAATGTGGATAAACATCGTAACACAGGCCATAACTTAGCGGCGTTACGAACATCTGTTGCAGTTTAGAAGCACGGTAAATGTGCGTTGTCCGGTAAATATGTAAATTTCGTGGTAAATGCGCACAACTAAACAAAATTTCAACATGAAGGCAAATTTTTCGGCCCCACCAGTTGGGTAGGTTAGTCGAAGTGTTTTTGGTTCCTCACGTTCACTGTTCCCTCCGCTGCTTGGGAAGCGTTCATCTTAATACAAACCAGTGGTGCTGAACCCTCGATGATTTTTGCTATAAATTAACATAATTATTAAAGTGTAGCATTTCTCATTCTTACTTATTTCCACATTTACCAAGGCACATCGGTAAAAGTGCACATTTACCGGGAAATGTACGGATAATACGTATTTCTGGAAACTTAAACTTACATTTACCAAACATAGTGATAAATGTGCACATTTCCAGATTATGTACCTTTACCGTAACATATATATCACAAGTACAGCTAGCAAACTATCTCTATGCTGACTTAATACAATATATATTATGTAGCTTGCTAATATTTATATACTTTGCTATAAGCCATACTTAATTATATGAATGTTATTCTTGTGCTTGATATATTTATCTAAGAGACCAAAAAGATAGGCGAGAGGAGAAATTGAGACTGAAATTAAACCAAAGAAAAGTCAATTAGAGGGGTTAGATGCAAAGGCCGACATGCAAACAAGTTCTTGTTATATCTTGTGCATGTCTTTGAAAGAGGAATCTTGTTAAACAGCCAACTTCTTCCATTAATTGTTTGATGAAATTCATGAAATCCATTACAAGAGATAAGTTATATAACAATTAACATTGGATATTGATAACAATTTTCTAATTAATTACTGACATTATTAACTACAATAATGATAATTTCATCAAAAAATTCAGAATAGCAACAGGATATTTTAAGCTCTCCTAATTTAATAGATTTTCTAGCAGTATAATTGTCTCTAAAGCATAAATTTGGATTTGATGGACTATTTTCTGATGTTTAATAATTTGTGGCTTTAAAGGCTTCAAAGAAATGGAAATATTTCTGAAAGATTTTGCTTTAATCCAAATTAACATTATTACTTGGTAGGCAAATATCACAAGTAAATAGGTATATATGAACAAGAGATAGCATGCAACCATAAAATGCCCAAGTAAACCAGATGAACATTTTAGCTAAAATGCAGCCAACATCAAAAGTAAATTCCTAAATAATAATAGCAACAAATAAACATTCGTCTCTTTTTTACTTTCTCCATATGTAGTATAGGGGAAAGTATTGTTTTCATGAAAAAAATTGACTGAGATTTCAATGGAAATACACGTTTTGAGGTACCCTGAACACGTTTTCACCATTTTCTCAATGATGTCTGAGTGTGTGTATGTGATAGCTTTTTGTGGGTGCTCTAACTCAAACACTATTAAACAAGTCTATGCGAAATTTTATATTTAACATTTTTAGAAAAGTCAGAACTGATTAGTTTTTGATAAAAATCGGTCAACCAGAAGAGGGTGTTTACTCTTGTTACTTATCCGGTATTTTGAAATATTTGCTTTAATATTTGATAAATGTAAAAATGTATTGGGATAAAAGTTGTAGGAAATTTAATTTTCCACAACCTTTGTTTGATATATGTTTTCATATAATGCTTTGTTTAAGAGATATCTTATATTTTAGCTGCCACAACCACGCCACCTACCGACGACTATTGTTAACAATTGACGCTTAGTTACGTCTTAGTTATGCTCCAATTTCTTTTCTTAATTGTTGGAGCTTTGTGGCTATATCCAATATCAGAAGGCTATGGTTTGAGTTTATTTCTGTTCTTTGTCAAGTCTAAAATTCTCTTGCAGTTTCTTAAAATATTTATTATTATGTAACCTATTTAGAATTTTTAGAAAAATTACATATATGGAGAAAGTCATGTGGTGGCCACATCAGATTTTTTTCTATATACAAAGAGATTGAGGGGAGTAATGAAGGTCATGTTCATTGTGAATGTATGTAGAGGAAAAGAAGGATATTTTGAAAATGCCCTTCTCTCCTCACATGATATAATTAAAATCAAACACTGGTGAATTACCACTGTGGACAGCTATGTTGTAGCTAACATGCATACATGGTTTACTCAATTCTTTTATGGCTACAGGAGTTAATGTGGCTATATTTTGGATTCAAGCCATTATGTGAGCTCAGTAATGCATTACTGAATTTTACGTTTTTCAACTAATCAGTATGGATTAAAATATTCAATGCAAATTAATCACTTTTATTATTTAAATTGTGTGCATGATCAAAATAAGACAAATGATGCAGGGAAAGCAATAGAATGGAATATCAGAATGAATGACTCAAACTAAAATAGGAACTCTATAAAGGTTTGAAAAAGAGAAAATCATCGTCCATCAGAAACATCTTTTATTTTACCGTATGGCAAATGAGGAGCTGTTATGCAAGAGCGAGGCACCGACAGACCTGTGCTTGTAGAAGAGTACCCAGGCAGCTTGGAAACGGCTGGACGCAAGCATCCCGGGCAGGCAGGGGGAGAAGCAGAGAGAGAAAGGGAGGGAGGAGGAGGGATAGCGGAAGCAATATGGAGAGGAGGAGGGACTCATGAGAGCAGGGAAAGGAGGAATAGGGAAGAATAATCGGAAGGCAAAGAAATAAAAGGGACATATTTGGTCCATAAAATTAAAATAGGAAATATTTCAAAGGTATGTGGAAATTATTGGTGATAATAAGGTCAAGTTCAGGTAAGAAAGAAAGATTTTGAATTAGTAAACACCAAGCCAACAGTATTTCTATAGCATTTGCAAAATATTTGTGACTGAGTGAGTTACAATAAAGAATAGGATCAATGTTTAAAATGTTCAAAATATACATTTTAAAATTCATTTACATAATTATGTAATCTTTTATTATCCACCAAAATTTATTATTCTGCATTTTAATCAAGTGTTCACTAGTAATACATGATTATAATATTAACTGTATTTCCCGGCACATAAGATGGACTTTTTTCGAAAAACGCAACCTAAAATCGACCTACGCTTTATGTGCCAAGGGTAAACGTATCCTGGTAGTATAGAGAAGCTGATATTTTTTAGAAATCCTTGAATATAAGGAAAGGAAAAGAAAGAATTCCTAAGCCGATATCAAAGTTGTTTTATAAAACAAATGATACATACTTCAGTTACAAAATAATTGCCATCATTATAATGGAAGAACATGGGAGAAGCATGGGAACAGCAGCTGCAAGATATTTTGGTCCTCCTCCAACAGAGAAAATGATATGGTAATGGAGGAAGAAGACTTAATACAGACAAGAGCAAGAAAGCTTTGCGTTTGTGCACTGCAAAATGGCCACAGCTGAAAGAAGATGTTAAAAGCTGGGTAATAGATCACAGGAGGAATGGAATTGCTGTATCAATGAAAATGATTTCAATTGAAGTGAGAAGAATAGCAATGGGAAGGAATATTGCTGATTTTTCTGGGACAAGGTCATGGTGTGAAAGATTTATGAAAAAGACAGGGTCTAAGTATGCGTATTAAATTAGAATAGTGCAAAAAATAATGAATGAATAAAAAAATTTGATTATAGAACTCCATAAATATGTCATAAACATGAGAAATAAAATTTTTGGAGCTAGGAAAAATAAGGAACATGGACAAAGTATCTCTGATGTTTGATGTTTCATTGAACAAGGCTTTAAAGGAGTTAAGACAGTTACAATAAAAACCTCTGGTCAGAAAAAGACCCAATACAATACACCCACTCCCCGCTTTAATGCTTTCCTGATTAACGCTGTTCCACATTAACGGTGAAAATAATTTAATACCTTTTCCCAAATTGCGCTCGCACCTTCCACATTAATGCTATTCAAAATTTATGGTATAATTTATGAAGTCCACTGCGCAGTAACTCTGTACATTTACAACACACAAGAAATCAGTATTTGCAGTTGCTTGATGGTTCTGTGTACACTTGTTGATGTTTTTGTAGGTCAAAATAAAGAGAGAACTTTGTTTGGTACTTTGGTATTAACGATGCTCCACCTCCGCAGCGCCCCTCTGGGGGTGAGATATGGAACTACAGGGTGCTGAAAGTGGCAAGATTAGGAATTACGTGGAGTAGTACTACTCCAGTACTCCATTGGAACTTGGATGAGCCAGGGAAGAGAAATTTGTACATGAAGGAACATTTTACGCGTCCCCACTGGATTGGGTAGCTTGGTGGAAGTGTTTTGGTTCCTCCTCATGTTCACAATATTCTCCACCTCTGCAGCACCCCTCTGGGGGCGAGATATGGAACTACAGGGCACTGAAAGTGGCGAGATTAGGAATTACATGGAGTAATGCTACTCCAGTACTCCATTGGAACTCAGATGGGCCAGGGAAGGAAAATTTGAGCATGAAGGAACATTTTATGTGTCCCAACCAAGTTGGGTAGGTTGGTGAAAGTGTTCTGGTTCATGATCATGTTCACAGTGTTCCCCCCTTGGGTAGAGAGGTGTTCACCTAAATAAAACAACACCACGAATTCCGCCACCAAAACCTTAACGTTACCTCCACGTAATTCCTAATCTCGTCACTTTCAGCACCCTGTAGTTCCATACCTCACCCCCAAAAGGGCACTTCAGAGGTGGAGCATCATTAATACCAGAGTAACCTTTGTTTAAATTATATTTTCCCTTTACATAAAAAGACCATGAGTGATAACCGGCCGTCAGGAGAAAAATAGGAAAAACTTAACTCTCGAGATTAAATTAGAGGTTTTATGGTGACTAAAAGTTGGAGAGCGCCAACATTTGTTTGTTTTTTGTTAGTTGCTCCCTTTTCGATTGTTCAGTTTTTTAAAATGTAATTCCAAAATATTTTAATTCTTCCTTTATTTGGTCTAATTCCATGTTCCTTTATTTATCAAGCACGTGATAATTCTTTTATGAATCGATATTTCTTTATTGAAACTTAGTAAGGTTTCGATCGTTTCTATACACGATTTTGTTTTTGTCTTATTGGTTGCCTTCTCTTAATTGAACAGTATCTTCAGTCATGATGCTTATGTTATTATGTTCTAATTTTCTTTGTGTTAATAAAATTGTGGCTGTATAGTGACTATTGCCTCACCCTGTATATAAAGTAGACGCAGATATCTTCTTCTACTCTAATTCTTATTCCTTAATGCTCCTGTGTGATTTATTCAGCGTGAGATCA
Organism: Tanypteryx hageni; assembly: GCA_028673005.1. Taxonomy (NCBI): domain Eukaryota; kingdom Metazoa; phylum Arthropoda; class Insecta; order Odonata; family Petaluridae; genus Tanypteryx; species Tanypteryx hageni. The sequence continues at coordinate 114,493,709 of CM054116.1, forward strand.
ACATATGTTTCGTAAAATGCATTCTGTTCTTCATTTATATTTAAGTTTTACTGTTCAATTTTAAATATAATTGAATGCAAATGACTACCTATTCTATGGTATGTAATATGGTTAACTTTGGTGTATTATTTTATAATACTACCTATTTTAATTTCCATTCATAGAATCTCGGGAACGAATTAAATCTTATAATGTCATTTCTTAGGGAAGTACGTGTTCTGAATAGCGCTGTTTCAGTTAGTGCTCGATTTTCCTGGCACCAATTAAGAGAGTTAATCGAGGAGTGGGTGTATAACACAAAAAATGCATCAAATATGAAAATAAGATTATAGAATTCCATAAGTATGTCATAAACATGGGAAAGAAAATGTGTTTGGAGCTAGGAAAAATAGGGAACATCGACCAAGTATCAACCAAGACATATCTGCATGTGTTGCCTGGTGAATCAACCTCTTGGGCTATTATCGATCAAACAAGACATTGGATGTTAAAGGATTCAAGACAGTTATGATAAAAACTTCTGGTCATGAGTAGACTCACTACATTTCTTCCATGTTGAAGATGCAGGTTGCAATGATTCCTGCTGGTTTGATAGTCAATTACAGTCTCTGGATGTTTAGTTAATAAGCCATTTAAGACTTTCATGTATGAGGAGTGGATCAAATGGATGGAAGCTCCAAATTATGATGTGACACCAAATGGACGAATGAAATGGCTCTCAATTTTGAGTGTTCATGAGTGAGTGAAAAACTCCTGGCAATTAGTGAAAAAGTGAGATGACTGCTAAGCCATTTTAAAAATTTGAATTAAGAAATGCACTAGATGACCAACCATATGAAGAAAGTTAAAATTTATATAATAACATCAGTAGTGATGACTGTAGCAGCAATAATGTGATTTACTAGGCTTCTGCAATTAATAACTTTGTTTTGCTTGATTATTTTGGTGTATAACAATCCTGTTTTTGTTCCTGTAAATTACATAAGATTAAATGCATACGTTAATTAATTTTCTGAAATTTCTGTTTCAAAATCTGAGTGCGTCTTATGGGCTGGGAAATACAGTACTAAAAATATAAATAATGCATATTTTTAATGTATCTTTTCATCATGAATTTTAAGTGCCTACACAAACATGGCTCCCAGAAGCTCATACATTTCATACTCAATCTCTCCACATCATGCAACACAATTTTAAATAGAATTAATTTTCCTTCCATGAGATCCACAAAAACATACATGCTAATCATAATAATATTTGTTTTTAAGCAATACAATTAAATAAAATGAAAAGTATTTTTGAATTTCTTACACAGAGATTCTTTAAAAATTAATGTAAAACAAGTATATAATAATTTTTAAGTGTTTTTAAAATGTGCAATTAATCATGAGTAAAATTTTGAATTCTGAATATGTGAATGAAGATAAATGGTATCAAAATGCACAAATATTATTAAAATGATTTAATAAATATGCCATCTCACCATAAATTTAGCATATACAGGTAGTTCCCACTCAACATGAGAGATACGTTCCTAAAAAATGTGTTGAGCGAATTCGTGCTAAGCGAATATATAAATCCCATAAGAAACCAAATAAAATGCGGGAGATACGTGTTCGAGCGAGAGAGATCGTCATATTACAGACTGTGATACGATGATCTCTCTCACTTAGAATATTCATTAATTTATAATTTGCATCCGCAAATTCGAAACAAAACTTCTCATAATACTTTCCGTGACTGCGAAAGTGACCAAAAAAAATGAAGTAGAAGTCGTGAAAGTTGATTTTCCCTCTGTGGGGGCAGCAGTGTCTTGTCACTTATTTCGCGTGTTTTAGTCTAGTGTTCCCTCATTTGTGTACAGTTTCTCTTTGAATGGAATAAAAAACGTTTGAATCAGTTTCTCTTTTTCCGACATCGCGACTTTAACCATGAAAGTGACAAAAAACATGTAGATGAGCTCTGCCTGTGAGTCATACCTGGAAACTATCAAATCTAAAAAGTTTTCATTACCTTAGTGGTGGCTATTTGATATTCGTCGTAATCATGATTTGTCTTATGTTTTGATACTGTTTTTGGTTTTATATCTAAAACTATGAGCGTGCTTTTTTTGCAAAAAGCATTACAATCAGAATACGTCTTCCAAAGTTCATTTCGCATGTTTTAGTCCAGTGGTCCCTCATTTGTGTACAGTTCCTCTTTTTCGTCTTTCATTCTTTCATGGTAAATTTAACAAATAATGGCTACGTGAAGTTTTACTTCGACTTTAGAATGCAAATTATATATTATCTAGTATTTTTCGAATAAATATAAATTAATATACACATTGCCTTAATGGCAAAAAAATTTTATTTTATTTTTTACATAATGGATCGTGTTGCAACTCATGTAAAACTGGGAATTCTTCATGTAAAGTGAACAGGTTCCTCAAATGGTAAATCGTGCTAAAGAGAATTTTATGTTAAGCAAACTCGTGTTAAGCGGGAACTTTCTGCAATATTGTTTTCATAGTAAACATTCATTTTAACAAAATTTTATTTCATCAACTGCTGTGTATAAAATATATACCAAAATAGGGTTGAAAACACTTTCACCTTTATTTTAACCCACCCACATAATTTATGATGAAAACATTTTCTCATGAAAGAGCTTTATATTTTGATTCCAATGAAAAATTGAATAATGACTAGTAAAAACTGGCAATTCAGATATTAAATATTTTTGGTTTTTTTCACATCATAATCATCTAATTTCATCTGAATTGCTTTTTTTGCAATTCAATAATTCTCTCATGACCATTCATATCAAGTAAGATTTGAACAATTTATCAAAATATTAGGATAAAAGACGAAAGTATCAATAAATTTGGCAAGGCATTTAAATAACCTAGCAATTTTGATGCTAGGTTAGAATGAATCTTTATACATATTTCTTTTATATGTAAAGCAATTTCACTCTAGGAAATTCTTATCATTTATTTGAACCTTTTTCATTTTAAAAACTCATTCACCAATTTCCAGAGATAGCTGCAATTACTGAATGAATTTCATGAAAATGTAAAACTTAAATTTTTCATCCATAAAAAAAGAACATTTTCAAGACCATGATAATTCATGCATTATCAAATGAAAAATACTAGGTATATATTCGTAAAAAAGCAAGTACAGAGACCTTGATAAATGTTATCTTGAATAATGTCATTTTGAAGTTACGCCATTAAAAAATTATACACATTTCTTGATTAACACAATTATAATTTTGACGTTACGTAATTTCTGATGGAGATGAAGCAGTGTTGTGCATCATTGCCACATTACTATGACATGATATATAACAAGGATTTTCGATGTTAGGGGTTAAAATTTATTATTTGTGTATGAATACCCAAATTTAAAAATCATTACACATAATTTTGTCAAAATTTAATGATGAAAACTAATACATTTTGATGAAAATTCATTTTCAACGAATTTCAAAATTTCACGAATGCAATGTTTATGGATATACCTAAGATTGCCTTAGGAGTTAAATTAGATATAATTTAGCATTCTACATCTGATGAACATGTTTCCATGGTTGCTAGGACCAATTTGCTTCCAGCAACTACAGTAAGGACCACCGTAAAAGATTCTGCTAAAATCAAAGAATTTGTTAAGTCTGTCGCTGCTTCACCTACTATTCAATTGATTAGAAATAGGGGTGCTTTAATGGTTAATATAGAAAGGTTGTTGAGTGACTGGGTGGAGAGTTGGTATCAATGTCAAATACCTATAAGTATGCTCTTAGTAATGGAAAAAGTCAAGTTTATTTGAAAATTTAAAGGATTATGGGAAAAGTACAACAATGTACCTTTTGTAGCAAGCTGTTGATGATTTGAAAATTTTAAGAAACAAGTAAGATATCCTTGCTAAAGCAGGAGGTGGAAGCAAGTTTTCTTAGAATTTTTCAGGGTTCTGGTGTGCCTCCTCCAATGAGGGGAGAAGCCACACCATTGGAATGTAGATCCTCATTAGAATTTTCCATCCATGAAAATTTCACTCCTCTAGCTTCAGTAGTTTGGATCCAATACAACTTCAAAATTTTGAATTTTTCAAAATTGAAGCCATCTAGCAGAAAATCTATGAACTACAGGGGAAATTCCATCGGTGGAAATTAAAAAAATGATAAGATCTAATTCAAAAAGAATGTTCCTAATATCCCCAAAAGTTTGGCTACAATATCATTTCCACCTTTTGAATTTTCCAAATTTGAAGCCATCTAGCATAAAATCTACAAATCACTGTGAAAACTTAATGGAGCTATCATATTCAAAAAGAGTTTTCTATATATATCTTAAAACAAAATGTTTATATTAGAAGCCTCCTGGTGGAAAATAAATGAACTACATGGAAAACCCAATCAATGGAAAATTCATAGATTGATAAGAGCTATCAAATTCTAAAAGAATTTTCCCAAAATTTCCAGTAGTTTGGCTACAACACCAATTCAAAGTTTTGAATTTTCCTAATCTGAAGCCATCTAGCTGAAAATATATAAACTATTGTGAAAGTTCAATAGGTGAAAACTTAATGGATTTATAAGAGCTATCCAATTCAAACAGAATTTTTTAAATATCTCTTAAAACAAAAAAGTTGAATTTCCACATACTGATGGATAGATGGACGGACAGACAGTGATCACATTAGCATGTTTTTCTTTTAAGAAAACATGATAAAAAGCAGGATTGCATAATGTTAAACTTAATGGAGAAGCTGCTAAAGCAGATGTAGATGTAACTAAAGCATTTTTCGATTCTTTCAAGCAATTATTGAAAAGGAAAATTATTTGACTCAGCAAGTTTTCAATTTTGATGAAACTACACTGTACTGAAAAAATGCAGAAAAGAACAATAAATTCTAAAGAGGAAAGTATACCATGCTTTAAATCTAGGCTGACAATGCTACTTGGGGTATTGCTATAGAGCAGTGGTTCTCTACCTTTTGCATCTTGCGTCCCACTTACCATTGTCAAAAATCTTAGAAGGTCCCACCTACCATTTTTTTTGAAAAACCTTGATCCCACCATGATAAAAACAAACCCCATCTTTTCCAAGAAGTAGATTTTTATGTCATTTGCATTTCAGTATCATATTAATCATTGAGGAAATTTTAGTACCTTAAATATTGCAATAGTTTTGTTGAGAAAATTAATTACCTTCAAAACTTCGCGTCCCACCTAGATGACCTTTGCGCCCCACCAGTGGGATGTGAAGTTTTGAAGGTAATTAATTTCACCACTGGTTGAGAAACACTGCTATAGAGGATTTTAAGCTGAAACCTTGATCGTTTATCATTCTGAGAACTCATGGGCTTTAAAAGGGCTCTCAGAACATTGATTACCAGTTATATGATGGGCAAACAAGAAAGTGTGGATAAAGAAGACAATGTTAGTAGACCGGTTTACAAATTATATTTACTCAGCTGTTGAGTATAATGCACTCAGATTAACCTGGCAAAAGGCCATTGTATGCCTTTGACAATGCTCCAGGACACTCCACAACCCTTAAAGACTTGTCAGAAAATGTGAAGGTGGTTGTCCTATCACCAAACATGAGTTCTTTATTGCAACCCATGGATCAAAGTGCAGTAGCAAACCTCAAGGCCTTCTACCTAATCAGAACCTTTGCTCAAGCACTTAAGGCAACAGAGGGTGAAAATACTATCACACTGAAGGAATTCTGGAATGGCTTCAATATCTGAAATGCTATCAACATCATTTTTGATTCATGGAATTAAGTCACTTGTACCACTATGAATGGTGTGAGGAGAAGGATTTGGCCAGACTGCATTAATGATTTCCAACACTTTGAGGAGACTAAGAGATATCCAAGGCACAATTGTTAATAATTTTGAGGCAAAGGATGTTGAGGAGCTGCTTGTCTCCCATGATGAGGAACTGACAAATGAAAATCTGATTGAACTGCATGCTCAAAGAGCTTATGATGAAGATTATGTTGAAACACATCCACCCACCCAAGGTCTTAACAGGTAAGATATTTCCAGAAGCTCTTCAATATTATAGCTGGAATGGACATGCTGGATTCCAACAGGAAATGAATCTCTGCAGTAATAAGAACATTAAGGAATGATATCAGCTACTAAAGGATGACTATTAGAAAGCTCTACTTCAACTTTCTCTGGACCAGTTCTTCACAGTACAGCAAATAACTCCCGAAAAGACCTCTCAACTTTCTGAAAATAGGCCACGAGTCTCATCTTCAGATGAAGAAACTTGAGCCTCTTCATCTCATAATTTGAATTTAATAACCCAGAGGTGCAGGTAAAGGATCTGCTAAGTTAGGTATATTATATACAACATTACATAGTTTTATTCATTAAATGCATATACTATCAGTTGTCTGAGAATGCGATCCCTAATTAATAATACTGTGTAAATTGGAAAATCTGTTTTGATGAACATCATGTTTTACAGGAATGCATTAATGATGTTAATCAAGAACTATCTGTATATCATATCATCATTGGTGAAGATTCAGAAAAACAGACCATTTTTATGACATGAAAACTCTATAACAAGAAAAATTGACATGGACTCCAATAAAAAAATAAAGCATCTTCAATTTTATAAGCATAAACTAGGATTATCAATTTTATAAAAATTTGAAAATAATAAAAATAAAAGTTCCTGAATTAAATCAATTATAGTAATATACTTCTGTACTGAATAAAAAAATAATAATAATAAGGTTAACAAATTTAAAAGCATAATTAGATATCTGTTAAACATTCAAAAAGATTTTGATGGTTAAATTTTAGCAGCACCTTGAGTAAGAAGAACGAGAAAAATACACCGACACTTCATTAAAATATATGCCTTGAAACAGCATGTTTACTCTTCATGCTTTTAAGTTGGATAATTCAATTTAGCATCATAGTAGTAAAAATAATCAAAATAAATCCTTGTTCTTTGCTTGATTAAAAATAGCTAGTTTGAACGTGGAACAGAAATGTGCTATCTTGAGAGATGTATGTTATAATGAGCTCAAGTATTTCAATTTCATTATTTATTTACGTCAATAAATGGAAAAGAACTCATATGGAAATTTAACTGACCACGTTTAAAGCAAATTTATTGTACTTTACATTCTGAACAGCAGAGAAAACTTTTCAGAAACATATTTTATAAGGTAAAATATGAGCAAAGCAAATGTCAATTTTTATAAAATAAATCAGGTTTTTTGGAGAAGATTAAAAAATAAATAGCAAGTGGCAAAAGTTTAATTCTATTGACAACATAAAATAAACCCGTATCCCTCATATAATTCATCTATTTACTTTTATGAATCTTTACTATTTTAACTGAACATCCGATTTAACTCAGAAATACATAAGATGACACTGAGAGAGCAAGGATATTGTTTTGAGTATCATACAAAAATTTCTGCTGGATTTACAGCCTGAATAATCTGGAATGACTGGAAAGACAGTGCCTCGTGGCATCCTGACACATTGCATGAGAGAGTGGATCGGCTGACCTGGTCTCTCATGCAATGTATCAAGATGCTGGAAGGCATCATCACTCCAATTATTCAATGAAATATGGTTTAAAAAGCTAAAAAAATCCACCTGTTAAACAAAAGATCTGGGTTCAAGTCCCAAACATGCAAAAATTTTCTCAACTTTCTGTCTCATCTATAGCTGAGAACTGCGAATAGTTAATTCCAATACGTTAAAAACTGATCTTCAATCTCTCTTGAAATGTAATTAATAATTTCATTTCTTCAGCATTCATTACCTTAACTCTTATATATCTTCATACTTTAGAAAAATAAAATTCATTTCACAAAGTCAACTGATAGCCAGTGCATTTACAACAAAATGATATAAAGGCTACATATAGGTATAACCAAAAGATGTACCACTAAATACTAAACTGCAAACAATGAAAAATTATCCATTAAAAACCAGAACTATAATTTGTTTTTAAAAGTCTATTATTCTATAGAATTAACAGCAATAGTACATCCTTTAATCATCCTATATTGGAAGAAAAAAATATATTTTGACAAGCCTAAAACTGACAAAATTAGATTAATATTTAAATAAGCATGATTGGTAGAGATTCTCGCTTGTGCTTCAGTCCTTAGCCTGGAAGTAACTACATTGTGGTTACTCATGAGGGAGACCCTATTCACGATTCTGGCCATGGTGTGGTTCCAGCGCATTTCTTCAAAAAATAATTTCTTTTAGCATTTCCATCTGGTTTTCAGAGTAAAAAGGAACACTATTGTCTTCTAGAAGGATTCTGTTTCATTGTCATCTATTAAGTGAGCACGAAGTTGATTTTGCTACCTTGCCCCAAGTTCCTGAGAGTGAAGATGAAAATGAGTGGTTCATCAAGTAGGGCTGAACATCTTTAATCATGTTGGTATTGGGTAGATATTGAGTACTGGAATATTCCAAAAAAATTCCTTTTACTGGTACATGTGGTCCAAATATTTCTATTATTAATGTTCTTGAGTCTTTTAAAAATTTTGTGATAAAGCCTTAATTGATATAATTGTTTTGGAGACTAATCGGTATGCAGAAAATCACTGTATTTTTTGGGCTATAAGACTCACTTCGATCTGTCCGCCCATCCATATTCATGTTTGTTCATGGCTTCTACCAAACGGATTTTCATGAAATTTAGTATTGAGGTCTTATGGACAAAGACTATAAGAAAATGACATAAGTAGTTCACAAAACCCAATCAGGGGTGTCACATTACTAGAAACAATAAACAAACTTTCCATCTATCAAGAAAATCAAACAAGAAAGTTATAATTCAGTTTGAGCTTCGAAAATTTTTAGCATGGTTCCTTAATTGTTGTCAATGAAAACAATCTTCCTAGTAACTGAAGTAAATAAAATCTCCTATAATTAGGAAAATATCTTTAATTTTCTTTTGTGTGCATGCAGCATTTAGTAAGCAGAAGGAAATGGTTTATCTAGGACAAAAAAATGAACATTAATACTTTTATTTTTCTTTCATGCACTACGGAGTGTTTTGTAAGTGAATACAAATGGATGATTTATGACAAAGGAAAGAGCATAAATGTAAAGATTACAACTATAGTGCACCCCGGTTATAACGTGGCTTGCTATTGCGCAGTATCAGATATAACGCAGGTCTTATTCAAGTCCTCAACAAAAGTTTTTTTTCACCAGATGGGTCCTATTTCTTACTGTAGCCCTTATGTGGATTCATGCTTTTACTAACGTAGTTGCATTCCTGGTGTTTTGTTTTGGTATCCTTGATGGAAGTGCAGAAAGAAGTCAATTTCATTTTAAATTAAAGAACAAAGTATACCAAGCAGCAAAAGATTACCTCATTTAAAAAAAAGAATTACTATTATAATTATTGGGATTGGGATTATGAAAAAAAATTCAAGTTTTTTAAAGAAACATATTGTTCCTTTATTGAACATAATTTTTATTAGAACTGTAGATTAATCGTCAAAAGGCTATAAATATTTTGTAAACTTCAATTATAAATAAAACTGTAGTAGTTTATTTGTTTATTCTCTTTCCATCCACTGTTTTACATTAATATTAGTGCATGCAAGTAAAACTAAATTCTAAGTTGAGTTATCTCAATATAACATGGGCTTCTCTACAACGCAGGGTAATTTTTTCCCCTGATATCCCGAGGGTGCACTGTACTTAATTTAGATATGTTTTAAATAATTTTTCGATTGTTTGATTAATTACTTCTGGTTATAAAATGAATCGATTAACAAAGAATTTAACATTTCCTTGGCATCATATATCTTTCGTTGTTTGGATGTTTTCATTATTTGGATCTTCAGATAAAAGATCTTCTACTGTAGTTGTTAAAATAAGATGGACCATCTAGGTTTTTGTCTTAAATTAATTCAACTACTGTTTGAAAGGAATGGAAGTCTCTTGGAGTCACCATGTGCCAGATGACCATCCACATATCCACCACTATGCCGTTTAGTTGAGAGGCATTTCATCGAAAATATATCAGCAACGGGGAAGAAATATAGACCCAAAAGAAGATGTCAAGTGAGCTCTGCTAAAGGAAAGAAAAAGAGTACTGCGTATTTGTGCCTTGAGTGTGATGTAGTTTTATTTTTAGAAGATTGTTTTAAAACTTACCAAACGAAACTGTATTTTCAGAAAATTAGTGAAATCAGAAGAATGTATGTTGAACAAAACAGCAACTATGCCATAAGTAACTTTCTCTTTATAATAACTAATCATTACTTCATAATTAACCAAATTTATATAGAATTTGATGTATTTAATCTAGATATAAAATTTTGTTTAATAAATAGCGTTCTCAGCGATTTTCACCAAATTTACTACCGCAGATAGGACCTGCCAGCATTAAAATCTCAACTGCCTTGAGGGGTTAATTATATAAATTAAGAAATACAAAATGTTTTTGTATTTTAAACTTACGGGAAAGCAGCCATAGTTCCAAGCTTCACAAACACATCCTTACTGCAGCTGCTGCTGCCCAAGGGTGCCACATGCAGCAATTGCTCCTCTGTCCTCATTAGGTGTGTTTTTGTTGAAAAGGGTTGTGGTGGAGGAAGGCGATTCTCAGAACAGAACTGTACAGGTTGTACCAGGTATTCCTGCCATGAAAAAATCAAACTTCAGAAAGATGAGGCATAACTCATAAAAAAGACAAAAGTTATGAATTAAAATCTATAATATTAATTTAAATCGTAATATTTTACATTATAGTTATATTATCTTAATAAACATAAAGCAGAAAATCAACCAAATCAAAGCACGAAGTGAAGTATCCAGAAAATGTTGTTCTGATCAAACCAATTTCAAAATGCTGATTCAACATATTTTCCAGCCTAAAAGGTAGAAACAATAAAATTTTAAAAACATTTAAAATTATTTATTGATAATTTAAAAAAAAATAGTCAAACCCTGATTTAGCACCTCCCCTATATAGTGCCACCCCCAGATACTGCCCATGAACCATTGCGAGCAAAACTTCTATCTTATGAATACAAAGAGCAGCATATACCTCAATTTACTGCTACACCCACTTTAGCACCAATTTCAATGATGGACAAATGGAGGCACTAAATCAGGGTCTGACAATACAGCCATCTCAACAGATTCTTTCCTAACTAATCAATAATATCAGTGTCAGCTCCAACGTGAGGAAAACAAAGTTATATGTGACACCACATTCACTTGAATGCTCTTTTAACATTTCAAGGATAATCTTTGTAAATGGATTGCAGATCAATCTAGACAGGAAAATAGCTGAGACAATAACTCTCTAACTGTGAATAAGCAATGGGCTGGTGCACCATCTCTTAAATCCAGTCAAAATCATTATACAAAATTATCAATATATATCTCAGCTAAGCCTACTGTCACACACTTTGAAGATGATCACAAGGATTCTTCATAAAAAGCTAGAGAAAAAGGCCAAAGACATTCTAGGGGAAGATCAATTCGGTTTCAGAAAAGGATGAGGGATCAGAAATGCTATTGGTGCAATGAGAATCACAATAGAAAGGGCAATAGAGTACAGTCAAGATTGCTGCCCATGTTTTGTTGAGCAGCAGAAGGCCTTTGACAGAGTAAATTGGGTAATGCCGATGAGGATATGAAAGGATATAGGTGTATATTGGACAGACAGGGGCTGTTATGAAGATCACAATGGAGAATGCTGATAGCAGCAGAGTAAATATCAGTCGAGGAGTAAGACAGGACTGCTGCCTATTGCTGATCTTATTCAAAATCTATGGAGAAAGGTTAACGCAAGAAGGCATAGAAGATTTCAAGATTGGAGGAAGAATTATAAAAACAGATGGTCAACAGATGATGAAGTACTTCTAGCAAGAAAGGAAAAGGAACTCCAGAAAATTATAAACATACTGGTAATAACAGATAGAAAATATGAAATGGAAATAAATACAAAACTTTAATATAAATATTGGCGGAAAGCAATGAGAACAACTTTCAGAATATAAATTCCTTGTATGCCACATAACAAGAGAAGCAAAATGTACCAATGAAATAAGAACTAGAATAGCAAAAGCCACTTTCAAAAGAAAGAAACTACTACTAATGAGAAATATAAAGAATGATACTTGCAAAAGGTTGATAAAATGCTATGTACGGAGTTTAGCTTTGTACGGGGCAGAAACAGAGACTTTGAGGAAAAATTATATAAAATACTCAGAAAGCTTCAAAATTTGGGCATGGAGAAGAATGCTGAAGATAAAATAGACATAAGATGAAAAATGAGTAAGTACTAAGAAGAATAGGAGAGAAGTGAATGATTATACAGACTATAAGAAAGAGGAAGGCAAACTGTATTGGACATTTCCTAAGGAGAGAAAACATGAATAAAGACGTGGTAGAAGGAAAAAGAGAAAGAGGTTGGAAAAGGTTTCAGCTGATAGATGATTTCAAAGGGAAAGAGAGCTATCAAGACATGAAGAAAATTGCAAAAAATAGGAGTATGTGTAGAGCCAGGTTTAACCAAGAATGATCTTGGACCTGTCTATGGATAGATTATCTAAGATCTCAGCTACTTAGGGACCAGATGTATGAAACTCTTATGGGAAAATAGATACCCAGGTTTTACACATAGTTCACAATGATGATACGGGGTCCACCAAATGCACTGCAGTCGCAACCAGCTCTCTCCCTCTCTCTTTCTCCCTCTATTTCTCTCTCTCTACCATATCACCACAGCGCCACACGTTTCTTGTGTCTATTATCATAGTGGAACAGCAGCCATTTTGCTTGATATAAGTTCGCCATTGCTTATTGAGCGGTTGACAGTTACTCTGATTTTGTCAAGTAGATATATAGTAGATATGCATTCATCACTGTTTAAGAAAATGTGACAGAGTGAATTTGTTCTGATCTCCAATCAACAGGTAAGTCTTAAAAATAGCATATATTTTTGAAAAAAATTCTAACGATATAGTTCTACGAAGTGTTATGTGAATACGTTTTGTGAGAAAGCTTTTATATTTTCTTAACAGATACCTGCACTGGATAGATCTCCTAAGAAGGAAGGAAAGAAATTTATCTAATTTTTTTGTGTGCAAGAAGCATTTTGAGAAGAAATGTTTCTCATTTTTAGGTGTTAAGCCTCGTTTACTTCACCTAGTTGTGCCATCCATTGCCCTGGGCGTGAATATGGTATGTGTCAGTTGTTCACAAAATAAGCCGTAATTTTAGATTGAGTAATTGAAATTTCTGTTTAAAACTTCTCGTGGTTATCAGTAGATTACAGTGAGTTCTTTGCAAGTTAAACTGCAACGTAGACAGACGCCAGGGAATAGAATTGTGCTTGTAATAGAATGAAATAAGTATACCATAGTGATGTCTCATTATATTTTAATTTAAAATATTTTGAATTTACAGAAATTGTTAACTTGATTATTTCTTGTTTCTCATTATGCATTTGTTTGTATTCCTAGACGTTAAGATAATTCTTCTTTGTTTCAAAACGCATTTAGAAATAAATATATATTTTTTGATCGAGAAATTGAAATTTCCATATCAAAAGTTTTCCTTGTTATTTTATGAATACATATAGATCTTAAATGGCCTAACTGTAACTGCTACAAACACCTAAACGTCAGCAAATACAACTGTGCTTAGAATTAATTATAAATAAAGTGGACATTTTGTAGTGCAATGTGATGTATTTAATTTTACAAATGGTAATGTGATCTTCATAGAATAATTGTTTATGAACCGCAAGGGGCCGTAAGCGCATTTTCCTTATTTTACATTATTGCAAAATTTGAAGCATGCCCATTGCCTCCTGCATCAATTTCATTAGGTTTAGCAGGTTTAATGATTGACATTCTTAGAAATTCATTTTAATTCTTTTTAGAGGTGGAACAGAAAGATAACTGTGTTTCAGGGCCGAAGAAATCACTTTACAACAGATTTTTGCTTGATCCACAAATTCATTCTTGAGGTGAAAGTTTGACGTTTTCCGTCGTCCATGTGAATTTCCTTTAAATACGTTTCATGCATAAAAGGTATTAACATTATAAAAGTTGGTTACAATAATTCATTTATATATCTTTATTGTATAATATTTATGTACAAATACCTCACTGTTATGCAATTTGATAATGACTTTGTACTCTCGCAATGTGTGATATAGAGTAATAAATTTGATTTCTTAAATGTAATTCTTTCATTTAAGTCCTTTTCTTCTGTCCGTCCAATTTATATTTGCTACAATTATCACATTAAAATGAGAGGGGAAGGGGGTGAGCGACATCCTGTGATGACGTCACGATAGCCATCACGAACACGTAGTTCCAAATTTTCCCCTTGACCCATCTATCTTCGCCTTCCATGGAAAACCAGGAAATCATTTAAAGAATCGAGTTTCCAGTCTTTCCATAGGGGTTATAGTCTTTGTTAGGAACCATCTTCTTCCTCTTCCATGATGATAGTTATTTTGTAAGTGAAATAAGTATTGATAGTTTTGTAAAAGAATTTGGATATTGGCTTAGGGCTTGTTTCTTTCTTTTCCTCCTACTCAAATAATTTTATTCTTTTATTTATCAAGGTCCAATACAGCACAAAGGACAGATTGTATTGACTTCTTCAGTACATTGTGTTATTTCTATAATTCGCAGCACAAAATTCAACCAGAATCATTCATGTTGAGAACTTGCTGTATTATTCTCAAATCATCAAAAGGAAAGGCTAGTTTTCTTCTGCTAATAAGTTGATAAATATAGTAATTTAAAAAATAAAAAGGATTTGTCCTTTATGCAAAACATTAGTATGCATGAGAAAACTGCAATATGCATAGTACAGTGAATTTCTAAAACAGTGATCAAGCAAATGAAAAGATTTTTGCTAAACAAAAGAGAATCATTACAAATGTTATAAGTAAATGAAGATTAGTGGCAAGTTTTGGATAGTAATGGAAAACTGATGTGATTGAAGAATGATTTAACCCTTTTAGTGCCAGCCGGCCGATCTATCGGCCCTCACTGCATGTGCGAAAAATGCCACTGGCCGATCTGTCGGCCTCACTTGTTTACGCTGACATTGTAGTTTCTTTGTGGTTAAGATAACTCTGGTAACCGCTGAATTGACATCTGATAAGCTTTCCCTGCAACACTGTATTAAGTCTCACATGGAAAGATTGTCTTTTAATTTTATTTCGACTGCAAGGTCTTCGGCTATTTTTTCGTCAGTAGCTTGCCTGGTGTTTTAGAGTGCGCATCGCAGTAGTGTTAGATTTCATTCATTATTGCCGACTTATCTGCAGTTTTTGGACATAAAAAGCAAGTGGATTCATCTACTGTTATTGCATAAAAAATTTTTTCGTAAAAAAAATTTATCGTAACTTTATATCAATCTTGAAATATTTTTAATTTATCATCCAAAATTCTGTAGAATACTTAGTATTCTGTTTATTCATTTATTCTGTATTAATATAATTAATATTTGTAATCATCTGAGCAATTACTAAAAGAAACCAGTAAAAATATGAATAAATAGTGTGTATGTGATTTTTCATAGAGACCGACGAAGAAGTGCTGAAATTGCAGCTATGCAAAATAATATTTGTCTGTAATTTCATTTTTTAATAATTTTTGTGAGTTTTTGCAATGTTTTACCTGGATGTCTTGCCTTTATAAAAATAAGTTAAATATACTAGCGAAAATAATAAAATACTATACTTTATTCAATATAAAATTGACTTCATTTTTTTATTTAAAAAATTAACAACAAAATTTTTTAAACAAAAAAATCACGAGATGAACTCTAACATTCCCTTAATATAATTAATATTTGTAATCATCTGTGTAATTACTGAATGAACCAGGCAAGAATATGAATAAATAGCGTGAAGGTGATTTTTCTTAGAGATTGATGCAAAATTGCTGAAATAGCTATGGCACTTTTGGACATACCCACCAAAATTGGCGTGGCACTCAAAGGGTTAATAAGCAGCTAACATGTTCACACCATGGGTAACAATACCATACAAACTGAAATTGCGAAATAGTACATATACAATTTGATCTATGTTAAACAAGTTAAAAGAATTAAAGATATATGACAGCAGTGATTTAAGAGCAGAGAAAATGAAAATTACTTTAACAGTTGCAAAGCAATGTAGAAGGAAATAAGTTGAAGCTGAACCAGACAAACATTTCTATAGAATAAATGCTTAAATGTTACCAACCTGACGAATAGCATCATCCAAATTATTTCCACTCTTATCAGCATGGGTGCCAACTACTAGAACTGGAATGGGTGCCTCAGCATAATATTTCTGTGTGAAGAAATAATAAAGTTGAGATACTTGTCAATATACCAAAAAGATTACAGAAATATTTGCTTTTGTTTAAAAAATTAAAATTTCAACTATAAAATGTGGAAAGATGATAAAAAAATTTCCTTCTTTGATATTTCAATCTAGAGCATTATTTTTCCAGTTGAATAACAGTATCAATTGTGGTCTACACTGAATATGATTATAACAAATCACAATTGCTTAAAGATGACAAATAGAATTTCCCCAGGATGGTTTAAAGCTGCAATGGAAAAGTCAAGAATGATCTACGTTTTTAGGAGATGTGACCACAAAATACAATGAGAAAAATGTAAAGTACTCAATTCTCATCCACATTCACTGATAATTTGGTTGTTTGCAAAAATTATATAGCAATATGCCACATTCTTCACTATCACGCATAACACAAAAATTCTTGAAGGCATATGTCATCTTGGATAGAAGTGTGGAAGTAGAAAATTATTTTTATCCTATACTAGGAGCCCTGCCCCTATGCACTACACATGTCAACCCCACCCTCTGCTCACTCCAGGGACTTCGGTGCTACATGCCTTGATAAGCTGAATATAATTTTTTGAGATAGCTCTTATTTTATTATTATTATTATTTCAATATACAATGCAAGTGGGCGCCTGGCCCGGTGGCAAGGTTACAAAATTAACATATAAAAAACACATATTTAAAACATATAAAAACATATTCAGAAGATTCAGTTTACAATTTTTCACATACAACATACAATATTCTATCCATATATTTTTCCTGTTAGGAGCTTCGAGTTCGAGCTCCTTCGTTAATTAATTCATCTTACAATATTATTTAACAATAAATTAACTAAAAGTAATGAAAATCGTTCCCAGTGATATTTTTTACTCTTGATTTAAAGGTTTTAACATTTCTAGGGAAGGGTACACAAATGGAAACATCACGTATCACTCAAAAGCTCGTCTTTAGAATTACTCATAATTATTATGCATTTTGAATGGTATTTAACTTCGCTTTAAAGAGACCTTCGCGGGAAGGGAATGGCTTGAAGACCTCTGCAGGTAATGCGTTCCAATGCTCAATCCCTCTATTAAGAAACGAGAATTTTCCCCAGTTTGTTTTTTGTGGAGGAGGCTCCATCTTGTGCTCATGATCCCAGCATCCATGATAAGAAGGTTTTTTAATCCTATCACAAATATCTGCCCAAGCTGGCTTTTCCGTATATGCATTAAAAAGTCCCCCTAGCCTTGCCATGCTTCTTCTATGTTCTAGCGATTCCCACTCTAGTTTTTTTAACATTTCTGTTACGCTCTTGGTTCTTCTAAAATCTCCTAAGACATAGCGCGCTGCAGTTCTCTGCACCATCTCAAGCTGCTTTATCTGACCCACTGAGTGAGGATCCCACACTATTGCAGCATATTTCAGAATAGGCCTAACTAACGATTTATAAGCCATTTCCTTTGTGGCGGCACTACTCTTTCCTAAGACCCTAATTATAAAATGCAGTGCTCCGTAAGCTTTGGCTACAACTCTGTCTATCTGCGGTCCCCACTGAAGGTCCTTCGTGAAAGTTACCCCTAGATACTTACACTCATCGTCCTCCGTTAGGATGCTACCCTCTAAAACGTACTCCCAGTTAAATGCACTTCTTCCTCTACAGAAACGTATTAGTTTTGTTTTTTTCTGCATTTATTTTCATTTTATTTACTTCTGCCCAACGTACAAGTTCATCTAAGTTATTTTGTAATGATCCGCAATCTTCAGTATTCTCGATTAATCTGTAAATTAAACAGTCATCCGCAAATAACCTAACGTTACACCCCAAAGACTCAGTTAGGTCGTTTATGAATATCAAAAACAACAACGCTCCGAGGACACTTCCCTGAGGAACGCCCTAAGTGATATCCGCATCATTCGAAAGTTCACCGCCTACTCAAACCTTTTGCTTACGTTTTGATAAAAATTCCCCAATCCATCTAACCACTCTTTTGTCCATTCCCATTCCAGATATTTTATCCATAAGTAACCTATGGTTTACTCTGTCAAAGGCCTTGGAAAAATCTATGAGAATAGCATCTATCTGTTTCCCCTTATCTAGTGTCTCTGCAATATCCTGTACTAGTGCGGTCGTCTGGCTGTCACACGAGTATTCTCTACGAAAACCATGCTGTGCTTTACTTAGCCAGTTCTTCGCCTTCCAAAATTCTCTAATATAGTGAGACAGTAAGTGCTCCATTTGCTTGCAAACTACACTTGTCAAGCTTATCGGGCGATAATTATTCAAATTGGAACGAGAACATCCTTTATAAATAGGGACTACAATTGCGCTCTTCCACTCTTTCGGTATTTCCCCGTTATTCAACGATACTGTGAATAATACTCGCAGATACGGTACGATAGCTTCGCCCCCCAGTTTCAGAACTTCTCCCAAAATTCCATCTGGACCACAAGATTTATGCTTCTTAATGCTGAGTATGCTCTTTAAGATGTCGCTGTCTCTTATTTTTATATATTCAAACTCGTTGCTGGCTATCGAGAGCACGTTGTTGTCACTCTTGTCATTGCTAAACTGATTCGTAAACCAAACGTTAAAGGCTTCAGCTTTTGCTATGTCATCTTTGAGTACTATGCCATTTAAATCCAAATTTACATTGTCTAACTCATCTCGGCCTTTACGTCTTCTTCGTATATATTCATGAAGATTTCCCCAACCATTATTTATTATAGAGTTTTCTAAAAACTTATCTTTCGCTTTTTTCTTTTCTTTCAATAGGTCTCTACAGGTAGCCTTATACTTTTCTAAAAGAGGTGTTGCTCTATGCCTCTTATGATAAAGTCTCTGTGCTGTTTTCTTTAGTTTCTTAATAGAAACATTATAATATTCCGGGTCTGGATTACTGCCTAATGACTTCTTAGGAACGAATTTTTCAATTGCCTCCGATAGAATATTTTTAAAGTTAACCCATATTTGCTCAACACTGTCTCCCTTACTTGCCCATTCTGGAAATTCTCTACGTAGATATTCTCTGAAAGCCATTACATCCGCCTTGTGGTATAATCTAACACATATACCCGGCTCACATTTTCTATGTATTTCCCATTGAATGTCCATAATTACACCCTTATGGTCACTAATGCCCTCGAATACTTCCGTTCTTGTTACCAAATCGCTGGGTCTAACCAAGAAAACATCTAAAATACTTTCTCCTCTCGTGGGCCCTTCCACTACCTGTGTGAGGCCTCCTTGACCGATAAGACTGTTTACGCATCTCTGACTCTCACCACCCACCGGCGTACGTCCCTTCCAGTCTACCTGGGGAATGTTGAGGTCACCTGCTATAACTAATGGCCTGCTTACTACTCTGCTACTTGCTATCTCGACTAGCCGCTCCATGAGCCCCATGTCTTCACCTGGTGGCCTATACGCTGCTACGATTTCGAACTGTTTTCCTTTTCTATCCTTTATATTTACTCCGAGTAACTCATACTCCGTATCTATTATTTTTAGGCTATCAAGACACATTTTTAGTCCAAGTTTTTTCTCCGAAGTATTGTTTCCGAAATATAACTTTTTAAATATTTTAAACAGCCACCATTTTGTTTCAGGATGGCAGATGAAAATGAAATAGTTTTCCTGGGGTCTCCTAGCTTTACCTTTAATGCCACAACAGTTATCACAGTATCTCTCTGCCGTGAGATTGAAATTTTAATGAACAATTTCTTAGCGCAATGCTCTCTTTAATAATTTGTTTATATCAACAATAACGTTGATGTAATTATGAAATAGTAATAGTTTAAAAAATGGATGGTAGGGAGACTGACAGTGCTGGGGTATGAAGAGGAGGAAAATGCTTAAGCGGTGCACAGTATGCCGAAATCAGCAACAACGCGATTTCCCTTGATGAAAGATTAACCCAAAGAAAACATGAAATTTTTGTGTTCAAAACAAATCTGTGGACCAATTCAATGCATATTTAAAAACTGATGCTAGGAAAATGAGTTTTCATTCTTTCAGGAGTCCCATATTCCCATATTCGTACGATGATTTTAAGTAATTTTAATATGAGATAGAAAGTTAGGTGGTGTATCGTCTCAAAACTTTTTTAATATACGTATAGTGAGAAAATTGGCAAACCAAACATCTGGTGTGAGTTACAAACAATGAACATTCTATTATGAAATGATAACATAAATATTTTTGTAAACTCTCAGATGAATTACTTGAAGCAATATGTAGATCTACACAACTGACTATGTCTAGTCATTTGCCACTTTTCACACAGAAATAAAATGACCACAAATATTCATCTAGAACTGAAAGGATTAAAACTTTTGAACAGAAACTGTACTAAAGAAAATGGAAGTAAATAGTCTCAGAGTAATGTTGGCCATAATAAAACTCACCAAGTATATCCGAGCAATAGCTTGGAAGGACAGAGGATCAGCAGAATTGTAGATAAGGCACGCCACATCACAGGTCACTTGTGAAGGCAGAAGAGCAACATTTGAGGTTTCCAAGTTGATCTCCTCAAGCACCAAATACTTCTCCTGACCATAGACCTAACATGAAAGACCAGTGATTACAAAATAACTACATAAAACTATACCACATGACACAAAATAATACTTAAAAATGAAGAAAAACTTAACAAATATGATTTTTTGAGAATCCTAGTTTCCTTACAAGTTTTGTCATTAACTAGATCAGTGTTCTTAAAATGCTTTCATCAATTCCCAAAGCAGCTGGTTCCTAAGAAAACTAACACAATGCCAACATTCAAGAAAATAACCCTGAGATTATTAGGTAAATAAGGTGAAGAAGTGTAATGGTATTCAAAGCACGAGAAACTACAGAACTCCAGAGAAACAAAAAACAAACAGACCAACTTCCAAATGATGAGCATGGTAATAATTTAACAGCATTGTCGAACAAGGTGGTCACTCGCGACATGTTGCGAATTGGCCACAGACCTGTTGCAAATTGGCCACAGACCTGTGGAAAATTGCTGCTTATTAGCTAATTATCAGTTATATAAATTTTGTTGAGATGCTCAGTTTGCAAAAGGTTTTGTCAAAATACAAGACGAAAATTTACAGTTAAAGAAATTTTTTGAAAAATTCTTTAACTCTCCATTTCCCATGCTCTTTCATAAAACATAATTCCCAATGATCCGAACCGTTTTCCTTTATTATATTCGGGAACAATTTTGAAACGAGAAAAAAGTCTGCTATGACCGGGAATCGAACCCGGGTCTTCCACTTGCCGGGTGGATATTCTACCACTGAACTATCGTAGCAGATCGATTTTCTCATTTCTGAACGCGGATTTTTTCTTGGTTGGGACGGAACTAGCCAAGCTAGTATCAAACTGCCCCAACGGATGTCCTCGAAGAGATACATCAGAGAAAACTCTTCCCTCTCAAATGGTGAGATTGCCAAGAAAGAAATTGATGGATTAAACCGATCCGAAGATCCTATACAGATAGGCATAAGCTGTAATGTTGGGAACAATTTTGAAACAAGAAAAAAGTCTGCTATGACCGGGAAGACCCGGGTTCGATTCCCGGCCATAGCAGACTTTTTTCTCGTTTCAAAATTGTTCCCAACATTACAGCTTATGCCTGTCTGTATAGGATCTTCGGATCGGTTTAATCCATCAATTTCTTTATTATATTCGTCAATTTTTTTCATAATAATTTACTGGCCTTTTATATAAATAGATAAACAACAATATTTTAAATAATTTGCACAAAAAATATTAAACAGGGATTAAAAATGGATTGCTTAAGAATATTATTTTAAATCTCTTTTAATACAAACACAGTTTATATAATATTTTACATTAATCTTATTTCAAACAGTTTACATGGCATAGTCATAAATTATTGATTATTATAAAAATTTAATTAACATTTCATGTAAAAATTGTATTAATTTAATTTAAATCATCAAATGATGCTCCATGGTTATTGGAACATTGAAAACATTTTCTTTTTATTTTATTATTTATTTATTATTTTGTTTTTCCCTCCCTAAGGACTGCATAACCTTACAGAGGTGAGAGGGTTTGTGTACTCTTATGAACCAAAGACTCCAAAGAGCTATGCCAGCGGGAGATAATTCTCCTGGTAGGACCATCCAAGCCGGAAAGGTCAAAGGGGAAGAGTCAAACTAAGAAGCAGTCTTGGGGATTTTACATCCTCCTGTGCAAGGGAAGCAGCTTGCACAGTACCTCTGTAGGTGGTGATCATGTGTATCTGAACAGCTACAGATGGGTAATCACTCTTGTGAAACTACAATGAGGAAAGCAAGGGGAAACTACCTCATTATATTTCCCATGATAGGCTGAAAAGCTGCAAATACCTCTATGGATCTGTCTGGGGTAAAATATTCCGGAGGTAAAATAGTCCCCCAATTGGATCTCCGGGTGGGAACTACCCTCTAGGGGATGCATAGTGGAAATGTAACATTAATAAGAAGAAAGCAAGTAGTGAGAAATTAAGAATAGGCACATGGAATGTTAGGACTATGAATTCAGGGGGTAAACTAGAGAACTTAAAAAGGGAAATGAGAAGGAATAATGTAGGTATAGTAGGTCTTAGTGAAGTTTGGTGGGAAGGAGAAGGCGAGATAAATTCAGATGAATTTAAGATTATTTACTCGGGAGGAGAGAAAAAGAAAAGGGGAGTAGGGATTATAATGAGAAAAGAGATAGCTGAAAGAATTAGCAAGGTAGTGATAGTTAATGATAGCCATAAAACTTCAGATGGAGCCAGTGGAAATGCTTATAATTCAAGTGTATATGCCAACAACTAATGCTGGTGACGATGAAGTAGATGAAATGTATGAAAAGATTACGGAGACATTGGAGGAGGAGGGAAAAGGAAGGATCACCACCATAGTAATGGGAGATTGGAACAGTGTAGTCGGAGAGGGACAGGAAAATAACATAGTGGGAAAATATGGACTAGGGAAGAGAAATGAAAGAGGGGAGAAACTTGTGGAATTCTGTCATAGAAATAGATTGATTGTAACTAATACATGGTTTAAGCATAACCAGTGGAGACTTTACACATGGAGAAGCCCAGGAGACAAGAGACGATACCAGATAGATTACGTATTAGTCAATGAAAGATTCAGAAATAGCATTAAAAATGTGAAAACACTACCAGGGGTAGATATCGATTACGACCACAACCTTTTGGTGGCAAATACACAATGTAGACTGAAGAGTGTTAAGAGAAACATAAGAGTTAACAAGAAATGGAATTTAAAGGAACTCTTTAAGAACAAGGAGGCTATCATGACTGAGCTGAAGGAAAGGTTGGGGGAGAGAGCTGAAGAAAATAGGAACAATGTAGATGAGGAGTGGAGATACATCCATAGCAACATTAAAGATGTAATGGAAAAGAAGGTAGGAAAGATAACGGGTGAAAGAAACAAAAAACCTTGGATCACAGCAGCCATGCTGCAAAAAATGGAAGAGTGGAGAAAGTGGAAGAACATAAACACTGAATAAGGCCAAAGAAAGTACAAGGAGTTAAATAATGCTTTAAGAAGGGAAACAGATAAAGCCAGAGAATAGTGGATAAATGAGAAATGCGAGGAGATTGTCGAATGTGAAAGAATTTGTAGAACAGACCTCATGTATAGCAAAGCAAGGGAACTATTCAAGAAAAAGGCAAGAAAGACAGGACGTAAAGGAATCATGAACAAAAGTGGTAAAATAGTATCAGAACCAGACAATGTAAAGAATGTCTGGAAAGAATACATCGAGGTGCTGTATGACAAAGAAGGAAAGCCAAGAAATATTGAATTAGATGAAAAAGAGGATGTGAAAAAAGACCAGCTAGGACCAAGTATTCTTGAGTCTGAAGTTAAAAGAGCAATTAATGACATGAAAAGAAGGAAGGCTGTTGGGAGTGATGATATACCAGTGGATGTTCTTAAGGTTTTGGGGTCGAAAGCAGTTAAGCAACTCACAAAATTCTTTAACCAAGTATATGATACTGGCATATGGCCTGAAGATATTTTAGATGTTGTTATGGTACCACTGGAGAAAAAGAATAATGCAAAAAGTTGTAAGGTTTACAGAACTATTAGTTTAATTTCTCATACAGCTAAAGTTCTAACAAGAATAATAACCAAAAGAATTGAATGTAACATAGAAAAGGAGCTGCAAGATAATCAGTTTGGTTTCAGAAGAGGAAGATGGACAAGAGATGCTATAGGATGTATGAGGATGATGATAGAAAGAGCGCTAGAAGTCAATACAGATATGTACTTTTGTTTTGTAGATTGGGAGAAAGCTTTTGAGTGAGTAAAATGGGATAAAATGTTGGGTATTTTAAATAAAATAGGAATAGATTTGAAAGATAAAAGATTGCTTAAAAACCTTTACTTTGATTAAAAGATTAGAGTCTGGGTTAAAGGAGAAGAAACAGAAAGTACTTCAATAGGGAGGGGAGTGAGGCAGGGATGTCCTATTTCACCAGCGATATTTAATATTTATGCAGAAACAATAACAGAAGAAGCATTGATGGAAGAGAAAGGATTTAAGATAGGAGGTGAAAGTATTACCACC
Organism: Tanypteryx hageni; assembly: GCA_028673005.1. Taxonomy (NCBI): domain Eukaryota; kingdom Metazoa; phylum Arthropoda; class Insecta; order Odonata; family Petaluridae; genus Tanypteryx; species Tanypteryx hageni. The sequence goes on from CM054116.1 coordinate 114,518,628, forward strand.
ATTAAATACGCAGATGATCAGGGATTAATAGCAGAAGACGAGAAAGAACTTCAGAGGATGTCAGACAGACTAGTGGAGGTTGGGCAACAATATGGAATGAATATCAATGCAGAAAAAACGAAAGTCATGGTGGTTTCAAAGGAACATAAAGAATTAAATATAATGGTAAATGGCCAAAAATTGGAACAAGTAAGTAGTTTCAAATATCTTGGCAGTATTTTAGCACAGGATGGAAGTAGTACACAGGACATCAGAAGTAGGATTGCAATGGCAAAAGCAGCATTTAATGAGAAGAAGGAGCTTCTCACAAGCAAGAAAATAAATTTAGAAACAAGGAAGAAATTAGCGAAATTCTACATATGGAGCATAGCTCTTTATGGTGCAGAGACGTGGACGGTAAGGAGAAAGGAGGAAAAATATTTAGAAAGTTTTGAAATGTGGGTATGGAGGGAGATGATGAAAGTGAAATGGACAGAGAGAATGAGGAACGAATAAGTATCAGAACTGGTGGGAGAAGAAAGGATGCTAATAAAAACAATCAGGAAAAGAAAAGAAAATTGGATAGGGTGCATATTGAGAAGACAGTTTTTACAAAGGACAAAAGCAAAATTAATAGAAGAAGAGGGAGAAAAAGAATAGGAATATAAAGCAGGAATATAGTACTTATAGAGGCATAAAAGAGGCTTCTAGGGAGAGAGAGAGAGAGATGGAGGCAGCGATTCAGCTAAAACCTGTCTTCAGACAGCAGCATGATGATGATGATAATGTTTTTGCAAATAAAAGGTTTATGTTCATCGCACTTATTAGAATGTTTCTTGTCAATTCCCAACTTCCTTGCTACAATATGGAGAGTACGAATAATTGTCAGAGGACATAACAAAAAACAAGTCACACCAATTCCCAAGACTGGGTCAAATGTGACCCATCTTAATAAAAAATCATAATTTTTATTATATTTGTGTTAGAATGTAATTTTTCTGTTGTAATGTGAAGCAGATATTAATTGAGGAAAACACACAATCTAAAAAGGCAATTTTTTGTTTATATTAAAGAAAAATGAAAAAATACACTTCTGGGTCAATTCTGACCTGATCTTGGGAAACGGGGGTTAAAACAAACTGTACAAATCTCTCTCATATAAAATACAAGGCATTGGTGAAAGAAGAGCATTTCTAAGGGTCACATTGATAGTTTAAATTTGTAATAATAAAACCTTGTCTATTATAGTATGTTTATTTTGGAAGTAGACATACACTACTACTTATGCTTTCTCTGTATAAGTAAAACAACTAATAATAATTTATAATAAATAATACAATCTGAAATCTATTTCAAAAGATTAAGCATTTTTCTTATTATTATTTCACTAGTACAAAAGTCCGTCAATATGACAGGTATGCGTGGATTAATTATTAAGTTTAAGGCACTTCCCATTCTTCTTCCTTTTCTCTCTTCCATTCTCCTCCCTCATATTTTAAGTTTATACTCGATTTTGTCCGATTTTTCGACATTTCATAAAGAGGTTGCAATGAAACAAAATCATGAAGGACAAAAACTGATTGAAAATTTATGTGAAAAGTTCAGGTAAATTTAAAACAAATAAACACGTAGCATAAAAACTTTAAGTCAGAAACAACTCCATTGTATTGTAATGATGGACAACTCAACATTCAAATAGGAAGATACTTCATGCATACATTGAAAATATCTTTTCGTTTAAAATTTTATTGGGCAGTTTAAAGCAAATTATTATATTGACAATGATTAATTTCTTTTGATAATTAAGCAAGATATTTGATACATGGCCAGTGCATTTATAGTGATTTAAAAAAATGTGAATTAAAAAAGCTACTTACTAAGTTCTTTTGTCGTCAAGGTAAACAAAACAAAAAGCTAATTAAAATATTAATGGCCATATGTTCGTTTGCATTTCTTCCACGTCTTAGAAATTGCACTGCAGTAAAAAACCTATCATTCAAATTAAGCCATCATTATGTCCCTTTCCATTAAAATGCATTCAAAATATATAAGAAAAGTTCTCACAATTGATTTCAAATACAACATCAAAGTTGATGTAATTGCTTTTATATGTAGATGTAATTTAGCTAGATAAGCAACAATACCGAAGCCCTTGACGACGAAATTTTTTCGTCTAAAATTTAATAACGAATTTGTGGAACGATTCAATACATATTCAAAAATCAATGGCTGGAAAATGAATATCTGTTCTTTTAGGCATCGTTTGGTGCAAGTATTCGTATTGCAATTTTAAGTGATTTTAAAATGCAAATGAAAAATATGTTGCAACTGTGCAAACACAGAAAGAAGGACAATTCTCTTTAATATATATTAATATTAATAATATATATTTTGTATTATGAGATAGATATGGTGATCTGATTGCCTCAAGTACAGAAAACCATGAAATCTTGTTGGACAAACAGTTAGTTCTCAATGAATTTTGAACCTTTATGGAATAATTAAATGAACAATACTGTAAATCTCCATCATATGTCGTGACAGGCATATACTGGAATATGCAAGTGCATTGTGGATCTATGATCTGTACCTTCAATCATGATCTAAAGGTAACAGAACCAGTGAGATTTCTTTGGTGTACCTTATGAAGGACATCTGGTGGGGAAGGTTGATACTAGCTTTGCTAGCCTGGCACTAAACAAGAAATTACCACATTCTGAAACATAATTAGTTAGCCATGATAGTTCAGTGGTAGAATATTTCTCTGGCAAGTGGAAGACCTGAGTTCAACTCCTGATCATGACAGAATTTTTCTCCTGATTTCTTATTTCTCCCACTCTTTTGAAGGGGTACACAAAAATATTAAAGATAATCGTTTCAATTTAATCCTTTCCTATATTATACTAGTTGAAAGTACCCGGCAATGACCGGGCTATGCCAAACATCTTCGGCGAATAAAATTGTGTCATATTGTAACAATCATTTCCAATTTTGCGCATTTTTTCGTTCATAAAAACAATACATTCCCCTATACTACATATGGACAAAGTAAAAATCCTATCACATACAGACAGACAGACACCATCCCGAAAATAGTCAAAACGTGTTCAGGGGACCTCAAAACGTGTATTTCCATTGAAATCTCAAATTCGAATTTTTTCATGAAAACAATACTTTCTCTATACTACCTACATGGTGAAAGTAAAAACTAATTCTGAGATATCTCTGATACTTATAATTGGGCTGGGAAGGTCCATGGAGGTCCGGAAGGAATGGGAGCATATGTGAGAGTAATAGGGTTTTGAGTTCAACAATGAAATTGGTTGGCAAGGACTTCTCCTTAAAAATGCTAAATTTTGTCAAAATATGATATTAAAACATTAAATTCGAGAGATTTCGATTCGTAGGCAATAAAAGATGATAATAAAAAGAAACTATTGTCATTCTTCTTTAATGCAGTTCTAGCCTGGAGATCAAAGGACAAACACGTGAATTTTAATAAGCAAAAGAAAATAAGCTTGTAGGCCAAAATATCGCTTTTTCCATGTTATCTTATGGGGAATGGAAATCATTCTCAGGAATCGAACCCGGGTTGATTTTGGAAATTTTTTTCGTAAATGGCTTTTACTTTAAGAATCAAACATTCCCACTAAATGTCAATCTTCTAGCTACTCAGAAAGTTTTTTTAAAATAGCATTCCTTTCCCACCCACCGACGATGACAACGAAGTCATTATATACATAATATCCTTATTCTGTTGGTTTGTCCATCTGTTGGTCTGCCAGAACGCTCTATAGAAATCCCCATAAGAGAACACTTAAAAATACCTTTTTTCACTGGCAGGCTTTTTTTCTTTTGCAAAATTAAATTAGATGTAATTGACCTACGATCTTTGGACCTGGACCATTTTAAGGAACAATAAACATAGATTCTTATTCTTATCATCGACTTTTGCCATCGGCTCGAAATTGGTCAAGTTATACATTTAAATCACATTTATTGGAAAATTTTAAGCTTTTTAAAGATATGTTGTCTTGCCGACCATGTCATTGTTAAACCTCGAGATTGTATTGTCATCCTTATACTGTATGCGTAAGGAAAGTGTGTTTTGAATGCTTTAGTATGAGAGAGAGAAGGCTCCCGATTTATTTATAATTAAAAACGTGTTTTTCATTAATATCTTTTCAGTTAACTTCCTATTGAAAGTTTTGGTAATTAACTATTTTTATAGTTATTTTCATAGTTTTTTGCAGTGCATCTTATAATTAATCGGAGTTATAAATTTGCATCGCATATATGAATCACGCAAAAAGCCATTCCTTGACATGCAGACCTTTTTCGTTTACATTTTAAAATATTTCAAGGATGAAGCATTTAACTTAGTTATGCGAAGAGAAAAATTTTAATCTCATTCGTAAATCTCCAAAAATTACATTTTAATACGATTTTTCACGTTTTTATGCATTTTATTTTTATTGGGCCACTGTTTTCCCAATTGTTGAATTCTATTCTTGGCCTTATGATAAATGCATCAATTTAGTGCTTTAAACAGGGTGGGACTTTTATATATGGGTATAACTTATTTACTGAATCTATTACATAATTAGAGGAAGGAAAAGAGAATGGGAATGAACAGAAATTGAGAAAGAGGATGCAGACGTAGCATTTGTATAGGATTCAAAGGAGCTGCAGTACAAAAATAACAATAATAAATTATAATTGATTATAAAAAATGTTATACTATTGAATCATGTGCCATTGCCAAATAGTGGGAATTCATAAAACTAAATATAGATCACGTAATTTTCAATGGATTTCTGTAACTGATAATACAGCAAATATTTCGAACCGAATTTCAAATAGGAGTGAAAAATAACATTTTATGGCTTTTATTTAAATTTCTTTAACTAAAGTGATTTTTCTGGAAAATTTTCAAAACTAATATAGTTAAAAGAAAAGTTTGATCTAAAAATATAGTTAAACTCATTGCAGTTAATGTAAGTATTTAGTTAATAGTAAGTAAGTTACTACACATTTTGCCTTTGATGGTAAATGGAGTTCGCTCACATTTTATTGTTTTTTATGAGTTAATAAGAGCTAAATAATTCATTTATTAAGTTAAATTCTATACGTTTAAAATAACTTATAATTTGCTCAAATATTTCAAATAAATTTCAGCTACTTCTTTATGCATTATATCTTATTATTTCGATTTTCCTCTTATTTTCAGCAAATATTTGGATAATCATTTGGCTTCTCTACTAATAATTACTTATACAGTATAATTAAAACAAAGATAACTTTCAAAAAAACTGATTTGATTGTGCATGAAAGCCAAACCAGATCATAGCATAACTTACTGATTTTTCAAATCGAAATCATATATATTTGGAATACTCTTATGATAATCCTGTCATATTTTATAAGCAATTACACTAGTTTTTATATATTAGTTTAAAGAAGGTGATATTCTTGTCAACTATTAATTGTTTCAACTAAAAATTTAGAAAAAGTAGTTTTCACTCTACCTCTTATGTATTTTTTTACATATAGTAAGTATATGGATTAATGCACTTTTATTATATTATTATAATACAAATTAATCATAAGGACAGCCATGGAACCTGATACAGAATTATAGTGGTTGCATGAAATTATAATTAGAAGAATTCTGGCATTGAAGCCGAACAGGAAAAATAGAGAAAAATTATCTTGAATGTTACTGCAGACTAGCGATGCCTCGGTATGCTGCCAAAATCTGCTATTCGGCTTCGTCCTTGGTCTTTATAAAGGCCAAATAGCTAAATGTTTTCTAAATCCCAAATTTTATCTATGTTTTTACATTTTAGTTTTGAATGAAGCGAAAAATCTGGAGTATAAATTATTTAAACGACTGTATAGTTTTTATAAAGAGCTTGTATAAATTTAAACCTAATAAAAATATTTTTTTAAACTTTTTAATTTATAATCTTTTTTTATGAAGTGCACTGAAAGGTATAAAATAAATTATTGGGTGCCAGAAAATAACTGTGTCTTAAGGAAAATTTTCATTAGATATATATGTATGATCATTAATCTTTTTAAAAAAAGATGCATGGCATATGTTGATTAAATTATTCACTACATTATAAATACAGATAACTCTCATTCAATGAGTGTTCATCGTTGAATGAATGTTCGCTTTAACAAATGAATTGAATTTTATAGCTTTACTTTTTGCCAAAAATTCTGTTCACTCGAATGAACTAAATAACATGTATCCAACTCAGATCGAAGAAACTCAGATGTTTATGAAAGCTCTTGGGGTCCCAAAGACCATCTTGTTTACCCATGGATTCTTCGTGTGTCCACTTTATCACGCATTTTTCCTATCGCCTACATTTTTTGAGAGGCTTCATATGACTTCACCGAACGTGCTGTTTGTTATTCAAAATATATTTACAAATATCCACTTAAACTTGAAGGAGCTCTTGTATACCAATACGGAGGAAGTGCACTACACAGTGTTTCCCACAGCCATTTTATGCTTCAGTCTGTGACTTGGATTGACTACATTTGGTCGCATTCTTTTTCTCACGGTTCACACATAATTGTTACATCACAAGGATTTGTTTTCAAGCCATTACCATGGCCACACATATTGTACTTGCTCGTACTTTTCTCATAACTGTTCAACTTTTTGTTAATTATTTTCCTGGAGATGTTTAAATCACATGGAAGTTTTAATTATATATTGACGGTGTTGGGAGGTTCTGTTTTTCATTCAAAAGTTGAATTTTCTCGTATCATACAATAGATGGCACTGTACATAATTCTATGCTCAATTGTTGTTGCTTCAGTTTTCTAGATGATCCAATATCGTAATTGCTTTGACAGACATTTTAATAGCTATGAATTATACATTCAAGAATAAAAAATCTTTTGTCTGGAACGCATCTGGAGTTTTAACGAGGAAGTCAATGGAAAAATCACGATCTTTTAACGAATTTCCGTTTTACAAATGCTTTTCAGGAATGCATGTCGTTCGTTGAACGAGAGTTGCCTGTAGTCTGAAAAACTCTTGTTTAATGAACATATGCCATACATCTTTTTAAAGAGATTCACTATCATATCTAATGAAAATTTTCCTTAAGATCTTAAATGGCTTATTAAATGAAATATTCAGAGGCTGTAATTGACTGGTTAAACTGAAAGGAAACACTGCAACCTGCATCTTCAGTTCCGTAACAAATCTTTGCATTGTCTCTGTTAAATATGCCCTAAACAGACCACAGGCTAATAACAATGTTTTTTTAAGAAAACCAAGTAGACGCTTTGACCACACTTTCTCCAACCATAGCTTCATTCCTTCTCTGGCCATCCATCCCTTATGAACAAAAATTCTTGATGGAATTTTACCTTTTGGGAGCATTTTTTTATATTAATGATGATGAAAGTTTTGTACCATCAGTACAACATGCAAGAACAACAGTATAACAGGTTTTCTAATGACCAGATGTTTTTATTCTAACTGCCTTGACTCCTTTAAAATCCGGTCTAATTCAATTGATTTTGTTAAGTTTTTTGAGAAAAGCTGCATCTTATGCACCAAGAAATATGGTAATGCTCAAAAGGGAATATGTATGCAAGAAAATTTCATTGTGTGAAACATGGTAGGAAAATTGATAGCAACAGAAATTATAGAGTAATGAAATTTTCCTCTAGCCTCACAGGGATAAAACCAATGCTCCGTTTTTTGACATAAATATTTATTCACTATCAAGTTTTGTATGTTATATTTTTAAAATTAATAACCTGGACAGTGTTGACAACATATCGATGATGAAGATGCTGCAATGCCTCAGTGGAAGAATCATGATGTGATCTTGCATTATTAAGAAATGACCTAAAATCAAAATGAATAGAGAATAACTATATTATTAAAGCAGAAAATAATAGTCAAATAACATATGAATGAATTTAATTATTTTTAACAACAATTTTAAAAGTTAACAACATAAACCAATATTGGGCATATAGATAAGTTTTTAAAACTATAAATAACATTCAAAATATATGCAAATCTATATATTAACAGCATAATAAAATGAGGTTTTTAAAGCGAAGGTAACAGCCACATTAACGTGTGATGCATCAAATTAAACATCTTGACCTGCAGATTTGCGAAAAAAATGATAAAATTGAAATTAGTCATACTGTTGGTGAGATATTGAGATTTTCCTTGACCGGCTAAGCTCTGCTCGACATAGTTGTAATGGCTGATGTTAAGATGGCACTGTAGGAATAATGTGGCCCTAGCGGACAATAGTAGAAGTCGCTGAGTTTCTTGGTAATAAGATACAACTGAAATTAATTTGTTATAAACGTTTTCAAATTGAAATGATCGAGACATAGTAAGAATGATAATGAATTATGACTGTTTTTGAAGCACATGTCACATTAATATTCCCTTTTCATTTTGTTCCAAGTGTAAACAATATATTTCCTTTTTATTTTGTTTCCAAACTAACATTTTTTCGTTATAAACATTTTTAAATTGAAATTATCTGGACATAGTAAGTATGATAATGAATTATAACTGTTTTTAATGCACATGTCACATTAACATTTCCTTTTTATTTCGTTCCAAGTGTAAACAATACAGGTACACCTCACGATATGCTTTCTTTGGTTTTAGGCTCATTACACTTTCTGACTCTACCTCTCAATACACTTGTTTGATTCAGACATACGCTCTTACAAAACCCGGAGAACGAAGATATTTTCTCTGCCCATTAAAAAGGTCTCAATGTGAGCAATGAAAAACAACTTTGTTTCATTATATACGAACTACTTTTAAATTGTTTTCATATTAATTTCATGTGTAGACAATATTGCACTGGAGAAATAATGTAATCGGCGAGTTTCTTTTTGTCCAAGGTAGTGTTTCGGCAGACTACAGTCAGTTTTCATTCCGAGACAGTGGTGGTTACACATTGAATTTGTGTTCGAGTTTTTACCTTATAAGTTTGAAATGTTGCAAGTGAAAAAAATCAAAGCAATCCTATCTTTCACGTATTTCAATGGGATTTTTGCATTTGTTTAGCATGATTTTGCACAACAAGACCCTTTTTTAGGAACTTATCTGTCATGCTTACCCATGATTTTAATCCATTTAGGAACGTATCTCTTTTTTATAGCATTGCTCTTATGTAAAAATGTTTCGCAATACGCTGATTCGCGATATGCTCTGGTTTTTTGGAACACAACCTGAGCGTATTGCGAGATATACCTGTATATTTCCTTTTTATTTTGTTTCCATACTGACATTTTTTTTGTTATAAACATTTTCAAATTGAAATGATTGGGAAATAGTAAGCATGATAATGAATTATATCTACATATTAATAGCGTAAAAAAAAACATTCTTAAAGCGAAAGTAACAGTCACCTTAACGTGTGATGCATCAAATTAAACGTCTCAACCTGCAAATTTGCAGGAAAATTATAAAATTGAAATCGTTCAAACCGTTGGCAAGATAGTTTTTTTTTACTGGCTAAGCTCTGCTCGACATAATTGTTGTGGTTGATGTTAAGGTGGCATTGCTAGCAGACATTAGATGCTGAAGGAAATAATGTGGCACTCCAAGCATACATTAGTAAAAGGAAATAAACCTTGCAGTCGCTGACCTTCACGGTAATGTGACAGAAGGCAAACTACCAAGACAATATTTAATCTAACCAACCAGTCGATTTAACAATGGGCAACAACTGCTAGTTGGGTTTTATAACTGTGGTAACAGCAAAATAACGAATTTCTAATCTATGTTATTTTCATCAAGTTCCTCACCTGCAGAATGTAGATTTACCAGCAGCCTTTGGCCCTATTACATGGCATTTGAAGACATTTCTGTTGGTTTGCTTCTTGGCCAAGTCAATTTTTTTGTCCCTAGTTACTGAAAAATATAAGATAAATTAAATAATTGAATTTTATGAGATCATGACAAAAGTAGAAAAGGAGCTTTAGTATGCAGTGTGAAATATAAACATAAATACAGGTTGAACCTCTCTAATCTGGAATTCTGTGATACTGAAACATCCCTGGTTCAAAATGGTTCTGAAATTTTGACTAATGTGAGATATCACCCCAAATTAATTCTTTTAAATTTTAATATAATGCACATTTGTAGGCAGCAATATAATTTTAAACCATGTTTCAAAACTATAAAGAAGAGAAAAAATTAATATGATATAATAACAAATTAAAAAGTCCCTCATTCTTGTGGAACTTAAATCATATTACCTTCTGATAACTTCTCTGAAAATACCTTAATGTAAATCCCAATGAAAACATCATAAAAATATTTCTAGCACTACCACTTTATTAATGTACATTATAAACATTGTAGTTTTATGAATATTTTGTTTTATTATACCATATTGTAAAGTTAAACATTAATAATAAACTATTTTGCTTTCTTATAGATTATTAATAAGATGGGATCTTGTCTGTTATCTGCCATCCACCCAAGTTAATATACACAGCATTCTTCTGATGGCGGGATATGGAACTAGTGCGGGATACGACTGCTTGGGCTACAACAGGGGGGAATGTTTTTCCATTGAGTGCCATTCTTTACCAATATTTACTGTCTGTGGCCCTTCTCGCATGCCACCCTTCAAATAATTTTGTCCATAACTCTTACAAAAAGATGATTCATATATTTCAATGACATAATGCGGCATCATTATAATACGAAATGCAAGTGAAATCAAAGTAAAGTTCTTTTAAATACATATTTTTGTAATTCTTCTTTGAAATATAGTGCCATGTAAAATACCTTCGCATGCCACCTTTTGGCATGAGTGCCATAGGTTGCGTACCCCTGGACTACAACATACTCCAATTCACCGTCAGGGTTAGGTAAGTTAGTTAAAGTGTTTTGGTTTCTTCCCACGTTCACTGTCCCACTCCCCTAAGGAGGGTGGCACAGTGAATATGGGAAGAAATCATAAATTAACTAACTTACCCAACCCAGTTGCAGTCATATCCCACGTGCTTATTCTTTTTTTCCTGCAGCTAACCTCCATGCAGTTTCATATCTCACCACTTCATTCCATTAGGACACTGCATATATTAACCTGGGTGGGTGGCAGATAACAGACAAGACCCATAAGATGTATATCATGAAATCTGACCAAATTTCCTTAAATATTCAAATAAATATATGATTTCCAACTTACAACGAAGGGAAACTAAACTATTGCCAGAAGCAAAATTAATAATAAGTCCCAGCCTGTTATAAATCATTAAAACCAATACTGCTTTACATAAATCACTAACACAAAGCCAAATTTACCCTACCCTTATAAAATTTAAATAAATCTATCAAGCAATGACTAAACTTACCATGAATGGCAGACAGTTGACTGTCATCAGGTGATGTTGTGTTGTACCCAAGGTAAGCTAAACATTCAAGAGCTGATCCCAAATCTACCAATGTGAGCAGAGACCAACGACATAGATATCCATTTAATGTTGGCCACCCCTTGAAAATAAATACAACTACAAATGAAAAAGTATATGCCATTATTCGTTGCATAAGAGTAAATTAGCATTCAGTTTTTTAAATGAAATTCATGGAAGAAAATAAAAATTCATTCAGGCAGCTAAGCCAACAGCTGTCACCTTCAAATACAAATTTAACTAAATCTATTAGGTGCTAATGGGCTTATTTTATTTACTTGTTTAATTTTGATATGGTAAAAGATAAAAATCTCCAAATGTTGTAGTAAATCTTAAGTTAAAAACTTCCTCAAAGAGAAGGAAAGAGGTGGAGAAATTTTAAAAATTTAAAAAGGAAAAATACCTCACCCATTCAAACAAACATTCCATCTGCTGTTTAGGGGTTTTTTAGGGCCAGCGCCCGAGACAGCAGATCAACACCCAGGTTTACGGGAGACTTCTCCGCGCCAGTGACAACCAATCACACACACACACAAATCGGGTATGCAAAGGCAAAAGATAGAGTGACCCTTGTCGTGAATAAAAACCAAACAAAGTGGGACTATTGGGTGTGCGAAAAATTGCAGTGACCCTTGTCGTAAATTAAAACAAACAAAAGAAGTCAGGAAGGAAAATACACTAAAAAATCGGTGGGGCCTTCATATCGGTGTGAGAGTGTGTGTGATTGGTGGTCACTGGCATGGAAAAGTCTCCTGTGAACCTGGGTGTTGATCTGCTGTCTCTGGCGCTGGCCCTAAAAAGCCCCTAAACGGCAGGTGGAATGTTTGTTTGAATGGGTGAGGTATTTTTCCTTTTTAAATTTTCAAAATTTTTAAATTTCCCAACCTCTTTCCTTCTCTTTGAGGGAGTTTTTAACTTAAGTTCTAGTACGGCATTTGGAGATTTTTACCTTTTACCATTTTAATTGTGCCTTGAAGCTCTTTTCCATATATAGTTTTGATATTATTTTTAAAAATATAAACTTTTGTAAAAACTAAGCAAGAAAATTAATAATTGATAAAAAAGTATGAATCCTGGTTAACCTTTAAATGCTGGAGTTAGAACTGATAAAACGTTCAAATAAAAAGCATTATTTAATAAATCATTTGGGGAATAACGGGATTATGTCTTTTATAGTAAAATAAAACAAACAAATGCAAATCGGTTCCACGTCAAAACAGCGAATGTCAGAACAGCGAACGTCAAAACAGCGTACGTCAAAACAGCGAAAACAAAAACGGCGAACGGACTAAACAGCGAAAAATGGCAATGTAAAAAACAGCGAACGTGAAAATGGCTGAACAAAATATAGCAAAATACATTTACATATATACCCTGCAAGCCGCCAATGGCGTGTGGCAGGGGGAAAATACAGTATATTATAATTATATGCGAATATTTCAGAAATGTAAGTAATAAAGGCTATCCCAAATCTTTAAAATTCAATGGATTTGAGATAGAAATTCTAATTTTCGAATTTTTTTAGGAACATCATAAAGATCAAATACAGCATAATAAATAGAATATACACAATCAACTTGTAGCTCAAGACTTACAAATTCCTTTATTTCTCTCGCCTAAGACCAGCGTAGCACTTCGTCACTCCAGTTGCAGAGCGCTGCTTTGCGGTTCTCGCGTGCAAGATAAATCTACATCATACCGTGTAAGTTATTAGTCCGGTGGATGGCAGGGGGTGCATAATACTTCTCAATTACTTTAAACTCAGTTACGACCTCATTATTCGATTATTTTCCCTGATTCTTCTTGGGAAAAAAGATCCTTTGTATCGTTCGGTCCTATAATCGACCTCGCGAAACTTATTTTCACTGTCCTTTCTACCGATAAAGGTGGGATCTTTAATGAATTGACCTCTCTAGCTAATCTTTCCAAACGATACTTTTCTAGTAGCCTCAGTCTAGCCTGTAGGCTGCGATCCTTGAGCTATCACCAAGCCAAATCCTCAATTAATGGAGAGACGTTTTTCCTAGCATCGTAATTTATTTTCACGACTATGGCAGCCCTTCTCTGAACCTTCTCCATCTTAAGTATGCGGACCCTCTCACAAGGGTCCCATACTTCTGTTGCATACTCGATCTCGTTCGTGGGATTATTTTTCCACTTTTCCAGAAAGGGGCAACTGCCCCTATCTTGCCCCCACCTGCCCACGCCCATGATAATAATCCCTTCCCTTCCCTATAAAGAAATAAAAAACCAGGAGGACAATCAGTCGCTGTGTGAAGACTTAAGAGCCATTTCAGCGTGGTGCAAAGAATGGCAAATTGAAATTAATTACACTAAATGTGCCAGTTACGTTCTAGAAAAGTAAGAACATAGAAGTTGGTTTCAAGTATAAAATAGATGGAATAAATATTCAAGCAGCCGAGTATGTTAAATATTTAGGAGTAACCATTTGTCGAGATCTTTCATGGGGCATGTACATTCGTCGAGTTATAGCTGCGGCCAACAAGAAACTGGCTTTCATAAGTAGAAAAGTACGTAACACTACTGAAAAAGTACGCGAAACATGTTACTTATAACTGGTTAGACCACAAGTGGAATACGCCTCATGCATATGGGATCCGTACGAGAAGGGACATATAATTCAATTAGAAAGAGTTCAGCGCAGAGCAGCCAGATTCGTAAAACAAAAGTACGAACATAAGGAAAACGTCACTTCAATTATTGAGGGATTTGAACTGGGTACCACTGGAGGATCGTAGATTGAACTCAAGGTTGCGGCTTCTGGAGAAATATAGATCGAAATGTCTAAAAGACGAGGTTTTAGGAGTAGCTGAAGCACCAATGTATATACGTAGAAACGACCGTGACGATAAGATATGCGAGATCGATTGTAGGACGGAGCGTTATCTAGGCTCGTTCTTTCCGAGGACAATACGAGATCACAATAGAAAATTTCAACCTGCGAGAGACAATCTTTAGGTAGGTTATGGTGCATTGCACCCCCTGCCACCCACCAATTAGGTGAATTGCAGGGTATCATGTAGATGTAGTATTTCTGATATATTTCGTACGTGTAATATATACGAGTGCATAGATTGCCTTAAATTATCGAAGGATTTTTCGCGAAATTACGTAATACTAATGGGACTGTGATTTAGTTTTGAATCTTTTTTATGACGTTCACTGTTATTCATGCGCTGTTATGACGTGATACCATGCAAATCTAGCATAACTCTATAATATAACAATGAGAAATTCAATAAAAAACATTAGTGATAATTTTTATAGTTCATTTTTCATGCATTACAATATCAATTTCATTCTGCATTGCACTTAGAAATCCTGTTTTGTGCAGAATTCTTCAAAACAGGAAAATACATAGAGACCAACATCGCATATTTTACAGTTTGCCACAGCCGTCTGTATTTCCCCTTCTCCGAGCATACTCGGGATCGAAGGCAATTTCCCTTTATGGGTCAATGTTTATTTTCTTTCTTCTCTAATCAACCAAATGGGGCCCAGCTTGCACCTTGTCTTCCTTTTGGGAAGTTTTTGAGGGAATAGCTGACACCTCTTCTTCAATAAGTTACCTCACAAAAGAAAGGAGAAACTGCTGATGCCTCCTGTCCCCCTCTTCCCTGACCTTATTAAAATGTAGCTATTGAGCACTGTGACCTTGAAAAGGTGGAAGAAGAGCTTCTTCATCCACTTTCGACACCCTTGGATCATGGAGAGGTCGGTGTCGTGGAGTTGGAAGGGGGCTAGGCTAAAGCTCGGAGCATATTTTCTGTTTTCTCTCGGTGTGAGGTGTCCCCACCCCCAGTAGTTTGATGGGGGTGCCATTGGTGTAGTGGTTAGGATGCTGGCTGCTACTCATCTTCTGCTCAAAAGGGCAGCAGACACGAATCCTGCGCAAGTAGGATTTTTTTTGAGGTCGCCTGGCCCCGTTTGTGCAGTTTGAGGTAACCACAAAAATTAAGCGTTCCATCTTTCAGAAGGGACATTAAGCAGTTGGCCTCCTTGGTGCTTTTCATAAAGAGTAGGCTAATGCTGGCACCAAGTTTCTCTCTTCCCTTCTGTGTATATGTCCAGTTGATGACAGTGCAAGATGACCATAGCAGTCAACGCACTTAAAAAATCAATTACTACTACTACCCAGTAGTTTGGTCTACTGCATGTTTGCCTTGACACATCTTGAGAGCAGGCCTCTAGGAGGACCCCTCCCAAATTTCACGCATCCATGATGAATGCAACATATGTGGGTGACTTCCAAACTAAGCGTGCCCGTACAGGCATGCCAGGCACCGAACGGGACCCATTTTGCATGCCCGTTTGGGCATGCCAGGTATTTAAAGGTTAAACATAAGAGACAATAATATATTTGGCAGCTAGCACATGCATTCAAAATCACAATCTCTAATGAAACTTCACCATGGAGTTATCTTTTATTTCTAAATTTTAAAAGCGGGTTGCTGTATAAAGAAGCATATTAACTGACAAAACAAATTAATGGAACATCAGGTGTGTATTAATGAACTAAGATGAAAGTAAGACATCAAAATTTAATGTGCATAATGAAAAACTTACGAGAGTATTTGTGGGAGAGAGTGCTTGGAGAGCTGGACAATCACCTCTTATACCAGGTCTCTGAAAGGGACAGGAGTGAGAATGGGGGGGAACAGGTGAGAGAAGGACCTCCAACTCAGATGGGGAAAGAGCGCCATCACAATCTCGGTCCGCTCCCTCAAAGAGACGCGTGAGGAATGCTTGTCCTCTCGGAGAAAGCTCTGTACTGCACCCACTATCGACTCGGAAGCTGCAAAGGATTACATATTCAAATATTTCAATCAACAATTAACAATAATGGAAGAATGAACAAAATAATCTAAGGCCACTTCAACAAACAAATGGTAGAAATATAATATATCTATAGCATATGCATTATACACCCTTCAGCGTATCTTACTTAATTCATTTTTGCCTCTTAAATATTATTCATAAAAAATGCTATCTTATTCTAACAATTGAAAAAATAGCCTGATCAAAATATCTGATCAAAATAGCCTAAATAAATACTCAGCAATACAAATCTAATTCTTTCTTAAATGTTTGCTGTTTCCTGCAAAATGTACTTTAATTTGTAAAAAAATGTGACATTACAATTGTAACTTGGACTTTCATTCTCTGATATTGATAGAATTTAATTTCGAAGATATAAGACTGGGTTATAAGGAAAGTAGCCTCAGGTACCTATGATATGGAGAGTTTGAAATACATTGCATGAAGATTTTTATCATTGATTATTTTAAATAAAATTAAGCAATTAAAAAAGACAAATTATTTTGCTAAAATGATCATTTATAAAAAATCTACAAAATCTGCATACTTTCATTCCTGACAATTAGCTGTTACAGCCAGACATTTTCACAACTAGATGGAGTGACATGAGAAGAGATATTTTGCTTACTTTGGTCTCAGATATTCATCTGCAACATCTAAGGAATCATCATATCCAAACTTTCTGAGCACCGTCCACGTTGTTTCGTTGCGACCTCTCTGGATGAAAAGGCAGTGAAGAAAGAGGAAACCTTAAAGAAATATACAAAACTAAATAAACAGCAATATAAAATTGGGATATAAATATCTACACTAATTATACTTAATCAAATAGAAGCTTTATATTAGAAAATTAAATAAGATTGAAATAATTTTTCATTTAAAAATATAGTTTTAATCGAAATGAGCAACTATTAAACCATTTAATCATGCTTTCATGCTTTTAGAACACAGCAAAGTTATGTGGATTGCTTGAGACAGATAATTTACTTCTCTCAATGGTTGAGCCTTAATTTCTATACCAGCATATTCCCCATCAAAAATGGCAGGCTCAAATTAATAAACAACGGAATTAAAATTTTTAACTTTAAATAAATTATTTTAACTATCACTATTTATATTGATTAGACTAGAAAACTTGGTTCATTTTACTTTAAAACAGTCTCAGTTTGAAGATTGAGATTCAATTTTTCTAATTTTTATGAGCAAAAGAATGAAAGCTTGCATGTTGCTAAATTGATTTTTGAGTGTTATCTTATGGGAAATAGAAATTATGTACTGGAGTCGAACCCAGGCCATTTTTGGGTTTTTTTTCGTAAAAGGGTTTTGCCATAAGAATCACACATTCCTACCAAATTTCAATCTTCTACCTCCGAGGTGCACAACTCAAAAGTTGACACGGGCCAAAATCGACATTGATTGGACATAGGTGGGCCACGCTATGAAAGTTTTGCACATAAAAAATTTAAGTACACTATCATAGATTCAGTGATTACCATAACAACTCTTAGAATGTCTCTTAAACTCTGATCTGTCAGTGCTGAACATAATGGAGCTTTGTTTAACTTCATAAGAGAGAATGTTTGTTCGCACATGCGATAACAAATTTTACTCGTATTCTTTATGGAAAAGGAAAGCATAAGCTGAGTTAAATCCTGCCATGACACGCAAAATGTGTCGGCGGGCCAAATTTGGCCCACGGGCCATATGATGTGCACCCGTTCTATCTACTCGGAATGTTTGTTAAAAATAGCATTACAGTTAGTTGTAAATAGCTCTTGATTCTCCTGCTATTTTATAACGGCTTTTTAAGGGTGATGCCACAGTCGAGCTAGTTCATTATATTATAAAAAATTTTTAATGCCATATGGCCTATGACAATCCCGAGGAAAAATAAGGAGCCTATACAAAATTTGGTTGATCTGACTGAAGAAATGGCTGAGATATTGAGCATCATGGACAAAGTCACCAAGAGAATAAGGGCTTTATAGTGTTTGATCCTCTGAAATTTACATTTTTCCTATACAGGCATGCCTCGCTTAACGCAAGGGATGCATTCCGAGATGTCTTTGCACTAACAAAATTTATGCTAAACAAACAGTTTATAATATAGTACCTAGCCCAACTGAGTTTTACTATAGTCTATTCCACCATTAGAAGACAGTATTGTGCTTATGGTGCACGTAACTACCAAATTTCCTCTGATCAGAGTCAGCATTTATGCCTTCATCCCATATTAAACATTTTAAGAAATAAAACTAATAATTTAATGTGGGTCCCTGCAAGCCAATAAATGAACATGTTGTATTGCAATTATTTGGTAATCTTATCGCATAATTATAATATATTAGGTGAAAAGTAAGGATAGCATTTTTGTAGGATTATTGTTTTAAAATGATAAAAAATTGTCAGAATAATTTACAACTAATAAGAATGATATTACCTTTATGAATCACTTTCCTCAGTCATTGAGGACACTCCTTCCATAGCAGAGTGTGTCAAAGGTGCACGTCAAACAACCACTTACTTGGAACTCTCATATGAGACTTTCATTGTGTCAAACATTGGGTCATTCTCTCCTGGGAAAAAAGTTCGGACCATGTCCTGTCGGATAATTCCATTCCTTCCTTCATAATATGCACATTTTACAGAGGAACCAAAAAGCTGTCACCTATTGACCATCTCCCTTAGAAACATCTCAGTGCAAACCTCTCACCTATTCACTACAGGGTCATAAACCCTACTTGGTGAAGAATTGCAAACAAATTTGGGTCTGTCAGTTCACTACACTTCCAACTAACCCTCTTTCTTCATCGGCTGAGAGGGTAGGTTTTTTATTGTTTCCTCTGTCTCATTTCTTAGAGGTATTTTTTTCGAGGCTGAAAAGTTGGTTTTGAGAGTAAAATGAAGGAACCCAAAAACCAGCATTGTGAAGCATTATATTTGTAGTTGTCCATATATACAAAGCATAAATAAATATCTCTTGGTTAAAGACATAGTTGCATTCTTAAAAACATGACATTTAGCAAAAATATATTAATCGAGGGAATTTTCCTCATAAGAAAGAGCTAAAATAATACAATATAATTTTTTGATCTTTAAACATTTGATTTTGATTTTATTCCAGATTCAAATGATAATTTTTGTGGAATCCGATTGTTTTTATTTATTCAAGATTTTAAATCAGTTTATTAATCAAAATATAAACCTATTGCTTTGTAAATATGTTTTAAATTAAAATTTTACATTTTATACATTAATTTGCATAGTATTTATTTATTATTATAACTGCCGAAGTGCTACCAAAAATGTACGAATAGACAAAACCTTTTGTATAAACTTGGCATTATTTTTCTAATGAAAGTATTTTGGTCACTAAGATTCAGCATTTATTAGTTACATTAGAATGCATGAAAATTTATCGAAGATGAATGCTTCTCCCTTCACGTTTTTTACTTTTGGTGGTGGATACCATGAAATGTGTTAATTGGTTTTAGGCAGCCTTCCCTTTCAAAAAGTTTTGGAGTCACATCATGAATGTAATATCACCTCGGCTCTGCCACCGGTTGGTTTCTTAGTGGGTGCATACCAAGCTTTTGTTTATATATCTGTGCCAAGAGAACTATAAATGTTATTAGAATGGAGTCTTTTTCAAAAATAATTCTCAACATTTCTGCACATTTTGTTTGCTCAATGGATCCCTTTAATTCAATCAGGGAAAATATTTCTGCAAATCGACTTTTTCATATCCAAAGAAAAACTTTGGAGGAAAGAACAATGTTATTACATTTTTTAAAGGCGTTTGATTAATATTATATATTTATCATTTATATAGTCATTATAAACAATCTTTCAAGAATCAAAATAAAAAAATTTGTCCCTTAAGGATCAGTATAAGCCGAGATATGACGTTGTATGTTAAAATATTGGTAAAAAACTTAGTGTCCCATTTTTAGTTTCTTTAATTTTAATAATTTTCCCGAATTTTTTGAGGATTAAAATCTACATATAATCTGCTGAAGGCAATTGATTCCGGCCCGATGTCCCAGCAGATGGTGTTAGGGGTGATAAAGAGGGGAGTGAGTTGTGCGAAGGAGAAGTTGAAGGGGTGGTAAGGAAGAGGGGAGTGAGATGTGCAAGACAGGTTGCCACTGGTCTGTCACACTCTCAACATTTAGATCAAGCTCTAAGAAAAACACCAAAACGACTAAAAAACTGGAAGATCAAGTGCTTCACTTTCTGGGTGAATTGAAATTAATGTAACACTCCTGTTGATTTTCAATGGGGAAATCTCTGATACACATAATCAAATTCAGTGTGAAACTTACTTCGATCGAGTGTCATCATTTCACTTAAACTACAATATCACCATAGTCACAAAAAAAATTGGCAAATGAGCAGGATTAGAGGACAGAGCTATAGGGAAAACCATTGGAAAAGAGAGAGATAACAATATCCCATAAGAGACCATTCTGCCAACTAAAGGTAGAATACACAAAGGCCGAAATTTTACTGTTTTTATCTTGCAACTCATACAATGATATGGCATTTTAATATACCATTGTAAAGCCAAGAATACAAATTTTATGATAATTATTTTTAAATATGGTAAAACCCCTTATTTACACTTTTCTAGGGACCTGGGAAAAAGTGTAAATACCAGGAAAAGGAAAAATAGGTAAACTGATTTTACTTTTAAACTCGCTCATTTGTTACAGTAAGACTAACAATAAAATCAGTTTCAAAAGAGCTAAGTTTATAAAGAGTCTATTTATTCATTTACTTAACCAGCACACTTTTTAATAATAGTAATATTAAAATATATGCAGAATTAAAATGCTAGTATAGTATGCTTGGGTTTCCATTACATTCTCCATATTGCATTTGTCTGGAAAATTGTACATAGACATACATAGGTATATTTACTTTAGGAACATCATACTTTTTCGAAGCTTGAATATTGTTCGTTTTTTCCACCTCTTGAGCTACGACTATTTTAAAATTCATGTTATAACATTTTTCCATATACCCCTATTTTATAGTGATTAATATGTCCCTAGCTAAAAATTTTTAACTAAGTCATGACCTAAATATTGACATAATTGGCCATATTTTTTGCAAATAATAATTACATATTAAAGAACAATTAAAGTACAGTAAATCCCCTTATTTACACTTTTCTAGGGACCTGGGAAAAGTGTAAATTGCAGGAAAGTGCAAATTGAAGGAAAAGGAAAAGTAGCTAAACTGATTTTACTTTTAAACTTGCTCATTTGTTACAGTAAGACTAACAATAAAATGAGTGTTAAAAGAGATGCTTATAAAGAGTATATCTATTCATTGATTTACTTAACCAGCACACTTTTTAAATAATAATAATATTATAATATGTGCCGAATTAAAATGCTACTATGTATAGTATGCTTGGGTTTCCATTACATTCCCCACATTAAATTTGTCTGGTTAATTGTACATAGACGTAGGTATATTTACTTCAGGAACATCACACCTTTTCAAAGCTTGAATATTGTTCGTTTTTTCACTCTCTTGAACTATGACTTTTAAAATTCATGTCATAATTTCATTGGATTCCTCTGTTAACCTGGGATTTGGAAGAACCTTTTTCTCCACATGATCAACATCCTTTTTGTCACTCATTTTTAAAATAACGGATGGGTAAACCAGCTAAGGTAGGTACAAAGAATATGCCGACGTACTGAGATAGCTTCAATTCAATGACTAATGAGGAGTTCAGCCACCAACTGAACTCGATCTATTTTCGCATCAGATGGTTTTCAAGTACATTGTAATATGTATGCCTGATGTGTTTACAATGTAACAAGTACCTTGTATTACTTAACAGATGTGCAGAATGCAGGGTGATTTTTCAAAACACAATTTTACAATCCTTTAAAATTACTATTACTCGAATATAACGTGGGGGCTACTTTTAAAATTTCATTTTATGGAAAAACAAACACGACTTTATATTCGGGACAATACAGTAATTTAAATTACAACAAATTACAAATTAACTTAAATTTAATTACAAACTGTGGGAGCCAAGGGGCAGAATTTGAGTGGAAAGGGTTAAAACATGATAGCACCAAACTTGGACATCTTTTCACTAGCATTCATACTGGGTTCAAAGAGCAAATAGTATTTCCATATCTAGGTGCGCTGTTCATGCTCTGCTAGTGTGATTTACGTATGAGGTTTTGAAGTTTTAACCTAAAAGAGTTCATATGTATTTCTGTCTCTAAGTACGCTGTTCCTGAGCAGCGTCGTAGCATCTGCTAAAGCGAGTCCTGTTTTGAAAAGAAAGTTCCTATTTCTGCCTCTAGGGGTGCTGTTCCTGCTCCGCCGTTTTCGAAATCTTCGTCCAAAAGAGTTCGGATTTTTTTGCAAAGCTAACATAAGCCGAAAAATGTTAAAAACTGTTGGGAATTGCATGCTAAATTCTTAAAAAAAAATTGGAAATTCTAACGTAAAATGGCGCAAATAGCAGGAAAACTTCAAATGAAATAGTGTAAATACAGGGTTTTACTTACATTGGAATCATAGGAAAATTGACGGGACCTAAAAAAAATGTTGTAAATAGCAGGAAAACATACATTCCAATAACATCAATATGGGGTTTTACTGTAATTAGTTATTATAAACATAATGGTGTAAAACAGGTTCAAAAAACTAATTCTTTATGATGAAAAATGAAAATCAATTTTCTAATAACATTGCTATGGAACCTATTACAGTAAAACCGGGTTAATTTCATACTCTTTAATTTGAAGTTTCGGTATAATTTGAATTTTCTTTTAACTGTAGGACCCAATAAGCAAATTTCATACAGAAGTACCTGGATAATTCAAAAACCTTCATAAATTCGTAATTTAAAAAATAGCCCTGTGCTCATAATATCAATACATTTGTGCTGGAATAATTTGAAAAAATTATTGTCCGTAAAAATTATGCAATTGCTAACACAACCATTGCCTCTCACCCCCTCCATCCTTTTCTATGATGTTGGTACCACCCATGCCGAATTTCTCTTCCTTTGGGTGTTGGTTCGGAGATGAATAGGTCATGGTTTTTACCCTTTTATTGCAGACCTTTTTCCTTCCAAGCAGGAAAAGAAAGGAAGAAATAGCAGAGCTATACAAAATTTCTCAGGAAAAATTTACCTCTGAACCCTTGCAGCATGCATATGCATTATTCTACTCTCAGGAAAGGACATATTGTTAAGAGGCCATATTGTCTGCAGCGGAGATTGGACCTAATTGCACTCTCCATCGTAGCAAAGGTCTGTATTGTATTTATGGCTAATCAACTTCTTGGATTGTTATAGCTAGCAAGGGTCTGTGGTGGTATTTTTTTCGTCTGTACCACGAATCATTTCGTCGAAAAGTCTTATGCAGTTTCTCTCATATCGGTTCATGGATTGTTTTGTAGGATCGTTTCCAAAAACAGCTTTCATTTCTTCTTTGTGACCCCTTTCTGCTTCATATTCTTATGGAAAGAGTACAGAACTGCTCTTAAATCAGTTTTCTATACATTTTCTTGGAGAAGGGTCATTCCATGTGACTGTCGGAGATGAAAGTGAGGTGATCCTCATAGCAGCCTATGTGTTAGGTGACTTTTTGTTATTTTAAGTGCCTTGATTTAAGTTTCAGTATTATTAGGCTGTTCATTTTAAATATCATTTCTTATAAAAACAATTTTGAATTACCCTAGAATGCCTCTGGTATGAAGTGCAGATAAATCTTTGACTGTAGCCGAAAACTGTCTTTGCTGCGAGACAAAGATGAGAAATCTGGATCGAAAGGTCAGCTGGCTGCCGAATACAGGATTCCTAATTCGTTGCTTTCCACAATATTGAAACAACCATGTGAAAACTGAAGAGGCTTTTCACAGTAGTAAGGACAACAGTAGCCACCAGCGATTGCGAATGGCAAAACACGAAGGAAAATTGATCGAGTATCTTTCACGTGTGTGAGCAGCGAACCTACCCATAACAGGGCTGATACTTATTGAAAAGGCAAAATCTTTGGCAGAGAGAATGAATATTCAAGATTTTAAGGTATTCAATGGACGGTTTGAGGGCTTTAAAAAGTGATTTAACATCATTACCCTTACGTGAAGCTAAGAAGGTTAACAAAGAAGCATCAACCTGGGTACAGAATAGTAGGCATATTTTTAATAAGTATGAGACTAGAAACATTTACAATTTGGATGAAACGGGCATATCTTTCAATATGTTACCTGACCATACTTTGTCTCTCAAGAGTGAGAAATGCCATGGTGGCAAGTGCAGCAAAGAGTGTCTTACTGCAGTACTCTGTACCAATATGGATGTCTATGATAAGGGTCTGGTACGTTCCATTGCTGAGCCGTTTCAGCACCAGGCCAATTCATCGCAGGGACGATTCTGTGTTTCATCATCAGTTAATTAACATCGAATGACTTCCTATCAAAATTTTCATTTTCGAAGAAGTTTTTCTGTCAACATTCTCCATTTTATCATAATTTCTTATTTAGGCATGGTAGAGTATAATATGCTATTACATCATTTACATGTAACAAGATTTCTCCATGATAATATTTTAGAAATGTAATAGGTATGTTTACCCAAACACACGTTTGTTTTTTCCAAAAACAAATTGCTATAAAAGAAAGTTAATAAAAGCTGTGAGTTAAACTAATAATGAAGACATAATTAAGGAGAGAAGTTACCTGGAAGTGTGACTGAATCATTCTGAATTCCATCTGATGTGGATGATGCAAGTAAAACTTTGAGATCTCGTAGAACATGGGGCTGGAGAGGGGACTGAAAACACAACCTCTGGAACCCATCCAACTCTTCATCTGACAACAACCCATCACAATCAGCATCACATATCTGTTATCCAAACAAAATGAAAGATAAATAAATCATTTGAATTATTATGAAATGTTCCAAGAATTAATAAGTTAGTCAAAATGAAGATATAAAAGCAATACTGTCTAACATATTAATGCCAGTGGGCTCCAAAAGAGCATGTTCCGAAAGAGTAAGTGACATACAAGCAAGTCTAACAACAAGTAGCAGAGAAATTTGCAACTATAACTTAGGTGGTGTTGCACCGACCAAACCTCATAGAATTCTTTTTATTTTGTTTTACCAATTCTATTATGCAAATATTTGGCATTAATATGAAGCTAAAGCAATTTAGTAAAATTTCCGGCAGCCACTGTGGGTTACTGGGAGATTTAAATGCTGCACATCAAAAGCTATGCATTAAAAAAATTTTACAAAACATGAAAATGTTGAATTCTTCAATTAAAAATACTTGTAAAATGTAATGATCAGCTAAAAAAACTGATAGGATAATATACTTACTTTGAAAATCCTTATTAATGCTTCTTTACACTTGTCTGTAAGCTGAAAAGGAAAAGAGAAAAAATATTGTCATATGAAATAAGTACACTTTAAAAGAGCTGTAATATAGTGAAAAATAATAAAAATTTCATGCATTTATCTTCCTTGCTATTAACTGGTAAAATTCAATGTATTTCTTGCATATGATATTAACACAATTATCTATTGGACTTCCTGTAGTTTATATTTATTGAACTGATTATAAAAGTAGAAAATATTAACAACAAGTCTTACAATGAAAGTTTCATTTCAATCTACAAACATCGAACATTTCTAAGGAGAAACCTTAAGGGGATGTTTTTTAAAAGAGGTTCAGTGTGAGCCTGTTAGCCTATTTAGTTTCATCAATGCAGTGTGCCCAGAGGTCCACTTTCACCAAGAGGACCTTGATCAAGGGTGTGAAAAAATTTTAGAGCATTTTAATGCTCCCTTATTTAATGTAATAGTCACTTAAATGAAATAATACATGTAACTGCTTTAAATATAACTTTATTTATATTACCAACAAAATCTCAACTGTTTTCATGGTAATTGAATTTCCATTTTTTAGTAAATTGAAAGATATGCAGTTTTAGCATTTTTTAAAATTCGCTCATGCGTTTGATTTGTTTGTCTGCCTGACTGATGCACTAACTCCTAAACAAAAGCAGCTCGAGATTTGTTCTTTTCCCAATTAATTCAGTATATTCTGATCGTGCATGTTTTCTTGTAGACGTCCACCTGTCTGTCACAACAACAGCTAACTTGTAAACAAAAGCTCCTAGAGACTTCATTTTTTTGCCAATCAAATCAATATTCTGTCTCATTGTGCTTGTTTTCTTGTGGAGGTTCTAGTGACTAGCAGAATGGGAGTAAACATTTAATTTAAATTTCCTTTTTTTATAAACTTTTTGTTTTAAAAATTCTTCTTAATTATATTAAATTATTTTTATACATAATATTATTTCAGACTAATCATATTAGTATACATAAATTTTAACATTCTGTATTAAAAATCTCTTTTGAAAAAATCACCATTTACTGTATACTTCAACTCTTTCCTTATTTGTTGTATTCTAAATTAATTTTTTGAATTTTTCTGCTAGGGTTTTAATTCTCTCAACCAATGAATTAAATTTAGGTTATCAGCTGTATACCTGTCTAAGTTTCACATTCGTAATTTAATTTTAAGTACTTTGAAAAAGGACAAAAGGTTTTCTGCATTGAATATCATGTTTTATGGTAGGGTTCCCCAAACTATAGCCCATGTAGTGAAAAAAAAAACTGTCAGCCTTTCACGTACCACTTCCTTTAACCCTTTGACTGCCAAATTAAATTGGTGACTTTGTCCGGCAAGTACTCAATTAAATGAAGAAATATATTTTTTCTTTATATCTGCAGCATAAAAACACTATAATTTACTCAGTATTTGTTTGAAGAACAATTAAAAACAAAAGTAATACTTCTTGAGTAAAATAAGAACGGACCAGAGGCAAAATATTTGGATGAACCACGTGCCCTTGACAGGGTTTGCTGCGCTAATTTGGAGGATTCCCAATAAGTGGTAGCACGATATAGAGAATTAAAAATGCCATTTCTGAGTAGTTCGACTATAGTAGAACGTGGCAGCAGGTGGTAGAAATATTTCTGAGGTTGTGGACTAAAGTCGAATATGGCAGTGGATATATACGATCCTCATTCAACTTTAGTCGTACATGGCAGCGAAAGGGTTAATTTAATCCAGACTGATTAAACTAAAAGGGAAGGATAGTAAAAATTGAAGTATTTTAAAAACATATTACACTTACATCCTGTTCATCCATATGGTAGAGTGGTGCAGTTGGATGTAATACAGCTTTCTGTGCATAATAAAACATCTCCGAAATATTCTTCAAGGTTTTAGCAGAGCACTGAAAATTAAGACCAATACAAGTTCAAATTAGAAATGAAATGACTCTTTTACTTTATGTGAAATAAAATATAACAAACTATAATAATTTCTCCAAAAAATGAATTGTACATAAAAGAACACTCTGAACAACAATCCATCTTTAACATGAAAATATTCACATTTCCAAACACATGCATACAAGATTCATAGCTTGCTGGTACAAAGATAGGCAAATTTCATCACCTTAACTGACATCTTCCATATTACTATTTGTTTTCATCACAATAATATTTTCAGAAAAATGGAATTGATTATTTCTTTCATGAAATAAATTTATTCTAATCCTAGAGAAAATTTACCCAGAGATTTATAGATTTCTAATTAAAAACAACTTTATAAGATCAAATAAACTTATAATAACTATTAGTGTGTGCAAAAAAAATTTCAAATACTGTAAAGACCAGCATATAGGATGCACTTTTTTTCCAAATTTTCAAGGCTAAAAGGTAGTGTGTGTTTTATACATGGGTACAAATTATTTCATGTTTTACTCTCTACGAAATGTTCGATGAAAAATGAAAAATAAAAAATAAAAAGCTGCAAACTAATATTTATTAACCATCAAAGCATTTTAATTAAAATAAAACTTTTTAATATGAAAAAAGATTGCACTTTTACAAACAATAATTGTAAATACAAGATATTTTGGCTTCATTAGACACTCATACATAGATACTAAACATTTTTCGTTCTTTCTGTACGGAGTCTTCAGTTAAAATGAAATACCTGATAACTAAAATTAAAAAATCAAGCGTCTGCTCATTGATAAAAGTCTTCAATCAAGAAAAAAATCAAACTTTTCAAACAATTCCCCTAAAATCCTAGAAATTCGCCATTATTGGAGTCGTCATTGGTAATATGGAACTCATCGTGAACTTCATTTGTTTCTGAAGCTTCAGATTCGTCTTATTCTAACTTTGCGGTCGTCGTGCCATTATTATCATCATCTTCCCAAAATATGTCGTCTTCACTTCCATCTAAAGCATTACTTATGCAATATTTTTTGAATCCCTTAATTATCATTTCTGAGGGGAGGTCATTCCATGCTTCCATGATCCACTGACAGAATATTTTTATATCTACTTTACGAATGAGTCCACCTTTGGTGAATGTGTGTGTGTCATTCACCATCCAACCGGCCCACTTCTTCTTCAGTGCTGATTTAAATGGCTTGTTAACAGCGTCTATAGGCTGCAGGATCGATGTCATTCCCCCTGGAATAATCACCAAATATGTCTTCATTTCAAGGAGTTTCTTTTTTACTTCGGGACATGTGTGGCATCGGAATGCATCTAAGACCAAGAGAAATCTTTGATGCATTCCACCAGACCTTTTTCAAACAGTCTCAATCCAGTCACTAGTGATGTTTTAATCAAACCAAACTTGCTGTTGCACTCCGACTATGATGCCATGGGTAAATTTGCATTTGGGTATTGTTTTTCTTTTAACCCTTAATTAGTCGCGTGGGGTCAATATGACCCCAAGCAATGTTTTTTCGTCAATATCTAAAGAAATGTATTAACAATCTAACCCAAACTTGTTCTACCTTCGAAACGGACATTCTAGAAGAGAAATTTGCATTTTTATTTTTTTATTAATTTGTTATTTTTGATATTTTTATATTTATATTTATAGTATAAATATTGTAAATATTGAGAAAATTAAACTATTTTAATGTGCTATTTTGGTGTGTATCCATTTGTTATGTATATATGAGGTTAAAAATGTTGCTTTTATTTTGACATCTCTCTACCTGTTGCTTTTTTCTCTATTGGTCTAGAAGGGTTAAACGCAATACAGATTATTATTATCACATCAGAAATACAAATAATTTTCCTGATAAGCAGTATTTCATTGTTTTAACACTAGTTCTCTTATGATACATTTCTACTTCACTAATTTTCACTATAGGTTGGTTACCCCTCTTCCTCCCATCTCCCCCTCCTATGTACCCTTTTCCCTCTTTTCGGAATTCTCCGGGTGTTTTCTTACTTCGGCCGCACACATGCAACCGTTTTCTTCCCATAGTTTTCTACCCGCAATAAAAGTCACAAACAAACGCACGTGGTCTCTCTAAAAGAAAGCTGTTTGCCTTTTATTACCGCTCACCCTTTTTAGCACGAGTTTCTCCCTTATTTTTCGGAATAAGCACGAACACGAATGAGATCGGCAATCTTCAAAGTTTTTGGATCTCCTACCGGCCGCATGACGGTCACGGTTGCGACGTTTTAGACCAAAATATGAAAATCCTATTTTCAACGGGGTTTCTATGGAGAAGTCCCAAGTACGTTCACACTTATAGGGGAGGACGCGGTTGGACCTCGGCACGAACCCCTTGGGTCGCTTGAGGAGGCAACTTTTGTCCCAAGCCCCATCGAGGGCAATCTTCGGTGACAGCTGAAGTGAGCTTGAATCTTTCTGCTAGTTGGGGGCAGCCATAAACTACTTCATGCTGTAGGTGGGGGCCGGAAAGCGACCGTGCCGCGACCGATGTCTAACCCACAAGTGTGAGTGATCTCCTCAAAAATAGTCCTATCCCTAATAAAGCCCTCAACGCGACCTTCATGCGACAATGCAACAAAAGGTGGCGTAGATACATGCGATCAGCTCTGCGCTGCTTATAATGTTGGCAGAAGAACGAAAAGATGGCAGTTAGTTGTGTTTTTTCATTTGCTGAACGTTTCTGCCATAAATGCCTTTATTGTTCATAAACAAAACGTTCAAAAGGAAATGACAAGGCGAAATTTCTTGAAATCATTATCGAAGGAATTAATAAAGGATCTACAGATTTTGAGGTCTCAGAGTCAGTTTATATCTAGGCATCTCCGAAAGCGCATATGCACTCAACAGGGACTTGCAGAGGAAGGTCCAACCGGGATCGGGACTATCAAGGGGAAGATGCGAACATTGCCCAAGAAATAAGGACAATAAAGTGTCCACTAGATGTGGAAATTGTGGAGCTTTTACTTTCAAAGACCATATGATAATGAAGTGCATTGAATGTGGGGAGAGGGAAAGTGATTAGAAAATACAAAAAATATTTTAATTTATTTTAATCAATATTTATTGTAAAAATTATTCATAAATAATTGTATTATAATGTAAGATTGATTTTAATTCCAGTAAAATATAAATAAATTAATATATTATTGCTTATCTTTAGAAATCGTTTTGGGGTCATATTGACCCCACGCGACTAATTACGGAACTTTTTTACACGCGACTAACTAAGGGTTAAAAACTACATACGGGGGCAGTTTCACCCCGTCAGCCATATAGGCAAGCACGACAGTAAAACGATTTTTTTCATTTCCCATTCCTCTCATCATGATGGTCCTACATTAAAGCTCTTCAAAATTTCTGGTGTAATTTACTAAGTCCGCTGTGTAGCGCCTCTGTGCATTTACAACACACAAGATGCCAGTATTTGCAGTTGCTTGATGGTTCTGTGTACACTTATCGATGCTTTGTAGCTCAAAATGTAGAGTGAACTTTGTTTAAATTATATTTTCCCTTTAAATAAAAAGATCATGAGTGATAACCGGCCGTCAGGAGAAAAAGAGGAAAAACTTAACTCTCGAGATTAAATTAGAGCGTCGGCGACTAAAAGCTGGAGAGCGCCAACATTTGTTTGTCTTTTGTTTATTGCTCCCTTGTTCAGTTTTTAAAAATGTAATACCAAGATATCTGAATTCTTCCTTTATTTGGTCTCATTCCATGTTCCTTTATTTATCAAGCACATGTGATAATTCTTTTATGAATCAATATTTCTTTATCAAAACGTAGCAAGGTTTCCATATACAATTTTGTTTTTGTCTTATTGGTCGCTTTCTCTTAATTAAACAGTATCTTCAGTCATGATGCTTATGTTATTATGTTCTAATTTTCTTTGTGTTAATAAAATTGTGGCTGTATAGTGACCGTTGCCTAACCCTGTGTATATAAGTAGACGCAGGTATCTTCTTCTACTCTAATTTCTATTCCATAATGCTCCTGCACGATTTATTCAGCGTGACATCAACATATGTTTCATAAAATGCATTCTGTTCTTCTTTTATATTTAAGTTTTACTGTTCAATTTTAAATATAATTCTATGGTATGTAATATGGTTAACAAAGAATACTTTGGTGTATTATTTATATAATACTACCTATTTTCATTTCCATTAATAGAATCTTGGGAATGAATTAAATCTTATAACGTCATTTCTTATCAAAGTACATGTTCCGAATAGCGGTTTCAGTTAGCGTTTGATTTTCCTAGCACCAATTAAGAGCATTAATCAGGAAGTGGGTGAACTTAGGAATTCTTTTCTGCAATATGTACTCAACGCGTTCTCCCTTTGGGACTGCTGATGAGAGGATTTAAATCCATGAACTGCGTAATGCAAGCAGGAGAGAGTGATAGGGGTCAAGCTTAGCATAGCGTGCTGAGTTTAAGGGAAGGAAAAACTAAAAAGGCAAACATAAGCATGACGTAATTTATGGACGATCTCTTAGAATCGTAAGAAACGCTCTTAACCCCTCAGGGTCATCCTGCATACCCAGTACACAGGACGAAAACTTCATATGCGGTCGTATTGGGTACGCCACAGAGATTGCTAAATTCTCTATTTTTGAAGGAATAAATTTTCTTAACTCTGAAAAACTTGAAATATTTCAAAACAATAACCTTGGACCTTCCTATTGTGCTTAATTCCGCAATTTTTACTGTTTTTTATACCTATATTATACATTAAATTTTGTGATTGAATTTTCGCATAGTTATGCAAATTGTGGGTTCTGAAAGCCCCTATTCAATACTGAGACTAACCGCACCTCCGCACAAAAGCTACTGTGTTGTGAAAGGTGATGCAAGCACTGTTTATCTGCTTTGTGATGTTTCTAACTCTTGAGATGAATATTTTTTTCTTATGCGTCAACACTTGAGAGCTATATGGAAAGGGAAGAGGAATGGTCTTCGGATCTGGGCCAATGCTTAGTCCAGCATTTCTTGAGAACAATATAATGAGAGAGAGAGAGAGAAACACTTATCTGACATCAATGTACAAAGAAGCCCATTCAAAGATATTTACTTCTTGAACGAAAACATGATCAGAGCTCAAGGGAAGCACATGGATTGCACAAAAAATATTCTCTTGCCGCTCTGAGGGAAACATTTACAATGTATGGAGGCAGCTATTGTTTGTTATTTTTCCGTTGTTACTTTTGTTTAATTTCTAAGAGATTAAAAGAGTCGAACTTATAATGGCATCAACTAATAGAAAAATGCAAGCAATACATGGTGATGAAAAGTAGATGGCAATATTACTTGAAAGTGATTCGGAAGAAAGTGTCAGTTCAGAGAGTGATAGCGAGAATAACATTGAAGATCGTGCTCAAATTACTAAGGTAAAAACCTATATTTTTTGGAATTTTTTTGTTGAGTGGGCAAATACGAAACCCCATCTCTCCTGTGCCTGAGCACTTCTAGCATCTCTGTTTATCCTTATCTGAAGTTTTTTTTCTGAAAAACATTTGGGGAAGAGGTAGAGATCTACAATAAAGCAGTATACGTGAAGTACTCTGAGAACCTGGAATTAAGAAGGTCTAGTGATGCAAGGATAAGATGATTGCTCTATTTGTATCATCTATGATTTTATTTCATGTTGACTATTAAATTAGTAAAAAGAAGTTACCTGTTTGGGGGGCAATGTATACCTATTTCATTTGCGAGAAATGAGAACAAAAATGCGATGCCTTTGTCATGTGCATGCATGAACTTTCCACTTAAACACACAATATGGGTCAAGGTTTGAAATTAAACGAAATGTTCGTGAGTCACCAGACCAGATCATGACTTTGAATTTTATTGTAGACGTATTTTGAATAATCCGTACCAAAAAGTATGCAAAATCCTATTTTGTTGGCCAGGGACTGCTCTTAGCTTCAAATTACATGCTATTTCGAATTATCTGGAATCAAAATAACAAGGTTTTACTGTAAATATTCTTTGCATTTACCTGAATAGCTAGACTTATAACATCTCTTTAGAAATTTCCATAGAAAAGTTCATAAATTCAATTAAAATGTTCCATAATTAATTGAATGTTTTTCTAAGAAAAGCACCAGAATTACTTCCAGTATTATAAATATTATTATGAATTATTCATTTAATAATGTTCCCTCATTTTATTGAAATGTTTTAATAGAAGAGCAAGTTTGACAGAATAAGTTAATATAATATCAATCATTTTTACCTTAACTGAGTCATCAAACTATCCTCCAGCTTGATTATTATATAGATTTGGGCTAATAATATCAACATTCAAAAGTTTCAGTGTAAGAATATCACAGATTTCAATTTTTCCCAATATTTAGTTTAAAATTGGGGGTTCTAGCATTACTTGCACTCTGGTTTTACATAAGCAAATATGTATGCTTTAATTAAAAAGTGAAACAATTTCATTATGAAAGTAAATTATCACTTAAAATAGCGAAGAATGACAAAAAAGTTTCACCTGAAGCTTTGTTTAAAATAATATTTTGACAAAAATTTATTATTACTAAATATTATAAATATCCAAAAACTGGATATTTTGATTGCAATATTTCCTTCACATAATACTACTGCCTTAAAAATAAATCAGTCTCTAGATAATATGGAAAATAAATGATGTTTTCCTGTTTTAAAAATACAGAAGAAGCTGCAATCACAATGGGTTCTATTTGATGGATAACAGAAAGCAGCTTTACTTAACTAAATTTGGTTTCAAAATTCCTTAGGTAATTACAATAGCTTGCTGATAACAATAAATAGAGGTAATAACAAGGAGCATCTAATGAATTACTAAAAGATTTCTTTTATCTTTTCTCCAAACATATATTACCATTACATTTTTGTTTGTACTTCATATTTATGATACACCAGGCTCTCAAAAATCTCTATTATATCAACGTACTATTAACTTCTAATAGCTGGCCAAAAAACAATATAATTACCTCAATACAGCTTTCTATTTCTGGATACTGTTCCATTATTGATAATACCATCTGAAAAAATTAATGACGAAATTTAAATGCAATGAACATTATATAACTTGAAAATAAAAGACCAAAAATATCTTCAAAGTTAAAATCACATAACTATAAAGGCATCTAAAGGTTTCTTAAAATATGGTAAAATTGAATGTGGGTTTCTCATATACATATGTCACTTACTAGGCAGCAAATTTTGCTGGTTATTTAATTAAAATATTCTTACAGAGGACATATTTAAATAGGTATCTTATAAAGATAAACTGACATTCTCCAACACAATACAAGTAAATAATCTGCCTCCCAAGGTCATAAAAGTATACCTGAAATAGATATTTCATATTGTTGTTATTATTAATATAATAATTAGCTACTGAAGAAAATATAAAAATGAGAATGGAAATAATTTGCATGGAAATGAAATGAATTGCACTCTGTTTATAAAAACTTCCACATAAAAACAATCCACAACCAGTTTTGACAAGTGATCATCATCATCAGATCTAGAAAACTCTGGCCGTAAGAGTTGTAAGCAAGAGACTCAGGGTGGGAGGGGAATTGGTGGAGTCTTAGCAGGGAAGAGGGAGAGTCATCAGCAACATGTATACCAAGAAGGGTTGATGTTGATGATCACTCATCAAAACCGATCGTGCATTGTTTTTAGGTGGAAAGAGTACAAAGTGTTTATAAACAGAGTGCAATTTGCTTCATTTCCATGCAAATTAGGCCTATTATGGAGTTCCACCAAATATCAGCCTCATCGTTGAATTATAAAATAATAAAAGATTATAAAATAATTTGCAATTTCAGCTACAATTCACTGAACAAACTTATCAATGAATAAAAAGACAAGTTGCAAAAAGTCACTATTTAAAACAAAAAAATTGATGTGGCCACCACATGACTTTCTCCATACCTGTGATATTTCTAAAAATTCCAATTACGTTAAATGACAATAAATACTTTAAGGAACTGTGAGAAAAATTCAAAGACCTTACAAAGAACAGACATAAACTTATATCATAGCTTTCTGATATTGGATATAGCCATGAAGCTTCAACAATTAAGAATAAAAAGGAGTGTTACTAAGAATAAACAAAAGTGTTTACAAAAGTCACCTCTAGGTGGTGTAGTGGTTGTAGCTAAAAAAATATGGTTTTTAAAATACCTCTTAAAAATGCAATATTTGGGAAAATGTTTCAAACCAAAGTTGTAGAAAATTAAATTTCCTACAACTTTCATTCCAATAATTTTTTACGATGACCAAGTATTAAAGCAAATATTTGAATGAAAGAAACGTATAAGTGACAAGAGTAGACACTCACTTTGGTTGACTGATTTTAACCAAAAACTAATCAGAACTTGTCCCTTCAATAATTTTTTTTTAAAATTCACATTGATCTGATTAATAGTTTTCTAGTTAGAGCACTCACTAATTTTCTATCATACACAGACATGATCAAGAAAATGGTCTAAATGTGTTCAGGGAACCTTAAACCATGTATTTCAGTTGAAATCTTTCAATCAATTTTTTCATGAAAACAATACTTTCCCATACTATGTATGGAGAAAGTAAAAATTTCATTTACTATTGGGCTGTTCAGAGGAAAATTAAGCAAGTTGATCATCCAGCTGCCAAGACTTAGTGAGTTTAGTAAATAATCAAGCAGAGAAACTGGCAATCTATATACTATATACTAATTATACAGGGTGTCCCATGACTAAAGGTCATAACTTCAGATGATTCTCGAGGTCATTTAGAGTGAAAAATGTTATATCAACATGTGTCTGATTCACAACAGTTACTGAATTATGGGCATTTGATTTGTAGCACACTTGAAGGCGTTTATGACTGTTGAATTTTTACAAAATGAACTGCCGATTTTATTAGATGATGTTCCTTTGCGAAAATAATTTCAAATGTACTACCAGCATGACGGAATATCTCCACATTTCAGCAGGAAAGTTACACGGTGGCTGAGTGATCAGTTTCCTGACCTAAGAATCGGCCACAGCGGTATGCAAAATTGGCCTCCGCGTTCACCCAATCTGACTCCACTCGAGTACTATGTATGGGATCACATGAAAATGATTGTGTATGAATGGAAAGTGAACACAAGAGATGAACTATTTCAATGGACTTTAGATGCTGCAAGACACATTAACAATGCTCCTGTTCTAAGTAAGGTTACACGTTTTGTACTCAAGCGAGCCAGGCTGTGCATTTGAGAAAATGGTGGACATTTTGAACAACTAATGTAGCTTTGAACTACCAAAACTATACAATGAAATCACCTTTTAATTTGCTCAATGTACTGTATAATGTAATACAATCAGTTTTCAAATACAATTTGTTCCTCAATAACAAATGCCTTCAAGTGTGCCACAAATCAAATGCCCATAATTCGATAACCATTGCGAATCAGACACATGTTGATATAACATTTTTCACACAAAAGGACCTTTGGAATCATCTTCTGAAGTTATGACCTTTAGTCGTGGGACACCCTGTATAATTAGCCGAAGGCAATAGATTCTGGTCTGATGTCCAGGTGCACAGTGGTAAGGGCGGTAAGGAAGGTAGTCAGCTATAGGGAAGAGGGCAGTGAACTGCAGGAAAGAGGGGAGTGTGTTGTGCGAATGAGAGGTTGAAGGGGCAGTAAGGAGGGGAGAGCCATGCGCTGAAGATGGGAGTGAGATATGCAAGGCAGGTTGCTACCGGTTGTATAGTACTCCCACAGCATACTAAATTGCAGAGATCGGTCTGTCGTACTGTCGAAATTTCGACTCTGTCGTTCTTCATTTATTTCCTTGATTGTTGTTTGTTCATCTTTGTGGTTCTATCTTTGTTTTTAATTATTACCTATTTATTTGCTGTTTGTCATTTTTGGTTCTTCTGGAACTTTTTATTGTTCATTTATTTTCGTTTGTCATTGTTTTGGTCCTTTCAATGAACCTTCTTGATTTATGTTGTATTTTGTTCGTCGTTCATTGAACATTCTTGGCTGCTGAGTGTTGTTATTTTTTTCATCGCTTTGGTCTTTTCCTTGAACAAAGAACAACAGACCCAGAAACTGGCAAATTGTTTCATAAGAAAAAGATATAGATGACATAATTTAACATCCCAGAAAATTACAATGACCTCATCGAATACTTGGTAGTATTAGTAGTAGTAGTATTTGATTTTCAAGTGCTTCACTTTATGGGTGAATTGAAATTAATATAACACTCCCGTTAATTTCCAATGGGCAAATCTCTAGTCTATATTATAATCTGCGAAAGAATGAATCAAGTATTTTTAAAATAAACTTTATATAAAAAAGAAATGAAACTATCCTATAGATGCACTAAATAGGGAAAGATAAATATAAAATTCATCTAATTGAATGTTCTAGAAAGTAAAAATTGTTTTGGGAATAAAAAATTTGTGGCAAAAAATATTAATGTTGATTTATTTGACCAAACCTCTTTTTACTTTCTGTAACATTTTTGTGAATTTATTTCTTAATTTTAGTGTCATAAAGGGGTTTCATTATTTTTAATGAAAATTGTATTTTTGTTTGTTATGAAAAGATTCATTAATCCACTCTGAATTTTTCGTTGTATTGTTTTTTTTTTACTTTCTCATACACCAAGTAAAGAGAAAATATTATTTTCATGAAAAAAATCGAATTTGAGATTTCAATGGAAATACATGTTTTAAGGTTCCCTGAATACGTTTTGACTATTTTCTCGATGATGTCTGTGTGTGTATGACCAGAATTTTGTGGGTGCTCTAACTCAAAAACTATTAATCAGATCAAAGCAAAATTATATATTTGACATTTTTGTTAAATGAAGAAGTGCTGATTAATTTTTGGTTAACAACGATCAACCGGAAGTGGGTCGAAAAATCATTTTTTTCACATACGACGATGGCTGAGGTGGCAATGATTGTAGTTTGCTCCCCTTAACTCACGAAAAAAAGCTGGACTTCGTACGACAATATCTTCAGTCTGCAAAATTACTTCCAAGTTTCGAAATTTTGAGTAAAATTGTATCCACACACGCATTAAACTTTCGTAGCAACCATTTTGTACCACTAGGAATTGGGACAACAGGAAAACATGCGGTCTAGACATTGCGCAAAAACTACAATTTTACTCAAAATTTCAAAACTTGGAAATAATTTCGCAGACTGAAGATATTGTCGTACAAAGCCCAGCTTTTTTCATGAATTAAGGGGAGCCAACTACAATCATTGCCACCTCAGCCGTCGTCGTATGTGAAAAAAGTGATTTTTCAACCCACCCTAGTGTTTACTCTAGTCACATCCGTTTTTTTTATATTTGCTTTAGTATTTGATAAATGTAAAAATATACTGGAATAAAAGATGTAGGAAATTTAATTTTCTACAATGTTTGTTCAAAACATTTTCCCATATAATACATTGTCGAAGAGATATTTTAAAAATAAATTATTTAGCTGCCACTGCCACATCACCTACCGGCGACTATTGTAAACACTTTATGCTCCTTTTTATTTTCTTAATTGTTGGAGCTTCGGTCTATATTCAATATCAGAAGGCTACAGTTTGAGTTTATTTCTGTTCTTTGTAAGGTCTTTTGAATTTTTCTCACAGTTCCTTCAAGTATTTATTATCATTTAACATATTTGGAATTTTAGAAATATTCCTGTTTCAGCTACTTTGTGACAGAATTAGTCTGTGGCTGTGAAATCCATGGTGGAATAACTCTTATTAATAAGATGTTTTTATGTTAAGAATAATTTGTAATTTGAATAGAATAAGCTAGCTTTAATATGATCACCTTGGTGTATCCTACCAGTGGGGATCTGGAAAAATTTATAGCCCTGGCAGTGGATAATAAAAATGCCTTACATAATGACATAACATAAGAACCTAAAAATAAGATCATGGATATATAGACCATAAAAATAATCAACTCATGTGCATCAAGACACAATTCTAAACTTGAAAAACCATTAAAATTCAAAGCACAATGGCAAAAAAATGAGGCATCACTCTGACTTTTTGATAGATCAAGTGTTGTGAATGTTACAATGGAATAATGTTTTCCTCACATCTATTGATGGCT
Source organism: Tanypteryx hageni (assembly GCA_028673005.1). Taxonomy (NCBI): domain Eukaryota; kingdom Metazoa; phylum Arthropoda; class Insecta; order Odonata; family Petaluridae; genus Tanypteryx; species Tanypteryx hageni. The sequence continues at coordinate 114,558,346 of CM054116.1, forward strand.
CATCCACAAGGTCCACCTTGTTTCCCACCAAAATGACAGGAGGTGGAGGAAGATGAGGGGGTGGGTGTGGCAGAACCACCTCTTCTGCTTCATCTCCCATTATATCCACTTCTGCATCATCATCAAGCTGCCAGCAGGGACATGGCTCTGGCCACATCGGATCACAACATCGACGGATCATTGGAAGCCACCTGCAAATAATTATTTTTTTCTTTGGTACTTAATGTTTACCACTGTTAAGAAAGTAGCAATAGACATAACTTAATTGTTTATTTAATAATGATGCACAGACATCAGAAATGATACAATGACACTATATATTACATAGAGTGAAGTGATGCTTTTTGCTACTAGTAGTAAGCGGTAATATATTTATTTCAATTTCACAGAAGAACATTAAAAGAAAAAGGGAAGTGACTCACTCCTTGGAGGGTGGAATGAAAAGAAAATGAGATGGAGCAACTTTTAAGATTAGATTTTCCAAAGCTGGAGTAAAACTTAAAAAACGATATAATGGCTCTAATTCAAACAGCATATATTGTTATGGGGAATTATGCCGATTGTGGCACACAATTAAATGTACCCCTAATTTCCAAGAAATAATTATTCAAAAAGAAAAGAAAAGAACCTCTTCATAAAAATTATATTAAATTGACTACATTAAGAAATTTTATATAACTCAAAATCCATATTCAAATAAATATTGTAATGCAGTTGTTGGTATGTATCACATATTCAATTTAAATCACACAAAACAACGTATTAAATTTAATGAAGAAAATCATATCTTCATAACATTTTAATAGAACAAACTTGTCATGCCAATAAGCTTAGGCTCAACATTGTGGAATTTAGTATTTATAACCATAGAAAAAATAACTCTGTACCTTCCATGAGAAGATTTTATTAAAAACACGACTACCAGTGGAATTACTGCATCAACCACTGATGTTAGGATTGTAGCTAAACCAGTCATTTGGTTAACAAAACCTTTTTTTCAAAACCAGTTTGGAGTTATTTTTTCTGTTTATGAAAAATACACATGATTTACTTTGTTTCATGAATTCATCTTTATGTTCATCAATTTCATTCTGCTTCAGGGTTTAGAGCGAAGAAACACTTTCTACCTTAAGGTGGAGTTTTGAATGTTACACTTAATAAGGATTGTTTTTTGGAAATTGTTTCTTGAAGGTTACTTCAGTTATTTCTAGGAATACAAATTTCAAATTCTACTAGAAAATATTTTGATTCCCAATCTGAATCTATTCTGTTATTTTTAATAAAGAATTTTTAAAGAACAATCACTTAATCCCTAAGGAAAAATCTCAATTACGAAAAAGGTTTGAATGCCTAAGATAAGAAATATGACTTTCAAAACAAGTATTCCAGGCATTTCTACTTTAAATTTTACCTTGAGGTAACCTTAAGAAGAGACTGGTTGTCATTGGCAGCATATACAATACACACCACATGTGCCCGCCTCAACTCGGCACATAACATTTCTTCGGTCTGTTCAGCCTCTGAAATAGAATTAGTTTAATCATCATATATAAATAATGGTATGGAGCCCTGGGCAAAATGGCCTCTGCAGCATCCCTCAACATTAACCACCAAATTTCAAATTAAATATTTCAATACCTTTTCACACATTCAGCAAACATAAATAAATCCATGTTCATTTTTCTCAAAATGTTAGGTGACATTTTTAAGATGATATTTTATTAACAAGTTGTAAAGGCAAAGGTTTGAAGTTTGCTCCTATTTCTCAAGCATCTATTTCTTTTTAAGGATTATTTTCTGAATAATATACATGAAACTAGTGAGAATTTTCTTAGGAAAATGAAATGAAGTAGACTATAAGTGTGCACAGTGATCAGTAGAAAAACATCCTCATGCACACCCCATCCTGTAACCCGACCTACTCTGTCATGTTTGATATTTTTCTATCTGACATATTTAATTTAAATCTGATAGAAACTAAATAATTTGATATTTGACAACTTAAGGAATGAATTTTTGTGCTAGGAATACATTATTCATTGTAAAATTGACAGATCTACCCTTCACATGGTGGAACTCAATATTCGAGGAAGAATAATGGGAATACTTGGTAAAAATTCCACTTGATTAACAAAGAACGACTGGTTTTGACTAATAGATCGTCATCATCAGGTCAAGTTCTTCCCACTCAACCTCTCCCTTCCTCCCTCCTTCTGCCCATTACCTATATATACGCAGTAGTGACCTTGTTCTTGACCTGATAATGACTGTGTTAGTAGAAACTGGTCGTCCATTCTTTCTTAATAAAGTGGAATTTTTACCAAGTATTCCCATTATTCTTCCTTGATTATTAATTATATCTTAGTTTTTTTGGATAAATTCATTTTTAAGTGCACCTTTTTGGGTTATGACTAATTTTCTAAGAATATTCTATGATGCACCAAAAGAAATCTGGATTTCAATACACCTTGACAAAAACTCTGGTGAACACCCAATTCAATTTTTAAAATATTTTTTAGCATATGTCAACCATGTCCTACGAGTATTATGAATTTATAAATGCTGGTTATTAAAAACAAGACTGATGACAAATTAAACATTATTTCTTCAAGGGTTTGGTTCTTGGTTTTCAGCATGAAAGCTACCCATGCTAAATTGCTGAAGACTCCTTCAGGCAAGCCAAAGAATGCAGTAGCAGAAATAATGCCTCAAGTATTAAGAAGGCCTCCAACACAAGTTTACACGAGTTGAAAACTTGAACAAAGTAAAAGTAGCAAATTTAAAGACTCACCAGAGTAGTCCACTATGTGAGTAGGTACATTTTCAGGTGTGACATCTGCTGGGATGGTAATCTCTTCAGCTTTTGCTGGTAAAACAGACCCCATTCGAATACCATCTTCCCCTCCATCTTCAACACCATCTTCATCTTCTGGAAATTCTTCACTCACAAGAGAGAGTATTAGGGAAGTTTTACCCACACCACGTTCGCCAACCAACAATATACGAACTCCATCCCGCTTCCTTGAAGATACATGACAATCTGCTCTTGGCGATGAAAAAGATTCAGCAGAGGCATCCCTCCTATGGAAGACCATGTCTGTATCACTGCAAGGAAATCCCAATGCACACTAAATGCACATTTTGGCAATGTAGGCAAACGTATGTAACACCAACATAGGCATCTGCTACTATTAACATCAAAATGATATTCAATATTATGCCATTTTAAGATAAATTTCGAGGCTAAAATGTCACGAACATTCCAATGTCTTTTTGTTAAAATTTATCACAATTTATCATGAACTTTATAGAATATGAGAAATGAAAATTTCAGCCCTCTTGGGAACAAATACCTTTTTCCTACCAAATCTTTCCTCTATCAAGAATATTCATGGCATCTGAAGATTGTTATGCAAAAAAGTAAACATTTACAGCCAGTTATAACTTATTTGTTCGTTTTTACCCTAAAATTATATTGATGAAATATACTAAAACAGTATAACTGAACCAAAATTAAAAATATTGCACATTTATATTGTAAATATTTAAATTTACCAGTGGGTCTTATCCGATTTTCTCACTCAAATACGAGATTCTTTTCACAAAACAAATCAGCAGATAAAATAAATTCATTTGCGATTCAAATGCATCTCTTACTCGATCTCTACTTTAATTACATTCATTTCTATGATAGTACGAAAATAAATTACAAATATCTTTTATTTTAAAGTTTGGGAAATTACGAATATTGGTTAATCAAGAAAACGATCTCAAAAAGCTGAATCAAATATATATTTTTTATGATTAGTAAAACAAGAATTATCGACTTTCTGGAAATGCTAACATTTATATGCCTGGACCATTTATTACATTTACAAAGCAGAAAAGCGGTAGAACTAACACAAGAACCAAGACTGACTTGATATTTAAAACAAGTGGTTATTCACAAAGGGAATTTGCCGAATTATGAATGCTAATTATTTACACGTTTAAATAATGACAATCTCAAACATACTTTAAAGTGGGAGGTAATTTCATTTTAAAACTGTACGTATCCCAAAATCGTCTTTGACCGTGAACTTCATGTCTTGGTCAATTAAAATGTACGTTATCGCTATGTCTACTATGAAAATACTTCTATAAACAAATAAATAAAGAAGGTGCAGCTGATGAAATGTTTATTAAGGTCGTACGACGTGATCTCGTATAATTATTCTATTTGAAAAACCACTAAAACGTGAAACAGAATTGGTATGCTCTAGGTGCCTCTTTTCAAATGAAACCATAATTAAATCGCCTTAGGAAAAGATCATTGGCATATAAAATAATATTTAATTAATCATTCACAAATTAAACTTGTCAAAACTGTTTCTAATACTCATTGTACAGAAAAACAATATGCCGCCAGTTATCGCTAAAATAAGATAGACAAATTGTCTAAACAAAAATAAAATACTTGAAAAATACCAATAATTACTTACATCAGACGGTTTTCTATTATCCAGAATGTAGGAAATTTTTTTAAAATTAAATACAAAGGAATTCATAAATAGTAAAACAATTTTATTTCCTTAGTCAAAATATCCAACCAATGCAGACAGCTGTGAGTCAAACTATAATCATCTTAATACACTAATCGAGCGCTCGCAACAATCGATGTTACTACAATATCGTCTACTATTCAATTACTTATAAAGCGGGAGGTTGTTTCTAGCTTACGGAATAATTTTTTCATATTACTGCTTATTGCTTTGCAAGTATTGCTCTCAATAGGCGATAAAATATGTTAATTACCCTTAAAATAGTGAAGCAGTAGATCTTCTAAGGCTTATGAATTTTTATGCATGATTTCATACAAACCAAACTAAAAACCTATTAAACGAAATGTCACGAGATATGCTCCATCCATCTTGATAAATAACTTTATATAACTTTTTCGCTGGGCTATTATTATGAATTAAAATTTCATTAATTTTTTTTCACGACTTATCAATACATTAGACGGAACTCAAATTGGAAACGGATAGCTCATTGCCACACACGTTTAACCAAGACTTATGAAAAAATGGTATGCTTAAAATTTCTGAGCTAATTTGCACAAATGTTTAAGCAGGAAAGAAACCTATGACCCGTGATCTGGTATCCCGGCACGCCGGCACCTCTTATCATTTTAAATATATGCAAGAAATTAAAAGTCTTTTTGGACGCACGTCCAAAAGTTTTCCTTTCTGTTTATAATTTAACTTACCTTTTCTCAATGTTTGAAGCCGAAAACTCTAAGGGAGACGTTAGAACATCCTCTTGATATTGCTCTCGCATATATTACCCCCGGTAAAGGCACTTTTACTCGCTTCACATGGCCAAAATCCTCTCAGCTGTATATGTAAATATTTCTAACTTGGCCGAAGTAAGTCACAAGCTGTTTTCATTATCTTACTCCATCAACGAGTCTAGTCCCTTTAAAAATTTATAGTAGAAAGAAACTATAAAAGATGGCAAAGCATAAACCCAAAATAGGATTTCACAACGCGGAAAAAACTATAGGCCTTATAAGTTTCATTTTTGTTTTGCATCACTAACGGAACTTCTGAAACATATGATGGAAATAAGGTTTTAGATGGGTACGCTTTATGCATTCGGCCAAGTGGGGGGTAAGATGGGATGGGGTTGGTTATGAATAGAAAGATATACTACGTCGTTGTATGCGGATCAAATTTCTGATGGACGCGGGAAATTAATTTTCATTATACCTAAAATTTCGAAATTTTCAAGTGAGCCATTGTCGCCCCACACTTAAACCACTATTATGAAAAGCGAAGAATTAAACCTAAAAATATTCGCAACATTTTAATTAATTTTTATGATGTATGACAAATTCTTAACTGATATCAAGTAAAAAATATAGGTACGCAAGAAAACGTAATGTTATGATTTTACTCAACATTCAAATTTGAAATATAACAATCTATTGACATTACTTATTATACAATTACGGGTTAACGTATTTTCAGCTATCAAGTTTCTCGAAGTACATATGTGTTAGATCCAAAATCAAAATCTATAAACTCTGAAAGAATTTAAGTGATAGGGGTTATTCGAGATATATATATATAATCATAGGCGAGAGAAGGTCATTGTTATGCGTTTAATGGAAAAGTTGGCACTTATGCATACGACTTAAGTTTGATTTGCACACGCTGTGATGAGCTATTATGGAATCATTTGTTCGAGTAATCTTTTTAAACCCGAGGGACTGGATCTTATTGTTAACGTGAAAAGTTCGATTAAATCCATTCTGCCATCAGCAAAGATAGGGATTTTTTTAACTTTCAGGATATAAAATTTATTTGCAGTAAAATAATTGTAATAGCACCTTAACCTACGCTAAAATCTATAGATGTTTCGGCATTTTATGCGTTATTAATAAAATGTTCTTCAAGAAAATGCCAACTTTTAATCATAGATTGAAATAGAAAATAATATTCTTGAAACATGTCGTAGAGGGTATATTTGCGTAAGCTTGGATTGTATAGCAGAACAGCACGCTGGATTAGTTCTGTCCCAGCGGGAGCCTCTCCTTCCACTCCATGAGTCCTGCCAGAGTAAACGGTTCGCGCGATGCATGAATAAGTACCTTCGACAACATTTAAGTGACTTGGTTCACTTCCACATTGATAATGTTTTTCCACATTAAAATAACTGGCATGAAGTTAAAAATTACAAAATTTAACATATAACTTCAGTATCAACGTATTGGTATTAAAATTGTTTACCTGTTTAAATGCCTTAATATGGGAGGCTTGAACATGCAAAATTGTATCACCGATAATTTATTAATATATTTTTTCTAAAAACGATTTTTAAGAAATGAATTCGTTGGGAAAAGGCACGCTTTCTGCGCATAATTACGGCTATTTCTTTACCCGGCGGAGCTGGCGCCCCAAATATGAACACTACTGCGAACACCGGCTTTGTACTTTAAGCTGCTCACTGTTTACAATGAAATCATCAGTTCGATTACAGGAGCATTTATTTTCTCCATTTGATTACTAAGGGGATGAGTGTAGCACGTTAATCATTTACATATTAAAATTACTTAATATCATATTAGGAATTCGAGATTTGAAACAACGAACGCCTAAAGGAACGAAATTTCATTTTCTTGCCGACGATTTTTGAAATATACAGTAATTACTACTTATAGTTTCGGAAATAAAAATTAGGAACCGCTTTACCTTTCGATACCGTTTCATACGTATTTTCCAAAAAGAACGCCTTTGGAATCTCTGTATTCCATTTATGATATATACTTTTCCATCTTATTCATTGATATTAGCATGCCCGTTGCAGCTACATTCGTAATTAATATGTAGTAGTAGTAGTGGAAGAAAAACGAATTCATAGAGGAGGACAATTTTCTTTGGTTGGAGGAATTTATATCATAGTATGAGTAGGATAGAACTTAAATAAGCAAATCACAATGCATTGTATTTTGCCGTAAAACGTAAAGTAGTATACCCAACTAGGATCTGGTGGTGGCGGTGGATTGATTGTAGGAATTCTTCTCGGGTGCACAACCGGGTCAAAGTTTGATCTAAGATCGACGTTTCGACGGCTGACTCCGCCATCTTCTTCAGGATGTCTAAAACGTGAGTTAGGAAGCTGCCAACCTCTGCGGTGGTTGGTACCGTCGCATTATCAGCTTGGCTTCTAATGTAAATCTTGCTCGGGTTTTACTAGCTCGGTTTACTTCTTAAACCCCTTTGCACAAAGAGACATAAACCCCTCCCTACAGGCGGGGACGCTTGTTCCTGGGGAGGGTCTCTTGCGTATCAAGGCTGGTGATGGGTCGCCTGTAGCAGTCCCACCACCTAACCTTGACATCCTCGGCAGGAGGATGACCAGGGATTCCACGTTTCCGTCTAAATGCATCCGGCTGACGCGGTCGTATCTGTCACGACCGAATATCAGCCGGAGTGCATTGTATTGCACTACTTGCAGCCTGGAAAGGGTGGTCATGGACACCCCAGACCAAACCGGTGCTGCGTAAGTGATGATGGGCCTCACGCAGCTCAGGTAGAGGCGTCTCTTAGTGTCGGCCGACAAGACACCAGGGCGCAGGATCGGACGAAGTCACGACAGCGCCCCGAGTGCCTTGTAGCGGACTCGCTCAACCTGAGGCTTCCAGAGAAGCCTCCGGTCTACCACTACTCCCGGCGCAGATTCGCCACAGTCCCGATCCGACCTGGAGCCAGAACACCCTGAACGTCCTTCCCTGTAGGTACGACTCAATGAGCCGCACTAGCCACGCAGGAAACTGGAGTCGATGCAACTTCAACGAGGGTGCTGGATGCCACACGCGGTCGAAGGCCTTCTAGATGTCGAAGAAGGCCCCTGCGACCGCGTGGTTCATGTTGAAGGCGTCAGAGATGAAATGGGTCACCCGACCTAGATGCTAGGTAGTGGAGTGCCCTTCCCGGAATCCGAACTACTCATCCGGGAGAAAATTCCTCTCCCGGAGAATATCCTGCAGCGGCTTCCGGATAAGACTCCCAAAGATCTTTCCGAACCCTGCTAGGAGAGAGATTGGCCGGATGTCTCCGGGACCAACCTCTGTCCATGGCTTCTTCGGGATGCAGATGATCTTTGTCCTCTTCTAGGCAGACGGGAAGTATGGAATCCTGACGCAACCATTGTAAACGGCGTCAGGAATTCTGCTGCAGCGACAGGGAGTTGTCAAAGGACGATGTTCGGGATATTGTCGTCCCCGGGAGCCCTTCTCAGCCCAAGGCGGCGGATCACTGAACTGATCACGCACACCTCGAAGTGAGGGAGCTCCGCAGCATCGAGCAAGGGGCCGCGATTAAGCGTCCCAAGCTCTTGCGCTATGTCCTCCTTGACCGCGTCCGACTCTGCTGTGGCCGGGTTAGGGCAGAATACCCCCTCCAGGTATTCTCCACCGGAGTCCTCGCAACGGAGTTCCCCAGGATGATAAGGGGATCCCGCCGCTGGGCAACGGAAAGCCTCCTACAGGTTTTCCAGGTGGACTGGTCCTCCAAGGAAAGGGTGAAAAGACGGAGTTCCCTTGCGTCTGAACGCACGTCTTTCAACATGTTCCGGACCGTCCTGTTGAGGGAGTCCAACTGGATCCTGAGGTTCAACGTACGGTGGCGCTGCCACCTCCGCCGCATGTTGTTGCGCAACGTGATCGTCTATTTGACGACACGAGGCAAAGTAATGCGTATACCCACGGCTACGACCACCTTCGGGATCGCAGCGTACATGGCCTGCTGGATGGTGGTGAGGAGGTCGACCATTCGGTCTGCCTCCTCACGCGTATTGGGCGGTGTTGGGTCAACAGGCAGCCTCTCCGCGAAGAATTCGTTGAAGTGCTGCCAGCCGGCACGAGCTAGGTTTAGACGCTGCGAAGGTGGTACTCGCACTGGCGAGTTCGCAAGAAGTAGCAGGGTCGGATTATGATCAGAGGACATGTCGCAGATAGAATGCATGCTAAGGGACGCCCTGATGTTGCTGATGACAGCAACATCGAGGACGTCCCTTGACGGAAGGAAGGTAGGCTCAGCGGGCGCAAGCATCGTGAGCCCCTCTTCATCGGCCAGCTCTTTCAGCCGCACGCCCCTCGGATTGGGGACTGCCCAAACACGGCCACAGCAGAGTCGGACGCTGTCGAAGAGGACATCGCGCGAGAGATCGGTACGCTTGATGTCAGCCCCTTGCTCGATGCAGCGGAGCCCCCTCACTTCGAAGTGTGCGAGATCGTTGCGGTGATCCGTCACCTTGGACTGAGGAGGGATCCCGGGGATGATACCATCCCTACCATAGTCCTGCAACAACTTCCTGTCGCAGCAGTAGAATTACTGACCGCCGTTTATAACGGTTGCGTCGGAATTCCATATTTTCCGTCTGCCTGGAAGAGGGCTAAGACCATCTGTCTCCCGAATAAGCCGGAGACGGAGGTTGGTCCCGGAGACATCCGGCCAATCTCTCTCCTGGCGTGTTCCGGGAAGAACTTTGAGCGACCTATCCGGAAGCCGCTGCAGGATATTCTCCGGGAGAGAAATCTTCTCCCGGATGAGCAATTCCGCTTTCGGGAAGGGCACTCCACTACCCAGCATCTGGGTAGGGTGACCCACTTTATCACTGACGTCTTCAACAGGAACCAAGCGGTCGCGGGGGCTTTCTTTGACATCTCGAGGGCCTTCGTCCGCGTGTGGCATCCAGCAATCGACTCCAGTTTCCTGCGTGGATAATGCGGCTCATCGAGTCGTACCTATAGGGCAGGACGTTCAGCGTGATCTGGCTCCAGGTCGGATCGGGACTGTGGCGAATCTGCGCCGGTGTCCCGCAGGGGTCGGTCATGGGGCCGATACTCTTTAATATATTCTCCCAAGACCCATTTCGGTATCTTGGGTGGAACGCTACGCTTGCCCTGTACGCGGATGAAGCGGCGCTCCAGTCGCGTTCTTTCAAAAAGTACGCGGCCGTGGAGACGCTGCAGTGCGCCGTCGACTTACTGGGGACCTGGTATCGTCGATGGCGCATTGCAGTAAACCCAGCTAAGACCAAGGCCGTCGTCTTCCACCCTGGAAGAGGAGCGCCGCCTGGAGTCGATCTGTCCGTGAGGGGGGGAGTCATCCCCTGGAGCCCGGAGGTAACATACATGGAGCGGAGGCATCATTACTTACGCAGCACCGGTCTGGTCTGGGGTGTCCAAGACCAACCTTTCCAGGCTGCAAGTGGTGCAAAACAGCGCACTCCGGCTGATACTCGTCATTGCAGATATGACAGCGTCAGCCGGATGTACTTAGACGGAAACGTGGAATCCCTGGACGTCCTCCTGCCGAGGATATTCAAGGAATTCTAATGCAAGGCAGCAGCATGGAGGCAAAAATAGGTGCAACTGCTAGGCGATATCAAGGTTAGGTGGTGGGACCGCTACAAGCGACCCATAGCCAGCCTTGATTGGCTAGAAACCCTCCATAGCAAGCGTCCCCTCTTGTAGGGAGGGGTTGATGCCTCTTTGTGCAAAGGGGCTAAAGAGGTTTACCAGAGATTAGTTACAAATGACATAGCCACGCATTAGCAGCACAGCTGGAAATGTGAAGGGACGAACCACCTGTTTTGGTTGGAGAGCTTATAGCAACTTGGACCTCTGTTGTTGTTTACTCGTCCCCTCTGCAAAGTGGGGGAGGGCTAACTCAGTCCCCTCTTCTTACCTGCTTTGCGTCGTGAAGTGGGGGAAGGTTACATAGTTTCTTCTTCTCACCTGCTTTGCCTCACCTCGTCCGGCTTTCATACTCCTCCTCTGGTGACTCTGAGAAGGGCCTTTTTTCTGCTTCCTGCAGGCTGACCCGAAAGGGCCTGGGGGGTCTTTTGTTTCATCTTGGTTGCGACGCGAAGTGGGGGAAGGCTAACATAGGTCCTTCTTCTCACCTGCTTCGCCTCGTTCTGCCTTCCTACTACTACTCTTGTGGCCCTAAAAAGGGCCTTCTTTCCTGCCTCCTGCAGGTTGACCAGGAAAGATCTTCCACTCCACCTGGGCTGCACTGCGTTGCCTTCCTTGCGCCCACTTTGCATCCTCTGGCATTCCTACTCTAGTGGCTTTGAGGGTATCCTGCAGGTCTACCGGCAACGAGTTTCGGTTCGTAGATCCTGTTCGACGGGCAGCTATGGAAACTCCTAGCGGCGTAATCTCGTCGAAAATGCTCCTGAGTGGCCAGCCTCGCAGGAGCACGTCATGCGGCGACCTAATCGCCTTCAAAACACCTGATGGGCGGATCAAGAACGTCTCTCAGGAATACCTGAGAAACATGCTGATCACATCCACCTTAAAGTCGGAGAAGCTGAGAAATCTCTGAAACGTGTCACGTCTCTCTAGATGGGACAGCGTTGTGACTGAGTCGGCTGCCTGTGCCACCGAAAAGTCTGATAACCCTGCTCAGGGTACCTCTGACTCCAAGAAAGTCAGCAAAGGAAAGGGGAAGAAAGAGAAGAAGAGAAAGTGCATTGCAAAGGGTGCCCAGCAATATGAGGAGGAGCAACCTGCCATCCCACCATCTCCAGCAAAGCTGGCTAAACATCCCCCCTCTTGTACGGAGATGATTCACGCTATGGGACAAGCAAAGTCTCCCACCCCAATTCCTGTCGTGTCTGCCTCTAGTAAGGTTGAACACGTAATAAACCCTCCAACGGGCGAAGAGGAGATGGGGACGGACTCTTCCTCTGCTTTAAAGCGGAAACTGTCTCCCTCTCTAGAAGGCGAACCTCCCAAACAGCGGTTATAGGCCTCTCCGGAGCCTGTCAACCTGGAGGCTCAAATTGCTGTTACCGTTGAGTCAATCTCCCCTGTGCTAATGGAGCCTGCGCCTCCTGCAGCAAACCTGGCTGCCTCTACTCCACTGCCGGAGCAGATGGAAACAAAAACTTCCATCTCTTCTGCGAACAAAAGGAAGCTGTCTTCCTCAGAGAATGTGACCTCAGGGCAGCACCCGAACACCCCCTGGAGCTTGCCGCCCAGGATGGACCAACTGCAACGGAAGCGCCATTCCAGGTGGTGAATAGGAAGAGAGCCACGAAAAAGAAAAACTCTGCTGGCGCTCATCCTAACGTCGACCAACCACCATCTTTCCAACGAGCAAGGCCAATTAATGTGTACGGTATTAATGACAATGCCGAATTTATCGACACCTTCCAGCAGAAGTGCGGCGAAGACTTCGAACTGAACACACGCGACATATCAACTCCAGTCTTCATCTGTACTCCAGAACAACGCCAAATGGTTATGGAGGAGCTCGAGGCGAGGAAGCTCGAGTTTCACTCAAAGCCTACTGACCAACACCGCTCCGCCAGACTGCTCATCAAGGGGTTGGCGAAAGACTTAGCTCCGGCAAAGGTCGCCGAAGGTCTAGACGCCCTGGGCATGACGGTCAGGACTGTTCGACATATGGCCCAACGGGAGGAGGGAAAGCCTCCAGCCAAGACGAAGAAATTTATCACCACCATCGACAAAACCCCGGCATCCCCCCTCCACAAAATTACCCACCTTTCCCATTTCCGGGTGCGGATAGAGTATTTCAAGGGAGGAGTCGCTCCGCAAACATGCTACAACTGCCAAAGGTTCGGTGCAAAATGGCGAGTCGCTGTTATAAATTCTCTGGCAACCATCTCTCCCTAGACTGTGTAGTACCTCCTGATGGTCCGAGGAAGTGCTGTAACTGCGGGGACGATCACCCATCCACCTCCAGGCAGTGTCCTGTTTATTTAAAAGCCCTGGACAGAGCGTTGGAGGCGAACTTCAGAAACGACTCTCTCCAGCGCAAGGCTATCAAGGGTCTTGTTGCAGCTCCGTCGATAGTTGCTGCCCGGCCCGCCAAGGGAATTCCTGGCCAATATTTTGCTGCTGCTGTGTCCGGGACCAATTCAGTTGCCTCCCCTCATGATGACACCCTCCAGGATAGAGCCCAGCCAGCGATCCCTGCTCAGGCACAGTCCTGTCAGGGGAGAAAGTCAAACAAGGGCGCGCCGGAGAAGCTATCACCCATTCCTTCCCCCCGCCAAGGCGGACACGGAATACAGAGCGTCATTCAAGTGTCTGTCACTTCACCAGCCTCGTCCTCCTTGAACGGTACTTCTGCTCCTGTACCGACTGATGCTGACGATGAGCTCTGGACCACCATCCCCTCAATTGCCATACACACATTACGATACATAACAAGCCGCCAAGGATTAATCCTTCTGTCCTTGCTGGAGGAATCAGCCTGCGAAAGAACCAGCAATGGAGCAAAAGCCCAAGAGAGTTGTGCTCGGGATAGTGGGAACGCCAACGGGCTGCGTCATCGTCTAGACGAGCTCCTCTCACTACTCCTCGACCTTGGGGTCACCGTTGCGGCCGTTGGGGAAACTAAGCTCCAACGCCACGTCACCCTAAGGAGTGGTGGATGGCACGTCCTGAGGAAAGACAGGGGCACCGCCGGAGGGGGTGTGGCACTACTCCTACATCCTTCCCTCTAATGCCGAGGAATGCCCACTCCCTGAGATGCAGCTACTGGAAGCAGTAGCTGCCAACATACATCTAACAAGAGGTAAGCTCCGAATAGTGGCTGCCTATTATCACCCTGGCGTCAACTTTGAGGAGGAGGATATAAGTTCCCTCTTTCTTCGTGACGGGACTCCCACCATTGCTATAGGGGACTTCAATGCAAAGCATCGCAGCTGGAACTCTTCAGCAACGAATGCAAGGTGCAGGCGTCTGTGCCAATTTGCCGCCGCGGAAGGGTTGACAGTGGTGGTCCCAATGGAACCAACGTTCATCCTGTCAAATGACGTTCTCGACATTGCCATTGCCAGTGATGCTCAGGCATCCGTCAACATAAGGGTTCCGCGCGAGCTCTCGTCATACCATCTGTCGATCCTTATACAATATGGCAATCGGCCTGTGAGGCTACCGCCGCTGCAGCGAAGGGACTTCGCCAGGGCTGGCTGGGAAGCCTTCCGCCTGCACATAGCAAAAGCGCTCCCAGTGCATCCGGAGGAGCCAGCTACCAGTCAGCAGGTGGACAAGATGGCAACCACCATCTCAGTGGTGGTCCAGCAGGCCAATGACACCGCCATCCCCACCAAACTCACTCCAAGGCTGATCTCCCGCCGCTTGCCAGAGCCGGTACGGAGACTGATATCATACCGTAACTCAACCCGTAGGTGATGGCAGCGGCATCGTACGTTGGACCTCCGCAGACTCCTTGACTGTCTGAACACGGACGTCAGGAAGATCAAGATGGACGCGTGGGAGGAGTACCTGCTGAAGTCTCCTTCGCAGACAATTCAATCTGGAGGTTCTGCAGAGGACTGAAGGCCACGCAGCGGCGGGATCCTCCACTGCACATCCCGGACGGTTTGGTATGCACTGCCAAGGGTAAATCCTTTGCCTACGCCGACCTCGTGGAGTCCAACTTTCAGCCGAATCCATCAGTTGCACCCTCTGCGGGGGCAGAGAGGCTGGTGGAAGAAGCTCTGATGGACATTAGGAGTGACCGGTGTATCACTCCCATCCTCCCTCGGATTAGCATGCGCGCTGTAGTGGAGGTCATGAAGCGTCTCTCCACCCGCCACTCCACAGGAGATGACACGATCAACAACATCGATTGCTTACATCCCAAAGGAGTGGAAGAGGGCCACAATCACCGGTATCCCAAAGGCAAGCTTGCCTGCGGGTGCCGTTGAAAATTACCGGCCCATCTCCCTCCTCAACGCATTTGGGAAGATGTTCGAACGCCTTCTTCTGCCTGAGGTGAACAAGCGCCTTGGCAACAAATAACGTCATCCCCAGGGAGCAATTTGGCTTCCGCCGGCAACACTTCACTGTCCACCAGCTCTATCACTGATGGATTCAACAACAAGTGCAAAACAGCAGCCGCTTTCCTGAATAATAGCAAGGCGTTTCATCGAGTATGGCATGAAGGCCTGCTTGCGAAAAAAGGTTTGGACGCCTTCCAAGGCAAGTGATCCGCCTCACCTACTCCTACCTAGAAGGGAGGTTTTGGATTGGCTGGCAAAAGGAGTGGTCCAACCTCCGCCCCATACGTGCAGGTGTGCCACAGGGTTCGGTTCTAGGGCCAACCTTGCTTGACCTTACCTTCCTCTTAACCACAGCCGCCACGTCATCGTAGGTCTGTTCGTGGACAATGCGGCTATACTACCCCAGTCCGCCAGTGAAGGCTAGGCAGTAGTTTACCTCCACATGCAAGTGGTACGAGAAATTGAGGACTGCCGTGAATCCAGGGAAGACGGTTGCTGTGATGTTCGAGGCAAGGCCCGGGCAGAAGCAACCATCTAATTCCATCGCAGTCCAGGGTCAGGTCATTCCTTGGGCCAATGGCGACAAATAACTCGAGGTGATATTGGACAGGAGCCTGACCTGGAAAATGCACATCCGCCGTCTGAAAGACAAATCAATGGGTACAGTACGCAGATTTGGCCCCATCCTGGGCTCCAGAGAGGTGACGCTGGGCACCAGGCTGTACAAGTCTTGCGTGCTGCCAATTCTACTCTACTCCTCCCCAATATGGTCGGGAGCGGCGCCAACTCACCTTGGACAGCTCAGCGTCGCCCAGAACACGGCCCTGCGTACGATCGTTCGTGTCACCTGGAGGGACTTCGTACGGGTCACTGAGCTAGAGTGTAGAACCACTGGGGCAGGCCCTGCTAAGGAGAACTAGTACGTTCTACACCAAGTGTAGCTGACACCCGTTTCCCATCATGCAAAAGATCACTGCAACCAGAGTCATGCCGTGGGGCCGCCATAAGCGTCCCATCGCGGCCATGGGTCCCCAATATCAACCCCCGCCCAAGAAGCAGAGGCGGATATATACGCCGCCACACTAAACCTGACAGCACACCCTTCCACAATAAATTTCAAGCCAAGTCAGGTTCATAGCATAGCTGGCAATCTGGTTTGGGTATTGGCCATTTGCCAATCCTAGCACCCGCTCTGCAGCTCTCACGGTCTATTGGTTCCGTCGCTTTGTTCGGTGTCACGAAGAGGGGGGAGGCTAACGCAGTCCCTCCTTCTCACTCGATTCGCCTCGGTTCCGGTCGCGGACCCCACTGGGGACCTCTTGCTTTCACCTAGCACTGACAAGGGCCTCTCCCTCCTGCTTCCGCAGTCCGACCCCTTGTGGTCCTTGCTTAAATTGATCTATCTGCTGTCGCCTGCCATTCGCAATGTCGTCCTCACTCCCTGGAAACGCGCCTACCAGCATGATTCTCCGCGGGCAGCACAGGCGGGGTATCTCACGCGACGGCTTAATAGCGTTTAAAACCCCTGATGCTGCGATAAAGCCCGTCTCTCAGGACTACATGAGAACGATGCAAATCGCCTCCATCCTTCGGGCGGAGAACCCAGTAAATCTCTGCAACACTCCGCGCTCCCTCGGAAGGACTGCTTGGTGACTGACACGGCTGCCTGTGCCATCGGTCAGTCACCCGCACCAGGACAGGACTCTGGCAAGTCCAAGGGGAGAAAAAACCCAAAAAAAGAACGGTGCTCCCGCCAAGGGGGCTCAAAATCCAAGTAGCCCTGCCTCATCACCCTCAACTCCTCCGAAGACTCAGGCCCCACCGCACGTGGCGGTGGCTCAACCTGAGCCTGTATCGGGGGAGCTAGCTCCCCTCCCTTCTCCTACGGTTGATGCTCAGCATATGGAGACAGAGACTGTGGACGCTTCCTCTTATCAGAAGACGAAGCTCACCATATCTATGGAGGATGTCTCCTCTCTGGCACAGCATGCACCCAAGGAGTCCGCCACCCATTGTGTCCAGGTAACCACTGGAGAGTCCGCCCCAGTCACGCCTGGTTCCTCCCAACCCCTCCCAGAGCGTCCAGTGCCCACTCCTGCGTCACTCATTGCGAGTGAAGAGGATATGGAGGCCGAAACTTCTTGCTCCACATTGAAGCGGAAGCTTTCGGACTCACTGGAGGAAGTACCCTCCCGGCAGTCGGATGCACTCCTGGAGCCTGTTACCCAGGGAGAGGTGGCTGCCGTCGATGAGCCTTTTGAGGTTCTGACGAGAAAGAGAACCTCCAGAAGTAAGGCTGAAAATCTCCCCTCTAACGCCAACCAACCCAGCAGACCAAAGGAAAAGCCGATTAACGTCCTTGGCATACGGAACCACGCTGAACTCATTGACTCTCCCCAAGGGAGATGTGGTAACGACTTCGAACTTGCCATCAGGGATGTCTCCACCAGGGTCATCGTCACCTTGCCGGAACATCAGGAGAAAGTCCTGCAGAGTGGCCGCAGGGCTGGCGGCGTTAGGAATCACGTTCAAGTCCGTGAAACACATGGTGTAGACGGCAGAGGGGAGGAAGCAGTCTGATAAGACCAGGAAATTCATCGCCGTGCTGGACAAAACTCCAGGCATCCCTCCCTCTACAAGATCACCCACATCCAGAACTGTCGGATACAGGTGAAGTACTTCAAGGGAGGAGTAGCGCCGCAGACCTGCTTTAACTGCCAGAGGTTCGGGCAGTCCTCCCTTGGGTGCAGGATGGTGGCCTGATGCTACATATGCGCGGGGAATCACCGGTCCCGCGACTGCCCCAACCCACCCACGGCACCCAGGAAGTGCTGTAATTGCGGTGGTGATCAACCCTCTACCTACAGGCAATGTCCTGTCTACTTGGAATCCTTGGAAAAGGCGCTGGCGGCAAATTAGTGCAACGATGCGCAAGGCCAGCAAGAGGAGGACCGTGGCTTCGACGGCGGCAGCGAGGCGCTCAGCTAAGGTGGTCCCTGGTAAAAACTTTGCTGCAGCCGCTGCCAGCGCCATCCAAACCAGCACTCCACCTGACCCGGAGTTACAGAGGAGGACGGAGCCCGCTACCCCCAGCAGTGCCAACGCCGAACAACCGGCCAGATCCCAGGGGGCTCCTCCCCCCAATGTAGCACTGCCCGAACGACCAGAATCGGCACCAGCGTCTCTGGCGAGTGAAATACCGCATTCTGCACCCAGAGGCAGCGCACTCGCCGCGGCATGGGTCGGTACCCTACACCGAGGTCGGCTATATGTGAAGAAATCGAGGTCTGTACGGTGCATCGAGGTCGGCACTGAAGGGTTAATTAAATCCCACCCGTACGTTTCTTTTAAGTGGTGATTCTTGGCTGATATTACTTTAAATATAGAAGAAAACTGAAAAAGTAGCCAGTGCGCTTAAGAATGCAACAGGGACGGAATTCCATTATAAATTGATACAATGAAAAAATACTGAATGCAAGATGTGTCTTGAGAAAAACCTGAACTTTGATACCTCAAACAGTTTGTCATAATATACTAAATTTGGGAGACAAACTGTATACAATGTCAACTTGCACCCTATAGTGCAGTAGTCTTCAGTCGTTTCCGTCTAATTGGTTTTTGAATATGGAATACACCAATATAGCTTTTTAATTAGAGAATATGGAAAACTATTCAGTTGAATTGTAATTGGGAATACTATGAACGTAAAATCGGGGACGTTTACATATTATCCGGTCGTGAAATTCCTGTTGTAAATTCGTGGAAAGCGCTGAATTGCGGAAACGTAAAATCCATTAAAAATTATCATTATTCTTATGGAGCAAACACCGGGACCGAAAGAAAAATTCGTAAAATTGAGGAAAAGTAATATCGAAGGACGTAAAATCGAAGTTTCACTGTATATATTCCCACGAGAACGCAAGCATTTGAGAATGTTCCAAATAAATTTCTTCCTTATTATTGCATTAGAAGTGAAACACTTGGAAACAAAGAGAGTCTTACAATTAGTGGTCCCTTTAAGAACCGCACGGACGATATATGTACCGGGAATTCCCGGGATATTCAATGGATTTCCCGGGAGACGGGAAAACCATTTTACCCCCGGGATGACAAGCATCACAAAGCAGATAAACAGTGCCTGCATCCCCTTCCACCACACAGTAGCTTTCATGCAGAGGTTCTCAGCACTGAATAGGGGTTTTTAGAACGCACAACTACGCGAAAATTCAATCACAAAATTTGACGTATAATATAGGTAAAAATAAAACAGTAAAAACTGCAGAATTAAGCACAATAGGAAGGTCCAAGGTTACTGTTTTTAAATATATCAAGGTTTTTCAGAGTTAAGAAAATTTATTGCTTAAAAAAATAGAGAAATTAGCAATCTCCGCAGCGTACCCAGTACGAAAGCATATGAAGTTTTCGTCCTGCGTACCCAGTACACAGGATGACGCTGAGGGGTTAAGAGCGTTTCTTGCAATTCTAAGAGATCGTCCATAAAATGCGTCATGCTTATGTTTGCCTTTTTAGTTTTTCCTTCCCTTAAACTCTGCGCGCTACGCTAAGCTTGCCCCCTACCCCTCCCTCCTGCCTGCATGACGCAATGGATTTAAATCCCCTCGCCAGCAGTCCCAAAGGGAGAATGCTTTAAGTACGCATTGCAGAAAAGAATTCGTAAGCACATAATTGTAAAATAATCACCTGTCATAAGAAATACGACCACGCTATTTTGTGAGCACGTATATTTTATTACAGCTGTGTATTATGGATGGAAATAAAATTACAATGCAATGTATGAAATTACCTAGAGCTAATAAAGAATTAATTAATTAATTATTTTTGACCATACCAATGGCATGGAAAGTTTGAACGAAATTGGAGAGAATTACTACGTGATGGTTCCTACCTATTATCTACACAATATTTCTCACAAGCGTTCTCCCAATCTTTTTAGCATGCATTTTCGTAATCTTTTGAATGAGTATCCGCAGTTGTCTTTTTTTCCGAAACGTGGCGTAAAAGAGTAATTTGAAATATACACTGGGAAAATTGGGATGTTCACTGATGACTGATATAGTTTATTTAATATTATGTAGCTATAAAGCATAAATTTAAATTGTTTACAGGTAGAATACCTCTAGTATTGACCTGAAGGCTGCCCCATTAGAAGCCTCGGCCAGAGTGCAGCGGCACGACTGCCTCTGCACTAATGAAGTTGCCAAAGGGGGTATTTTTTAACAAATTGAATTAAAATTTTCTATGGAGATGTCTAGTATATTGTGGGAAAGTTTTTTCAATCATTTAAAATATTTTAATTCCTGATTCACTGTCTTTTACTTAAAATATCGAAGTGCAGAGAAGGTAAAGGGAAAATAGAATGATATATGCCTTTAGAATTAAGATGCATGTATTATACAGTAATTTCTTTATTAAATCTTAAGATTTAGCTAATTATTCATGAAAAAGAGAAAGTTTAAACATTTATTTTTCAAATAAATACTTTGAAAACTTGTACTCTCTGCTACAATACAAATTTTCTTATTATGCAGTAGAAAACGTTGCAAACTTGACATTAAAAAAAGAATAACTAGTTGTGTTTCAAAACAAGCACTTAATTTTTAGAAGTTAAATAAATGATTTAAATAGCTGTATCATGGGGAAATGAGAAAAAAGAACTTCTGCCCTAAAGAATTTTGCACTGTGATAACAATTTTTGCTACTCATGTGGATGAATATGCAGTAATGGTCTTTAAAATTACCATGAAAAAATTATCATTAATAAAAGATTTAGACAATAAATTCAAAGGTATTAGGAAATCATGCTACAAGATCAATGTATGATATAATAAAATTAACAAAAAACTGCAAATTACAGGCATTAATTTGATAGCAATATAGAGTGATAGAATCATTTTTTTGCCACCTTTGATAGAAGATATTAATAAGCATAAACACTGGAAGACCTACGCACAGCGGACCAAAAAAGCCAAATATATATGTGGATGTACACTTACATACACACACTAAGCATACTCTTGATTAACCAGCTGTGGAGACTTTCACCAATTATTTATGCAAAAATATGATTTCCATTTCTACCATTTTTTGGCATGCAACTTTCTTCAAAAGATAATTCAATGATGATGCATCATCTGCGAGCATGTTTTCTTATCTTTTGAAATTGCTTGATGAAAGTTCTTCACAAGGCCAGCTAAGAGGCTGTCTAAAAATATACCGAGGGTTGTCATATACTGTATTGTATATCATCATGCCTCACCTAGTTCAATTGGCATCTTGGGTCAAATATCTTTTGAAAATAAAAAAATCAATACTGGACTATAGAATTAACATACTCTGCACTGTGAATTTTTGCAGGTTTTGTTATATGCTTTTGTTTACTTTTGCACTGGCCAATCGCCAGTTTTGATGTGTTCAATTTCCATGGGCTACAGTAATTTTGCTACATTCTATTGCAAAATAAATATTTAAAAGCAAATAGGGGGAAAATGATTTAAATAAATCATGGCAAAAGAGAAAATTGAGCAATGGCAATGAAACTGCAGGAAATAATGCTAAATGAGCAAGGAAAAGGATAAATCTTGAGGAGCTTAAAGTGAATCAGTGTTTTGATCAGGGTAAATGTCAAGGTGATATTGCGCAACTTCTATAAAGCAAATAATTCTATTTAATAAAAACAAAATAAAAAGTTACATTGCATCAGACACTGCAAAGAAACTCACATGATCACGTAGTAATTTGATGGAATGGGGAAACTTCTAGTGTTTTGGATTGATACTAATGTTCTGATGAATGCTTGCTTAAAGCAAGAAGAGGGTGGCAATTCTGAAACTCAATGCCAGTTGGTTTCAAAATTCAAATATTTATAGGGTTCATTTACCTGAGAAATCAGCAAGTGCTTTAACATTGTTTTATTAATTACTTCATATATGAAGTATTGTTTTCATGAAAAAAAAATCAAATTCGAGATTTCAACGGAAATACATGTTTTAAGGTCCCCTGAACATTTTTTGCCTATTTTATCTATGATGTCTGCAACCATGATTTTGTGGGTGCTCTTAACTCAAAAACTATTAATCAGATCAGCGTGAAATTTTATATTTGACATTTTTGTTAAAGGAAGACGTGCTGATTAGTTTTTGGTAAAAATCAGTCAACCGAAAGTGGGCGTTTACTCTTGTCACATCCGTTTTTTGAAATATTTGCTTTAATATTTGATAAATGTAAAAATATACTGGAATAAAAGTTGTAGGAAATTTAATTTTCTACAATGTCTGTTCGAAACATTTTCCTATATTATGCATTGTTGAAAAGATATTTTTTAAACTAAATTTTTTAGCTGCTACCGCCACATCATCTGCTGGCGACTCTTGTCAACACATTACAAACCTTTTTATTTTCTTAATTGATGGAGCTTCGGGGCTATATCCAATATCAGAAGGCTACAGTTTGAGTTTATTTCTGTTCTTTGTCATGTCTTTAAATTTTTCTCGTTCCTTAAAATACTTATTATCATTTAACCTATTTGGAATTATTAGAAATATTACAGGCATGGAGAAAGTCATGTGGTGGCCACATCAGTTTTTTTTATTAGTAATAATAATTAATATTAAGTAAATATTAATCAACTAAGATTATTTTCAATAATATTCTTGTATATTTATACATTTCATTTAATTTTAAAATATAGATTTCTTTCAAGTACTGTTATAAACTCCTTCGTAATGAATCCTTTGTGTTAAACGAGGCACGAATGTATTTAAATATAAAAACAAATTAGGAATAGACACTGTATTCACCAGAAAGGAAGATAAGGTTCTTTTCCAAAATTTCAGCAAAAAAATTAGGGATAGTCTTAAATTGAGTACAAAGTTTTAAATGCTGCACGGAATACCATGATGCTGATTCTATGTCCTTGAAAACATTTATTTATACATACACAATACATATCATTTAATTTATTAATACAATGCATTTATTCATATTCTTGAAGTTCACAATGTGCGAACGAGAGGCTTTCCACCTCATAGGTACTGATGGAAGGGGAGTGTTGACAAACCTGTATCAGAACTTGTAATCGGCTGGGTAGGAAACTTGATACATATGGTGTTGAAAATGACTACAATAAGATTGCCATACATGTGACTTGTTTCAATTTAAACATATTTGTTACTTTTCAATTGGTGTGCTAGCAGAAGACAAGTATACCTGCAGTTCGAGGAGTATAAGAGCACGCGATTGGTACAAATTTCGCTAAGTTTTAACGTGAAGTGGGGACATTATTTTTAGCAGTTTTAAATATGTAACTCCAAATCTTAAGACCAAAATGACAGACCGTACAGAGAAGAAAGACACCTCTGTAAAACTGAATGTATCACAATGTATAAGATGAAGTTTTGACAGAAATTTTAAGGTAATGGTGGTACTTATGCTGAATAAACAATTGTAAGGCCAAGAAGAAATATAATGTGACGGAGGCAAATTTGCCAAGGTTGAAGCAAGCAAAACAGAAACTTGAAGGTGCAAACTCAACACAGAAATCCTTTAAGTGAAACCAAAAAAGGTTGATTTCAGGAATTAGAAGAAGAAAATGTAAAATTTGTGCATATTCAAAGAAGACGGAAAACTAGTGTCGTGAGATATCATTAAACTGAAAGCATATGAATTAGTACTATCACTAAACATCCCTCCGCAAGAATTCAAGACTAATAATGGTTGATGCATATGGATGTTATAATGGTTTTCATCAAAGACAAATAACTTCTCTTTGCCAATGTTTACCTTCTGACTACACGGACAAACTTTCCGAAAGCAAGTAATTGCGTAGTGGAAAATTCACGATTACCTTCTGATCCTGGGTAATGCAGATGACACACCTACTTATTTCAACATGCCATCCAATTAGACAGTTAACAAAAAAGGTGCAAAAACATCGTCGTAAAAACTTCAGGAAATGAAAGTGTGCATTACTGATACGCTGGCAGTGTTTGCAGTTGGCACAAAGTTATCACTTATGTTATTTTAAAAATTGGTATTCGAGTTTTTTCCTGAATAGACTTTTTTATTGTGGCCATCTTAAATTCGAAGTCATTTTCCTTTCGGGTTAATACAGTACTTTATAATTACGCACATTTTTTGTAATTATTTAACATAATTTACATTGAATATTTTTCCAGGTAGGGTTTAACAATCTAGCCCTCTTAATATGGACTTCAGAAGAAACTATTTCAAAACTACCCTATAAAATCCACTTCATAAGTACCAAGTTGAAATAAATTTATTAAATAAAATTGTTTTTGGATTATCTATGCTCTTTTCCCTCAACTAACGTCCTTTATCAGAAGAAAAATGCGTACATACAAACATACACATATATATTCAAGTAATTGGAGGCACACATATCTGACAGCATCACTAAACATGACACCTTATTTTAATTATTGCAAAATGTAGATCATTTCATTAAAATATAACTTGCATCATCTTTAGACATGTATTGAAAGCAATAAAAATAGTGGCATTTTTTAAATAATGATATTTTCTTTAAATGTTGAGAGTGAATTTATGAATTGCATTGACACAGTAAAAAGAAATGCTATTGTTTTTAAAATGTATTTATCTTCAAGGTCTCCATTCCTCTTCTACTTTCTTTTACACATGACAAAAATTTACACATAAAGAACAAGGGAGCAATACACTAATATTAAAAACTAAGCTTTTTTTGATAATATCATTCATGCTCCCTCCATGTGTCTTCTTAAAACACTCCCTTTAATTAAGTCTTTCTTGATGACTTTTGCTCCCAGCAGAAGATGCAGTTTCTGAGTTGGACCAAAGTATAGTTGAGACAGGCAATCAAATAAAATTTAATGTTGAGGTACAACAAGCACAAATCTTATCACACCTCACATATTAGACAATAGTCATATTATTTTACAATCCATATTTCTATTCCAATACAATGGTATATTAATAATAAATATTTTGTCATCTGAGTACAATATGTAGAGAGTCAAGTTTTCACTTTATCCGAAACTGTCATGTCCAATTTCATCTGCAGTTCGAATGGAAAAATTTTACCTTAAGGAAGGAGTTCCATAGACTGATGCCCGTGGCTGTCTCACTGAACTCAAGTCTACCATCATCCACAAAGATACACACACAAACATACAGATATTCACTCTATAATAATCAGGAGTCCATTTGTGCATTATGGGAAGAAATATCAATTGAATCAAGTTCTTTTTCAAATGACAACCAGTACTTGTGCGGATGGTCATAATCATTAAATCTCGGTGGGGGTTTAATAAATGTGCAAATAAATAATATTTGGAAGTTATGATACAGCCACAAGCTTTGGCTTCACCCTGAAGGCAGCTTGGATTATGACATGAAAATACAGAATTCCTGCTTACATATCAAGCAGCATAACCCTAATTTTTAACAAATGCATTACTTTTTCCACAAGCTGCTATTCATTGTGCTTCACATACTTATCAAAGATTAAAATTACCAAAAGAGCACAACTAGCACTAATAATAATTGTTGGCCAAGCATTTGAGAATATATACAAGAATTACAGAATTTTTAAAATGAGACACTAATTATAAAAGAGAAACACATTCAGATTTTTCATGACGAGAATTAAATGTTTTGTGCCAAATGTTATGAAAACATCACATCATGTTTGGTAACTATTAGAATGGCAGGCCTAATTAATATTCTTGATACATCGCAAACATAATAAAGCTAATATTAACACAACATATTATATTTAAACTTATCACCAAGAGGTATTGTGCATTCTGTCGAAACTGCATGAGAAAATCCTTTTATCTTTGGCTAGGGAAGTATTTGTTTAAAAAATATATAATCCAGTTTCTATTTTAAAATTTAAGAATTACTTTTAAAAAGGAAATTTGCAAGATGTTCTCAATATTTTGGGAGACAACGAATCACATGTACCAGGAATAAAAAAATGTCAATTTCTTTGTTATAAAGGATAATAACGACATCACAGAATTATCCACCAACAATAGAGGGCAAAAATAAAACAAAACTAATTACAATAAAACACCAGGGATAAAGTTTTCTGCAGCTGTGGGTAAATCACCATCAATGTGCATATATGAGTCACAACCATTTAAAACATTAGTTTTTTCTTCAAAAAAGAAAAACTGAGTAAACATTAGATGGAAGTCGTATTTCAGTATTTCAAACATTGTTTTGTTTTATTTTTAACATCTTAGTTTGCAATTAAAGATGATTGGCACTTATATCACCAAAGAATACTAATGAAGTACCTTCTACATAAAACATATCTTCATATTTCAACGACGATTTAAAAATATGCTACACAAATGAGCAATTAACAGGTTATCCTAAAACATTAGAAATTAAAAAGATCCTGATCAGAGCAATAAATTCATACAAAATGTAAGCTGCATTTGTTTTACAAGCAACCAGTCAAAACAAAAGTTACTGATTGTCTATCAAGTATCTTGAAAGATATTATTAATTACCTCAAAATTATCTTCACTTAACGGATTACTTACGTAATATTTCTTAAACCCATACATGAAAGACTAGAATTGAGGCACCACCCTTCCTACATTCATTCACATCAAAAAGATGAGTATTCAGTGGTTTATAAATGAGTTTGTTGCTGAGGATACACCCATTAAGGTGATACCAAAGTTGACAAGCCACTGTTACTTCTCCATAGATGAGTAGATGCAAAATATAGTAAACCATACTAAAATAATAAAATTTCTTTGTAAATGTCATGGTTCTTTCATAACCCAATCAACCTACTACTGCTTACCTCTTAATTTCTCCTCTACATATTATGTACATGTTTTTCCTTCCTTAATTATTAAGTAATTGCCCAAATTAACATTTAGTTAATTATTGTTGCGTTAACTATGCATAGACAGTTATGAGGGAGTTCTGAGGGTTGACTGGCAAACAAATGCCCACTTTTTTTTTAAGGTAAGTACCTTAATCAGACTAGATAGAAAGAGAGCATCAATTAGCTAAATTTAGGCTAGACATGCAAAATAAGGTGTAAAATAAAATTTGAAATAAAAGGATGGAAGCATCGTTCAGAGGCAGACCGCTTACCTCATAGGATATGTAAATGGGCTGACAATGTGCTTGGTAGCGTCTAACATCACGATTTTGGGCAGGAAGCAGAATTAAAAGAAAAGCTGTCAGGGATTTTTGCATGCAAAAAACTGACATGCATAATTTAAAAAAAGACACAATTAATTGGGATGCAGCATCTAAAAATATTCAAAATATAAACAAAAAAACAAAGTTGAATGATTTTAATACAACATTTTATGTCCTTTATAAAACATGACAAAAATACAGGCAAAAAAGAAACCAATAATGTGCAAGGAATAATAAAAATCAGAAAGAGCAATAAGATTCTTTCAAACTGTTACCCACACACAGTTACAACATTAATCATCAAAATTATTATATTCTTCCATAAATTTGCAAATTCTTACATAGGGACATACAGTGAGAAAATCACACGAGGAACTAAGGACAAACAACTTCAATCACTCTTACACATGTGCACCAGGCACGGGATAGAATACACAAACACTTTGACGGTAAAGGCGCATGTATTTTGTTTTTGAGATATGATTGCTGCGCTTCCACCATAGATGCTTTCCTGCATCACGAGAATTTCCCGAGTTCATCCACGTCGTTCACTTGATTACAGAAAAATATATATATATTTATATATAATCATACCACGACTTCCATTCATTCATCCAGGCACAACACAAACACAAAAAGGTGAATTAAAAAAAGAAATGCTACATAAAAAGCAAAATAATAACTACATGTCAGGTTCAAATAGGCTACAAGTCTGCCCCAAAACACCCACACACAATTCCCATGGCGATGGCTCGTTAGTCATGCCCATGCAGGAAGAGGACAAAATATCAGGGCAAAAATCACAACATATATTATTTTATATGACCAACAGAGCAAATATTGGTAAGGCCTAAAAATTTGGAAAAAATTTAATCTGGTAATCTAGTCCTCTTTTATAAAATGCAGCATTATGTAATAGAAAACATATCGAGATTAAGGATCAAATAGAAAAATCTGATAATAAACATGAAAGTCATCTAGTGTGATTCACAAAAACAATAATATCATAAATGATAAGTATTAACTTTAATAATTCAGTTATTTTTGGAAATATTTAACTTATTGAATTTAATATAATTCACTATAGTTCCTCTTCCATGTAGCAGTTCATAAAATATCTTACTATGTACCCAAAAACTATGTGAAAATATTTAACAAAGGGTTTTCTCGTATTTGTGGTCATATTTCTGAAACTGTTGCTGAATGAAATATTGCTATTAATTAAAGTTCACTTTAAAGTTGAACTCCACAAGTATCAGAACTCATTTATCAAACTTCTGAATAAGTCTAAACTTACAGTGCATCACTTAGCTCGCAACACATTTATTAAACTTTTAAATGCTCTCAATATCACTCTCAGGTAGACCTCCCAACCAAATTAACTATTTTCAGTTCAATATTTACTAATAGAGAATTGTGAAATACTGCTTGTTAATGGATGTTGTAGGGATGTAAAATATTTTAAATTTTCTATAGGGAATTTAGAAAAAGTTAGAGAAAATAAACAATACGTTTGTGAATTTCCTTTACCAGGGCTTTTTGCATGCTGTGGTTAACAATACAACTAATTAATTATCTGTAATCATAGAAGGAAAACGAAATTACCAGCAATTGCAAATTTGCAAAATAATTAATGAATGCAGTAAATAGTACTTAAGTTTTGCAAATGCTCACCCAGTGTTTTAGCAGCCCACCTACCTTCTCATTTTCCAAGAACTATGAAGGAGTGAGATGATTAAGAATAGTTGTCATGATTTGGCAATGTAAAAAAAATAATGTGCCTGGGCATTGTTAAACTAGGGAAATTTCAGTTGATTATGTAGCTGCCCTGGCTCCCAGCCATGGTCTCAAAAGTTCTGCTGACTCTTTGAGATAAAAACCTAATATCTACATGAAATATTATTACTAGTCTTAAACTTCTAATAAACATAAAAAAAAGAGTACGAGATTCCTTTAGGGTGTGAACGATACCCATCTTGCTCATTAAAAGGGAGAGATTGCGTAGTTACTGTGAGGCAAGGTTTAAAACCACAGCTCCTATAATTACTACATACATGGTAATTTCTTATTTTGTAAAGATGGATATGTATCCATCACATTCACTACACCTTTTCAGCTTCACTGAAAGCCTTCCAGATATAAGACATAGTTGCACTTAGATCTAGTATAAATAAATGGTGATATGTACTATTACAAGCAATAGATTAAGAGGACCTAAAAATACAGTAAAAAATTGCTTGACTTCAAACAAATCAAAATAAAAAGTAGTGGATTAGTCTACTTATGAACTCTTTTGACTTTCAAAAGAGAGAATCTCGAATGAGGTAATCATAATGTAATGAGTAGGAGATGAGGGAGAGGTGTGCTTCAATTGGGGGAGAAAATAACAGGCTAACTAATGGACATGATCCATTTCAAGTGAAACAGGTTGACCATACACTGGTCACTTTTGCTACTTCTGCCAATTTAGCACACTTCCTCATTTAAACACCTGACAGTGCTCAAACAATGTGTCTAATCCTAACAACAAATTACAAAAAGACTTGAGAGGTAGGGGACAAAGAAGTTCTTAAAAAAGTGAACTGACTCTCAACATCAATCATGATTTAAAAAATTAATTACGGCAACTGTCCCGCAGAAAATAAAATGTACAGCAATGTCATGAATAGTTGTAAAAGGGTTTGATTTTAAATGATTATCTTTCTCCTTATCCCCTCATACCACATGTGGTTGAATAATGGTTATCATATTTGGTTCGCATGAGCAATAGGCGATGGAGGTGACTTTTTGAGATGATTATGAGCCAATGCTCAACTGGTCTTCTTTTCCTCAAGTATCACCTTATCTTCTCTCTTCATTATTGGTTCTGCTAGGTACCTCAGACCTGTTTTTCCACCTGTAGATATCGTATGTCTTCAAGGTGGTCTAATATGGCGCAAAACGGTTGTAGCTGCCCCGGTACACAGCCGCCTGAAACAATAAAATGGTTTCCATTGCTTCTAAGGAATTTACTATCACTTGAATATACTGAAACACCTAATTCTCATGTTTATCATCCAAGTAAATTTTGGGAACATTTTTTCTATCATATATCAGAAAGATTAAATTAAGGAATGGGACATATTGAAACAGGCCAGAAAAAATGAACTATAAGACTAAAATTTATCAAGCAAATCTTAAGTACAAACACTCTAGTCTACATATTTTGGACTGCACTGTTTCATATAAATGTTTACTTTTATATACAAACTCATTAATTTGCACACATTGATTTGATTCTATGCAGATTGAAGTGTAACATCAATTTTTTTTGTTTTTACTGTGCTTCAGTCACAGAGCCATTATATATAATGTGACATTTGAAATCTATACATTTACTCTTAAATTTCCACCATGACTTACACACTATAGTGAGAATTTTGAGTAAATACTGAGTAATTTGAACAATTCTAAATTTGATTTATCTTTTGCTTTCATATCATGAGCTACTGCTAAGAGTATTGAAAATTAAATATTACATTGAGAACATTTCTATTGCATTATAGGCAATAAAAACACTGTATTTGTATGTACAGTGAAACTTCAATAAGTCGAACTTCAAGGAAAACAAAAAAAATATTCGAGTTACAGAAAACTCGACTTATGGAAATACGTTTTTCCCATCGAGATTTTGCCAGGTAAAATTAATTCACTTTGAGTTATGGAAAATTCGAGTTATGGAAGTTCCACTGTGCTTATAATGGTAAAAATAAATACGCAAGCTGCCTTGGGTGTGAAGTTAAATGAAAAATTTTAACCACCTTAGACACCAAAAGAATATATTAGTAAGTAAATACTGGTGATAGTACACACACACACAGATAAACCTACCTGGTTAGGTGTGTCTGTGTGTACTATCACCAGCATTTACTTATTAATATATTTTTTTGGTGTATAAGGTGGTTAAAATATTTCGTTTTACTTATAATGGTATGTATTTACTGGTATCTGTGCTGTTCTAATATTAATATCTATTCTATTCTAATATCATTGTCAAAATGAAATGGATCATTGTCAAAATAAGATGAAGCATTGTCAAAATATCCCGGGAAACAGTGTATGTATTCTTTTTGAGGCTACCAAACAATTTTATTTCAAGCATGATTTTGTGGGCAAAAATAGATTTCTTTTAATAGTACTAAAATTTAAGAGGGCAGAGCTAACCAACAAAGCCAGATTGATTTAGTACACCGAAAATTTAAAGACAATGATAAGCATGTTTAGTTAACTTATAATTTTACAGGATACTTACCCCATACCCTGACATAGGTCCAATAGAGTGGCCAAGATAAGGGTCTGCATATTCACGGCCATAACTGCATTCACATCAGATTAAGATATCATAAGGAAAAATAAAAAAATACAGGAATGAATAAGAATGAGTATATAATAACAACTCATCAATTTTATGCATAACATAAATAACATGAAATGGTATGTAATATAATTAATGGTTATCACAACTATTTGATGCTTCAAACCTTAAATACTAAACTGAAATGATAATGAGAAAATGACTCTCATGTTAGAGAAAAAAATCTTTGTAATTTTTAAAATCATTAAAAATAATAACTAATTTTTAAAAAAAATTTTCAATAGTTTTATTAAACTGAAATTTCCATAGCTAATAAAAAAGTAGAAATCAGTTTAATTCAGCCATCTAAGAGATGCATATTCACAATGTGTGTCCTATAATTCCACTTCATGTTTCAGTGAATTTTTATAATTTGAATTTAATGGACAAAGGAAATGAACTTAAAAAATGTATGCAAATCAGATTTTCTTAGGAGTAAAAATCTTGTAAATTCAAGTCAATAATACAGATTTTAAAAAACAAAAAGTTACCACTGCATTTTCAACCATGATTTATAACAAGAAAGACAGATTTTAAATCAAAGTACAACTGATGGAAGCAGAAAAATATATGTAAACTTAGCAAGATGTCATACGCATATCATTGAAGTTAATAGATCTGTAGACACCTGAATAACATAATTCATTAGTTACAGTTGATAGAAAATAGCTGAAATAAATCCATAAGAATATTAATCGCTGATGAATGAAGAAAAAATTGCTCCACCTAAATGGAAAGTAAGTCAGTAACTGACTGTATTAATTTGGTACAATTCAAGTTAAAGAATTATAATTATGTCAGTTGAAAAAATATAGCTGACCTATAAAATGAAAATAAATTAGGTAAAAATACCAAGCATGGAAAATTGGTAAAACCTTTAGTCAACAAACAACACAAAACATTTTAATTGTTCTAAAATATAAGTACAAATGCTTCAACAAGTGATTAATAGTTTTAAATTATTGCAACTCTTAAATATGAATTTTTTAAAGCCCAGTGGTAGTCCCTAATATTTCATCACAGGTATATTGGCAAAGAAAGTCTATCTTTAAAAATTGTCCATACATCAGTAATTAACTATGTTAAATGTCTAGTAGTGACAGTCGTTCCTTAAAAATATGTTGGGGCCAATCCTTAAAACTAACCATCTAATAGGTCTAAATTTATAATTAATTGCATCTGATTTTTGTTTAAATTGCAGAACAAACAGTGAGAAAAGAAATTGTTTTTTATCAGAGGAAACTAATGGAGAAGTTACATTTATAAAGTTTGTTGATTATCGAATACTTCCAACATTCCTTTATGTCTTCATGAAATATAGTGCAATGATTAATTAGTTTTCTTAATCTGAAATAAAACACCTAAAATTCAATGACACAAAATAGTATGATAGCATAATTTTTCTATTAAATTCATGAGACACTTCCACGTGGCTCAACTATATTCAAAGGAGATTAAGAAGATACATTTTTAGTTTCAACAAGAAAAAACTGGTTAAAAGGGATCACTGAGAAAAAATATAGCATAGCTTTCAGAGAAAGTAGTATTACATCCATTGCTTTACAAATGTGCAATTACATTTAAGAAGAATGAGAAATTGTTAACTTTTTCAATGAAACCTGTATAAAAGGGTCGTAGGAGTTATGCTTCTTACCTGGCCACTGCAGCAGCATAACCAGCTACTGAGGCAGGAGTTGGAGGTGGAGGTGGGGGTGGCGGTGGGGGAGGTACGGGAGGCTGAGGAGCTGCTGCTCCTGCCGCTGCACCAGCTGCAGCTACAGCTGCATTCGCAGCCGCTTGTGCGGCATGTGCTGCTTGTGATGCCGGTGAGGCAGGGTGATGCGGATGTGGGGGAGGTTGTGCTTGTGGGCTGGGCCCTGGGGGTGCCGCAGCACCAGCAGGGCTCCCCGCAGCCACTGCGAGTGGGTGATGTGTGGCATGGTGATGGTGCGCAGCTGCTGCATGTGCGGCTGCTGTTGCTGAGGAGGCCGTTGCAGCTGCGTGGGCAGCCGCTGCACCATACGCTCTAGCAGCCTGAGCTGCAGCAGCCGAATATGACGCGGCAGCCGCATATGCCGACTGTAGAGGGAAGTCGTTCTCCGTTAGAGTTTCCACCCCTACCTGGAGACCGACGAATTGGGTTGGATCGGGAGACAAGGCTGTTATGTCTTATACTTCCAAAACTTGTGTGTGAGAACACAATCCATGTAAACATTGGCTCCTAATTATTGAAACGCAGTTTTCCCAGTTTATTTTGACTGATAAAAACAACAAAATGTGCTAAGTTTGAAAAGTGAACAACATAAAGGCGTTTCTATGCTTTAGCAAATTAAAGTTTCTGCAAAGTCATAAAAATGAAAAAATCATTCAAGTTTTGAAAATTAATGAAAATAAAACTTAAAAAGATTCTGTAGAACCAAAGATCAAGTAATAGCTTAAAAAAAAAGTTTACCTGAAGCATTTCAAAAATTAACAATCCTAAAACATAGGAGCAAAAAATACAGGATTGTGTACCCACTTTATGGTGTGCAAAATAAAAAATAATACAAGGGAAAAACAAAAAAGTGCTAGGTTAGGTAAAATCCATGTAAGGATAACTACATAATGATAAAAATAAAATTAAAAATCACAGGTGAATAAACTTTTGAGATTCTGAAATAAAATTCAATGTAATTATACAGTACAGATTGTAATGAGTTATTTGTAAATTTTAAATAACCTAAGAAATCAAAGAATAATGTTAAAAATATCACTTTAATTAAAACAAATTCTACAATATATACTAAAAGGTTCAATACAGAGCACTAATAATGTCACACTGTATTTTACATATGCACAAATATACCGAACTTTATTGTGATATTACATTTACACCCAATCCCCGCTTTAATACTGTCCCAATTAACGCTGTTCCGCATTAACGTTGAAAATAATTTAATACCGGTTTCCGAATTGCGCTCGCGCGTTCCACATTAACGCTCTTCAACATTTCTGGTGCAATTTACAAATTCCACTGCACAGCGCCGCTGCGCATTTACAATACACAAGACGTCAGCATTTGCAGTTGCTTGATGGTTCTGTGTACACTTGTCGATGTTTTTGTAGGTCAAAATATAGAGTGAACTTTGTTTAAATTATATTTTCCCTTTAAATAAAAAGACGATGAGTGATAACTGATGGTCAGAGGAGAAAAAGAGAAAAAATTTAACTCTCAAGGTTAAATTAGAGGTTTTACGGAGACTAAAAGCTGGAGAACACCAACATTTGTTTGTTTTTTGTTTATTGCTCCCATTTCGATTGTTCAGTTTTTTTAAATGTAATACCAAGATATTTGAATTCTTCCTTTATTTGGTCTCATTCCTTGTTCCTTTATTTATCAAGCACATGTGATAATATTTATTAACCATCAAAGCGTTTTAATTAAAATAAAACTTTTTAACATAAAAAAAGATTGCACTTTTACAAACAATAATTGTAAATACAAGATATTTTGGCTTCATTAGACACTCATACATAGATACTAAACATTTTTCGTTCTTTCTGTACTGAGTCTTCAGTTAAAATGAAATACCTGATAACTAAAATTTAAAAATCAAGCGTCTGCTCATTGATAAAAGTCTTCAATCAAGAATAAAAATCAAACTTTTCAAACAATTTCCTTAAAATCCTAGAAATTCGCCATTATTGGAGTCGTCATTGGTAATATGGAACTCATCGTGAACTTCATTTGTTTCTGAAGCTTCAGATTCGTCTTATTCTAACTTTGCGGTCGTCGTGCCATTATTATCATCATCTTCCCAAAATATGTCGTCTTCACTTCCATCTAAAGCATTACTTATGCAATATTTTTTGAATCCCTTAATTATCATTTCTGAGGGGAGGTCATTCCATGCTTCCATGATCCACTGACAGAATATTTTTATATTTACTTTACGAATGAGTCCACCTTTGGTGAATGTGTGTGTGTCATTCACCATCCAACCGGCCCACTTCTTCTTCAGTGCTGATTTAAATGGCTCATTAACAGCAACGTCTATAGGCTGCAGGATCGGTCATTCCCCCTGGAATAATCACCAAATATGTCTTCATTTCAAGGAGTTTCTTTTTTACTTCAGGACGTGTGTGGCATCGGAATGCATCTAAGACCAAGAGAGATCTTTTATGCATTCCACCAGACCTTTTTCAAACAGTCTCAATCCAGTCACTAGTGATGTTTTCATCAAACCAACCTTGCTGTTGCACTCAGGCTATGATGCCACGGGGAAATTCGCATTTCGGAATTGTTTTTCTTTTAAAAAGTATATACGGAGGCAGTTTCATCCTATTAGCCATATAGGCAAGCACGACAGTAAAACGATTTTTTTCATTTCCCATTCCTCTCATCATGATGGTCCTACATTAAAGCTCTTCAAAATTTCTGGTGTAATTTACTAAGTCCGCTGTGTAGCGCCTCTGTGCATTTACAACACACAAGATGCCAGTATTTGCAGTTGCTTGATGGTTCTGTGTACACTTATCGATGTTTTGTAGCTCAAAATGTAGAGTGAACTTTGTTTAAATTATATTTTCCCTTTAAATAAAAAGATCATGAGTGATAACCGGCCGTCAGGAGAAAAAGAGGAAAAACTTAACTCTCGAGGTTAAATTAGAGCGACGGCGACTAAAAGCTGGAGAGCGCCAACATTTGTTTGTCTTTTGTTTATTGCTCCCTTGTTCAGTTTTTAAAAATGTAATACCAAGATATCTGAATTCTTCCTTTATTTGGTCTCATTCCATGATCCTTTATTTATCAAGCACATGTGATAATTCTTTTATGAATCAATATTTCTTTATCGAAACGTAGCAAGGTTTCGATATACAATTTTGTTTTTGTCTTATTGGCCGCTTTCTCTTAATTAAACAGTATCTTCAGTCATGATGCTTATGTTATTATGTTCCAATTTTCTTTGTCTTAATAAAATTGTGGCTGTATAGTGACCGTTGCCTAACCCTGTATATATAGGTAGACGCAGGTATCTTCTTCTACTCTAATTCCTATTCTATAATGCTCCTGCACGATTTAGTCAGCGTGACATCAAAATATGTTTCATAAATGTATTATGTTCTTCATTTATATTCAAGTTTTACTGTTCAATTTTAAATATAATTGCAATGCAAACGATGACATTCTACGCTACATAATATGGTTAACAAAGAATACTTTGGTGTATTATTTATATAATACTACCTATTTTCATTTCCATAAATAGAATCTTGGGAATGAATTAAATCTTATAACGTCAT
The DNA here is from genome assembly GCA_028673005.1 of Tanypteryx hageni. Taxonomy (NCBI): domain Eukaryota; kingdom Metazoa; phylum Arthropoda; class Insecta; order Odonata; family Petaluridae; genus Tanypteryx; species Tanypteryx hageni. Next base: position 114,595,529 of record CM054116.1, read on the forward strand.
TTCTTATGAAAGTACGTGTTCCGAATAGCACTGTTTCAGTTAGCACTTGATTTTCCTAGCACCAATTAAGAGCATTAATTGAGGAGTGGGTGTACTTAGGAATTCTTTTCTGCAATATGTACTCAACGAGTTCTCCCTTTGGGACTATATTATTCCATTTGGTAGTACTTCCTTAGGCACTGTTTTGCATTTTAAAATAACATACAGCAGCAACTTTATTCCGTCCACTAATACAGTCAGCATTACAGTAATGAGCAGTTTTTCATTCCCGGAAGTTTTTATGATGTCATTTTTTGCACCTTTTTCATTGACTGTATAATTGGATGGCATGTCGAAGTAAATGAGTGTCTCATCTGCATTACCCATTTGGCTCAGAAGTTAACAGTGACTTTTCCGCAACCGAATTACATGCCTCTGGAAAGTTATTAGTTTGTCTGTGAAGTCGGAAGGTAGACGCTGGCAAAGTGAAGTTCTTCGCCGCATGTTAAAACCATTACAATGCATCATACGCACACACCGTCCATTACTAGCCTTAAATTCTTGGTGTGGAATGTTTTGCAATCATTCCAATTCTTGGGCTTTCAATTTAATGATATCCCGCGTCACCGGTTTACCGTCCATTCTTTGAATATGCACAAAGTTTGCAATTTCTTCTTCTAATGCATGAAATCAGCCTCGTTTTGGTCCACTAAATGATCTCCGTGTTGAGTTAGCACCTTCAATTTTCTCTTTTGCTTGCTTCCACCTTCGCACATTTGCTTCAGTCACATTGTATTTCCTCCCTGCCGCACAATTATTTGTTTCTTCAGCATAGCGCACCACCATTAACTTAAAATTTCTGTCGTAACTTCTTCTAATTCCTTTCGATACATTCCCTCTTACCGCAGTTCCTTTTTTCTCTACGCGATCTGCCATTTGTTTGGGGCATCTTATTTAAAAGTTATAAATAATAACTTGTCACTATTTCACTTTAAAACTCAGCAAAGCACGTACTACTCAAACGCTCTAGTAAATTTTTTATACTCTGAAACTCACGTCCACTTTACGTCTGCCGTTGGCATACCAAACGCAAAGCATCATGTTTAAATTGCAGTAGATACGTTTAAATTGTACCAGTTTTGTTTACATTGTATTACTAGACACCTTAATTGGTGCCTACATGACTTTGTTTCAATTTACGCATGGAACCGCCCAGCTGTAGTCATTTTTTTTCAACTTGTCACGCGATTACCTACCCAGCTCTAAACACTTCCCTACCGCCAAAGTGGAACCATTGGTCTGTGGGAGCAATTTTAAGAAATTTGACCTTCAATTTTTAAAGTATTGTAGTAATTAATTAAATACGATGTATTACTTTATGCAATAATAAATATTTTAACGGACATATACTTGACATCTGGGTGTTTCATGCTGCATTTAAAATAGGGGTGTAGTCTCACCTTAAATCATCATACTCCATTCTAAGATGATACCTAATATTTTTAATGGCATTTTTGTGAAAAAACCTCGTCTTTCTTTCGGGTAAATGCGGTAATTATCATAAAAATATACAGCTCACAATAAAAATTTCCTGATGCATCATTCTTTCTTGAAATACAACTAAAATGTTTCAACCCCTAACATTAATCCTAATTTAGCCAGTATGAGTGCAGGAGTAATAAAATAATTATGTTTTACACTGTACCTTGCTACTAAGACCAAATTTGAAAAACAATTAATATAATTAAGGAGCTAATTGTTCAATTATATGTGAAATGTAAATTTTAGTTCAAGTATAGCTTGCCACAAAGCAGTAATATAAAACAAAAAATGATATACTAAATATAATACAACGTGAAACCAAATTTCAATACCAACATCTTCCAGGCATTACTAAGTTTGAATAACAGATTATCACAGTACGATTTGTCATTTCAAATTTTTTAATCAGAACAATATGACAGCAGACTTACATTCTGGAGAAAAATTAAACCAATACCAAAGAATAAACATTTTCTACAGAGGAATAGCAAATATACATTTTTTTAAATACTGAATACCAGTAAAAAAACATAATTCTGCTTCTCTAAACAATTTTGATACACTAAATAATCCTAATACCACTCTATACATTTACACATTAGGATCATGCTAATTACACAAGAACTAATTCAAATGCTACTAACCTAATATACTCAATCTCACACAATATGACTAGATAATTATACATTTGACAAAAATTATTCTAAAATGTTGTAGAGCAAAGTATGTGTAGGCATATCACTTTTACGATATGTAATCGAACTTACCTGGTGATGCGGGTGATGAGGGTGGTGTGGGTGGTGATGTTGGGGTGAGGCTGCTGCTGCAGCTGCTGCTGCAGGTGACAAAGCTGACGTTATAGGCAGCATAGAGAGTGCCTGCTGTATTTCAGAAAAGGATGCAAAGGGAGTTGGGCAGGGATGATTTATATTGGGGTTTTAAAATAAGGATTCAGAGGATGGACAGCCACCAGTTCAGACGTGGATTTTCAAAACCAATCAGGAAAGGGGTAGGTTAGGCATGGAAAAAAACCACAATATGAATTAGTTGAAGATTCAAAAACTTAGCTGATCCTGTATGGAGGACACTTCATGAAGTAATTGGAAGATACATAAGCTGTATAGATGAGAAGTTAAAGTTAAATTTTCAATGAGGATGGAAGAGAAAAAGCTACTTGTTTTCATTTTAAAAACTTACCTGGAGCCTGTAGTTAGGGTCAGCTGCTGTGGCTGCATGGGCTGCCAAGAAGGGATCATAGTACACATTTCTGCAGAAACAATATTAGATTACTGCCACCTTAACATAATATTTTTTTATTTAAAACAAATTCAATTTTTACTGATCTGTTAATTTACAATGAGTGATTCTTAATTTGTGAATTACTTGCATTTATAGTTATGTAATTTTCAGATTATAGAGGTAAAAAATAAATGTTAATACTGTTATTTTCATGCAGTAAATTTATTTCAACCGACAGATTTGCAAATTCGCTTTATTTTTAAAATATCAGAATATATCAGTTTGATAATGAATTCAGGTATATAAATTAGAAGAGAGACTGCTAGACAGTCCATTCATATAAAAGAATGACAATTTACTTACAGATGAAATAAATCTTGTAAGAAAAAGGCAAAAAAAAATCCTTAGGCACACTATCTCAAAGATAACTCCATCATTAAGGATATGGTTCATCATATCTTAGATTTTACATACAGCAACTGATAATAATCCACTCCATTGTTCTGTGCATACCAACACAAAGACAAATTATCTGTGCACTAATTTAATTACTACTATATGTTTGAAAAGTGCTATTATTATTAAGCATAACCCAATTCAAATTAATAGTTTGAATTCACTTTGTTTCCTCATAGATGTTACATCCAGATATCAAATAATTATATTTCAAAGAACTGTTACACGTACGGAGCATATCCATGAAGGGCTGTGGCTGCAGCTGTGAGTGGTGCTTGGTGCTGACGTGCAAAGGCAGCAGCTGCTGCAGCAGCCGCCGCTGTTGTGGGATATGCCCTGGATGCCCGTCCTCGCTGTATTGCTACCCCACGCAGAGCTGCCGCAGCTGAGGGGACCATCGGTGCAGGCGCAAGACAGAGAGAGAGAGGAAAAGAGGGGAGTGCAGGAAGTAAGGTCACAGGGTATATTTGGGGTAAGCCCATGCATGGATTGCAAGGCAGGATATTTCTCCTCTCTCAATTTTTTGGGAAAATGGAGCGCACATAACTGCAGGAAAAGTCTTAAGCATGCAAAACGATAGACCTTTGATGTTTAAAGCCATCATGAGAACATAGGAAATGTTAACCATTTTACTGAATTATGAAAATATGGCTACCCTAGTTTTAAATTAAAAATATTTAAACAAGGTAACTGATATATTAACATTCTGGATTTCTTTTGATGATGGGGTTAAACCATGCATGGCTTGGAATAAAATTAGAGTTCAAGAACCATTACATGGAAACTATGAGCCTAAGAACCATATGCTTAAATTATTCCTAACATATCAGTATCTGGATAAGAAAAATAATAAAGGGGGACTAATTCTGTGCATGTTTGCTCTGCGTCAAGATGCTTTTAGCATACATGCTAATGATGGCATTAAAAAATTTTATAATGTTAAACTTATTTGTTATAAAAACAGGGAAAGAAGGTCAATAAATATATTTTTACGGATTTTGTACATGCACACACTGCTAAAAGTTACTTATAGCATAATTAATCCAAAATTACATTCATTGAAATGCAAAGTTACAGCACATAATTTGTAAGTACATTTATATATAATAAAGTCAACTTCTCATTACTTGAGCAATTTTAATAGATATACGGCAACAGTAGGAGTTATTTCCAGAAAAATGGGACATTCACAAAATATGTATTTAATGAAATATGTGAACTACAATGAAAAATACATGAAACAAGAAGAAATTTATTAGCTCAAAAGTAACACATTTTAAGGTAGAGATTGACCACACTTTATTTATGCAGTCTAAGTAAAACTAATAATGAAATTTAATGCTGGAATAAATCAATTAGATGTCATGTAATAAGGATTGGCAAGTATCAATATGATAAATTTAACATTTTTCCTGTGAAATAATATCATGAGCCAACCAAGAAATGCAATAAGGTGGCAATAGTGTATGATTCAAATGCAAAAAATTATAATGACAAAATTTCTTCTTCGGCAGGCGAGGATTCATACACTCTTTAAGAAAATACTTTTAAGAAAGCATTAAATAAAGTTACTTCCTGTCAATGCAGAATTTCTGTATATTGCTAAAGAGAGACAATCCTAAATGAACTCACCTTCAGTTTGCAATGAAAAATTCTAATTATTTACACTTAAATCCAAAATCCCATTAAATATTTTATTCCATAATTAAATGACATTGCAATTTAAATTTTATAATAAATAATCTTGTTTTTACACATAAGAGAGAAATCTGTAGATAACTATCTCTTGATAAATAATCAAGCCTCTTCATGCAAGCAATAATAAATAAATTAAGTCAATAGGTTTTTTGGAAAGTAGACAGCCAAAAATATGTTGTAATATATGTGGGGCATTATAATTCACATGCATAACAATGTAGAACTACATATTTATTTTCCCTGTTTGCTATCAATTGTCCCAAAAATTTAAGTCTGAACATATTCCATAAATAATATAAACCTTAAATATTATTATACACAACTGATGAAATAATGACCTTAATAGTTCATGAAATCAAAATCTAGAAACCCCATACATCATTGAAAACATTTTTCAAATAGAACCCTAACAAATTGTTAAATTACAATTTAACAAAGATAATGAGATGGAAATGAAAATTAATTACCAATGATTTTAAGTATATCTTAGAGAGTTTCCCTAGCGTGAATAAAAAAACACTTTACAAAGAAATTAACATTTCTTAGAAAATGCAATTCATAAAAACTGACACATTTAAGGATTCCTCAAATTAAATTAATCCTGTCTGTAACTGATCAAAAGCTGATTTTCTGTTTTGTGCAAAGATGGGTATGCATGTAGTGCAGTGCACACATACATAGAGGTGTGCACAGTATGTGTGGTATGATGCAGAGGTAAAGAAAAAAATAGGCCCAAGAACTTCATCCACATAAATAATGAATCAGTCCTATTAATGTTGAACTCTATTATGAGTTGAATTACTACTTTTTAAAATGTTTTAAAACATACCTTGGAAGATTAAAAACAAAGCAAAAAGCAACTATAGTATCGCAATCATAATTTGTATTTATTTTTCAAGATTGAAATTTCTTCAATTATATTATCATAATTTCTATCCAAGTTATTCGTCTAATAAAATATAATGTTGAGTATAAAAATTCAAATATTGAGTTCAAATATGAACAACTATGAACTAAAAAATAAAAACTTTTCCAGCCAATATTATATTTGCAGGACACAAATGGATTTTAAGATCTATGTATCAGAATTGACATTTGTATCAGCAAGAATGACAAAAAGTTACTTTGAAATTTAAAAACAAAATGCCAATAAATAGGTTTATTGGATGGCCATCAAACATGTTTATGCCTCTATCATACTAATTTATTTCTCCAGAAAAATAAAACCAATGTTTTGCTAAATAAATATAAATGGAAAAGCAGTTACTTGTACTGAATATCACTTTGGATTTAAATTACTCTTGGAAGACGAACAATATTTGTAATTTCACCATTGAAAACATGATAATAACTTTTCTGCAATAAAATTAACTATTGCCATGATAACTACCATTTCAACGAAATATACCTTTTCAAGTGCAAAGAAAATTATGAAAAAGATACAAAGCTTTTATAAACATATACTATTTGTACGTGCACCTAAATAATAATATAAATACCATTTCAATAATATTTTTATAATTGTCATGCAGTTGTCACATACAAAAAATTAAAACTCAAAAGTATTGAGAATCAAATTCAATATGCATAATGCAAAAAATGTAAACTGTACATCTGATTATTAACTATATGTACAACCTATACAAATTCTACTTAGCTTTCTCTATCACACACAAGGACTAAAATGGTCACAGCAAAGATGCATCAAATTTTCAAAAAGCAAACCGCAAAGAATGTAGGCACCATTTAATTTTGAAGCACGCTCATCAGCTACCTCATGAGCATTATGATTATTGATGTACAGAAACTGTAACTTAGTTGCTAGAATTTAATATGACAGACAAGTCACATTATACCATGACTATCACAATGCAAGATACTTCAACAGTGAAACAAATGCCTTATGAAAAAGCACATTAACTGATGGGGTTCATAGTTAATAATTTTTCATTAAAACAATGTATCCTTGATATAATAAAGTTTTTGAGGATAAATTTAGTCCTAAACTGTTTTGATTGATTTACATAAAATTAAATAAAATTTTCAACAAGAGTTATTATTAGCTCATATTCTTTGCATGGCTCTTCAATTAATACTTCCTTAATGTAATCACTTGCATATCCAAAATTGGTAATCCTTTATATAACAAACATTAAAACTACCTATATGATTTAAATAGTAAAAAACTGTTATTTCAATCATTCTAAAAAACTTCCAATACTAAAGATCTTTCTAGTTTCCAACTTATGCTCAGAACCTCTGGAATAAAATGCAACAAAGTCTTGCATGAATATTGCTGATGGTTTCATATGAAAATTTCTCTAGACACAAAATATAATTTTATCCATTAATCTCATCTATCCTTGTAAAACCTATTTAAGATTTATAATACAATTACATTGGCACTTTTGGTTTAGTGAATTTTTAATGGAACTGTTATTCCAATATCCATAAAAGAAACGTGATATTTTAAGCAATTTATTTATCAAAGCATAATTTTACTTCTTGTCATCCCCCTCTATCATTTATTTACTTCTATGTAAAATATTTGAAATAAAGAAAATGTATATTTTAAATAATCTAAGACAGAAATCAAGGATACACTGTATTTGAATTAGATAAAAAATTAAAAGAAAAATGGCAATTACTTATACATTACAATAAATACAATGTCTTGAGTGTATTTGTGCCAATCAAAGGTAGTTTCTCAACTTTTACGACTTAAAAGTCATTCAAATTCAACATAGTTATTTCTTTAAAAGTTTTACCAGTCAACATTACTGAGGAATTACAGTTGAAGGATGAAGTTTTGTTGCTTAACCTGGTGTGCATTACAATGTACATTAATTTTTAGCTTACTTTTCAAATATTCTTTCACATTATATTTTATTGAAAACTTGCTGAGCACTTAGTGTGACGTCTAATTTATCCATTATTGGTACTTTTACTGCCATATATTGCAGACTAGTTGAAGTTAAATGGCATTAAATACAAGATGGCAAGAACAGAAAGGAATTGCACCAAATAAGTCAAATTTATTTTTTGTTTTTGTCATCGAAACATCACACTTTTATATTATTTTCTTTGAACTTAGATAAGGAAACCTTATTTCATAAATAAAATGATTTTTGATATTTTAACATGTTGCAGTGAAAATTTAAAAACTTCCTTAAAGATATTTTCAAATTTCTTTTTTCTATTTCTTTTGAATCCAATTAGCATAATTCCACTGAAAAAAACATTTTTTCCCCAAAGAAAAAATTAGGCCTGAAAGGGTTAAACAGTGACATGAAATATTGATTTTATCTCTTATGACAAACACACCACTACTCATAATTATGTACAATTTTTCCACTGAACCAATATAATTAGAAGTTTTGAAGTCTTAAAAATTGTGAAGCCACCTTTGAATAACTCTGCATATATTGTAAATAAATGTGTGCCTACTCACACAAAACTTACATACATATGTCTAACTATACATCTACTAAAATATCAATTTAAAAATTTTATTAATTAGTCCATCTATTACAAAAAGTTATCAAGCTTATTTTTACCCAAAGCACGTCAATGACATAGAAAATGGATTGACAGCATGTTAAATAGCATAATAAAAATATCCAGGCAAACATGCACTAAGCAGGTGTCATTTAGGGAGAGAGAAGATGATTAAGTGAAATGAGGTTTACCATCTGGCCATTGTAGACAAACTGAAAAGTACAGAAGGAAGGAAGGTCAAGGGAAGGAGGAAAGAGACGTTAGGGCAGCTCATGAAGTGCTACATAAATCCCTAAAGGAGAAGGATAGTCAGCTAGAGGCTAAATTCTAAAAACGTGTCAGCATTTAAAGGACTTCTGATAAAATATATTCAAATGATGCTTCAAAGAAGTTTAACTGGACTCCATGATTATTATTTAGAAAAGGAGGACCTTAACAATACAACTCTTAAGTTTATCGGAAAGATTAATATTTGTTTTTTTGTATAAAATTGCGCCCTGAAAATTTTTAGGGATAGAGTGATTTAAACGATTCTTTTTTATACAAACACTATAGAGATAAGGTGCAAAATGAGATATGACACATTAACCTGATACCACAAATTCAGGTACAACAGCTCAAAAATTACTTTCCATGATTATTTTCACAACACTTAAATATACTTCCAAAACAATATGATTAAAATGCCACCCTTTATATGAATGAGTGATATAAAAAAGAAATTATCTAAAATTTCAGTCATTTCCAAATTAGAGAGTGCAATATCCCAAGTATTAGTCAAATTACTTTCAACTCACCATCCTTGGCTGACCTCTATTGGCATTCTTTAAACAATTTTAATAATATTGCTTAATGTTCAAAACAGTTAACTGATTTCTATACAAATTGAGGAGTTCACAAAATCAGTTAAATAAAACTCTAGCACAATCGATATATTAAGAAAATAAAAGCATCAATTTTAAATGCAAGTTGCAGATTAAAAGCACTAATTAATCATTTAAGGTATTTTTCTAGATTATTCATCTATAGTGTGTCCTCGGTTTAACGTCATTTTGATTAATGTTGATTCATCTTAACGTCGTTTAAAAATTACTACCCATATTCGAAATAATGTTGTCGATGATTCAAGTTAACATTGTCCTGACTCAGCACTGAAATATGCACAAAAAACAACACTAACTTCATTCACATCTGTTATACAGAGATTCTCCAGTTGCAGCAGATCGCCTTATTTGAGTGGAGAGTGTTTTGGAATGATATATTTTTATTAAAGTTGCATTATATGCATGGTGATATTTTGTGGCAACAGGTCCAAAGAGTGATAGTTATGGCCTCCTCCTCAAAGTCCCCCCAGCAGTCATTTAATCTTCTTAATCTCCATTAATAGAAGCCTTACAAGCTCTGTGAGTTATACAGAAAGGAAGATTCTGTACTACTGGGATAACATGAGTTTAATGTCTCCCGATTTTATTTTCGTTTGTATCAGTTGTGGCTCGATGACGGAGTGATTATCCTTCTTTGGGGCTAATGAACTCACATTTCAATAAAAACAATGAAATACAGGCAGTCCTCGGACTTACATCAGGTTATGTTCCTAGAAAAGGTACCTTAAGTTGAAATGACATTAAGTCGAAAGTTATTTTACCATAGAAACAATGATATAACAGGAGGTTACATTCCTGAATAATGATAAAGAAATGGAAATTTTTCAGATACGAACAAAAAGAGCAGTTTACTCAACTATCAATCATATATTAAGAACATACAATAACATGGAAAGTTCTTCGTAACACATACATATTTGCCATTAAATAGGTGAAGATTACTTTTGGGGAGACTTAGGGCGAGTTGGCTTGTTGAAGAATGCATCCAGGGAAATGTTTAATTGCCCTCTTCTTCTCATCGTAAATGTGCCAGAGCTGTTGGCGGTTAGCAATTGGAGAAGAGCAGCGATTAAAAGGTGGATGATAAAGGGAGCTCGAATTTACCATGAACTGCAGTGCCACGAAGGAGGAAGGGGATTAATAGCTTTTGAGTTGGAATGCCTACAAAATTCCCATTGAACACAGACACATGCAAGCGCAATCGTAAACACTTCCAAAACATTGGGATGGCTTTAAAACACCTTATCTCCTCTTTGATATTGAATAAAACTTATCCATGAAAGTAAATCAATTTTGTGACATGTGGTACTGTAACTGGTTTCTAATATGGTGTATTAAATCGCGCAATATCACTTATGTAGATGCTATGTCACCATCATGACATAAGTACGGGTCAGACCGCTGTAGGTAATAACATAGGTGGTAATTGACGACTGCCATAAGTGCGGATCGATGTAAGTCGAGGACTGATGGTATATGTATTATTTACCTATTTATGGTAGATTTTTCATTAATTATACACTAAACGGGTGCAAAAAATAATGTTTGTTGCATTTCTTTTCCAGCTATGTCAAGTCATGAACTTGTGCTCACAGAAGTGTTTGTGGCTCTGTAAACTTACTAGTAAAAACTCATCATTCTCTACCATTTGTATGACTATATTTCGCCCGACTGACATACTGTAGATCCTTTTTCTTGTCACTAAAGGTAGTACTGTAAAATGTGGCCTTTTCCGATTGTGGGTGCCTTCAAATGAATATTTTATTTTGAGCTCATTTCTATGTTAATGTATGGTTGTACTTATTTATGTTCTGATACCATTCATATCGTACATGGCACCATGTAGCTCCATAAAATACAGTATATAATATCTTTTTATGTTTTGAGATGTTTTGAAACTGATTATATTGTATAACATGGGTTCTTATGGGAAATATTGATTCATTTAAGGTTGTTTCATTCTATGTTGTGATTTTCAAGAATGAATTAATGACCTTAATCGAGGACACACTGTATATGATCACAAACCTGAAGTCTAATGTTTCAAAAATCTTTCCTTTTTTTGACATGGAGTTTTAAAATTCTTATTTATTTACAAAATCATAAATAATGCATTTATTAATTATACTTCACTAGGGCTTGGCTATTAATGCCCTTATTTTTATAAAATATAAGGCTATTGGATAAACAAAGATTCATATAGATTTACAATGATGGTGTCCTGCTCAAAGACACTAAATATTTACATTAAGACCATCGCTAGATTGTTTATTGTCACCTATATCTTGTTATACCATACTTCAAATTGTGATAGTTTTTGTTTACAAATAATTCATCTTTTATTTTAGGATTTAAAATGAGATATCAAATACTTAACATCATTTACTACAAAGGAAATCTCATATGATCAAAAAACAATTGTATAACTTGAAATATCTTTATAAACACTATAGAAAAAAATAGTGACAAGTCATCTAACTTGTGTTGATTGGATGGATTTATGAGAGAAAAAACATATTCAACAATTTTATACACAGAGCAGCCCAAATTATAAATAAAATTTCCTTTAAAATCATGAACACTTACTTATCACTTTTAGTTAGCACCATTATCATAATTATTATCTCACATCATACAAAAAATCTTGCACAATATATTTCATCCCTCAGATATCACCTTATCGCATTCCAAATCAAGAGCCAATATCTTATGCATGCATCACTAAAACAGCCAAGAGAATGTGAATGTGCTTGTGCTAAGTTTTAAATAAAACATCAGAATTCAAAAAAACACCAAAAATAAAAGTTGCAAGTTAAATTTCAAATCTTGATGAAACAACCACGTAATATGAGCACCTGTTCACAAAATTAAATTTCATAGCATGCTAGTTGCACAGCAAGCCACTTACAATCACCTCAAAAACTCCTGTCATCCCTCATACACTGCAAAACATTTTCAATATAATGGAACTAAAATAAATATTGCATTTTCATCAGAATTTAATTTATCTGCATAAAAGATTACGCTTGTGAAAATAACGAATATCTTAGCACTGGCAGGCATTCAATAATGAAGGTAATTGAAGTAGTCATCCTAGAACTTTTGAGTCAACAAATGTGATTAATAATTTTTATGTACTTCATTTCATGTGTAGTTTGTTATCCATAACAACAAATAGTTCTCTTTTAAAATAATGAAGAGACAATCAAAATGGAATTTGTTATAATTGAAACCATTATTTTTGGATTAGTCCTACTTTACAGATTCCAAACTGTTCTAAGATATTTTAAACCTGTAATTAATCTGATAAAAGTGTATTCAACTATGTGGCTATTCAGCTAAACAATCTGGAATTTGAAATAATAAAGTCTCAAAACAATTGAACATTAATTTTAAGGAAAAATAAAAAATTCTAATTCCATTTGTTAATAAAAAGCATCATTTACTCGTCAGACTTTTAAAAATTGAAAATTAAATAACCACTTATCAACCCTCATAAAACAAACAATTTGTTGCCTTAAGATTAGTTAAGTATGCTGATTTTTACCAATCTCAATCTTATAAGAAATATTCAGGCTAGGCATTAGCAAATTTAAGGTCTTCCAATAGCAAGGAACCTAAAGAGTCTAATTATTAATTATACCCTTGGTTCATTTCCATCAATTCACTTTATCCTAACAGAAATTTCATAAAAATTGTAATCAGATAAGTCATTAGTCCATTGTTCAAACCAGTTTGGTTAACAATGTGTATCCTGAAATGTTAGAAAGGCGATCCGGTTTTACAAATTTCTACCAACACCCAAAAAGAATCCCTAGCAAACTATACAATACAGTAAAAGCTTCCTTACTTAGCACTTACGGAAAAAATATGCACTAAGTAAATATGCCAGGTATGCATATGCTTAACTATTTTGCCACCTTAATGTCCAAAAAAGAATTACCAAGGTTGCCTACTGGCTAGAATTGATACCTAGCTTCAATAGCCATTAAAAGTTGGAAAATGCAATGAACATTTTGACAACAAATTACCAGCACTGTTGTACCATTAATATTATAATAAAAATATACTATTGGTGAAACACAGCTGATAATGTAACTGAAATGTGCATCTGATTTTCACTAGTTTTTATGGAAAATGAAACCACCTAATTTTTCAACTGACCTCTGATTTTACCAGCAAAGGAGCAGTGCCAATGTTTCACAGTGTTTTCTAATTTTTCTCTGAAATGGCTTATCAAAAGTGAAAATGATATAAGTTCAATTGTGGAACTACTCAGCCCAAATTATGGCTTCATTAATACACTTCAACTTTCTTTGCATATTTCAGTTTTCTGTTATAGTGTATCACTATTTCATTTTACCCACGGCAAACTTGGATTTCATTTTTATTTTAAAGGTTTTTCTAAGACCTTTCTATTAAAGGGTCCAAAATTTTAGTACATAATATCACTAATCTTTCTGTATAACAATCGACATCAGCATGTCCCAAATAATGTGACACCTAGTAGCATTTTCTGTGTTGTCAATAACACTGGTTAAATGGATGCCCAGATTTTAAAAATGCCAGATAAATAAGCTTTTACTATATAAATCAGTAAATAGGGGAAGCTCTCTAAATTATAGCAGATAGACACTGGATTCTCACCTTGCCCCTGGAGTAGAGACAATTCTTCTCCCAATGTCGGGACCACCCCTCCATTCCGAGTCAGGAACACTAGCAGCAGTTAGGAGCACAGTGAAGTTAAGGTTATGATCAGGAATCGGGAGTAGGTTAATGGAATGTGGTAAATGGTCAGGTGTGAGAAAAAGAAAGCAGAGCAAATAATTAAGCAGTTCCATTTTATGTATAAACTAACTACACCATTAATGAACTGTTCTACTCACAAAATAGGTGTGAAAAACTATGGCAAAAACAGAACCAAAAACAAGGTTTTTTTATTAAAGCAAGTTTTAGAAGGGAATGAAATGGCAGCAATAACATACAAAAAGACTCCCTTATCAAGATCATAGTCTACCTCCATCCCATGGTTAATATTTCTTTTAATTGCTAAGCTAGCACAAGTTGATACAGCATAATAGTTATTCTACGGTCACAATGAGCACTACAAATAAATATAGAATGTCCACAAACTAAATAATGAAAAATATCTCAAAACCAATATTATTTTGTTCAATGGTAAAAATTAAGTTTTAATTTCATTATTTTAATAGTAAAATAAACATTTCTCAAAATGGAAAAACTATAAGCAATAGACAAAAAATATAGTGCACTATGGTTATAATGCCTTTGTTTCTACCAAAGAGTAGGATATACTATTGATTCTCCTTACTTCCTCTCTATTTTACTTTGACAGTGAAAAATATTCCACTCAACTGAGTGAATGATAATTTTATTATTTTTTAAATCAGAAGACAAAATTAAAAAATTACCAAATTTGTATGTACATACTGTATTGGGTCAATGGGGATGTCCTAAATTATATCATAGAAGGGTCACATCACCTTCCAATAACATTCAGTACAACAAGGAAGCACTGTGCATAGCAGAGATGGCCAACCCATGGCCCACATACCGCATCAAGCATATTAACTTAATTTGTGGTTTTTTTATACTTTCAGAGAAAAAACCGGTCCCATTTAGAAATTGGGCAAAACATCATTAATGAGCAGAACAATGCAATGTGACCTTTCATGGAGGCTGAGCAGGCATACATTCTCTCTGTATTGCTTTCAATATAGCCTGTTTAATATTTTAAAAATTACATGTTCAGGTTGTATGATTTTTGAAGCTCTCAAATTTATGAAGGTTATATAAAAGTCTGAAGTTCACCAATCTCTGGTATATAAATAAGATCCAAGGTTTCACTATTTAAATAGAAAATTATAAAAGAGTCAAGCATTACTGTAATTAAGGCTTCATATTTACAATTCAATAAATGAAGCAGGAAAACTTTTACCCTGAGGAAAATGAAAATTGGGATATCTTAATGAAGCTTTTTATTTTTTAAACAAACTAGCCTGCTTGAGAGGAAAAAATAAGTTATATTGCTTCATTATATGATGGATCAATATTCAAACTTCAGTACAATAAATGAGTAGTTTCAACAGAGTAAATGATAAAAAAATCAAGACTTCAGTTTCCAGTCACTCAATTTAAATAAAGAAATATCATAATTACTAGCCATAACATTTATGGTGACCATAGCAGTATTAAGAAAATCATACAAAAATTTTTATTTATGGCATGCAAGATCTATAGCAGTAACAGTGGTATGTGCAGGACTTCGTGAGGTGAGAGTTCATCATCAGCATTAAGGGAATAGGAGGATGAATTGAAACCTTTAATTCAACCAAATTTTATTGTTTGACATCATGTCAACAGTGCATGTAATATGAATCAACAGCTTTTAGTGAAGTATGACTTGTAAAAAAGTTTGGAGACCTCTGTGCTAGAGAATAGTAATAAACAATTTCAAGATAAATATTTCTGGAGATATACCATTATTAACAAGAAAGAAAGATAATGTTTTTCCAAAAATTTCAGCAAAAAAATTAGGGATTGTGTTAAAATTGAGTACAAAGTACAAAGTTTAAATGCCCTGATGCAGATTCTATGTCCTTGAAAACGCATCTATTTATACATACACAAAACATTTAATTTAATTTATTAATACAATACATTTATTAATATTCTTGAAGTTCACAATGTGCAAACAAGTGGCTTTCTACCTCAAAGGTACTGATGGAAGGGGAGTATTTTCAAATCTGTATGAGAACTTGTTAATAGCTGAGTAGGAAATTTAGCACATATGGTGTTGAAAATGATTACATTAAGACTGCCAACATTTTACATGGGACTTGTTTCAATTAAAACGTATTTGTTACTTTTCGATTGGTGCGCCAGCAGCAGAAAAATATACCTGATGTTTGAAGAGTATAAGAGCACGGGATTGGTACAAACTTCACTAAGTTTTGATGTGAAGTGAGGACTAGTCATTATGTTTAGCAGTTTTAAATATGTAACCCCAAATCTTAGGACTGAAATGACATTGTACAGAGAAGAAAGACACCTCTGTAAAACCCAATGTATCACAAGGTATAAGACGAAGTTTCTATAAAAATTTTAAGGCAATGGTTGTGCTTTCTTAAATCTGAATAACCTTTGATATATTTTAACAGAAGAACATTTATACTTACTATTAATGTTTAATTCAGCAATTTTATTTTCTTAGTCCTAACATATATTAAGTAATTTTTTCGGGATGGAAATTTTATGTAGTTATGGAGAATGGCATAATGGTGAGCTTATAAAAACCAATGCTACGACAAACGAACTTTATTTTGGCAACTAAGAAAGGACTTAAATTCATGTCAGTTCTTCTCTATATGTCTTGATGAAAGCACTAACGTCACATCATCAGCTCGTTTAGCTATTATCACAAGATATCCGAAAGAGAATGAAATGTATGAGGAATTGATTAAGTTAGCAAGTTTACTTTTAAATACGACATGAGCAGATATGTGTGAAGCTGTTGTTAAAGAACTTTGTAATACGCAGGTTGAAATTTCTAAAATAGTATCTGTAACTGCAGATGGTGCACCAAGTATGGTTGGACGAAATGCAGGATTTGTAAAATTATTTACTGAATATGTTGGTCATCCGCTGCTAGGTTTCCATTGCATTATACAACAGGAGAAATTGTGTGCAAAACTCGGATCAAAAGAACTTGAAGACGAAATGACGGTTGACAAAGTCGTTAATTTCATTGTTTCATGGGCTCTAAATAAAAGACAATTTCAGTCACTATTAAATGAAGTAGATTCAATTTACAATGGATTCCTCATGTATGACAATGTGCGATGGCTTAGTCGAGGTAATGTACTTGAACACTTTGTGGAGTGTTTAAATGAAATTCGAATGTTTTTGGACGAGAAAGAAAGAGTTGCTCAAGCAATTTTGACAATTTTTCATCAATTTACTCGTGTGAATCTTTGTTTTCTATTTTGAACATCATAAAGACAGACAGGAGAAACAGATTGACTAATGATGTTAGTGCTGCTTGTGTAGCATTGAAATGTACAAACTACACACCTGCTATAGAACTATCTTCCACAGTACAGCAGCAGAAATCCCACTAAGTAATAGGTCAAATTACTTTATATTTTTTATTGGTTTTTGTATCATTGTATTTAATTTGTATTGTATAATGAACAGATAAGTAATCTTAGTTAGCATAAATTAAATTTTAAGTAGTTTTGTAATGTTTGCTCCATAGGTGTGGCCAGACGTTGAAAAATGGGGGGGTTATGATCGGGATACGAATATGATAATATGCGAATGCCACAGAACTTAAAACATTTTAAACCACATGAAACGCTATTATAAATCCTTTTATTGTAAAACAAATAACTCAAAAGAAATGCATATTTCCGACATAGCTAGGACTATATACCCCTGTCACCTCCGGTGGTCACGCAAGCTAGAAAATGATCTCTTATTTCATTAATTTTGGCACGTGGGCTCAAAAAGGTTCGCCATCACTGCTCTATACCAATGTTTTTCAAACTGCAACCCAATGCCTGATTAACCGGGGCGCAGTTGCGCCAGGGCCCAGTGATAAAAGGGATCCCCACAGAGGCCCCAGGCACTGTGTGTGGGGTGGAGAGAGGGATCTTGGAAAAATTATGCACCAGGGCCCCCAAGCCCCTTACTCCGGCCTTGCTGCGACCCAGTGAAGGGAAAGGCAAAGAAAAAATGTTCTGGGTATCCATCATCTTGCAACAAAAAGCAATATATACTAAAAGATTGGTATTTATCTAATAAGATCACTTAGGAACCCTGTAATTAACAATATATTTCAGCTGGTTATGCATCTAGTGCTCACATTTTCATATAGGCCTTGCCAGTACTGACTTTAGAACTGTGCTATGATAACCATTGCTTTATAGTGTTTTTTGCACACCTTAGTACAAATATTTACTTTATCGATCAATATGTGATTGTATCCTAAGAATGCAGAAATGGATTATTTCTTTTTAAAGGTGCCAGTACTAGACACTGTAGTATACCACCCGAAAAGACTATATTTATAAATATATATACAGAGAGAGGCAGAAAGACAGAGTTAATAATCATTTGCTTTTATGCAATGTTAATATCAATTAAAAAAGTGATCCCATTTGTTAAACTTTTTTAATTTCGATAAAATCTCAATATGATGAAAGAACAAATTTTCCGTAATTGTTAAGGCAATGCACTCACCATTGGGGACTGTTGGTGGCTTCTTAGTCTGCACGCGTGCTGTGGCATTGTTGACCTATTGGATGGGCATACCAGACGGTGAAGGTGGTGGTGATGGTGGTGGGCCACGCCAGATGAAGTCGAAGTTGATGTTGGCCCAGTGGGCAAGGGGAAGGAGGAGGGGCACCGCATTAAAGCATACCGGGATTTGGGAAAAAATGGTACTGAACAAAAGACAGCCGCGCCACAACCAGGGTCTACGCGGGTCAGGAAGAGTGAGTCCCAAATGCAATAATTTCTCAGAGAAGGTTTGAATTTTAAAGACATCTAGTTAGTTGGAAAAATCGCCATTCAACAAACTATGCTTGCTTTTCAAAAACTTTCTTCTATAACATATAAGTCATATTCTGAGGTAGCTTATGGCATTAAGAAAAGTAGTCAGCAATAGTTGGAGATATTAATTTTAATAAGCATAGAAATTATAGCAAGCAAAAAGTATGATGTCACTTAAAATTTTACAAGCCATGAGATGCATATTAATCTATCAAGACTTTTTGAAAATTTGGCAAGAAGCTATAATGCTTAGTGATAAGACAGAAGAAGATAAAAATCATAAGCTAATAAACAATCAATTGTAACAAATTCATTAAAACCTACTAGATATAAAATGCTAGTATCTGGAATATAAACTCAATTCCACTAATTTAAAAAAAGTAGAATGTTATTTCTCACATGGGATGCCTAACATTTTGATTTACAAAAATCAAAATGTTGACAAAAATAAATGAAACAATGTCCTGAAAAATGGAGTATTTATTGCATTGGGTCCACTCATTCCATTACATTACTTTTGCAATGGCATTCTCAGACATCACTCGCAAGCACCAGATATCATGAACAGGCTTGCCAGAAATAGCTCAAGACTGTACCACAACTTTTAAGATAATTTTGTTCAGGAGGCTTTTATTTTTAAATAAAAATTATTCACAAGAAAATATTTATTAAGTGCAATAATTATGGGAAAGTGAAAACAAAAAAACTCCATCTAATTAAAATTTGAATTTATAATTTAGGATATATTATCAAGACATTTTTATCAGAATAGTTTCCAAAAGAAAATTCTATTCAAATTTACATATGCCCAGAAAAGTTCATTACTATTTCTAATCATAAATTAATGGCATTCAGAACATTATAATGAATAAAAGAAGGCTTAAAGCTGCAAGATCAACTTAAACTTACTTGTGGTAGCTGAAACCTTTAGCTTTCTCTGGCATGCTAAGATCACACCAATGAGTAATAAAATTCCATACACAAAGTAACTAGAAGATAGTAGCCCATATAGAGTTCCAGCACCCATATCCAAATTAATATATTAATAAATAATAATATAATGTTTTAAAATGGACATTGCAGATATGAAAATTCCCTTGAGAAACGTGGGCTTAATAATTCAGGTGCTAATATTTTAAAGACTTAAAAGTTCCAAAGGGATAATGCTGTATTGAGAGGTATTGGTAGTCCTCCAGTTCCTTCTGTACATAACACATCAACATTTCTAGATACAAAATGCATATAAATTAATAATATGTGTAAGGTAATGGAGAGTCACCAATACTCATTCCCATGTAATCATTTGAAATTCCCAAAAAATATAAATAGCATCAGTCATACATATAAATATACTTTTATGCATATTCAACAGTTCCTGGGAACATTAATTTTTAAGCTATAAAATGTATTTTTTGTATTAAAAAAAAAATACATTAAACTTTGGCACTATATCTTATTTAAAATAACCACAGTAATCATGAGGTTTTCCTATTTTAATTTAAACTGATGAATGAATATCTACACAACTGAAGCCCAAAATTTCCCAAAAGGAACCCTCACACCACCTGGCGATTACTCAGCGCATGCATTTTGTTGGCCTCGAGGCATCAATCGGAGAGGCATTCCACAACAAAAAATAACAGTGGTAAACAGATGATAGTGCGCTATTCAAACTCTAATTGGAATATACTCAACGATAAAGCAGATGTAAAGAGATGGTGCACTACGATGTTTACGGTGGCCTTTGAAAAATATATATATATATAATATAGATGTATATTATATATACGAATATACATATTAAATGAGCCAGCAAATCATGCCTTGGAAGAATGCAATCGCAAGTTACATTTACTGGACAATGAATGAAAAAGAAAGAAAGAATGGAAATGGGTAACGGATATGCAGTTACAGCTGACATATCCTTCAGCCTTAACAATGTGTTCCATACCTCGGGCAAAAAAATCTTGAGATATGCAACTCGGTTCCTCTTTGCACACATAACTAACTTGCAATTACAACAGTAGCAATGGATTTCTCACCAAATAAAGCTGTGAGATAGGGATATGAAAGGATTCTGGGTAGGAATATTGCACTCCCTGGATGCAAAGATAAAACACTAGGCCACCAAGTCACTGAATAAGTAAGATTCAATTAATTTCTTGCCCTTTAGAGATGCCTCTACTTTTAAACTGGAGGTGCACTACTTTTTTTAAGGGCGTGCTGTTTACTTTTAAAATTTCCAAATGGGTATAGGATGGCCACAACACATCCTCCAAAATGCAAGATATCAATGAATTGAGTGAGGAGGTGAAATAGGAAGAGAATAAACAAGTGGTTCGTGGACGCGCACGCATATACTGAGATGCGAGAAGAGGAGCCACACACACACACAGAGACGCATGCTCTCCCTCTCACTTTGCGTGGAGAAAGAAAGGGGCCCCACGCTGTATGGGCCGAAAGATTGCCTCGAGGAACCAACGCAGGCACACGAGCAATTGCGTACATACTATATAGGAGGTTCAGGGTGTGGTTGAGGCCCTCGACATTCTTGCCATGCCGTCGCAGTGGGATTCAGAGAAAAGGGTAGACATATATCTCAACTAAATTGAAACATCTTTCTGTTTCCTCATTCAAATTCATCAAAATTAAAAAGTGTTTTCCAGTTATTCACAATCCCATACCCATGATACTTTCAAGAACTTACTAGAAATTCTTATACAGAAGGCAAGATGAACTTCTGCTCAAGTTGTACAAATAATTTCATAAAATTCTCCCAGAATAAGCAATGCATCACAGAAAGTTATTGCACACACAATAAACTTACGTAAAAGTAGTTGAAAAATGCTTAAGATACTTTTTACATGCCATTGACATTTTCATAAAAACCATGTTTTTATTTTAAACCCAAAATTATTCAACCAGTTTAATAGGATGCTACAGTCCACAAAATATGTTTCAGAGAATTATCTAAGTAATACAATGAAAAATACAACAAATTAATGTAAATTCAAAACAAAACTATTAAATCTGTTTATATTTAATTGCAATCTATTTTAGGAGGCAAGCAGAAAAGATGCTTTTTCTAGAGATAGATGCCTTCCCCTCTCCCAGGGACCCCACCCTCCTCTGCTGCGTGCATGCCACACCCCATGCAGATATCCCTTTCCCCCCACCCCACCCTCCCTTTCCCTTCTGAATGAGGCACAGGAACTACAAATACTACACAATAAGTCCTCAACAGTGATGGCCACAGGCCTTGGAATAAATATTTAAATATTTTCATTTGTGGAAATTTTAATAATATTTTTACTTAATTCAGTAGTTACTATTAATGCAATTTAATCAATGAAACTGATAATTTGATAATTACATCACCAAAACACACAACCTGACTATTATATAAATATCATTAAGTCTGCTTAACTAAAAAAGTAAAAATGGTCGTAACAGTAATAATCAATTAGGTGAATTCCGAATTGTCATTTACCAAATGGAAAAATATTTGTCTCATTCAAAACTGTTATATTAGTAATAGATAATTTATTTGTATCATACTTAACCCCCGATTGTATAGGCAAAAGTTAATGCTTACTATTTGAACATTTCAATTGCAATGCATTGCATTGAATTGAACATTCTAGTTTATTTAATATCACTAAAATTAGACACTACTTTCTTAACAAATCATTTCTGTGATAGGGATATCCCTTAAAAAGTCAATAAAATTGCTATTTGGAAATAGATTTACTTTACATGAACAAATAAATTACTATTATAATGCTCAATACTTTCAAACTTAGAAAATTATTTGGACTCATGTAGATGAATTTTCTTTAAATTATTCAAAAATAAATACATAATTATTTCAAATGTTAAATAAATTACAATTTCTACACAAAGCAATGATTAAGAAAGATGCATTTTAGTAAAAAGAACAAGACGATGCCATCACTGATGTCAGGAACTTAATTGAGTAGGAATTTAATCCCTGACCATTCTCCCCCTCCCCCAACCCTACTCTCCTTCCCTTCCAGCAGCGTGCTACTCCCACCCTGTCCCCCACCCAAGTAGAGTCTCTTCTTCCTCTCTGCCCATCCTTACCTGAATGTGTCCCCTCGTTTACCCTGGGGCCTTAACCACTTTCATCTGGAGAAGAGGTAGAGGGGCCCCAGCGTTACTCAAGATCAGAGTTGTCAAAAATAGGAAAAACGAACTTTCACTCATTTAACCAAATAATTCGCATATACCCTCTCTGAAAAGTACAGTTGATGTACAAAGGACTAGCATCTGGCCCTCTTATTTTTAAACATAAATACTAAAACTTATTTAAATACTTAATATAATTACTATAGTAGGTGAGCTTAAAATAATCTTAAAACTAACCATAATATATAAATAACAACAAATACACAAAATACCATTGGAATAAACACAGTATGAACTAAATAACTAACACAAATACATATTAGTTTAAATACAGAAAGTGGTGGATATTACAATTAATAGGAGGAATTATAACAACTAGAAGATGCAGCAAATATGTGCAGTAAATTCATTCTGAATCACTTCCATCATCCAAAGAAGCCATAAGCTATTCAACAACAGATACAAATATATAGAAATGATATTAATCATTCTTAGATATTTCCACATTTCTAACTATATGAAATAACTTGGATTCAAGACGCAGAAGTGAATTTAATTGCACAAATAGTGGGGCTAAGAAAAACATTGTAACATAACCCATTTAAAAATATTTTAGGGAAGGGATACAGATCAGTTTACAATGTTCTGCTTATTTACCTCCACCAATGTCAATACAATGAAATAACATTACTTCTTCCTTACTGGGAAAAACCTTGCTGCTCATTGTGGAAGTGAAATCACACAAGGTGATTAACCAAGCTGGAAGACATTTCACTACATTCAGAGAAATGTAAGCTCTGATGGTAGGCAGGGGAAGAGAAGGAATTATATGGAGTAATCAGTGCTACAGAAAAGATGACAAAAATCACTTTCTGTGAGTTACAAAAAGATACCTGCTGCACAGTGATGATAAGTGGAGAGGTAGTGGTGATATAAAAGAGCAGGAAAGATTCTTTTAAGTTACAGAGATAATTTCATGCCATTCGTCAACTTCCTTTCACGGGCAAACAGTCATGATAAAGCAACAGAGAAAGCTTGGATGCAATCATATTTTCTACACACTTCCCATCAACTAGACAGGAAGCTTGGAAGACCACCGTGCAGCAATGGAAAGTAACTGAAATGGCCATAATACATATCTGTAGCACTGAAGATACGGGTATTGGTAAGGTATTGGTGGTTCATTTAAATAGGGAAACAGCACACATATCTAGAGAAAGGGTATTTAGATAGGCTGGAATGTTCAATGGTTATGTAGGCAGAGGAGGGATGCAGTGACCTTAAGGAGTATGGCAGGCATGGGTTCTAGAAAGAAGATAAAGTACAGAGAACTGTCCACTTGTTCGACAGCTCAGTGCAGATGTGAAGGTATCTTGGTGAAAAAACTTGGTGACATCTGGACCCTCTTTCTAAGACATCCTGATAGTTTTCTGACAAGTTTTTAGGAAATGATGGGCACAGGTGCAGCAATGGTTTAAGGAAAAGAGTTTGCTGCACCAAGGATTGGGATAAGGTATAACTGGCAGGAAGTAGTAACAGGAGTTGGACTATTAGGCCTTTATAGACAAGCAGTGTAAAAATTAATAACTATAAAGTAGTTTAAGTTAAGTAGGAGTATCAATTAATTGTGAGGCATTCCAAAATTATTTTAATAAAGAATGTAATTAAAATAAAAAAGATATTGTTCCATTACTCACAAATGCAAGCTTAAACATGTTCTCCTTGTCCCCAAAAATGAATTCATATTAAAAAATAAAAATAACATTAAAATGAAATTAAAATTGAAAAGAAATATCAATCATATCAGTCAAATGCATCATAACCCAACCAACCACCGTGTAAAAATCTTTAATAAGTTACATATTATGAATGGCAAAAATGAATAGCTTGCTCACTTGCAATCGAGATTAAAACAAAAAAGATACGAACAAGAGCCATCTACTGGCGAGAGAGGCTTAGTTACTGTGGCAGCAAGACGGGCAGCAGGTGTTCTTTTTGACATTAACAGACAAAGTGTAATAAAATAAAGAACTTTACATAACATCAAACGGAGTGAAATAATTATTAAAATTACAAATAAAATAATAGTGACTAAATTAATCAATTTGCAAAATGCATTACCTCAATTGCCCCACATTAAGACATGAAATTACGTGTCAATAAAAGCAGTTGTTTTACTTCTTACAAACGTATTTTTTGCTTGCTTGTGGTAATGGGTTTCAAATAGCAGGCAGTGGATAATGGCTTTTAAGGCCTCATATCATCAAACAAAACCCATGTCATTCTCAAGGCACACCAGCTTCATTAATCTACCTAAAGAGGGCAGGAGGACTGTAAGAGGGTGGAGCAGTGACTGATTAATATTGGAGGTAAAGGAAACAATTCAGAAAAAGACAATTCATAAGTTCTGTCCAGATTTCAGGCAGCAATACCCTAATGACTACTTAAAAAGATGAAGAAACTAAAATATTGATTTTATTTACTTTGCAGGCCATCACAGAGCTTCAATATGTGGCTAGCAAAAAATAGGATAACCTAATTTATGTGCTCAACAGAAGGGATAAGTGAGTGTTTAATTAATAGGCTAAGGGTATGTAATCCCAAGGTATTTTATGCCATAATAATTGAATAAAACGGATATACGTTCAGCATAAATGAATGTTGAGATACAATTGCAGAAAAATGATTTTCACTTAAAAGCCATCAAGGAGATCAGTTGAAACCTAAGATATTAAAATTTCTACTGTAATATCTGTGATGGTTACAAATTTCATAGAAATACAGCTTTTAGCATAAGTCCCTTTAAACAAAAATTAAATTCAAGAAACTTTTTCTCTTAAATAATTCAAATGATATGACAGAAGAATGATTTCCAGACAAATTACAAAATTCTGGCATTTTCAGTTAGAAAAGTGAAAGATCCCAATTCTATTTCCAATCATACCATGCTTCGTCTAATAAATTTTTCTTCTTAATTTGGAAAGAACATAGATAGATTTTATTAAATGTAAGAATGATAAAATGCTTGGATTAAAATGATTATATGCTAAAATAGATGTTATGACAATCACATACAACCATGCTTTTGGCAGGATTTGAACCTTCGGCCCTTGCATTGGGAGCCAAACATGCTAACCACCCCTCCACCAATAACTCTTTAACACAATGGTTTTTTTTTTGAATGCACGTTCCTCTTGCTTTCTCCATCCGGTTTAATTTTTATAACATCAATTTAGCAATTTAAAACCCCTTCAAAATAAATAATATAAAAAATATAGACTAATTGGTAGGTATGAATCTTTATAGCAAAGAAAAAGTTAAAAAAATATAAAATACACAAATAATGATAATTTTTCTTTTGCTTACTTTTGAGTAAGTTTTCAAAATTATCGTACCTTTTCATCTGGACAGTAACTTGTTTCAATTTAAGGATATTTCTTAAAGAAAGAGGTTTTTTGGTTGAATTGTTTAAGATGTATTTGCTGTAGATAGCATTAGTAGTGGAATTAGGTGAGGAAAGTTAACATCTGGTTCAGGGATTTGATGTCCAATGCACATTAGCATCAGGCATTCGATTTTAGGCTAGGATATGGAATGGAACATTTTGGTTAGGCAAATTAGGATGGGTAAGGATTCCAATGAGGGGAGAGGGAGAAGGAGCCAGAAGGCATGCCCCAACCCTCACACCCTCCACACATCAACAGCCACACCATGAGAAAAAAAAATAGGTTTCACACAAACACGCAATAAATAAAAAAACAATACAAAGACATTGGAAAACAGCATTGGCCACACCTCAATCTTTCTGCCCTCAACCACGGTGCCGTGGAGCCTCTCTCGTGCTCGGTCCGCATCACCACTACTTGCGAACGTTACAAAACCGAACCCCTGCATGCAGAGAAGAACAAACGACATACAGAGGGAGGATATCAGTTATGGAGAGGGAAAGGAGTAGGTTCAAAGGGGATAAGGATATTTTGTGGAGTGAAATAAGAGGTCTCTCAAGTGGGCATGACACTTGGCAGCATTACAAAATAGATACAATGGTCACATCCTTCTGATAGTCATACAAAAAGCATTTCACATCAAAGTTGCTTTGCATAAGCAGGTAGGTAGTATGCATGTTATGGCCACTGGAGTACTTGCAATAAAAATACTTTTAATTAACTGTATTGCAGAAATTGACTTTTCGTACTATTCAAGTAGTTTTAAATAACATCTTAAATAATTACAAGAGAAATGCAGCCCTATGCTATTGGAAAGCATACATTTATTAATTATTAGATGTCATAAATTGGAACGAGAAAAACAAGTCTTTCTAAGCACATAAACAGCTATAGCCAAGTAAAAACTTGTGTGAATTGGCAAGATAGAACAAATACGCAAATCCTTATTTTTTCAAAAATCATTTCAAAAACAATTTAAATGATAATTTAACCTATATAATTGACAATTAGGTTTAATATTCACCATAAAGCAATATATTAGACATTGGTAAGTATAGTAAAATAATTTAATCTTTATTTATATACTACAATGGCCAACACATTACAGTAACAATGTGATCCATTTTCCTTCAGAATCGGAATCAATTGGACCAAGCTACTGCCTAATGCACCACGTGCCATTCCCTCTTGCAATACACGGCAACAAAAGTATACATAATTATAGATAATTATATATATATATGTATAGGATATACATGGCATCAGCTGTGGTATTAATCAATCAATTAATCAAGGAAGTACATAGGCAATATTCAAAGCAGGCTAAAAGAGAGAGAAAGAGAGGCAAAGTGTTCTGTATTTTTGAGGTAGGTCGGGAAAAGGATTGGTATCAGATAGGTTAATGTCAGTGATAAAATAACTATTCCATTCAATGTGTGAGCTGAGCACCTGATAGGCGAGATGGACTTTGATGCCTGGTTAATTCGCTTTGAAGATATTAATTAAAAGTGAATATTTAAAAATATGCAAGTATTTAAACTATTAATTTTATAGTTTATTTGGTTTTATATAAAAATATCTCATTATACTTATTGCAGAAAATTACCTTTAAATAAAGGTATAAATATTTTATTTGGAGTACTCTGCCCAAATTGTACATCAACATATTTCTGAAAACTGGAATAGACTTCTTGATTCTAAAAATTTCATCTCTGTAATATAGCAATATATTGTACAATTATTTTTTAAAGTTGTACCTGTAAGATAATGCCTAAACTGAACACTGCTTAACACTATTTCAGCACCTCATCGTCATAGTCAAACAATTCCTTAATAAAATAATATCATATGAGGCAATGCAGTGAAAATTTGCACTTACGGAAAATGTTCGAGAAATTTCTGGTTTATTACGTTAAATATGTTTTTGGCTTTTATTTAAATGTATAAAGAAATTTATAATTCAAATTTAAATAATAGTTTAAAATCAATTATTATTGTTTATTTATATAGAATGAAACTGCTGCATAATAATGACAAAAGAAATATATTCCCAAAGACAAAAATCACCTCAGAGAAAATAAAATTGGAATATGTTAGAAGGAGATCAAGTACAAGCTTACTTGTGGATATGATAGAAGGAATACAGCATCTCAGAAGAAATATCATATTGGCCAATTAACTTAGATTGTCATGAGGACTTTTAACATATCAATATATTTTAAAGAAGAAATATAAGTGGTGGAGCCCATTAGTTAACAGGGAAGGAAACTGTAGGAAGATATTTCATGATCAGGTTATGATATTGGCAAGGTACTCAAAATGGTGTCCTGACTCAACACCAAATATTCAAAACCACCAATACTAGTGAAATTGATTTTTGATGTTTTCCA
Organism: Tanypteryx hageni; assembly: GCA_028673005.1. Lineage (NCBI taxonomy): Eukaryota > Metazoa > Arthropoda > Insecta > Odonata > Petaluridae > Tanypteryx > Tanypteryx hageni. The sequence continues at coordinate 114,624,386 of CM054116.1, forward strand.
AACGAAAAATACAATGAATGAACACAAATAAAACAATGGTAATACGTTGGTATTTTAGTGAAGATATTTTCAAGTAGTTTTCACTTTAAGAATGAATAAAATTTTTGCTAAATGTTATATTAGACATTTTTTGAGAAGAAAAAATAAATTGATATATTAAAAAAACTGCATTATCACACAAGTTAGGATTATTTGCTCAATGAAATGCATCGAATAATATTTCACTCCAAATAGCAAATACATATACAGTATATCCTCGATTTAACGTACAAATTGGGGGATAGGGTGTCTGTTATTGCCGAAAGTCCATGAAATCTGAAAGTTCATCATATGATGAAGCAAAATACACCTAAATGGTCACATCTTATAATGTCAAATCCAGTACATTAGGATCCCTTTTAAACAAGAATGTTTATATAATGCGGTAAAACTGTTAATTCGAATTTGAAGAGCATGTATAATTACGACTGAAATTTCCGTGCACATGTCATCTTGCCACTTTACTTCCGACCGATGTAGTTTTTTCAATGCACATCACCGTTTTTTATCAACCTAAAAGTGCAAAAAACTAATAGATTGGAACAATTGGCAGTCTGAAGATTTGATACATAAACATTGCTGTGGCAAGTACAAACTCCTGTGGGAAATCCTACGGTACCGAGAATCGAATCAATGTATCCCTAAGTTCAGCATAACAAATTAATTCGTATTTCTAATGCCTCACTCTGCCTCATTTTAATTTTATCGCTCGGTACTTGACACCATCACCAAACATACTTTCCTCGATAAGTTTTGTCATCGGTCCGGGCAGGAAGTTCAAAAGTGGTGAAAATGTTATGGCAAAAACTGAAAAGTATAGAAAACAACCAGGCAGGAGCCAAATGTCAGGCAATAATGCTCATTGCAAACGGACTGCCCTCGGCATCGATGGATGGTGAGTGGTCTGAAATCGCGGACAAAGCGCCGATAGGGAGTGGATTCTCAGCGACCGAACGGCCCTGAGTCCGTTAAATCGAGAGTTTACTGTACATTACATCTCTGAATCTAACTTCTATGCATTATCTTGACAAGCTCATCACCACTTTTCCCCGTGGCTTCCATATCAATATTTTATTCTAACTATTAACTTAAAATAAATAGCTATTATATTTGTTAAACTAGCCAATAACTCTTCAATACTTCTTTCAGTGTAGACTCAATCTTTTCAAGACCTAAAGAGACAAGATAATTTTACTTGCATCTAAGATGATCTTCTCTGCTGTAGATTAAATAATCAATCTCAAGAATCAGAATTACTGATAAATAACAAAAATAATAACGAACACAACAAAAATCTTTATATTAGTACAAGTTTATCCTAACCTCCTTTCCTGTTTGCAACAAACAATGTGCACTTATTCCACTTCAATGATAAGTTCTTTTCCTCCGGTATTTTACAATGCCAATAATGACTCATTTCTTCAATTAAGGTTAGACTTTTATAGTAATAACCTCATACTACATCAGAACTTGCCAAATTGACAAAATACAATGCAAAAAGCTTAAAACATTAAGAAATAATGAATTTTTCTTATAAAACAAAATTAATGCAAGTAACTGCTAAACCGAATTCTTGAGTGCATAACAGTAACTATAAAAACAGAATAACTGATTCCCATTCTATCAAAACTGATCTGTGAACAGTATACTATGAAATTAATCTTTACAATCTGACTGCTTCAAACCAAGACTTGCACAAAATCATTACTGCATCGAATGGTACTTAGCAGAAGAATTTGTGATGAGTAACTTTATGATTAAATCTAAGTGATAGTATGCTGTAGCGAGGTTCACCTTTCTTCTCCATCTATACTTTAGTAAAGAACTTTTTTGCCATAAACACCAACAGCTATTCTGCAGGCTAAGACATGGCATATTAAAAATGTAATGCTGAATTGTTTCAATGGAGTAAAATATTTTTCAATTTTGTTACTTTTTTATTTTCCATAATTGCATAAAAGGTAGGGAATTATCAATAAATTATGTTGTGAAAAATTTTGAAATTTTCAGCTGGCAAAAGATGGAAGTGGTATACAATATATTTGAAATATGTTTCTGTGATGAAAGAGCATAAGATATACATACATACATGTCATTGCAATGGTATGCTAAGAAAAACTTTTCTGATTAACAATGAATAATAGAAAGATATTTACGAAGATAAATATTAAGAAAAATTTTAAAATGTACACATTAAAGGTCACACCACAAACATTTTTTTCTTCTTTATTCAAGAGGATTCATTAATGAAGATATCACCGGAAAAATAAGAGTTCAACTGAACAGATGCTAGGAACTTGTATTTAACAACTAATTTTGTCAATACTAATAATAAAATAACAAAAGTTTGTTACTTCAACTTTTGTTTCTATGAAAATTTTATCATGGTAAACAGTAGCAAACATAGTGGAAACATGTCTAACACTAATAAACAAGTGTGCATTTGATAAGCCGATATTTCAAGATGATATAACACATTTTTCAGAGTACTCAGTGATCTGTGCAGATTTAAAATGTCTGACAAAATAAACTTGATGGATTGAACAAATTCAAATACCATACAAATACAACATATAAATTATCACTTGAGATATGTAAAAAGTTTTCCTCATTTAGAAATGTTTAAAATTTTCAGTTACAATAAAAATAGTAATAGATTTTAAAAGTCTCAAAATAAACCAGGGAAAATACTATTTAATGAAATAATTTGTATTAACTGAAGGTATTCTTGCAAAGGGAACAATATTCATGGTTATGTAAATAAAATACAAATGTTACAGATAAGACTGAAGATCTGGCAATCTGACGAAAAATTTTAATGTACAGATAGTATGAGGGAGAGGGGAGATAATGCATAATGCTGTATTAACTCGAATAAGGCAAATTTCTGACAAATAAAAAGCATGATAATCAAGATGAGTGATATATTCATAGTTTAGCACAGCAGCATTTCACTTTTAGAAGATCCCATGGCTTTTCCGCCCTAATTAAAATGGCTGGTTATGTTGTCTAACTTTTGTTTCATCTGGTCAACAACTTCCTAGTTAATCACAAAAAAGAGGGAAACAAGTTTTATTAGTTCATAGAATGCAGCTGAAAGGACATGGACATGTTTTTCTTCTCAAGAAGACCAATAACAACCAAACGGAAATGTATTTCACGCAAATAACTCGAAATACTTCATAAATCATGACAAGACGACACCACACTGGCTGAATTTTTACAGATTCTACTTTTTTGATGCTGCAATTGTAAGTAAATTACTTTAAATGCATTCAAGATTCATGGAATAAAATGATTAAAGACCCCTCAATTTAAATTTATGCAATATAAAAGAGAGAGAAAAAGATTTGGAGACTAAGCCAAAGGCAAAAAAGCTAATTGTTAAAAGGTTGACAGATATAGCCTATTTTGCAGAAGGCATCCCAATTACAATTTCTGCTTGGTCCTTTTCTTTTATATGAAAAAACCAAGAACAACGAAAAGCAATTTATTGTTTGGAGGAAATGAGATAGACACCATATTTCAAGAGAAAATCATGATGCTGAAGTCAAAGATAACTACATGCATTGAAGAGCTCATGAGCATCATTACTAACAGAATGAAAAACTCAGCCTAAAGAGTCCATTTAGTTAAATTCATAAAATGGAATTAGATCAGTTATGAAGCAATTCATAATATTTTGTAGAATCAATTATAATTTCATAAACCCCTTAGAAGTGCCATAGAAGCAAAACTAAAAAGTTTAATACCTTGACGAAGACTGTTGATGTAATTTAATCCTATGAATACATAAAAATTGTACCTTGCAAAGTAAATGATGAAAATTTGAAGAGGGTCAACAATCATCACACTGAGCAAAGAGACATCTTAAGTTATGAAGATATCTACAGCCTAATGTTTACTTCATCAGATGGAATCCAAAAGTTGACCAATGGAATGATTTAAATATGAACTGAATTAGGGAAAAAGGAGGTAATTGTGTAGTGAGTTTGTGATTGGTTGAACGCACAGGCAGTGACTACCTTGAGAGCACCACAAGACAGCCTCCAGGCAAGAGGCACTGCTCAGGCCTATTACAAAACGCTTCCCGCAAGACACTCTACAGAGGGAAGAAGCTACAAAGAAGCTGTGTGCCCTTCACGCCCAAAGAGCACAACTAAAAACAGAAAATAATAAACGAGTGGAGCACATACATAATTAGATCCAAACATACACAGTACTTAGCAGTGGCACTGGAAATGACAAACTAAAAACGATTCAAGTAAAAAAGTACAAAAACTGAGATGTACAACAAACCACTCAGACAAACACGACACACAGTAAATATTGCAAAAATATTTTCTTGGAGTAACTTTAAAAATCACATTGTAGATGTACTTGAAGAAATATTAATGTATGAAATAAATAAGCTTGAATTATTCAAAATAAAACATCTGAATGCTTTCACAATTCCTTTGATGAAAAGGAAACAAGACTAGGATGCAGAACAAGGCCCAAAATTATTTACAAGTGAGTGCCAGAAATAGGTTTTGCAGATGGATTTACAAAAAAGACTTAAAATGGAGAAAATGGGATCTCATGCTCAACCTTTTGCCTTCTCGTCCTTGTTACCAAAAATGCAAACAGACTGGAGGGAACTTCAAAGAGGTTTCTTTGCAGCTGTGGATATTTTATCAAGATTGATGGCTTCCTGCCATGGCTGCACAGATGTTACTGTAAAATTTTTCTTGCTAAGCAGCAAGATCATCCAAAGATGGGAGATAGGGAAACCATCAATCTAGATCATAAGTAATGCCACCTTAGCTCTTTTAATCTATTGGCAAGGGTTTGGCCTTGGTAGGGTAAAGCCAAACAGGCTGTGGCTACGAAGGAATGGATATTAGGAAGGTAGGCCACTCTTCAACCACCAAGTGGGTAGTTTTGGTTGGTGTTGCTGCCACGGAGAAGCGATATTAAAAGGTCATTACTTTTCAAAGCCAGTGATAAATGAAAGTAATGAATAAAAAGATACTTTTGAAAAGATTTCTTCCGAAATTAGGTAACTTTTGCAGTGGCCAATTTAATTTCAGCATAATTTATACATTAGTCAATGAAATTTTAATAAATACTTAATGTTGTTTTACAAATATTTGCTTTTAAACTTTTATGAATAGGGGGACAAAAACTTTAAATAATTAACAAACACTAAAACAAAGTGTATTAAGTGTAATTTTTTAATAATTTGACTCAAAAACAATAAATGAGCTTGTAAGTTAAAAAATGAAATCAAAACAAACAAAATTATGGCACTTTCTGAAGTTGTTCAAGTGTAAGGGAATATTCTAAAAATTCTTTCCGAGGAATTTTACAAACTTTTTCATAACCAGTACTTTGTGATTACACAACAGTATCCCCTCTACCAACAATTTTGCTGAAGACATCAATCATGACAGCAATGGTAATCGTTTTCGTTAACTTTGCATATCTTAAAAAGTTGGACACCAAATATCAAATAAAGAACAAAAACCTGCCTAGTATATAAACTCTTAAAATTATTTAATGATTATGAATTTTCAGTTATCTTCTAACTGAAATAATATTGATCTCAAACTATTATATTTATTATAAGCACAAAAGTACACTAAGTAATTAGGACTTAATAAGAAGATCTTAATGAAAACTCTCGAGCAAGTCAACGCTCAAGGATATTCTGAATCCTTAAGCCATTTCACTAATCAAATCAATGTTTTAACAAATCATACCCATTTTAAATAAGAAATACTTAGATAAAACTGAACAACTTACGTAGCTGACATTGACACTAACTTTCTCCATAGGTTACAAAAACACCTGTTTGTACAGTTTACTCACGAATCTAATAAAATTGATATTCTCAATGAAAAAGTATTGACTTTTATCACCTTACATTTGCATTTGTTGTCACTAAATTTTTTATTAATAAAGGTACAAAGTGAAAATTTCTCTGGCACTTACTTCACAAACAGCAAGCATTTCCATGTGGCTAAGAGATATAAAATATTAGTGTAACATTCACTATACTGTCTACATATGCACCTTGGATACTAAGTCAGCCATGACAACGGTTAAGAATTTTATCTTCAATCTCTCTACTTTCATGCAAGATCTTAGGCAACCATGGACCTAGCAAAGGGGCAGACAGGCTTGTATGAGAGGCAGGCCAATTGCATTGCAGCAAAGGTGATGAATCCAGTAAACACGCGACCGTGGCAGCAAAGGAAATTAGGATAGAATCAATGCGTGAAAATTCACACAGACAAGGAATAGGGGTTGGAATGGAATTGTGGAAGATGGAGGGAAAACGGGTCGATGAAATTATTTTATCAAACAAAGTGATAGCAAAATAAAATGTACACTCCTTCATCACAGACAGAAGAATGTTTAACGCAATGTTGATGTTCTAAGTTTAAAGAGAGATACAATTACAAGAAATATAAAATATACACTTCCAAATGACATTGACTGTAGTAAAAAGTAATAAATGCAGTAAGTAGCGTGAGTATATAATGAACAAATGCAGATGCTTGAGGAAGAAGTGAAGAGGTAGGAGGATTTGAGAGAAAATGTAAGAGAAAGGAAAATGGGATAAGGCAAAGACTTCCAAAGAAGTAAAAATAGCAAGGGTGCAACTGGTTACCAAATATCCAATTAAATTATACACTTTACCCAAAGGTATACTCAAATAAATAAAAATGATCAGTCAAACCCAAAATAAAAATCTAAGATTAAGAATAAATCATAGGTGAATTAATGCAATAGCAAAGGAATCTCGCCACATAAGGGTCAGAGGTCAAACAATCTACATTCCACCAGTTACAATCATCAACATCTGCAATCAACTGCAAAGGAATGACAAGGATAGGTAAAGGAGAATGTGGAAAGGATGCAGATTAGGAATCTGCTCAATCAAATCTTGACGAATGAGTACAGGTAAGAGGAAAGGCAGTTTAGGGAAATCAAAAATATCTATTTTTTTAATGATGTTCATAAACCCAAAGGGGATCCTAAGGATTGTATACCTAAGCCCGAAAGAGTGGAGGCTATACAGATTCAGAAACATATCACATTAGAGGTTAATTTTATGCACAAATCAATTTTTTTATAAATAGAAAACAACACAATCAAATCAATGGCAGCCTAGACATTTGACAGTCATTAAAAGTCGTTTTTGAATAATACTTGAATTAATACATAATGAGAAGATACAAAGTTTCCCATAAAATGTTATGAATAATATTGATTGAAACAAATAATATGATGAGTCGAGTTTGCCATTTATTAAATTAACTGAATATAAAACTACAAACTGTTCATATCCAGATAATAAAATGAAACAATTATTTTAAATGCTGTTTAATAAACAGAAAGCAAAGACTAAATTTGTAATATTTATGAACCATAATATCAAATTACTTTGAAAATTAATTCTCATTTTACAATGAATTATAAGTAAAAATCAGATAGCCTCCACTACAATAGGAGACAAAATAATATAGCTAAGCTGGAGTGTATTTAGTATCACGATAATGGATTACTGCTTGGGTTGGTTAGGACAGGAAAATAACTGTGCTATGCTATGTGATGTTTTTGGTGGATTGTAGGACAACTATTTAACAAAGGAAAGACATAAAGGTTGTCATACAGAAGAAAAGATGCTTACTCTCAAATAAAAATTACAGAGAGTATAATTCACCTAATTAAGAATAAAAGATCATTATTATGGCAATCACAAAAAACAGCTAATTGAATGGGTACAAGGATTCGAATTAAACATGATACCATAACATTAAGATGACATAAAACCTTTAATTGTAACACAAGCAAGATAATATTGCAGATAGACATGATAGAACATTTCATAAGATATAATATCCATTAGAGATTCTCACACAAAAGGATAGCATGCTTTTCTTTAACTCTTGAATAAGCCAAATAAGATAATTTGGAATATTAATCTGACAAGCAAAAATACTTTTAAATATGAATCAACAACATTTTCATTTTTTATTTAAGAAATTATATCAAAACATATCAAGATGAAGTTTAAAAAATTACTGAAAGCATCCAAAAGGAGAAATTACTTCACTGTATAAATTAATACTTGAGTGAATATTTTGCAAGCTTAACATGGATACTTGAGAGTAAATTTCATTAAATATTTAAGAACAAATATTTATGTTGACTTAAGGTGCTAGAGGAAGAAAGATACCAATTAGTACAAATGTGAAGAGAAACAGAATTTATGCATTTGTAAAACCAAGAGTAAGATAAATATTTTTATTATTTATTTAATTTTAGTCATTTGCTTTAATAAGATTTGGCACAGAAATGTTTGGAAATAATTTCTGAGTTTCTCTTCACTTAAATAATAAGAATCCTCGACCCACACATATTGGCAAACAGTGAATGTATTGCATCAAGTAAATGAAGATATTACAGGACAAGCATATCAATTTTATAATGCCATAATAATGCACCAATGCCAAGTTACATAAAAACTAACAAGAACAGTAAAATAGATAAAGCTTTATATGCAACGGTTTGAATTGTGAGTTATATGAAGCTTGAGTTGTAATAAACTAGCACATTCCAATAGTTAATTAGTTAGCAGCCATGTCAGTAACGTAAGTGCACACATTGACATCTTGATAATCTGCATTTAGCTAACCAGCTCATTATATTTTCATTTACTACAGTTTTAGCTTTCAAATACATGCATAAAATCAGTGTTTAATTAAACAACCATTTAATAAAATTATTAAGATGATTAACATTTTTAAATGGACACAATAAAGTACACAACGGAGAGAATTAATTTATTCAAAAAATGCTAAAGACCTTACATAAAATCAATCTTTTAAAATATCACTTCAATGGTTAAATTAGAGCTTAATGAATTTGACCAGTCAGTTTCAATAATAAATATTATAGCCAATAAATCATCTCATTCTGTGATGAAAACTTGAGTTGACACTATAAATTCCCTAGGGCATTACAATCAAGCTTAATTTACAATGGAATTTCCCCTTATACTCAATTTTCAAATCAACGTACATTAATTTATCAAAATAAACTAGTTATTTAAAAATGGTCATAATAAGCAGTGGCATACAGAAGGGGACACTTATGGGTGCTGAAAGCCTCCATAGGAAAATATTCCCTACAAAACATTGCTTAATAAAGTAATGGTCCCATTCTTTCTTATAATGGTGATGTAAATGTAGGAAACTCCCATTATATATGATCTTGAGAGTTAAAGCAGCACTTAACTTGTTAAATACTTGAACAAGAAACTATACAGAATGTACTGCTGGACGTGGTTCAGATCCCGCAAAAATTGTAGATCCAGTTGCATATAATATGCATCACTGACATGAGGTTAAACAATAAAATTAGATTAAAGCTCAGGTTTCAACTCGTCCTCCTACTCCTTTAACACCAATCATGAATCCCCCTTTATGAAATCCTGTGTATGCCACTGATAATAAGCAAAAGAGAATTCATGTCTTCTAATGAAAATAATTATTTCAACAACTTATTTCATCTCCTTTCTTCACAAATAACTGGAATTATAGTTTATTTCCATACAAAAATAACAATCCACCCTAATGTCCTCTGATTAAATTTAATTGTGGCTTGGTAGATTCAGGTCCCAAATAATTATTAAAACTTGTTCCCTTAAATACACAAAGTTTCTGTAAAATGGATTATATACCAAATAAATACTGATTTGACATTACTACCACAAAGAAATCAAAGGAGTGCCATTTCATGCTTTGCCCAATCATTACAAATGCTATATTATACTTTTATTAACATGGCAGTGATCTATTTATTGGCAAAGGTGCATTAAATGCTGGGATATTTAATTAAAACATTCTCCCAACACAAAAGCTTAACAGCAAAACATTCACTGCAGCAATTTTACTGTTAAATGCTTTACCAAAATGATTTTAAATTTACAGGAAAGTTGTCCAATTCTTATATTGAGACAAAATATGAGAAATTTTAATTTATAACCAGTGCAACTCCTATGAGGATAAATAATGATTTTACACCAATTTCTATCAATGAACAATTGTTTTCATGAACCAACTTATATGCATATATATGATTTATACATCAATTGCATTAAAATAATATTGAGAATTTTAAAATTTATAAATGTGCACTACTTTTGTATAAATTACGAAGCATTTGAATTATTTGACATGAAACGCAAATACGACAAAATTATTTATTTGAATAAGTTATTATGGATAAACGACTTTATTATTCTCGTTTTCATAGAATTTCCCGGCAAATCTAAGATTGCAACGCCATAATTCGTTTCAGTTAAAGAAAAAATTTGAAATAAATACGTTATACATTCATGCCACACAATATAAGACCAAAGGACATTATAATATAGCATCGTGTGAGATCTTTAATTGGCATTTCGAATTTTATTAAACGGTAAAAGCGGGATATCGCAATTTACTAAATCATTAAAATTTTGAATTAATTCGTTAAATTGTAGCATAATGAAATATTTTCATGAAATAGTTAGTATTTTCGATATCAAAGGGAACATAAACCGAAATCTGAAAAAGAGCGCGGTTAATTCCCTTTCACAGTCGCATATAATAGAAAATATGTAACGAAATTTTGAACAACATTAGCATCGTTTCAATTCGTTCCACATATAATGATACGAAAATCGTCATCGATTATATAGTATACGGGGTTTTTATGTAATGAAATGACGTTCTCCAGAATCTCAGATAAATAAAAACTAACAAAAGGAAACTCCCACCGCCCCGTTATTTGATCGCGGGTTACCCAGCTTCCCATGAGTTGGCGCCACAAGTAGGCGTCTATTCCCGATTCCATTCCCAAGTGATCGATATCCGTAAAAGGAAAGGTGTGGTTTATTTTTACCTCCCGAGTTTTAAATCGCGAGTTAAAGCCTTTTATCCAATTTACAATCTCAAATGCTGCATGCTTTTTTTCTTCAGTTTGCTTTTCGAATATTGACAGTATGGCTAAACAAACTTGCACACCGGTGGCGAAAGCCAAAGAGATTTTTAATCCCCTAGTAAGGAGTAACACTGGCACTATCTTAAATACTAAGTAAGCTGACATAATCATACTTCAAGCATAAATAAATACACCCCACATAGTAAAGGGGCAAGCAAACAGTACAACAAAAGTATCAATAAATTCAAAAAGTCAATTCAATTGCGAACTGAGATTTCTCGAAAGCCTAAAAATGGTTAAATAATTTAAGCTTTTGAGAAAATGATTTTATCAAAGTATGATGATATCAAGAAAAATTATCGCCAACTTTCCAATGTCATTATACAAAAAAGACAAAGTATATATATAAAGTTGCTTACCTTAGACCCACGCTCATTAAAAATAATTTCCACATCTAAAATAGGGCCGAATTGCTGCAATACAATCACCGAGAAGGGACGAACATCGGCCAAGAAACAGACCCCATATAAGGAAGAAAAATTATAACAATTAGAAATAACTCTGTAAGTTAATATGGCTCCATTAAAAGAAAAGGAGTTGATAAAAGGAGCGATATTTTAACCTACACGACGAAAAGTTATATCTAGGTTGACGTTTCAACTTTAACTGTATGGTGACGATGGCTGTTGAGAGAACATTGCATTTCATCCTTAGTTCCACGATTTTTAAAATCCAATTCGAGTTAACTAAAAAAAATTAAATACCTTTTCCATTTTCAAAGATTTTTTTCAACTTCCTCTGTTAAACTTCTCTGAGATAGCTTTTTGGCGCTTACCAGTTGTAATAATAGATGAAAAAAGTAAAAATATAAAACTAGGTTCTTATAGTTACAACCTGAAACAAGACTACTTGCACAAAAATCTCATGTGGGTCACTTTTAATTTGGTTAACGTATCTTAAAATAACAAAAAGAAAATTTGAACTAACGAACACTAATACTTCTTATATATCACAATCCTCAAAAACTAGTACGACAGCTTCTGGTACGATTTATCCTGTTTAGAAATAACCAAAAGATAATAGTATACAACGCCGAGTTTGCTCTAACGGTCAATATACCATGTACGAACCTTTTAGTTAAAACAAACAAAACTAAAATAAAAAACTTACACGGAAGACAAAATGTAAGCAGGATGTAGAAGACACAAGGAACTTACCCCGAACATGGCCCTCAGGTCCGGATCTCTAAATCTAAATGGGATGTTGGACACATGTAGCCTCTTTGGTTGGTTCTTGCCCGCCGAAGACGCAGACACAGCCACCAGAGAGTTGGACGTCTCGGAGCCGGCACCACCGCCCCCGGCGCCTCCGCCGACCGCCGGAGCCCCCACAACGGCGGGAGGGGTCTGCGATTCGTCCTTGATAGTCGAGGAGTTGTTCTCCTTCGGGGAAGTGCCCGCGGCGGGCCCCACTCCGGCGCCTCCTGGTACCGCACCTCCTGCCGCCTGCTGCTGCTGGTTCGAAACCGCCGCAGCGGCCGCTGCCGCAGCTGCAGCGGCGGCCTCTGGCTCGGTTTGCTTCGAGGTGGTCAAAAGAGGGAGAAGATTATACATTTATGGACCAATGTCAATAACCACATAGCAGAGATTTTAAACCTCACTTTACTACTTTCTACAGATCGCTTCCCAGGCAAGTTGAGGTAGAATCTTATCCTAAATCTATAATAAAACATAATCACTAATTACCTGAAACTAAAATTTTTCAAAGGCCCAGATTTATGAAATCTAAAAATATGTGGATAAATCCGTAGTAAACTCAGCATATTACACATATTACAGAATAAGCTTCGCGATTTGGAAAATCAAGTGAAAACATTACGGCAATTATTTTTTAGACTTTTCACTGAGTAAATTTGACGTGCTTTATTTTAATTTTGAGATTCATCCGGCTATATGGCATGGAACTCGCCGAATACTTCCTCATCTCCAAAGAAAACTTCATTTTGTTCCCATGAGCTTCCCAATGGAGTGAAAAACTGGTGAAAACATAATAAAATACTGTGTTCATGATTTCCAATTTCGCTAAATAATTTAAGTGTCACTGAGGCGTATAGCACCTGTTTATAAAAAAAAAAACAATTACGAATGCTTGTAAAACAAAGTGATAACGATACATCGTCTAGATCAGCGTTTTCTAACCATTTTAATAGCATGACCCACCTAGGCTTATAGAGTTGACCTGAGACCCACCTATTATCTATATACTAATTTTTTCAAGCAGTAGCTATATAGTACATGCGTGTCCACAGAGGTCGAAAACTATCACGAGTTCTATCTTCTACTACTATTTTGTCGCGAACTCAATTTAAAAAAACGGAAAAATTATCAAAATAAACTATGTAAAAATCTTTTCCCGAACAACCCCAAGTTCCTTTGCGACCCACAGTTTGGGAAAACCTGGTCTAGATTATTAAAAATAATATTCACACATTAAGGCAGCAGTTTCCGAACACTACAAACCCGCCTCCCCCCACCTAAGAAAAATTTCTTTGCGCCCCCTCTCAGTATCATTTTCAGTAAAAATTCATAAACGATACCTACTGGATCTACAATTGCTATTAATATGACCACCTTAAGAAAAACAAGTCTTCTTTGGCAAATTACCTTGTTTATTTCTTGCGTTTTCTAAATGTTTTTCGGATTTCTTGGCAATCAGCAAAGTTTTCCCTTCGTTTTTTGCGATTAATCTCGGTTTTTATGCTTCATTGGCAAAAAACTTGGATTATTTCATTCTTACTCGCGTTTACTCCTTTTTTTCTGTCTTCCTTGGCAATTATCATTGTTAATTCCATTCCAAAGCTAGAGCTGCTGAAACTCGACGATTTTCAAAAGCTCGAGCTCGCGAGCTTCTTTTCAAGGTAAAGCTCGGGTAATCGAGCTACCCGAGCTTTTCGTAAAAATTTCAATGCGTTTTAACCCCAACACACATTTATATTTTTATTTATTTATCAGGAAAACTTAAAAATTTTGTGTATTTAAAAAAACCATAATTGCAGTAAATTACCTACTTAAGGACAATTAACAGATGCCTTTACATATGATACATAGGAGTTATATAGGAGTTATATTGCGTATAGTATAATACAATTATAATATATGATATGATACAACATATAAGTATTTATTAATTAGTCTAAAAATAATTTTTGAAAAAACAAATCGCGTTTTTGCTTTGGTCACTAACAATTAGTGCTTCTACTGCTAATTTAATAGGTTTAATTACATTCAGCAGGTTACCAATTTCGACTAAATCATTTTCGACAAATAAAGTCTCCAGTTTTAACTCTGTCAAAGCTTTTTTGACACTATTTTTAATTGTCAAAAATCTCTCTATCATTGTACAAATTGGATTCCATTTTGTTTAACAATCGAGCAGTAAATTTAATTCTTTGCCATGTTCGACTTTCACGTAAGTTTGTAGAAGATTATTACACACTGCCGATAATTTGATAAGTCTTACAAATTTTCTAATGCAGTTCAGAGCTTCTTTATAGTCAAAACGGAAATGCAGAATATGAATGTTCTGATTACTGTCGTTTTCACTATCGCTATCGGTTTCAGTATCGGTATTATCATCAGTTTCGCATTCCGAGCTCGAGTTTGAACATTCGTCAATTGTTCGATCTGATTTCGTATACAAAACGCCCAAAACAGTTAAGTGTATAGCGTGATTGTAACACATTTGAAGATAAATTTGTAAAATTTTGCCGAATTTAACCATTACAGTCGCGCCATTTGTTGCGCAGCCTATAATATCATTGAAACTTAATCCAAAATCCTTAAGTTTAGCTTTTTCTGCGGGAAAATTTCCAAATATTCTAAATAGTCCTAAGGTGTGGCATTTTCCATCGGACTCGTGAATATTTACGTTAACATATCTACGATTCGTCTTGCTGGTCCATTCGTCCGAAGTAATACTAATTTTTTTTATTTTCTTGGATTTTTATCTCAATGTTATCTACAACCCTCTGTTTTATAACTTGGTAATAATCATGGAAAGGTTTAATTATATCCGAGTGGTTTCTCGGCAAAGAATAGCCACGTTTAGAAAAAGATTCCTGCATAAAGCTACTTTTACTTATCGCAAAAAGTGAAAATCCATCCAGGGCCACAAGTTTAGCTACGATTTCCGCCATAGATTTCCTTTTTACAAACATGTCGATGGACTGTTTTATTTCCATTTTGATTTTCTTTGCTGCTGAATTTTCCTCTGAAGTTTCTGCTGCTGGTTTTGTTGTACGTTCAGGAAAATCTCGTCTTTTTAAATTTATTTTATGGGTCGATTCCTAGTGACGTATCAAACTTGAAGCCGTCGATCCTTTACATCAGCGGTTCCCAACCTTTTTCACTTCGCGAACCCCTTGGATTAACCCTTTCTCTTCGCGAACCCCTCGAGTTGTAACAGTTTTGGCGGCGAACTCCTTATAATGGAGAGTAAATTTTGTAGAAACAAATCTTTTTGAACGCTTTTAATTCAAGAAAAATAAAAAGTTTACATAGAACATAGTATGTAAACGTTTACAATAAAATCAGAATCTCTGATATTGTCATCAGTTTCTAGTTAGCGTCCTGTAAAATTCAAATATAATTCTTGAAGCTTAAGAAAAAAATTGAGAATGAAGCCATGCAACTAATTTGAAAGAAAATAAAATATTTGTAAGAATTGTAGAACCAAGAAAGTAAAAAAAGACCCCATTACCAAATGTTTCTCGCGAACCCCTCAGGTTTATTTCGCGAACCCCTAGGGGTACGCGAACTGCCGGTTGGGATACGCTGCTTTACATGACAGTTTTCTGCTGCATATATTACAAATTACTTTGGCTCGATCTTTTTACTTTCTCCATGCGTATTATAGGGGAAAGTATTGTTTTCATGAAAAAATCGATTTCGAGATTTCAACGGAAATACACATTTTGAGATCCCCTGAACACGTTTTGACCATTTTCTCAATGATGTCTGTTGTGTGTATGTGATAGTTTTTTTGTGGGTGCTATAACTCAAAAACTATTAATCAGGTAAACGCGAAATTTTATATTTAACATTTTCATGACAGTCACAAGAACTGATTAGTTTTTGGTAAAAGTCCCTCAACCAGAAGTGGGTGTTTACTCTTGTCACATCCGTTTTTTACTTGCTCCATATACGTAGTATATAAATATTTGCTTTAATATTTGATATATGTGAAAAATGTATTGGAATACAAGTTGTAGGAAATTTAATTTTATATAACCTTTGTTTGAAACATTTTCCCATATAATGTTGTTTAAGAGATATTTTAAAAACTAAATATTTTAGCTGCCACCACCATGCCACCTACCGACGACTATTATTAACAACTGACGCTTAGTTATGTCTTACAATTAGTAATGCTCCTTTATAGTTTCTTAATTGTTGGAGCTTCGTGGCTATATCCAATATCAGAAGGCTATGGTTTGAGTTTATTTGTTTTTTTTTAGTCTAAATTTTTCTCTCAATTCCTTAAAATATTTATTTTAGTGTAAGCTATTTGGAATTTTTAGAAATAAAACAGGTATGGAGAACGTCATGTGGTGGCCACATCAGATTTGTTTCATAAAAATTTCGAGCTTGAACCAAGTGTATATTGGCGAGTAAGCTCCAACTTTTCGGCTCGAGCCAGAAGCTCTAGTCCTAGCCAACTGAGGGCTAAAATTTGATCGCTGCATATTGTAAGTCTTACAGTTGGGGTGGCTAAACAGGCAGCAAATACAGAAAAAATATTTTGCGACCTCCCCGATCTACACAGGGATAGACGAAGAAATTGCTGGTATTCAACCGTTGAACTGCCGATGTTGTGAAACAGCAAGAAGTTTCAAGTCGTCTAAATATAGAATGAACAATCTGGGGTGATGACAATACTTCGTTCATCAACTGATTTGCCAATCAACTGTCTCGCGAAACTTCCAGAACGAATTACTGGTGGTTTTTTTTAACGCCGGACCTCACGTCTTATAACTTAAATGTCATAGAGACGATCATTTTTGGGTGAGGGCGGATAGATGATTTGTCTAATCTTTTTCTCAGGCATAGTACAAAGCACAACGGCTATCAAAGCAATGAAAAATACAACATTCATTCTCTCTACACCCATTCCTCGCTTTGCTGTGTACATGCGTTCCTGATTAAGAAAGCGTAAAGCAAAACCGAGCAAAGAGAGGTAGGTTTTCCCACAGGAATAGGCGATGTAATGTTTGGGCGTCGTCTTGAGATAAAACATAAAACAATCCAGCTACATTGTCTTCGGCATTGCTTTCTTTCTTTTATCCTATCTTATAACCTCTATGTCGAACTGAAGCATTTAATGCTTTTTAATAATCTCATCATTCTTAAGGCAGGTTCTACCAATCAAATTGATTGGTTTTGACTAGGGAACATAAATACATGGTGTGGTGGTTTTTAGTCGCTTTCCACACCAAACACACACACAAGGGAGGAGGGAAACCCGGTGCGAATAGGACCAAGGAGGCCACTGTTTAACATCCATTTCGAAAGACTTCTGCACAGTCTCCTCAAACCGCACAAGTAGGGGTACAGGCGACCTCGGAAAAAAATCCCACTTTCGCAGGATTTTAATGATCTAAGGCTGTGCAAAATCGTGAAGAAGTGATTTCGAGGTAGTTCTCCAAAAACAAAATCGTGCAAAAGCGAAAACGCATAGAGCGAAACCGCGTATTTCGAGGCATGGATGTAATTCAGTGGAGCGATGGATGATGCACGAATATTGTGACACCATTCTGCTCTTTTTCGCTTGCTGAAAGTAAACGTTTGGCTTTTCAGTAGTTTTATTTCGTCAGTGATGTTTCAGAAAAAATCCGCTTAGAGATTTTTTCTGCGTGGGCACATCAATTAAATTTTGCAGAGGTTTATTTAAGAAAGGATAGAGATTTCGATTTCAAAATTTCTTTATGGTCGCAAAATCATCCGTTTCTTTCACATCGACATTTTACAAAGCTTGCTTTTCACCAGTACATCTTCTCCATAAACTCCCGCAAGCCAAATATTTCTTTTGTATCAGCGGAATTAACTGAGCAACTTGCCACCACTTTATTAATAACGAACCGATGCAATGAACTGAGGCCCCCAATCAAGGGATCCCCTAGAAAAAAGAAGCATTTTATAAAAAATAATTTGTATTTTGTCATATTAATATTAAACTCGTTATCTTCTGTAAATTATTTTCAGCAATTCCAATTCGTAGTTCGAGATATCCCCAAGCTCATCGTAATTTTTCCGTTTGTCGAGCGAGGGTTACATGTAATTGTTTTTAATTATCGCAATAAATCAGGAGAGACTCGTTAAAATAATCGAAAATCATTTGCTACCATAGTATCATATTGAAAGTTGCTTGCTGTTACCGATTTCTCTCTTGATTTCTCATCGAAAGGTTATTTTTCCTATAAAAAATAATAATACGACGCACCAAAAAGATTTCTGCACTGGGACCCCCAAAACGTTTGCCACGCCATTGATAAAGGCCCAACATTTTTGCAAAATTCTACCAATTTGGTGTCACTGATTTGGCGCGATGCCAAAATGTTTTCGTACCGAGTCGTTCTCCCTTGACACTGACGTATTACAAATCTCCTGATTTTTCCACACTTACACCGAGTTAAACTTCTAAAAATATATTTAAAAATCACAATGTTGAAACTTGGGATCATAAAACAACCGTCATCTGTACAACCAGGGCCGTCTCTAGGATCTGCGGGGCCCAGGGCGAGGCGGTTGCCGCGAGATGATTATCTATCTATCTATCTACCCCACATGCAGAAAAATGTTATCTTCCTTATAACAAATATCTAGAGCGATTTTTTTCACGTTCCATGCACGTTACGTCTTTCTAGCAAGTAGCAAGTAAGAGTAGTTAATAAGCTAACTTCAAGCGCGGTGCCTAGTAGATGCGGGGCCCTGGGCTCTATGTACAATAATCACAATAGCAAGACAGTGTAAAATGTTTCGATTCCTCGAAGTGCAGACTTTCGAATCTGACCTGCAATGACCACAAACGTGATGCGAAGGAGATAAAAAATATGGCGCAGTGCGCAGTTATTCGAAAAAGAACTCCATATGTTCAAACCAAGAGAGAAATGAGTAATTCGCGTCCGGCTTTAGAAAACGCAACTAAAAACTCATCATATGACGGAAGACGAGCTGTAATAACAGTATCCAATCCTACTATGTAACCAATATGCACTGAATTTCGATGAACAGATTCTTTTCTTAGAAGCTTCGTTTCCGACGGCATTCCAGCCACAGACACTGCGACGCGGGAGGAAGCGTTCTGGAAATGCACAAGGCAAAAACTCCTAAAGTTATACTCCGGCAATTGGATGTCAATCGACCATACTTATTAAAACTAGCTAAAATCATCCACGCGGCCAGAGTGACATCGGTTTCATTAAAGATAACAACAGAATATCTCTACGGATCGGCAGAGAATAATGGAAATTTTGTAAAAGTGAAATGGCCACGGGTATAACTGAATTTTCGCCCCTACTCGGAGAGCATTAAGGACGAGGAAAGCGAAATTCTTCAGCGTTACCCATCGACCCAAGATCAAAGAACTGGCGGAGACGTCTCGAATAAGATCGGTGAGACTCATCAATTCAGTCGCGACGAGGACAAGGGACAAGTTTAACTATTCCAGAATAGCTTGGATAAGACACGGCGCGTAGGGCCGTTATTAAATAGCCCGAGCTGTCGACTCTCACCCGACCCTCTCTCATGCCATATCACCCCCGATGACGGAGAAATGGGGAAAGGAGGAAGGGGTGGGGAGAAGCTACGAATGGTAAATAGAGTAGAACACGCCGGGGCCCAATTCCCTGCCGCCGCTCTCCCTCACTTCGCGCCAACACTTCCTCATTATACGAAGAGGCCAAGCAGACCGTATACATATATAGAGGTCCTTCGTCACCTCGTCACGCCCAACCCCTTTGAACTACCAGCGCGTCGCCCAGCCGACTAGAGAGGGAACGTCATGACGCCAATCTGAAAAGCGAACGAACGAACCGAGTCGAGGGAAATGACGCAAGTTAAATTACGATGACCATTGCCTTATAATAAATAAGTTGAGGCAAATAATCCACTCCCACGCATTTGAACGCCAGCCTACATATGCTTCAGCAGCAGAAGATCTAAGATAAACGACATCGAGATTGCTAGTAATTTATATGCATTTAAAAAACATGAATTCAAAGAACCAAAGAGATCATTTGGAATGCCACATGGAATAGTTAGAAGAAACGTGAAAGCGTCCATCTTTCCTACTGATATTTTTCCTGAACAAGTTTTTTTTGTTTCTTCATCCAAATTGTAATAGAATGGCACTCTGGTCCAACAGTAATTTTTAATTTGATTTTGGAATTTACTTATTACCAATAGCACTGATAGAAAAGATAAATATTCCAACAAGTAAAAGAAACATTTGTGCAAAAAATAGCATCGTGTATGTTATTAAAGAGATCAATGAGTTAATATGTAATATTGTAATAGAAAATTTACAATACAGAGAAATGAGACAAACGATTGCAGAGGTAAACAAAAATGGCGTAACTATTGGATAATTATCTAAGTAAAATTATAAAAATAAGCTATCAAGTATATCTATAAAGATACACTTTACGATATTAAGTTATATCAAAACAAATCATGTGAGCTTTAATATGGCGATCAATGACGGAGACGTCTGTCTTTAGAACGTCTCCTCATTTCACGCTTTTTATTTAATCAATTTCAAATTTAATTATTTCTATTGCAAATATTTGAATTTATATGTTTTAAGATACATAACAATTATTTTTTGTTGAAAATAACCTGTAATTGATCTATATTGATAATTTAATCTTCCGTCATATTTTCTCTATGACGGAGCATTGTGCATTGGAGTCATTGACGATATTTTGTCTTAATGTAAAAATCAAGACTTTCTTTCGTATTTAGTTTTCCGAGAATCTAACATGGCTGTAAAACTTCAAATACGGCAGAATCGAGTATGGATAAAGAAAGTGTCTCTACTTATGACGTAACGTTGCGCTTTGGAAATAAGAAATCTTCACAACCACGATGAAGTACGGTACTTACATCACTTGATTTGGGGATTTAACCAGGAGCATTGGTTTAGGACAAAATTTTTGGCGATAGCAAATGGAAACAAGAGAGGAAAGATTCACACATCATGCGTGCATGCATGCGAGGCAGAGGCATTCTTTACGATCTATGTAATCATGCCAAAAAATATAAATATTAATGGCTTAGTATAAAAAATGGTACGCCAATAGTGATGTCAAGGAAATATCGAATTTTTTATTCACTGATTTATTTCCTAATCGGTCGTAATTAATAAAACAACCGACAATTACTTAAAACTTACCTCACTCTAATAGCTACCTTTATGTTAACGTTCATTCCTGCGTCATAAATTACCCATTCCTTTTCACTTACAAACGCTGTGTATACGTAACGAAAATAAGATGTATTTGCTTTCATTTCTTCATCGTACATTATCCATTTCCCTTCATTTTCCAAATGTTGCGTGCTCACGAAAAAATTCCCAAGTCCCAAGTTAATTACGACTTTAAAGTTTGATTTTCTTGAAATCGGGTACTCCTTCGATAAAAATGTACTGAAGAAAACATGCTATTTCACTAGTTCTACAAAGTCGTTTAAAGACTTTCATTTTTATAAGTGATATTGTACGATATAAAGAAAAGTTAATTTTTTGCCAACAGTAAAATGGCACTCCCAATTAGGTCACGTAAACTGTGTGTATCATTTTCTTAGTTCCTTTGCCCCTATGTCCTAAACACCAAATTTCATCGACATCCGCCCAGTAGTTTCTGAGATGAAACATGCAGACGGATGGACACGATCTGACCTTAAGGCGTTCAGTTTTTACTTATTGTAAATAACGCCTAAAAACCTACCACCTGACAAAGGAGAGAAAAGCAAAAACCGTACTTGATGACGTAGAAAAAATAGACGCAGCGAGACCCAGTGAAGTATCACCCAGTTGAGCTAACAGGCGACCAGAAAAAGCACACGATATAGAATATTGTGGACGCAGGACATAAGAAATATCCTAAAAGAACTTGTAGAAAACATAATTACAAAGGATGTAATTTGATTTTCTGCTTGGTTTACCAGTGGTTCTTAACCTTTTTTGGCTGCGACCCAAATTCCGGTCGCGGCGACCCATTTCCTCCACTAGTTCACTTATGATAAGTGATAAAATAAATAGGAATCAAACAAGTGAGTTCATTTAACTCATTGGCATTGAATAGGTTGTTTGGAGGAATGGTGCATTTGGATATAGACAGCCACATTCCACTCAAAATGACTTGGCGACTCAATTTTGGGTCGCGATCCGGGGGGGTTAAGAACCACTGGCCTACACAATGTCGTAGCAAGGAAGATCGGCGCCCAGGGCGAGAGTGAAAAACACTGCGCCCAAATTTTAATATAAATAGTACCACTACTTCCAACTGCGTTCCATGTAATGAAAATGCTATATTTATAGCAACATATTGCCAAAATTGCAATTAAATAACTTTTCAAAATATGTTTTCTTGTAAAATGTCGACAGACGAATATTCTGTTAGCGCCCCTTTGCTACCTCGCCCGGGGCGGTCGCCCCGCTCGGCCCTCCATCACTACGGCACTGCACCCACACAAAGAGATATGCTTCGATCGCTACCTGACCATAAGGACATAAAACAGTGGTACGCAATTACTCGATACCGGCAACAATGCAACTCACTAAAAATACGTCATATTATCGCGTTAAAAACTGATGTTGATCAATTCGACGAGTATTCAAAAATCCATGGCAGGAAAATAAACTATATTTCTTTTAGGCGTTCGTTGTTTCCGAGTCTCGAACTCCTACGATAATTCTAAGTAATTTTAATATGCGAATGATTAATGTTCAAATGTATAGACTTCCTAGTCTCGATCTCGCCCTAATAATCTATCTATCTCTCCCTTCTCTGTCTCCCTCCCTCCCTCCATCTCTCCCTCTTTTTATCTCTCTCTTCCTATCTCTCCCTCCCTCTCCCCTCTCTTTCTCAGAAAAAATAGACTTCGTAGTCTCAATCTCGCCCTAATGAGGAACATTATCTCTCCCTTCTCTGTTTCCATCCCTCTCTCCTCTCTCACTCCATTTCTCTCTCACTCCCTCTCTCTCCTTTCTTTTTCCTCTCTCTCCTCTCTCTTGTATTAAAGCATTCAAAGCACACTTTCCTTACGCATATGGCATAAGGATTGAGACGACAATACAATCTTCAGGTTTAACAATGACACGGTCGGCAAGGCAACATATCGTTAAAAAGCCTAAATGTTTTCAATAAATATGATTTAAACGTATATAACGCCACTTTAATGAGTTTTATCGGACTTGCGACTATTTTTCGTCACACCGCCGTCTCAAGAGCATTAATCTCATATGTAGTTTGTATGCTGAATTCATTTTAAAGGCCTCTCAGTGCTGTTACGTTTCCTATTTAATATATAGATTGTTAGCTCTCTTTCGACGCGGATTTGAATTGTTTTAAAAAAATATGAACATGTTTTTCAACTATGGAACTGTTCATGTTCCAAGATCATATCTTAATTTTAACCAATTTAAAAATGCAAATTTCGGATGTCCTGCACCGACATCAAAACTTTTCTTATCGGGAATAGAAATGAAACCAAGGGTTCGGTAAAATATACCAATTACTCCCCAGCAGCTAACCCTAGATCCACCAAATTTTGACCATATCTAGTCCCTATATACACCGCCCTATCCTGAAAATTTGGCTTCCAAGTTGCAGGATTCCAGATGTATTGGCCGTAAAGACAGACGTAAGGACGAACGGACAGGCAAACCTAATACATGAGCGAATTTTTTACAAAAAAAATCACTAAAAATATTACATACTTAGTGACTAGAATGAATTTATAAAACATAAAAGAAAAATATAGTCGCCAATATGCAAGTTTTAGTCACCAACGAGATTGGATGCCTGGGTTTGTCTAATCCTGTACTTAGGTATAGTAAAAGCCGGTTCTACCGGCACCCGATCTGCCGGTAAACTCGCTCAAACGGCATCTTCGGCGCAGAAATGTTCCACATACGGTTAATAGGTGTCGACATAGTCGTGACTAATAATGAATATGGTTCAACTAGTATTAGGTGTAAATAGTGTTAATTGTTAATCGATAGTCGACAAAAACATTCGGTTTTTTAGACTAAAGTTTCCATTCATCAATCCATCAATCAACTACAAAAGGGGTCGGTAACCTTATCTACCTAGGTACATGGCGGTCCGCTTTTTACTTTCTCCATACGTAGTATAGGGGAAAGTATTGTTTTCATGAAAAAAAAATCGACTTCGAGATTTCAACGGAAATAGGTACACGTTTTGAGGTCCCCTGAACACGTTTTGACTATTTTCTCGTGATAGCTTTATTGTGAGTGCTCTAACTCAAAAATTATTAATCAGGTCAACACGAAATTTTATATTTAACATTTTTATAAAAGTCACAAGAACTGATTAGTTTTTGGTAAAAATCAGTCACCCGGAAGTGGGTGTTTACTCATGTCACTTACCCGTTACTTTGAGATATTTGCTTTAATATTTGATATATTTAAAAACATACTGGAATAAAAGTTGTTGGAAACTTAATTTTCTATTGTGGCTATATCCAATATCAGAAGGCTATGCTTTGAATTTACTTCTGTTCTTTGTCAAGTCCAAAATTTTATTGCAGTTTCTTAAAATATTTTTTATTGTGTAATCTATTTGGAATTTTAAAAAATATTTCAGTTATGGAGAAAGTCATGTGGTGGTCACATCAGATTTTTATGTATAATTTCAAGCGCCATTTTTGTTCATAATCTCTATTAATAAAAGGCAATATGTGTGTGTGGACAGCATATCTCGAAAATCAAGAAACTTGTAGACTTTAAACTTGGTACATTAACTAATGGGACCATGAGGATGTGCACCTCGGGGCCAGAATTTTGACTTTTGCGGGGAGGTGGGAAGTGGAAGATTTCCCATAAGATAACACACAAAAATCGATTTTTCGATTTATAGGCTTTTTCTCTTTTGCAAATTAAAATTACAAATAATTGACCTATGAAATTTGGACCCATACAGTTTTAAAGAATGTTTCTTATTCTTATTGTCACATTTTGCTTGCAATAAAAATCGCTCAAGTTCTACGTTTAAATCATATTTATTGGAAAATTTTAAGCTTTTTAATGATATGGTGCCTTGCCGACCATGTCATTGTGAAACGTCGAGATTGTATTGTCGCCTTAATCTTTATACTATATGCATAAGGAATGTGTGCTTTGAATGGTTTAATACGAGAGAGAAAGAAAGAAAGGAGAGAGATAGAAAAAATTAAATGTTCCATAAATTAAAAATAATTTTGGGCATATAAGAATTGTATAGCATAATGTATTTCTTTGTTACACCTTCTCTATTCGCCCAAAACTATTTATACTCACTGAAAGACTCAATTATGTGAATTTTATATTTACTGTATACTTTTTAGTGCCTATAAAAGTTTTTTAAAATTTTTATTTCAATTTTAACTTAATACTTAATTCACGCACACCCGTCATATTTGACGGGCAATTACGCTAGTATGTCCTATGATTATTCTCGATTAGCACATCGAGATATTTCAATAGCAAAACAAATGAATTAGGAAAGCCTTGAATTTTCATACAGTAGATGTTTACTTTTTATAAAAAAATAATTCCGAATTACGTCTAAATTATGAATTTAAAATTACGATGTATTTTGCTATAATTTCAGTATTTCATGAGACCTTGGAGGAGAGTGGAACACGACTGACATGTGGCCCAAAGAGTTAGTAAAAACTGCTGCGGATCACCTAACAAAAATTATCCCATTACGTGCAATTAAATTTGCTTATTATGGGATGATACAATAATTTGCCTCCAGTAGCCAACGGGATGAAGCCTTAGGCCTGCAAAAAGTAATAATATTTAGAAGAAGGGTTTAAGAAGAAAAGAAGTAATGTTTTCCTGCAGCAGCAAGAACTTATTATTAATTTTTTTTTTCGTTATTCCATCATTTGATGTGAATTTAGGGTAGTACAGAAAGGAATAGTAAATAATAAAGATAAAAACCAAACCTAATTTATGCTTAGCAGTTAGCATTTTTTATACTTGTTTCCATTGCAATACATATTACAGTAAAAGTCTGATAATCCGACACCATTAGGATTTAGTTGGTGCCGGATTAACAGACATGCCGGATTATTGGGTGATACTCCTAGTGATACCCTAAGATGCTTTAACTTCACCTTTTTTACATTTTACAGTA
The DNA here is from genome assembly GCA_028673005.1 of Tanypteryx hageni. Classification (NCBI taxonomy): domain Eukaryota; kingdom Metazoa; phylum Arthropoda; class Insecta; order Odonata; family Petaluridae; genus Tanypteryx; species Tanypteryx hageni. The sequence continues at coordinate 114,650,829 of CM054116.1, forward strand.
GTATAATGTTTTTAAGTACAGTAATTTTAATATCCTACACAATAATAAATACTGTACTATGGTAAATAGACAATAATAAAGCAATATATGCAAATACAGTAGTTTATTCACCAATAATGTAGAGATGACTCAGAAGTGATCTCCGTTATTGGCTTCCCTCAGGACTGCTTAGCGATAAACCACTCAGACAAAACAGTATCTAATTGAGACAACTTTAGCTTTTTCAAAGTTTTTTGCATATCAACGGCTTGAGTGTTATCTAATTCAGCTATAAATAATCGCAATTGGTCCTTTTGTATCTTTATATCATAAATCGAAGATGGTCCAATGTAGAACTTATTCATGATAACATTTCAATTCTCGCTTTTCTCAAGACGATTTACTATCTCTAATTTCTGATGCAATGTCCAAGTTACATGCTTACTTTTAGTACCTTTACCACTTCTGCTCACATTAGAACCCATTATATATGAAGGAAGGGTAAAAAAAATAAAATGTGATTAACACAACACAATGACTTTGCATTCAGCAACACGGAAAATGGCAGACTGCATTGCAATAGACTCATTAGGCTAGCAAAACTTATCCGGTTATTGAGTCAGGGTCAGGCTGCTAGATGCCAAATCATTGGGAGTTCCGAACTACCAGATGCTGGACTAATGGAATTTTACTGTATATGGTGAGCCATTCGCTATACCGGCACATTCAATTTAGCGGCATGACTTTGGTCCTGTGGATGCCAGTAGAACAGACTTTTACTGTATCTTTTTTCGGTGAAAAGAACAAAACTGCCAACTCAGGAAATGATAATATTGAATGCTCAGGATATAAAAAGCCCTCAATTACAAGAGACTTTTTCAATCTTATGTGGAGATCAGTTACTGCCAATGCTTTTAGTTCTAGGAAAAAGAATCAATAGAAAGCTCCTAGTGACAAAAAAACTCATAACCAGATCTTTAAGACAGAATGACATGGCTTCAAATGGATAGAATTTTCAAAAATCAATCTTACAAAGTTTTCATTATAATTGGTAAAACAACATAATGACAGGAAATTTCTGTTGTCTGTTTCATCGTGAAGTATGTATACATGCACATAGTAATCTTACATCTAATAAACAAGGGAAGTATATAATTTACAATAAATTTATAGTGTATGGTTTCTTAAGAGTTAATGTGAGAATCATTCAAGACAGCCCACCTAGGAATATAAAAATCAACTACTACACCTAGTTTCAGCAATACCATGTTTTTATATATTTTTTCTACTGACCATTCAATTCCAACCATTTGTCTATAAATGAATTGACCAAAGGAGGGATATAAAGAAAACATAAATACTGAATCATTATGAAAAATAAATAACTCTTGGTGGAATGCTTCTGTGACTTAGGTAATTACTTGTGCCCATCATTCTAATTGTATGACTTTCATTTTGAGTATATATACCTACCAACCAAATAGAAACATTCTTACTGTTACTGATCCCTTCAATACTGCAAATAGTATAACTTTATATTAAGCACAATTTAGTGTAAAAACCCCCAAAGCATATATAGTGGATTATTTCAGAACTGGTGCCTTCTTAACTATTTCTCCAGCTTCACCAATCTCTCTGGGAAATCCTAGTATTGACCTCAAAACATGTAGTAAAAATACTTTTACATAGCAGTTGCTTTATTGTAATGGTAATATAATGCCACACATGGTTATTACTGAAAGACCCCTCTTCTTCTATTCACTAAAATTTCAAATGATTTTATTCTGATAGGATTAAGTGATATGTTATGAATAATTTTAGTAATTAGTATTCCAGGTCTTCATGAAACACTTTTGATATCAGGTATCTGTTAGTCCATGATAGCATGCAAACTTGGACCAAACACAAAATAAACACAAGATGGCATCTAAGGATACTGGCCTGAGGTAATGGTAAGCTGAGTGATTGCCTGACGTGTCCAAGTTCTAGGGAGCTATTTAACCGATCTATCTACCAGTACACAAATTTTGGCTAGAAAGTTAACAAACTGGTATTTGTACTGCATTTAAAAAAATCCCAATGTGTCAATCTTTATCCCGGGTTTAAAGGAAGAATGGACAAATTAACATACATGCTTTAAATCCTTTACAGACAATTATCTAATGGGGGCGATGGCACGGATTCTTTTCTGGAGAGCCAAGATACCTTGGGCGAAGCTCGATACCGACGCAGGCACATAAAAGGGTTCCAGAAAAAAAACCGCCGGTCCTTCAAAATATCAAGATACTATCACTTACTATGCTAACAGTCTGCTGCTCCACTCCGTTGGCCGTCGGGGTCGAGTTGGCTGCCGAGGTGGTCACGGGGGCAGATGAAACAGCTACCACCGGAGGAGTGAAGGACCCTCCCCCTCCGGCGCCCCCACCCGCGGAGGCTTGCTGCTGCTGTTGTTGTTGTTGAGACGTCGCATCTTTCCCTTCTTGCTTTACCCCTCCTCCCCCTCCGTCCCCTCCCCCGCCCACCGCCGCCGTCTGCCCCGCCGTGGCACTGGGTGTCGCCGTCGGCGTCGGGGCGGGCGCCGCGGCGCCATTCTGCGAGTATGCGGCTGCGGCTGCTGCCGCCGCGGCGGCAGCGGCCGCTGCGGCGTAGGGCGAACCCCCGCCGGCCGCAGTACCAGACACTCCTGTCTGGACCATGTGCTGCGGGAGACAGAAAGCATCGGTCGTCAGTGCAAAGCTGGGCGAGACGCGCTTAGTGATACGATAAACAAATTCATTCGCAACCTGGACTTCATTTTTCTTTAGTAGCAACCCATGCAGTTCTGGAAATTTGCTGCGTAGTATTTGTCGTTTGGATCTCGACACCATTTCTACGTCGCGAGTGTAACAGATAGCATAGCAATTCTCCATTATTGAGCGAATGATAAACACAACTTGAGAGCATTTTGCGATGATTATTTTTAAAGTTTTATTATTTTATAAATAAAACGATAATCATAATTAAAATATTACGCAAACGCCGAAGCTACTCAAGATTTGGCGGCAAGCAGCCGTTTCAAGAATAGGTGACACAGGGTCTAAAAAATACAAATAAAACCTACGCCCACTCGCCCATAATTCATTTCGTGGTGGGTTAGGCGAAAAATCTACTCGCCACTGTCCTTTAACTCGCCCGTGGCGAGTGGGCGAGCGTATTTCTGGAGACCTGAGATGACATATAAAAATTTCACCATTTAAAGATCGACAGCAATGTAACAGAAGAAACATCATCGTCCAATTAACAAAACTGAAGTAAATTATTTCTTAGGGGTGTCAAGAATTTCATGTACAGCGAAATATACACAATATTTTTCATGACTAGCTCCCACCTTAAGAAAACTTTCGGCATATTCCAGGGAAAAACCCACACTCTTGAGATCAATTGCGTCAAAAGTAGAAAGAAAATGCTTGCGAAATTTCGCACTGTTACCAGGGTCGTTTGAAAATATATTAAGGAAAGCAATCGATGCGCTACTCGAATCTGAGAGCTTAACTGCCAGCGTTCGTATTTTTAGATCTTGCCATTTAAAACCATCGGATCCATCTTAACTGCTTCGGACCAAATGGAGAACTAAAACGTTATCTCATGTCACTAAACTGCAAAAATACAACTGGAAAAAATTCCCAAATCGCAAAATTTTGAAGAAATTAAGAAACTCATCCAAAAATAATCTTTATTCCCGATTTGATATTTTGAATAGAACGAGTTAGATATTATTACAGCCTAAACCAGAGATCGGCAACCCAATGAACGAGAAGAGCCGCATTTTTCCATTCCAGCATATAACCCACGCGAGGAGAGCTACAGTAAAGGTGCATAAATAGGTTCTTATTAAATAAAGTATATTCATATTTCACAACATTCTTATAAGTAAACGCGAACTTTCGGTAATAGACGTCGCGAGTGAATTTGATGTTCCAGGCGCTTTATGCGGTAGGAAGAGTTTGTTTAGGGAGCCGCAATTAAGACACTAAAGAGCCGCAGGTGGCTCACGAGAACCCTGGCCTAGGCTTTCATTATCCATACATTTTCAATTAGCTGTCTAGAACAAAGTTCCCAGGCCAGTCATGCAAGTCTTTCTCACGCCAAGCAGATGCGAAGAATAAAATGCAGTTGAAACTATGTATGTGAATTATCGATGACTCGGAGAAACTTATTCAGTGAGCATTCCCGCTAGCTAGCTTGCTGAGGTTCTAATTTCGTATGTTTTGTCTTTCCTAAATGTTAAGAGTTATAGAATCAGATTCGCATGATAACCTGAAGTGATACTTTAAAAGTTGTCGAGACCAGCCAACGGCTACTTCGCTGAGGGAGCAAAACCAACGTCGTGTGTGTCCCGGAAGTACCTACTTTTATTTTACAAAAGTTGATCCATGAATTTTTACTGGGAAAATTAAGAGAACCTGTTCAGACAAACATTCCCCTCATCTCTCAAACCGCGAGTATATTTGATGGTGGTCGCAATTCCGATTCGGAAGAAAATTAGCCTGACTGGTATCGTTGTAATTAGAAAGCAACGGGAGGCTTCAGAAGATGGGCGAATTCTAAGTACGTCGTTCATGCACTGACATAGTAGGGCGGGTCTTCCTAGTGGAAAGAGAAAGGGAGGAGCGGAGGAGAGGGAAAAGCGATGCAGCGGACACACCGCATCCGGGCGCCAATTTTCCCCTGGCAATCCCAAAACACCCGATTCTCATCCCCACTTCGGTCAAAAGACTCACTGCAGGGAAAGGAGTAAAATGGCAGCGTCACAACGCGATCCTTTCTTGCATTCGCCACGCAATTCAGAGTATGTAATGGAAGGAACTGCTAACGAACCCCCAAAGCCAAATTATGGATAAAGACGGGAGACACAACGAAGGCGCGAGATGCAAAATTTACAACGTTTGCATTATATGGCTACTAAAAACTTCAACACTCTCACTGAAAGGCATCAATGAAAAATCTGATGTGGCCACCACATGACTTTCTCCCTACCTGTAATGTTTCTAATAATTCCAAATATGTTAAATGATTAATTAAAAGTAAAATACTGGAGTCACTGTTGAAACAGGTTTTGCCCCTGACGATGCCCACCTTGTGGGCGAAATGCATTGGGTGTTGTAACCCTCTAATTGTTTGGCTATAGGAGTATATTACATTTAATAATCTGAGCCAAAGTTATTGAGCTACCAACGATATATGTTAAATGATGATAAATGTTTTAAGGAACTGAGAGAAAAATTTAAAGACTTTACAAAGAACAGAAATAAACACAAACTGTAGCTTTCTGATATTGGATATAGCCCTGAAGCTCCAACAATTAAGTAAATAAAAAGGTGCGTAATGTGTTTACAATAGTCACTGGTAGGTGGTGTGGTGGCGGCAGATAACAAATTTAGTATTTAAAATAGCTCTTCAACAATGTATTCTATGGGAAATTGTTTCAAACAAAGGTCGTAGAAAATTAAATAGCCTATAACTTTTATTCCAGCACGTATATGGAGAAAGTAAAAATGCGAACATGAATGTATGTATGAATGTATGTAGCATACACGATACCCGAGATCCCTTACGGAACTTCCACCGACGCAACGTTTGCGACTGCCATTAAAATAATTTTGTTTGTAATAGACGAGAATTTACAATGCTCTCCGTCAATAACGCGTTGATGAAATATGAACCACGGTGTAACTCCAAAGGGGCGAGCGCAAACACCGCCCGGGGCGCAGCTTGAAAGATGGCTGAGACTCCGTTCAAATTACGCCACTGTGTAGGTGGTTGACGAAACCTGCCCCGAGCCGTCGCGTCTCTGATTAAGACGAAAATATTTCCAGCAACGTGTCTGTGTGCGTGCAAAATATAGTGTTAAGACCAAAAATAGCCAAAACTTTCGTTTGTTTGTATTTGTGGCTAATCACTCCCTAGGATTATTATAGCCATAACTCCTTCCACACCGAACACACGCGAGGAAGAAAACCCGGTGCCGGCATTAGCCCACTCTTTACGAAGAGCCCCAAGGCCAAATATTTCGTGTTATCGAACTTCAGTTCATATAAATGACCCATGAATAAGGATAAAATTATTGAATAACTGAAAATTCGAGTTATGGGCGTTCGACAGCGAGTGTAATGTACGTTTGTATGAATACACGAAATGTTAAAAAGCTCGGTGGCTTGAATTTATGAACCGGATGTATTACGAAAAATCCAATTAATTAATTCATACCACTTCCGTTGTCGTATCTGTTAGTCAATTGCCCCCTCGTCTCAACTATGAACCATAGGTCACATCAATCGTTTCACATAAAGGGGGAGAAACAGGATATGGGGGACGTCCTTTCACCGCGATGAATTCCTCGAACTGCGTTAACGATAAAATTTGACGTCCGTTTGGGGAGACGAATATTACGTTCCGCTTACATAATAATACTTTTATATATCATATATATTACTGCGCTTCCCTGATATAGTGACTGCCTGAATTAGCTCTTTATACCAAGGTTACTGAACGCGCGACTTCCAGTGAAAATCTGCTCCCAGAGGGTTTCGTTTGAGAATAGCTAACAAAAAAGGCATCTCATGCCACACGCTTTAAAAGTCATAATGTAAAATCAAAGGAAAAGAAAAAAGGAGCGCAAAGGGTGACAAATATAATGTTTACATTATAATACAGAAGAAAACTGAAAACATGAAAAACAGGTCGAGGGAGATCTCTCGTAGACTCGCCTGCAAGCTGCATCCGACGGAAGAAGCAAAGAAGTCCGGCCATTGATATTTTTTAGGCTATCAGAATTTACTAAAAGCTTTTTAACATGACAAAGGTCATCCAAGAACCACCTGAAGGATAACTTCAGAGCATAACGTGAACACTAAAGGAAAGACGGCCTTGGAGAAACTTTTGGATGGAAATCTTTGGAGCATATGCGCACCAAGGCTAGGGACCGTCTCTCGGACGGCTGAGAAAAAAACTGCCGTGTTCAGGGTAGAAGTAGGTCGTATCATTAAACCACCTGTTTATGTAGGTCGGAGCGATCGTTCGGGGCAGGTAAATGATACAGATTGCATAACGACGCGATGTAAAGGACCATTCTTCTAGAGAACCATCAGCGACCATAATGGGATATTGCCAAAATCAGGGATGTCTAGGTGATGTGCAAAACACCCTCTGCCAACCAACTACTAGGCGAGTTGGCGGATTATTGAGCGGGGAGAGCGAAATTCCAAGAGAAAATGATTCAAACTGTTATCCTAATAAATGGAATTCTTTATTCGAAAAATTACAGATCACATATCTCCTTCTTACGCCATGTCTTAACATCTTTCTTCATTAGTAACCTTACCCAACCTATTTCCCACATTTTTATGAAATCTTGAATGCCCTTACTTCCAATAATTAACCACAACAAATTAGCTTCTCAGTTTAGTTCATTTCTTTAACTCTTAAGTATCCATTTCTCTATACTAAGATTACTTGTTTTGTTATGAAAAATACCTCCATCTTATGGACCTAGGCGGGATTCGAACCCGCGACCCTCGCCTGCCAATTCGAAGGTCGCGGGTTCGAATCCCGCCCAGGTGGGTTTTTCTCCACCTAGGGCATGGATGTATGTGTTCGTCTATTGTTATTGTTAACATATTCCACTGTAAAATGGCTACAAAAGCTGTATGTGGAATTATTAAATAAATAAAAATAAATAAATAAAATAAAAAAACACCAGGGAAATGTTTAAGGATATTATATGCCTTAGATCTGCTAGCGCATAATAAAAAATGGAAGAAACGAGGAAAAATCAGAGGCTTAGAATATCGCAAGATAAAAACTGGTTTTTGTTAGCTGAGCGATAAATTTGAATCGATTATTTGGTAGTATAAGAAACTTCCGTTAAAATCCGGTTTATTTATTTGGATTTGCTATCATTTTCCTCGGTAGGAATTACGTAAACATTAAGACGAAATCCAACTTACATCTTAATGTTACGAACGAAAATTCAAGAGCGACTGATGAACCAAAACGTCATAAAAAACACACCGTGTTAAAAATTTCGGTTATTCGTTCTATCTCGAGTAAAAACCCATAGTTTCTGGAAATTATCCTGTAAATTGTCTGCGGGTATCTCGCTCAACACCATTAACTCACTTTATTACGCTTGCTATGACGTCTACGCAAGATCGTTTCTTTTCTCTACTATATATAGAAATATGAGGTTATACTCTAACCGCAGAAAGCTTTCCTCCCCTCCCATCTTTACTGAGGTCCCCTTTCCTTCCCGCCTTTGTCCTCGAAAAGGAACACTCCTCAGCTTTTATAGAGGTCTCTCTCGTGTCCTTTTCCATCCCTCCTGTTTCGTTCGACCTAATACTGTATTCACAGCACAGCATTCCGACCAATTGACTTGTATACCGCGTCGATGTCACGTGTCCATCCTTCTTCCGGTGTGGCCATTCACGACACCTACCTTTTCCTCCACAGTGTCTATGTCTCCCCCTCTCTCTCTAGCCACCTCTACATTCCATTCCGATTTTGTACTCGTAACGATAATCCGTCATAAAGGGGGCAATCGACAACTTTACTCAAAAACCCTTAAAATATTTGCCTACCAATCCATTCGTCTCTCTATCAATTCTACAAAAAAATTATTTCTGGAGCCTCAAATTAAAATTGCGAGACAATGACTGAAGAATTGGACGGAATCCCGGGATTGAGATGGAGAAAGGCCGAGAGTGAGAAATAGATCTTGAAAAAGTGGAAGAGGAATGTTAGAAATAGAAACTCCGACGAACCGGTAGGTATGCAGAGAGAAGAAAAGGACGGCAGAGAGGACAGCATGGAGATCACTGCAGATATACAAAAATATGTAGTTATCTCCCAGACGGATGGACTATAACACAACATTAACTTGTCTTTTTTTACACTTAAAAAAGACGTGAAAACGAATGTTTACTTGGTGAGATCTGCTTACCCAAGCAAAAGCATAGATAAACCGGTGAACGAAAATCACTAGTTTCCCTGAACACAAGTGAAAGTCTGAAATGCAAGAACAGGAAAGTTCCATTTATAGATGGCTTGTCTACATACGATAAAAATAAGGCCAAATGATATTATTATCCATTCATTTTTAAGTCAAATTTACTAGTAAAATTATATCTGGCTCTGGGAACGCAGCCAGGCCGGATTTTCAAGATGCATTAATTCTTAGAAGAATAACTATTCGCATGAGATTGTCCATTTCAGTTTTTCGGCTCGATGCTTAAACATTTTCACCTCGAATAGGAACTGATCTGAGAGCGAATAATGCCTAAGGCGAATTACTACATTATTATTCCGATTAAAAATACTATTAATTAAAATAGCTATTCTCTCACGTTGGACTGACACCTCGGCGAAGCTTGATCGCTAAAAAAACTTGAGAGTTACATTATAAGGACCGTTTCATTTCACACGTAAGGCCAAGGGTGGGCAATTTACGGACCGCGGGCCGTTTGCAGCCCCAAAGAGCATTTTATGCTGCCCGCGAAGCTATGGTGAAAAGGCGATCCGTTAAAATTTAACGTAAAAATTGACATTTTTCATAAAATTAGGAATTTCGAAATTTCAACCCTAAAATCCTCATTTAAACTCGATTTTCACTCATACGATACCTCAGAATCTCGGGGTAACTTATGATTTCGAGTCTTATCCGGCCCGCCAAAACAATAGCAGCTTCCAATGCGGCCCGCCGAAGTATTCGCAATCACCGATGCGGCCCGCCATGTAGGAAAGGTTGGCCACCCCTGCGTTAGGCTCAACTATGCCAGCAAAATCAACGGATGTGGAATCTACAGAGCGCCGCACACACAGCGCTTGACCCGAGAAGGGGCAGTCTTTTATGAGCGATGGTGTCACGGAAAAATAAAAAATGAGGAGGGCAACGGGAAATCACCTCTCCGTCACTTCTACTGTGCATGAAAGGTCAAAAAAGGAATTTTCGATAACGACGATTAACGGGACACGGCCCCTAAGTGGGAGAGGGGGCGGGGGAGAGGGTGGTGCATCCAGAAGGGCTGGTCGTAAGGCCATCTCGAGTTCGAAGAGAGAGAGAGTCGGAAGGAAGACCAGTGACTGGAATATAGAATGTCCGGCGGACGTTGAGGGAAAGATGGAGACGAGGAAGGGGATGTTCGTCGTAAAGATGGAGGAGATTATTAAAGCGGCGAATAGAGGCCCATTTATAGCAGCGGTAGAGAGATACCGGGGAACGTGCCGTCATCGTCGTTCATAAAGAGATAGATAGCCGAAGTCAGGGGCGGCTCGAGGAATTTTGGCGCTCAGGGCGAGAGAGCACTCCAGCGCCCCCCTCCGTTAATGTTTGTTGAGATATTTACAAAGTACACGTAAAAATTATTGATAAAGAAAAATTAAAAGGAATGTCATCAAGATTAATATCCAATATTTATTCACTTGCAAGTAATGCATAAATAACTGATCGGGATAGCTCCCCCAAAACTTTGGCGCCTCGGGCAGCCGCCCGGGGCGCCCGTAGCTCGGGCCGACCCTGGCCGAAGCGGGCAATGGTGATGGAGCGTAGTAGGGAGAACTACAGGATGGGCCGAATACCGCCGGACGCTTTCGTGAAAGGAAAGGTGAATGACGTCTGAGAACAACTAGAGATGCTAGCGAAGCGAAACGAAGTCACGGGGGATTGGAATGCGGCAGTAGAAGGCAGGGAGATGGGTATGGTGAAATATGAGCTTGGAAGTGGAAAACACGGGAAACAAAAAAGTTGTTTAGAAAAAGAAAAGCGACGCAGAAGAAGAGCATATGGTTCCAAAACAACTCTAATCACTGAAAACATTAAATTATGTTCTTGCCACAAAAATTAGCCAAGTATTCCATGGGCGGGCGCATACTCTGTGCAATACCTATTTCAAGTGCACCTAAAAAAGAACTTGGATGCATGAAAACAAAGGAAATATACAAGGTAAAATACAAAATATGGAAGGTATAAGGAAAATGAAAAATAAAACGAACGGTTGAAGATGAAGACAGCAAGGGTGACAGGAAAGACAAGTGAAAGGCGAGACCACGAGCAGAAAGTGGAAGCAAAAGAAGGAGACGACAAAAAAATGTCGATTGATATAGAAGAGAAACCACAAAGGCGAGAAAATATTACGGCATCGACGGCGTGAGAAATGAGAAAAACGCAAGAAACGCAATTTAGTCCCACACTGCAGATATAATAAATGGAGTTCACAATTTGGACAAAACGAGGAAGGGGTGTGGCATACGCAGAGGAAGAAGGTAAAAAGGAAACGAAAAATAAGAATAGCAAAAACTAACGTGGACATCAACGAGAAAACGAAGTCGAGAAAGAAGCCGATAAAAATTGAGTAATTTTCCGAGAGATAGGCGGGTAAAATACGAAAAATATTCTCTTTCCACGGCATAAAGGAATACGTTGCATAAATACGACGCGTTTCGTCATATCTTAGTCATTCTCTAGAACAGCATATTATAACGAAAAATACACAAACAAAAATCTTCTTTTGCTATATTGCATACGCAAGAAAAACGCTTTCTATATTTAACGGTTGCCAAGTTCCTAGTGAAATGGACGCCCTAATCGACTGTTTTTAATATCATAATAAACTATCACACGATGATTTTACGGATCAAGTTTAATTCAAGTCCTCGGAGCTAGAGTGGCGTCGTAATATATTCTCACGGACAGACGGAGCTAACAAGGCGCTACCGCATTGCCGAGAAACGCACCGAGTATTCGAACAAGATATCGCAACAATACTTATCTAGAGTAAAACGAATGCAGAAAACAGAAGAAAGACCGGATTAAAACAATGGGCGTCAGGAATGGAATACGAATAGGTAACTCCGTCAAGATTCCACAAATTTAAATTACTAAAAATTTAACCAAGTTATCTTTTATTCGCTATATGTGGTTGTCCCACGAAGCAAAACCTAATTTATTAAGTATTGAAGACGAGTGCGTACCTGAGCTATGATCGGTTAGTTTCACTCGAGGGAAAGGGAACGAGAAATGCGATAGCCGTGACGAGGTCACAGTATGAAGGAGCTTTGAATAAAATAATGATAGCTATGGCTAGCAGATCACGAAAAAAGCCTTCGACCGTGCATTCTATCTTACGTTAAATCTCTCCAACAAATAAAGGAAAAAGTTAATTCGAAATCGTTATATAAAACATTCGGAGCAGGCAAAAACGAAAAAAAAAGAGAGAAACGGTTGCGATAGCAGCGCCAAGGTTGCGCTACCCCTCGAGCCATAATTGTTTATATATAGCGGTAGATGCATGAAACTACTATATAAATGCCGTGGATAATCTACCGAGGCCGATAATACGAATGGCTCGGATAATATGGACCTTCCATGAACTTGAAAGAATGCTGAACGCAGGTCCGGACCGATGCCAATAAAACCAATCAAACTTTCTAAAAATAAAACGACGGCGTCGAAACTATCCCGAATAGAAGCGTATACGTCGAGGATTTCAAGCTAACTGACATAAATATTTACTTCCAAGGAGACGTGGAAAAAAGATAAGGGACCGCGAGGGGAAACCTTTCCACGGAAAAGAATTAACGCGTGTATTTTAAGCGAAAAAGCGAATATCGCTTGGTATTTTAATGTGGTGCGTAATTTTCCACGGAGAATGAAGATGTCGGAATCTCAGGGGATGTGGGTGTAGAGCAGGATTGAGAAAATGAGCTGGTCAGAGGAGACAAAGGGGGAGCGGTCGAATATCGTAGGAAGAGAAAGCAGAATTTTAGATTATGTTAGGAAAGCAAAGGAGAAGTGGTTGGGGCAGTTTCAGAGGGGAGGGAGAGAGGGGGCGTCTAAAGGAGGTGTTGCAAGGAAGAAAAAGAGAGATAGAGAACTGCGATACTGGATCATCGCGGAATTAGAATGAGTCGCAGAAATTAACTACGACCTTGGATTAAAAGGAAGTCGAGCAAATTATGAATGATGCCGAGCAATTATGAATGATGCCGAATTAATTGTACATTCATACTTCGCAAGCGTGTCTGCGAGGACAAAAAGATACACGCTTCAGTAGATTGGAGTATGAAACACGTTTCCAGGAATCTTAACTCGATTTCGAATTACCTCACACACTCTTCCAACTACATGAATCCCGACGCTAACGAACACCATCAACTGGGATGAATAATTGAAACTAGACACGACTCGTTTAAAACTCGCGTGGCTATGAAATTACGACTTTATTGCCAACGCCTCTCCAAAACGCGCGTGGAATCCCAGAGCTGAGAGTGGTCCATTCTGCTCGGGCGAGAGATATACCCACGCTAGGGATTCTTTTTTAAAGGGTTCGCGAGAATATTTCAATCATGGCGAGAGAATGAGGCCGTTCCAACGCGAGCGAGAGAATAAGAGGAGAATTTACAGGGAAAGGGGAGTGAAATGGGACGAATGTAGGCGGAAAGAGGGATAGCAAAAAATGCGATTTGAGAAAGAGCGGAGAAAGCGGAAAAATAGGAAAGAGAAGATGAGGGACGGAAAAGAAGAGATTGGCTGCGAGGAGTATGAAGTGAGTTCCGTCAGAGGGCAGCACCCGATGAGAGAGAGATCTCAGCACCATGGAACATTATCTTATGAGGAACAAATTGGCCGGTTAAGTTGCCAGAACGAAGCTAATGGCTTAAAGGACAAATCCTTCCCTTCCAAATCGTTACACCGGACCTTCAAAGTAAAGCTAAAAACTAGTCATCGACGACGAAATACTTTTATGCAAAGCTACAAACGCGAAGCGATTACGTGCGGTGTTCGGGTGATGATAAAGAACGACAACCAATAAGTGGATCTAAAGAGGAAGGCTGTAAAGTTTTACTGAGCCATTCACTAAAGGATAAGAGTATTGTTTTGGTAATATTTATAGCCATCGTAAATTGCCGGGTTTAAGGCCATTTTTCTTAGGCGAGATAAAAATCTGCCCTCGAGGATTGAGAGATAAAATTAATCACCTTACTCGAAAATAGTGAAAAATATTTTCTCCTAAGAAAAAATTGAATTATGTCAGAAACGATAATTAACTGATTCCGTGATGAGAAAATAAACACGAAAAGAGTCTGATCACATGGCTATTTATAACAATGAAGACATGCAGAAATACAGAATTACACAATCGAGATGTGGTATTTAAAATTGATGAGATACGATTCGATTCGCAAACAATAATTTCAAGTTTAAAGGAAGAAGCTAAGCCAGGAGATATTTGGTATTAAAGAGTAAAAATCACATTTGTTTCTATAGACGGCTGATAATAGAGCCAGCAGTGAAGAAATTTGAAAGGCGCAACCGAATTCTCGTGACTTAACGCCATCACGCAACAGAATGAAATTCAACATAATTAATCAACTAATAAAGTATTAAGAACCTCATCTCGCCATCCACTCACGCTTTTTCACCATCTTAAGAACATGGCGTTAACATGGGCCGGATCTTTTCACTTCTGCGAGCTACCAAATATCAGACGGCTGTCTATGCATTCGGCCGATCTATATATAACTCCGAGCAGCCTTTGTTGAATATGTACACTTCGAGCCATGGGAATGAATCCAAGCGAAGTTGGGATCGGAGAAAACCTAATAAGATCTCCTCCTATGAATCAACGAACAATGACTTCGTTATAGGCCGCCATATTATACTATAATCGGCTCTAACGGCTTCTCCGGTTTCCACCTACGCACACTCGGATGCCATATAGAGACACACCACTTCGTGCAGCATGCATTAAATTCGTATGCATGAACTGAAATTTTGAACTTGATCTCGAGATTGGAAGCATATTTGAATTCGCGGGTAAAATCTGTCACAGATGAAACATTCATTTGATATTTTGAAATAGTAAGACCACTCACACAACTGCCATCTTTTTCGCTGCCAAAATGGGAATTACATTAACGTGAAAACTGACCATCTCAATAGGATAAAACCATAATCAACTGAAAAATTTTGTAAGGCATTCACCTATTCTTCGTAAATTATTAAAAGCGATTCGGTTTCCTGTCCCTAACAATGCGCACGTTAAGTTTCCACTGAAGTATATCCATCATTTTTTTGGAAGAACAATTTATATGAGCAATAATTTTAACGTGCTTTATTTAATTTTCCGGCGATTTTCCGGCAATTCCTACTTCTACTATGCGACATTTTTGGAGAATGAAATCAAAAAAGTACAAAATATCCATATTATAAATACTAAACGGAAGAAATAAAACAAAAAAAGGGTGCATGAAGCTGAGGGAAGGAATAAGAAGACTAGAAAAACTGCTTCGATTCACTAAAAACATAAATTCAAGATGGGTTGAAATTAATAGAACACACACAACTCGAATTTTTTTGCTTATTTTATCCTTCGACACTGCCCTTCGCGTCGAAATCAAGTACGGTCCCATATATACGTGGGCATATAAGTACTTCGATGTATTTCGTTAATCATGAAACACCCATTATTCTTCCCCATGGAGAACACTTAAAAAACGATTCTGAAGGAAAAATCCTACCACGACGTAGAGTAAAAAATTTACCAGAAGAATATCTGGAGAACAATTCCACAAAATAAATAATTTTTTTGTCCCAGACAAAAATTCTTCGGAAACAACAAACGCGCATAACTATAAAGCAATTTTTATCACCGAAGGAAACTTAATTAAAAAAGGAATTTATATCAATAACGAAACCCGGGAAAATTTAACAAAACACACACGGCAACTGAACACACGAATTCCTTTCCAAGAATCCTACTCTTAAATTCAACCGTCCGAACGTTGACCGAGAATCCTTCCCGAACCGCCTAAATTTTCAATTCAATTCAAAAAACCTTTATTTCTGATTCAAAGCTATTTAAACGCGAGCGTCCTGCTGCACCCGCATGCAATTCGATTCCTTCTCAAAACGGAGGCGCGGTGGGTGCGGATCGGAAGGCGCGCATGAACATAAAAAAAACCCTTCTCGGTTTTTAACTCGTAGGCCGTCAATCGCGTACGCGGCCATGTGGCGACGGTGGCGGCGGCGGGCGGATCCCTCGTGGGGGCGCCTTCGAGACGAAAATAGAAATGCCTCTCGCCCCATGTGCGGACCCTTGGGAGGGGTAAAAGAGGGGGGGAGTGTGAGAAAGAGAAGAACGAGGTGAGCGGACGGTCGAGAGAATGGGTAGTGGAGAGGAAGCGGGCTATGAGTGAAAAAAGGGGACGAGGGTATGGAGTGGGAGCGGATGGAGGAAGGGAAGCGGGTGGAGGGAGGGAGGCTGGTGGAGGGAGGGAAGTGGGTGGAGGGAGGGAAGTGGGTGGAGGGAGGGAAGTGGGTGGAGGGAGGGAAGTGGGTGGAGGGAGGGAGGGAAGTGGGTGGAGGGAGGGAGGGAGGCGGGTGGAGGAAGGGAGGCGGGTGGAGGAAGGGAGGCGGTGGAGGAAGGGAGGCGGTGGAGGAAGGGAGGCGGTGGAGGAAGGGAGGTGGTGGAGGAAGGGAGGCGGTGGAGGAAGGGAGGCGGGTGGAGGGGAGAAGGAAAGGAGATGATGAAAGAGGGTTGGCTGGGAGAGGAGATGAACGGGTCATCGGAGGCATTAAGGGGAGAAGTGGAGGAGGGAATGATGAGGAAGAGAGAGGGGTAAAGAAAAGACGGAGATGAGCGAAGGGATTGTATACGAGAGATAAAATGAACGGGAGAGGGGAACATTTTTAGGACGTGCTTTTTTCATGTGAAATATTTCATGCTTCTTGAAGAGCTAAAGAGGAGTCGGAGAGCCGAGATGCGAGGAACTAGCCTCCAAATGTTTTAGCTGAAGTTATCGCGAGCTCAAGTGGTCTCCAGTATCCCGCTAAGGGATAACTTTTTCCCGTTTTTTTAACGTAACATCAACCGCGTCAAATAAAGCATACAGTCACCGAGGCCCAACGCGAACCGAAAATTTCCGCTTAACGGCGTCTTGAGTAGTACTTCTTCGAGGAAAACGCGGCAGGCATTACATCATCGAGGCGAGCTTCTATGAAAACTATCTTACTTGAGTCGCGGCGGAGTAGAAATATGTATCTCTCTCGCGATGGTAAAAAATTCCTAAATGTGCTCCACGAGTGCTAGAAATGTTTCTCCCTTAAGCCATTTCGCAAAAGATATTGATCTCACGCATTTTTTTCGACCGCTTTCCGCAAAACTCATGGTCCATCGTGCAGCATCCAGCTCTATCGATTGGGTCGAATCGATTTCCACTTGCGAACGAACTCGGAAGACGATTTTTAAAAAAATGAGTCATCGACCTCGGCTTATTCCGTGTCAGGTAAATGAAACGGGCTATTCGTATGGCCATAAAACGGTTGATTAAACATTTCGCGCGTTTCGGTCACAAAGAAGCCGTTCTCGGTGGCCATTCACCGAAAACCGATTCCGATAAGAGTGTTCGGCGGATTATTACCGGGAAGCTCTACTAAGCGACCGAACCCCGCCATCGGTTTACGAAACGTTTTTATGGCTACAGGAGTTACCCATAGCATCCACTTCACAGAAAATAATGGGAAAGAGATTAAAACAGAATCCGCGGTAAGGGAAAGCTTTCGGGTCATGGCACCCAGGGCTGGATTAAGTGGTGCGCAAAACACGCAAGTGCGCGGGGGCCAGAGGGCGAGGAGGCCCGCACTGGGCCAACCCTATCTCGTCTCATCTTCCCGACACCCTTTCCAAGTGTTGCCGCACTGATCACAAATCTTGCATTAATTTGTTACGTGTCTCCATTTGATATCCTGTATAACAATCCACGCTTTTCTTAGCAAAACGTTCTTTCTTTATTAATAATTCCAAGCAGGGCAGCCCCGAGCTACGGGCGAGCTGGTCGGCTGCCCGGGGCGCCAAGGATTTGGGGGCGCTATCTATGCATTACTTGCAAGTGAATAAATATTGGATACCAATTTATATCGATGAACAGGCTAGAAACTTGATAGCATTCCTTTTAATTTTTCATTATCAATAATTTTTACAGAACGATGAATAAATTAACATGTACTTTGTAAATATCTCAACAAACATTAACGGAGGGGGGGGGGGGCGGAGTTCTATCTCGCCTGGGGCTCCAAAATTCCTCGGGCCGCTCCTGATTCCAAGTAATCCATTTTGTGTAAGACCGCCTACAGGGTATAGTAGGAACATGCAGTCCCGTATCTAGGGTATAGCATAGGTGGCAGACATTGTTGAAGAATTAGATGTAGATGAAATAATTAACTATACACTATATAAACCAAGAAAAGTTTTCTTATTTGAAAATTTTGTACATTGTTAAATGCTTTATTCTTTCGATGCCCGTCCTTTATTTTCAACTTCAAAAGACTGACCTCTTTAATCTTTTGAACTCACAACTCGCCTCACCCTGCTGTTGAACAGTTGTATAAAACTCCTTAAGCTGCTGTTGAAGATTAAATCGATTTCGAAGATGCTTCTGCTCGTCCTTCTCCTTATCTTAACCCGATCGGGAACAAAAACACGGATTGTTAGTAAATAATAAGAATGATTTACACATTTCTCATCCTTCGCTATTCCCACAGTTATTAATTACACTTACGTTAGCTCCATTACGATTAAGAGACTACGATAAACTATTGATTATTTTTCGACGACTCCACCAGTGGGACCATTTTCTTAGTTTCGGCCTGGTCTCTTAGGAACATTAACACTAAACTTAATAAGTTTCTTATCTATATTTCTTCGTAATTTGTATCGTGATTCTCGCAACTTGACTCACTCTAATGGAACACGGCGTTCCCCCAACCAGCGGTTTCCTATCGCTCTCCATCCTTTCACCTCTCACAATCAGTCGCTTTTTAAGGGGTTCGGCGCTCATTAGCCAGTAAATGGGCGTAATTTCCTGCGAATGACTACGCATTTTGCACTACCGGCATAGTGTTAGACTGGGAGCATAATTCTCGGTAACGATTTCAATTAAGAAGGCAAGCCATATTCTTCTCGGTATGACCTCTCTCTGCTTCAGAGTTCGCGTATTTCTCGTCAATAGGGAAGAAAGTTGCCAGCTCACAGATCGATAAATGCATTCCCTACATTCTAAATGCAGTAGGATACAATCTATATAAAATTCAGACTAACGAATAAGTGTACCAAAGATAGGCGATTCTTCGATTTATCGAAGATTCTAGCTCGGAGAGGTTCAATGTGAATTTCAATAGTTAATGCCCTTACTGGGTCCGCCCCACACCCCTTCCCTTTCATTCATTCTATATGTTAACGCGTCTTGAAATTTTGAAATTTCGGTTGCAATTAACATAAATTTTCCAAATAACCAATAGGTTCGTCCTATATGACGAAACCAATATTGGAAAATAACCTACTAGCAAACTTTGCAAATTATTGCCAATCCATTTTACAGAATGCCATCTTCGAGAGAAAAAAACATTTTATATCGGGGTTATTCCTTAAATAAAAACTTGGACAGACTGCATTAACCATTCTTCAAACTGTTTACAAACAGTATTTTACTTACAATGAAATTAACCCGAAATATTTTAGCAATGAACATTTTACTTTCTCCAAACGCAGTATAGGGTCAAGTACATATTGTTTTCATGAAAAAAATCGATTTCACGATTTCAACGGAAATCCACGTTTTGAGGTCCACTGAACACGTTTTGACCATTTTCTCGATTGTCTATGCGTGTGACAGTTTTTTGTGGGTGCCCTAACCCAAAAACTACAGATAGGAATAGCATTTTTTTATACATGTTTCCATTACAATACATATTACAGTAAAAGTCTGATAATTCGCCACTATTGGGACTTAGTTGGTGCCGGATTATCAGACATGCCGGACAATTGGATGATACTCCTAGTGATTCCCTAAGACAGGGCCCCTCAACCCGGCGCCCTTCATAAAATTCCTTGGCACCCGCTACTAGGGCTATGGCAAGTCATTTGCTGGGGAGGGTGGTGCAATAATATAGTACAGAAGAAGTACAAATTCAATTTTCTCATTAAAAATTTCAAGATTCTCCTTCTTTATTATTAATAAATTTTGTATTCAAATCAAAATATTTTTGTTTGAAAATAAAAAAATCGAACCCACTTCTTTTAGCTTTATTTTCTGTGTGCCCCCAATTGGCGCCCGCTATCCTTCTCTGAATTCGCAAATTCGCCCTCAAGGCTGAAAAGGTTGCAGGCCCCTGCCCTAAGACACTTTAACTTCAGCTTTTTACTTTCTTCATACGCAGTATAGGGGAAAAGTATTGTTTTCATGAAAAAAATCGATTTCGAGATTTCAACGGAGGTTTTGAGGTCCCCCGAACACGTTTTGACCATTTTCTCGATGATGTCTGTGTATGCGAGTTTTTTTGTGGGTGCTCTAACTCAAACACTATTAATCAGGTCAACGCGATATTTTATACTTAACATTTTTATGGAAGTCACAAAAACTGATTAGTTTTTGGTAAAAATCGCTCAACCGGAAGTGGGTGTTTATTTACTCTTGTCACATCCGCTATTTTGAAATATTTGCTTTAATATTTGATAAATGTAAAAATGTATTGGAATAAAAGTTGTAGGAAATTTAATTTTATATAGCCTTTGTTTGAAACATTTACCCATATAATGCATTGTTTAAGAGATATCTTAAAAACTAAATATTTTAGCTGCCACCACGGCACCTACCGACGACTATTGTTAACAACTGACGTTTAGTTACGTCTTATTGTTAGTAATACTCCTTTATAGGTTCTTAATTGTTGGAGTCTAGTGTCTATATCCAATATCAGAAGACTATGGATTGAGTTAATTTCTGTTCTTTTTAGTCTTTCAATTTTTCTCTCAGTTTCTTAAAATATTTATTATCATGTCAACTATTTGGAATTTTTAGAAATAATACAGGATGGAGAAAGTCATGTGGTGAGCACATCAGATTCTTTCCTTACAATTTCCCCGAAAATGGTCTTTCAATCATAAATTTTTGTTTTCAGTCAAACGTGAAAACGTAAAAATAACTTTCACCGTAACATTTATGAAAAAATATTTTGACATATAATTCCGTTTCCCGGCAATTGTGCAACAATCATTCCTATACCTTCTGTCGATCCTGAAATTTTAATATCTTTCTTGGCAATATGTCTATGGATACCATTCATATCAGCCGAATGTGATAGAATCGAATTAGTGCACATCGTTCTAAATTTACTTTTCTAAAAAGTTGAAATCAACTCACAAACTCAACAATCGAATGAATTAATTGAAATTGTAAAAATGGGCGAGCAAAAATATTTAACAAAAACGTTCGCAATGTTTTAAGGGAGGATTTAAATGGCCAATAATATGCCAATGCAAACAATGCAAAACAGAAAATTAGCCGACGCCTTCCTTGCCACATTGTCAACAACAGAAGTGCACAATGTTTACAATATATATTGCCTGACAATTTATTCATAAACAAAAACTGAAGTAAACTTTTGCCCATCGTGACTGGCATTATAGTAACCTGTACAAAAACATTCTGCCCATCCAATGAGGTACCATATTAATTCCGTAGGAAAATTCGATATTACAGAAAAACTGCATGGTTTTTTTGACGGCGTTGCTAAGCATTGAAATTGTGAATAAATAAATAAAACTGTGATATATACACGTTATCTTTACTTTTTCTTCGTCGAAATCACATCCCATAAAATCATAGAGCTAGAAATGCCATACCCGGCAAATAAATGAAAAAGCTACCATATTAATCGGTGTCAATGTTTTCGCAAGTTTGACCAAAGATACGCAAATAAAATGCCATGGGAATCCCGGAGATAAGAAAAATATGATCGTTGACTCGTTAAGCATTAAGGATGCTCGACAGAAAAAACAATAGATGTTTTTATTCCAGTAAATAGGCCTTCCATTAAATCTGATGCTTAACCTCTGAACATGGTGAAATTAAGTGTGGAAACATCTAAATAGATAGCCTTTTATCGTGGCCACTGAAGCCTTCAGAAGTAGTGGTGAGATTATATAATTAAAATGAGAATATATTGCCATAAATAACAATAATGACGACGCTAAAATCTAAACAAAAACAGTTACACCAATTAAGAAAAAAGATGGATTTCATTTGAGTAAATATGCGAAATGGTTGCGCGCCTACGAAATTGTCGAGAGGAATGACTAATGGACGTTTATTGAGAGAGGGAGGGAGAGAAGTGCAAAGGGGGGTACGTGGGAAAAGACAGCATGATATGACATGGCGGTAGGAAATGTAGAAAGAGACCGCGGAGATGAACACAGTTCTGTACTTGCTGTTGACAATAGTCTTTACAAAATTTATATCGATACAGTCTCCTTGATCAGCGAAAGAGGGAGGATGGGACAACTCACAATAGTTATAACATGCTTCGAAGAATCACGGAGAGAAAGAGCACGGTAAATAATTGCCGTTAAGTAAAATTTCTAGGTTCTTCAATATAACTTAAGATGGTGGGAAGCAGGAAGCAACGTACAATAAGAAAAACGCAGCTTATAAATGGGGCACCTAAGGATCAATAAGTAACCAGAATTGTGCTCCTATCATTTAAAGTTAGGCGCTAGCCGAAACAACGAATTGAGAAAAGCGTCTGCTATGGGTGGTTTGTTCGGACCCCTTAAGAAAGCATCTCGGAAGGCAACGTTTCACATGTGATGACGATGTTATTGCAGCCGTCACAGGGTGGTTAACATCGCAGGACCTAACCCTCCAAATACAAAGGCATAGACAATCTTCCGTTGAGCTTGGGCTATTGCTTGAACAAAGTTGGCGGCTACGCTGAAAAATAATACCTGCCACTATGTACTATGTTAATTTTATCAAATTCGAGCGATGAAATTTGTGAAATATTGCTATATTCCGATTAATTATTGATCCACCTTCGTATAAAGAATATTGATGAAACAACTGATAGCATCGAGATACGAGACGAGACACTTGTGAAAGTTGGTTGTGAAAAGGAATTTTTGATTAAAGATTAACTCAAGATCGTTCCGCAATTCGAAATATCAATCTACTACGTTTTTTTTGGTAGTTCAAGCAATTACTTCGCTCGAATTTTGGAGTAAGCCATGTTGATTGGGAGATCTGACGGAATAATTGGTAGCAATCAAAATAAGAGGCATTTCATAATAGTAGAAAATATTTCAATATGCAGTCAACACAAAAACGCATAAAAAGAGAAATTAAGACTACTGCGACGTAATAGACAAAACCGATAAGAAAATGCCAAATATAGTTATAGTGCCAAAATTTTGCAAGAGCAACGTAACCTGTCATAACATCCAAACACGTTCGTTCAGTTTCAAAAACACCCATGAGGTAAAATTAATATACATAATTTAAGTTGAATATTTATTTGCTTCTGGGGAAATAGCAGGCAGCTAATTTTTTCACACTTCCTGCGGGGTGCCATCAAAAAGGAAGAAATGCAAGCCTCGCCCGCCGAGATTTTGGAAAACTTGCAGCTAAAAAATACGGAAATTAATACTGCAAAAATTTTCCTTTCCCGGCATACAAGGTTCGAGACTGATGCTGGAGGTTAGGCCGAGGACCAAGTGTGCAACTAGCAGCGGCGAACACGCATTCTCCCTCTAAACGGGGAAAGGGATGCTCTGTTGCCTTCGTCCCCTCGTCTCCGTCCCTCGGGCCTCCTACCCAACCCCCATTGTGCACCAGAACGTTCAATCACCATTCCACGCCAGAGCTGCCTCCTCCTCCCCGCACCTCCCCCTTTCATGCAGGCGAGAAGCAGGGAGAGAGGGCATGGGGAGAAGAGGGAGAGAGGGGGAAGTGAAAGGGAAAGAGGAGGGAAATGGTCGGAGGGTATGGTGAAGAGAGAGAGAGGGAGGGAGGAGTGGGAGATGGGATCGAGGGAGGCAGCTGCCGAGGGGAGAGAGAGACAACGAGAGGGAGCCCTAGGAAAAAATTGTCGCCATTTCTCCAACATCCTCTCCCAGGTTGTAATCACAACTGCAAAATTAGGGAGGTTAATACTCAAATATACACACACGATGACGAGACGCGATAGTGACGCGCGGAATACGGATTCTACGCTTATTATTATAACGGTTCCTTGAAATGACGCCCTTATCAAAGGCGCGTCTCACGAAGGTCCGCTTACGCTAGGAAAAACCTCCACGGATAGTAGGATCGACGCAGACTTCGGCGTGCGAGCACCGCCTTAGCGTATCCCCCATAACCAGTTATCCTTCCGTGATTTTTCATACGTCGCATGATTTAGTAACTCTGGAGTTGGCCAGCCTGCGAGCAGCCTGGAAAGGGACGGCGCTCCTCGATCTCCCATTCTCCCTCAATTTACGCCCCTGGAAGCATACAGTTGGTGCCCCGGGGCAAGGCGAGTGCGGGGAGAGGAGAGGATTACAGCTAGCAGAGCGTCCGAAAGTTAGAGGTTCCGGACGAAGCAGGAGATGCTAGGCGTCGCAGGGATCCCTCGCTTTAAGCTCGTAGAATTACCGCGAGGCGTTGGACGGCGTCAACGATGTTCACTAAATCGATAGAACTATTCAGGGTAGGGTGTGAACAATACACTGGGTTTCCGAGAGGGCATGCTTTCGGCTAACATGCATAATTTTTTTCGGACTTCTTATTATTCGCTAGCGAATGATCTTAATAAAAATGTGGTCAAATTTCGATAACATCAATACAACAAACATTGTTAAATTAAGTATGTATACTATTTTAACTTTAAAATAAACGATTTCTTATTGCATTAAGACGCATTATTCCAGCGTACGTCTGGTCCTATTCACTGCCGCTAATCGATTTTTTGCTTTAAAAACTCCATCTCACACAGAACTAAGCAACATTTCAGCAATTTATTCCCACGTACGATAAAACGAACGAAGAGAAATATTTGTGCCAGACACGCGTCATTTGAATAGCAATTTCAATTATCGATGGGTATATCAATAAGATAAATCGTCCCATTTACATTACATCGGCACAACCAAGTATGTCAACGAAAGTAGCGAGCTCGCATCGAGACACTACTTAACCCTCACTCCAAATTACGCGGGAGGGCGCCATCAAGAGGCTAATACCATAGAGACAGTAGCAAAAAGAACTACGTAAGCTACTTAAGTAAATTGTAGACACCTTGAAATGAAAGGAAAGCCAACCTGACCGAAAGTCTGCTTTACTTGCTGTGTGTTGCACGGTAACACGGGTTAATTTGAAGAAATGGATAATTGAATGCAAAAGCAGACATTATAACGACTCAACTTTTAAAACATGACGATATAAAATTTATTTCTACTCATTTGGCGGCCAACTAAAAGATTAAAACCACATTGAACTAAATAGAAATGCTATGGAGTCAAAACCATTATTGTTCGAAACATTTTAAAAATTATTCATGATGACTTAAAAAAGCTTGATGATATAATTTTCTCCTCTATTGATAAACCAACACCAAATACTCAATCTTGCCAAGATTTGTATCTACAGCCACGGTTAACAAATACAATGGAATGTTGTTACATGTAAACAACACAGCTTCGGCGCTACTTTGGAATTCGTTTCTAGGAAAATTTTCAAAATAAACCTCATAAAAACAATGTACGTGATTTATATAGTATCAAAACGTTGTTGTTCAATCCAGATCTAAAATGGAAGTAATTATCTTAACGGACATTGGTATACTACAATTTAAAAAATTACCACAATCATTACAATATCACTTTCTAAAATTATTCATTCACATTAAACACTATGAATAATATTACCTACTTCCACGAAGTCACACCTGATAACTTTCTCAAATATTTAAACGATTCAAATTTATTATTTCTGTAAGATTTACAGTTACATCGACACAAACCTTTCGCTACGAAGGCATAGATTGGCTAATAATGAAATATTTATCGTAAATTAGCAAACGTATTGTCTAGAGCGTTACCTTAAATAGCCAAATAAATGAACCATAATACAAATGTAACCGAGATTCATTTGATATTATTTATATACAAGTTGCATGTAAAACAAAGAACTTTTTCAAAATGTAATAAAAATATATTTTCACAAACGCGAAATATGTCACGCGCTTCGTGTTCTTTACGGTATTAAAATGATGCTCGTTAACGAAGGTTCCTCATATTTATCAATTCATGCAAGTTCAATGTCTCGATATGAAAACAGCAATAATATATAACGATAGCCCGACTGCGAGAATTCGTCCGAAAACATTGTTGATGGCGTCCACTCCAGCATCTTAGTATCGACTGGTTCTTTCCAATCTCTTTTCACTCTTTTTTGCTTCTCGGTATTCACGAGATTAACACTTATATGGCAAGGGGAATATATTAAACAAACAACTGCCAAAATTTGCGAATAAGGTGCCAAGCACGTAATTAGTTACAGCACAAGAAATTTGACTCCCATCCCTTATTCCTGATAAGTTATAGTATCACATCTAACCCATGTACATATAGCCTTACTGAAACTAGTCATAAAAAGTTTCCTATGCCTAACGCTCTCTTAATGTATGCGTCTCGAAACAAAACAAAGCCGTTGGGAGACGCTGTCGCTGGACACATCATGTGAGGGAGGAGGAAGGTCACGGATGAAGCTGTGAACGGTTACGTCACGAGGGACAGCAGCGCCACGCCAACATAGCAGCCGACCTCACGGCTACAACATTGAAACACAACAATAAGTAATCAAGACGACAGACGCCAGTATTCTTGGGGCCTTGTTACTTTGAAACATACAAATAGATTTTCCGCACATCATTAGCATACACCAGTGTTCTACAACCTTACCCATTTCAGTTTTCCGGTTCTCTCGAGTCTGGCGGCACACCCAACCAAATTTCAAGACGACGACGTATTCAGAATACTCAGTACAACATGAAGTTAAAGTAACTTTCATTAATTCATGACCAAAATAACACATTTTCAAACATTTTAAATCTTTCAGAGGGCTTAAGAAATAATTCCAAGATAAATGCCACTAATTACTATAACTTAACTATATTACAATTTCAAGTAAATGAAAGATGCTAAAAAATTCTAATATATGAAGTATCGCTTTTTATAAGAAAAATTTTTACTCCGAGCAATGGTTATGGGCAAAAAAGTAAATTTTTTTCTAACTACAAAAACAATGCAACATATAATGTAATATATATTATAATATATGAATGAAATAAATAACATAAATGAATATTACGGCTCAGCATACGTGACATTTGCTCATAGTTATGCTTGAAGTTAAAAAAAAAACACGCTATACTTGGCACCATATTTTGAATATCAACTCAATTGGCGCGCATATTTTTAACTGCACATATCATACGAGGGGAATATTTTATTTGCAAAACAAAACGAGAATTGTTCAAGTCAAAAAGTAATATTAATACAGAGATATATTTTGTTACAATATAAATGCTAGCCATTACTGACAATTTAAAAATTTTGATTGAAACGACTATTAAGCTACAATTGATTTTTATTTAGCAGCAGTAGATGCTAAATTTACACCCGCAGCGAAGATCTTAGATGAATCCACCGTTTAATTCTTTCAATGAACGTGGTACAAAACCATTGGCATGTAAGACTACACGCAAGAATCTTGAGGTTAAAGCCCACAGCAAAGGAAGTTTGGCTATTGAAATCCGTCCCATAATGATAATTAAAAGTGCCGACGTGGTACTCGCGTGAATGTGCTGGCCTCGTTTAAGGGCTGTGAACAGAATAGCACGAAACGGAAACACATTTAGTCATGGGTGCTATGGGGAGAGTTGCAATGGTTGAAGGCGTTCTTTAACATTCTTATTCAACTCTAACAGAAACTTTGTAATAAGATAAATATCACGATTTCCGGCTCTTTTATAATTTGAGAAAGCAAAGTTTTTCTTTTACTTGATTTCCCAAAGACCAAAGTCGAGGGGCCATCGGATTCCATGACTAACACGGATACGGCCAGTGAAGTCGGTCGTATTAACGGTAAGATAAGCCCACCATCATTTAACACTAGACTGGACAATGAAGAGACATAATTGCACAGGAATTAAAAATGGAATACGGAGGTATGCGAAGGCGGTGCCGATGATTGTTGAGAGGTCACAGGAAATAGTATAAATGGAAATGCAATTATAAAATTTTCTGAAGAACGTGATGGGGAATGAAAAGCAAAAGATAAGATATCAACAACATAATTAAAAGATCTGACAAATTAATTATACTTTCTAATGTTATTTCGACAAAACTGCGAAGGCCAGTACTATAATAATACTTGAAAGAGTTGAAACAATTACACCATAAACCCATTCGTGTAGATGATATGCAATGGATATACAACTTTTTTTACATTGAACTAATAGGAAGAGGACTGCATAGAGGCCATTAAGTGCTCGTTTAATAAATAATAAAGGCGACAAATAACGCCAGCATAAATGACACAAACCACTTATTTTACAGAGAGTAAAGGGCAATATTTATAAGTAAACCTAAAAAGAACAAATTGTATCAGAAGAATCAAAACACGATGAAGACTGTCTAAAATGCGCTTTCTCGACGCCACAGAGACTGCTTGCAAAGCAAGGGGAAAAAGAATAGACGCCAAAGTAAACATGCAAGAAGCATCTCACAAAAACATAAAAACTTTTAAGTTTTCACTGAATTTATCACCGGTTTCGCAGTTCTATTTTGAATCAGGGAGTACAGAAGCAACTGCGTGGCCGGTAGCTCGAATGCAATCACTGGAAATTAAAAATTATACTATTTATTCTTCACGTTTTACAACGAAACTACGCCTTATTCATAGAAAAACAAGTATTTCAGCTCAATACAAATTAAACTAGCACAAAGTTAGGCGAAGATAAGTGCGTACAAAACCTCAATAACATCGTAGTAGCATTTTCTGTACATAAACTATATCCTGGAACGAATAGTAAAAATGTTACATAATGATTACGAGATTTTTAAGCGTTTCGAGGAAAACGGCACGATTGCCAGCTTAAGCTCCACATTTCATTCACCACCTCTACTGCTTCCCTCCATTCACTACCTTCCCTTACTATCTTCGTATTAACCTTCGCTTCGTTTGCTAAACATCCAACCCCAAAGCCAATATCTTCGTGAAGCCTCTTCCGAACTGGCCATGCCCGCTAGATAGATTGTATTGTAGCAACTCTTCATTTCAGCCGATTTTACTCAAATGAACAAATCAATCAGTAAATTATAATTTTTATGCCTAATCTCACTTATAATTCTTCTACTCCAAAAATTCATGGTGGGGAGATTCTTTTGGGATTTAATGAACTTTTTAGAAAAATCGCGCTCTGAAAATTACGTTAAAATGTAAACACTAATTTTCAAATAAAATTAGTCACAAATAGCGGAAGGTCGCTAACTTCCGCTATTTGTGAATCGGGGTGATTTTAATGCGCTCATACTGCAAGGTTCGAATCTCTGAAAGTTAGCCAAACAACATACGAATAATACCATCTCACTACGGCAGCAGAAACTTCTAGGCTCCTGGAGTAAAAAGTTAATAACCATTTAAACAGTGCTAACAAAGACTGTAAATATTTTGAAAATTTAATAAGACACTTAAATGTAAACCACTCGTGTTCAAATTGGTCGATAGACCCATCTACCACAGAAGTTTTTCCAAAATTCTAAATGTTCTACCCCAAATTAAGGACGTCAAGTGATTAGAATATTAGCGAGGTGGATGTTTTCATAACCAAAACAATAGGTTGATTCGAGGTTGAGAAGGAGAATAAAATACAGGCGTCGTCTTATGAAGCTGATACATACTTAATCAGATGAAATAATTTCGATACATAATTGGATAATGCATTTATTGATATGGTTCTCTACAAATCACCAAATTCTAACTATGAAAGGGTTGGTGAAGACTGATCTGATTAGCTGCTTCCAACATGTACGTGTTTGGCTATAAAAAGTTATGACTGTTAATGAGATTTTATGCTTAAACCACGCCGTACAAGATAAAAGAGACTACAATGTCTTTTAGGGCAACAGAAAAGCAATCCTACCGTTTCAAAGGATACAGTACTTCAACAATCTCACCGATATTACGAGAAATATTGTTAAAAATTAAAAACTCGAAATGGCGTGCCGTTATAGTGCACCAAATTCGTTTATCTACAGAATCTTTTAATAAGAAGGAATATTTTGTTAGATTGCACACTAACATGCTAGCAATACCTCAATCACATGTGGCATTCAAAAATTCATGAAGACGAGCAGAAATACCCCAAAAAAGATAAGGATTTTCAAGCAAATTACTTTCTAGGAAGTGAAAACTAAACAGCTTTATACGCTATATACGTTTAAAATTATAACGAAAAGTTAATGGCATAAGGACCATAGGAATTGGCATATTTATGAAATGCAACATCTTTAAATGCTGTCAAGTTATACTACAAAAATAACCTTTGCTAAAAGAAATTACTTCAAGGTTGCTTACTCAAGACATGAGTACTGTTTACATATATTATTTGGCCATCACATCTATAATGTGGCTTGAATGAATGACAAGGCACATACTATAGAATAAGTTTAGACACTCACTGGATAGTATACTCCCTGGGTGGGAAGAAAATAAGGCCCCGATCCCCACAGCTTGGCAGCTTGTAGACCACGACGCGAGTAGAAAAAATAAATAATACGGAGCTTTTTTTAGGAAGAAGAGTTGTGGTGGAGTTCCTGAACAATTGAGCAGCGTCCGGGCGAAAAGAGGATAAACTCAGCCTTCCAAAACCACCAGGGCGCAGCACATGCCCTTAGTGCGCACGAAACTGGAACGCCGGGGGAGCGAAGAAGCAGAAACAGTAGTGCCAACCTCGGGTCACAAAATGGAAGGCAGCACTTTTTATTCTCCCTTTACTTTGATTCTTTAACACGAAGTTATTATTTTTAAGCAATACCCGTTACATCGGAGAATATAACGATTTACGACTGTTCGTGTACTCCTCTATAGTGAGTAAAACACTAATACAAATCAAATAGATTCGCCTTCGTGAAACGCACGCACTGAAAATATACCACCAAAATGCCGAAAATTACACTTGTTTTCTTCCAGAGTAAATATGTGGTTTAGCGCTGCTTCTGAAGAACTGTGATGGCGGAAGCTCCGAAGGACGAGTAATTTAGCGTTAGTTGTAGAACCACACAAAACACTATTTGGAAATCCTTAATACATCTATGTGAGATAATAAACAATATCCACTGTCTCACAACTTCGGGTCTCCGCGGCATGCAGAGAGCCAGACACGCAGCAACAACCTGGATGAAACCATGGAATGATTGATCCACAATGTTCAATTAAAAAACAAAATCTTCCGAGGTAACCGTTGGT
The DNA here is from genome assembly GCA_028673005.1 of Tanypteryx hageni. Classification (NCBI taxonomy): domain Eukaryota; kingdom Metazoa; phylum Arthropoda; class Insecta; order Odonata; family Petaluridae; genus Tanypteryx; species Tanypteryx hageni. The sequence continues at coordinate 114,682,185 of CM054116.1, forward strand.
TATTGAATCAAATATCACGTCTAAGATAGGTTTAACGCCTGCTAGGAAAATAGGGTGTGGCGATTAAGTTAAAAAACTATAGAACTGACACCCAAATACCTATCCATGCAACCTTCTCATTTGAGAGATATAACCCAACTGTCTTGGTGAAATTGATGCTCAGTTGAGGGAGACACAGTCAAGGTGAAATTAGCGCCACTACAGGAATTGCGGGGTACCCTATAACTAAATGAAAGCGGGAGATGTATCTATTGGAAGACGGCAGTGGCGCAGTGGTAAGTAAATAAGAGGTTTTCGTTTGAATTATTACAATTCTAATTTTGAAACTAGATAAGTTGAATTTCTTTGAAAATTATGATTTGTTCATGAAAAGGTTATATATTGGTATACAACCCATTTTTATAGCACCCTCTTCATATGAATAGACTTTTAAACAATTCTATATTTTAATAATTTCAAATGAGCAAGAAAAACATTTTCCATAAAATTAAATGGATAGAAATTGCATTGTTAAATATTAGTTTTGTTATGAAAATAAAATAACTGATGGTTAATCAATCATAATTCCTTTGACAAGGAATTTCTAAATACCGTGAGATTGCGTGAGTTTCCTAAGGTAATTTATGTTTGATTTCCGTACTCCAATCTTTTAAAATGTTAACAGCAATAAATATTTTTAAAACTAACACACTAAACCTATCTAAGGTATTTTCTCACAGACATTTCTATTTTATTCTAAAATTTTAAAAAATCTCTGAATAGTTTTCCATTTTGAAGTTAAAATTGCCATGCGAAGCGAAACTCACTTATCCGGATCTTTTTATGAAATATTAGCCCAGCAATAATATAAATGGAACCATATTTTTTTTTCAAATTGTAATCAGGGTTTTATAATTTCCTCTCTATAAATTCCTTTGCTTCACTCAGACAAATTTCTCGCCTACGAAATATTAAAGTTAACGTTCTTTTAACATCCCAATGTTATTTTTCTCATTGAATTCTATTTAAAAATAAAATACATTATTTCAAATATCGGCTCTTAGTCCAAAGAGACAGATAAAACTTGGACTTACTCTGAAAAATTGGTTCATGGTAGAGAATTATTTTCGATAATTAACTTTAGCTTATTGAATGCCTAAGCTGGTTATTTTTTCCAGTGTTTCGAGAAAATTTTCCTTTCGAGTTCCCTATTTCCTTACAGCGCCTCCTTTAAGAGTCGAGGCGAGATTTCTTAGAATGACGAACTTTCTTCGTAATAAGCTTACTCATAGCGCATCGTTCACTGCATCATTTTCAGAATATCATTATTTTCGGACCAAATGTGATCTCCAGATGTTAATTCGATAAGAATATCCTCCATCAAATAATGATATCAGATAATACCAGAATATCCTAAAATATCCTCGAATAAAAATGTTCCTATGACTTAAATAAAAATCGATAAAACAATAATTTGCTGTTTTGTTTTAACCATCGGTAGGAACCAAGCAATCATTTCCCCGACAAAAGTCTTTATTCTTATTGCAAGCTGATTGCTTACGTTCACGCAAATTATGATAAAATGATTTCAGAATGGAATGAGATTGGAAAAATGTCATAAACTAATAGAAATACATACGAAATATATCTGGTTTAGAAAATAAATGGTAAAAGATAAAGCGAATGAAACTATGGCAAGGGCGTAGATTTAGAAATAAGAATTCTTATCGAGAGATAAATTTAACAATTTTTAGAAGCTGAAGCGGAAATTAACAGCTTTAATCCACCATTTTCCTTGGATGGAACATATGATGTTCATATATAGCACCTGTATTAATTATATTGGAAGCACTGAGTAGATGGAATCAGGGGACGACAATGCAATCCGAAAGACAGTTGATGTAGGAGGAATTTAAAAAGAACAAAATTAAACTTAGTAAAAATATAGGATGAATGACACAAATGGACAGATGACAAGCTGTAGAAATGCGATTGAGATTATGGCAAATGAAAAATTATGAAGAAAGGGATTACCTTTGACTAGTTTAAATAATTAATAGAAGTAGTCTAGCCCGTTACAGGCGCGTGAAAATAAAATATCTCAGAAAACATACTGAACATGGGAAATAGATGGAGTTTTTGGTAGAGAATGAGGATTTTAATCCGAATTGTTGGAATGGAAATGAAGCAAAGAGGGAATATAAATCCTCAAGATTTGCGAAAGGAGTAATTTGAATGCTTATATTAAGTGACGCGTGAAGACATTAAGGTCCTCAGATGGTATGAATAGTAGAAAAAAAGACGCTGAAGGATGAAACCCTGAAGAGATCGAATGCTGCAAGACTTCTTCGAAATACAGAAAAATAAATTAAATATTATGTAGTAATTCACGATGCATGAAAATACGCAATATGTATATCTTTCATAAAACAGAAATAAAGAGGGATTGATAGCACGTCCAAAATTCCTAGCTGTCATCAAAACGTGTGATTTACGCGCGTCTGTTCCGATTTCGGAAGTGCTATTCAGTTTCAGTTGAGGTTTTTGAACCTTAAAATCTCCCTAAATAAAAGTGGAGATGTGCTCTCTCTTTCACTCTCTCCCTCCCTCCACTACCATCCTCCCGTATTCCGCTCCGGATCGATGATGCTGTTACCATGGTTACTGCGCCATTTTTCGCTCTTCCTCTTCCCAGCATCAGACCTATTCCGCGCCCCGCCGCTTCACCTCTTCATCCTACACGCCCTTACACCTGCAACGTATCCCACCCTGCTCGCCTCCTCGAAAATCCTCCCCCTAGCGTCTTACGTCACTTTATAAAAAGCTCGCTTTCCTGGTCTGCAGGGTGCGCCACCAGAGCTTGCTCAAATCAATCCCAATTCGTGTGTTTAGAGTTGCGACGGAGAGAGTGGTCTGTTAATAATTCAACGCATTAAGTAGGCGTTGATGCGCCTTAAAGCAGGTGATTTTTTAGGCTGAATTCATGACACTGTCAGATCACGTAGTATTCCAAGAATTCAGCTAAATAATGCGTTCGTTATCCAGTATAAGTATGCGACAAGAAATTTAAAAAAATATTAATGGATTTTTTTTGCTTAAATCATTGTAAATTCAACGTGCTTATAATAAACTAAGTTCCAAATTCAAATGAAATTAACATTTAATAAGATAAAATTAAACACTGTTCATATACTCAACTTGAATGTTCGTTTTGGTAGCAAGAAATATTTAAATGGTTTTCAGTATGCAATTTCGTAAAGTCTAAACGTCAGATATACACATCTTAGCATTTTGTGTCTTATTATATTTGTAGAGAATGCGGTTGATAAAAATAAAAGGGAAGTTTTTTTTGCTTAAGGTACCTACGCAATATCAACTGAAAAATGTCTCATTCATGATTTCATATTATTACATTTAAAATACAAATATGATTCATGATGTAGAGTTAAATTAAACTGGCTCATTCCCATCTGTGATAATAGTATGTTGCATGATGAGGAATCACTTCCAATAGAATAAATCGTTCATTCACATAAATCATTAGTAAAAATAGTTCAATAAATTTAAAAGCCAGTAAATGCCTTTTTGGATTAACAGTCCATTGCTGGGCATTCTAAGGAATTGTAGCAAGCCTGTATTAAAATTTAGATCCCATTCTCATTATAATAGAGCTCTATAGTTGCTATTTACATGTTTCAAAGTGCACATTTTCATGGCCAAACACGCATTTAACTTTGAGCTATATAACTCACTTGGTTAGTTTATGAAATGTTGTCTTTTACAATCTAAACAAATTGCCAAATAAAAATATTTTACATTATCTATGAATTTGTTTCTAAGAGAGACTTTAATTTAATTGTTTTTGTGGTTCTACTATATATCCAAATAAAATTTTAGGGAGGGATAAAAATATTGATGTACATTGTGCCCTACTTCTTGAAGGCTGAAATTAACACCTATTTATATGATCACATATCTTTATTCTTATTCCAGTTATCAAGCAAAATCTATAATAAATCAGTCAAACACTTTATGTTATCTGGGATTTATGATATGAGGAAACAGCCTAATATTTGGAATGAATCACTAATTCTAAAAGCCAATTGACACCTATTGTTTCATATACTTCTTATTTTGTGTATTGATTTTGATTTGCTTTGAAATTTGGAAGATTAGTTAAATAAACCATATATATTTCTTAAGAAAGATGACATTGATGATTTATTAGGAATGATCCCATTATGATTTTCTTAAGCCTATTTATTGCTGGTAAATGGTAAATAGTCTTTAAAATATAATGAAATGGAAATTTTTTATTCGATAAAATATGAGCCCCACTGTCATCATACATCAAAATTTGAAAAATAAGTCATATGATTGAAGTCATAGAAGTTGAAAATCTAATTTGAAAATTTTTAAGATCTTAAGGTATTTTGGTTATAACTGAAATGAATGCTGTATGTATAATTGTTCTTAAGAAAAGCTTAAATAATATTAGATAGACATATTATTATGTATTGGCAGTGCATATTCCATTTTCATATATATATATATATATATATATATATATATATATATATATATATATAGTGCTGTTTTTCCAACACAAATGGTGCTGGAAGGCGAAAGAGGTGAGTGGGGAAAAAACAGGAACAGAATGTAAATTGTCAGCGGAGCAGTCGCGGATCCAAGGGAGGGGCGATGGGGGCGATCGCCCTCCCCTTGGATGACCCCATTGCCATCCACTGGGTAGATTCTTAAATTCATTCTGCGCAACATTCCTTGTTTCTACACCGAAGATTAAGTCTGTATGACAAGGAAAAGAAAGGTTCTGATGGGGATAGGGATTTTCAAAATGTATGGTCGTCGGCAGAGGCGGAATCAAGAGGGGGAGCGGCAATTGGGACGATCGCCCTCCCCTTGGGAAGTTTCTGGATCCGCCCCTGCAGTGGAGGAATACATGCAATTGTACAATATGAGTAATACGTCATTGCATCGCAAATAACTTGATTTAATTTGTTGTAAGTTATGAAAATTAGTATTTTTTGCATTGAATGTTCCAAAATGGCATTCCAGTGCATTCTGCCAGAAAAAAGCACTGTATATACACACACACACACACACACACACACACACACACACACACACACACACACACACACACACACACACACACACACTAGGGTGCTAGCCCCCTGTCCGCTGATGCTTGTCAACCCCCCCCCTTTGCTAGCTGTTTATTTGTTCCTACCATGTAGGTTATTTTATAATATAGAGAGAAATATATTTCTGTAACTCGATTTTTCTATTAACTCGAATAATTTTTGCTTTCCTTTGAGATTGGAGTTATAGAAGTTCCACTGTATATATATAAATATATAAAAAAATATTTCTGTATTTTTATTTTTCTGTAACTCGAATAATTTTTACTTTCCCTTGAGATTCAAGTTATGGAAGTTCCACTATAATTCATTATGATGGCATTAATTTCCATTAAAAGCATTAAAATGTCTTTACTTTCCATCAAAAGCATTAAAGGTCCCTTTAAAATCAATGAGGTAATTGCCATGGTTTTTATACATTTCCATTGTTGAAAAGAGGAAAAATTCACACTTTTTTCTAATTTAAAGCAGATATTTATGCTAATTTGGTATGTATTTGACTTCTGCCCTAAAAAATTAAGAACTCCGTTATTTCAGCTAGACAACTGTTCTTTTCTGGAATTTGCATCCCTATTTTAACTAATTTTGAAATGCATTTTTAGAAAGCCAGGCACTGAATCCCATACTTTTCTTATGGGATATTGAAATGAAACATTGGGGTTAAAAAGACCCCTTAAATATTAACTTTTTAGTGATTTTCGGTTTTTCTCATCGGTTGTGCCACTTGACCTACCTACATGCCAAATTTCAGATATCTAGCCCTTCTAGACGTACCTAAGGGTTTTATGTCGGTCTTAGGATTTTTACATCAGAGTGAGTGTTACACATCATGATGACCATTACGATTTTATAATATAGAGAGATAAAGTTGCAGGTATGATTATATTATATTATTTTAACTCCTGATGTTTGGTGAATAGAAATGAATAATGGAACCCATGTGTAATTGGTAAATAAGTAATTTAACAAATATTCTTGCTCAGACATGAGAGCATACGCAATCCCTGTTTATTTAAGAATAAACCTGAAGGAATCAATAGCATCTGGTCTGTCACCTTTTCTATGGAATATATAATTTTCATTTTTGTCTTATGTGGATAGCACGGTAATTGTTATTTCTAATCATTGTGATTTGTTTTTACAATATTTTAATAATTCTTTCATGTTGATTTTTGCAGTTCCACTGCACCAAAAAAGGAGACTGATTTTTCACCAAGTTCATGTAGCAAACTTTTCAGATATGGTACATCAAGACTGAGTACAATTCTGTTCCTCACTCATACTTATTATCCTTGATACAAAAACTTTGAATTTCCTTAGTATTTAAGAAATATCTACTTTATTTTGCTGTCAAGTTCTATGAATAGGAATAAATCCACATGTAGTGATATTAAAATCCTAGGGAAGTTGTAAATAAGCAATTGACTTCTGTGAAACAGTTGCATTTCAACAAGTAATATTAATTTCTCACCTCTCAAAATGTAATATACATTGATGATGGTTCAGAGCTCTACATTAAATTTGTTCAATACAGCTGTGTGATAAATTGTTAATACCATATTTCCTCGATTCTAAGAGTCACCCTTGATTTAGTAATAGCTTCTCAAAAAAATAGTACTACAGATGCCATTGAATGTAAGACGCACCCTGATTTTAGAGACATTAAAAAGTGAAAAAAGTGCATCTTAGAATCAAGGAAATAGGGTATATGTTATAAACAGCTCTATTTTTAGTTTAGGCTTTCTTTTTATTGCAATATTTTATTGATTTGGTGTGGTGTTTTTGGTCCACATGAAATTAATTTATAAATTGTAAAAAACATTAAAATAATTTACAAGACATATTGATGATAATGTAAGAAACTTTTAATAAAATAATGTCTATAAAATACTCTTAATTTTATTTTTTAATGGATGAAGAGTATTCAGGGGATAATTTCATTACATGCATTTTTGCTAAAATCTATTTTTGACCTATACCACCTTGTTTTGTTTGTGTTAAAAAATAGTAGGTACATTTATGTCACAAAGAGTTTACTTGGAAGTAACCCCTGCACTTACCAGTAAATCTTTAAGAAAATAAGGTTTAGCTATTCATCATTTGTTAACTTGCAATTTTCAGAAAAACATCTCAGACTTAGATAGAGGACTTGCTGTATTTGCTTCTGAGAGGCAACTTTATCAAGAATTGTTTTTAATACTGTATGGACTATCAATTTATATATATTCATATTAAAGTCTTGCATGATCAGTAAGATCATGATTTTGTAATCATTCAACAAATGTAGTAAACCAGTAAGAAAGTAATGAGGCAAAAAACACACAGTGGCACATGAGTTTTCTGATGAACATTACCTCAAATCCTTCCCTCCTGATACAAAACATATTGTTAATTTTCCTAATTGAAATAAAGAAATAAATACAAATATGCTAACTGGTAATCATAAAAAACCTCAAATTAACCCACACCATACCTAAAGCTCTATCCACACACATCATAGATGTTCTGACTAAAGTTTCAACTTCCTACCTTTAAGTTTTTGAGCTTGAAAAAGTTCCAGAGGCTATAGAAATAGTTCAGTTCTGCTGCTAATTTTTAAAGGATCACTGAGCAAAAATCGGAAAGTAAGTTTGAAAAATAGCATTCATTGCATGAAGATGGCTGTCTCATCTCTATTGTTACATTCTGACATCAAATGTCTGTGTGCAAATATTTTACCTCCATGGAGATGTTCAGGGCCACTTCTTTGTTTATTCATGAGTATGTATGAGGAAATGTCATGTAGGTTTTTAAAATTTAATTTGGAAATTGATAAAAATATGAGAATTTATTAAAAATTAAAGTTCCTAGAAAAACTTACTGAATTCCAGCAATAGTAAGCCACATACAGTTGTTGTCATTGATACTTTTTAGTGCCTCAAAGAGAGGAGAGGAAATTTTTCATTAGGAACAATGGATATTTTTGATGCTCTACCATAGTAGTTGCTTTAATAAATCATTCTATTAGAATAATTATGGTGCAACATCATCCTATATCACATATCTTAGACTGAATTTTGTGTTATGTACATGACATTCCTTCTTTTAATTTTTGTATACTAGCGCGTTTTTCAATAGCATTCTATTCGTAAATTGTTTTTGAACTAATCTTTACATCAACAGAGACACATCTAACCTAGAATGTGACCACATTAAGAAATTAAATTAAATTTTCCTTAATATATCTTAATTATTTCTCTGTCACTTTTCGTCTGAGCTACATAGCTTCTTGCAACATTGCATGACTCAAAACAATATTTCAGTGTATCAGAACATAAAATAAATTGTTCTCAGTTTTAACTTCGATTTTTACTAAATTGACTATCTTACTCGTCAAGTATCATGCACATGACATTCGTCCCTCCACCAGAGCTATATTGACGTTTTAGTCGTTGTAAGAGGCCCACATTGAAAGTATACAGATATTTAAAGAAAAGAGTGTGAGAAAAGGGCACAATCCTCACTTGAACACATTTTCATCATACCAAACACATGGCAAGGGGAAGATAAAAATTAATATTAGTCGCTGCGTAAGGTGATTGGAGCTGATATAGGTCGATGTCTTACCCATATCTCACAAGAAAGTTCATCCCATTCTAAGTCCAACTCTGCTTTCATCATTGTCACAAAAATCCTTTCGTAGCGTAGGTAGTCCGGGGGAGGGGCGTAGACAGGAAGGATCGGGTGGTAGGCTTGTTTGGCCAGGGCGTGGGTAGGAGTTGAGTAGCAGGTGTGGTGGGCCAGGGCGGGCTGCTGAGGATAGGTAGGCGTCTCTCTATTCCTTCCGGGTGTCAAAGAAGTACCGTAACCTCGTCGCGACTGTTTTCTTACCCAAATTCTATTCGCACCTTCCATGACACGAATTTACCGAAAAGATAAACAGAAAACGGTAACGCGACCTTGATCCAAATTTTGGGTTGGAATCTAACACTCCCAGATGAAGGTTTAAGTAATCACAAAAACTCTTCTCACATTTGTCTTTCAAAACATTTGGATCTTCGAGTTAAGCTACGCACGCGTTGTGATTTGATTTTATTGAATGGAAGAAATCGTAATTAGAGTAAAAGCGACTTTTATAAATATCCGGATCAATCACGACACTGAGTTAATATTTCCGAAACAAAATTCGCAAATTAAAAGTAAACATAACGAATGTTAACAACCTATATGCACGATAGGCGAGTATCATACGATTGAACGCTAACTACATCAAATAAAAAATTTTAAAATAAAAAATCTCGTAATAGATACTTCTACGTCGAAATATACCGACCAGTGATACTTATTTTCACGGACGGATATTAAAGTTGTTTGTCAATTTATCGATTGTAATAATATTGAACAGACTAAGAATTACGTTAAGATGCACGGGCAAGAAAAGTGAGCGTATTATTTAAACGATCCTAAATCTATCATAATAATAAATTTCATTATATTGCATTGCTGCATCACTGGAGATATAATTTTGTCACTCTGAAAGAAAAAGATATTTATAGGACTTTAGCAGAAAATTATTTTGCAAGTATAAGTACATTTTAAGGTAGTTCGATTTTTACCTGTGTAAAATACCATTAACATTTATTGTTGATGATGTAATTACCTGTAAGTTGGTATTTTATCTCAATTTATTCATCCAGTTGACAAAACATTCGAAAACAGTAGTCGGTTCAAAGGCATATCAGGTTTAAACTGCAGTAAATCAACATCGGCAGCTCATTGGCTCCCAGAATTTCGATCGGCAATTGTTTTACTTCGGACGTATCTAATCTAAATCTGGCCATGCTCCTGATTTCCCATTTTCATGTTTTTAGATGATAGAACGTTATTGATCAATTGTAAACCAATCCACTGCTCGGAAATCAAAGTTTTAGGTCTCACTTATGGCACGGAGATGGTGAAAGTAAATAATAAACATAAAATTAATACAATTTATTTTATCAGGCGTGACTTTGTGGAAGTGTTTAATATTATTCATAATGAAACACAAATAGTACTTTTCTACATACAAGTGATTTTAGGCCAAAAATTTTAAGTTTGTTACCCAAATGACAAAAACTGGACGCCATGGAACAAATTAAAATTATTAATTCATCAAAAAGTTGGTGAATATGTTTTCCCCGCCCATTCCCCTCTCCTCTCAACCAAGTTATCCCCCACTTAATCGCTTCCGAGTACTCTTGGCTATTTTCTTTTTACAAGGCTACTATCTTTTCCCTCCCACTTTTCTCCCCTTCTCCTTTCCGGTCAACCTAGAATCTGACATACCACTAATCTCCATCCCTTAGTCACAATGTGTTCACTTTGTCACTGTTTGTGGTTGGTCTTTGTAATGGTTCCCCCCTCCCTTCCCTCTCCCCCTTTTCTCCATTACTAATAGATCCTTACACCCCCTCACCTATCACCAGATGATGCCATATCACGATAAAATCAGTCTCAAGGAAAAATATATTGTGGAAAAGCACTACTTGTGTTTCGTTATGAATAACATGATAATGAAGTTCTGATATCGATTTTATAATACTTATGTCCTTGAACATAAACAACAAAAGATATTTTAAATTATCAATTTTAAAAATACCTACAGGTATGAAACACTGAATTAAACTTGATAAACAAAAAAGAGCTAGAAACAATATTTAGAAAAATAGGCATCAGGAGAAGATGCAATTCCAGACTCCCTTCTCCAGAAATTCAACCAACTCTTCTCTGATCCTCTCATACACATAATAAATGAATCAATACTACATGGAATTTTCCCCTCAAAATTGAAAAACAGCCTAATAATACCCATACATAAGAAGAGATGTACACAAAACTCAGAAAACTATAGACCAGTATCTCTTTTCTCATCTTTCTTCAAAATTTTTGAAAAAGTCATGGTAATCAGACTTTTAATGTATCTTGACCAATATAGCTCTCTCTTCTTTTCAACATGGCTTCAGGAAAAAAAATAAACTTCAACAGTAAAATTTGATTTTCTTTCTGAAGTTTACTCTATCCTGGAGAACAAACAGAAAACAATAGGTCTATTTAACAACTTCATCAAAGCATTTCGCTCACTCACATTATACTGTTCAATAAACTGAACTCTCTGGGCATTAGAGAGAATGCCTTAAACTGGATAAAATCCTTCATAGTACGAGATAGTAGATTGAACCCAAAAAGTAAAAATACCTCACCTATCTGGCCAATGGAAACAAACTATTTATTCCTCTGAAAATATCAACTCCTGCGGAATCCCTCAGGGATCACTCTGCTTCTATTTACACTTTACATAAATGACCTAAACCATATCAAATCCGACAGACTAGAAGTGACATTGTGGATGACATCTCCCAAATCTTATGATCTCCAACAACAGAAAGTCTAATCTTAGACACAGCACTATCAACCAATAAGATTGAAACCTGGTCAAGTGGCAATCTTTCAAAAACTACCTGGTATCTACAATTCCACCCATACCAAGGAAACAACCCCTCTCGACATAAGAATAAACAACTATACAATCCAACAATCAGCACACACAAAGTTTCTTGATCTGCATATGATAGGCACATTAGAATGGGCCACTCATGTAGACTCAATTACCAGAAAAATCAGCTCATCAACATACATCATTGGAGCATTACAAGAGAAGGTATCAAACAATACCCCATTCATGGTATACTATGGATATATTTATCCTATACTAAAATATGGAATAATTTTCTGGGGATACTCACCACACACTTCTACATTGTTCATTTCCCAGAAAAGAGCCATAAGGGCAATTTTCAAAATAAATAGGCGAGCATCTTGTAGAACAGCTTTTACTGGAAACAAAATCCTGACACTGTCAAGTAGAGACAGTATGAATCAATAGCATTCACCAAAGAAAATTTCCATCTATTTACTCAAAACTCCTCCATACAAAACTACTCAACTAGAGGTAAAAATAACACGAACAATACCCCATCGACTAACCCTCTCAAAAAGAAATCCTTACCTTTCATGTATCAAACTAATGCTCTTCCCAATGATATAAAGAAACTAGACAAAATAGAAATATAAAAAAAAAACGAGTAAAACACTACTTATTGATGAATTCATTCTATTGCATGCAGGAATATCTGGAAAAACACTAAAGCATAAAAAGCTCATGTACGGCTACATGCTCTGAATTACCGCATATTTATTTTTAATATATATTTATTAAACTTGTATTTCCATATAATATGCACTTTTGACTTACTCCATGCTTACATTGCAAACCAACGGAATGAAAAAAGTATTATTATTTTAAATAGACCTATGACTACATCCTTGCTTCGTTATACTTCGTATTGGGAAAATAGTCTTTTGTTATAATTTTATTTATGAGTCTATGTTATTCAATTACATATTCAGTAATACAACATAGAAATTTATTGATAGTAGGCATTATACTATAGTCAATTCCTAAAATAGAGTGACAATGGGTCCCGGTTTTTGGTCAAATACGTGTTTTTGAAATTTTAAATTTTACTTTCACTAACTTAATGAAATGTCATTCACGACATTTTTATATTTCATTAAAGCATACATAAATAACAAAAGGAATGCAAAAATCGTTTTTTTCGGTTTTACATCCGTAAAACCCATCATTCCCGGTTTTTCTTCCTCGGAATCTTATCGCTGTATCCTACAAATAGGAAACACTTGAGTTGGATCGATTTCAAACGCCATCGGAAATCAGATCTATATATAATGATACTAATACGGGAATAGGTAGCTATTGATGGCGCAAATCGATTCAAATGAATTTTAGAAAGTTGTTAAAAGAAAAGGACATGACAAAATTCGAAGTGACACACGTGGTAAGGGAGGTACTTAAGAGGACCTGATATACTGTTTGTTAGGAAAATATTAGAAAGAATAAAATTTTTCCTCAAAATCTGTGCCTTTACAAAATTTGATCGGATGAAAAGGATTAAGTAGATCGGCGTTTTTCCAGAAAATAAATACAACAAAAATTCAAGAGATTAATTATTATTGTAAATATTTTACCCGATTCCGTATACTGTTGTAATTTAAAAATAAAAAAAATAAAGCACCACACGAGCATTACATTTCCTATGTACGCTATTTAATGCAGGAAATTCAAATGTATGTAATTTACAGAAAGTGAAAATTTATTCGTGCTATTTACGCCACTTGAAATGGCTTCAAACGACACTTATAGTCAACGACACAAATAGTTTTAATAAGTTTGAGCAATGACTCTGAGCAATTAATTTATTTCGCTTGTTTAATCGATCCAGCATGAATTATTATTAATTGAATTATCATAGTCATAGCTCCTTCCACACCGAACACACAAGGGAGGAAAACCCGGCGCCTACTCTTAACGAAAAGCACCAAGGAGGCCAACGGCTAAACGGAACGCTGACTTTGCGCGGTCTCCTCAAACCACACAAACAGGGGGCCGGGCGACCTTGGAAAAGGTCCTACTTTCGCAGGATTCGTGCCTGCTTTCGAGCAGCAGGCGAGTAGCAGCCAGCATCCTGACCACTAGACCAGGGGTCCCCAAATTACGGTCCTCGGGCTACATCCGACCCGCCTTATCAGCAAGAGTATTCATCAGATATCATTTATGGTATCTAAACGACATTTTGTGAGTACTTGGGTGAAATATACGTTTAATATAAGCGAATTACATATTACGGAATAGAAAACATTCTCAAAACTTGCTCTCTGAAATTTTAACATGGCCCGACCAGTTATTTGAAATGCCGTATGTGGATCATGAAGCCTTATGTGGCCCTTTCAGTAAAAAGTTTGGTGGACCCTGCACTAGACCACCGGAACCCTCCTGTCTATAATACCGTATCAGTGGCGGATCCAAGGGAGGGGCGATCGCCCTCCCCTTATGACCCCATTGCCATCCACTGGGTAGATTCTTAAATTCATTCCGCGCAACATTCCTTGTTTCTACACCGAAGATTAAGTCTATAAGACAAGGGAAAGAAAGTTTCTGATGGGGATAGGGATTTTCAAAATGTATGGTCGTCGGCAGAGGCGGAATCAAGAGGGGGAGCGGCAATTGGGACGATCGCCCTCCCCTTGGGAAGTTTCTGGATCCGCCCCGGTACCGTATGCGAACATTTTACCTGACTTGTTTTACATATCATTGTGATCAATTTTCCAGCTGTATTTAGAATCTACTTTCGGTGAATCACTACCGAAGACTGCTGAATTGTAGCCGAAATGCGCACATGGTATTTCATAATTTTGTAATGGCTGTTGAAGATACCTAAGATAAGTACTTATTTTTTCAATTTTTCATACTTAAGTGCTTAACTTTTAATTTGTTTTCAGCCGTATGACGAGGTCGATAATTCTCTTGAGAATTAAAGTCTCTTGCTGTTTGGTTAAAATGTTCGGTGCAATAATATCTCTAAGTAATCATCGAACAAAAATAATATAACTTACATATTTTCATTTGTTCTAAAAACCTACTACATAAGTTCTTTTTTGCCCTAATTCCTTAACTCGTATGTAACGATCCTGTTGTTGATTGGCAGTATCAGGCAGTATCCTCTGATTGTTTCTCAAGTCATACATACGACAATGTTTATGTCGTTAGGGTCGAATGGTGTCAGCGAAGGGTCGTGGCTTTCTGTATCATCATTCATCCATTATAAATAACCTATATTACAGTAACATTATGTTATTATGCATTATCTTTAAATAAGAATAGATTTACATTCCGCTGGAACTATCTCAAAGTCCTGCACGACATCAAAAGTATTCCATTTCAAAATGAAATATAAGGTTAGGTTCTGTAATAATACACAAATGAATTATTATATACAGAAATATTTGTCACTGATGTATCAGATGATTTCTACGATGATTTATTGAAGCCCTTTGCCTTAAACGGACACATTTTGTCACTGAAGGCGAATGATTATAGCATTGCAAAATAATAGCTGTTGGACATAATCGTTTACAAAAGTTCGGTGAAGGCCATGACAAAAAAGCTCTATATGCCTATTCAAGTTTTTCATTTTTGTTTTAGACCTAGTCAAACACAAGAGATAAAGCCCTTGAGAGAGTTCAAGGGTCCAGTGAGAGATCGAGGGGGAGTTTACGACATAAGTAGTTTGAGCTATAATGAGTGCCGGGAATTAATCGCTGGATAGGGTGGCGAGGGGGAGAGTGACAAAAAAAGAGACGGGGGCGGGTTGAATTGAACGTTGACGGTCTGAAAAGAGAAAGAAGGGGAGGGGAGGGCAATTGAGGCGAAGGAAGTTACGGATAGGGAGGAAATGGTGGTTCATGAATGAGATTCAATGGGACAAAACGTTCCAACATCTGCACAAATGGAAGTCTCTTACGATCTATGCACTATATGTGTTTTGTCGCTCTACGACCTAAGTGAAAAATTAGCATATCAAATTGTTGTTGAATGGGAACTGAAGCTCAAGTTAACAAATATTAAGACAGCCTGCCGTCAAATTTTAAATTAATTATAAATGCATGATTCCTTTTTTATATTTTCACTCGTTAACGAGGACCTGACGAACATTTCCGAGGAAATTTGGGCTCAAAATGTGACAAACAATTTTTTTTAAATTTCGATTGTTATCAAATTTAACTCGGAATTAACTCCGATCGATATTCTTGCTAAAACAATCAACATGTGACATTTTTCAATCTATTGTATAATTTCATATTTTTCACCTTATGAATTACGAGTATTTTTTTCTACACAAACTCCCCTCTACCATCCTTATATTTTAATTATTTTATAAGTAGTTAACAATTAAAATTATGTCGCCTACAAGAATGCAAGAACGCCATATACCATTACCGCTACATCAATGGATGGTGCAAACCCTTCAAGTGGAGTAGTTTATTGCCACTTTGCTCAGCCAACCGAATCTGAAACAATTCAGATTTTTCTAAGGGGAATCCACACTAACTTGGAGAATTCTTTTCCAGCTGTTATTTTTTTACAATGTCTCACTATATGTAACGTTGTTTTGGACCGAAATATTTCAAATCACGTCATTTTGATTTATTCGTCAATTTTCTTATTGGTCAATTTCAGCACCTAATCTGTCCATACGCTTATTTGGTGGCATAAAGTTTACGGCGATTATATTTGGTGAAGATTCAAAGAGGGAGAAATAAAGATCACTCGAAGACTCGGACGACGTCATCAGAAGAATCGCTCGCTGAAAATATCTTCGTACTAGCGATGGCTGACGGAAGGCAAGGATTCATGCAAGAGAAGGAAAAGAAGCGAAAGTTAGCGTGAAATTTTCACCAGAATTATCGGCATCAATGTCAAAGTTTTAATGTTGTGCAGGCACCCTTGATGGGCGCGGAAATGGAAGGCTGGCTCTCTCCCCCTTAGCAAAAGGTCGTGCTTTGTAGTACTTAAGTGAAAGGAAACATCTTGCATCCGTTTCTAATCTCGTTTCTCTGAGAACTTGGAAGAGGGGACGTCAACTTGGCACTCGTATGTCAGCAGCTGCAACAGAAAGCCTAAATACAAACATCAACCAGGTGTACGTAAGATTAAAAAATATGGCTAACAATAAGTTAGTTTTTGCTTGAATGAGGATTGATGCATAGTAAAAGGACGATTCATGGAGGTGTATTCTTGAGTCAGGGGTCGGTAACCTACGTCCAGCGGGCCATATGCGGCCCACTTTATGACGTAGCTGGGGCTGCATGGACCCCGTCGCAA
Organism: Tanypteryx hageni; assembly: GCA_028673005.1. Lineage (NCBI taxonomy): Eukaryota > Metazoa > Arthropoda > Insecta > Odonata > Petaluridae > Tanypteryx > Tanypteryx hageni. Next base: position 114,699,084 of record CM054116.1, read on the forward strand.
GAATCAATGACGGGCCCCCTCTTGAAAAATGTTTACAGAATTAATGAAAAATTAATCTTTTATTGCCGTAATAAAACATAAATAAATAATAATTATTAATTCGACTAGCATAAATTCCCCATCAAAAATGACGGGAAATCAAATGTAATGTATATACATATCTATTATGTTTGGTCTTTAAATAGAAATAAAAATAAAAACTTTTATTAAAATAAAAAATGACTTAAATAAACATTTTATGAATGCTGTTAGTACAGAAATTCCATCTACCCCTTCTTTTCTCCCTCACATTCTCGCACCCTCTCTGCCTCTCTCTTTCTCCATCCTTTCCTCACTTTCTTCCTCCTTGTTAATACTTCTCCAACAATGTATCCATTTGGATTTCTCTGTTGGTAAGCTAAATCGAAAATACTTTAATCGAAATTTAATATTCAATTTTGTTTTTAATATAATTTTAACAGATTCTTTTATATATAAATTCAACAGAAAGTTGAATATTTTTTAGATGAAATCCTTTTGACAACAAATTCACGATTTTTTACCGTTCTCCGTTTAATCCATTTTCATGTACGTAATTTCGCGAAACCAGCAACGAAGCAGCTGCCCTTGACGACGAAAGAGTCTCACCTCAGAAAACGCAAAATTTTCCTGTTCAAACAAATTTGTGGACCGATTCTGCGCGTATGCGAAAATCGACGGTAGGAAAACGAATTTTCATTCTTTTATGCGTCCTTTGGTTTTTAGTCCCGATTTTTTACGATTACAAGTAATTTTAAAGCGCAAATCAAAAATGCCCGCCACTCATCGTCAGTAGTGTCAATCTTCCGATTGGTCTTGAAACCGCGATTTCCATGGCTGTTTGCCGCTGACTTGGGAACACTCGCACAGCGTGGCGGTTTCTCGTTGCCTTCCACATTGGACGTACACAAAAGGGAGGAGATAAATCCGAAGCCGCCATTAGCTTACTCGTGCAACAATGGCACGAACAGCTTCACGTTCCTTCCGAAGCGCTCAATCGAGTGTTCTCCTTAAACCACTCGCTTCAGTGGAGGAACAACATTTCATGGAATCGCTGGAAGTTCTGGAGGGATCTGCTAGAAACTTCAAGAGTCATTTTGGTATCGCTAAAACTCGGAATCTAAAGTTTCATTAAAATCTATTAAAGTTTATTGTACTACATTTATCTCCTTAAAAGCGTTCCACACAGATCCACGGTTATACTTGGGCTCCTATTCTAAGCGACATCATAATTTAATAGAAAATATTATTTTGTGCATTCATATGTATATGCAGAATCAGTGGCATAACTAGGAGCAGAAGGGCCAGCCGCCAAATATTATTTGTAGCCTATCTCCCCCTGTCCCCTCAACCAAGAAATTCATGTTCAATTAATAATAAAACCCATTGTAAAGACTATCAAGTTGCACTTATTAATCAATTTACATGAATATGCTGAAAATTTTAAACTTTTTAAATTACTCTGTCCAGAAATAATGTTTAACTGTAAAGTCATTCAGAGAGCAGGATAAAAAAATAGATCGCTAAAAAAATGTCAATTTCTTCTATATTTGGAACAATTCGAGGGTCCCCGGGGCCCGTGGCATTTGGGTACCCTGTTGTTACGCCATTGAGCAGAATTAAAACGATTTTTATCTGTTCTTAGCGGGGCCTTACCGCATAGGCTTAATTAGACCACATGGCCTACAAAAATATACCATGCGGCCAGCGAAGCCCAGGAGGATACCTAGAATTAAATGCTATTTTAGTTTAATAAAAAAATTATGGTAATTACACCTTGAATGCTAAAAATAGTTTTTTTCTCTTGATTTTTACTAGCATGACACTCCAGAATCTCTAGTTTCGATGTAACATCTAACTGTAGTTTCCGGGTATCTAAACGGTAGCGCCGGATAGGAAGGAATGAGAGAAACTTGGTGCCGGCTTTTAGCCTGCTCTTAACGAAGAGCACCAAGGTGACCAACGGCTTAACGTCCCTTCCAAAGGACAGAGTGTTGATTTGATCGTGCTCCTCATTTCTCTTTTTCCTCGTCATCATCTCCTTAGTTACAACAAGCACAAATAGGGGGCCGAACGTCCTCGGAAAAAATCCTACAGGATTCGAACCGGGTGTCGCTTTAGCTGGCGGGGCCAACACTCGAACCACTACACCACCGGCTCCCTCGATGTAACATCTTATCTGGCCCGCTGAGTCCTTTAAAAAATCTGATGTGGCCACCACATGACTTTCTCCATTTCTGTAATATTTCTAAAAATTTCAATTAAGTTACATAATAATAAATATTTGAAGCAACTGCGAGAAAATTTTAGACTTGACAAAGAACAGAAATAAATTAAAACCAAAGCCTTCTGATATTGGATGTAGCCACAAAGCTCCAACAATTAAGAAAAGAAAAGGGAGCGTTACTAAGACGTAACTAAGAGTCAATTGATAACAATAGTCGTCGGTAGGTGGCGTGATGGTGGCAGCGAAAAATGTAAGATATCTCTTAAACAATGCATTATATGGGAAAGTGTTTCAAACAAATTTCCTACAACTTTTATTCCAATACATTTTTACATTTATCAAATATTAAAGCAAATATTTCAAACTAACGGATAAGTGACAAGGGTAAACACCCACTTCCGGTTGACCGATTTTTACCAAAAACTAATCAGTTCTTCTGACTTTTATAAAAATGTTAAATATAAAATTTCACGTTGATCGATTAATAGTTTTTTAATTAAAGCACCCACAAAAAAAGCTATCACATACATTGAGAAGATTTAAACTCCGTTGACTTTTTAGAATCGAAAGAAAATTTTAAGAATTACTAATTACCTTATTGATGGAAAGCCAAGTGGAATGCAGGACTCCGAAGAGATAGGGATGATTGGTACTTTCCTGGAAAGTATAACTAATTTTTAATACGGAAGAGTTAAATAATCAACATTCAATTCTATACACGTTTCGTACAATAAAAAGTCGCCATATCAGAGAAACTGGTTTTCCAAATGAATTTAAGCGGAAAAAGATTCCTGATTATGAATTTATTCGTCATTTCATCAATGCGGTAACGTAATGAGTTTGTGCTTATTTTCAAGAGCGCAACCGCCTCTCTCGAGTATCCAGTACACAGAATTCTCCGTTACCAACTATGCACTTAAAAAGGTGTACTTACCTGGCTCGCGCCTTGGTGAGAACCTATGCTCTGATGCATTTCCACAAATATTATTCCTGTACACCAGGAGTCTCCAAACTACGGCCCATTCTTCCTCCCTCCCAATTCTCTCTCCCTGTCAATCTCTCCCGCCCAATCTCTCTCCCACTCCCAATCACTCCCTCCTTCCCAATCACTCCCTCCTTCCCAATCACTCCCTCCCTCCCAATCACTCCCTCCCTCACATTCACCCTTTATCTCCTATTCTCCCTCTTTGGGGTTTTATAGATGAGAAATTAAGCAAGTAGAATCCGACATTAATTTACTTTCAGTAATGCATTTAATCATCTAAAAGTATTTAAAAGTGTACAATAATGCTAACAACGTTTAGAGTAATTTATGTAAGTCAAGTGTAAATAATGTAATGTAAATAATTACTATTCGACGATAACTATGGTAAAATTGCCAAGCTTAAATGAAGATAGCCGAAGGTGTTGAATTAAGAACTCTAATTGCTATTAAATGATAGAAAAGTAAGATTTTTCAGATTTAAATTAATCGTTTGACTTTATTGGAGATGGGTTTGCGTTTTCTTAGCAATTATCATTACTTCGTTTTTTGATCGCGTATATTTAAATGAACTGAATTCGTCTCTTAGGAAAAATATATAATTAAAGTTTTTGAAATACTGAGAGGGTTACTTACATGTTATACCAGTCAGGCGGTTTGGATGGTAATTAGATAAAAACGAATTCCTGAAACTCTTTCAATGAAATTAAAGTATGTAATAAATAAAGGTTGCTTTGCAAAAAATGAGCAACGTAATCGTGCATAATAATTCAGTAGAGGTCACGACCAATGTGTCTATTAATTTTTGGGCCGCAGCACATAAAAGATTTGCGAACTCCTGATCTAGAGAAAAATTTAGGGTAAAAGGTAAAACTCTATTCCAGCATTTTACGGGATTAAAAGATCTCTCCATAAACGTGAAAGAAACGCTTTACTATAAACGATTGCTATATATAGTATATATCGTTCGCATTTTTTCCCGTTCAGTGATGACAAATGGCGTTGTAAAGCTAAATTCGCAATTTTAGTAGGCTCCAAACGCACTCCCGATAACCAATCATTCGAGAAAATTCAATCTCGTTGACAGTACCTATATCGACTTTATTCTCTTACTTCGGAAAATTTATTGGGTTCACGCATTCAGAGACGCTTTAAGGTTTTTGGCGCCCCTAGGCGAATTCAAGTGATGCGCCCCAAATTATTTTTCTTAAGTATTAAAAGCTGTACATAAGAAAAATATAAGAAAATGACAAAAGGGTTTTGTTGAAGATCAAATGTATTTCAATTCAAAATTATTATATTTACATTATGTATTTTTAAAAGCAACACTTGGTTCGCTTCTTTTTCCGCGCTTTCAGTTCTACAAAATTGTTTATGACATCTCCATAGTCCAAAGCATTTGTCATGTCTGCTTCAACACCCATTATTGACAGAGCCTCTCATCCGTCATTGTTGATCATAGACAATTCTTGAATTTTTTTAGGGTTGAAAATGACCGCTCACCGCTGCAATTGGACACCGCAGTAGATAAAATAATACGAAGAGCTATATCAACATTTGGAAATTTTGCAGTGAATTTTTGTACATAACTTCCTGCAGTAAATATAAAAATGATTTACGGCAGCCGCTATCGAATTGAGTTTCTGCCAGAATAGAAGAAGAAAGTACTTCTTTAAAGTGTACACACTCGTCTGGAAAAGTATAATCTAAATCGTCGCAATATTGCTCTGCTAGTTCTAAGGCTCGTTGTTTTATTTCCATTGTTTCAAGCATTTGAAGCCTCAACAAAAAAACAAATTATTGTCCAGAACTGCATAAGCAGCGCGTCTTCGTTCCAACTCGACCTAAGTCCTATCTACAATAACAATAAAAACATTCCTGCGAAAGATGTCTCTATCTTCGTCGACTGAGGTGGTTTCGGAAGAAGAAGGTTCAGCTACTTCATAAAAAACTGTTTCCGTTTTCTCTTTCTTTTGTCCAAAAATGAATAATGGTTAATCCCAGTCATGGCTATAGCTTTATTCTCATATTTGGAAGAATTATCTTGAGCCGATCTGACGTAACCTGCGAGCGATTCAAATAAAGCTGCGACAACTCCTATGTCAATATCCACACTTTGCAACTTTTTGCTCACTGCCGAAAATCTTTGCATCATGTGAGACCAAAATATTAATAAAATGCAATTTTCTAATGTTTCCAAATTCTTGACAATCTTCTCTGCCTGATTCCTAGTGTCAGGTTTTTCATTAATGTCATAAAAAACGTATTCAAACAGGCTGTTATATCACTATAAGAATTAATAATAGCTTTACAAACTTCTGCGCGAGTATGATATTTTTCCCTTACCGATGGAGCCATATCTATCTATATGCTGGCTCAAAAAAGGGTCAAATTCAGCTATTAGCTCGATGGAAACGAGATAATTTCCATTCTGAAGAGATCCGAAAGAGTGCTCGTGATCCCGAAACGAGAAGCTAGAAATTTAACAGTGGCAACGACTCTTTTTAAAACATAGCGCCAATACTGCACCTCTTTTAAAATTTGAGTACATATACTTTCATCAATGCGTCCTTCGACTTTCCCACGGGCGATAAAAACAACGGAAGCTGACAAATGTTCTTTCGAATTCTCGTGTGATTTAAGTCAAGGACATTTAAGGTAAAATACTAAATACATTTTTGTTTGGTTTGTTTCTTTAATTCTTTTACTTGCTATAAAAATTTGTTTTAATTTGCTTTAAAATATCCTACATTTTGGCGCTCCTCAAATTTTGGCGCCCTAGGCGGCCGCCTACTACGCCTTATGGACAAGGCGCCCCTGCACGCATCATTAAATTTGGCTATCTCCGTTCTTGGGAGATATATGTAGATATCCACCAATTTACGCGCGAGTTGCGTTCCTGAAAATCGCCGCGTAAAGCGAAAACGCGTAAATCTAAAATATTTTTCCCATTGAAAATAATGTAATAGGCGTTGTTTACGTTCCTGAGCAGATGTGTTCCACTTAGAAACGTCTTTAAATTTGATTTGTAAGCGTTATAACCCTCTTAAACGTATACGACGACATATGGCATCCACTTTTACAATTCCTAAATTTTTTGTGCGTTGAATTTCTGCCATAAATCACAGATGTCTCGAAGTTCCTTCGGTCAGTGAACCTTCCTATACAAATATATTCTTCTGAACCAACTCATTGAATATTTTTGCGGGGATTTTTCCCCCATACAGTTGCTGATCACTAACAGTGCTTCACCTTGTTGAAGATTTGCCCTCTTCAGGACAAAAAAAGAGTGGGTTCAAGTGCGTTGTTTGCTCAAAGAGGGGAACAAGAAAAGACATTCTACAGCCTAGGAACTCCCCGGGAAACCCTGTTCTGTCGTACGATGCAATGAATGGTATCACTGCACTGACGTAAAAGGTAAATAGGTAATAAACGGGCAAGAAACTACGAAATATTTAATAAATAATAAAACTATTAAGGGTCATATTGTGCGCTTAACGAATCGCGTTAATGCAAATATGCGACGCGTATATCGAAAAATGGTCCTATAAATGAAATCGCTCATATGCGAAAACGCGTAAACCGAACACGCGTGTATCGAGTGATACCTGCATTCAGTGGCGTAAATATGGGTACGCAAGTTACGCGATCGCGTAAGGACCCAAGACCAAGGGGGCTCTCACCCTTGCATCCATTGTTTATAATAATTTATAAATTTAATTATTCTTAATAAATACAAATACTTTGTTTATCAAAATTCTATATTTGTGTTATTTCTATTAATATCCATTACACTCAGAACATACTAACAAATATTCAATTATTAAGTGGGGCCCTGAAAGATTTTTTGCTAGGGGCCCAAAAGCTATAGTTACGCCACTGCCTGCATTCGAAAATGCGATAAAAATATCTTCGTCAAATAAAGATACCTACATTTTATGTTTTAGGCAACTTCACTCTTTCTCATATTGAAAGTTAACACGAGAGTTAAAAAGGTCGATTCCTTATTCTATAACATTTGATATATGTAGCTCACAACACGAAAAGAAATAAGGTTCTCCTAATAAACATCCAAAAGAGACGTGCGTTGAACTCTGCCGCTTTCCGAGAACGTGATTCTACCACGAACGATGCGTCTTTTCGAAGTTGATGTGATTGGTACCATCGCTAGCCCTGTTCCGGCGATACAAAAGCAAACGATATGGAAACAATGAAGGGTGTGCCACTTACGAGATGGCTTCATGCGACTCACTGAACCGTTCTCCCATTTCGCTCGGTCGTTAAAATGTCGATTCTATGAGGGAAATCACCTAATATCACCCGTAATCCGCTCTCCCTATAGGAAATTCATAATGTCAAATGCAGTTCTTAGAAGGGGACGCTGGTATTATCTTGCGACGCAGGGTGGAGATGCCAAATTATACCGAAGCAGTCAATATGCTCCATTATCTTTCCCATTACTCGCAGTAGTCCAAAAACGAAAACGGTTATAGACCTTTAACCAATATCCTCACAGTACAGTAAAACCTGATTAATTCGAAATTCAGGAGACCAAAGAAAAAGCATTTCGAATGGGAGACTGTCAAAATATTTATTTGTTTTTTTAATTCTTTGTAATTGACTTAATTACTCCCTGTGAACATTTTTTGTTAAATCGTCTTCATTATGCAAAAAAGTATTTAAAATAACTCTTTTAAATATCCCGCGAAAACGGCATCCTGGTAGGAGAGAGAGTAGTAAGGGGTACGTGACGTCATCGCATGCCTCACAACCGTACTGAAAGCACGTGGTTTTGATATTTCGTCCTGTTGCTTTTCCTGATATCGTAGCTAAAATGGAGAATATGGAACTTAAGAAAGGTTATAAGTATTGTCTGGTACCTCAGTGCTTAAATACAACGATTAAAAACCCGAGATAATTGTTCTTCACGCTACCGAGCTCCTTGGGAAGAAATAAGAAGCGTATTGTGGTTGAAAATCATGAGGAGATATGCATCTGATATATTGGAACGTACAACTGCATTTGTCTGCGAAGATCATTTTAATCTAAGTAGTAGTGCCGCAGTCACGTTCTGGAAAAGTAAGAACAAAGATTTAGGTTTCGAATATAAAATAGATGAAATGAGTATTCGACAAGCTGAGTATGTAAAATATTTAGGAGTAACCATTTGTCGAGATCTTTCGTGGGACATGCACATTCGTCGAGTTATAGGCGCGGCCAACAAGAAACTGGCATTCATAGGTAGAATAGTACGGAACACTACAGAGAAAGTACGCGAAACATGCTACTTATCACTGGTAAGACCACAAGTGGAATACGCAGCGAGCATATGGGATCCGTACGAGAAGGGACACATAATTCAACTAGAAAGAGTACAGCGCAGAGCAGCCAGATTTGTAAAACAAAAGTACGAACATAAGGAAAGCGTCACCTCTTTATTGAGCGATTTGAACTGGGTATCACTGGAGGAGCGTAGATTGCACTCAAGGTTGAAACTTCTAGAGAAATATAGGTCAGAATGTCTAAAAGAGGAGGTAGTGGGAATAATTGTGGCACCGACGTATATAGGTAGAAATGATCGAGACGATAAAATACGTGAGATCGATTGTAGGACGGAACGTTATCTAGGCTCGTTCTTTCCGAGGACAATAAGAGATCACAATAGGAAATTTCGAATTGCGTTAGACAATCTTTAGGTAGGATTGGTGCATTGCACCCCCTGCCACCCACCAACTTGGTGAATTGCAGGGTAACTTGTAGATGTAGATGTAGATGTAGTTATATGTATGTAAGTAATTTTATTGCTTCGTATTTTAGTTCATGACTAGACCGCGGATCTTTAGGTAAAAACCTATTTATTTCCTGATATCTGAATATACAATTGTATATATACGTTTCATGAATAATTAACCCCGGAAACGTATATTTTATAGTGCCTAAAAATGCCTATTTTGACATTAATGTCTAAAAATGCCTATTTCGACGTTAATGCTTATTTTTGCCATTTTCATGCAAAAAAGCCTAAAAAGGGCTAATTTTCTAGAAAAAATCGACAATAAAAGCAGATTTTGGTTCTAGTCATATTTTTTAAACTGGCTGTAGAATGTTCAGTTGATGGTTGGGAAAATGTCCTTCACACCACGGTCATGATCAGGTGGCGAACACCAGCTCAGACCTGTCACGCATCCGGCGGTGCTATTCTGTTTCCCTGTGTCGCACGATGCGACAATGTAACAATGGGTTTAATCTGATGTTGCGTTAATTTCTCGTCGTTACATTGTCATATCGTGTGACACGGGAAAACGAGAATAACCCTGCAGTCCATCTCCAGACAACAGAGTGTGAAGGTGAGAAGTGTGAAAATTGTGAAAGTGCAATGCACAAAGTAGCAAGTTCGAAAGTTTATTTAATAGGTCAGTGGCTACAAGAGTTCCCGCACTTCACAACGGATGGAATAATTATCTTCTATCAAGCATGCAACAAGGAGATAAGTACATTATAATGCTGGCTTGCAATAAATTATTGGCCGTGAATTGCTTGTCATCTTTGAGGCAAAAACCATCTACATTTTTTGTTTATACGAGCCATTTTATGGTATCCATAGACGTGGTTATTCAAAATGTCCAGCAATCCAGCTGCGGACCTTCGTAGCTCTAAAGTAAATTTTATATTTTTGTCCTATTTCCATATTTATTCGATTATTTCCGTATCTTTAAGGTTAATTATTTCTTCATAATTTTTCTTTATAGGTTTTGAGTTATAAAAAAACCCACCTAACTCAGCATGCCCAAGGAGTGCTACATAAGACAAATGTTGAACGCAAATCGAAGATGAAACAAACGCTTTTAATAAAAACTTCTGAGGGATCCAGCAAGAAGAATCAGTTTTATGCAGATTTGTGTCATGCAATTGTGGCAGCCAACATTCCATTCAGAACACTAGAAATTCCAACATTCAAGGGGTTCCTAGAACGATAGTGCCATCATTCGGTACCTTCCGAGTCAACGCTAGGCAAGAATTACGTGCAGCCCACGTATGATGATGCAATGTGAAAGATACGGGAGGACATTGGAGATTCACATATTTGGATACCAGTCAACGAAACCACTGCCGCTCTCAGCAGATACATGGCCAACTTGGTTGTTGGGAAATTGACCCAGATATGCCATCCAGAGCATACCTCATCTGCACGAAGCAACTTGCCAAAACAAATCAGGAAACAATAGCAGACTCTGTGAACAATGGACTGAAATTACTGTATCTTAACAATCTAGACAAAGAGAAAATGCTGCTCCTATACACAGATGCTGCGTCGTACATGGTTCCTGCCATACAGTTGCTCGAGGTGTTCTATCCCTCCCTTGTGCATGTGACATGCCTTTCCCGTGGTTTGAACCGCGTAACAGAGCAAATAAGACTGGAAATCCCCAAGGTTATCAAATTGATCTCCACCGTGAAGAAAGTCTTCGTCAAGGCACCAACAAGAAAACAGGCTTTTTGAGAAAAACTGCCCGATGTCTCTTTGCCACCTGAGCCTGTGCTCACCCGCTGAGGCACGTGGCTGAAAGCAGCTGAATCTTACAGTGAGCATATCCTTCATGTCAAAGAAGTTGTGACAAATATAGGAGAGGATACTGCCTGTCACTTCGGCGAAAATGTTGCTGGATGATCCCTCCATTCCCAAGGATTTGGTGTATATTAGGTCCCACTATACATCCCTTGTGTAGATTATTGCTGAATTGGAGGGCTCAGGAAAACCCATCTACGAAAAAGGAAGCGCCAGGTGAAGTGGGGGAAAAAGTAATAGCAAAACTAGAAAAAGTGCTACAAAAGAACTCAGGTCTGCAGAGCCTATGTACAGCAGCAGATATACTGGCAGGAAAATCCAGTGAAGTTGAGTGCAAAATTCCATTTCAACATGTACCTAAGTTGAAGTTTGCCCCCGTCACATCAGTTGATGTCGAACGTTCTGTTTCTGCTTACAGGATGATATTAACTGACAAATGCCATAGTTTTGTGGCAGAAAACTTAGAAAAGGTGCTTGTTATTTACTGTGAGGCCAACTACGGGAAATTTGTGGAATAAACACAAGGTGGTGACAAATTCATTATGGGAATTTCGAATGAAACAGTTTGTCAAACATTCTGCATAGTACTTAAATATATACTTGAATAGTGTTTTCAGTCAGTATTACTATGTAGATAGTATTTTCTCTGTAACGCATGGTAATTTAACCATAAGAATAAGTTTCAATGAATAATAGTCAAATATTTTTATATTCTTCGAAAACACATAAATAATGTTTCGTTGACTGGTAATTTTTGCGTGCGTGCATGTTTTAGTCCTTTTTCGTGAATTAAAGTTGACAGTTGACAGAAATGATGTTGTTTTTTACTGGACACAGTTTTTGGAAGTAGTTTTTAGAGCCTATTTTACCTTTTATAGAGCCTAATTAAGTTACTTAAAGAGCCTATTTTAGTCGCCTAAAACTTAATTTTTAGAACCTAAAAATCCGCGGTATATTCATGACTTATGTCGGCATTACATTGACCTGATGCATATATTTCTGGAGAACGTTGAAAGAGTAAATTATATTTTTGTTTCAAAGATTATATTTTAACAAAACCTCCATAATGTAATATACCTATTCTAAATACGTAAGATCAAACTTAAGGAAATCGTTGGGCTATGGGTTTATTAAGCAAATAATTACTGTTGCAGTGCATATATTTAAGTACCATGTTTTTAATAAATTTGTTCGCATAATATCCACTACAACATGGTATTTTGAAGGACCATGTTTTGCAAAATAAGGGCAGTCATGACACTCCACAGAGTGTACAAACACTTCTACAGTTTTTATTTTCACAAGTATAGGTAATAACTAAGGCAGATAGACACTTAAAACAACAAACTTGACCACATTTCCTATAGACAAGACACGGAAACTTAGTTTATTTACATTAATTTTGTATATTTGTCAATATTTGACCTGATGATTCTGTAAAGGCAGATGATGGTGATTATTCACCGAAACCGGTCGTGTTTTACTTAATATATTTTGCGGAAATTAGCAAAAGTTTAATATAAATAAAAATACTGTCTAGCATTGTTCATGTTATTTTATTGTGGAATTCCACGAAGTCTCGGCCTCGTCCATTACCTTTTGTATACTTATCTAACAATATTTTACTTACTAAATACTAGGACAGCATGGGAAACAATACAAATAAATATTCTGTAATATTAATTAAAACTAGAGTTGTTTTATTCATTTAATATGGGAAAGCTGTTTTAAGACGTCAACCTATCTTTTACATATCTTCTGCGTTTCAGTCAAAATAATGGTACTATTACAATAACTGAAAATAAAAGCGCTACATCGAACATGTTTTATCAATTAAATGTAATACAATCCGCCTTCACTCCACGCATTTAAACATTTGAATATTGCTCCCTATGACTTCCAACGTACCGCAAAAACATGTACGAATCAACGTTGGGCAAATTATCAGATCTGGCTACACAAAACCCTTCAGATGCCATTTTGCAAACACAAAGCGAAATAAATGCAGGAAGGTGCAGTACTTCTACCAACATTTCTTCTAAGACGACGTATAGAGGAAAACAACAGAATTTTGTCTTTCAAGTTTCTACTTCTATATCGGCACAATTGCTTCTAGCACGGCTAGCATCGGCTAACATGCTTGTGGCATGCACTGACGTCACTAAACACTCCGCAAACTTCGGCTACCAATCGGATGTGATCGGGTTCGGCATTAACTCGTCCGTTTTAAATTGCTTTTTTATAAATATCTATTAAAAATTTAACGAAAAAATTTTATATTTGTCTATAGCAATAGCCATACAATACAACATCATAAAAGTTTCGGTAATTCCCGATATTTGACAGTCCCCCATTAAGTATAACCTCTATAATTCGACATTAATAAAAAAGAGTGATTTACCAAATTTAAAAAATGCAAATATAAATTACAGAAAAACAAAAGAATATGACATTATATTAACATACAGAAAACTTAAGGATGCAGTACGTACGCATACATACCTCAAAATATGATGTACATGAATAAAATCCAAATTTACGGTTACACATTTAAATATTGAAATATACATGAGCATATGATTAAATCCACTACAATATTAAAAGTTTGTCAGTCACTTATTTCAACTTAAAAATAAATAAACGAAAGGTTGTAACAAAAGATTAATTTAAACTTATTTTTAAAAGTCACTTATTTTCCTGTTTCAATTTCGGGGCACCCCCTAGCGCAATGTGATGCGTAATGGGGTCAACGTTTTCATATATATCTATCGGCACGTCTGGAATCTCTGACACGTATCTTTGAAGGGTATTCAACGCTTTCAAAAACCTCCTCAGATGGCAATAGCACATCCAACCTATCATCGACATCAGGGCCGGCCAAGTGGGGGGTGCAGCGGATGCAAGGCATCCGGGCTCCCGATTTTTAGGGACCCCCAATTGTTGAGTATAAATAATATATTTACATCTTTAAACAAATTTTTGCTTTTTTATTAAATTAATTATCATTATAGTTACTTTGTAAATATAAGTACATGCTCTCTCTAAGCTGTAACATTGATGTGTACAAAATGGCAGGCTTTTTTTGACATAGGGGGGCCCCAAAAACTTGCTTGCATCCGGGCCCCCGGAAGTGCTTGGCCGATCCTGATCAACATTGTCCTCATCGTCTTCTTTGTCGCCAAAACTCACAACGGTTTTCGATTCGTCGAGCGTGGGGTCATACACAACTGACGTAGTGGGACACCCACATTCGCCGATTGATAGGTGCCGCTAACAAAAAGCTGGTCTTTATAGGGAGAATAGTTCGAAATAGCTCCGAAAAAGTGAAAGAATTATGTTATTTATCCTTGGTTCGACCGCAGGTCGAATATGCTTCAGCTGTGTGGGATCCCTACGAAAAGGGACTCACTAACGAGATAGAAAAGGTTCAGCGCAGGGCAGCTAGATTTGTAGATAAATTACGATAGTAAACAAAGCGTAACATCATTAATAGAAAATCTGAAATGGACATCGTTAGAGGAACGTAGGCTGCAGGCTAGATTTAAACTACTGGAAAAAATTTATGTCGGAGGGACTAGCGAATGAGGTAGTAGGACTTATCAGAAACCCGACGTATCTCTGAAGGCAGGACAGTGAGGATAAGATTCGCGAGATCGACTGCAGAACGGAGCGATATAGAGGATCGTTTTTCCCTAGGATGATAAGAGAACATAATAGGAAAAGATAACGTAGGAAAACTATGGACCCATGGTGCACTGCACCCTTTGCCACCCACCAAAAGGTGACTTGCAGGGTATCATGTAGATGTAGATGTAGTTAAGCAAAAACTCGCAAAACAGTATATAAATCGAGACAACCACGCAAGGCCAACGACCAAAGGAATCCGACAAGTCGTGGGCAAGAGTGGACAGAAACAATGCGTGTAGGGGATGAACCGAATCCGGCAACAATACCCAACGCCCCGTCGACATCCCCACGATCGCACGATGTTTGTAAACAAGCCGTCATGGCACCGTACATATTTTCGTAAATTTGATTTCGTTTTTTGCTCGTGTTTTATTTCGAATTATGTCGACAAAAATGTATTGATATTCTGAGAATCGGGCTAAAAATTATTTGTCGAATTTCGAAATATGGAGGTTCGAATTAGCCAGGTTTTACTGTATATCTTTCGGGAGGAATAAATAATTTTATGAGTTATTTTCACAATAAGTTAGACCAAAAACTCAATCTGATTTCATTGTCGTTTTGAATAACTATGATGCAAGAAAAGTTTTTTGAGGGAAATTTCTTGTTGCGAATTTATTTATTAATGACTAGCACAACAATCAAGGCTGATATGAACCGCGGGACGTTTTTAAGTCATATTTTTTGAAAACGAGCAATGGGTGACACTTATGAAAGTCACGTCGATAAGGAATGGTGAGGGTGATAGAAGCGGTAGACGTATGGGGCCATTTGCTGTTTGATAGGGTCACAAAGGTTATCTGCCAGACACAGAGGCAAAGGGCAATCCCAATTCATAATCTCGGTGATTGGAAGAAGACATTATGACTATAGGGCAATTGGGTTCCATCATCCAATTCCCAATTCAGTCAACCTCTTCGGGGTAAGTAATGGGTCTAGCAAAGAATATGAAGACTGTGGCCTACTCATTACGAAATACGTTCTAATTCTTCGGGAAATTCCAAGAAACTAGTAAAAAAAATGTTTACCAGACTTTCTCACGTTTTACGCCCACATATGTGACAAGAAAATGGAGAAAATTATATTGAAATGAGGAAGCAACTTGACTGGAATAAAAATTATCTGCGTGCACTCAAACGGGAATCCGTTTGTTGTCGTTCGAGTTGCGCCAACATACACTCAATATGATTAAATAACAACTGTACACGGCGTTCTGCATGCTGCTCGTAACAGTTATCGGCTTTATATTAGACAGAACTCGCACATCTGACAATTATTTCTCGTACTCAATATTTTCTAAACGGTGTTGCATAGAAAAGATGTTCCAATTATCATGAAGAAAACCCAATACCAATACCCAGGAAGGAAAAAATGGAAGAAAATATACCCGTGCAAGTGCGTGACCTGGGTTCGATTCCCAGTCATTGAATAATTTTTCCCTATTTCAAAATTTCCCCGTATTCCAACTTGTCCCTATCGCATATACATTTTCTCTACCAAAGGCTGCTTCTTGGGATTTTTTAAAAACTAAAAGTTAAACGAGTAGAATTCCAAATTCAATACAAGTAAGACCCCAAGCCATATCTTTGAGGGCATTGGGCGAATTGGTTTTGCACTAATGGGGTCGTGTCCTGTAAAAACAACGACAAGCGCTGATAGAGTGGTAGATTAAAAATGATAAATCGGAAAACATGGAGGTAACGGAACGAACATGTACATAAGCATACACGCTCGTACATTGCTACCGAAGCATTTCATGCACAAGTATTTGCGCAAGTAACCGGTGACAACAAATCTAACTTACGGAAATTCATGAACTGCAAACACTTTGTAGCTTTAAGTCCTGGATTCAGCAAGAAAATAACCGCTCGTGATCGTAACTGGATCCAAACATCAACCTAAGTGTAAAAAGAGCAAAATATTTTATGCTGAAAAATTGAGAATGTAGTTCAGCCTTACGTTTTTAGCTGTGTCCGCTGATCTACAAAAAAAAACAAGAAACCAACGCAGCAAGATATCTCTTATTACGGAAGCACTTGTTGCGTACGAAAAACTCTATGCTAAACTCTTGCCATATCTGTGATCTTTGACACTCCTTAAGGGGAACAAACTTTCGAAAGAAGAATGAAGTAATTCTGAATTAATCTTAATACAATTTTAAACAACTGTTTTACATTTTATAACATTTTAAATCTAAATCTAAGGATCCATTAGGCATTAAACCAGGGGCGGATCCAGAAACATTCCAAGGGGGGAGGAGGGGGGGGGCGATCGCCCCAATTATCCCTCCTCCCTCTTGGTTCCGCCTCTGCCTACAACCAAACATTTTGATAATTCATACCCCCATCAGAATCTTCCTTTCCTTTGCCATACAGACTTAATCTTCGGTGTAGAAACAAGGAATGTTGCGCGGAATGAATTTAAGATTGCAACCAGTGGAGGGCAAAGGGGTCATCCAATGGGAGGGCGATCGCCCCCATAGCCCCCCTCCCTTGGATCCGCCACTGTATTAAACATTGGTATTTATTTCAAACAAAAGCAAAAATAAAACACCGAAACAATAAAAATGTCATATTAACGCAATATCAAATTCCGATTTGAAGATTATAGAGTGAATAAACACGATCTAAAGAAAAAGTATATTTCTACATGTTCGGGACCGGATTAACCCATAAGCTTACTGCCCGAAGCCTCATATTTTTAGGCCCTACTTTATGCACTACATTCCATATTAGTAGCATACATTTTGGAAATTTACATAATTAAATACTAAGTAAATATTTGTCATAAAAGTATGTATGTCAATAAATATGTTTCATGGCTTCATAAGCTTGTTTGCAATGCGTAATTCATACTTTGACCCGCCCCTCCCGTTAGTCTTAGGCTCCTTATACCCTCAATCTGGCCATGTTTATACTTACTAATATTCTAAATAATAGGAAAAATAAATAGTAAAAGAGAGGAAAAAATATAAAATTTTAGCCACCTAATGAATGATAAACGTAAATTACACTTTTTTATTTTAAACTTAATGCTATCAATGTGCATTAAAGCATCCAAGTGGTAATTAACAATTATTCATTAGTTTAGGACAGAAAACTGCCATAACTCTTACAGAAATGGCACGTGTTCATTTAGGGGTGGATCTGCGGGTCGCATGCATCTGTTGTTTAAAGTTATTGTCATAAATCTTTTATGATGAATATTTTATGCTAATATATTGTTGAGAAGAATTGATTTCTACATACAAGCATGATGCCACAATTACTAGAAAACATAGCTTTAATTAGGATAACGATTTTTAATAAAAATATTGAATTATTGTTGTCTGACTATAATGACATTTTATTTGTTTCCGTTGTCGTAAAAGAAGGTGCACCGTATATTTTATGCAGTTGCTCAAGTTTGAGTGTACCTTTCGAAGGACGAATTTTAATCACCGTGGTTAAACGGAACAATCGTTCCCCGTTCTGCCTAATATGGCAGCGAGCGTTTTGTATGGAAATTTCCGCCTCCGGGTAAGAAGAAATATATTTTCGGCTCAAATTAACATGCGCTCACCTTGTAAAAAATCTTTCGTTTTTTCTTTAGGGTCCACCTCCTCTCCGACAAATTCATTTATTAATCGTAATAGATCATTAATTTTGTCCGTCTGGCGAGCACTCGGCAGGGTTAGCAACAGACGAAGCGGCGATAGCGGAATTAGATTCCGTCCGATGATAGACTTTGCACTCGCATCACGCCGTAATTGCGTAAGGCGGCGGAGCGGCGCCGCGCACGGCTGGCTTCGATGGACGGCGGGTTATTTATTGTCTGCGAGGGCATGAAGCGGATTTCCTGCAACGCGCACATGGTCACCAACAGCTTCTTCTCACGCACATTTTTCTTATCAAGATTCGGTTATGTCAGTCGTAACATACTTTTCCGACTTAAACCTTAAAAGCGATATCGCACCTGCTACTCTTCATTGCCATCGACCGGCTAGAATTTCCGTTTAATTTTTAGACGTGCAGTAGAGTATTTCGATCACATCTTGTCTATAACGAATGATTAATGAAAATGTTAGATGCTCTATTCTGAAATAACGCGATTATCTGAAAAAAATGGGACTCCCAGATAAAAATGCTGGTTTCCGAAGGAAACAGCCTATTGAAATGGCCATGTCAGTGTGTCCAACCGCAACTAATAACAACTTTAACATCAATGCAGTGCCGTAACTAGGGTATGGGTATTGCCATAGGCGCCGACTGTTAAAAGCGCAAAGCGTTCCAAACGTTCAAAAAATGCCAAAAGTTAATTTTCCCATAAATAAGTTTTAATTTAATTTTCAAATGTTAAAGTTACGTTTAATAAAATGCTACTATTCTCTATTAAAATACAGGAAAAATAATATTCTACATAACTTAGATGTTTCCTTAATTTGGCCATAGGCGCCATATCTCCCGGGTATGTCTCAATGGACCGATTTTCATGAAACTCGGTATGAGGTCAATGCTAACAGAACCGACCTGGGGCCATATTTTATTTGGTGAAGATTGAAGCTCTGAGTTCGATTCCAGGAACGTTCTTTCCCTATTTGATTAACAAAGGTAGTTTCAAAATCATCGTGCAGAGATTTTTTTCTCTAGTGCTTTAAAATATCTTAGAATTGTGATATCGGAACGAGATTTGTACTGTTACAAGGGGAAAAGAATATAAATTCTAATTGTTATCGCAGAATTTTGATAATCGGTCGATTTTTCTGAATTTCTAGTAAACGACAGGCTTAATTGGAGTGTTGCTATTGAGCCGATTATTGCCGAACTCAGTTAGTGCAAACACGCATGCACAAACGGGTTTTGTTTCCACTCGACTACATTTCAGCCAAGGACTGTTGTTATGCATAGTACTTCATGGCGTAAAATTATGAAGCGAAAAGAAAGATGGAAAGTCACGGCTATTGCAAATTTGGATCATGCTTCGATTATTTTATTGAAAATATATTAAATGATAAAAATATAAAATAATATATAAAATAAATCATTTAAAAATATATAAGAAATCGCATGACTTTGGAATGACTAATACAAACTGAAACATTTCCTGCCAATATAAGTCATCAATTCGACGCGTCAACTTTGGGAACCCAGCCTGTCCGAGTCCTGACCGGGACTCCTTGTTTGCTTAGGTTTGAAGGTGAAATGTGATGCCCTAAGGACTGGAAAGCCATAATAATCAACGCTAATATATAGAGCCCTATGATTATCACAATAAAGATAGGAAAAATGTCCTCTTAAAACCATACATGTTTTGTATGGTTTTAAGCAGAATTTACCTTTGCTTAGTGTGAAAACCGTGAGGCTCTAACCATCAACATTGTGTATATCACTGGCTATTTAAGTAAAACCTTCCCAACGTTTTATGAGGCAATGCTGAACGTGATATTCAATCATCGATTCCTACCACCTTTTCTCGAATGAAGCTCCATTGCCTCACGAACTCAATATTATTTCCCAACTTGGGTCCATCTGGGGAGCAATGTCAACAGATATTGAAATGCGGGCGTATGCCGCACCCTGAAGATCCGAAATAAATGTTTTAGTGTACGAACGTGCCTCTCTTTTGGATCGTACACCTGCTTCTGTAAACCAATTTCTACCCCCGAATATAACGCTTCCCTCACTTCTCTCGCTCGCCATTTCAGGGAATATAGGAATCGATCCCACGCTTACCTCCTGATTGGCAGCCACGTATTAACGCTGCCGTTCTGGAGGTCCCCCCGACCTAACAAACTTTAATATTGGACGTAAGATAAGATAAGATAAATTGCAATGATCTAGGAAAATTGAATTTTCCCTTATCTTCTCTTACCAATATCATAGAAACTTACCCCAAATTGCACACACGATGATATCATATTTTTTATACCGCTTCTAACGTATTTTAAGATTTAAAAATGTAGTCAGCGAATACGCTTTGCTCGTCGAATAACCTTTTCATTTGATTTTCTTTTTCTCTGCATCAATAAAAGCCCTTCACTTCCAATGTCTTCCTTAAATTCTTCTAATTAAATCCCCTCGGTCGATTGGCTAGGATTCCGTTAAATAGTTATTAAAATTCTATTACAAAGGGAGCTGCTCCAATCGCAAATTATTTCTTTCATCCAAAATTGATGATATACCCACCTTGCATTTGCTGGATCTTCATTAAATAATTATTTAAATTCTATCAAGAAATAAACAGAGATGGCTCAAACACTTTTGGCTGGTGATAAATAAGTGAGAGGAACTCCTTAAGCTTATCCATACCCTTGTTTTGGCTTAAGGAGAACCTCTCACTTATTTATCACGAAATAGGCAACCCAACCCGAAAATTCTTTGTCGTAATAATCATGATTTTCTTTAATCCAATAGTTATTATATACATTGCTCAAAAGAGAAATTTCCGAGTCCTTTTCTTCTGACCTCCTTTCCCAAATGAGGAAAGCGTCCTCTGCCTAGTAATCAGAAACTCGCAATAAAAAGAGAAACATTAATTAAACAGCGGAAGTTTTTTAAAATTTGTTTTGTTATCTCTCAGACGTTTATGCAACGAATGCTCACACTATTTTTGCAAGCCATGCCACCCAGCTATTTTTATTACGCGATCCTAAATTGTTGCGCGACTCCCACTGAAAAAATGCAATCTGTAAGCAGAATCTCCAAAATATAGGCCACGGACCCGATAAAACCCACAAAAATATTTTTTTTACTTGACAGAATGTTAATTAATACCGTGAAAATTAAATTGTTATATGTACTGAAGACGGCTGCTGGAGACCGATCTAATTGTAAGCAGTGCTGCATGTACTTTGCGAATGAACGATTCTCGAAGACGAAGCGTGGTTCAACATACATTTTTTCGCTATCAGTGATACGTTTTTTTTAGTTTTCTATATTATTTTCGGCTGTATATCAGGATTATACACGAACTCAAATCTTCTCGTTCAATAAGGAAAACCCTGAAAGGTAACAAATTCTGGACGAATGAGTCAATTTGGAAAAAAGCGGATTAAGTGCTATTCTATTGCTGAACAATATAGAAAAACTGATGCCTGTTAATAGCATGAAATAAAGAAAGGAGCACAGTATAAACCCTTAACAGGAAAAACGTCATACTGGTTAGTTGTAAAATCAAAGATAACTACAGAAAAGCCTTGCTTTATAGCGGACAATCAACAAAAATTTTAAAGTAAACAAAGTTACCTTTCAGTCTTTCTCTGCAGTTTCCCGTGGAATAAATGAAAATGCTAAAACTTCCAAGAAAAGGAGAATATTAAAGGATTTCATGATGACATTCTTTAACAATTTTTTACTTGGAAAATAGGAATATGTGAGAAGTCAACTAAGATAATTGTCTCGTAGAATAGACGATAATGCCGACAAACTCCAAAACAACGGCGAAGTATTTCTGAAAAATTCGTCGTCTACTCAAAAAAGCGCCGAAAGTAGTGATGCGCCCCACTTATTTCCCGCACTGGAATTACTCGAGATTAAAAGGCTGAATTAGAGGAGGACAACATTTTTCAGAGAGCGAGTCATTGCAGTGGATTCAATTATGATCAAGTGGTAATTGCTCATGTGCGTCACCATCACCCCTTCCATGAATGGTACCAAATAGGGAGTTCCATTAAAACAAGAAGAGGCTGAAGGAAATGGCGGGAATTCATTGCTTCTGAGTCACACATGAAAAAACGTTTTGCAAATTTTATTGAATCATCGCCAGTGAACTTTATGAAAGACTTTGCAGCAGAAATTTTACTTGTTCGATAATGAAGAATTTTCATAAGGAGAGAAGTAAATGCAATTTTTAAATTGATATGGAACTAGAGTTCATGATGATGAACGCCGAAAGAATTTGTGATTGCCTTTCCCTGACATAATAAGTCCTAGGTTTGAAGATTTTATGCCATTCTTTTCGATTGCCAAATAATTCCCGAAAGAAATTAATATATTGTAAAACCAACTGAAGAAAGGCAGTTTAGCAAATTCTGTGTAAGTCAAAACCTTGTTGAATACGAGAGTTAATTATTTTTCAAATATTGGAACCTTAAGGTGAAGGAACAATTATTGAATATTTTTATAGATTGTTTTTTCGAAAACCAGAATGGGATATTCAAACATGTCATATTGATTTACAGGGTTTTACAAGATATACAAGATTCAACAGTGAATTATAGAGCTCGTCTTTATGGCTGAAAAAATCAAGAACAAGCACTCAAAAAATACTTGTCTCAGGTATCTCAGGTAGCCACAACAAGTTTATTAAAAACCAGAATCTATTTTTGGTAAATTACCTCTGAAGACGGCTGTTTAGTAGCTGATATGCGAATCTGTTTCTTTATAACATTGTTGTGGATATTGAAGATACCCGAGACAAGTATTTTTAAGTACTTGTTCTTGAAGATATACGAGAAGCAAATACTTCTTAGCGTGATCTAGATCGATTTACATTAACCATTTTATTCAAAAATTTATACTGCAATATGTTAAACAAGATGGAAAAGTATACTCCATAAATGGAATACATAGAGATTTCAAAGGCATTCTTTATGGCAGCGTTTACCAACCGGCGGTTCGCGTACCCCTAGGGGTTCGCGAAATAAATCTGAGGGGTTCGCGAGAAAAATTTGGTAATGGCGTCTTTTTTTACTTTCTTGCTCCTACAATTCTTACCAGTATTTTATTTTATTTCAAATTAGTTGCATGGCTTCATTTTCAATTTTTTCTTATGCTTCAAGAATTATATTTGAATTTTACAGAACGCTAACTAGAAACTGATGACAATATCAGAGATTCTGATTTTATTGTAAACGTTTACATACTATGTTCTATGTAAACATTTTATTTTTCATGATTTAAAAGCGTTCAAAAAGATTTGTTTCTACAAAATTTACTCTATAAGGAGTTGGCCGCCAAAACTGTTACAACTCAAGGAGTTCGCGAAGAGAAAAGGTTAATCCAAGGGGTTCTCGACGAGAAATAGGTTAGCTCAAGGGGTTCGCTAAGTGAAGAAGGTTGGGAACCGCTGCTTTATGGGAAATATATATGAAACGGTATCGAAAGATTGGGAGATTCTCGAATTTTGATCTCCGAATTATGTGGTCTCGCGGATTTTCTTTTGGTAAATGTTGCTCTCTATCCAAATAAATTTTTTAATCTATACATTATAGATCATATAACAGCGCGGGATAGAAAAACATGGATTTTAATTGTTTTTTGCCGAGAAACCCGTCTTAAAGATCGATGTAAACAAAACATGTGATGTTTTGCTTGGGATTTTCTCGAATTTTTATTTCCGAAATTAAAACTCGTAATTATGTGGTCTTGCGGACCTTATTGTGGTAAATGTTGTTCTCTGCCCGAATAAATATTGTAATATATACCTTACAGATTATATAAGAGCTAGGGAGAGAAAAGTAAGGTATATACGTTATTGCTGCTTGACGGATGCCATTTATCGAGATACGAGTATAAGTTTATTCAAGTAATTATGTAAAGTGGAAGTTATAATTGACGAATGCAGTTCAAAATCACAATTGGGCGATAAATTGTAATAAGGATCACTTCTACTTAATTTAATTAAAATCCATACAGCAGTTTAGGAGATGAAAGTTACGACGGACGGACGAGACGTGCCCATAATGCGTTCCGCATCTACCGTTTTGTTGGTAAAGAAGGTCTAAAATGTCAACGAACAGTTTTCTTATTAAGAAGCACGAAAATATTCAGGAAAACACCTCTATCTAGAATGTAAATAAGTTGAAGTTAAGGTCTAAAGCAACAGATTAACGTCTTAAATCAGTTTCACGTAGTACTGCGTGTTATAATTTTTATAACAAGTGAATGCGAACACTTAGCACAAAAATCTTAATTTTCGAATAAAGTTTAGCTTTATTTTAATAAAAATATTATTCAAAAAGACTTTCAATTGCTGTCAGAATGGTGAAAAATTACTAACTTTCAAGTTTGCGGTCCACAAGACACATTTTTAACTCGAAAAGCTCAATGAAGGAATCGTTGGAAATCCATGATATTTAATTCTCAACTGAAATTCTACGAGTTAGAAACGCAATTCCTGGTTATTTCCACCTCTTTCGCCGATAAATAATGGCTTCTGATTATATTGGCTTTTCCTGTGGATCGTGAGCTCACTCGTCGCTTTACCATGGTTAAAATAATTCAAATTCGGATTTAAGATAATCTTACAAGAATTTTCCTTTTTATGTTGATATACAAACATGCATATTATTGATGTTTTCGATTCTAAATAATAAAGAGATTTGTCACGATGTTATTCAAATTTTCCGAGTTTTCGCATGCTCCGTAAAGATAAATTCTTTCTATTGTGACACAGGGATATTCCCTGTCATTTTTCATTGCATTCGCGACCCTTTGTTCGACGCATCGTAGATTCCTCTGCGCGGAATCTGCTTCCTCCGCGCTTCATCTAACCAACTACAAAAGGGAAGGAACATTCCACTTTTTGTACCAATCTCTATTCTTAGCAGAGTATCCTTGTGCACGACCTTACGCCTCATCGAAACCCTCTTATAATGGAAAACGTTCCCCGGCTGCTGTTATGGATAAAAGCCTCTTTCCCTGGGCCGAAAATAGCCAGAAGCCCGCCCTTCTTCCACTAACGCACAGATTTCCTTAACGACTCTTCGCCGTTTATTATTGTGTACTTCAGCCTCCCTGAGTTTATGCACCGCGGGATACACGCAGGTGCTGCTGCCTCGCACGAAAGGGGTCGAAAAATAGGACGTGCACCAGGCAGGCACGAGGGAGCAGCGTCCCTCTGGCGGACGTAAGGAGCACTCGTATTTTAACTTTAAGCATTGGCCAACGCAGCATATGTGGGACATAGTTCTGAATTTAGAATATTACTCAAGCGTCTTACAGTTAGAATGGAAACATTTACAAAACCGTGGCGACAGTAAAAATGATGGGTGCACTCACCTTTAAGAAGTCGTTCATCGTATAAGTTGTACTGCAGTATAATTGTTTCTAAGAGCCTCGCCAATTGGCACACCACCTCCTTCTCACTATCGCAAGTGAATTTGAAAACTTCAACTGAGCAGTTACAAACGACTGACTGTCATCAATAACGAGATTGTTGGATCTTGAGATTTAACAGTTGAGAAAAACGGTGGAGTTCACCACAGAGGCAGGCCCGGATTAAACTTTCCATGGGCCCTAGGCAAACATAAATTTATGGATCCCCCATTCCCACTAGAATGAGTTTTAAGAAAATATATTTTTCCAAAAGTAGTTTCAAGAATATTTCGGTAGTATTTTATAGTTATTGTTACTTGTACAAATCTTAATAATTTTATAGTATGACTAAATTTCACCAAAATATCTATCTAATGAAATTTTACAAAATAAATGTAGTATTTAAAATGAACGACACAAATCAATAATAAAAATAATCATGGATAATTGTTTATATATCCCTATGTTTACAGTACATAAATAATGAAACAATACCAAGAACAGGTAGAAATCGAACAAACATAGAAAGCATTTTATAAAGGTACTTTTCTTGACTTCTCAGCAAATATATTGATAATGCCTTCATAATCAATATTGTTGAATATTTCTTGCTCAATGCCTCAAAGTGCTTTTTTACGTTTAATATATCAAAATAAAACAAGTAGGAATGTACATGGGTTTCCCGTGGTACAGAGTGCTTTTCGTGAAATTCGTCGTAGTATAATCGTATACTAATATGTTTGCTTGAAATCAGAAAATTATTTTTCCTGATATTGTGGCAACCCTGCTTTTTAGATCCGTTTTAATCATGATCATTTTCTTTTGTCCTACTCTCCCTACAAACGAAATTTCTTTGAAATCCGTCCAACCAATACCATCGAAATTAATAGTTACAGACAAATTCTAACTTTGATATTGTGGTAGCCTTGTTTAGTCGACCCGGTTGAAATATGACATTTTGGTTCTTTATTTATATGAAGAGTAAATATACTATACTTGGTTAAAATCCATTGGGTCAGTTCCCTAGAAATACCTGTAAAAATATTATTTAACTTTTTACTGTGGTAGTCCTGCTCTTTAGCTCAGCTTTAAACGTCTTGATTTCATTATGGTATGTTTTATAAATCTTATATACAAAATTTAATTGAAATCCGTTCGAGCAATTTCTTACAACTCCATAATTAGTGAAAGAATTTGATTTGTAATTGTAGCACCTCTGTTTGACTGATTTAGTTTAAATATGCTATTATGGTTTTCTGTATATGTGTAAATTATAAATATTATAATTTGTTTCAAATTGATGCAGACATTTCAACACAAATATGTGTAAAAAGAATGTTTTTTATTTTTTGTATTGTGGCTACCCTGATTTCTATATCTATACTAAACATTTTTATTTTGTTTTTATGTTGCACGCCTCCTTCCTACAAAATGTCACTGAAATCGGTTTGGCCAATTCCTTCCAAATTCATAATTACCGAAAAGTTTAACTTTGTAATTGTGGCACTCCTGTCGAGTTTATCCGGTCCATATATGTTATTTTGGTCATTAATTTATGTGAATATTATATGTGCCAAATTTGGTTGAAATCGGTTTTGCCAATAATTGGCAATAATAGTGCTTTTCAGCAATGACGACAAGCACTAAAAACCAATCGAGCTCGTGAATGGACCCCCCTAAATTGTGGGCTCCCAGCATTTGCCTAATGTGCCTAGGCGATAAAACGGACCTGCACAGAGGAAGAAAACGCGTCAACAAAAAGGTTTCAAGAAAGTTCAATTTTGAAATCAGAAAGCGTCTATTTTCATTATACAGTCATTTTGGAGGTGCTGAAAGTCGAAGAATGAACAGGCTTAATCTCACCATAAGTTCTCTAAATGTGATTTTTGACGATTATGCTGTGAAATTCAGTTTTCACGAGGAATTTATAAAATGAATCGCGACTGAAATATATAAATATATATTTTTTAAATAGGTCACGCTATGACGAATAAATTCACAAGTGTATTTTAAGAGAGGCCGCCTTCGTATACCGTATTCGGGAGGAAATAAATCGATTAATATCAGTTTAAGCGTAAGCTTATAATTGCCGTATTTCTGATTACACAAACAGTACTCCTGAGAAAGAGTGTGGGATTTAAAAATCAAGTTCTCGTTATTATAAAGAGATTGGATGTTATAGGGTAACAAAATAAAAATGCACAGGTAAATCTCGATTAAAACGGTACTTGAACCACACGGTTTCGGTTTTACACTGACTAAAAACGCAACAAGTTTTGATTAACACGGTTAGAGATTTGGTTTTACATGTATTTTTTTATTCTGGCTACAAAAAATAAACAAAAAATAGGAAATGTAATATATTTGTTAAACACTTAACTGTTATTTGAATTTAAATAAACGGTTACATAAAGAGAAACAAAGGTGTTGAGAAGAATTCGAGAATGGAGAATCATGCTGGCTTGATAGCTTAGTTGGTTAAAGCATCTATCTGCCAAATGGGGAGACCCGGGTTCGATTCCCGGTCAAGTAAAGGATTTTTTTCTTCTTCTCAAAGTTCAAACGGTTACATGTACATAAGTTTAAAATGTGTTACAATGCAAAATTTATAATCAAAGTTTTATCAAAATTTATTTGATAATAACACAAATCACATATATTATTATATGCATGGCCGTGCCGAGCCATTTTAGTATCTGAGACAAAGAATGAAAAATTGCGCCCTCCCTTAAAATATTTTTTTTAAATTTAATTTTTAAAAATGGTTTATTTAAAATACATTTCTGGTAGACGTTTTAATGAAAATAAAAGGATGTCAAAAAATAAAATAAAAACTGTTTAAAGTGATTTTTATTTTCATAAGCAGTATTTATTATAAATATATAACAGATTTATTTATAGTATAGTATTGTTATATTTTACAATTACAATAACATATTATAGACAGACACACGGCTTTTATATATACAGATTACAATTTTATTTTGCGAGCTTTGAGTGACGAAAAGTCATCAGTAATTTTGTCGAAATTTATTTGATTACAATTGATAAAATGGCCATATCAGGTAATTTTTCTTGGCTTAATGTTGACCGTAAATAGTTTTTAATCAATTCCAGCTTTCACATGACGCAACTGTCACTGGAATCGTTAAATATATTCTTAATGCCACTTCCAGGTTGGGAAACGATTCTAACAGTTCACATTCATGAATAATTTTCAACAAATCCAAGCTAGTGGCTGAACCTACGTTTGGCAAAATAGCTGTAGCATGCATTTTAAAACTTGCTATTTCCGACGAAATTTCTACAGCATTTAAATCTTCGTCGTACTTTAATGCGAGATCGGCAGCTGCTTTTTGTAATTCGACGACGATCATAGATTCAATTTTTGCGCCAGAGAGAAAATTGAAGCCTGTGGCTACATCGTTCAATTTTTCGTACCTCCAGGTTAGTTGACATATGAGTGTATCTAAAGCCTCATTTATTTCTATTTGATATGCCTTTTTAGCGGAGAAATCAATTCTCTCATCGCGGGCTTCGTAAAGTTGTAACATTTTTGCTCCTCTTTTCCTTTGTTTTTTTTTTAAATTCGGTTGTTATATTTATGCGTTTAGTAATATCGGCACATTCTTCAAAAATGTGGTCAAATTCACGCTCTCATTTCTTTTACACATAACACCAGTCCTTTCAACAATTGGGAAGCTTTTGTTACAGTTATATTTTTCGACTGAACGGCTTTATTGACTTTATCTACTTGAGCTAAAATTGTATCCCAAATAGATAAAGTACATAAAAAATTATAATCAATTTTAGCGAGAATGTCGTTAATTTCTCGTCGATCAAGTTCTGAAGAAGTTTCTTCCGCCATCTCTTTTAGAACTTGGTCTAATTCTTCAATCTGAGAACGTAGAGCTTTGATTGCTGCTGCTCTAGATGTCCAACGCGCATCGGTGTGACCCTTAAGAGTTATTTTTGAAACCGACAATAATTTATCCCGCTTGCTGGTTGAGCTGGAGAAAAATTTATACAGGGCCTGTACAGTTACAAAAAAAGTCGTCATTATCGGGGCAATGCATGCGGCATGCATGCTTGCCAAATTAAGATTATGGGCCGAGCAGGGAACATAAATTGCAAAATTATTTCTTTCGGAAATAATTGCTTGAACTCCCTTGTATTTGCCGGACATGTTTGCTCCATTGTCATATCCCTGGCCACGGGCATTGATAATATCGATTCCGTCATCTTTTAATTAATTTAAAATTTCTGTGGCTAAACAGCTTCCTGTTTTTTCTTTTGTTTCAATCAAACGATGAAACTTTCCTCTATTGATATGTTGTGACTGTCATCAATATGCACATACCTTACTTTTTGACACATTTGTTCACGATGGGACATGTCTGGCGTACAATTAAAAAGAATAGAATAATATTTTGCCTGTTTAATTCGAGAAATGATTTCAGTACAAGCATGGTTACCCAAGATGATGATGATGCGAAATCAGGTAGTTTACACTAAATGGCCAAAACTCAAATGTATTTATTATAAAACATTTCATGCAAATCTAAGAAATTTAAGAAGTATGTTAAAGCGGCACTTTAAAAATATACGCAGTTTATCGCTCATTTAGATTTATAAAAATTCTGCACAGGTGGGGAAATAAGTATGTTCTTCCCGCTGCCAGTGCGTGTTTCGCGTGTCAAAAGAACCTAATCCTCGACGCCGAAACTAGCATCATAGGGTTGGGGCGATTTCTTCCTCGGAGAAGGGGAGAATGAATGTCCAAAGAATATGAAACGGTGCGAGGACTGGGAAATAATGCGGCCCGCGGACTTCGCACGGTGCCTTAATGCGGCGGAAGGCCTTCATGCGGCCCGCGCACTGATGCGAGTTTGAGGCACCTGGTCTAGATTAGCACGGTTTTGGATTACAGGGCGCTTTCGTGGAACCAAACTACGGTGTTAATTACCTGAATGTAATTATATTTCTAAGACATATACTTATGAATTTATTCGTTACATTTTAGAATAACCATGATCGTCTTCAATTTTTCCAATTCGATTATTTTCATCGACACATTCAATGCATGATCGAAAGAGTTCGGAAAGAGGGGCCTGGCGATCAAGTGCTTAGGTCAAAATTTGTTAGCATTCTCCTCAAATCAATCGGTGGATTTATTTTAGGATTTATTTATTTATATAAAAAAATTTATATAGATTACCACAAAGTTACGGCTAACTCAATAATTAATATACTTGCAAGAATAAAAAATATATATTTTTCACCGACAGAATCTTGTCCTGCGCATTTGGATTTTTCTCGCTTCGTCCCCATCACCTTTCACTAAGGCCTTGAACTATAATTATTTTTTTATAATAAGCCAACGTTCGCCAATCCGTTCAAATTCCCAAGCACTTTCACTTTCACCATGATTTGACTTGCTCTTGAAGTCAAATTTTTTGATTCCTCCACTCATCACATATCTTGCTTAAGTTAGAAAATTGATTTTCTACTGGTTTTAATCCATGATAACTCGGAGTCGACATAGAATGACTCTCTAACGCAAGATTTATTCACTTATAAATACGTCTACCGACTTCATTATTGGTAGCAATAAAAAAAACTTGCTGGAATGCTTCCATTGTTTTCAGAATTTTTATTTCTTAATTTTTTGCAGACAAGTTAAATAGTGCCAATCAGGTTGTTTCAAAAATTCTCTTTTTCATAAAACTAACAACAAAAAATAATTTTATTTTATTTTTTATCCTTAACTTTATATCAATAACATCGCTAAAAAACGCGTTTTTTCGACAAAATTAATACTAGCAGTTGCCCGACGATAAATCGACTGGTTGGTTAGATTAAATATTGTCTTGGTAGTTCGCCTTCTGTCACATTACCATGAAGGTCAGCGACTGCAAGGTTTATTTTCTTGTACTAATGTACGCTTGGAGTGCCACCTTATTTCTTACAGCGTCTAATGTCCGCTAGCGGTGCCACCTTAACATCAACCACTACAATTACATACGTCGAGCAGAGCTTAGCCGGTCAAGAAAAAACTCAATATCTCGCCAACGGTATGACCGATTTCAATTTTATCATTTTTCTGCAAATCTGCAGGTCAACACGTTTAATTTGATGCATTACACGTTAAGGTAGCTATTACCTTCGCTTTAAAAACCTCATTTTATTACGCTATTAATATATAGATAAAACCTAAACTACTAAACCCCATATCCTCGATAGATTTGAAAATATACTGAATAATTAAACTAAACAGGAAAAATTTACAAGAATAACGTTTGAGTCTTTTTGTTTAGGAAAATCACATTCGACATTTTGCTGAGACTTTGGGAAGGTTTAGGATTCAAATTATACGACAGAATTTTACACGCAAACATAGAGATTGCATTTCATTTGATGCTCACTATTTACTCAAAACAATTATTTTGGTAGTGCGCCTTCGTTGTGTAAAATGGGCAATATTAAAAATTCATCTGTACTTTCATGATTCAGTCTTATATTAGAAGTTTCTTTAAAAATTTCCCTTTAACGGTCTGAGTACTAAACAGTTCGTTTCCTTAACTCTCGATCGGACAAAATTCACTTTCAATTTAAATAATGGAAGTCAAGGAATCAAGACAATAATAAAACTTGTCATCATTTGAAAATCGAATGAATCCTGGGACAATATTTAATATATGAGCGGTGCAGAATCTTCTGCCTCATTTTGCATGCGAGAAGCGACAGCGTGGTCTTGTGCACACTCGAATATTGTGCTATTGATTCCTGCGGCACACTCCTCCTGGAGTAGAAAGCAGGGGGAGGTGGGGACGGAGAGAGGGAGGGATTGCGACAGGGAAAGGGAGGAAGAGGACGGGGAAGACCGGTGAGAGAGAGAGAAACAGCAAAATGGCGCCCTCGGCTCGGTTACTTCTAGCTCTCCTTGATTTGTACTTCGCAGATTTGGTCCTGCCCGGTGCCAGCCCTGAGACTCCGGGAGCCACGTTTTCCTTCCCGGAGTTCCCGTACAAGGAATCGGCCAAGAACGTGAGTCCTCATTGGTGTTTCGAATGATAACGTGGTACCACAACATTAATGCGAGGATCGAGAGTGAAAGTAGCGGTATGGTGGTGTCCCTGTCGCAATGCAATACGGAATCAATCATTCGTTTTTTCTCTCCACGGAGGAATATTTTTATTTTCTCAGTTAATTTCTTCGACGCTTTAAAGGCGGAAAGACACAAATCGAGTATGAAAATGAAGTGACGATGAAATTACTAGGAAGACTTCACAAAAGGGGAAGTGTTGATCGAGGTGTTCGGAAAACGAAGACGACTGTCATGATTTTGTCAATAAAGAATCGAATACAAGTTGAGATAATAAACGATGAACAGCTTAGCTGCTACCACCTCTATCCTGGAAATATATCTATAACATAGATCGTTTCGTATTAAAGATTTAACGATAAATCATGAAAGTTAATTAAAAAATCTTCCCATATTTACTGTACTTGCAAAAATATCCTTGGTATCACGAGAAAGCATCTCATATAGACATTATGATAAAGTGTATAAATAATAAGTTATCTAATTGTTTCCATTACATTCTCTAAGGACGTACTCTCAGACGTTAGTTGGCATCCGATAAAAACAAATCACTGATATTAAATATCAACTTTCCAAGTAACACCGCGGAGTCTCTTTTCCGCAATTGGATGTGTTAATAGGTTTAATTAGAGGCTAAACAACGTCCAATAGAACTCCTAACCACATTTTCCAGGATTAAAGATAACTAAATAGAAAAAGTCGATCTCTAACTCCGAAACTACGATTAATGAAGGCGAATATAAAATAACCAATTTTAATTTTTTAAATATGCTGTAGACTGCGATCATAAACCTGAGATGCGTTTACCCCTTACGGATACGCGAGGTGTTACGGGAAAATGTTTTGAAGGATATTTGCTCGCCCGACTCCTAATTCGGTAAGTTGTGCAGTGACAAGTACGATTCGACAGCAGAAGAAGTCGTAGATACATTCTGCTGGTAAAGTGATGCCTAATAAAAACATTCAATATGTTCACGTATCCTATAAGAGCTGAATGTTCAACATTATCTTATATAAACCCTCGAGAGATGCGCAGCCATTTGAACCGTTAAAAAATAAAATAAAAAAGTAATAATGTTTTCAATTGCCAACATTGACACACATGAATTATTCATTTTAGTGTAAGTAACGAAAATGTCAATGCGACTTTAAAATATGTCACGGAGTTTGCAATTATTAATTATTTTAAAAATTCTCGAGAGGGTACGCCAATAAAATGGTTGAAATTCACAGTTATAGACTCTAAAACAGGAATGAACAACCTTTCCTGTACGGTGAGCCGCCTTAGTGGCAGCGAAGCCTTCGGCGGACCGGATTGGAAGCTGCCAATGCTTCGGCGGGCCGGATTAAATTCGAATCGGGTGTTACCTAGAGATTCTGACGAATCATATGAATGAAAATCAAATCTCAATTGTTTTTAGGGATAAGATTTCAATATTAAAGGTTTTACTATCATAATTTGAATATAAAAGTTATGAATATGTATATTAAGTTTTACCGATCTCTTTTACATCACAACTTCGCGGGCCACATAATATACTCTCGGGTGCCGAATCCGGCACGCAGACCGGGAGTTGCTCATGCCCGCTTCAAAACCGATTATGCGCTAAATTTTTATGCATAACAGGTTTATTCCAGAAAGATAAAAGGATATTTTTTGCTTTGTTTCCAACATATATTTCATTCTCATGTTGCATTGGCTTGTAGATAATGAAAATTATATGACTGAAAAAGTATGTTTAAAGTAGTTCAGAAGTTCATAATTATCTTTTGTTTGATTTTATTGGAGTTCATTGCATTTTGTCTGTATAATTTCAGTCAAATTGTTACATTTTGTTTTTATTAAAGAGTTTACGATATATAATATGTTTTATTGTATTTCTGTTTATAAAGAAATTCTATAATGAATTTAGATATTTACATTACTTGTTTTAAAAAAAACGGTAGGGCGCTCTCTGATTACTTAAAACGTGTCGGAAGTGATGCCTTTAAGTTGAACAACCTCGCGCCCCTGGTTAAGAAACACTGATTGCTCTGGCTGATAGATAATACTTTCGTATCCTTAATCTTATACAACCGCGATGCACCGTTTAATCATTCATGCTTGCATTTGGATGCCGTGAAAAAAATCTTCGCGAGAAGCTAATAATAAATTGGTTCGAAAGCTATAAGCACATCCTCATGAGTTACATTAATAGGAGGCGTGGTTTCGGGAGCAAGAAGCATCTTGCGAAGAGAGCAGCGCATGTGCCGCAGTTGCAGAATCAAGAATTTCGAGAACGCGCTGTGCCAGACAATGCCTCTCACCCTCCTGCTACAAAGACATCTACGAAGCAGATGAGGTTGGTATTATTAGTACCCCGACCAAAAGAAACTCGAACAAAAAATATATTCTTTTTAGGATTCATTAATTATGTTGGCAATCTATTAGTCATTGATATTCAGGGGCTTATATTCAGCATGTTGAGAATTTCAAACTTGGAAACATCTCCATGATTTTAAATATTCATATTTTTTGTGAATTTCTTGGATGTTTACAACTTAAACATAGATATTATTCTTTTATGGTTTCGAAGCATCTTTTGAGGACTTGACAACGATATTTTCCGAAAATTCGATTTGTTTCTCGGTCTGCTACTAAATTTTCCGCATTTAAGACGTAAAAAATTATTTGTTTTTAGAAATGAAATTTCTGTTGCAAAGATAACCTCTCGCAACTTTTATTCGATATAGTGGAACTTCCTTAACTCGAACGTCTATAACTCTAATTTTCCGTAACTCGAAGTGAATTAATTTTACCGGGAAAAATCACTATGGGAAAAACGTATTTCCATAAATCAAATTTAACTAGAATATTTTCTTGGTTCCCTTCAAGTTTGACTTATGGAAGTTCCACGTATTTTTAATTGGATATTGTGGACTATGAAAATCTTATATGCAATATAAACTTGAAAGAATTTGTTTACCATCGAAAAATACTTAGTACCATTTTATGTGATTTAATTTCGCCTGAAAGGTGCCTTTCAGAATCAAAGTGATTCCTTGAACCCGGATTTTTCTTCATACCAATCCCGCGTAATCATGGAAGAAGTTTTCGCTTGATCTTTGATCCGTTAACTATTGAAATTATTTTGCTATAGGTAATGTATGTTTGCGTATGACATTCTACTTTTGCTGCACATTTGCCTGACAAGGTTATGGTTTTTTATGAACTGCGGCGAAAATAACCCAATATAAATAGTGCTTGTTTTATTTATTTTGGATGAGCACTTATTGTAATAATTTTTTTCACTTCTTTAAGCAAATATTTTTTATTATAAAATTCATCCCATCCTGATCTCTTGTTTCTAAGAATATGTGGATGATATTACATACTCTCTTGTGGCCATCCTGTCAGTTTTAAGGTTTCATCTATATTCAATGCATTTAATGAGTTCATGAAAATTTTCTTTCTTCAACATGCAATTCCCTACATAAATCACTTTAAATTGACACCAACTTAAATAGCTCGAGAATAATCAATCCTTTTTGAAATATATCTTTCATCAGATACTTGCTGCTACTCTTTGTAGGTTTTACACAGTGGTGACATTCTAGTAACTAGAATCTAGTCCATCAACAACCGGTTCGATTGTCTTGCGATTTTCCTAATTTACAGGAGAGGTTGAATCCTTTTGTAGCGAGAAAAGTAGGTAGTACCTATAAACATGGTGACATTCTAGTCCATCAACAACCGGTTTGTCTGGCGATTTTTCTAATTTACAGGAGACGCTGAATCCTTTTGCCGCAAGAAAAGGAGGTACCTATTACCAGAATTTTTTATTTGTATTGTAGTGAATTATGCTTCTATCGTTATTTTAACTCCCGCAATAATGCAGTAGATTTATTTTGCTATTACCACCGATTATTCTTATCTATAGGTTATTGCAATCAAACGCCGATTCCAGAAGCAAATCTAGTTAAAAACATGCATCATATGAACACGTCCGCCCTATATTGTGATCAAAACTTTGTCTGACCGCCGATCAGCCAAAGGCAAGAAATTGGATAACGTGACACATACTTTTTCGACAATTACACAACGACAAATTTTCCACTAAATTGTATGAAGCAGCAAACATCACGCGAGAGCCCGCGGGGCCCGAAAAATTGTTTGTGTCCCTAGAGACAATTCTGTGCCAGACGCACGTATTCAGTTATCAGTAATTTCGTGATAAATTCATCGCGCAAGAAAAGCCTAGGTTTTTGATAAAATGGATGGTGGGACGTAAGAGGCAATAGATTGAGAACCGCCGCATTAAGCGCTATCTACTGCGAATCCAAAATTTTGTAAGATCGTGCTACTAATAGAAAATATGTGATATCTGTATTCTTACGTGTCTCTCTCTAAAATGATAGCGCTATATACCAATTATTCTAAAAATTACTGCGACGAAAACAAATTATTTTGAAGTAATGGCATAAATTATTCATTCGTCTTGAACCCCACACTACTTATAAAACTCGGAGAAAAATAGACCTTCCTTAATAAATAAGTTTTACTCTTTATTAAACGTATGGTGCCGATATTTATTGAATTAAGATCCTTTAGATAACTGATGTACAACCTGCGGCCCACGAGCACCTATTTAATGCAAAGAATACTTTGAGTAAAACACAAATATTTTTTTGGAATAAGTACGGCTCCTTGTGATTTGATGTTCTCTTAAGAAATTTCCATCGCCTTAATCATTGACTGATCTAATCAAGCTCCACGTGAATGTACCAATTAAATATGAGTAGCTTTTGATATTATGTATCTTTTAAAAATATTTCCCGATACTAGTTTTAATAATGCTTAGTTGACTGCCAAAAATTTAACGTTTCATTAGAACTCAAGGAAATGCGGATTTTAAGAAAAAGCCATTGTTTTCTTACGTTAATAGGGGTACTCCTATTTTAAATGTCCGATGGAAAGTTTAAAAAAAGATTTTTTTATGACGGTTCTATAATTTTCATGGAAAAAATATTTGTTGCATGAGGTACACGCTGGTATATTTAGCTTTCTTCATAATATAAAATTGTTCAAATGAGGTCGAAACGCAATTCGCTCTGATATTCATTAAGTATATTTACTTTTCACTGGCTCTTGATGGGTAACATCTGCTTTTAAAGTGTACTAAGAATTTGTAGAGCTCCATTCATTGCGAAGACATACAAAGATATCAGATTGTATTCATCACGGAATGTGTAACTTTCTGAAATTGTATTATGGGATACCTAATAAGGAACTACCGAGTGTAAGTTATTTTTACTTGTATTTTAAAAATAGATGGACTCAAAAGTGCGAGCAGAAAGGATAACAGCGTTTACTTGTATTTATAATAGGGTTTGAATACATCCAAAATAAGCTTAAAATCATTTTATAATCATAAATTCACCGTATTTTCAGCCTTTCTTTAATTTACGTGGACGTTTTCGACTCTTCGTTTCGTTGATATAAAAACATTTATATATAGTTTTCTTGAACTAGGTACTTGAATTGGGTATACGTTACATTGAAAATATACTTAATATTAAATTAAAATTCATTTTTGGGAGATGTAAATGCTATGCTTGTTTTCTTATCTCCTATAGAAAAAGTTTAGAAATTGCTCACGGTTACAAATTTACCTATTTTTATAAGGCATGGAATAAAACTGGTAGTAAAAAAAATAAATTGGCAGTAGAAAAAATTAAATGGCAGTAAAAAAGACAAACTGGCAGTATTCGAGCAGCAGTAAAGAAAGCGAAAACTAACAGTATTTTAATGCAACATGGCAGTAAAAAAATAAAATGTCAGTAAAAAAATAAAATGGCCCCAAACCCCCGCTTTCTTAAGGCCGAGCAAAATGTTCATTTGAGGAGGAACGAAAAACACTTCAACCAACTTACCCAACCCGGTGAGGACGAACAAAATATTCTTCCATGCAAACATTTCGCATACTGCCAGTTTATATTTTTTAGTGCCATTTTATTTTTCTACTGCCAATTTATATTTTTGCTTGAGAAATTCTACTGGCAAAATATTTTTTACTGCCCAAATAAATTGTAGCGTTTTTATAATTATTACGATAGTAACTGTTCGACAAATAATTGTTGTGCTCACCTAATGGCTGAAATCAATATTTCAATAGAAACCGTTACAAAGCAACGGTAACTCCGTTAGCATACATAAAGGCCGGCTATTCGTTGTTTTGGCATTAATTTAAATTGACATCAATGTAAATAACTCGAGAATAATCAATCCTTTTTGAAAAACAACTTTCATCGGATACTTGCTGCTACTCAATGTAGGTTTTACTCAGTGGTGACATTCTAGTAACTAGAATCTAGTCCATCAACAACCGGTTCGATTGTCTTGCGATTTTCCTAATTTACAGGAGACGTTGAATCCTTTTGTAGCGAGAAAAGTAGGTAGTACCTATTAACAACCGGTGCGTACCGACAGAACGGCACCACTGGTATTACTAGTCATAATTCATAAAAAGAGCGAGAGTTCGATCCCAGGAGTTTTTGCTTACCCCGTTAAATTAATACTAATACGTATAGGATATTTGCATTTAAAAATCAGTTGTATACTGATACGAACGCGGAACTTAATTGAAATTTGACTACCCAATTAGTAAAAACTTGGTTTTGAATCTGAAAACCAAGAACTCTAGTGGTCTTCAAGAATGGCAAGCGACAGTTTCAATGGCTTAACACATTCACATATTTTTCCACATTTGAACTCTCCAAATTATTGCACTTTTCTGCCATCTACCGACGATTGAACAATTTACATTATTACCAGTAACGAAATTCCCGATGCTAAAAAGACGAAGTTATATTTATTATGAATAGGAATATTGAAAATAAGTCGAAATAGCCGCTAAAATCTTTTGGATCTTTGGAGATATCGAAATATATATCATCTCCATGAGTAGAAAATTTCATTTCTCCCTTTGATATACATAAATTGTAACGAACGTAAGATATTTATTTATATTTTAAAAACTGTAAATCTCGTTACACCTTAAATGGATTCACAGCTAAAGATTTATTTAAATTAGTTTTAATTATCTGTAAAAATATTCACGAGTATGGAGATGTTATTGCAAGTTCTGATAATAAAAAATACTCTCACGCAGGAGATAGATTATGCCAATGCTTTAGATTCAGATGTTTATTCGATTTATCTCCTCTTTGAAAAAAGATAAGTATACTATATTGCTCTACCAGAAAAATCCATTAGATTCTTACCCAAGCTTAAACTTACATTAAGATTATAGACTTGGTAGCAAAAATGTTCCACGATTCTAAATGATTCACAATCATACTCCTCCATTCTACCAAAATGGATGCATACCATTTCATTTAAACAATTTTCTTTTTGCAGTTGGAGGAAGGTGAAATAGATGTTCGCCTCAACTCTTTCAAGGGATGCTTCATTCAGCGTTCGACAAGGCTACGTCCATGACAACAACAATGTTCCAATACATTTTCAGTTATCTCGCGAGGGTTTTACTAAGATGCGAGGTTTCAACGCAAGCAATAAATAGCATCCTAAATTGCGGCAAACGCAATACAGTTGCTGTCACTAAATGATAACTTCACGTTTTCGTACTCATCTTTTAAAACTCTGTGGAAATGAAAATGCGCAATAAAAGAAATTTAAAATTAAAGCATCTATTTCAATTACCTTACATTCAAAGTCCGAAACATCAGTAGGCCCCTGAATTTACGACCAAAGTTAATTCTTCTATTACTCGGAAATCTGCCCAAAATCAAACCAATCAAAAACGATTTATTCCTACCGAATGTAATGCAACTGGAGGAATCAAGTTGTCGGAGGATTCTTAAAATTTTTACTCACCACAATAATGGAAAATTATTAAAAATATTTTATTAATAAATATATCTACTTTATTAACCATTTCAAATACACTCCTTTATAGAGCTCAAATTTGCTTTTTAACAAGAAGGAACACTACCCATTTCTAAGTGTTACCATATTAAATGCAAGAAATTTTATCTAAATGCTATATTATGTTGTTTTCGTATTTAACATGCAGTGATTTAAAAAAAAAAACTAGATTTACACATTACGTGGTTAAGTTAGCAAGTTTATATATTTTTTAAAAACAATTCCATCAACTTATGGATACGCACACCTTGTCTTTAGCAAAAAATGAACGAGTTACATATTACTACACTAATAAATTATAAATGAATTCTTGGATCCAACCTGCTTATTTTATACTTTATTTCTGGACTGCTCCAGCATTTTTTGAATTACCACAAACATGAAAAGAACATTTTCAGTAATTATCAGCACAATTCAAGTAGAAACTGTAGGAGACAAGACAAATGGTCTACAATTGCACAATAATTAATGGCAGTTATGAAAGCGAGATCAAGAATGCATACATAAAGAAGGCATCAGCTGGTATTTGCTGATTCAATTGAATATTAAAATTGACACAGGACACTTGGAAAGACTTCAAAAGATAAAAAATTAATAAACATAAGAAATTAAATAATTAACTGTTATAATACAATTTTTATTAAATTAACATAAGATTTGAAAGTTTGTATCAGTTATTTGAATTATAAAAAAAAGTATCAAGGTGAATTATATAAAGATTTATTAAACAATCATAATGATATCATTATGAATGTAATAAAAATTCAAAGTAAGTAGGTGTTATATACTTCCAATTAACAATGACATAAGTTATATATACTTTCCCAGCAGTAAATTTATCTTCCTGCCAAAGCTATTATTTCAAAAATGAAGCTGGAAAAGGAAAAAACTTTTTTTGAGACAAGAAAACCAACTCTTACAATAATCACAATAACTTTTATGACACATTTTGAACAATTACAAATGTAGTATCAATATTATATTATTAATAGAAATAAAAAATAATAATTTAACATTTATAAAAACCTTACTTTTATAAGTTCTTTTAACACTGATAAGATCTTACAATGAAAAATAACTTCCAAGTATGAACATTACATACAAGCATATTAACTGCAATAGATGAGCATTTTAAAAACTGGCATGAAAAGATAGATAATATTTGGTTTATAGGAACTTTAGGTTTCTTTCCACTCATTGTTGAAACAATAAAAAAGGATTCCTCTGCATAATTTCAACAAAGTAATAAAAAGTAGAACTGACCTCACCAATAAAAAAGTTGTTTTCAGATTACCCATAATACACCAAGAAATTTTTAATGATTGGAAAATAATGGTTTTCATGCAATAAACATAAAAGGTTTTTTTAAGAAATATAAAAAAAGGTTGAGATAACACCCTTAACAAATTATTTAGACCTACCATACCATATTTGAAATTTTGTATGCTAGCATTAAAATAGGTATACTTCAAAATATTATTTCTGCAAATTTGCAAAAAATATATTATTTGAAGCATATCTTTGAATGTCAAACAGAACTTTTTATAAAATATCTTAAATTAAAATAGATGAATTAGAATGGACAGCTAGACAAAGTGATAAACACACTTTTAGAATATATTTTTAAAAGAACAGCATTCTATGAATACAGCAGATGAAAATTTTATTACAAGCTTTCAATATAGCTGCATACGAGATCAATACCACATGAAATGTTCAATTTATCAACTACTTAAGAGTCAATATAACCATGCATTACAAAACTTCCAAATTAAGCATGTGTATAAAAATACCATAATTAGTTACCGAGTTGTGCTGAAATAAATAAAGGCTTTGAAAAACAAGCAACACACATACTTAAAGTATCAACTGAAGAAATAATACAAAGGCTAAGCAACAATATTCACAAATTTTGAACCATATTAAGCTCATGAATGTAGAAAACATTTTTTTTCAGTAATGAGAAACTAATCTAGATTATACAAGGTGAATACAAAATGTAATTTATATACAAATTTGCTAAATTCAACATTAATGCATCTATTTTATTTTTACTATTTTATATTGTGCTTATAGTACTTGTAAATGACTTTAACAATATTCTTACTCTTAGATAATATTTTCATTGTATGCATATGAAAAAGTAAAATATTTTAATAAGTTTATGACTAGCATTATGTAGAGATATAATGAAACAAAATTTATCCCACAAGCAAGACATTTGCAAAGGACACTTAAAAATCCCAAACACTAACTTTTGATCAAAAATGTGTTCTTATTTAAATGCATATAGCAACTACAAAAATATAAAGAATGAAGACTATATTAACAGTGGGAATACTTAAATTTTCCATAATTTAAAAAAATATCTTTGGATTTAAGTATTCGTATATTAAACTTACATTCAATGTTACAAACATTACAGTCAACATATTCTATAACAAAAGGCATTATTAGATTAACTTTACATAATGGAAAGTTACTGAAGCTCTTAATGGAATTGTACTGGGGCACATTTTAAAACTGCAATATAAGCCTTGCTTCCTTTCACTACATTTGATCATGTCTGATAAAAAATTGCTAAAACTCAACATCCCAACTGACAGGGAGCATATTAAGCTTTAAACCCTTTTGAAGTAATTGTATAAACAAGCATAGAGACTAGTTTTAGCCATAAATGTATATTTCATAATGTTTATCAAATATTAAATTTGGCCCTTTGTTGTTTTGCTTGTTTTACAAGCATAATCTATCAGTTACTTTTGTTTTTGCCCTTTTTCCCAAATTGACTTCCACTTGCAGATCCAAAGATGGAGGGAAGATATGTCTTCATTGGATTGTTGTGCCGAAGACCAGGAAACAGGAGTAAGGTCATTGCTGAAAATGAGAGAAATATATTTTGGAGAAAACTAAAATCTTAAATCAGAACTTAAATTTGGTTTGACTCATAAGAAGTTGCATCAAGTCAGAAATATTCTGAAGCCGAAATTAGCTGCTGCAAAAATCATTGCATAATGTTTAGTAATTGAATCTGCTATACAATTCTTAAACAAGAATGTTCAATTGCCTCTGGTGGAATGCTCATTTTTACAGAAAATAAACTTTTTGTTCTAATATAAATTTATTAAGAACAAATGTTTTCAATTAATTATTATTAAATATTTACAACTAATATAATTACTAAATTATTATTATACTATATTTTACTATACTTATATTTTTTGTTAAATAATTTGAATAATATTTAAATTCATCTAAAAGAAAATAATGTAATCGCTAAAGATACTCTTGTAAATGAATGTCGATGTTAAATTCATCATCGATGTCGAGGCAAATACTCCAATGGTTTTGTTCTTCTCCGTTGTTAGATTCCTGTCCAACACAAGATAAAGTCCAAATTGAT
Source organism: Tanypteryx hageni (assembly GCA_028673005.1). Taxonomy (NCBI): domain Eukaryota; kingdom Metazoa; phylum Arthropoda; class Insecta; order Odonata; family Petaluridae; genus Tanypteryx; species Tanypteryx hageni. The sequence goes on from CM054116.1 coordinate 114,743,015, forward strand.
GGTTTAAGAATTCTTCAAGAGGATTTTCTTCTTCTTTTAGTTCTACATTGAAATCACCACATAATATTACATGTTCATTTTTGAATAAGGCTGAAAAGTGGTGATCAAAAAATTATATAAAATTCCATAAATAAAATACCATATCTGGTTAAAATCCATGTGGTCAGTTCTCTAGAAACACGTGTAAAAGAAATATTATTTTACCTTTTACTGTGGTTGTCCTGCTCTTTAGCTCTGCTTTAAACATCTTGATTTCATTATGGCATGCTGTACAAATCTTACATACAAAATTTAATTGAAATCCATTCGACCAATTCCTTCAAAAATTATAAAAAATCCGGCATTTTTTTGAAATGTGATATTACGTGGGTTGCCTATTCCACTACAGGTTGGTAAACACACAGCGTCGTAAGAAATTTCGACAACTTGAGAACCAATTTGGAGGCAGTGGTTCAAGGCACATACAAAGAATACATAAACTTCTAATGCAGGATATTGACTTGCTACATATTACGTTCCCCTTCTTTTTCCGAGCCATACAGCTTCCAGACTTCCCCTCCGTGCGCTCGCTTCCGTCCATGCAAGAATCGTCAGGAAAGTAGTAGAGGTGAGAAATTAAGAGAGGGGGTTGTGATTAGGAGAATTTTGTTTTGTATGCAGAAGATTGGTAGATGAGATGGTTTCGCTCTATCAGTATCATCAGTCTGCGCCCACCTATGAATACAGTCGTGTTTACGCTCATTTTTTTTGTTTTTCAATAGTGTGACCGAGTCATATTCGGTTGTCTTTAAAAAAAGCTGAAAACCCCTCCAGTAATATTATGAAGCGTAAACATAAAACTCTTTCTATTGAACAAAAAGTGGACTTATTAAGAAAACTAGAAAATGGTGCTTCAGTTAAGAGACTTTGTGAAGAGTATAGCGTAGGCAAGTCCACTGTGTATGACTTGAAAAAACAAAAAAGTAATTTGCTGAAATTTTATGCAGACAGTGACACTCCTAAGCCTATGAGTAGCAGAAAAACATTACACACTTCCAGAGGCAACAATGTCGATAGAGTGCTGTTTGAATGGTTTCAACAAAGAAGAAGTGAAGGTGTACCAGTATCGGGCTTATTGCTAATAGAGCAAGCAAAGAAATTCCATGATGATTTGAAAATAAATAAAGCTTGCGATTATTCACAAGGTTGGCTTTATCGCTTCAAGCTTTGTCATGGAATACGAAAATTAGCTGTGTCTGGTGAAAAGCATAGTGCCGATTTGGATGCTGCCGAAAAATTTGTAGAGGAGTTTACGATGTTAATTTCAGATGAAAATCTAAGTGCCGAGCAAATATATAACGCAGACGAAACAGGGTTATTTTGGCGAAGTCTTCCTCAGAGCACACTTGCAGCTGGCGAGGATGATAAGGCATGTGGATTTAAGGAATCCAAGGAGCCGCTGACTATTCTTGCATGCACAAATGCAGCAGGTACGCACAAACTAAAGCTTACCGTAATAGGTAAAAGTGCATGCCCTCGTGCTCTAAAGAGTGTAAAAAATTTACCTGTCCACTATCACGCTAATAAACGCGCATGGATAACTTCTCAATTAATGTCGGATTGGTTTAGGAATTGCTTTGCACCGGAGGCCTGTGCTCATTGTAAATCTGTTGGACTAAGTGACAACTGTAAAATAATTCTGACATTAGATAATTGTCCTGCCCACCCTGATGCATCACTTTTGGTAACGGGAAACGTACGTGTGGTTTATTTACCTCCTAACTGTACATCTTTAATTCAACCAATGGATCAGGGAATATAATGGTCAATAAAATGCTATTCCAGGCAGCAGTTAATGCAGAAATAACTTGTTGCTTGCAATACAGGCCAAGGTGTGGACATTTTTAAAAAGGAATTCAACATCAAGGACGCGATTTGGACTCTACTAAGGTTTGGAATGATGTAACGGCCGCAACACTGAAAAATGCCTGGCATAATTTGTGGCCTGCAAGCATTTTTGAAACAATAGATGATACCCCTATAGAGTTTCTAGGTTTCAATGTTAGCGACAAAAAGAAACTGGTATCTGAAATTATGGAGTTTGCTAGGCAATCGACAAATAACGCTTTCACAAACGATCTAGAAGAAGAAGACGTAGAAAACTGGATGGAAATTGACAAAGAAGTGCCTGTCGTGAATCAACTAACTGACGGAGAAATAGTTTAAATGGTTTTGCAACCCGAGCATGAGAATTATGAAGAGAGTGAAAGTGACGATGATCACAAGGCAGCAGCTAACAAGCCTTCAATAGACCGCTGCATAGAATTGGTCACTGATACAATATCTGCATTAGAGCAACGACCATGTATCGAATCACAGGATATGATGAATTTATACAGAATTAAGAACAAATTGATCAAGAAAAGATCGCAATGCATGAAGCAAGCTAATTTGTGATATATTCCAGAGAGTTTCTCAGAAAAACCTTCAAAAAGCTTCCACTTTAAAAATTGATGGACCTCCCTTTTGTGTTACTGAAGATGCTGCTGATTCAACGTCATCATCTAGTGATTAGAAGAATAAATGAAACACGTAAATTGGTTAGTATGCAATACATTTGCATGGATGTAATTTCAAATTTAGATTTTTGTTAAATATATGTACCTACATACTTGCTTTTATGTTTTGATGTAAACATTGGATTCTAACGTTACGCATTTCATTGTTTTACTTATACACGTGATATGGAGTGAAGGTTAACAGTGGCGTAGCCAAGGGAGGCAAAGGAAGAATCTATTATAAACTTTTAAAAATATTTATCATATTTTTGTATGTGATTAGATTTTGAAATACATTGCATACTAATGCTCCAAAGTTTAACATATTTGTACATCAATTTCTACGACATTAATTTTACAGCGCATATTTACGTACATTACTTCTGGGTGCGTATGCAATTTGCAATGACTTAAAAAAAAACTGGAATTTTCAAAAATCCAGCTCACGCTCGGTCCCGAGGATGCCGGATTTATGAGGTTCAACTGTATATCATTTTGGTTGTGTATTTACAGTGGAAACCACTTAACACGAAAACGGATAACGCAAAATATCGGTTAACACGAAATGCAGGCTTGGTCCCTACCGGTGCCTATACATTTCAACGTATATTAGTTCGTTTTACGCGAAATGGTTAACAAGAAATTTCAGTTAACACGAAAAAAATTTTCGGTCCCCTGAAAATAAATCCCCATCAAATTATGTGGATAACACGAAACGACCCACTCGTTTCTTAACATAAAAGTATGAATAATCTCACAACCACAGCTGTACCTCCTCCTTCCCCCTCTCTTTCAATAGGCATGGTCATTAGTAGACCTCAGAGAAACTCACGCGCCCCCGTTGAGAGGGTTGCTACCGAGATTTACTTGGCAGCAATAAACTAAATTCTGGAAACTACCATCTTCAAATGAAAGGAAGGATTTGGAGGTGCATATTGTTATCTGTACTGTACCTTCCCTTTTCCCGTCTTTCAATACGCTCAACTCCTCCCTTGCTCTCGTCTCTAGACCCCTACGCAGAACAGTTCTACTCAGTTGATTCCGTTGATTCTGAATTTCTGTGTGGAACAGTTAGCGAATGTGTAACGAATCTGTGAGCGAAGTTCTTTCTTTTTCGGGATCGTTTTCAGTTGTGATTTTATATTTTTATAAAAGATAAAAGACCCACATAAAAATGGCTGGTAAATTGCATAAGCAAAAAGCAATACCGCTGAAAGTGAAAATGCAGCTCCTACAAGCGGTTGATAACGGTGATAGAACCAAAACGGACATCTGCAAAGAGTTCGAAGTTCCCTTTTCAACTTTGTCAACAATTATAAAAAATCGTGATAAAATAACATGTGTGTTTGAGAGAAGCATGTTTGAACCGGAACGGAAGCGTCTACGCAAAGCACGAGGATTTGGAAGCGGCGCTGATCATCTGGTTTAAGCAAGCAAGAGCCCAGAATGCTCCAATTTCTGGTCCTGTTTTGATGGCAAAGGCTGACGCTTTGGGATCAGAATTGGGCATTGAATTCAAGTCTAGTCCTGGATGGTTGGAGCGGTTCAAGGTGAGGAAAGGGATAATTTTTAAGAGTGTTTCCGGCGAATCGGGAGACGTCTCCCGTGATATGACATGTGGGTAACTTCTACCTTGCCTAAATTATTAACAGACTTTGCGCCTAAGGACATTTTTAATGCTGATGAAACCAGGATTTTTTTTGCTGCCTCCCAGAAAAAACTTTAGCTTTTAAAAATGAGCAGTGCTCTGGTGGAAAAAAATCTAAAGAACGCATTACGGTAATGGTGGCTTGCAATTCAGACGGTTCTGAAAAAATCCCGATGTTTGTTGTGAGTAAATTTCTGAATCCTCGCTGCTTCAAGAATGTAAAGAAGCTTCCCATGGAATACACCGCAAATAAAAAAGCTTGGATGACGGGAAACATTTTTACAGACTGGGTTAGGGCATTGGATAAGCGCTTTTCACGCCAGAAGCGCAAAATAGCTTTAATTATCGACAACAGCCCTGCTCATCCAGAAGTGGAAAAGCTGAAATCAATTAAACTGATCTTTCTGCCGCCTAATACAACAAGCGTATTGCAGCCATGTGACCAGATTATTATAAAAAATCTAAAATTCCACTATTGGAAGTTATTACTCCGGAAATATTTATCTAGTATTGAATCAAATGAGGAAATTAAGCCCGTGACTCTTTTTGATTCCTTACATTGGTTGTATGCCGCTTGGAGGTCAGTTACAGCGAAAACAATCGAAAATTGTTTTCGCCACGCTGGATTTTCCTCTTCGCCAATAGCAGATAGGTTTTCTGGACAGGATGAAACTGAATCGACTACGGAAACTAGGGTAAATACATCTACTGAAAGTGAATTGTGCGATATCTTCGGTTGCGTGTCGTCTGTAATGAGATTGACAACTGAAATCACGCTGAATGATTATATAGTAGTGGATGACCATATTGCCAATACACCACTTTTAACAGAAAGTGACATTGTGGACATTGTTAAACCAAGTGCAACAAAAGAAAATGAAAATAGTAGTGAAAGTGGAGATGACTGTGACGACGGAATGTTGTCAGTGCCAAGTGCTGCGGATATCCGTGGAATGCTAAAAAGTGTGCGTCGGTTTTTGGAAAATCAAACAGATGGGGACAGTTTGTATGAGACGGTTGATGATTTGGAACAATTTGTCGAAAAAAAGATCATTATGAATGCTAGACAGAAAAAAATTACGGAATTTTTTGTTAAGAAGTAGACAATTGAACTACTTTAGCGACCTTGATACTTAATATTTGTGCATTGTTTTTATGAAATTATTGAAATAAAATAATTTTTTATGCATATATGTAATGAATAAATTACAAGGTTTTCATTATTATAACTAATTACTGTGCTGTTTCCATCGCATATTTGTTATGCCAAGATTTATTTACGAGCTTATATCAATATCTCAAATCAGTCTCAAAAAAGGTTATCATGAAATTCGTTTAGCACGAAATTCGGTTAAGACGAAATGTTTGCGCTGTTCCCCCACATTTCGTGTTAAGCGGTTTCCACTGTATATGAAGATTCTAAGTACCAAATTTGGTTGAAATCGGATGAGCCAATTCTTCCCTGATATATATGTACGGACGGGCATCACAAAGATAATAGCGCTTTCCAGCATTTAAGTAAAGCACTAAAAACCACTGATTTATCAGATCAATCAAACATAAACCATTTCAGCAAAAGAGAGAAGGTTGACAGAGTTCTTTGCGGGAAAATATTGCATAAATCAAATTTACCTACCATTTTTATTTGAAATGAAGATTTCTCCTTTATTTTAGAGGGATTCTTATATACCAAGGACCAACAAATTCACAACAATAAATAAGTTACTCTATGAGCACGTGAATGCTGTATTAACATTTATATCTTACTGTCCTATCTTTTACATATGCAGGCATAAAAATTATGTTGGTCAAAAAGAATGGCAACTGCAATAAAATCAAAATTTAATTTTATAATAATTTATTCCACTCTAATTCCAGTTTTTGCTTCAATTGATAGCTCTTTATTTATCGCATGCAGCCTGTTTCATGTAAATAAATTTTTACATTACTTTAAAAAAATTTTATCCAATTTTTACCTAAAAATGCTGAATATCCATGTTCTTCAATTATCCATGCCTATCTAAGTCCCAATTAACATGGATAGTCCGAGTTTTACTGCATAAGATACTTGAGTTTCAACATTCAGCATTTTCTCTAACTACATTGCAAGTATAATAAAAGTTTGCAAGTAAAATAAATACGTCCTTCTATGCTCCTTTTAGGCATGAATTTTTTAAAGGAAAATGTTGGAAATAAGTACAGCTTATAATCAGCTATGAATGGTACATCAACACCTACTTTTTACTTAGTGATTTACAGAAGCGGAGAATTACAAGGAGTGTTATGCACAAGTATATCCTAAACAACTCTCACTTCTAAGGTAAAATCTCCTATTACGAACACTGATTTCTATAGAAAAAATGTCTTAAAATTTATCCCGCGCATTAACTTCTCCAGAAGTTCCAATCCAGCATTCAAAGAGTATTCCTCTAGTGATACCCAATTTAAATTCTTCAATGATAAAGTAACACACAGCTTTGAGTCGTATATCTGTACAGAGCCGCTGTATGCATATCTACCACCCAAGGCAAAAAGACAAAAGGCCACCTCAAGAACTGACACTACAGATCAGCAGCAACAATGCTATAATTCTGTCCTAGGAAAGTGCTGACTGAGGAAGTTACCTTATAAACTCGTTTCACAGAATGGCCTTGTATCTGTAGCACAAATCTAGCTGCCCTGCAACTAACTTTTCCTAACCTAAGTATGTAGCCCTCCTCATGTACACCCCATGCACGCTACATTCTATTAAAATCCTATAAAAATAACTGATATATATCAATGAATGCAGTACAACAGAAAATATCAAATTTTCTTATGCTCTTTCAGAATCGTATATTAACAGTTTGGCCAGTTAGAGCCTACATTTTGAAGAAAATATTTCTCTGCTACATTAAACATTAACGAGGTTTACTGTATCAATATAAGGGAGCTAGGGATTCCACCCCTATGTGCAACAACCCCATGCCTCACCCTGCAAGGTAATTTTCCCGCTGCCTGTTCTCACCCCCTGAACCTCCTTCCTCCTTTACATATATATTTAATGTAGAAAATTATATCAAGCCCCATTTTTGGCATTCCTGTTTTCTCTGCCAATTCTGGGACCTTTCATGTGAAATATGCTAATGCAAACATTCCCAAACAGTTGGTCACAACCGAATTTGTCAACAAACGAATGAGGAAAGAAGACATTCACAGCATGAATTGACAGCAAGTTCAGTGTTCCTGATGGAAAAGTGGCTTCCGTATTTGAAAGGCCATTCTAATTAGTCCATAGATAGATTCTTCCATATAATTATCTCATCCACTGTTACTGTTAAATGTATCACAGCATAAAAATAGTTGAAATCTATTTATTAAGAACATATCTTAATTTCAGCATATGTATTTATTAGTCACACCATGGCCTCATGTCCACAGCTCCTCAATCATCACTAACTGGCTCCCTTTTACACCTGTTACTAATTTCCATAGCTCGCTCTGTTGCCTTCGACTTCAGATTTTCATGGCTGAATGCTTTCATTAGTCTCTTGAAAGACAATGTATTCTGTTTCTCTTCTGTCCGAATTGTCATCCCTGTTTTAGATCAGTATGCTCTACATCAGGGCCAGACAACCTAAACCAAGTGAAGAGCCACTTGAAAAAGGTTTTTTTTTAAGGAGGCACAGGAAAAAATTATTAAAATAAGAAATATATAGATTTGCTATAATCCATTCCAACATTTTGTGCGGGTGAGGCATATCTATAATTAGACTCATATGGTGAGGAGAAAAAATGCCAACCAGTAAGAGGTTGTAAATTTCCCTCGCCGTTCAAAATTTCTTGACCAGGGCTGTTGACACGATTGCTCACACTTTCTGAGCTTATTTCGGTGATGGAAGAAAGTGCGAACAGGCTTCATTTGGATCTATTGCAGCATAGAACTTCACTCATCCGCAGCTACTGCTGAACTGAGCTCAATTGGGCACATTGCATCGTAACCAAAGCGAAATAACCCAAACGCGAGTGGAATACTTTGGGTACCAGCTGCATGACCAGTTGAAATAGATTATAATGAGAAATTTGGTTTTACATACTTCTGCTGAGATATTACAGGCTGTCATCAATTTTGGATGTTGTGATTCTTAATTGATTTTTCAAAATTGTATCACTTATTAAAGCTCTATTTTTATATTTTGCAAATTTTAATATTGAAAAAAGTTTCACATTGAGAAGTACTTCTGAAAAGACTAAACATTTTTAAAGCATATTTTCTTAAAGCTGGATATTTTTCTGCTGTTATGAACTTGTTATAACATTCAATTTTATCTTCCACTATTGGAAAAATGGTCCACAACTCATCACTGCAAATCTATTCATTCTAATTGATATTCTTCAGAAACAGAACTCGCATCAATGTAAAATGGGCTTGTAAAAATTTTGAAAGTTTATCATGTAGAGATATTTTTCCAATTCATTGGAAAGTGGGTCAACAAAGGAGAGAAGATTATGCATATGTTTAAGAGATTGGAAGAGGAACCAATTGAAGGTGTTTTTTTTACTGTAAAACAATTTATTTAGTTTTTCAGCTGTTTTCCCATTGTTAGGCTCTTCTTTTTGTTTGTTCTTTGTCATTGTTAGTATTGTTCTTTGTTCTTCATTTTAGCTGCTTTTTAAATGTATGATTTTGTATTTTGTTTTTTTTATTTAAATCAAAAGAGCTACATTACATAGCCAAATAGAAAGAACATGAGAGCCACAAAAAATAATGCAGAGCAATGGGTTGCTCAGGTCTGCTCTACATTATAAAAGCCTCACCCTTCTATCCTCTCTCCAGCCACATCACCCACCCCACCCATCACCCTTCCAAAAGTATGCGAGCTCAATTCCCTCCCTTCATTAACCATCCCCTCCAGCCTCATTTTAAAAACAGATGAAAATATAAAACTGTTCAAGATAGAAGTAAGTGAGGTTGGGTTGCCATACACCATCCAGTGTCTTGCATAATTCTGGTATTGTCGAAATATAAAGAAAAATGATTTTGTGGAAAAGTGTCTCCCCCTGTTGTTCACCAGTCACGGTGTATCGCGACGAATTTGTGGAGAGATGAATTCTTTCATGCAACATCTAAACATTGTAAGAATATTATATTTTATAGTTTTAGCTGTTGAATAAAGCAAAAACGGAGAAAATTGGTCCATATCTACATATTTTGACGAATGAAAGAAAAAAATCTTGCACCTTGAAAAATGATAAATCCCATGTAAAATTATGGGAAAATATAATTGTCTCCTGAAGTCGAACCCGGGACTTTTTCAGCCCTTAATTCCATCGTAAAATGTTCAAAAGTATTATGAAAAATAGACACAAGAGAATTTATATATACTGATATTTTTAAACAAACACATAATATTTTAAGAGTAAAATAAATGACTCTCTTTTGACTATCTTATAAAGTTTACTTATATGAAGCTTATTTCCAGGATTGCATGAATACAGAATATTTCAATTAATGTGTACAGATGAAACAAGACTAGCACTAAAGTATGTTTCAAAAACATTGAATTCACACTTACCTAAGAGGTATGTCAGCAGAAGATTATCGATGACCTGGCCAATAAATGCTAATGTAAGCAAAGTGATCACAGCAGCCAGGTAGTACTGAAGCCACATTTTTATAATGGAATGCAAACAACATGAAAATAAGATGTTCATGGAAAGAAATAAAATTAAAGACTTCATCAAATTAAAATCAAATTTAGACAACTTTCAGATATAACATGACGCATATTAAAATGTCAAATGTAAGACAATCATAAGCTACACCAGGGCTAGGCAACTTTTCTACATGAGGTATCATGTAAGTGAGAATCAAGCCTGAGGCTTTTAGTTTAAGCATTTCAGTGCTAAATATTTTATTCTCATAATCTGGATTTAAAAAATATGAAACTGCATGTTAAATGCTATAAATCTCTTTTTTATCAGGGCTTCACAGGCAATAAAAAAATTCTCTTGGTGGTCGCATGCAGCCCAAGGGCCAAAGGTTGCTTACCCCCAAGCTATACTATGCCACTGGGCATTTTTGCAAAATTAGTATATAGACATGGGATTCACAACCAAATAAAAAAAAACCTTGATAAAACAGTGTATAATTTCAAATTAGTTCCAACATTTTTTACTAAGTTTTCAGAATATGTTAATTTCCTACCAGAATTGCATTTTACATTCTTAGTTTCAAATTTACAAACAAATAGTCATCCCAGGACCTTGATTTTTTAAAAAATTACTCGAAAGCATATTCTATTAAATACAGTAAAACCTTGTTATTTCGATCCCGGATAATTCGAAATAGCGTGTAATTCGAAGCTAAGAGCAGTCCCCGGCCAATATCATAGGATTTTGCATACTTTTTAGTACTGATTATTCGAAATACATCTACAATGAAATTTAAAGTCATGATCTGGTCTGGTGACTCGCGAACATTTCGTTTAATTCGAAACCTTCATCCATATTGTGTGTTTAAGTGGAAAGTTTGTGCGCGCAAACAAAATATAAATTGCCCCACAAACAGGTAACTTCTTTTTATTTATTTAATAGTCAACATGAAATAAAATCGTAGATGATACAAATAGAGGAATCATTTTATCCTTGCATCACTAGACCTTTATTCCAGGTTCTTGGATTACTTCACGTATACTGCTTTATCATAGATCTCTACCTCTTCCCCGTAAGTTTTTCAGAAAATAATCTTCAATTAAGGATAAACAAAGGTGCTAGAAGTGCGCAGGGAGGTTTCGTATTTGCCCACTCAACAAAAAAAGCCAAAAAATATAGGTTTTTACCTTAGTAATTTGAGCAAGATCTACAATGTTATTCTCACCATCACTCTCTGAACTGACACTTTCTTCCGAATCACTTTCGAGTAAGATTTCCATTTACTTTTCATCACCAGAACTTGGCACGCTACGCTAAGCTTGACCCCTACCTCCTGCCTGCATGATGCAATTCATGATTTAAAACCCCTCCCCAGCAGTCCCAAAGGGAGAATGCATTTAGTATGTATTGCAGAAAAGAATTTGTAAGTACATAATTTTAAAATCATCACGTCATAACAAATACGACCACGTTATAGTCAATTGTTTCAGCCGTTACTTTGTAGAAATTCATTATTAAGAATTAAAAATAACTTCGTCAATTCCTACAATACAAGTAATGTAGGAATTTACAAAGTTATTTTTAATTCTTAATGACTACATTATTTTGACAGCATATTTTATTACAGCTGTGTAATATGGATGGAAATAAAATTACAATGCAATGTATGAAATTGCCTAGAGCTAATAAAGAATTAATTAATTATTTTTGACCATACTGATGGCATGGAAAGTTTGAACCAAATTGGAGAGAATTACCATGCGATGGTTCGTATCTATTATCTATACAATATTTCACACAAACATTTTCCCAATCTTTTTAGCATGCATTTTCATAATCTTTTGGCTGAGTATGTGTAGTTGAAAGTCTTTTCTTTCGAAACATGGTATAAAAGAATAACTTGAAATACACACTAGGAAAATTGGGATGCTCACTCGATCCTATTTTTCACACCCGGTGGTGTTTGTGAATCATGAATTGAGTGGTCACTTCAGTTGTTCACGAATTCGTCATGGGTACTATCTTGTAAGGTCAATACATTTAGTAGCAGAATTGATAGATAAGACTATATTGTGATTTTACTGTACAAGTAAGAAGTAAGAAATTGATTTTTTTTCAAGTTCGTTTATTTCGAACACGGATAATTCGAAGTCATATTTTTGTGGTCCCTTAAACTTCGAAATAACGGGATTTTATTGTATTCTTTTTGAATACTGAGAAACGAAGAAGTATTAGAAATGGTGGGAGAAGAAAGGATGCTAATAAAAACAATCAGGAAAAGAAAAGCAAATTGGATAGGGCACATATTGAGAAGACAGTGTTTACAAAGGACGATCTTAGAAGGAAAAATTAGTGGAAGAAGAGGAAGAGGGAGAAAAAGAATAGGAATATTAGAGAATATAAAGCAGGGATATAATACTTATAGAAGTATAAAAGAGGCTTCTAGCGAGAGAGAGAAATGGAGACAGCGATTCAGTTAAAACCTGTCTTCGAACAGAAACATGATGATGAGAGTAAGATGCAATATTGGAGAAATGAAAATAATAAATATCATATCCTTAGGGCTAAAGTCTAGATAACATACCAGCAGTGGTTGATTAGCCTTTAAATCACATATCCTGTGAAAAAGACAAGTCCAAGAGATTTTAGTTGAGACAATAGATTTACAAATATCATCAAAAGTCTTCTCCTTCTTGCTGTTCCACTGTGATGGATCAGATATTGTCCTGATAGCTATTGGTCCAATATAATCTACCAAGGTTATAATTGCACCAATTATTGAAACTAATGATATCAGAGACAGATCACACCACCATATCATTCTGTAAGAAAAATAAACATTTTAAGTAAATTTATAAATCCATGTTTTAACATGAAGATTTATGAAATAATGCAGCAAGATAGCAAAAATTAAAATAAATTCACCAGAACATAAATTTAAGACATGAATAACTTGTCTTTATTTAATTAAGTTCACTTAAGGTAACTACATATTAAACCATATTCTTCTTTCTTAGATTTATAATCAATCATTATTCCAATAATTTTAGTTTTGTGCCCATGGATTATTTTAGTATGGATTTGTCTTTAAGCAAAAGACTTATTCTTAAAGAAACTCCAAAATTTAATGTGATATTGGTGGTTACCCATAGCAACATTAATCATTTTAATCATCTTATTGCAATTTGTTGGTATTTCAAAAACTAATAAATACTCTCCTTGCAGAATTCATATATTCTCACAATTTAAGTATGTACAATAATTAACATAATTCACAACACAAAGATATTGATGGTGGAGATGCTGTTCTAGCAAAATGATTTTTAAAAATAAAGGGAAAGGAGAAAACTTAAGCCTTCACATTAAGTATGTCCCAGTACCAGTGGCTTCCAATATTTTTTTTTAAATGCAGTACTCCTTCAAATATAAACATAGTTTGTGGCACTCCCACGTTGAAACAAGAGTGCATGTTTATATATTTGGGTCAAAATTCCATTTGGCAAAATAGTATTTCATGAAATAAAATTCACAAAATTAGCTTAACTTTTTGGAATGGGCTATTTAAAGTCAAAAAATAAATCTCATACCCTTACACACAATTTAATACTATTTGAAGAAGAATATAAGACGAATACTATGCTCAATTTTCAGTGGAACTGATTGTCATCTCTAAAATTCCCCACTTAATTAGTCAAAAGAATTTCATTTTCTTTATTACTTCACAAGTATCCAAATAAAAGTAGCAAGAGTAGATTATACATACCAGAATATCTAGAATTACATAATGCAGTTGACTTACACAGCAGTGGAAATGTGTGTTAATTTCCAACTTTGACTAAGGATCAATAACAATGAAGTAACTTCTGCATTACTTACTTTAAAAAATTTTCTATGAATTTTTTGCAGTCGAACTAAAACTTACCTCAAAGGGAGAAATAATGTGCTTAAACTTAACATGTTTTGACTTTTTGGCTCTACTTGAGTATTATATCTCCAGCAACAGTGACTGGTGAGAAATTAATATTTCCTCTCCCGGGTTGGGTTAAGTGGTTGGGGGTTGAATTCATTCCATTTTCCTCCCTCTGTGTTGGGTTAAATGGTTGGATTCATTCTATTTCCTCTCCCCAGGTTGGGTTAAATGGTTGGGGTTGGATTCGTCCTATTTCTTCTCCCCGGTTCGGGTTAAGTCAGTGGTTTCCAAACATTATAAAGCAGAGTCCCCCTCACTAAGAAAACTATCTTTGCGCCCCCCCCCCCCCTCTATACCATATTCAGTCAAAATTGATAAAAGAATTACTACCGGACCAAACAATTGCAATTAATATAACCACCTTAAGAAAAACAAGGATGCAAACGATGTTCTAGCCAATTGAGTATTTGATGATTGCATATTGTAGGTCTTACAACTGGGATGGCTAAACGGATGGCTAATACAGGTGAAATATGTTGTGCCTCCCCCGATTTACCCCCTCTCCAGAGGGTCGCCCTCCAGTTTGGAAACCACTGGGTTAAGTGGTTGGATTCCTTCCATTTTTCTCCCCCGGGGGAGGAGGGGGGGGGGGTAAGCAAACGGACGCTTTAACAATGGGTTCAATAACAATTAATATACGAAACGGGATTGTTTGTCGCTGGAGGTATAATTCCAAAGTAGCTCCGATTTTTGGTGAAATTTTGAGGATTAACTAAAACCTCATTATAATTAAAAAAATATTGGTAACATTTAACTTACAAGAACAGAAATGATATTCCCCCAAAGAGGATGACCGTGTGCCAAGGATTTTTCCACAGAAGAACAGAATTTAAGGGTAGAATCACTTCACGCCATCCATCTAAACTGTTCTTGAGGTCTGACACCATCAACTCCTGATGTGAGATATCAATCGAAGACGGGTAGACAATAATCCCGTGCAAGATATATGTAAAAAGAATTAATGAACAATCATGTAATTTAGTTGAATGGTATATTGCACCACGCAAAACTTTCATTTATGAAATTTATCAATAGTACCTGATTACTTTCCGCGGGCAGGTCACCCATAGTTCGTCTTCCAGTTACCTGCAAAATATAAAATAACGTTAGATATAAAAAATAATTAAGCAATTGCGGAATTTGGCAGCCAGATATCAATTAAGATGCAAGAGTTATGATATCTCTGTTTTATCACTTAATTCGAAAAAAAACAAAACTCCCAAACGGCTACTTGAACATTTTTTTTAAAATCAAGGATTATATTTTTAATGTTGATTTTAGAACTCTTCCTGCATATTTGCAAGTTATGATACATACTGTCTCAAGCTTCTGTCCAACTTCTTGAATGAACGAGAGACAGAGAAGTTACAAATTAATATGAACGGTTGGTTATAATAGATTTAAAGCGAAACGTTTATAGCCTTCAAATTTTTTATAAATATGTACCACAGACTATGACGAAGAAATGCTGACTAATATGCCACAACATTGATTAAAACAATATTATTTCATTTCAGTTTAGTTGACATAATTAAATTTACGAAATAACTTCTGAAATTGAAAATTTCTTCATGTTTACTGGTTTATTTTGCAATGGGTTTGAGGCTAACGGAGGAGTAACATGATTGGTCGATTTGAAAACGGTTGCCATAGCTGCTGTATGAGCTGGATGTGAGGGTTGGCTGCTTTATAAAGTCCATTCTACCTGCAATATTCCCTATTTTCTATTTCGTTATCTCTTTCAAAACAAAAATACATTTACTCAAGAAGAAATGTCCATCATGACTTCGGTAAGTGTGATGGAAATAATTATATAGTGGTTTGCTGTCACCAAAATTTAAAATACTAATCATGTTCGTAGTAGTAACGGTTGACCTAAGCTTGCCTTTCTTCTTTATTCTTTTTCACACTTTAAATTGTTTCATTTGCAATAAAATATATGTTTTCTTATCAACTACTCTTTAGGCGTCGAATGTTGAAAACTTATCACCACAAATAATTAGAAGGGTAGCTAAAGAGATGCACGATTTGGCCAATGATCCTCCTGAAGGTATTAAAGTGATCCTTAACGAACACGATGTCACGGATATTCAAGCATTCATTGAAGGTCCAGGTGAGTATCAGTCTGAATAATTTAACGTATGTGTGCGTATTCCGAGAGGATAATTGTTTAACACGTAGAACTTGGTGCGCTATTTCTATGGGAATTTCTAGCAATTCTATAACCTCTCTAGTTATTTTATTATCGCCAAGCAAAGTAAAAGATACCTCTTAGATGTTTGCAGACTATATTTTATGTTTATTGCAACCCTTGTAGATCGACGTTGTTTACTAATAAACGTCATATGCGTATTGATCTTGCTCAGCATCTTGGTGAATATTGTTCCAGTTCATGAAGTCGCAATAGCGCTACATTGAATGGCATTAACTTTATTGTTTATTTTTCTTCAAAAGCATCTTTAAAAATATTATTACTTATGCCGAAATACACTTTTCCGCATTTGGACCTTGAACATTGCTACGTTTACGCCTAAATATTTGCTCTTGACTTATTGTGCTGAGAATACTCAATTTTTTTCTTTATCATGCCGGAGTACTGTGTTTATTAATGAATCATTAAGTAAGTAATGCGATGACTTGAAAACGTACTTTCCCAGCGACTCCTTTTAACGATTTCACTTTATATAGACTTTCTTTTAAGATCTAGTTGAAATTTGTAAAGAGTTACCATTTCTTGTACTATTTATGAAGTATTTGAATCTGATTGTGAATGAGAGCATTAACATTCATTGGATTCCAATTTAAGATTCTATTTTTAACTAAGAAACTTATTCAGCAGTGTAATGTTAAGAATAAGTTGATTCTTGCCTTGATATGGTGTGAAACTTTGCAGCGCTTAAAGATTTTTCAAAGCTTTCAGAAAACAAAAAATTTTAAGTGTCTCAATCATTTTGCTGTAACATATACTATTGGACGTGTGAATGCTCGTATATACATTTAATCAGTATTAGTTGATGTTGTATAGCTGTAATGGCTTATTATAGTGAAACCAGACATTCATTCATGCATATGAAAATTCCATTAATTTCTTAATAAAATAATGTGTCAACTGGTTATGTATTTATAAAGAAAGTTTTTATTGTATTAGTTTTTCCATTGAGCTGTTGAGGCTAGTTTTTCAACTAAAAGGTAGTGTATTATAATCCTCAAAGTGAGCAGCTAATGTGGTGTACTTAAAGTGACTGCATATTCATCTATAAAATTTTCTTTTTTTGCATAAAATTTGGTTAAATGGATAGATTTTGGTACCTGAAAAATATAAATGATGATAATGTATAGTCCTCTCTGGAGTTAAATATTGGTAGAGCCAATGAGTTAAGTATATTATTTATGATTTAAAATATAGATGATAAAATTATAGTTTGTCCTGTGCATACTGGAATGACACGATTCTGTTTGATGTCATATTTTTACTTGACATTAAAATTATGTAATGTAATTTACTAGAAAAGTTTCATATTTCTGACAAATCCTAATTTTTAAATAACATCAATATTTTGTTGCTTAGTTGATCATATTTATTATGATATGGAATGAAAATTTATACTTAATGACTTGAGCTTCATTTAATTTAATTTTGCCCATATCTACAGTGAACTAATTGTGTCTAGATTTAATCATTTTTTTAAGTGTATTAACTGAATAATTATCATGAGTTATCCATGATGTTTTAGCAAACCAGTATAGGTTAGACAAACTTTCAGATTAGTGATATTTAAGATAGTTTTGTATATTGTGTATTTTGTTGTAGCTAATGGGTTTTGATTTTTATTTGACAGCTGGTACCCCTTATGCTGGTGGGGTATTTAGAGTTAAGTTGGCGTTGGGCAAGGATTTCCCTACAGCCCCCCTTCGTGCTTTCTTTCTCACCCGCCTCTTTCATCCCAATGTTGCTGCCTCAGGAGAAATATGTGTAGATACACTAAAGAGGGATTGGAAGTCTGATTATGGCATCAAGCACATCCTTTTGGTAAGATATTTCCTGATACAGAGGTCTGTCTTTCGGGGGTTTCATGCATCTTGTCATACCATACCATGCTAAGCTTATCTGAGTTACCTGCTTTGCTGGCTGTCCAATAGAATAAATAATAATAATGATCAGTTTATTTTGGGCTGTGCCATCCTGAAAAAGTTACTTTAAATTCATCATTGCTCGAATGTAGTTCTGCTTCCATAAATATGGATGTTTGCTGTTAGTAAATATTTGTCCTGTCAGTGTATGTATAGAGAGTGTTTATTAGGTAACATAGCATGCATTAAGAGTAGGTGTAGTAGTCGAGGCTCGTCCCTTTTTCTGCTAATTTATGTAATATTTGCTTGTTTTGTTTGATTCAAATTCTCATAGATATAAAAGTAAATTTGTTCTTTTGGCTGCAAATATATAGGTCGATGAGTAGACCTCTTTTTATGCTCTGTATTTTGATGCAGCCATGAAACTCAGCTCCATAATAGAATTATCTCATCTCTTAGAAATTTTCTGCATGTCCTTACAGTGATTTGAAGGAAGTAGTTGTTAATTGAGGTGGGTGATGTTATTTATGTTTCTTAAATTGGTTGTTGTGCTACACAGGTGCTTCAGCTGACTGGAGTGAAGCAGATGATTTTTAGGAGTGCTGCAAAAAACTTTGCTGAGTAAATAAATGAACAATTTGGAAATGTTGACAGGGCATTAAGACAATTACTTTTTCTCTAATAAACTGTTTATGTTGTTGTACGACAACAAATGGATGCATGTAAAGTTTGTGACACCCATATGTACAAATATAATACAGTGAAACCTCTACATATCGAACCTCTTTATATCGTAAACCTCCATATATCGTAGTAATATTTTGGTCCCGAACAGATCCTATGTAATATCATAGGAAATGTACCTCTCTAATTCGTAACCTCCTTATTTCGTATTCCTCTATATATCGTAACAAAAATATTACTCCGAAATGAAAAATAACCTCCATATTTCGAAATCGCGATCTTTTTTTCCTTGATTCATTCTGCAAAAATAACGTAAAAATGTTTTTGGCGATAATCATTTAGCCAATCGACAAGGTGAAAGTAACTTTGGTAATTAACCAATCAGTGTGTTTCTATGACTGATGGATTGCAATGAATCATCATCGCTTGGCGTCAGTCTGATTGTACGCATACACGGTACACGTGATTCGATTTCAGTGGTGAAATAGTGTAGAAGGCTTTGGAAACAGCATATATCAAGAAAAAGTGATTTATAGAGCAACCACTTTTATTTTGTAAATATTGAATCGAGTTTGAAATAACCTATTGCGAAATTTTTTTAAAAATTGCCTCTCATAGCAACATTTTTATTAGTGCATATTATGATTTGTTTATTCTTGAAGTAAACAGGCTTATTTTTTCCCCTTTTTTATAATTTTCTAGTGTTAATTTAATTTTCGTCATTTTGGCATAACTAGTTTGAAGCACTTGTTTTGACCGTGCGCGATTGTGAAGAATCTCCGGAAAACAACTTCGAAGTAAAGGTAAAGCTCACTTCATAGTTTATTGGCTGTAAAGCTACTATTCTGTTGCTCACTAATAAATGTGGTGAATAATCTCAGCGAACATGTCCTTGAAAAATTTAGACTGATGACTCTTAGAACACTGGTATTGCTTAATAACTTTTATTTTTGGTAGAACTGTTACTTAAGTTTATTATAATTATTCTTGTTCATGTTATTTTTACGAAATCTTTCTCTTATTCCGTTTAACCAATTGGAAGTAATGTAATTTCGTGAAAATGGCTGACGCAAGATTTTCAACACCCTGTGGAAAATTTCCATTAAATGTTTTCAACTTGCTCTAACTTGTACATTTAACTGGTTTTACCTCATAAGTTTAATTATTATGATGGTTTCATCATAGACCATTGTTTTAACTCATTTGAAGTTGAATCAATTTCTCTCATCTTGCCTCCAATGAACCCGTTTCAAATCGTTAATCGTTTAAACTAACCTTATTGTGAACTGGTTTTAAATGGCATTAACTATTTTCAAGTCGTATTACATAATTCGTTTCGTCTTTGACCCTGACGTATTTCCCACGTAGCATGTAAAAAAGCATTTAGTGAATGTTGAAAAGCTCACATATGCTTAAAATAGTATATTAACGTAAAGTATAATACCGTAAATACCCGCGTATAATGCGCACTTTTTTTTCAAATAATTTGAGTTAAAAATTAGGATGCGTGTTATACGAGGGTACATAATCTTCCTATTTTCATTTGACCCCATATTTCCACAATTTCGGCACATTAATTACTGCCCGGGTATCCTCATAATTTTATTGGTGATTTACGAAAAGTAAGATAGATAATAGTTAAAATTTATTAATTAATTCTGCAAACATTCATTAATTAGATATGAAAAGAATGAATTCAGTATTTATTCATTTTAAAAGGCAAGAAATATTTCGTCACCATTCTTCTTGGATGTTGTTATCGGAATCGGCATCTTACGCATGAGGTCACCCTACACCGGCGCCTGGCCTGGTGATACGTGATTTATTCTTGATTCTTAGTCTGTAGTTAATTATGGTTATTTGCTATCGTGTTTACTTGCTCCAGAGTGTTCTAATAAGGGTAAAACTGAAGGTTGGGCGAACCCGTCCACCTTAGGCGTGACAAAAACGTATGTAAAAATAGGATTATCGTCATTCCTTCATTTTATTAGCTCAAAGAATGTCATATGCCATACTATAAAATTAATATAATTCGATTTATTGTGTATATCCTAATATCACTTTGTTAGTAAACAGAGTATGTAATGATTGAGTTAGCTGACGATCTTTTGGAATGTTATTCGAAAATTTCATTTCGCACTTATATTATGTTACCAATTCATAATACCAATAATTTGATCATTGCTTTAGAACACGTTACACCATCTACTTTATTCTGGAACGGTAACGCCAAAAAAAATCTGTGTGCACTATACGCAGGTATATAGAAAAATCATAGATTACGAGGCTGAAAACCCCCCTGCCCGTTATACGAGGGTGCGCACTATATGGTAAATACATTGCCAACGATGAAAGGTGAACTGAGAAAAATCTTCCAAAATATTCATCGCTACTCAGTTGGTTGTTTTGCATTCGAATAATGGTTAAATAATATGCCAATGATAAATGTATTAAGAATGATATGTTTTACTTCGCTTTTTATCTCATCTTATTTCCATCATTCATACTTTTTTGTTCAGCAGAAAAAGCAAACTTGATAAATATCATCATCTTTTCAAGATTAGAATATCTGATAAATGTTATTTAAGTTAAATTAAATAATTACAATTATTTTGTTATCAAGGTGTCTTATTGTTCATTGGTACAAACTGACAGTAACATTTCCTTTGTATAGTGAAAAATATTTTCCGATATTGATACCTTTAGGCATGTGTTTAAAAAATTATTCATGTATGACGTAGGCAGTTTTCTCCTGGCATACGAAGCATCGATTTTCAGTCTCTGGGGCAGCGAATTTTGGACAAAGGCTCCAAGAGTTGGGATGGGTTGTTACAAATTGTTGCTAGTTACATGTTAAATAGTTCAGTATGTGTGAAGTCCATATGCAAAGGAAAACGCAATTGAAAACATTGGGCACTCATTATTTCCATTTGAAGTACGGATTGTACGAGGTGATCCAAGTTTCAGCTCGTTTCAATTGCATTTTTCCACAGGGTGCTAACAACATATAATTTTTAAGTTTATCAGAGATTTATGTACAGATTTGATGTATTTTCAGAAATCGGAAGTTGGGCAAAGAAAGTTTATTATTTTGGCAGTCTTTGATTCCAGTTTCAAGATTTCGACTGTTTTAATCAGCGTTAAACATATTAAATTGTGTGTGTTATCGATGCGAAAATACAGCAATTTGTGACTTATTCATATGAGAAAGTACACGCAAGATCTTTTGCACCATTTATTTTTATGTTAATATGTAAAGTCAGTAAATTATAATAAATGTAACATTTTTAATTTACACACTCTTAAAAGACATGAATGTGCCGAAGAAAAGACAGATGTTATCAACAGATACCAAACAAAATATTTTTAAGGCTATTGATGATGGAAAAAGAAAGATGTTGCCAGGACATTTGGAATATCACCTTCAACGCTAACATCCATTTTAAATAGATGCAGAGACATAGAAGCTGCTGCACAGCTTTGTCCAAATGGGAAACAATTTTGCACTGTGAAAAATGAAGAACTAGATAGGTGTGTATTTTATTGATTGATGGAGGCCAGAGCCAAAAATCTTACAGTTTCAGGGCCGATTTTACAGCAAAAAGCTACGGAGATATCAACTAAAATGGGAATGCAAGACTCATGCTTCCAATGGCTGTTTGCAAAAGTTCAAGACACGTTGGAACTTGGCAACATTAAAGATGTCAGGGAAAGAAGCATCAGTATGTCCTTGTGTTCTAGATGAGTGGCAAGGAACACTACAAGCATTTTTAAGTGGGTATGACACAAATGACGTATTCAATGGTGATCAGTCCGGATTTTTTTTTTAATTCACTACCAGATAAGACTCTTGCAGTGAAAGGAGATTCTTGCCATGGTGGAAGAAAAAGCAAAGGAAGGTTCACGATTCTCTTTTTTTGCAACGCAGATGGCAGTGAAAAACTAGAGCCACTAATTATTGGTAAATATAAGAAGCCAAGGTGCTTTAAAAATATTAAGAAACTCCCTTGCATGTACAGGCATTCAAAAAATTCATGGATGACAACATCCATTTTTAGAGAATGGCTGGTCATGCTTGATTCAAAGATGGTATGAGGAATAGGAATATTATTTTGTTCCTTGATAGGTGTACTGCACATAACTATGCAGGAATAACACTTAGAAATATAAAAATTGTGTTGTTTCCCCCTAATTGCACAAGTAAACTGCAACCTTTGGACCAAGGAATAATTTCTGTAATTAAAAGAAGCTATAAAACTGGTGCAGTATTTATTAAGAAATATGGAAGGGAATATTGATTTGCCAAAGATAAAATGGAACCTTTAGCAGGCTATGCATAGACTGTTTATGTTGGAACAAAATTAATGAGACAACTTTCAAAATGTTTTTTAAAGGCAGGCTTTGTTAAGGAAGTGCATAATGATGCAGATGAGGATAACAGTATGTGTGATGAGCCTCCAGAATGGGCTCAAATAAAAGAAACCTTGGAAGTACAAGCATCATTTGAAGAGTTTGTTACAGCTGATGTAGCCCTGATTACTTGTGCTACTACAGGAACTTATGAGGTAAAGGAAATTGTTAATGGAGAAAACACTGATAAAGAAATTGAAGATGAGGTAGCAGATGAGGAAGAGGTTGAGAGACAACCATAAAAAAATCTAAGATCCAAAATGCTTTAAATGTGTTAGAGAGATTACTAAGCAATATGGATGACTATGAATCCAGGCATCTTCTTCTTTTAAGCCAAATAGAGAATGTTGTTACACAAGAATTTCAGTAACAAAAAAGGCAAAAATTAATTGTTAACCATTTCAATAAAAAATAATGAAAATCTTTCTATTTGGAATAGCTATTGACAACATAAATGTATTATAAGTAAATAATTTTGACAAGATCTTAGATTTCTTAAGTTGCTATTATTTTGTTTTTTCAATTTATTATGTTGAATTTTGTATATAATATTTTTTTATATTTATAATTAAATTGGATATAATAACAATATATATGATTTCTTTTTCATTGTTTGTGAACTAACTTGTTTTCTCGTTTTTTATTCCTAAATTTGTTGTTAGCCTCTTTATAGTGAACCTCTATATATCAAAATAGCAAAAATCTGGTCCCTTCAATTTCACTATATAGAGGTTTTACTGTACCTTGTTTTAAGATAGGGATGCCACAACATTCTGCTTATCTTTGAAAGGGTATTGTGCCTGCAAAAATTTGAGAACCACAGACATACATCTTTGTTAGGATCATGTTTACCTATTTTAATTGTCAAGTGCACTCATTGCTTGCTTTGGAAGGTTTAATACACATCTCCATATCTTATGGAAGGGATATTTAACTTGGATCTTATTCACGAGCGATTAATTCTAGCAATAAATTTTCCTTTGGCATTTAAAAGATGTAAGATTAGCATGATAGGAAACTAATTAGCTTTTCAAGGAAGATTGAATGATTAAATTGTAATTAGTGTAAGGGTCTTGGTAGCATTGTTTTTGCATTTTCCTGTTTGGAGCAATTTAATATCTGTTCCACGATTGTTAATTTATTTTATTTGTTATTTTATGTTGTTATGTTACGGATCCATTGTAAAAGGCCAAAATTTGGCTGTTTATGGGCCTTTTTTAATTAAATAAATAAATGATAGTGAAATTTGTTAAAAAATGTTTCTTAATTTTAGCAAGTTGAAGCTCATTCAAGTTAACTTTTTCATGATTGAAAGTGTTAATATTAGAAATGGACTGATTTTATTTAAACTGTTGGCTTCTTATGTACAATACATTGCAATTACTACTTTCTCTCTTTTACAATAGACAATTAAGTGCCTGCTAATAGTGCCCAATCCAGAATCTGCCTTGAATGAAGAAGCGGGGAAATTACTTTTGGAACGATATGATGATTATGCTCAGAGAGCAAGAATGATGACAGAAATCCATGCCCAGGTTAGTATAATCATAGTTGGTGAAGAGAGTTCATTACTGATTATATCGTGTTACTTGTTTCCAGTTGCCTCATCTGGAATAAGTTATGGTAGTTTCCTTTCATTTTGCTTCATTATTTCAGGTTGTTCTTAATTTATGCCTTTGCTTGGAATTCATTCTGTACCTGTTAGAGCATCTTTATTTTTGTTGTCAAATTAAGTTTGCTAAATATTCAAATTACATATTTCTCAAATAGAAATTATTTTGCCATTTCAGTCAGTCAAGCTATCAAAGGCAGGAGTGGAATCCGCAGAAAGTTGTGGGGGAGAAAGTGTTGGAGGAGGTCCTACAAAGAAGCATGCAGGTGACAAGAAGGTGGCTGCAGAGAAGCGACGATTGATGAAGGAGCGAAAGAGGACACTGAAGAGGCTGTGAGGGAAGGGAAGAAGGGGGTCATTAATCCTCCTTGTTGTTCTTTCACCATCAGTATCAACACAACTTTTTTTCAAGAAAATCCTCGGATTTGGTAGAGAGTATCGGTGACAGAACATTCCTTGCTCTCTACACTTGCCCCCCTTTCCAGAACATCCGTGCACAGCAACCTAAATTTTAGGAAACAGTGAAGTGTCTGTCCTGATAAGAAGAGTAAGAGACTCTGAAGCTGCAAACTAATGGTGGAGAGTGAGGTCTTTTATATAACAAATTGCTGGCTACAAACATTCTTTCCATATTTCTTTTTCTACAAAATGTAAATTATCTTTGATTTCTTAGTTTCCTTATTTCTTCTGCCTGATTTGATACTATTGTTTTTGTTCCTAGTGTTAATATTTATCTCTTCCGCTAGTTCCTTATTTATTTGATGCAACTTTAAAAATACTTGTTTCTGTATATACTATCTCACACTGCATTAAAATGAACTTGTAAAAGTGGATTTTGGTGAGAAGGGTCATGATAACAAGCATTTTGTAGGCGATTTCCTGAAATGTAACAAAGAAATGGGGTGACTTTTTAGAGGAATTATTAACGTCACAATTTTTTCCCATTTGACTGGTATTGTAATAGGCTGAATTTGTGCAATTGTGGGTTAAGAAAGTTTACTGTGTTAATACTTAATTGCATTGTTTACCTGATCATGTTTGTTGTGTGTAATTTGGGTAGATACCACATTTTTAGTTTTGTATTATTTAAAAATGATCGTTACACTGTATTTGGGCATCCACTGGACTAGAAATCCATAGGTGATAGTGGCATTTACTTCTTACTTCAACACAATGTAGCTTGTATTTTAAGCCAATTGTATGACAAATGCTGATTATAATGAATTCAAATTTCACTGGAATTTTTTAAATTGGTCACATTTCTTATGCAGCTAAATTATTATTATTCTATTTTACAGCCCCATGTTTTGGAACTAAACCGATGGGTGAATTGTTTCTTTAAATTTTTATAGGCAATTATGGTAAAATAAAAAGTTGATTGCTCAGGCTTATAAATGTATTTGTCGTTGATGGGACTGAAGTGAAAAGTTAATAAATTTTATACAGAAGGTGAACATTTAATTGCTCTGAGTGTATTTTTTTCATACTCTAATGTATAGATTTCTTATAAATATCACTGAAAATATGCAATGACATTCTTGACCTGCCAGATTTCTTTTCAAATACTGCTTAAAACTAAAAATTGCTTAATTTGATAAGCACAGCCTAACCAAGGCTATTATGTGAACATTTCCAAAATAGAAGTGAAATGTGCTCATAATGTCTGAAGTAATAAAGCAGCTTTCAAGTAATATTGACCATTAATTTATTTTCCTTTAATTTTTTTACTGTAGATAAAAGAATATTTTGGTCATTCTTATACTGAATCAGTATTGCTGGTACAATGTAGTATAATATATCCATTTAATTATTTTGGCTGTTATAAATATTCTAGTGTACAGTTGCATTGGAAAAGAAATAAAGATTAAAGAGGTTTGTTAGCATTGTAGTTTTATTATGTAAGAGACCTGAAATGTACCTCGTAACATGGAATCAACCTGAATTTTATCACAAGCAAACATACGTACTTTTACTAAAATACCGTGTCCCTGTTGTTATGGTGGATGCTGGGAAGGGACGATGACCTGTGTTATAAGGACTCCTGGGGTATAATTGAGGACATTGTCCTATTGATATAGTGGAGTATACACAAAACTTTTCACTTTTTCAAATTCTACAGGGTGATTGAAGAGTCCCTGCACACCTTTAATAATTCATTTTACTTTACAATAGTTTCATTTACCTTGTTCTGTCTACAGTAAATGTTAGAAATGTTCTTCATGAACTTGCAGACATGTATCCACTTGGCTTGTTTCTTGGGTTCTCTAAGAGCATGGGGATTTTTTGTACACTTCTCTTTTTTAATACTCTTCAAAAAATAATAATTGAGAGATAAAAGATCAACGGACAGTGGTGGTCAAATACACTTTGAAATTAATATTTCATCAAACAGAGAGCAGCAGATCCATAGGCATTCGAGCTGTCTGTATATTAGCATTCTCCTGTTGGAAGTAGGCAATTTCGTCCTCATTCGATTGCGCAATGAAGAGATAAAGAAATTAATGCATGGTTCAGTATTGTTAGTTGTTTTCAAAAGATCGGATGTGGCCACCACATGACTTTCTCCATATCTGTAATATTTCTTAAAATTCCAAATAGGTTAAATGACAATAAATATTTTAAGGAACTGCAAGAAAATTTTAGACTTTAGAAAGAACAGAAATAAACTCCAACCATAGCCTTCTGATATTGGATATAGCCACAAAGCTCCAACGATTAAGAAAAGAAAAAGGAGCGTTACTAACAATAAGACGTAACTAAGCGTCAATTGTTAACAATAGTCGTCAGTAGGTTGCATGGTGGTGGCAGCTAAAAGTATAAGATATCTCTTAAACAATGCACTACATGGAGAAATGTTTCAAAACAAAGGTTGTAGCAAATTAAATTTCCTACAACTTTTATTCCAGTACATTTTTACATTTATCAAATATTTCAAACTAACGGATGTTACAAGAGTAAACACCCACTTCCGGTTGACCGATTTTTACCAAAAACTAATCAGTTCTTGTGACTTTTATAAAAATGTTAAATATAAAATATCGTGATAACTTGATTAATAGTTTTTGAGTTAGATCACTCACAGAAAAGCTGTCACGAGAAAATGGTCAAAACGTGTTCAGGGGACCTCAAAACGTATTTCCGTTGAAATCTCTAAACCGATTTTTTCATGAAAACAATACTTTCCCCTATACTACGTATGGAGAAAGTGAAAATAAATGCTCGATTATCCATGTTCTTGATAATGTGCACCACAAACAAACCTGATCATGCAGGGGAGGTCTCTTTCAATTCATTTAGATATGCGTTCGAACAAATATGGCTGTTGACATAACTGGATATATAGAACCATGCCTCATCTGTGAAAAACAAAGTCCAAAATGTCTTCGCCATTCTGAACCACTCGGAGTATTGCACACACTTTTCATGCTCTCTTTCAGTTCATGCACTGAAGTTGTTTTGCAAGTATGGAAATGCCTTCAAGTGCCTTCTTTAAAGGTTTCTGTGCACTTCCATACAACATTCCTGCTTGTTGTGGCAGTTGACAATTGGCTTTTTTTAGATTTGTATTATGTGATCAGCTATATTATTATATTTTTTCTCGGTATTGCGGGACTGCCAGATCTTGGTGTATCCATAATTGATTCAGTTTCACGGAACTTATCCATCCACTGTATGTGTTGCAATCGTTGCAATGCAGTATCTTAATGTCAGGAAATTTTCCCTCAAACCTTTGTTGCACATCCACTGTGTATTTGCCTCTACTTTTAAAGACAAATTCCATTAAAACGTTCTAGAACCATATTCACGTATGAATTTTAAAAATTGTGGGAATATAAATTAAAACTTAGTTAATTATTACGCATTATAACATTTCCTGAGAACATATAAACATACTTATTACAACATTTACTGTAAACAGAAGGTAAATGAAAGTAAATTATTTAAATCACTCGGTAATAAATTTGGCTGTCCTTTAGTTTGACACTATCATTTTTGTGCTTGTGACTCACTTGAAGACATTGTTAAGTTTCTATAAAATAAATTGTTCTTATAAATGTTTGTGCGAGGACATTATACCAGTATATATTTTCAATTTTATATATCGGTATTTCATTCCAAAAAGTCATGAAAAAGTGGGGCAATTTCACGAGTAAATACAGTAATCAGACATTGGAATCTTATATTAACGTAATCGTAGGCGAAATTTTTGGTAGGTTGGTTATAACCTATTGGGAAGCTTATATCTCCGCCGCTGTTTGGGCTATTTTCGTCATCTATAATTTGTAAAGATACGGAAATCTTGTTCTTTAACGGTACTAAATTCAACCGGAAAAGCATTGGAATCAGTTTCGGGCATTATAAAATTAGTTAGAATCAACATACGAAGTCGGGACCTAAACGGTTGTGTTGGAAAAAGAAAAAAGTTCATTTTGGTTACCGTGAACATTCAATTACGTTCTGAATTTCCTGGAAAATCTGTTTTAATACGAAAAACGCGACTTTTAAACAATGAGCATTGCCAGTTACCATTGCCACCTCATTTGAGCGAGTGGTAATATTGCGTGTATATCCGCGAGCCCCATGACAATATTACGTAATTTTGTTTGTTTACATGGATTTCGAACATTTTTGAAGAATCAGTGAACCTTCCCTTTACATTAAAGAACCATTTTATTCGTTATTTTAGCATCGTTTAAAAATTATTTTTTTTAAGACAAGCGAAAAACAATTTAAACGGTATAAGATTAAAATAGAGCTCCTTGACGATATTACGTCATTTAGTTTGTTTACATTTACGTTGATGTTTATGTTCAGCCTGTTTATTCTGTAATATTTACGAAGAAAGAAGTTTTAAAAAACTTAGCAAGGTCAGTTATTTTTATTTATCACATCACTTCGAAAATTAAATTATACTTATCCTAATACAGGTTAATAATAAATAATCTTCTGCTCTATTTACGAAGAAAGAAGTTTACATCTTTTGTCAAATAAATGTCTGATCAAATTAATTATTTTTAAAAATCAAAATCAACTTAATGTGACAGCGAAGCGTAACAGGCTCTCTAGTTTTTTTTTTAAGTGTAGAATGATGGCAGTACAAGGAAGATCTGCATTATATTCAAATCAGCACCAGGGAACACTGTAAATGCATAGAAAAATTGAAATGCCCAAAACCAAATCAACCCATGATTGGCCGCATTTTGGATTTAATTCTAGCCAATACACCTTGTATCAAAAAGTGGATCAAGTATGATTAAGATAATGAAAATTTTTCAGTGATAAATATAAGTATGCCGACAGTGCTCTTTTGACTCTCTTAAGAATAGCTACTCATATGTTTTGAAATAAAGGTTGCAAAAATTGTGATTGCAATTGCATTGAAAAAACCAGCACCAATGAATGTGTCACTTCTGGAGAATTAACTGCTCAAATCCACTGCATCAATGTAATCTACATATAATTAAATAATAAAACTACCACTTAATAATGATAAAATTTATTTATTATTCAAACAAGATTTTCGATATTGATTTCGAAACATGAGCAAGGGTTGGTAAGATCAAAACTTTTAACAACATTTGGATGGAGAATGCCAATTTTTCCAATAGATTCACCATTCACAAGCACCTGAGCACATCTCTTTGGGAAGAAAGTTGGATCTGTAAATTTTAAAACAAACGATTTTAAGCAGCAAATACGGGATACTGAAAATCACCTTTCGTGAATTTTTATTTAAACAATGTTTTGCATGCAATAACTAATTTTATGACAAATGACTGCACAAATATAAAATCAAAACATTGGCGAAGAAGTTATTCAAGCATTCATGGGGATAACAAGTGAGGGAAAATACATAAGGCTCTTTTTTCTTGCTTTAGAATTATGATATCATCATAAGATTACATCTTCGGTTAAGATTGACAGCATCATAATATAATCTATAAATTCCCTTTAAAAGCATTATATCAATGCTATGTAATAACGTTGCCCATTTAAAAGCAGTGGACTAATTGTCATGGCAGATGATATTTCCCACTTTTAAAAACCAGAAAATTTTCCCTTTTTTGGATTGAAAACAATTGTTTGCTCTCATTCGACAAGGATTTGAATTTTTTCTCTAAAAATATAAGCTTCAGACTTTCAACTATAGAACTGTTCATGTCTTGAGCTCATATATAATTTTTACTAATTTAAAAATGCTAATTTATAATGCTCTGCACAGAAATCATGTTTTTTTATGGGGTAGAAATGAAACAAAGGAGTCAGGAAAAGAGTAATTACTCGCCAGCAGCTGATCCCAGATCCACCAAATGTTAGTCATTTCTAGCCTTCATACAGACCAATCTATCCTGAAACTTTGGCTTCCCAAAGTTACAAATTCCCAGAGATATTGCCTGAACAGATGGAAGGATGGATGGACAGACTAACCAAATACATGAGTGATCTTTTAAAAAAGTGCTAAAAACTATTTAACACACCTTCAACTCCCTTAAGATAGTATCCGACTTCATTTTCCGGATCAAAAGAGCGTGGCACTTCCAAGACAAGCATTATCCGATCTAATAAGCCATGAATGATCTCAAAGCCTGAATTCTTGTCGCATATCACAGCACACATTCTTCTTTCATTACGTGCACCAACATCTGAAAAATATTAAACTCACATTTCAATAAATTGGTGAATTTCTTTTTTCATGCTGTCTTGACCGAGTCAGCACTTTGCCCAACTGCATTTAATAATTATGGTAGACCCTCAAACTTCACAGGGGGCACTTTCCTAAGAATAACATGATGATTGAAAACAAAGGCTTCAGGAACAAATATATATAAATGGAGTACACAGATTTCAAAGGCACTCTTTATGGGAAATGCATATAAAACGGTATAGAAAGATTAGGCAGTTCTTGAATTTTTATCTCTGAAATTATAAGTCATAATTATATGGTCCCAAAGACTTTTTTGTGGCAAATGATGTCCTCTATCCAAATTAATTTTTTAATCTAATCCTCACAGATCATATAAGAGCATGGGAATGAAAAATATGGTATTTAATTGTTGCTTGACTGAAGCCATTTAACGAGATACAAGTATGTATACGTTAATTTAATTGCTTATATAAATTGGAATTTCTAATTAACGGATGCAGTTCAAAATCATAATTTGCTAAATTTTAATAAGCATCCCTGATACTTAATTAAAATCCACCCAGTAGTTTCGGAGATTAAATATGCAAACGGATGGAGATGAAGTGCCCATAAGGCGTTCCATGACTAGAGCTTCACTGGTAAAGAATGCCTAAAAAGGGGCCTAGCCTAGATTGTATAGGAACATTGTGATGGGCCCTGTTGAGCCTTCTTCTGCATGTTCTCTTCAATCTCTCTATTCATCACTGTGCTTCTCCCCGCAATTTCCACCTCAGAGATTTCATTCATTAATGATCTTTCCAGCCAGAAGATCTACATTGGCATGTGCCATATTTTCCTGCATAATTTTGACCTCCATTATCCATTTCCTCCCCATTCTCACTTGATTTTATGAGTTCCTCCTCTGTCAAATCCTTATTGTGAGACTTTATGAGTGATTCTAAAGCTGCTGCCTCTATGTTCTCAAATCTCTCACCTCCAACGGCACAGGTCATTCTTCACATTTCCTTGTCAACAGATGGGAAAACTTTTAAAATCATATACTGCCTCTTCTTATAACTTCCTCCAATAGGTGTTTCTGGTGGATGGCTTCAGTTCATCAAGCAACTCTTTGATGTTGATTATACAGTCGGCAATGTTGTACTCCTTCGAAAACTGTTACGTTATGTTCTACCACTTATAAAATGGGGCTGAGAGTGCAACTGGGGTAGTAAGCCTTGACTGCAGATATTACACCTTGATCTAATGGCTGCAGGTATGATAATGTGATGGGAGGTAAGACATTGGAGTGTTCCAACTTGAGGCTGTCAAAGCAGGTGGACGCATTACCCAGTATGAGGAGAACATTGAAGGGAGGAGAATTGGAGGAAAGATATTTTTCTACGTCTCTGATGAAGCATTTATGGAACCACTCCAGATCTTTTAAATCTCTTAAATTTAGCCCCTGCCCTATCACTCGCTTTCCTCATAGGAGCAATGATTAATGGTAATAGTACACACAAGAAATATGGAAAACATCCGAGGTGTTTGTGGAACTGAAGGATCAAGTGCTGTTTCACAGGAGCCAGTATTGCTACTGCAATTGCAAACTGTGAATAAGTGAAACCATGACGTTTGAACCCATAAATACTGAAAGTTTACTGTATAAGGACTAATAGAAAATATTGCTTTCAAGGGATATAGAAGCTATAAAAGCAACCATTACAGTCAATGAAAAATTATCATTTTTACTGTAATACAAGAAAGCCTGAATTAGACTGAAATAAAAAAGCACATTGGATCCCATAAGCTTCACTGTTGCAAATGTTACATATTCTAAAGTTTGTTCTTACCTATAAAACAAACCATGTAGTTCAAAAGCATTTCTGTATGTATATCAATAAATGCTTCACTGTTAAATGTTATTTCCATAAAAATGTCACACTCACCTTCTGACTTATCTAAAAGGATGACATCGCTGACTTCAAACAATTTCAGTGGCAATGGCATTTGTTTATTTGAAGCGATTGTCTTGAGGAGACCAGGTATCAATGTAGTTCTACCAACCTGGAACTCCATTGTCTTAGGATTAGATATATGAACGGCAGGAATGTCAGCTAGATTAAGACCAAGTTTTTGTGACACATCATCCCTGGAGCACTGAGAAAATAAATTGAGAATCATGAAATTAATTTGCCACTGGATCAGGAATAATGGTGTGTGTATGCGTATTTTTGGCTAATCAACATCTTTGATTATTATAGTCATAGCTCCTTCCACACCAGATACATTCACAAGGGAGGAGGGAAATCCGGTGGTAACAGCACCAAGGGGGCCAACAGCTTAACGTCCCTTCCGAAGAACAGAATGCTGACTTTGTGCGGGAATAATTAAATGAGAGAATGAATGTGATATATCAATGCTATAGAGCAAAAAGGCTTTTTTACCACAGTAATTAATTAATTCCTTTCTGCATACATAAGTTTAAGCACCAGATCAAGTGCACACACAACATTTTGTTAACTTACACTATGTGCTAAGGCAGGGGTGGGCAAACTGGCCCACATGTGGCCTGTGAGGGCATGTTTTGTGGCCCACTATACCATTATGAAAACAAAACCATAATATAACATATAATTTCATATTTGTAGCTTAAAATTATGGGCTGAAAAGCTTTTCCAGTGATGTTATGGGGATAAAATATTACATATATATTACTGATTTTCACGAACAGGATCCCTCCCATTATCTCAAATAACTTCCAATTTGAACTCTAATGTGGCTCACAGAAGCATTTTCATCTGTTAATACAGCTCAACTAAGAAGCTGCAACTTTTATTGCAGCTCACCATGTAAAAGGTTTGCCCACCCCTGTGCTAAGGGGTATTTTATAGTGTCCTTGGTTTACGTCGGGGATGCGTTCCAGGAAAGTGTGAGATAAACCGAAATGATGTATATCAAAACCGGATTTTCATGGTTAGTATAATTCATATATATACCAATCTAAATGACGTATCTTGCAGAAACAAAACCGATGATGCATTAGGCAACAATTCTGAACGAAAACATATGCACCTTGCTCGTAAATATTAAGACACCTCGCGAAAATATTTTCCAAAAGAGGTGAATAAGAATAACCGTCTTCATTGTCTCTTTTAACAGGACTAAATGACGTTAAATCAAAGAACTAAAGTAGATAACGATTTTCCTGCTACTGAAGAGGCAAATACGATGCATTTTTCATTTTCGGCGCATTTTTTCAAATTTCATTAAAAAATACAGAAATTACGGGGATTTAAAAAAACCCTGATGACACCGGTCAGCAACAACGTTATATCGAATCAACGTAAATCAGGACGAGGTAAATTGAGGACTTACTGTACTTAGATAAATTCTTGTTATTTAAACTAAGGTGACCAAATTTTCTTTTGTCAAAAGCAGGACAAAGTAAAAGTTTACATTCTTATTTTAGATAGTTTATTTATTCATATAATATAACACAAAAAATAAGACCATTTTTACTGAACAATTTATCACACTAAACACGTTTTAATATGTAATTTGGACAGTATATATCTCATTGCAATGAATGTTTTAATATTTTTTCATGGCTGGAAAGTACTGTCATAATTTCTCGCAACTGTGATTGAAATTAAATTTCACTATTACCCAGCTTTCAAAATTTCCAACTTAACCCTTGCTTTCTCATTTGTTCATATAACATTGAGGAGTGAGAACACCCTCTCAACACCAACATTGGTTTCAGTCAAAGAAGGGGTGAACTCAACTGTAAGGCAAAATTTTGGAAAAAGGACTAAGCAGGACATGTTTTGAAAAAACAGGACAAAGGAGGACACAAAAAAGGCAGGACAGAGATTCAAAAAGCAGGATGTCTGGCCAACTTGCTTAAATTGACAAATGATGAATTTTTAACAGCCATACAAAGTCTCCAGGCTCTTCATTGCTATTGGAGAGACAGAGAGAGCCATAAGATGAACTTGAGAATTTTCTCACAGTTCAATCTCTGTTGCATGCTCACTAAATCAAGAAATAAAATGTATGGGTTACATGATGTGAGGTTAACAGATCTTTGGATGATGAAACTAATATAAACTGGACTTGTCTCTCCGCATCTTTAGTTTTACAATAAACAGTAAAACAGCTGAAATTTTAATCCTCTGGTTATATTACATATAATTTAAATTGATTTTAAAAAAAACCTACAACACTTGATTCTTACAGTGAAAACCTCAAGTATAGTCTTCATTCAGGGCTGGTGCTAGTCAGTAAGCAAGGTAAGCACTGCATCAGGACCCCTGTCTGTGAAGAGCGCCAGCTGATCAGTGTTAACAAAGTGATACTATAAGTTCTTAATACATACAGCCATTTCTTGTTTTACGAATTTTTGCTTTAACACCAATGACTTTTCGGTTCTTGAATACTTAATTTAGAATTTTTTCACTTTTATGAATTTCACGCAAATCAATGGCCCCATATGCACATGTTCCAAAAGAGGAAAGATCCAAAACATGCTATCGTGATCTGGCCTTAGATACTATTATTTCCCCTAGGGGGACAACCGTGTAATGGGAAACATTAATACTGTATTTCTCAGCATATAAGACGCACCAGGGTATAAGATGCACCCTGGTTTTTTTAAAAGATTTTTCAGGAAAAAAAAATATTTTGGTTCATCAAGGCATTTACGAAGGGCCACGTTGTGTATCATTTCTCATTGAAAGTGAACCAGTCCAGAAAACAGACATCATTTATCCATTAACACATTCTCTGCCTTCCAGATATTGGGGATATTTCCCCAGGAGCCGAATTTGTAATTTTAATTTTCTTATTCGAAATCACCTTAAAATAATGAAAAATAAGGGGTTCAGTCAATATTATGAATTTACTATTAAATAACACACCTATCAAACAAAAAAAAACATAAAAAACTTCCTAATCCAACTTCAAAATAAAATCTAATGTTTTTAAACTACCCGAAAGTTTCAAAAAGTGAGAAAAAAATAGAATAAAAACTAGTGTCCATTTAAAAAGAAGAGGCAAAAATTCCCAAAAAATAATAGAAATATCGTAAAAAATATATAACATTTAAAATCTAGCTCGAAGACTACTTGCGAAACTGGGATCATAAATACAATAAAAAGAAAACAAATGTCACTCACTTGAGATCAAATGTCACTGAGTGTCTTTCTTAGGGACATATCTCTCAGCACAAAGCTAACGGATCCAATCGTATAAGGAACCACATACATCTGCGACACACATGCGCGTCAAAGGCAGTGAACATGTTAAACGAAAATGGAAGAAAATTCAGCAATTCCAACTCTAATTGAAAAATGGCCAATTCAGAAATGTTACCTAGGATGTGGCTTATGTACTCATTGAAGTGTGATAGTGTATACTGTGTCTGTCGTAAAATTTTTCAGTTTTTATGAATGACGATTCTCCTGCAAGTCGTTTGATTCCCAAAAAAGGATATTCAAATTGACAAAATCTTTCTTCTTCAGCTCATGTCAAACAAAACAAAAAATGGAATGATTACAAAAATGCTTTGAAATCAAAAACTACTATAGATAGCCAAACTGAAACTATATGAAATGGAAAGACAACACTGGCATGAAGTCAATGAAAGGAATACAGAAATGATAAAATATTTAGGTGTACAATGTCTTGCCCTATGAGGAAGTTCAGATCTGTATACATAAAAGGTAGTGTTCTGACTCGCTGACTGACTCATCAAAAAGATCTCCTACTTCCAGGTCTAGAATGCTGAAATTTGGCAAAGTTGTAGCTTTTGGGTAACTATCATAGGAAAAATTGCTAAAAAATCTCGAAGTGGGTGAAAAGGGAGTTCATTTATTCATTTCCATCTCCCATAAGAAAAGCATGGAAATCAGTGCAAGTCATTTTATAAATGCTTTTTTAAATTACTCCAAATTTAGATACGATAAAGAAATGCACACGCTGTAACGATAAAAGAATGGTGATTCTTATTTTTTAAGACAGAATTTGAATCCCTGCCGAATTAATGGAAATTTAACTATTTAACCTCGAAAAAATTATAATTTTTCCAGCTTTCAACAATCTAAAAATCTAACTACCATGGCAACAATATTTTGTAATTTCTGCGAATTTACTTGCATACACTTACAGCATTCCTCAGCGTATTTGAAACCAACATATGCCTCCCATGACAATGGTTAATAAAGTTTATTTACTTTTACCAAACAATGAAATCATTAGCGCTGACAATACGCTGAAGCTTCTGTGCATAACTGTTCTTCTTGCCGCATTTCTTTGATTTCTTTTAATTTTTGTTATTATAGTATATTTGGACCGGATCAACTAAACGGGTGCCACAGTTACAAATTAAACTCTTTCGGTAATTATGGATTTGGAAGGAGTTGGCTGAACGGATGTCAACTAAATTTTATATAGAAGATTTTTACAAAATACCATAATGAAATCAAGATGTTTAAAGCAGAGCTTAAGAGCAGGGCTACCACTATAAAAGGTAAAATAATATTTCATTTACACATTTCTAGAGAACTGTCCACATGGATTTTATCCCATTATGGTATATATAATCTTCATATAAATAAATAACCCAAATAGTATATTTCAACCAGGTCGACTAAACAGCGCTACCACAATATCAAGGTTAGAATTTTTCTGTAACTATGAATTTCAAAGGTATTGGCTGAACCATTTTCAATAGGAAATTTCATTGGTAGGGCAGGTATAGAATGGTAAAATGAAATGAACATGTTTAGAATGGATCTAAAAAGCAGGGCTACCACAATATAAGGAAAAATAATTTTGATTTCAAAGCAAATACATTAGTATACGATTATACTACGGCGAATTTGACGAAAAGCACTCTGTTCGAAGATATCTTAGCAACCAATTGACTGATTTTGATGAATCCTCCATCAATATCAATGTTGAATCAAGAAATGTAGAGACTTAAAACTTGGTATACATACTAAAGAGACATTGAGAATATGCACCTCGGTGTGTGTCAGAACTTTGATTTCTTGGGGGAGGGGGAGCCATCAAATTTGAGTGTATATTAAATTTGTTCATACCAATTAATGGGGAATACTGGTCACTTACCTTGACAGTACCTTGAGTTTGGATGAAAATATTACCGAGTGATATGTGCATGAAAAATTCTAAACTCTAAACCCGGGGCAAAGCCCAGGCAATTAAGCTAGTGCTATATATGAGAGAAACAATGGAAATCTTTTTAAAACTAATACAACTATTTGCAAAATTTGCTTCAATAGCCAATCATTTGCAGAGTAATGAAAAACAAATCAAAAATACATTACATGAAGATATGCAAAATGAAATTATTTCTCTACTTTCTAGATCCTATTCTATCATCAGTACGAGAAGCCAAATATTATTACATAATTTTGGAGTGTATGGAGTGTTAGTCAAACAGAACAAACGATGATTTTCATAAGATTTGTTTCCACAAAAGAAAATTTTGTTCAAGTAAAACATTTTTTGGGATTTGTTGATCTAGTTAATTCAACTGGGAAAGACTTAAGCAATTATAGTTCAAAAATTGGAAGCCTTTTATCTTGATATAAAAAATTTGCAAGGACAAGGCTAAGATAATGGGGCCAATATGAGAAGAAAGAACAATGGCTTTCAGAAACATATTCTTCACACTAACCTCAAGACCTTCTATATAACTTGCTCTGCCCATTTACTTAATTTCATAATTAATGACTCAGTTCAAGTTAGCTATGAAACAATAAGCTTTTTTGTAATAGTGTAAGAAATATATAACTTTTTCATCTTCCACTAAATGATGAGATGTGTTTAAAAAACACATTCCAAAATAAACTCAAAAGTCCTTCTCCAATACCTGCTATGAGTCTCGAATTGATGTGCATAGACCTTTCAAGTATCAAATTGGGGAGATCTATGATGCATTGTTCAAGATATCTAAAGATAATCAAAAAGACAATTAGCAAAACACGAGGCTCAAGTGTTATGTTCGAAAATTAAGGATTTTCAGTTTTTGTGTGAGTAAACATTGTCAGTAGTATGCTCCAAGCTACTAACAAAAATAATAGATCTACATTAGATGTTATTGCTAATTTATTGACATTTATTATAGACCAGGGCTTTGAAAAACTGGTGACAGCTTCTGAAGAATTGGAAAATTCAGTAGAAATAATGCCAGAATTTCAATTAATTCCCAAAATTTGATGAAGGAAAAAACTAAAACTATTCGATTATGAGCAGAGATATGAATTGCCACAGTATCCAACTGATAAATTTAGAATACATTTTTAACTTAAAAAATATTGTGACAACATAGAAAACCATTTAACTGATGGCAAATATAAAGGCAACTCTCTTGAGTAATTTGATGAATTAATGGCTATTAGAGACAATATCCCCTCAGAGCTTAAATATTTTAAAGATCTTCTAAGCGCTCAGCAGTTTTTTATTCAAATAATTTAAATCTCCTTATGCTTCATAGCCTTCAACCTATTTCTTTGAATGATTGTACTCACCAATACATGTAATAAATATATTTATGTCATACTTTATTTTTTTTGAAGGACCCAGTATGATGCTTTGCATAGGGGTGCCAGTAGTGCTAGCACCAGCCCTGTCTCCATTTCTTATTTTCAAATTTTTTCTCAGAAAGTGCATATCCAAAAAATAACTCTCCAAAAGCTAGGAATAAAGAACTTACCAAGGAAAATGTAAGAGCTTCCGTGAACCCTGAATATGCAATTTCTTCTCTCAGCTGGTCAGTTAACTTGTTGAGTGGAAGCTGCAGATGAAACATAAAACCCTGTATCTACAAAAGCTAAAAATGCATATTAAGCACAAATGAAACTATTAATAAGTGCATGAAGTGCAACTCTTTTTCCATAATACCTAAATTTAAAAAACAACTCAATTTATATTTCACTCTATTAAAATGTGGTGAAAATACGTTATGGGAATGAATGGAGTGTGTTTTCAAATTATATTTGTAAATAGGTTCAAAATACATGGACTAGGTACTTGTATGCAGGGATGGATATAGGGCCAGGCAATCTAGGTGACCACCTAAGGCCACATGCCTCTGGAGGCCTTGTGCATCTGGAGGCCTTGGGCATGTGGGGGCATAGTGTCTAGAGTCGTGAGAGAGTTCATGTAAACAGTCAGTAGTTTATTGCAAAAGGGGAAAGATGAATAGATTTAGTGTGATAAGTCCAAACACAAAGAAGCAGTCGCATATCCTAAATGGTGACGAAGATCATCATGAACTATATTTGGCAGAGATCGGTTTCTCAACTGACGGTTTTCATTGAAAAAAACAATTATTTCTAATTTATTTATTTATAAATATTTCACATAAAGCACAAAGGCCAATTTACAGTGAAATCTATAACCATAAATCCATAAGCACATAAAAAGAGCAGGGAGGCGGAAGAAAAGTGAGTGTTTGATTACCGACAGCATAGGTATACTGAGATTAAGGAGGCAGGAAAGACGAGTAGATCTGTTTGGTACGCGTAAGTTAAACAGGGAGAGAAGTACAGGACAGTCAACGTTTGCATTCAGTACATTGTAAAGTAATGAAAGATCACTTTTTTCTCTAAGAACAGTCAGAGACTCGAGGGAAAGGGAAGACAGAATATCATTATTGGAGGCGTTATGGTGAGAAGGAATTTGGACAATTTGAAGAAAGAAATTAAGCACCCTATCAGGAGAAGAAAGATTCGATGTGGCTGACATTTCCCATATAGGAGAACAGTAAGTAATAGTCGGTAGGATGATGCTGCATAAATAGTTATGCAGGGCATGGGGGTCTATTATATCTGTGAGCCTATAAACCAGACCTAAAAGTGACATTGCCTTATTTTTTATTTTGGTAATATGAGGGGAGAAATTGAGCTTTGCATTAACAATAATGCCAAGATCTTTGATACAATCAACCCTCGATAAATCACAGCCATTTAATTTGTAGTTGACTATCAGTGGATTTTTCGAAGAGAAAAGGTTAATGTCTTACACTTTGAAGGGCTTAATTTAAGATCCCAACTAACACACCAACTGGATATTGTACCCAAAGCCTTATGAAAATTCTGAGAATCAGATATCGAGTCAACTTAATTTGCAATTGCCGGCATATAGAAGGTTATGGGACCAGTCAGAAGGTATCAAATCAGGTAAGTTTTCAATAAAAAGATTGAATAGATAGGGCCCAAAGACACTACCTTGAAGAACACCAGAAGTGACTGATGCCCAACGGGAAGCATTTCCGGGGAGTACTACCCATTGAGTTCTTTCAAACAGGAAGCTGGAAATGAGTGTTAGAAAGTTACCGTGACTAAGTTTTAAAAGTAAAAGGTCATGGTTTAGCGAGTAGAATGCTTTTGAAAAGTCAAGCAAAACAGTGTCGAGCTGAGATTTTTCTCTAAAAGAATTAATTACATAATTCTAAAAGACAGCAAGGTTAGACAGACAGGAGCATCCAGGGAGGAAGCCATGTTGATTAGAAGAGAGCTGCGGAGAAGTGAAATAGTATAATCTATTGAGAATAATTTTCTCACAAACTGATGAAATAATAGGGAGTAAAGATATTGGACAGTAAGACGTAACGTCTGATTTGTTACCAGACTAAGGAATTGGCACAATGTTAGCTGCTTTCCACTGCCAGGGAAAGGTACCAGTGGAGAAGCAACAGTTAAAGATAAAAGACAGTGGAAGAGATAGTGATTCGGTGCATTTGCAGAGAAATATAGGACTAATGCCATCATGGCCGATAGCATGAGTAGGAGAAATCTTCGAAAGGTATACTTGTTCTTCCTGCTGTGAAGTTTTAAGATTGGAAAGAGAGAAATGACAAATGGGTTGAAGGGAAAGTGATTTATTACTGCTGATAGGACTTGTAGTATGCGAGGAGGCAAGAGTATCAGAGAAAAAATTAATAAACAGATTGGCCCTATGAGAACCAGAGGCGTTAGCATCATTATAAATAATTTAGAGAGGGATTCCGCTTCAATTGCACCTACTGTTAATAAGGGACCAGAACTTTTTTGGGTTGGACAAGGTGGTTGTTGAAAACTTGGATACATTAGAAGAGCCTTTGAGTGTCGCCTCAGGTCTGTGAAGGATTTCTTGGGAAAGTCTTCCAGAGGTTCCATGCACAGCTCTTATTTTTCAGACAAAGAAGTGTCCAGCTTATACCAAGGGGGAAATGGTTCCACTTGCAGCCTTTGAGCTACAATCCAAATCAACCTCAGAAGCCCACCCACTATATTTTAAATATATATGCAAACATAATTATTTAGAATTTGATAGCCTGTTTTCCTGCATAAAATTTAACCACGTTTTCAGAATTCTCAAGTCATGGGCTACGAAAACTACTATGAAACGAGAAAAATTTTGCTATGAGCAGGAATCGAACCCTAGGCAACAGTGGTTTGCAAGGCCCATACGTGATAGTAATTTGCAGTGCCCACGACTTGCAAATTCTGTAAACATGTGGCTAGGTTTTATAAAGGAAAATAGGCTATCAAATTTTTATAATATATTTGCATATATATTTACAACAGAGGTTGATGTTAATTGTAGCTCAAAGTCTTCGATATGAACCCCCAGAAATAATTATTTTTTCAATGACACTCGTCAATTGAGACTGGTCTTAGTCTATGTTCCCTCTAAGCTGTATGCGTGTACGCACACACATGATCTGCAAGGCCAGCACACATGGGCAAAATTTGTCCACACAAATATTTGTCGAATTATAGAGTTTATTGTGAAATAAAAAAGCTACTGTGTGACGTTGCAGACTAGTCGTAAAATCTCAATATCTGCACCATCTCCACCCCATCCTAATTCGTAATTTTAATATGCCCAGATGAATTTATTGACCTATTTTGACTGTTAAGGAAAAAAATGGTGCAGCAGAAAAATGGTGCACAGTTATCTGAAATTATTGAAAAAGTTGCACATGGCAAATTTCTTCCGCACACACGTTATGAAAAATTAGAGGGAACATCGGTCTTAATATAACATTGTTTACGTTGATCGTCATCATCATATAAGATATATGACTTCTCCTTTGTGTTGGAATTTTACACACTAAATCTATATATTTCTTTCCACTCTTGCACTAAGTTTCTGACTCTGTCAAGACTAACTAACTAGTCTCGTGGCTCTAGACGCAAGGCCCCCTGAGGCGCAAGGCACTAAGCCAAAGATGGCAAATACATGGCAAGCATGCCACTTTATTTGGCATGTGTAACCTTGTACTTTCTGTATAAAATTTCTTAGAGCAGTTAACTAGTGACACATGAAAAAATTCTGATGATTCACATTACAGCATTTACTCATGTACCATGCGCACCTTTCTCCCTAAAATGTTGGTAAGAATAAAGGACTGCGCGTCTTATATGAGAATTTCTGAACAGGTCATATAACAATAGTAAATTCACTGCAGCACATGCCTGCATTTATACTCGCAGAAGATGAAGAATTCTGCGAAGTATACGCGCCAAGTATTTTGTCGATTGAGATGACGTTATATTTTTATAATATTAAAGCTGTACCTTTTAAATAGTTTTAAGTTTATTATTGTTACTCAAAATAAGCAATATTGATATTAAAAATTCACTATCAATACTTTTGTCGGAATAAGTTGGCATCTGGTATCTGTTTGCCTAATTCATCATGAGCCCTTGATGCTCCTTTAACATAAGAGGGGCAACTATCAAGGAGGAGATTTCTGCTAGCATCGGCATAAAGAGATCCCCCAAAAAATTGCATCACGCAGATAGAAGGGAGAAGATGCTTAACTTGGGCGGACCTTGTTTCAGGGAGGTGGAATCGGTGAAGGGGCTGACTTTTTTGAATCCCACATGTCAACTTATTCTAGCATGAATTTATTTTTTTCCCTACAAACTGGCCCAAAAATAGGGGTGTGTGGTACTTGAGTAAATACGGTACTTTCTTGGCATGCGACACAAAAATCATTTTCCAACCCTGTCCTAGGAAGTCACATAGACTGCCTTGACCTATATCCACTCCTGGAGGCAATTACTTTATGCCCTTGCAAGCGACCTT
This sequence comes from Tanypteryx hageni, assembly GCA_028673005.1. Classification (NCBI taxonomy): domain Eukaryota; kingdom Metazoa; phylum Arthropoda; class Insecta; order Odonata; family Petaluridae; genus Tanypteryx; species Tanypteryx hageni. The sequence goes on from CM054116.1 coordinate 114,787,313, forward strand.
TATATATTTTTAGGATTTCCAAGGTTAATAGTTTCATTATGACAGCAAACCAGTAAAATAGTGTATTAATCCTTGGATAACAAACAACTTAAGGGATTATCTCCTAGAAAATATGCTTCATGTATGGAATTTTGATCTAACAAAAATATATTAGTAATTCTCATATGAGATATTAAACATTTTTCATAAATAAATGGTTTTGATAAGATTTTAAAAAGTAGGTGAATTTATTAACAATTAATTTGAAAGAGCAGAACCTTCTGTATCTACCTGCTTTCCAAAACACACTGTCTTAGGAGTCTTCACTATCAAGTTTCCATAACCAAAAGCTATTGCAATGTCTTCATAAATATCAACAGCATGCAGCACATCTGGACGAGTAGGAGGAATAGTTATATCCAATGTCTTACTGTCCTTTGGATTCACTGAAGTCTTGAGACCCATTCGATCCAAATTATTAGCTATATCTTTAACTGTCCCACTAAGAAAAAACAAAGATGTCCGATTGTAAAATCTGTATCTTATATTTACAATGACAAAAAATTACTCATTTATTTATTTATTTTCAATCATTGCAGGTTGGCTACTGGCCAGGTGGCAATGCTATATCAATTATAGTCATGTATTTAAAATATTACATGTACAGTAGGGTGTTAAATAGAAATTAACTCCTTAACCGTAAAATTCAAAATTAGAAACACACAATGAAATAAACTGATGTGGGCAACACATGACTTACTTTTTACATTTATCAAATATTAAAGCAAATATTTTTAAAAAATCTGATTTGTCCACCACATGACTTTCTCCATATCTGTAATATTTCTAAAAATTCCAAATAGGTTACATAATAGTAAATATTTTAAGAAACTGCGAGAAAATTTTAGACTTTACAAGATCAGAAATAAACTCAAACCATAGCCTTCTGATATTGGATATAGCCACAAAAATCCAACGATTAAGAAAAGAAAAAGGAGCGTTACTAAGACGTAACTAAGCATCATTTGTTATCAATAGTCATTGGTAGGTGGCGTGGTTGTGGCAGCTAAAAATATAAGATATCTCTTAAACAAAGCATTATATGGAAAAATGTTTCAAACAAAGGTCATAGAAAATGAAATTTCTTAGAACTTTTATTACAATACATTTTTACATTTATCAAATATTAAAGCAAATATTTCAAAATAATGGATGTGACAAGAGTAAACACCCAATTCTGGTCGACTGATTTTTACCAAAAACTAATCAGATCTTCTAACTTTTATAAAAATGTTAAATATAAAATTTTGCGTTGACCTGATTAATAGTTTTTGAGTTAGAGTGCCCACAAAAATCTGTCACATACAGACCGACAGACAGACAGACATTATCGTGAAACTAGTCGGAACGTGTTCAGGGAACCTTAAAACATGTACATATTACCATTGAAATCTCGAGTTTGATTTTTTTCATTAAAACAATACTTTCTCATACTACGTACATTGAGAAAGTAAAAAGGGGGAAGAGAGGAAGGAAAAGGCAAAAGACAATAAACGGGCAATTCTAGAATTAGAAGCATATAATCTGCATCTCAAAATAACCAAACATCTATCAGGCTTCGACCTGTCTATTTGAGACCTCTACATGAACAAAATACATACAATCATACAACCAAAAGGCCACAATAAAACGGTAAAACTTCGTAGAAAACTTTACGCCCTAATCAACTCAAAAACACAAAATGGAAAAAATAACACCAAACCACTCAACAGTAATATAACCAACCTTTCGGAAAAAAAAATTCACAAAAGAGGAACTCACAATTTTGGAAAAAGGTCTCAAGTACACCCTCCCTTACAAGAAACCTCCAACAGAAGACCTCATTGCAGACATTGAATCCACAGTTAAATCATTACCCAAAAACACAAAGAATATCATTAGAAACTCATCCTTACTACAAATCAAACAGAATCTCTCCAAAACCTGAAATACAAAACATGTTTGCCACCAAGAATACAATACCATTAAACAACTAAATAACAAGGACTGCTTTTATTTGAAGGCAGATAAAGGAAACTCGGTGGTCATAATAGAAAAACATAAATACTATGAAAAGGTCAATAATATGTTAAAAGAAGGACCCTACACAAAAATCCCCAAGAACCCCCTAAACAAGATGATCACAGACACAAAAAACACCTTAAAAACTTGTACCACAATAATCACGAAAAAACTCCAAACCCAACTACACATCTCAAACCCTATAATCCCTAGGATGTACTGCCTCCTAAAAATACATAAAAAAGACATCTCCCAGGGCACAACAATGGGGAATTCTCTGTCACCATTCCTTTAAAATTTATTCATGATTAATTTCGAAAAACACTGCAAAACCACATTCACATACTTGACTAAAACCTGGTTCAGATATGTTGAGGACATATTCGCAGTTTTTGACACATCAAAATACAACATCACTAACTTCCTTCAAGAACTAAATGACCAATATGACTCGATTAAATTCACACACAACAACAAGTTAAAATTCAATATTTACCGAAAACCAACACACACTGATAGATATATCCCATCTAATTCCAATCATAACATCTCACATAAATTGGCCCCTTTTCATTCCATGATCAATAGACTTCTTCGCGTGCCTCTCTCCCCATCTGATTACCATAAAGAACTCGCACACATTAAGAACTGTGCAAAAACCAATGGATACGACACCGAAATGATCGAAAACATATTACGTTAACATAAACATAGGCTCCATGTAAAAACGCACATAACACTAACTGACACTTCCCTCACAGACACAAAATACATTACAATCCCCTTCGCTCCTGGGCTCACCAACAAACTACACAACATCTTCTCAAAATTCAATTATAAGATAGTATTTGTTAACGACAATAAACTCTCCAATTCATTACACAACCCAAAAGACACAATTCCTTCTTTACACAAATCCGGCATATACAAAATATCTTGTGGAGGATGCGACAAAATATATATTGGACAAACAAAACGTAAGATAGAAACACACTTCAAAGAACACATAGCTCATTTTAAACACAACAGATTAAACAACTCTGGTATAGCAACACATATCCAAGAACACCACCATTCAATCACGATAGAAAACCTAACTCTTGTAAAATCTGTTACCAACCAAAACAAACTCAATGCATACGAAAGCATACACACAAACAGAAAGAAAAATTCCGTTATGAATAACGACCACGGCCCGATCCCCCTTTCACCTCTGTACATTGTAACGGCTGAACCTCTTTCCCTTCTTTTCACTTCAGCACATAAACATATAAATACCGGCTACAACACTCCCACCCTTCATTACACATCAGCTACTGATGATGAGAGCATTGCTCTCGAAATACGTATTTAGTACGTTTACCTCATCTTTACAGATCTTGTGTGCGTGTATTCGAGTGCTTGCATGCGTGATTGTTTCATCTGTTAGGTCCCTGTCGTTGCCAGAAGGCACATAAACCTACAGGCCGCTGTGTGCGATACTACTGTCCGTGCCAAAAGTATGTAGACTCGAGTTTGCGGCTTAATCGCTCAAAATCGGCTAATGGGATTTTCGTGCAAGGCATATCAGCGTGTAGATAAATTATTTCTACGTTTAATTCAGGTAATGCAGAATTTTTAGAAAGATTTTTAAGGTATGTTTTTAGACTGAGAATGAAAAATGGCCCCCTTTTTTGAGCGTTGTGGCGGCTGGCGTCACTTTGACGGTCTGTAATAACAGAACGGGATGTTCAAATAGAAGAAAAATTTAATAGAATTTGTGTCGTAGTTTTCTTATTACATGTGCTTAATCTCAATTGTTTACCTACATTTGTTTACGGTCTTTTACCGTAAATACCCGCTATAATGCGCACTTTTTTTTCGAAATATTCGAGTTAAAAATTAGGATGAGTGTTATACGAGGGTACATAATCTTCCTATTTTCATTTGACCTCATATTTCCACAATTTCGGCACAGTAATTACTGCCCGGGTATCGTCATATTTTTATTGGCGAATTTTACGAAAAGTAAGATAGATAATAGTAAAAATTTATTAACTAATTTTATAAACATATATTAATTAGATATGAAAAGAATGAATTCAGTATTTATTCATTTTAAAAGCCAAGAAATTCTTCGTCACTGGACTATTCTTCTTCGATGTTGTTATCGGAATCGTCATCTTACGCATGACGTCACCCTACACCGGCGCCCGGCCTGGTGATGAGATACTGGTACTATTTACAATTAGAAACAATGGCAGCTGATGCCTTTGAGTACGCTGGGAGTTGATGCTTCTTGTAGAACTATTTAAAGTTATCGTTCCCTACCTTTCTCTCAGCATTCATACGTGATTTAATCTTGATTCTTCGAGTCTGTAGTTAATTATGGTTATTTGCTATCGTGTTTACGTGCTCCCGAGTGTTCTAATAAGGGTAAAACTGAAGGTTGGGCAAACCCGTCCACCTCAGGCGTGACTAAAACGTATGTAAAAAACATAGGATTATCGTCATTCCATTTTATTAGCTCAAAGAATGTCATATGCCATACTATGAAATTAATATAATTCGATTTATTGTGTATGTCCTAATATCACCTTGTAAGTAAACATAAAGTATGTAATGATTGAGTTAGTTGACGTTCTTTTGGAACGTTATTCGAAAATTTCATTTCGCACTTTCATTATGTTACCAATACATAATACCAATAATTCGATCATTGCTTTAAACACGTTACACCATCTACTTTATTCTGGAACGGTAACGCTAAAAAAATCGGTGCGCACTATACGCGGGTATATAGAAAAATCATAGATTACGAGGCTGAAAACCCCCCTGCGCGTTATACGAGGGTGCGCATTATACGCGGGTATTTACGGTATTCAATTTATGAGACCACGTTTTCTCCGCAAGTATGCGGCTTAGAGGCACGCGACCCAGACTGTCGTCTTCCTCTCGGAAATTCTGTTGCGAATCAATTAATGCCATAAAGCTGAAATGGACATAGTATTTTAAACAGAATTTTATTATTGTTGAAACTGAAAGCGAGGTGAACGCGACGTTCTCAGCGGTATTGAAGCGCGGCGTTGCCAATATTCACAGCACTTTACGTTTTCCCTGGATTCGTGCAACACACCCGTAAAATCGAAGAACATTACTGGGAGAAGGATCACTTAACAGGAGAAATAACCGAAATTCAACCCGTTATTGTAGATTTGCAAAGCTCGGACTCAGACACATCACTTGAAGATTATGATGACGATTTATCGGATTTTGATTAATTTCTCTGTGAGTTATGGTGAAATCGTACCTTTCATTTTGTTAATGCAATAAACTGTGGCTGCAGCTAAGCGACAAGCCGAATCTTTCACGGTGACAATCTTAATGACAAAGTTAAACGCGTGCAATTTCTGCGCAAGAGACTGTAAATAGTGTAAATATCTGTGTATATATTTGTAAAAAATGATAGTGTAGTCCTGACCTGTGGCTAGAGCACTTGCAAGTGAATAGCTGGTGCAAAAGTACCAGTGAAACAGTGCAGCCATTAAGAAAACCATTTTTAAAACTGCCGTTGGAGGTCCTTTTGGAAAAAGTTGATGGGAAATGGACTTACACAAAACAGCCGCAGGCTCAGGTGAATATTGGCAATGCCGCGCTCCAATACCGCTGAGAATGTCGCGTTCGCCTCGCTTTCAGTTTCAACAAATATAAAATTCTGTATAAAATACTATGTCCATTTCAGCTTTATGGCATTAATTGATTCGTAATAGAAATTCTGAGAGGAAGACGACAGTCTGGGTCGCGTGCCTCCAAGCCGCATACTTGCAGAGAAAACACGGTCTCATAAATTGAATAAAACACCGTAAACGAATATAGGTAAACAATTGAGATTAAGCACATGTAATAAGAAAACTACGACACAAATTCTATTAAATTTTTCTTCTATTTGAACATCCCGTTCGATTATTACAGACCGTCAAAGTGACGCCAGCCGCCGCAATGCTCAAAAAAGGGGGCCATTTTTCATTGTCTAAAAATATACCTTAAAAATCTTTCTAAAAATTCTACATTACCTGAATTAAACGCAGAAATAATTTATCTACACGTTGATATGCCTTGCACGAAAATCCCATTAGCCGATTTTGAGCAATTAAGCCGCAAACTCGAGTCTACATACTTTTGGCGAGGACAGTAGGTCCCTGGCGTGGTTTAATCTCCCATAAACTTAATATTACTTCCCCTTTAATTTTTCCCTTTACCTCTTGGCGAGTACGTGTTTGTGGTTGCTTATTAGGTCTCTGTCGCGGTTGTACTGACTCACAAACCTTCTAGCAACGGTGTGATTTTTTGGAGTCCCTGGCGCAGAGTAATTTCTCGCAAACCCGGTCCCGTTTCCTTTCCACCTTTAGGATTAATGCTTGTGCGATTGAGTGACATCAGGTCCCTGGCATGGAGTAACAACCCCTAAACCTGTAAGTTTATAATTTTTATTGTCTTTTACCTTTTCCTTTCTTTCTTCCCCCTTTTTTCATTCTCTCTCTCTAATTTTGAATTTTACGGTTAAGGAGTTAATTTCTATTGAACATCAATTTCGCCGTAGTCTCCATCTTTACTTATTTATTGTACAGTAGGATGACCAACCGTAGCAAATTTGGAATAAAACTTGTAGGCAATTTAATTTTTTACAACGTTTGCTAAAATATTTTCCCATAAAATGCATTTTGTTTAAGAAATATGTTAAAAACTAATTTTTTAGCTGCCACCACTACACCACCTACTGGCAGTTATTGTAAACACTTTACACTTAGTTACCTCTTAGTAACGCTCCTTTTTATTTTCTTAATTGTTGGAGCTTTGTGGTTATATCCAATATCAGAAGGCTACTGTTTGAGTTGATGTCTATTCTTTGTAAGGTCTTTGAATTTTTCTCGCAGTTTCTTAAAATATTTATTATCATTTAATCTATTTGGAATTTTTAGGAATATTACAGACATGGAGAAAGTCATATGGTGGCCAAATCAGATTTTTAGAAATATTACAAGTACGGAGAGTCACGTGGTGGCCACATCAGATTTTTTGTTGTTTAAAATTATCATTTTATAAATCTTATACATAACATCTGCTCAGTAAATGGTGAGCAGTTGAACAGCTGATTCCAAATGGCAGTCATCTACTTTGAAAAATATGCTGGAGTTTATAGTTCACAATTTATAGGTGGTGGGAGTAAGAAACAGAAAAATTATATCGCTATGAGAACAATGAATGAACATGTGATATCGTTCGTGATACAGGTCTTAATAAAGCAATGCTATGAACCATCCATGTTATCATTGTTTCTTTTCTGTGAAAATGAGTTATACATATATGAAATATACATAAAAAAATAAAAAACAAAGGATTAACCACAATTTAAAAAAATACAATAAAAATAATAATATGAAAAGATGTTTTAACTATCTTTACTGCACTTGTCACACAAAAGGAAATTATTTATTAAGAAGAAAAACATGAAATACTTTATTAATTCATTTTTAGGCTGGTTTCCAAAGGAAACACCTTATGACAGCGTTTCCCAAACTGTGTTCCACGCGATGTAAATAGATGTTCCGTGGAAAAATTTCCATGCTAGCGATATTTTACTTCTAAAATATTTTATTCAGATGATTTTCTCTTGTTATTCTTCGTTCTTTATAAAATAAAAGACACAAAAACTAACTCATTTAAACCAACTTTTGAGCATTACATGCAGCTATTTTTCGGCATAATACCCCTTTTCCTCTCGGAGCAGCATATGTGTGTTCCGTCAATACATTCCTAGCCCGAAAGTGTTCCGTGATCAAATTAGTTTGGAAAACGCTGCCTTATAAAATGGTCCTGTCTGTGTGTGTGTCTCCCCTACTAACAACTTTTGCACCAATGGACAGTTTTTCATGAAACTTGTGCTGCCAGGGCCTACCTCCGGGCTATATTTTATTTGGAATGAAGTCCCGTGTTTGATTCCAGGAAAGTTTTTCCCTATTTGTTTTATATAGGAAATCTCAAATCCATCGTGCAGAGATGCTTTCTTGAATACGTTAAAACTAGGTTTACCAGGCATCCTGCCTACTTCCGTTTACCGCAGTGGTCATTTTGACAGCTACTTGTTAAAGCGGTGCATTTCGGGCTTTTAAGATGCTTAATCATTTCAGACAGATTACAGAGGAACGTTAAATAACTTATTCTTCCTTTATTAAGTAGGAAAATATGTAAAGCAACAAGAATTACAGAAACTTTATGGATATTACAAGTAATTATTAAAATATGATTCTTACGGAAAACAGCGAAGAAATGAAACATCTCTTAGACTAATTCTGGCCACCGCATTAATGATACTAAAGCATGAAGAAGTCATCCATATTTTAGGTAAGTACAATATTATATAAATATACAATAAGGGCTAGAAATGTAATCATAATCAAAAAGAAATGCGTGTTTCTGACAAATTCTTCCATGTAACATCTAAACATTGCAAGAGTAAGATATTTTATAGTTTTAGCCGTTGAATAAAGTAAAATTGGAGAAATTCAGTCCCTATATATGTATTTTAATGAATGAAGGAAATAGACCTTGCAACTTGAAAAATCGAAACTCCTGTGTAAAAATAGTTTTCCTGGGGTCTCCTAGTTGGCAGAAACAAAATGGCTTTTACAACATTTCTCTAAGTCAAAATGATAATAAATAGAAGAGCAGACTAGGGCAAGTAAAACTGTGAATTGAAGATTCAACTCAGACTGTAAACAAAAAGAAATTTAGCGTGATGAACAGAGCGCTATATAAGTATATCGAAAGCCAAGCTGTCATCATCAGTAGCTGCTGTCATTTATGATGATGACAGCTTGGCTCTCGAAATACATACAGTATATCTTCAATTTAACGGACTAATTGGGAGGATAGGGTGTCCATTATTGCAGAAAGTCCATCAAATCCAAAACTTCATCATATGACGAAGCAAAATGCACCTAAATGGCCACATCTTATAATGTCAAATGCAGTACATCAGGAACACTGTTAAACAAGCTGTTTATCTAACGCGGTAAACTGTTAATTTGAATTTGAAGAGCATGTATAATTAAGACTTTGAAATTTCCATGTGTATGTCATCCACGGTCTCCCACTCTTGCCGCTTTACTTCCGACGGATGTAGTTTTTTCTATTTACATAAATATTCTGTAAACATCACCGTTTTAAATCAACCTAAAAGCGCAAAAAACTACTAGATTGGAACAGTTTGCAGTCTGAAGATTTGGAACATAAACATCGCCGCGGCAAGTACGAACTCCTGTGGTACCAAGAATCAAACCAATGTGTCCCTAAGTGCAGCATGACAAATTAATTTGTATTTCTACTGCCTCACTCTGCCTCCTTTTAATTTCATCGCTCAGTGCTCGACACCCTCGCCAAACATACTTTCCCCTAGAAGTTTCGTCGACGGTCTGGGTGGGAAGTTCAAAAGTGGCAAATATGTTATGGCGAAAACTCAAAAGTATAGAAAACAATCATACAGGGACCAAATGCCAGGCAATCATGCTCTTTGTGAAGATACTGCTCTGGGCATCAATGGACAGTGAGTGGTCTGAAATCGCGGACGAAGCGACAATAGGGAGTGGATTCTCAGCGACCGGATGGCTGTTGGCCATGAGTCCATTAAATCCGAAGTCCATTAAATCGAGGGTTTACTGTATTTAGCGCTCTGTTCTTCATGCTAAATTCCTTTTTGTTTACGGTAGGAGTGGAATCTTCAATTCACACTATGACAAACTGTTCAAGAGATAAAAGGGGGGACAGACAGACAGTGAGTATTAATATATAAAGATACATGCAAACTATAATGTCAGAAAGAGATTTTTACATTGTTTTTAGTATTTTAAACCCGATAATGCTCTATTAATTTATTTTCCCATTTTTCTCTACAAGTGGTATTTATGGTATGAGAATTCCTTGGAATTACTAATACATACTGAAACATTTCCTGTCAATATAAATAATCAATTCAGGACATCAACTTTGCGAAACCAGCCTGCATTAGTCCTCATTTGGACTTCTTGTTAAAATACAGCATGCAGCAGGTGGGCCAGGGCCCCCCAGGCTCCTCTCTAGTTACATCCCTGGCATAAGATACCTCTCTTCATTTCTTGTTTTATATTTTATAATTTGCCATTCCTAAGCATCATCCCTATGTCCCATATACTTATTCTAAATTCCACCTTCTTATTCTTCATTTCCATGTTATGAGCTATGTAAGGTTTTTATGGGATGATGACTGAGATGGTCGGATATGGAAAATGCCCTAATAGGCATGTTCACATACATGTCATAAATCCAATGCCCCTTTATCAACTGATTTATGGTTGCTTGAGATAATAGTTGAGGTAGTTTTCCATTGGCAATCAACATTGTTGTTTGAAGTGGAATGCCTTCCTGAGTGAGGTTAAGCCTTGATACTTTCAGAACAGTTTTAAAACATTTTGCACCAACCAAAACCACTTATATGAGAATATAGGCCTTTTCTTGAAAGCAGCTCTTATGATATGTGTCATTGTAAATGACTTCCCTAAGGAGATGAAAACTTTAATTGCAATTCTTCTCTGCATCTCGTGTCATTATTGAGCACATGACTACAATCAACTGTTTTTGCAGCAAGACTCATACAAGGAAAGTAGGCACAAACAAGATCAAACCTACATAGAGGACTAGTCTATTGCTGAATGGAGCTGTGGCACCGTGTGCACAGTGGCTACTGAGTGGCAGGTGTAATCCATAAACTTTCTGAACACCTATCATAAAATCACTAACATTTCACTCAGATAAAATCCAAACATACACCTGAACATTGAAAATGGAGAAGAATAAAAAAGAAAATTAATTAAAGAAAAAATAAAAAGGCAGGTACAACTGGAAAGAAAAAGTAGTAAGTGCTTTGTCAAAGGTATCTCTTCTACAATGGAACGAAAAAAAGAGCTTTACACATGATATAAAAATAAAAATTATATTATATACTATTGTAATTACCCATAAAAAATCATAGGTATACATAAATAAAGTATTAAACCTCCCATTTCTTCTGACTTTCTCTCTTCCTCACTCTCCCCCCCTCTCCTTCCTATTCTCCTCCTCTCCCTCCCATTGTCCCTCTCTCCCTTCCTCACTCCCATCTTCTCCCACTCTCTCTTCCTCCCTACCATTCTCCTTCACTCTCACCATCTCACTATCCCCTCAAAAATGTACTTATACTTCTCACCATTATATATATATATATATATATATATATATATATATATATATATATATATATATATATATATATAAATCAGACTTAAAAAATTAATATTTATTTGTTAAACTTTGCACTAGACAACTTTTATATGCCCAAAACTATTTAACTTTCTGGAAAATAATGTTAGTGGAATTTTATAAGGCATTGTTTCATTTAAATAAATTTATAAATTTTATTTTCCTAAATGTAAGTATTTACTTGACTTACTTTAAATATTGTGATATTCAATAGCATCAAGTGAATCAAATTGCTCACTTTACTCAGATGTTTTGGTTAAAAATATATTGCCAATCAACAAAAAATTATGCCTAAGCACTGATCAAATTATTTACGAATTAACTCAAAAAATGTTTTTAAACAAAAACGCTTGCTATAAATTTACATTTTTCAGTTTTCTTTACCCATTACCATTATGTACTAATCCTTAAGTATAGGCAATAAGCACTCTTCATCCATAATTTTTATAACCACAATAAAAAATGTTCCCAGCACTCTCTTACAAGGTGACACATGTTACAGAATTAGCTTATTATTAGCAAGATTTAAGCAAGCCTTTCAAAATGCTAGTAACACTAATTTAACAGATAATTATGCTTAACCTGCAAAATGTAAATTTAAAACAGGTTGATTTGATTATGTCAAGTAGAGAAGCAGAGAAAATTAGACATACCACGGTCCAATAAGAGAATTAATATCATCCACATGAAGAGTTTGCTTTCTGTAATCAAGTATAGGGTACGCTTCAGATTCACCCTGAATATTCAGAATTTCAACCTGTTCCACCTCATATTTTTTTGCACAATACTGACTGAATAGACAAGATAAAATGTCCAAGATGATTAAGGCCTGAAAATTAAAAAATAAACTAAGCGTGAATGCCTAATATAGAAAATTACTGACAATGAAAACGTTTTTTATAAAGCAATCAAAATAAAACACAAGATGCATCATTTAATAAGAATTTTCTTATCATACTGATAAAAAATTTATTATTTTTTATGAACTACCTAACATGATAAAGCAAAATTTTTCCTGGTATTTTTCTAATTATCATACAATATCCACATAAATGAAATCAGAACTTTCCCAATAAGTTAGCACATTAGCAGTGATGCTCAAATCATTAAATTAACTTTAAAATCCAATATTTATATTTTATCAAAATAGTTGCCAAAATGATGGGTAGAAATTGATGGAATAATAGAAAACTATGCAGAATGGCATAAGCTGTAATTTTGGGAATAACTTTGAAACAGAAAAAAAAAACACCCGCGTTCAGAAACAGGAAATCTGCTAAGGTAGTTCAGTGGTAGAATATCCGCCCGGCAAGTGGAAGACCCGGGTTCGATTCCCGGTCATAGCAGAATTTTTTCTGTTTCAAAGTTATTGCCAAAATGATGGGTGATTAATCTGAGCAGTGGTATAATGAGTATGTACTCGCCAAATAGAGATGTTGAATAAACTGTGATTCTGTCACCATCAAACAGTAATTCACGAAAATACTTTTGCCACAGCAGACCATCAATATGTGATCTTTCAGTAAATCACAAATTCCCCATCCGTTTGGAAGTTTTTATACTTTGTTAGAGGATAAACATAGCATAGATTGCACACATGCAGTTTATATGACATCTGCATTTGGTGAGTACATACTCGTTCTACTGCCACTCAGACCAATTTCATCAGGTGAATGTGTACTTGGGCCACCGGTTTTAGGGGTTAAGTATAATACAAGAAAATTAAAAATAGAACTTAGTCAATTTGATTTTCTACTACAAAAAGAATAAGAACTCCTGTAGCATTAAAAATAAATATACCCAATTTATAGTTTATAGTAAATCATAACCAATCTATAACTGATCTTACACATCTTGTATCAGAAAATATTCGAGATACTGAACCTGATATAATTAAATCAAAAGGACAAAGAAATACCAAAATTATGGATGAGCATTAAGTGTGCGGTGCCACCTATAACTTAATATATGTTCCAAGATATTAATTCAGATTCATTGGAAGCTTTTCTCAAAGAAAATATTTGTTGGATACAAAGTAAATGGATGCATTATTAGAAAATAAGCACTAAAATTGTATGACAGAACTATTTCATCATATAGATTTACTCACCTTGGTTTTGCATAAAGCAGTGCATTCAATAAACACGTTCTTAGTATTCAATGTAATTTTTGTATGATTACCATTAATGAGTGGAGGTAATGATAAGACTGTACCATTCTTGTCTTTTATTATTGGGTAATGAGTAAGGTCTTTTAGAAGATTTACATACTGCTTTAGCTGTGCATGATGCTGGAATTCATAGAAATGGAATGTAATTAGTGAAAATGAACTCTTAAAAATAAAAATGTTTATTTATTACTACTAAATATAGCAAAACTGGAAAAAATAAAAATAAATTTCAATTTTATTTTAAATAATCTTTTAAAAACCGAATAAATTTATTAAATCATTTGAGGTAATTATATAGCCTTAGGGCATAAAACTAGATGGCCTCAAGAAGAATAACATTTAATATTCAAGTATTATCATGGTATAAGGCAGTGGTTCTTAAACTTGCAATTGTTTCGGCCCCTTAAATATCATGCGGCCCCCTTTGAATTGAAAATAGCAAAAATAAGAAACTAGATTGCAAATTTCTTCATTTAATGTAACTATTTGTAATTTTTATCGCATTGTTTTTCCCTGATAACATTTTGTTATTCTTGAAAACTTTATTTTTCGACACTTCACCTTGCATCCAAAATAATTTTGAGACCCACTAGGTGGCCGTGTCCCACAGTTTGAGAAACACTGATATAAGGTATAGTACATATGATGAAAAATTGAAAACCCCTCAAAAACAATTAAAGAAACTAATACACCATATACCAAGCTTTCTACTCAAAATTAATTATGCAGTTCTGAAGATTATTTGCAAATGAATTTATTTAGCAAGGCACTTAAATTTGAAAGAGTAGCAATTTTAAAACTCAACATTTTTGGTCATTCCTTAGCAGAAATCTACGAATTAAAGAAGAGAATTTGGCTTGATTTAAACATTTTATGGAAAAAGTATAAAGAATACTTTTTTAAACTGAGAGGTTAAAGAAAATATCATCATACAGCAATTAAAACTAATTTCAACCAAATCAGAATTCTATTTGATGATGTTTATTATATTAATCTCGGATACATTTTAATCCTTCAGCCACCACACAAGAATCTATCATCATTGCATTACACTACAAATAATGATCTACCATTGCTAATTTTAGATTCCTGAAATTGGTTTCCTCTTTCCTGAAGAGTAGATCATGATTGTATCATTGGAATTCCACAATGTTGTAGTTGCATTTAATCCTAATGGTATATTTTCTAACTTTTGTGATTGCAAAGATACTCAAGAACTTGGCAGCCAAAGGATCAATGCATACCTATCTAGTGACACAAGATACCATATTTACTTGTATATAAACTGCTGCTACACATAAGCCGCACCCTGATTTTCTAAATCTGAAACAATGAAAAAATGTGCTAGAAATAAGCTGAACTCCATGTTTTCACAAGAAAACCTTAAAAATTTAGCCATCTACAAGGTACAAATTAAAGAAGAAATATACAACCATTAGGCCAGAAACATTTTGGTAAAATAAAAATTAATTAATTGTATATAAATATTTATGCAGATTATTATTATTTATAAGAATAAAGTCTTTCGTTGAATGTTCTGAGACCAATCAGCAATATTAATATGGCAAGATACTAAGGGCAATACAAGCAAAAGATAATGTCACAAGAAAATCACAGCATTTTAACCAAACCACCTTCTCCTCCCCCACACACTTTCTTAATAAACAGAGTAACAACAGAGAAAGGAGAAATCAAAACAACTTCCAAACCAAAATCAACACCATAAAAACCTCTCCTGATAAGATCTTTGGAATAACAAGTATGGAAATGTGTACTCCATGTAGGAGCACATTGAGTTTCCAAATGCATTCTTTGAGATCAACAAATTTTAGTAAAACTCCCTAATACCAAATTTAATCAAAATACTTCTTGCTGTTCCCAAGTTGAAACAGATGTGCATTGTAAACTACATGTAGGTCTTCATGTAAAGTTGTGGTAATTGTTCTCCGATTTTAACAAAAATTGGAATTGGTCAACCAATTTTACTAAAACTCTTCAATACCAAATTTCATCCAAATACGTCCAGTGGGTCCAGAGTTGAAAAGGAGATACGTTGTAAAATACATGTAGGTCTTCAAGTAAAGTGGTCATTATTACTGTCTGATTTAAACCAAATTTGGAATGTCACCAGATTTTAGTATAACTCCCAAATACCAAATTTAATCAAAATATGTCTTGCAGTTCCTGAGTTGAAACAAAGGAACATTGTAAACTACACGTAGGTCTTCATGTAAAGTGGTCCTAATTGTCCGATTTTAACAAAAATTGGAAATGGTTGACCAATTTTACTATAACTCCCCAATACCAAATTTCATCAAAATATGTCCAGCGTTCCCGAGTTTTAACATGCGGACGGATGGAAATGACCTCCCCTATATGCGTTCACTTTGTGCAAAGAAAGCATAATAAACCAAACTGTGCCTATCACTTGACATATGACATACTACTGCATCTTTCCTATGGACCCCCGGCTGCAATTGCCAGCAAAAACTGAAATGTTTCTAACTTCTTTATCAATAATAATAATATTTATTTGTAGCAATGATTGTATAATTTTTTATATCATATTCTGCATGTTGAATCATGAGAGCATTTTAAGGGGACCCATTGAAATTTAATGAGTATCTCACATTTAAGGCTTTTCCATTTCTTTTCCTCACATATAAGCCACATTTTCAGTTTGCAAACCTTAAATTTGGAAAAAAGTTGCTTTTATACAGGTAAATATGGTGTATTAAAAAGAAAAGAAACAAAGATTACCGAATAGAATTCCATTAATTCTGGTCCTGTCATCTCTTTATTCTGGTTCAAAGGACAGAAGCGAATTTCTTCAGGAGGCAGGGCATCATAATAGAATGGAGGCTTCACAGTGTCGAAATCATGTGCTCCAATGGCTACAAGAGACCTCTTTTTGCCCACACTTGCACTCAACTTCTCTTGCAAATCAATGAAACTATCATAATTATCTTGTGTGAAGGTCACATCTCGGAATATCACCCCAACTACATATGGACGGACTTCTTGGACCTGTAAAAAATGTTTTTGACACAGCAAATTAGCGATTATAAATTTTATTCTGATTTTTCAATATAAAGAGGTTTAAAGATGAAAATGATATTTTCTTCAGAAGTTTGTTTGGAACAGAATTTATCTCCTTTTTTTGTCTTCATTTCACTTCATCTTCTTTAAATATAAAAAATTAAACATTGCTACTTAACAAATCTTATGGAAATTATTTATCTGAACAAAAACTCATTGCTTTTTATAAGAATAAGAATCATGGCAGATACCAATACTCATATTTACAGCCCATTTCACATAAATTGCATACGTAACACTTCAATTGCTTGATGATCAAGATGACTCAAAACTAAAATAAAAACATTTAGACAAACCAGATGTATAACAAAAAATTTTGAAACACGGTTCATTGTATCAACACTAAGGATGGCTTATTTTGGCCCAAATATGAATCTGCATGCAATGTGGTTATTGCAGTTTTCTTGATCATCAATTGGATTCCAGTCATAAGGCAAGCTTTGTACTTTTACAGGGCTTCAAAGAATAACTCTAACTTGCTCAAACTTGAAGTGGCCCTATGATGTGCAGCTCACAATATGCACACATTAACATAGGTGAGGTGAAAAGAACTACTAATAAAACTGCAGTTTTCCTCAGAATAAAGCAGATTTTAAATTACTTAAAACGGTATAAATTGGAAAACATTTATTGGCATTTTTCGTATATAATCACTTTCTCACAAAAGAGAAAAATTGCTGAATTCATCGCAAAATTCCTATAATCAGCTTTACAGTGACAATGTCAACATATACCGTACTAGTAAAATGTGCTTGCATTCTGCAAGTATTTCAGATCACTTCGTTTATTTTAGTTTAAGAGATCTCATGACGTAAAAGGTTATTTTGTGAAAACACACACCCAGTGCTGTAACTAGATATTTTAACACCCGGGGAAAACTAACAAATATATGCCCCCTCCATAAAAAATTCTCTAATACATATATGGATTTAAGGTGAACAATTAATAAATAAAATCAAACTATAAATGATATAATTTCTTACTATAAATGTACATAATTAAATACATAATTATAAATATAATTACATACATAACAGCACACAATTGAAATACATAATCATAAATATAATTACATACATAACTGCACACAATTTAAATACAGAAAGTATAAATATTTTAATATTAAAGAGTTATTCTATGTGATTTCAATGCAGCAAACTCATCAATAGCATCATCGAAATTTATAGTTTCTGCTATGCGTAATGTCTGGAAGAAGTATAGTAGTGAAATCTCCCGTCCTTGTAACATGCACAGCTTGCCTTTAACAATGTTTGCACACCTTCTTTAGTTACGCCTGGGGCAGATACCCTGCTTGCCCCACCCTAGTTACGGTGCTGCACACACCAGCCATATTTAGTAGTGTTTCACACTGAACAAAAAAATCCCAAATATCAAATGTCACGTGATTTAATGCATGCATGCATTGTAAGCATTTTTGTACACGTGGGGAGCATTGAATTTTTGCTTTCCTTCCATTTGGAGCCAATTGGTGAGCACACAGAGAGTGGAAAATAAAAGGAGCAGAGTGAAAGAGGAGGGGAAGAGAGAAAAGTGAGGAGAGGGAGAGAAAGAGGGAGGGGGACGATGGAAAGGGTAGAGGGGGAGAGGAGTGCGGAACCACACAGTAAGTGCAGGCCACGCTACCACACTATCTTCCCTCCATCGCATTAAGCCTAGATGAATATAAGTCATTGGCTACAACCTCTGGAAAAAGTCCGAACTTTCAGAAAAACTTATATTTAAGGGGTGTTTTTGACCCCAAAATCCAATTTTAAACATCCAATAGAAAAGCACTGAAAACTGTGCAGGGCTATATAAAATAGCTTTTTTAAATTATTTAAAATTAAGATACAAAGTTGGGACATGCACCATACAGTAGAATAAAGAATGAAGTTTATTTTTCTTGAAGACAAAATTCAAATCTATGCTGAATTTGCATAAAATTTCGATTTTAATCATAAAATTATAAAAAGTTTTTTGGTTTTCAACAATTAAAAATATTAACTACCATAGCAGTGACTTCAATGCCTTTCAACGGGAATTGTTTTTTATACTTCAAGAGCATTGATTTAATGCTTAGACTCCATTATAATCCATTTGATATCAGCCAACCATGTATACATATGATGACGTGATAATTTTAAATTAATTTTTTTATCCCAATACATACTACAAGGCACGGATGATGACGCCATAATCCTAACACACAAAATATACTAATTTTACCTAAATTTTAGTGTCACATATAGACCATTGTCTCAATGATGATTATAGTTATTGCTTAAAAAGTGCGATCTGAGCCATGAAACTTGAAATTCGAAAACTTGGATGTGAGCCAGTTGCCAGAGAATTTAGAAATTTCAAATAGATGCTTTAATTTAGCAGAAAATAAAAACTATTATCTTATTTAAATGTATTCTGTGTAGTTCAAATGCTGTCGTGTTAGTTTATTTACGAGTTTAGATCTTGGTGTATAGTGATTTTTTAAGCACTTGCAGTATGCAAGTGCTGAAAGCTCGTATTATTAAAAGACATTTCATATAGCTTATAAGTTCTGAGTTGAACAGTAGTCATTCTTCACCATTACAGAATTTACATGGTGAAAATTGTACTATTTATTTCAGTAGAAGCAGAGATATCATGTTGTATCTATCGGAATGTATGCGTAATAAAAAAATTATAAGTTTTTAAAAACTTTTAAGGCATTTGCTTTATCCAAATTACCATCAAATTTACTACAAGAAAATATCATAACTTCAATGAATAATCTATACTGAATTTTTACTAGCATTTACTTTGCTTGTAATCAATGCGATCACACTCAGGGAAGACCTCACTTCGCCTCCTCACTCATCACTTCCAACTGCAAACACACCATTTCTCTGCTTGGGGTATTGGAACCTAATTTTAAGGGCCTTCCTCTCAAACCTTGCTGCATAGAGACCTCGGCTGATGTATATTCTTTGGTTATTTTTGAATGGTAAACTCTTGTTTCTGTCTTTCTCTCAATATAATGCTCCCAAAAACAGCTGAGACATGAAAGACCATATGTCCCAGAGATAAATCTATGGGAAAATGAATGACATTGCCATGAATATTAATTCCTAAAAATTAACACTATAAAACACAAATGAAATTGTCTCTGCAAACTGCAAAGGTTTCCTTCAGACTAACTTATTTAGAGCGACATGAGAATATTTCTCCTGCGACCTGAGCATAAGGACCCATGCGCTCACCTCAAAAGCACTTTCGCTTAAGCAATAGCAGCAGACATCATCATAGTGGCTTATTTGCAAACAGATCTAGGACACGTGCAGACGTTTCTCACTCTCACAATATTGCTCTCATGAAATTATAAAGCAAGACTATGGCCTTTGGCTCTCCTCATCTTATAGCTCTCAAGCGCTGACGCATAAGAAAAAACCAAGAGAAAGAAAAGTCTATGAGTAGATAACCCGAGTCAAAATCTCCTCTTACTTTGCAGTTGCATTCGTGTCATCTCAGCATTGGATAGGGATTTTTTAGAAGACGTGATTCCCCAATTCGCATAGCTAGGTGAAAATTCAATCACATAAGTTAATGCATATTAAATGTTATAAGAAAGACAACAAAAATTGGAGAATGATGATCAATAGCCAGGCCAAGGGTTCCTCTTTTGATATATATCAAGGTTATCCAGATTTAAGAAAATTCACCATGTCAAAAGAATAAAAAAGGTGAGCAATTACTGCGGCATACTGACGTCGGTCGATGTCATATGAAGTTTGCCCCTGTCATACTCAGTACGTCACTCGATGTTGAGGGGTCTAAAGCATTATATCATTGTTATGTAATGAATATGTTTCCTATTTAAAAGCAGTGAACTTGTTGCTATGGCCGTTTACTTCCCATTGTTAAAAATTTGAAAGTTTTCCCTCTTTTTTGGAGGAAAACAATTGTTCGCTCTCATTCGACATGGAATTGAATTTTATTTCCAAAAAATATAAATCTCACTCTTTCAACTATAGAACTGTTCATGTCTCAAGCTCCTATCTTAATTTTAACTAATTTAAATATGCAAAATTATAAAGCTGTGCCAATATTATGCTTTTCTTATGGGGTAAAAATGAAACTAAGAAGTTGTAAAAAGATATTGACTACTCCTTAGCAGGTCATTCTATATCCACCAAATTTGTACCATGTGTAGCTGTCAAAATTTGATTTTTCCAAGTTGCAGGATTCAAAAGATACTGTCCGAACAGACAGACAGACAAACTGAATACATATAATTTTTTTAGAAAAGTGCTTTTTAGCTTTGGAAGATTGACATGGATAACCCACAAAGCAGACAAGCCACATGCAAATAACTGGGAGTATCCTATATTAAAACAGATAATTTGAACTTCTAGTTATTTATTAGGTATACGAATTGATTATTTTGTATCTTAAAAAATAAATCTCTGCTAAATAAATTGTAAACAATGAAATGGCTGATTCAATATGGCAAACAACTGTGCTAGAGGATTAACTGTATTAAACCACTATTCTACATTAACCACCCAGAATTTAAGGTTTGCATTTTGATACTCGGCATATAAGTTCACTCTAGTTTTGAAGATTTTTCATCTCTTTAAAGGTTGATTTATACACTGCAATACACGGTAAATAAAGAAATTCCAACACCTTTATACATATGTACAAATGGAAAGAAGCAGGAGAGATATTCGAGGAAAATGCTTTTATTTCTAAATAAAAACAATGTGACAGGAATCAACCCTAGCAAAAGCAATTATTAATTCATGAGAGATGGGGATAGTATGCGTTCAGATGATAACAATCAAACAAAATAATAAAAAATATAGACAATTATGACAATTGAAGGAATGAAGGAATTAGCAAATTATTTTACAATAATATGATGTAACAAAGGAACTTTTGTAAAAATCCTCCTATTAATGCAAATTCTTGAAAGCTCTACTTAACTATACATAATATCTGTTATTGGATCCTGCTCATTTGGCTTAAGCAATTTTAGTAAAAGAATATACTTTATCTTCCCAATTATAGAACAACCTCTAATATAAGTTGATCTCCTATTTCAGAAGCCATGCAAAAGGAATTTTTTTTGCATAATTGCATTTCAAAATACCTGATTGGTTACACTTAATTTCTAGTGTATATGTAATTATGCAATAAGATTAACAAATATCTATGATGAAAAAGGTACAGTTATGGGCTTCTAGTTATCTACATTAAATTACAGGCAGTCCCCACTTTTTGTCATTCCGCTTTTCATCGTTCCGCTCATACATTAGTTCCTAACTGACAACATTGTCTCAACCTTTCGTCCTCATGATCTGCTTGTTTGACACATTGAAACATTTCTGTTGTTTTGCTTTTCATTGTTCTGCTAATACGTATGTTCCTAATTGCCAACATTTATTCATTCATCTGTCCTCAGGGTGCTGGTGGCATAGAGGTTAGGACGCTGGTTGCTACTCGCCTGCTGCTTGAAGGGGCAGCAGGCATGAATCCTATGAAAGTAGGATGTTTTTCAAGGTCACCCCTGTTTGTGTGATTTGAGAAGACCGTGCAAAGTCAGCGTTCCATCATTTTGAAGGTACTTTAAGCCATTAGCTCCCTTGATACTCTTTGTTAAGAGTAGGCTAATGCTGGCACCGGGTTTCCCTCCTTCTGTGTGTTCAGTGTGGAAGGAGCCATGGCTATAATAATCCAAAAGGTTGATTAGCCAAAAATACACACACTCATCCATCCTTGTGATGCACTTATTATGCAATAATTGCTCATGTTTGTGAACAAGTTAATTTGTCGGGGCCAATCTGTGTCTCAATCTGCTCCGGGAACTATTGTTGTGTGTATAATATATATGTATGTACAGCGATTTTATACTTTTCTTGCATCTTTACCCTTAAATAAAAGCAGACAAAAAGGAAAATGATGATGTGTTATTTTAGCCAAAAAACACTAAAAAGCCTTTCTGTTTGGAAATTAAATAATAAAACTTTGTGTTTGCTAACTATTGACATAGACCGTAAGTTTGAGCTGTGTACGTATTAATAAAGTGCACTATGATGATAATCTAAATTGATTCTGTTTAACACAATGCTTTTCAAATATGTGCTATAGAAATATGAAGTAAAGATTGTGTCTGTAGTCTATTCCTCTGTATGCTTATCTATATTATAATTTCAAGTGTTTGGTTGTATGTACTATGTTATGCTATACAAATCCACACCTTCAAAGGTATCGTAACGGAACTTGGCACAATTATTGGAGGCACCAAGGGAAAGGCTGTAGGGTAGTTCAAATTTCCGACAAATTTTCCATAAAAAAGTTATTCGCATTTTATTACTCCCCGTAAGGTAACACGTGAAAATTGACTTTTATAAGTGCAGGCTTTCATTCATTTGTTCATATAAATTCGACAAATTGACATAAGAAATTTGTACCTGCACAGTCAGGGGCGACCAAAGGAATTTTGGTGCCCCAGGTGAGATAGTACTCCATTAATGTTTGTTGAGATATTTACAAAGTACATGTAAAAATTATTGATAATGAAAAATTAAAAGGAATGTCATCAAGATTCTATCCTGTTCCTCGATATAAATTGGTATCCAATATTTATTCACTTGCAAGTAATGCATAGATAAATGATCGGGATAGCACCCCCAACACTTTGGTGCCCCGAGCAGCTTGCTTAAACGTGGTGTAATAATATAGTATATTATTTAATTTTAATTTAACGTTTTTTTCAACACATTGCTGGTGAGTATTTATGTATTTTACTTTGTATGATTTTAAGTGCGATTAATGAATTTATTAGTTTATATATAGTTAACCTTAATATTAAGAAGTAGTAAATTAGTAGAAAGGTTAAATAGTTGGAATTGAATATGTATGTATGTTATGCTAGACAAATCCACATCCTTTGTCCTTCGTATTTTTTGTTCTAGATTCTACATTTATTAAGCGATTTTGATGAAATTTGATATTTAGACTTGGGTTAATTGGGTTTCTTTACCACTTTTACGGCCATGGTTTTGTATATAATTAACATTTTTTTATTGTAGAAATGCCGCCAAGAAAAAGACCATGACTAACTAGTTCAAAAAATATAATGGCAGATATATAAATTTTAGTAATAAAATATGTTCTATATTTCATTTAAATCTAATCTAATCTAATTTAAATCTTCTAGTCTTATAATATTTTAAAACAGGTATTCCTGATAATTTTTGAACTAGTGTCCTTGATCAGGAACGAAATCTCTCATTTTAATATTGTGTCTATGGAAAATGGTGATCTGCTTTTCGTCGATCCGCGTTTCATTGCGGTCTCCAGGAACGTAACCTGATGTAAAAGTGGGGACTGCATGTATTAGTTTGATTTCTTAAAACTCTAATGCAGAGGAAATTTGGCAACTGCACACAACATAAGAATGATTCTGTCTTCTAAGGGTAGAATAGGCTACGGAAAATAGACGATTGAATTTTAGTAAGGGTGAGATGGAAAGGAGGAATATAAGATATCTTTGGATGCAATAACAAGGCAAGTATGAATTTTTCAGCTTACATTTTCAAAAAAACGTCGCCTAATAATCAGGCAAATACAGTACACAGTAAAACCTCGTTATTTCGATCCCGAATAATTCAAAATAGTACGTAATTTGAAGCTAAGAGCAGTCCCCAGGCAACATCATAGGATTTTTTATACTTTTTAGTATGAATTATTCGAAATAGGTCTACAACGAAATTCAAAGTCATGATCTGGTCCGGTGACTCGCGAACATTTTGTTTAATTCGAAACCTTTACCCATATTGTGTGTTTAAGTGGAAAGTTTGAGCACGCACATTACAAAGGCATCGCGTTCTTGTTCTCCATTTCTCACAAATGAAATATACATTGTTCCCCAAACAGGTAACTTCTTTTTACTTATTTAATAGTCAACGTGAAATAAAATCACCGAGGATACAAATAGAGGAATCATCTTATCCTTGCATCACTAGACCTTCTTTATTCCAGGTTCTCGGATTACTTCATGTATACTGCTTTATCGTAGATCTCTACCTCGTCCCCATAAGTTTTTCGGAAAAAAACTTCAAATAAGGGTAAACAAAGATACTAGAAGGTGCAGGGACAGGAGAGATTGCCATCTCAACAAAAAAATGCCAAAAAATATAGGTTTTTACCTTAGTAATTTGAGCATGATCTTTAATGTTATTCTCACGGTTACTCTCCGAAATGACACTTTCTTCCGAATCACTTTCAAGTAAGATTTTCGTCTACTTTTCATCACCAGGTATTGCTTGCGTTTTTCTATTGGTTGACTCCATGATAAGTTTGACTCTTTTAATCTCTTAGAAATTAAACAAAAGTAACAATGGAAAGTAACAAACAATAGCTGCCTCCATACAGCATAAATGTTTCCCTCAGAGTGGAAAGAGAATATTTTTTGTGCGATCCAAGTGCTTCCCATGCACTCTGATCACACTTTCGGTAAATATCTTTTTATGGGCTTTTTGTACATAACATTGCATTCTGAATTACATAATACTTTTGGCCAAGAGGTAGCATCGTAATATCTTTGAATGGGCTTATTTGTGCAATGATGTCAGATAAGTGTTTCTCTCTCTCACTCTTGTTATATTGTTCTCAAGAAATGGTGAACCAAGCACTAGCCCAGATCCAAAGACCATCCCTCCTCCCTTTCCATATAGCTCTCAAGTGTTGATACATAAGAAAAAATATTCATCTTAAGAGTGAGAGACATCACAAAGCAGATAAACAGTACCTGCATCCCCTTCCACCACACAGTAGCTTTTGTGCAGAGGTTCGGTTAGTCTCAGCATTGAATAGGGATTTTTAGAAGCCACAATTCACATAACTACGTGAAAATTCAGTCAAAAATTTTAACGTATAATATAGGTATAAAAAAAAGTAAAAATTGCAGAATTAAGCACAATAGAAAGGTCCAAGGTTACTGTTTTAAAATATATCAAGGTTTTTCAGATTTAAGAAAATTTATTGCTTCAAAAAATAGAGAAATTAGCGATATCCGCGGCGTGCCCAATACGACCGCATATGAAATTTTCGTCAGGCGATGCTGAGGGGTTAAGAGCATTTCTTACAATTCTAAGTGATTGTCCATAACATACATCATACGGATCGTAAGAAATTTAGATTTTTTAAGTTCGTTTATTTCGAACCTGGATAATTCGAAGTCGTATTTTTGTGGTCCCTTGAAATTCAAAATAACGAGGTTTTACTGTATTCACTAAATATATGCAAGAAATGTTTTTCTGATGCAATAATTGAAAGCAAACATAAGAAATACACTTATCCTTACCTTTTCTTGAGCCAGAAGTTTTACTTTCTTATTTACAGCAAGACTTTTAAATACAGGCAATTCCTCGCTGAAACATAAATAGAAAGGAAAAATCAGTAGTTGTTTTTGATTTTACATCAAATTACAAATACAGACAAGTTAACCTTTCCATCGCTGAAGTTTTTGAAACCTTTTCTATTACCATCAGGGGTTAACAGCATTACCCCATGGATTTTGGTTAATTTTTAGTGATTTCATCATTGCTGAAAAGCACTATTATCTTCGTTATCGTCTGTACGCATATATCAGGGAAGAATTGGTTGAACTGATTTCAACCAAATTTGGTACATAGAATCTTCACATAAATACATGACCAAAATGACATACGCATACATAAAAAACCATTTTAAAATATTTTAACCGAATCAGCCAAACAGAGGTGCCACAATTATAAATTAAACTCTTTCAGTAATTAAGGATTTGGAACGTATTGGCTAAACGGATTTCAATTAAATTTTGTATGTAAGATTTGTACAACATACCGTAATGAAATCAACATGTCTAAAGTGGAGCTAAAGAGTAGGGCTACCACAATAAAAAGTTAAATAATATTTCTTTTACACGTATTTCTAGAGAACTGACCACATGGATTTTAACCTAATATGGTATATATAAGCTTCATATAAATAAATAACCAAAATAGCATATTTTAACCAGGTCAACTAAACAGGGCTACCACAATATCAAGGTTAGAATTTTTTCTGTAACTATGAATTTTGAAGGTACTGACTGAACCGATTTCAAAAAGAAATTTCGTTTGTAGGGCGAGTATAGAATGGCAAAATTAAATAAACATGTTTAGAATGGACCTAAAAAGCATAGCTACCACAATGTAAGGAAAAATAATTTTCCGATTTCAAAGCAAACACATTAGTACACATTTGTACTATGGGAAATTTGACAAAAAGCATTTCTGTACCACTGGAATCCCATGAACATTCCTACATGTTGTCTTATTACCACATCTTTACCATTTTCTGTTTCACCATGTCAGTCTACCAGATGGCCTATTACTCAGTCCATATGCTTTTCTGTTCTCTCACTTTAAATTTAAATTTTAACAAAATGACGAGAGAGATGAAGAAGGCATTTTCAGTATAAATTATTGAGCTAGTAGTATTTGTATCACACTAACTTTTAATTTTGGAGACAAGTGGAGGGAGACTTTGAAAATTAATATTTTTTCCTGGTCCCATTTTCCAAAATAAAAATTACAAATGTGGTATATAATTCTGTAGTACAAAGATCTACATTTTCTAAAAATGTCTAAATCTCAGAAACTACGGTCAGAAAAAATTTATTTCCAAAAGCTTGCTTATGTGATAGTTCAGGAGAACGGAATTATACCCTTGGATATCCTGATAAAGAGTGATCTTGGATTTGATACACCAATATATTTCTCTTGAAAGCTCTCCTGCAGCAATCAGCTAAAACAACTAAAATATTTAATTTCAATTTTGCAAATCTTTCATCCATCAAGGGAAAAACAGTTACTCCAGACAATTCTTACAGGTATCTTTAATTCAGAAACTAGATAACAAAATTAGTTAATTTGACATTGCTTAAGCAAATGTGGGACAATTACATAAAGAAAAAAAACAAATTTTATAGGGAGAAATATTTATAAAAAAGCATCATGGTAACTATATTTTTCATTTGCCTTTAAAAGGGTTAATGGATTATCTCATAAGCTAAAAGATTATTAGCAGGGGTGGCCAACTACAACTACAAAATTTATTTATCGTTACATATTGCAGTAGATCCTTGGCAATGTACAATGATAAATTAAGTCTCCTCAGATTCTGGTCTCTAGTATAACCCCATATAATTGTTAATATAACGGATATTTAATGATTTTTAAACATATATGGAATATTATAATAATAATAACAGTCCCCCGGAGTAAAAGTGAAATATTAAATGCATCGAAAATATTTACAAAATGTTTATGAACTGTGGATGATAACTTCGCAATACATTACAACAGAATTTGGTTATCTTATCAAGTTTTCACGAGAGTGGATATATTTCACTTTTCTATTATATGGGGCACACTATGAACTACAACTTAAGTTTTTTAAATGATAATGAAATCGGAGGACTGCAAGGTCAAACAAATGTATTTTCAAATAGAATAAAAAATTAGTTTAAAAAATGCATCAGTAAAGAGTATACAGGCCCTATAACCTTTGTTGCCCAAAGCCCAGATTTATAAAATGGTCAGGAAAACAAACGAAATATAGTATAGTGCGTCATCTACTCACATATTTAAGTAAGACCTAAGTGCATATGCGATTCCTTCAATGCTGAGAAGATCGGGCCTGTTCGCAGGAACTTCCACGACATAACTAATCTCTCCTGGTGAGGATAGTCCTTCGCTTTCTTCACGGCTCAACTATGAAGTTTTAATAAAACAAAAAATTAATCTGAAACTAATACCGCACGTGTGATGGATCAAAAATTTCATACCAACTCCACTTCAAGACCGAAATCGAAGCATATTTCGATGAATTCTTCATCCTCTGAAATAGACACCAAAATAAATGATTTAAAATGCTACACTAACGCCATAAAATGCCTATCAGGTGAGTTCAAGGAATTACCAAATGATTTCCCAATTTTCTTAAATAGTTTATTCTTAGCCAACACAACGTTCGGCATTGTGGTTTACACCTGTTATGAACGCCTGCAAATTCTAGTATCGAAAGCAACGCAGGCAATACCGCAATACTTATAAATCTATTGCTGCCAACCTTACTGATACTTGGCAAATATCGAAGCAACTACTACAAAACCGTGACTACTTCCACAGACGTCTGACGCGCTCTAAAAATATTGTGTTTCTTTTGTTCGTTTTCCCATAATGCCCATCAACCTTCTTGATGCTACTCTATCCGCCATTATTAAGGAGAATTTGACGACAAACCTTAGACAGTAAAGGAAAATATAATTCGATTCGGCTAATATTATAGCCAGTTGTTAAAAGTAGTCGTATTCAGTTCTTGAAATAAACCTACAATTTCAAAATGGTGGACAAATTAGAAATGAGTCTGGAGGACATTATAAAGCAAAATAGGACGGGTAGACGCGGTACAGGACAAAGGGGCAATAGAGGTGGTTCACGCGGTAATGCTGGTCCTATTCGCAATAGACGGGGAGGTGGACGTCCACCTGCACCATACACTAGGGTAAGTTCATTTATAGTAGTACATATTAATAATGAATTGTCTTAATTTTCATTTTGGTGGGTATTTCTGATGGTGCATTGAATGACTAAAATTGACCGTGACCTCTGTTATACTGCACTATGATACAGCAACTTTTACTTAAAAGCATAATCCTGATAGGCATGTATCACTTCTGCTACGAAATGCAGCCATCTTTAACGTTCTTTATATTTAGCCCGTCATGACTAGTGATACAGTACACGTATGAACCACATTTCTTTGTATATTCAGATGCACACTATCGTAAACATCATTAGCATAAGACTTTTGAAATTTATAACGCGATATGTATTGCGTTTTAATAATTGACAATAACAAACATTCCAAGCTAGCATATGGTCACCAATAAAGCTCAAACAAAAGTGCCATTGAACTCCTCAGCTAACTTATGTTTAATTTCAGCAAAAAAAAACCATGTAATATCTATATTTACGAAATTGTAATTAGGGATTTGGCTAACTTTATAGCATACTTTAACAAATCCAACTCTCGGTTGTGGTAATTTCTGTGAAAGCAGTTTATTTGTCTGAATTAAGACAATTCCATAATTACATATTTTTTATAACGCAAATAATCATCTCTGAAAGAATTATAAACAAAGATTCGGAAATACTGCGTTTGACAGTACTTTTTAAAAAGCGCTTTCATTACAGCATGTTTGTTATATTAATATTTACGTGTAGTTGTGTATGCTATTTTCAGGGTGGAGATATTAATAGTAGGTGGCTGCACGATCTTTTTGACGGAAGAGGAGGAGCTAAGAAAGGTGGTCTCAGAAGTTTAGGATTGCAGTCTAATTCTATTGCCTCAGGACCCACAAAGCTCCTTGTTTCCAATTTAGATTTTGGAGTGTCTGACTCAGATATTCAGGTATGAATTTTGTGATTTATTTTTTAAATGGTTTAATTCATTTAGCTATGTTTTGTTTACATTATTAATTGTTTCATGCTGGCATTATTTCCATTTATAATTATAATAACTTCAATATTTTCACAAGTTATGTTTTTCAACTGGTCAAATAATAGTCAAGTTAAATTTGAGGATTTTCCAACCCCCTCCTTTTCCTAACTGTTTCTTTAATTACCATCCAATCGCTTCTTGTGTAACCCCTCCTTTATCCCTCCTCCTTTTCCCCTGTATGTGGAACGGCTTTATATATTTTTTCACTTGACGATACGATCGTAGCGAGACCGGTCATGTTCAATAAACTGTGGAAGTGACAAAATTTTTCATTTTGTTGAGGATATTGGTTTATGTAAAAAGATAGTCTCCTTTTCTGTTTGCTGTGTGTGTGTGATTTACATAAATATAGCACAAAACACATTTTCAAGAGGATAATAAATTAGCATGCAAGACTTCAGAGTATAAAATTCATTTGGATTCCTATGATATTTTGCAAAAATATAGTTTTCTGTGTTTTAGTTTTAGTTGAATTATTTTCAACTGATGTCTTACCATTATCTTTTTAACAATTAAATGGTAATTTTGTCAAAAATTGGTATTTTGGCTGGAAATTATTGGGGTAACTTGAGTAGATTTAAACCAATCAAGTTAATTAGATGTGGTTTTTAACTACATAGCAATTTCTTCAGTGATAATCCACCAAGTATCAGATTAATTTGAGAATGAACATGAACTGTGTGATTATCATGTCTTTCAGCTGTAATTTTATTAAGTATTAGTTTCTGCAATTCAAATAAAATTACAAATACCTATAACTAAAGAATATGGGGTGGGCTGGATGTTCCAATCCTATTTACTTTCCGCTCCATTGTATTTTTTAAATCTTAATCATTGGTAATTTGGATATGGAAAAACAGTAAATTTTTCATGTAAATATCATTTGATACATTGTTTCTGCATATAAAATGGTTACCCTGATAACTTTTTGCCCAAATTTCTAATAACTTCAAAAATTAGTAATTTTTTGTGTATTTATTTACTTATGGGATTAAACAATTTTAACATATCTAGTTAGAAAATTAAATACGATAATATACCAAATATTTTTATTAATATATTCATTAAGCTACAGAAATAAATTTTTAAGTAAACATTATATATGGGGATGTGAAAGGTAAACAAAGTAATGCGAGCGCCGCCGACAAGAAAGTGACGAGAAGTGGAACTAATAGTAGGAATAACGGAAGACAAACGTAAAAATAAGATTTCAAGGTTTGTAATGAAACAACATAAGTAAGGGGTGACATGTAATATAATATATAGTAACAAAATAACATTTATAAAATGATTACAGAGCAATTATGGATCAGTTTCTGACGGATTAAGGTGGCAATATCTTGCAGAATCCTCGCCTAGAAGACGTCTCCACATATACATTGGGTGGCCCCTGCTGCACTTCCGTTTTTTGCAATTATTCCCAGTTCCTGCAGAAATCTGACACTCGCTTCTTCTCCAAGTGGCATTTCACTTAATGATGATACTACGACAAGTGATACCCAGCACAACCTAAGGGGCTGGGCCACAGTGAATGTGGGAAGAAACCAAAAACACTTGAACTAACTTACCCAAACTGGGGGGGGGGGGTTGTAGTATGTTATGGGCTGAGCAGTCGTATCCTGTGCGTTGAGTGTATGTCAAGCCTTGTAGTAGTTCCATTTCTCGTCAGCAACACTACGTTGGTTTGTTTACATTTTGCATCCACAGTTATGAGGAACCAAACCAAATTCTCAACAGCTATAAAACCTGGTAACAATTAATTAACAGAATTTTTACATTCAAGATTTATTGCTATACCAAATGTGTATACTCCTTAGAAAGTTCAAATGGTAAAAGAAATCCTTGTCATTGCAATTGATTGACATTCTCATTGTTTCAAATCTTGAGGTTTTTGTGTACACTCACTTCCTGATTAACGCTCTTAATTGGTGCCAGGAAAATTGAGCGCTAACTGAAACAGCTATTCGGAACATGTACTTCCATAATAAATGACGTTATAAGATTTAATTCGTTTGTGAGATTCTATTAATGGAAATGAAAATAGGTAGTATTATATAAATAATACACCCAAGTATTCTTTGTTAACCATATTACCTAACGTAGAATAGGTTGTAATTTGCATTGCAATTATGTTTAAAATTGAACAGTAAAACTTGAATATAAATGAAGAACATTGCATTTTATGGAACATGTTGTTCTCGTGCTGAATAAATTGAGCAGGTGCATTAAGGAATAAGAATTAAGTAAATAAGGAATACCTGCGTCAACTTATATATACAGGATGAGACAATATTCACTATACAGCCACACTTCTATAAACATAACATAATAATATCTATATATTAAGTGTAAGCATAATGATTGAAGATACTGTTCAATTAAGAGAAAACAACCAATAAGAAGAACAAAATCGTATATCGAAATGATCTAAACCTTACTGCGTTTCAATAAAGAAATATCAATTCATAAAAGAATTATCGCATGTGCTTGATAAATAAAGGAACATGGAATGAGACCAAATGTGGAAGAATTAAAATATCTTGGTGTTACATTTAAAAAAAAAACCGAAAAGGGAGCAATAAACAAAAAATACAAGCTGCGAAAGGAATACATATGAGATACAAAACAATTAAAGAACAAAGAATATTTTAATTTAATGAGCGAAATTCTGGGACAAAGGTATGTTTTCTAGCATTAAGTTTTAAGATTTTTGGGCAGGGCTTGTTAATGCATTTCTTGTGCTGTCTTTAGGGATGGAAGAGATGGTCCTCGAAGTTTTGTAGAAAAACTATCCAAAGAGAGCTTTTTTTTGCTTTGTTTTCTCTAAGAACAGCTCCCTGTAGCAGTTCACCACATTGTATAGCCGTATTCTTTAATTTTATCGACATTTTTTATGATGGTCTTTACCATGGAACCTGCCAGAGATAAAGCTTTACAAACTTCATGTTGGTGATCTCCAGCCTTTATTCGCCATAAAACCTTTAATTTAACCTCAAGAGTTATCACTTATGGTCTTTTTATTCAATGGGAAAATATATTTTATACAAAGTTCACTTTATATTTTGACCTACAAAAACATCGACAAGTTTAGACAACCATCAAGCAACTGCAAATACTGATGTCTTGTGTGTTGTAAATGCACAGCGGACTTTGCAAATTACAGCAGAAATTTTGAAGTGTTAATGTTGAACACGCGAACGCAATTTAGAAAAAAGCTATTAAATTATTTTCAGCGTTAGTGCAGAACAGCGCCAATTGGGACAGCATTAAAGCGGAGAGTGGGTGTATATTCATTGTAATAAAAAACATGATTGTTTTATATATGATATTTATTGGATTGCTTTTAAGTTATCTTTTGTAAATTTATATTTTACATGATAATACTTAATGCAAAATATGTTTGCTAAATAGTTATTTTTTCCTACAGGAGCTCTTTGCAGAATTTGGGTTGCTGAAGGTTGCTTGTGTTCATTATGATCGATCAGGGAGGTCTCTGGGCACAGCAGATGTTGTATTTGAGCGGCGGACAGATGCCATTAAAGCAATGAAGCAGTATAATGGAGTTCCTCTGGATGGTATGTTGACATTTATAATTATGTGACATTCAATAAAAATTATCTATCTATCTATTTTGAAATGTCTTTTCACTTATGTGAAACTTTTGTAAACTTGTGGTTTTCTTAGGATTATGATATGTCATAGCAATAAAACAAGTTATCTATATCAACAAGTGTAGAGCCGACAACACGCATGAATAGTATTATTGTAAATGCAACTTTTAAGCCTTTTTGTGTAAGTGTAGTTTTTCCAAAACACATTTCAGAAGTATTATCAGTCACTTTCTATTGGAAGTCTGCTATTGAGTCATTGAGCTGAATTTAGAATTTGAAAAGTTTGTATATTATAATTTCATCAGCTGCACTGAAATGCTAGGAGAGAGATAACAGATATTCTAAAAGTAAAAAGCAAGTGGATACATGTATATTTACTGCATTGACAAAACTATACAATTCAGTATTTATTAAATCGAGTTGTATCTCACT
This sequence comes from Tanypteryx hageni, assembly GCA_028673005.1. NCBI lineage: Eukaryota > Metazoa > Arthropoda > Insecta > Odonata > Petaluridae > Tanypteryx > Tanypteryx hageni. The sequence goes on from CM054116.1 coordinate 114,821,546, forward strand.
CAATCCAGTGCATATGATCCTAGTAAAAGTTAAAGAAATGAATTAAGTCCTAATTTAATTTACTGCATAGGTGCTCATTCATTTCTTTATTGTATCTTCACCATAGTATTTACCTCACTATTAATGATTCTAGTAAAAAAGAGTAAAATTATGCAGAAAAAAACATTTTGTTGAAATAAATGCATTATTTTGGGATGCTTGCCCAACTCCGGATTTATAGCTCACAAATTAAAAACGTAAATTAAAAAATAAATTTAAAAAATACGACCAAATTTCTGCAATGCAGTATTGCTTTTTATAAACATTGGATGTTTTTCTAGATGCATTAAAAAGCTTTACCTCAAATGAAATATACTGTTACTGGAAAACATGGGAGAGTTAATGCAGGTGCATTTGTGGATAATATGTTGTGAAAGAAGTAAGGAAGTTGAGGTTCTATTCAGTCTGCTATGAATGGACTATGAAACAAGTTCTCATGGTCGAATTTTGCATGAAAAATGTATTATTCAGATAAGTAATTGCAGGGGTGTAGGCAGTTTTTTAAAAATACATATAGGCAGAATCAAGTATTTAAAACCTCTGCCATTATCAGTATTTTGAGGTCTTGAAATATTTTCAACCAAGCTTTTAAAATCTAAAATACCTAATTTCTTGCTGTGATGTTTGTGTTGTGACAATTACTTGAAATTTTGCTGAATTTTCTTATAGGTAAAGTTTCTTGTGTTACAGGTCGGCCTATGAACATTCAATTGGCAACTTCGGAAATTCCTTCCCAGAATGTGCGTGAGGGAGGCAGGTTGGGAGGGGTAGGCAGTGGTGGTGGTGGAGGCGGATCCAGGGGAATGGGAAGAGGTGGAAACCGTGGAGGGAGAGGTAATTTTGGAGGCAAGTCACAATTTATAAAATTTATATTCACACTGCTTTGTTTCTACCTTCTTGGTGCACGAAATTAGTGGTTATTGCACCATATGGCCACATCACAAGTTCTTGCTATAAATGTTGTACAAAAAACTGGCATGAAATTGAATATTTATAAAATAATGTTAATCATTTTAAAATAACATGTTGTTCAATTCATTTTGGGCATAATATATTTGTTGTACATGATGCAACCATTTTGTTTTGCATTTTTTAATTTTTGTTGGCTATGTGATAAGTTTTTGGATTGGGTTGTCTTTAATCTTAAATGTATTTTATCATAAGAATAACTGGTATTGACTCCAATAAATCTAAAGGCCTTGTAGATATTGTGTGATATATTTCTTATTGGTTTCAGTCTGGTTTGTGTCTGTAATAAGAGGCTAATCTGTGTGTTTAATGTATTGCAGGTCGTGGTGGAGGCGGAGGCCGAGGTGGGCAGGGAGGTAGAAGAGGAGGTGGAGGGAGAGGGGGCGGTAACAGAAGAGTCCCAACTGCAGCAGAACTAGATGAAGAGCTTGATGCTTACATAAATGCCGTGAAGTAATGAAGACTTTTTTAAAATGATTTATGGGATAGTGCTGCAGTTCCCCTAAGCTGTGAAGCAGCATTTTGATCTTTTCGGACTCGTGGCATTTCTTATCAGAAAGGCCATACATTTACCCCGTGTTGCTGGATTGGATCTAATGCTGCATGAATTTGTGTCAGAGGGGAATCATCTTGGTTATCAAATTATCAAGATAAAATTGCAGTAATGTGATGGGTTTTGTTTATCTCAGGACCATAAATTTGGTACCGTGATTGAGTGAAATTTGGTCCAACAATCCATTTTATCACAGATTAATAATCTTAGTTTTGAGTGAAGAAAAGGGGTGAGTGTAATAAACTCAGTATTTCCTGTTTTGTGTTAAGTGAATGTCAAATAGGCAAGGAATTTGGTAGGGCTATAAGTAATATAGGATTAAAATAGCATCTTGAGACTTGAATTTTTTTAAGCAATATTGTTTGCAAGATAAGATTTTTCATTGATTATCATCGTTTAACTTGCCTAATTTCTCCAAAGCTTTTTGTGAATTTTATAAAACGACTGCTTTCTACTCTTTGTATAAACAGATTGTAACAATTTGATTACTGATTTGTGAATTGTATTCCTGATTTATTCACATTATGGAAAATGAACGAACTAGTAGATGTAATATTAATTGCTTTGTTTATTGTGTTATGTATTAATTTAGACATCCTCATAAGCAAATTAGCCTTTGCATGACAATTTGCCATTTCAGTTGAGTTTTTCATCTTAACTAATTCCATGAACTGAAAAATACATTGTTGTTTTTATTTCAAATGAAGCATTTCACATTTGTCACCCGGTGTACTCAAGCACATATTTTTTATAGTTGCCATAGACCTGACATGACTTTAAATTGTCAGTTGTCTTGTACAAAGTGAAAAGGGTCTTCAGTATTATAATAAATTCAGTGTCTGTAAAGAAAAATTATACACTGTAATAACCCTGAATGAGTAAATGAAACAAAATTGCACATATTGCAGTTAATAAAAAATAATTAATGGGCATAACATTTACAAATGAATAAAGATGGTATGATTGATTTATGCGAAAGTTAAGTAAAAATGTTATAATTGACCCTCAAGTTAGAACCACAACTGAGGAAATTCTTCCAAGATCTTAGTATTCCTGTTCTCATTTTTTAATGGCTTTGACTTCTCATGCAAATATATGAAATATTGTTATTTTCAATCTAAATTTTGAAATTTCATATATTTATTTAAAAGTAAAAAATTTTGAACTTGACACTAATCGAGTATTTTAACTTGATGTTTCTTATATTTGAGATTTTTATATTAACTGCTTGTCTGAATTTACCAAAAAGTGGATTTAGCTGTTTTCATTCATGAAATAGCTATTTTTTATTTAAAACAAGAATGAACTAAAATGTTAATACATGAACGGTTATGAAATTAAAATGGAATTTTTTCACTACTTCCGGAATCCATAAGAATTTGAGAATGGTCACATTTCCATTACTACGGTGTCAATTCAGAGGGTGCAATTATCTCTATTGCTATGAGCACATAGTTAAAAAGGAATGCTTAGACTCCTTTGGGATAGTATTTCATGATACATGGTATACTAATAAAATGAAAACTTTTGAATCTATTCTGAATCAGCATGAGAAGTTGAGACGACAAAGAAAAATGCTCTATATTTATCTAATGCCATTCTTAAAGGGATGATCGCCTTCAGATGATCACAAAATTTTGAAAATTTCATAGAATGTTGCAATTGGAAAAAAGATTAATAAAGGAAAATTGAAAATGATGAGCTAATGGGGCAATATTGTAAATTCTAATAGATAAATATTTTCTGCAATGGAATTTTCTTAATTTCTATATATATAATATAAAATTGACCATAAAGTTAAGGTATCATATATGGTTAGGATGGCCTTAGTATTTTAAAGAGAAAATGTTCTTTTCTTTTGTTGGGATATTTTTACTCTTTCTCTATCAAGAAATGTCCTCTTTTTTACACTTTTCATTTGTTTTTTTATGCTCATTTTATGTACAGGTAATCCCTGCCGTGTGAGGGATCATTAAGCGTGGAATTGCACTAACGAGGTTGAACTATGTGGGACCAAGATTGCGGGGCACAGCATGTGGATCACATTACCACAGTTTTCCTAAATGCCTCTTGAGAGGCAGACCCATCTGTAAGGGGGTGCCGGTGGTGTATTGGTTATGCACGAATCCTCTGAAAATAGGATTTTTCCAAGGTCACCTGGCCCCTTATTTGTGTGGTTTGAGGAGGCCATGCAAAGTCAGCATTCTATCCTTCGGAAGGGAGGTTAAGCTGTTTGCCCCCTTGGTGCTCTTCATTAAGAGTAGGCTAATGCTGGCACCGGGTTTCCCTCCTTTGTATGTTCGGTGTGGAAGGAGCTATGGCTTTAATAATCCAAGAGGTTGATTAGCCAAAAATACACCCATCTGTAAACATCTGAACATCGTCAACAATTCAACATTAACTTTTATTATTAGATTTGTTTTTCACTGTGCATAATTATCAATGTTATTATAGCAATTTCAAACTTTTGTTTTCGAGAATCACAAAGTCCTACTAGAGCGGACTACTACTAAAATATTACATGCAGTCCTTTGCCACTGAGAAAGAGAGGGTGGAAGGGAAGGAGATTGGCTGTAATGTGATACATTGCTCCAAAATTTTACTGCTGATGGACCAAGGAGTCATCACAGCATTTGAGTGCTAATATCTATGGAGAAGTTTAGCACATTTCATTGATGCCATGATTAGCTTGTCAAATAAAAATTCATGCCGGTGTTGAGCTGAATTTAAAATTTTAACTGCTATTGATATTATTGGAGAGGCATGTCAACCATGAACTCTTGCTAGGAGAAGCTATGCCCTGAAATTGTGAATGGCTTTAAAAGATTGCTCAGCATTCAGGGAGAGGTTGAAAAAATTGTTACTCTTACAACTGGATGTGAGTGATGAAGTGATATGAAAGGGGAAGATGTTGGAAAGTTCATCCAGTACCACCAGGAAGAAATGAGAAGTTGGAAAAAACCAATGGCCTCTGATGTGATTGCTGTTTAAGAGCCAGAGGAATCAGAAGATGAAGAGCAGCGAAGACCTGAATTAACATGAAATTGAATAACAGAGATCCCAAAAGTAGCAGAGTTTCTCAAAGAGAAGATTAAGATCCAGACTGTCAAAGAGCTTTGAAAATTAAGAGATCTATTGACGGTGCTATGGGTTCCTATGTGCACATTTATAAAAGTGTGAATAGCAAAGGGAAATCCATATCACAGGTTTCATAAGGCCATCAACTTCAGCCTTGACCCAATCCCTCTCATCCTCTGCCAGCAGCTCTACCGATGAAAAAGTCTCTTAAGATAGTTATCTTTTCAGTAATTTTTGGTAAGTTACTGTCATCTTAAATTTTTTTGTCTTGATGCTTTGTTTTAATTGTGCAATGCTTTTACATTGATTTTGGTTAATAAATTATTTGGCTTTCTATGTTTTTATAATAATAAATTGGAATTTTTAGTTTGTTTCTTAATGTTATCCAAGTGACATTAAAATTTGCATTTTATGGCGCAATGGTTACTATTTATTATTTTTGGCCCAACATCCTAGGCCATGGAATGTAACTCCATTTTTGCTGTTAAATCAATACCCCGCAGAATGCTGAATTGCCATGCATGGTCTTTGGCTGGAATGTATCCCCCATGTTCGGCCGGAGTTAACTGTATAATTAATTATATAATTTTTTTTTAAATTCTGATGGAAGTTTAGGAAATTACAAAGACTTATCTTTCTTACATTTGTTTTTCTGAGAGATGGAATAACCCATACTCTTTAGTCAATGAACAGCTGAAAACATTCTTTTTTGTCTCAAGATCTGGAAATGCTGCACATGGAATCAACTCTGCATTTTTCCAGTTGCTCAATAATTGATGTCTCTGAACATATTGTCACTGATTAAGCTTATTAATAATGTTGTGTTACTCAATGTAAAGATTAAAATAAATTTTTAAATTCAGATTATAAAAGTTTAAAAAAGAAATAATCAAGAAAGTAAATTTCTAGATTTTTAATATTTATTACACCCCTTCTAAATGTTTTGTCCCTTGTCTCATTAAAGATCTTGTACCTGGATTCACTCAAGGTTGCCACCACTTTGCATACATTGTTTACAATGAAACCATTCTTGGGTGTACCAGGAAGCAGTGATGGAATAAGTAAGCCTTGACCTCCAGAGCAGGAAAAATTGGCAGAACCCTCTTAACTAAGTTGACCAACTGCACCAATTAATTCAATAATGGATGATTTTGATGACTTTTAACTGATAACTCATTTTTGCAAACTATTTTTATGCCTTGCATATTAGAGCCATTATCAAGGACTTGTCCACCTCATTGAATTTATGATTCCCAATTCCTATGTCTTTAGCTACCAATAGCTGACATGGTCCTGGGGCACTTCCCCTGCTGCCCTGTCTTAGTTCCACCACTGGCTGGAAGATCAAATAATGATTGTTGCGCAAAAGAGGGAGACTAATTCAGAAATAAGTGGTAGTGGATCTTTCCATCCTACCCTGGAGTTTGTTATAGATTTTTACAAAAATACCTATTGCTGTATTAAAAATTGTTCTTTTGGATTGGTTTAGTCTCATAATTTATACTGACAATAATTTCTCTCCCCTCATTACAGTGAAGGGTTTCATTTTTTCTATTATACAACATTCCAGATGTATCTTATGCATGGAGATATGAATATTTTTGATACTATGTAATTTCATATTCAAGTAACCACTTGGGACGCAAGATTTATGGAGATTTTTTCAGTTTCAGAAATACAGAAATATTTCTTTTAAATTGAGGCTTTCTCATTTGGTTTTCAATTGAGAGGTCAGGTATGAAATGATGCTATGTGGAATGCTGCAATAGTATTATTGTAAGTGATTATTCAAAGTGCCATAAACTGCATTTCTGTAAAATATGGGAAGAATAGGTCCATAGCAATTCATCATTCTAAGAAAAAGAAGGAATAAAGATGACTCAGTGTAGTTGTCCAACATTTGAATTGCTATTCTGGTTCTGCATAGACTAAGGCAGTGGTTCTCAGACAGATTTGTCTGGTGACTCCTCTGACCCAATGTTTGGTTGGGAAGCAAAAAAAAACTTGTTTTCTCCATACAGAGGGTGGGAAGATGACAATATGGAAATTAATAATGAGTTATTGAACTTCGCGACAACATTTTTTATGACCGTTACATCTGTTTTGCGCCGATTATTTGCACTTCGCGTCATGCGTTGACGATGACAACAAGCGTGAACTCTCTCTACTTTTTTGTTTCGAAGTTAAGTTTAAACTTAGGAGCCCTAGAAAGGGACTTATTATATTTATAATGCTCATTGTTAATAGTTTTCGTAGTAAACAAACGTGATAACTCTGAACTTAATTATTTTGCAGCTCAGTTTGAACTTCACCGCCAATGCCGCTATTTTCGATGATGAAGCTTTAGTTTAAAATTTAAAGAAACTCCATCATTTTGGAATGGAAGGTTTTCATTTGCTATTTTCGTTGTAGAGATTTTGAACGTAATTTAAGGAAATGTTATTTTGTTTTGTTAGGGTTTCACTTTTTATTATGAATTTTTAATGGAAATCTAAGAATTACTATCATCTTATAAACGTAAGATTTTCTGCAGCGTATTTTGAACGCGATTACTAAATGAAGTGTTATGCTTCTTTTTTTGTGACGTATTTTGAACAATTAAAAGAAATGTTATTACTTTCTTACGCTAGGTTTTGGTAACCTGTTACGCATTTCGAACGTAATTAATAAAAGAAATGTTACCACTTTATAATGATAGTTTTTTTTGCAGCTTAATAATGTTTGTTTCAGAACCTAAGAAAACATCCATGCATCACGTAGGTGCCAACTCAACATTCCATTTCAGTAGTTAATCCATTTAAATTAAAGCATTTCCTTTGAATGAACAAAAGGAGATCGAAAATCGCATGCGAAAATGTGTCGAAGGTAAACTGAACAATTGTCGAAAGAAATTATTCGCTTAAATTTGCTATTGCGCGTTTTGAAAGTAATTAAAAGTATATTTTTTCCTTTATGATGCCAGGTATTCATTTCCTGTTACGTTCTCTTTTATTTTCTATTAAAATGCATTATTTATGATAAAAAAGTGAATTTTTTTATGTTGACTGGGAACCGTACTTAAATTATTACATTGCGTCTTTTGGGAAAATAGGACTTACATTTCGCGTCAGTTTCTCCGGAACATAATTATTCGCGAAGTTCAAAAAGATGGTGTACAAGGTTAGCACTATAAATTATTTTATTTACAACTACCTATGTGTATTAAAAACATTCAGACTCTTTGGTGTATAGTTTAATTTTTTAAGTACTAATCACTTCTGAGATATAATTTGTTTGTTTTTATTACATAAAAATAACTTTGTTAAAAAGGTTTTTGTATGTTAATAAGCAACAGAATTTTCTTTATTTTTTGAGCAAAACATGTCGATAAATTAAACCTGCAGGGCTCTTAAAACCAGAATTAATCACTTGACATAGGGATTAAGCCCCATGGGACCTCTAGGCACCAAAAGACTTTGGAGGTATTTTCTCATAGTTTGTAGTTTTAATAAAAATCTATATCATACTGAAAAACGTTTATATATATATATAATAACTTTTTAAATGGAAAATCGGCTTTTTGTTATTTTATTTAAAAGTTGTTTTTAACATTTTAATTTATATTTTAAGATTGAAATATGAAAATAAGACATTAATACTGATCTATTTTTATTTTTAGAACATAACAAGGACTTATAGTGCCCTTGTAAAATAAAAACTGGACCTAGAAAATACAAAAATTATATCGATTGTAAATTGAATTAAACTATAGTAAATATAAAATCAAAGAAAAGGAATTTCAGAAACGCTGACAATCAGTAAATGAAATAAAAATCTTGACAAAATAATGTATATTTTCCAATTGACAAGAGAATAATTGTCACATGTTCACCTTTTATAATTTTGATGTAGCAAATTTCCCAATAAAAAAAATCTATTTTCTTAACATAACCATGTTCTATGCAAAGTAGACTAAATGCATTCAGACGGTCTTTATGCATTGTTGTTGATTACTCATTTTTTGAGAAAGTTTTGAAAAGGATGTCTCCTTCACAGCCTGAACATAGCAGTCTGATAAATCCAGAAAGCAATGGCAACATTGGGAAACATTTGTGACAAAATTCCTTTCATGATATCCATGTCCTTTGAGGAACTTCTTTCATCATTCTCCTATAGTTTCCTGACTTCATTCATCACGTTCATGGAAAAATTCATTTTTCAACTCTTCTCCTAAGTTATGATAATTTTCAATGAATTTTTTGGATGTTTTCCTTTTGACTCATTTTTTATTCTTGTAGTCCACTAGGTAACACATTCATATGCCACAGAGCACTTTTCCATCTCCATGATGAGACTCTCATATAACTATGAATGTTTGAATTTAAAATTTGTTGAGGGGTGATGTATGCTTAGGTACAGATGTTTCATCAGCTTCCTTTTTATGCTTCACTTTTCGTTTCTGTTCAGTCCGATAATGTGACTCATTTTCTGATTCAATCTGGAGCTTCAGTATCATCTACATTGTCTGTTCCTCAAAGTGATTGAAGCCATTGTGAACAGCCCAAAGAAAATCTGTCAAGTTGCATACGATATTTTTGCATATTTTCGACGCTGATTTCTCAAACCCAAGAGCCCATTCACAGAAACCCCGAGATAAAGATCTCCTTATTTTTGGTATAGAATCACCTGGTTGATTTTCATCAAAATCCGTGACCTGAAGGTCATAGCCTATCCTTGTTAGATATAACATTAAACAATGGCCTCCTTGTTCTGAGAAAATAATGCAACCAATTCATTTAACTATGACTTACAATTAATTTAAGTTCAGTTAATGTGTATTTTCAAAAATATGTGCTAAATATGAATTTTTAACTCCTATCTGGTAATAGCTTTCAATCCTTATTTAAAAAACTTACGCATCCAAGAAAATTATAAAATATTTTTCCAAAGCACATTAAAATATATACTTGAATTATGTAGTGTTGAAGAGAATTGAGTTGAAAAAAAAGCTTAAAATACCAAATAAACATTTCTTTGATTTCAAGTATATTACAGAAACACCTATAATAAAAATAATTAGAACAAGAATATTTAAAAATTTCACAAAAGCATTGATATTTCATTTGAAACTTACTTTACTTAAGTTCAATTTGTATTTATTCCTAGGTGAAATTTATATACATTATAGAAGAAATGTCATCTTTCAGAAATGTCTGATATCAATCGTCAATATGAGTCAACAAATTAACATGAAAAATAGATTTCATGTGAACATGATTGTATTCGTATCTTCAACATTATTTACACTGATAGCATTAACAAAAATGATTTATTTTACATTAATTATATACAAAAACATTTAAAACCAAGAACTAATAACCAGAAAATCATCCTCAAAGACATTAAAATATTATACAATATTATACAAGCAACAACCTGAGTTCAAAAATAAATAAATAACTCCTTCATTCAAATTCTGACAAGCTATATGATCCTTGCCTCATTTTTACATATCATTATAAGTACTCTATACTTGAAATACATGAAACCAGACCAAGTACATACATCAACATAGTCAATTATAGCACAACTGTACTTGAATTCAAATTGTAACAGGGCGAACATTTTGTATCTGGCCATAAAACTGTAAGGAAGACATTAAATATAACGTAATTGTTAGGGAAGGAATATGAGGAGAAATATCAGAATGAAGGCGATGAACAATAAATTTCAGCCTATACAATGGATGAAATAACAAATTTCAAGGTACAGACCATGCAATAAGTTTTTCTCTGGTTTTGAGGTAAATAGATGAATTTTCAAAGCTACTAAAACGTGGAGGTCATTGAAATTGGAAGATTTTTCTGATAATCATTGTGTGGAAGATATTGCCTGATTTGTATGATCCAATGTTTTAGTTAAATGCAGACCTTATAATATGTTTTGGATCCTTCAGAGAGTAAGCAAGGAGAGGATTAATGTGTTATTGTCACGTTTGATTTCATTGGAATTAAATTTGATAATCTCATATTTTAAAGGTTAATAAGATGTTATAGAGTTACAAATGCTTAATATTTCCAAAGTGGTAGTTGATTTCACTACTATGAGTCTAAGTGAATCTAAAGATAATACTATAGTGATCAATTCTCATGTAAAATGCAATTCTTTCACAGTCATTAAACGCAATCTCTTCTCAAAACTGAAAGCATATTTGAAATGACAATGTATTTTTTTCAACAAAAACCAATGCTAAACCTTCACTTGGTCCACTTTTGAACCACTTGCTTCCACTTTATTAAACAGTGCTGACTTGAAGACCTCCAAGTTCTTCGCCTTCAACTATTTCATCAGGATAACTGTTGCCATTGGCCATTGATCGTAAAATGTTACTGGTTTCACTTATACCATCATTTGACAAATTAGGTGTTGGCCCAGTGCCCAATCCATTTGTTAATATGCTTGCTGCTGCAACTTGACTAGCATTTGCAGTGCTAATAGCAGCAATACTGTTTGTTGATATTGAATCATTAGTGACTGCCATTGGTGAGAGTGCTGACATAAATTTGTCTACTACTGTTGATTGTTCTGCATAAGTATCTTCTGCTACTGTCTCCTCAGTAGTGGCAGATGAAGTCTTTTCAGGCTGTAAGGAGATAAAAAGAAATGTAAAATGCAAATTCAAACAATGTCAGCTGTGATTTTATTATAGGAAAAATATCGTAAAAATTATAATTTTCTGATAATACAGAAGACCCTCAACATTTGCGGTGGTTACTAGGGACTGCAATCCCGATGGAATTTTCCAATCCCTGCATTGTGGGAGTATAAATTTCTGATCTCAGGGCTGTCCTACTAAAATTTTATAAAATAGTTAAAAACATGCAGTCATGTTAAATAGCTGGGACCACATTCAAAATGACTGCTGCATAGATCTCATGATTTAACTTGGTTTAGAAGTCTGGAACTCAAGGGTTAGACCCAATACTGAGCTCACATACCTGTCCCCTTGCAGCAGGGGGTCTCTAACCGACCAAATCATTTGCAATAAAATTTTAAATTTTTTATGTTGCTAAATTAGTGAGCAAGTAACTCAAGTGTCGAATCTGGGTAAATGCACAGATTAAGAGCAAATTTTAAACAATTCTACAATAAATAATAAGATAATTATGCTCGCATGTAATCTCGATGCCCAGGAATACCAACCTTTACAGACTTTCTGGGATGGGATTGTATTGAAAACATGAAAAATATGTGTATTATATGGAAGTTGGGTTGGGTTGGTTGGTTGAACAGGGTTAGGTTGGTTTTTAAATATTTTCCTGAATTTTAACTTTTAATCTCAGCATGAAATATTTATACTCTCCTATGGAAATCTTATGATATATTTATTTATAATACTGGAAACATATGTAGAAGTCTATCAATAACAGGTAATAGTGAAAGCCAGTGAGTTTTACTGTGATAAAGTAGCTTTTTATAAGTTACTTGGGCAAATTCACAAAATTGTTTCATACTTTCAACACATACAGCGTAAAATGAAAAAGTTTAAAATCTTTATAACAATTGACTCGATGTCCACATCCAGTGTATCTGTTCAATGTTGAATAGAGTTATGCAAAATATGCGCAGAGCAACCCACTTCAATTATGAAGGCTTCAACAGCTGCAGGAGAACGGACGAAATAATTTGCTACTCACACTCTTTATAAATATAAATAAATAAAGATATTACCTATATAGAAGTGGTTATAAAAATTCATTTTCATATATTCACTTGTTCATAAATTAATTTAAAAAAACTGCACAATAATTGCACAGGTCTCAGCTACTGTTACTAATAGTGACTATATGAAAATCTCAAAATACATAAAACTACCATATGCACTGAAACTAACAGTAAGTCTCCAACACATGCTTTCAAAATTTGATCTTCCCCGATTTTTGTAAATGAAAATAAATTATCCCACCTACTGACAAACCCGAAAGATAAAATTTCCAATCACCACAAATCAGGCATGTCAATTGCAGTTCATGTGACAAAATTTACATAGGACAATCTAGATGCAAACTGGAAACCCAGTTTAAAGAACACATAGCACACTACAAAAACAACAGAATAAACAAATCAAGCATTGAAACTCATATTTTTGACACTCACCATCCTATCACCACAGAAAACCTATCCTTACTCAAATGAATCGACCAATAAAATGAACTTGATGCATACAAAACCATCTACATACATAAAAACAAAAACATGGTTATGAACGACGACTAAGGTCCCATCCCCCACTCCTCCCTTTTTCAGTTACTCAGTTAACTGTTCCAAAACCTTTCACTTTTCTTCCCCTCTCCCCAACAGTCACTCCTTGTATATATACCCCCTTCTCCCTCCTACGCCCCACACTACTGAAGATGACAACTTAGCTGTCAAAACATCAGTGTCTAGTTTTAATTTTTGGGCAGAGTTAAGTGTGAGTGGCTTTTGTATGTTTCTGCGTATGTGTGTCTCCTTTTGACTTAGATCCTGTGACGGTGCTTATTAGCAACCTGCAGCACGTGAGTACTCTCTTCCTATTTACAGTGAAGGAGTTTTTGTTTATTTACTATTGTATTGTTTCACCGTGTCTCGCAACTCTCCGTTTTCATATACAAAAGAGATGGCTGATTCTTGTAATGCAAAACTCGGATACATACCCAATACATTAAGAAATGTGAACAAAAGAAGCCCCCATAAGCCAGAAGTAAACACAGCCGAGAAAATCTCCCTCCATGGCAATTCTAACAAGTACACAAGCAGGCAACATAAGTTTTACTGTATATGACCCATCATCTCTCCTTCTCACCCCTTGTCTCTTCTCTCCTTTTTTCCTTCCCCCAAATGCTGTTTGAAGCTTTGGTAAGGCCTTGTCTCGTGCTGCACGCAGAGAACTTGCTCTTAAACCAACTGATGTCTTACTGGATGATGGGGTTGCATTCCCTTCTGTGTTAAGAAATAAAAGAAAGGTTTATATTAAGAAAATCCAAATCACATATAAATTATTGAAAACGTTTAATATTAAAAGAGAAGCACATTTTTATTTTCAAACTGAATTCAAAACGTATTTTAAAGTTTAGATTCTCTATGGTTTTGGCAAGAATAGTTTAACAAATAATAAATTCTCAATGTGCACTTTATTTACCATTATTCAGTGTGGAATTTGGTATTTCATCTCCTTCTTCAGCAATGGCAACCAGGCTTTTGGGTTCCCCACCCTCTCCTGCTAATCCTCCTCCTCCACTACCTTCACCTCCTCCATCCCTGCCAACACCACTCTGGATAGGAATGTCATCTGGGGAGATTGCATGTACACTGATGTTAGTTGATATGGAAACATGATTGTTTCAATTATGAGAAGAATGACATGGAAAAAGGCTGTTGTTAGCAATGGATTGAAAATGCTAAAAAATATAAATTTGCAAGTTATGCAGTCCTTAAATTCATGATAAATCTCAGAGACCGGTAGAATAAAAAACCAATCCTCTGGATTCTATGATGTCTTTGAAATACAAGGGACTGGAAAGGAAACAGGTAATACTAATATTAACACATAGCTTAAAATAATAATAATAAACTTTAAAGAAGTGCTCTCAATACTCGATGCATTTGTTGGGTAATGATTATAAAACAATACTTTGCCATAACGACCAGAAATTAAAATTGCTGTAAATTTAAGAGAAATAAAAGCAGCATGAATTAAATTACTTAATGGTGAGGGAGATAGTGGCATAGTAGGTAGGACTCAAGTCTACAGTCACCACAATTATTTGTTAAGATTTTATTTTCATAAACTGGTACTTTTATATTGACTGCAATTTTGTCAATTGTCCCCATTTTTAAGGAAATTCTTATGGAAGTGAAAAAGTTGAAATTCACCAATCATTTTCCTTTCTTTCCAAAAACTGTATTTTTATAAAATTTCAGCTTTAAAAAAATTTTAATTTAAATCTGCTTGGCCATCAGTTAAAGTCGAAAAAATCAACCTTTTCGCAACAATAGTTTGAAAACAATATATATTTTTGAAATGCATCTGCAATTATTATGTATCTTGTAGTCTGAGGGTTACTCAGTAGTAAGGCCATAAATGTTCCATAATACCGTATTTTCCCGAATATAATGCGACCCTAAGATTTTTGGAAAGTTTTTCAAGAAAAAACTAAACCTCGAATATAATGCGACCCCAAACAACCTTCAGCCAAAATAACACAAGTTCCTCGTTCATCCTTTTCCTGCACATGAAAGATTACACCTGATGGTAACTTTTCCTTTGGCATCATTTTACAATTTTAAATTACGTAGGGAGTCAGTTTTAGCCCATCAGCCGTGACTGCAAGCATAACAGTTATCCTTGATTTCTCATTTCTGGTGGATTTTTAAGAACACCGATTTAGCTACGACTATTTTAAAATTCATGTGATAACTTTGTTGGATTCCTCTGTTAACCTGAAATTTGGAAGAACCTTTTTTCTCAACATGATCAACACCCTTTTTGTCACCCATTGTTAAAATAACGGATGGGTAAAAACTCACTATAATTGTTACAAAGAATATGCAGACGCACTTATAGCTTCAATTCAATGATTATCGAGGGGTTCAGCAGTGGATTGAACTCGATCTATTCTCGCCTCAAATGCTTTTCAAGTACAGTGTAACATATGCCTAATGTGTCTACAATGTAACAAGTATCTTGTATCTCGTAAACAGACATGCGGATTGTACGGTGATTTTTTGAAATATGATTTTACGATCTTTTAAAATCACTAGTACTCGAATATAAATTTTAATATTTTGGAAAAAAAACCGCGTTATATTTGGGACAATACAGTATATGCCAGTTACAAAGTGAAATATATTTGGTATGTAAATTAATAAGAAAAGATTGAATTAAATAATCAAGAGAGATGAATTTACCATTGTAAAAGATACTTTCCATTATTTAATCAATGCATTTTAGAAGAATATAATACTACAAGTATCCCCTGTAAATAGAACAAAAACTGAAGTTTTCAGAATATATATTTGTAAAATAATAATAGTATAGGAATGAATTTTAATTCTTACCTAAACTTTTGTGTCAAGGAAAACTCATGTATTGAACTTAAATTTTTTATAACATTTTCATCAAGCTGTGAAGTGAGAAGCAAGCAGAATTAATAAAATCCAGTATAATCTAAATCTAAAAAAAATATTTCTTTTAGAATTTAATGAAATTTGAATATGAAAGCCAACTGGATGAAAAACATATCATGGCTTCAAAACTATAGAACCTCATTTTACACTAACTCATTTATCATAAAATACAAGTTAATTCTGAATTAAGTGGCATTATAGAAACCTATACGGCTGAAAAGAATGTTGTTATTGAAGTGATTCATGCATGCAGTACAAAAGATTACAATTCCATAGGCAATTAACAATTTAAAAGAAGCATACAATCAAGATAAGTATATCTCCATCTAAAATCTATAAAAGCCTTCTTCTGTCCCTTTGTGGCTCTCTCTGTCATGCTACAAAAATGTGAATAACTTGATCAAGGATCGAGATACATTTTTAAAATTTGGCAGGAATGCCTGATTCACATATTTTTAGGTGATGACGAAAACAATCTCGAAAAAAGTCCTTGGTTCGACTCCAAGGTAGACATTTCCATTTCCTATAAAATAATATGTAAACATCAACATCAACAAGCAGGCTTTTATTCTTTTTGAGATCTGAATTAGAAAGAACTAACCTATGTCCTTCAGATCTAAACCATTTTAAAGAAAAGTTATAAAGTTTCTTATTCTGTTCATCTTTTCCTGCCTACAATTCGAAATCTCTCATGTTAAATGTTTCATTCACATATTTTGGGGAAATCTTGCCATTTTAATGGGATGTTGCCTTGCCAATCCATTACATTTGTTAAACCTCGAAATCCCATTGTTATTTTAATCCTTATGGATGAAAGCATGCTTTGAATGCTTTTAATACGAGAGAGAGAAGGAAGGAGAAGAAAATGATTTTCATAGCACAAAATGTAAACAACATTCATTGCGTTATTTACAAGAGGGAATACATTTGAATGTAGAACATTAATTATTTGCATATTAAAATTACTTAGAAGCATCGTAGCAATTCGAGAATTGAAACAAGCATCTAAAAGAATGAAAGTTTGATTTCCTGCCATCGATTTTTTAATATGCATCAAAATGACCAACAGACCAGTATTTAACAGAAAAATTTGACATTTTCTTAGTGATTTGCAGTGTTGCCGGTTTCATGTAATAGTGTGCCATTGACTTGGATAATAGCTTCACGTGCATATAATCATGAAATTTCATAAAAAGCTTTCCCATTGAATTTCAATGGGCATCTCCCTAGTACAGTGATGGCGAACCTATGGCACAGGTGCCAGGAGTGGCACGGGGAACGATTTTGGTTGGCATGCCACAAAATGGAATAAGAAAAAAAAAAGATGCCACTCATACGGCGGCATGGCAAAAATGACTCCCGAAATCTAATAAATGCAGATATTGAAACGATGCGAAAGAGTGGCTTCGTTTACTATCGGTTATATTATGATTTTGGGGGAGGGGAATTGTTTCAATTAAAATAATATAAATCTGAATTTATTTTACTGCATAAACTATGTATAATGTTCAGATGTTTTTTACACCAAAATTATGTCAAATTTCGGATTCTTTCAATTTCATTATCGTAGGTTATCTAACATCCTTTTGTTCATTTTAAGAATTAAAAAGCCTCCCCCAAAATCATAAAATAGCCGTACCATCTCTTTTCTCATTCTACAGACGGGTCTCCAGACCTGCTATATAATTGTGTAAACATTCATGCTATATTCTACGAATATACAGATAAGATTTTTTATGGTACTGGCACGCGAAGAGGCAAATTTTCTCTCATTAAGATAATTTTGGCACGCGAGCTAGAAAAGGTTTGCAATCGCTGCCCTAGTAAATTCATAGAATCCTAAAAAATACAGATATCAGGACAGCCTCATCAGTCAAATATGTTTGCTTACAACGAATACTCGGTTCAAATAAAAGCCTCCATTTCAAGAAATATACTGTTAAAACAACTGAATGGAGTAAGATTTTTTACAATTAATTTTTTAAGCATAAATAATTTCATAAAAATATTAAACCAAAAAGTGCTGAATTGATGCTATTTATTCCTTGTTTAAAATAATTTAATAAAGAAGATAATATCTCTTAAGTTTATCTATTTTTTCTGATATAGAATTGCATAGTTAGAAAAAATTTCGGAAGTTTTCATTCAAATTTTCATCAAAACAACAGATTTCATGAAGTTGAAATTCCTATAATATCATCTTCTTTTTTCTAACCAATGCTTTAGGATACATCTGGATAAACAAGGACTGTGATGGCCAGGAGGAGAAGGAGTGTCTGGAAAATAAAATACATGAACGAAGACAAAAATGAAGTGAAAAAAGATTAAGCAATGGAAAAAGCATCATTTTTTCCAAAAATTACCTTTATATTTGACAACACATAGTCTAATACAATTAATGCTACCATCTGTTTGCAAATATTTTGGCATTATAACAGGGTTGTGGTCAATAAAAACTACAGGAGGTGTTGAAGAAAGCAATTTAAAGTAGACAAATTCAGCACATCACTTGAAAATTACACTATGTCAAAAAACTGCAGAGAATTTATAAATATAGCCTTTACTGCTCACTCATTTTTTAAGCAAATGTTTTCTTGGTTTCCTGTAATTTATTTACAGCATAATATCTTTAAAATAACTTCATATTACCACTTGATATATCAATTCATATTTTTCAAAATTTTTCGTCATATATAATCAATTTATTTGTGATGGAAAGGTCTCTCAAAATAATTCATTTCATTATGTATAAATTTTCTATAAATTTATGTTATCACCATCATAGACACCCATTAAAAACATTAAAATGAGATTTAAATGAAACGTTTAACACAATAGGATTAAAGTTTTCAAAGAAGGGAAACTTATATTTGACACTAAGTCAACATCCTTCCCCACATGCTGGGTGGACAAGTTAACATTTTTGTATATAGTTGTTTTTGGAGTAACATACTTCAAAAATTAAATTATAACACACAATATAATCTTAATATTAATATGAATCATATGAGACCACTATAAGAAATACCTAAATTGCTTCCAAAAGTTGGAAATATAAATTTGAAACAATTTTGAAGATTTTCCCATCTTATTGATGAAGGAGAGTGAATATTTGGAGCTTTAAAAACAATGACTTCCTTTGGAATTAGGAAGATGTTTCTTGATGGCAAATGAGGGAAGGAGAAAATAATTTATGGACAGCAAGTAGTTGGCCATTTGCTAATATAAAAGGCCAGATATTTCTGTCTGTACTTCTGAGTATAACGGTGATGACATAAGTTATGAAGTCACAAAAACTTTCACGCTCATAAAATGCAAATAACTCGATCAAATATGCAGATATAAACTTGAAATTTGGCAGAGATAATTTATTCAGACAAAAGTGCTGTGACAAAGGAAAATTTATGAAAAATGTCCAAGGTTCGACTCCAGAGGATGATTTGCATTCCCCTAAGAAAACACGTAAAAATCAACTTTTTGAAATTTGGAAATGAAAATTCGAAAAATTGATCTATGACCTTTGGATTTGGACCATTCTAATGAAGAAATTATAATGTTTCTTATTCTGTTCATTGTTTTTTACCTACAGTTCAAAATCCCTCATTTTAAACGTTTAAATCACATAATTTGGGGAAATCCTGCAATTTTAACGGAATGTTGTCTTGCCAACCAAGTACATTGTTAAACCTCGAACTCCTATTGTTATCTCAACTCTTATAGGTTTAAGCATGCTTTGAATGCTTTTAATATGAGAAGAAGAGAAAGACAGAAGGATAGGTAAATGATTTTAATAGCAATCAATATAAACAACATTTGTTGCGTTATTTACAAGAATGAATACTTAAAAAGCTGAAATACTATTAAAAAAGATTAAAAATCATAATAATGAGCTAAATTCAATAATAATGAAATAGAAAAGGCATGAAAATCTGAGGAACGTGCTGGATGTTTTAATAAACAAGCTGAGCATGTAAAAATTGTATAGGGTGAAGGATTGGGCGACAGGTTATGGGAGTTAGGTAGAAGAATGAAGGACAGTTTGTAAAATAGGAAGAAAAAGGTTTAAAAGAATCACAAAAATAATAATAAAAGACTATGTTGTTTATCTGTTGGTCTGAGTGTAAAGTTGTTAAAATGCAAATAACTCGATCAAGGATGTAGATAGAAAATTGAAATTTGGCAGTAATTTAAATAATGAGCTACCGTAAATACCCACGTATAGTGCGCACCCTCGTATAATGCGCAGGGGGGTTTTCAGCCTCGTAATCTATGATTTTTCTATATACCCGCGTATAGTACGCACAGATTTTTTTTAGCGTTACCGTTCAAGAATCAAGTAGATGGTGTAACGTGTTCTAAAGCAATGATCAAATTATTGGTATTATGAATTGGTAACATAATGAAAGTGCGAAATGAAATTTTCAAATAACGTTCCAAAAGATCGTCAGCTAACTCAATCATTACATACTCTATGTTTACTTACAAGGTGATATTAGGATATACACAATAAATCGAATTATATTAATTTTATAGTATGGCATATGACATTCTTTGAGCTAATAAAATGAAGGAATGACGATAATCCTATTTTTTACATATGTTTTTGTCACGCCTAAGGTGGACGGGTTCGCCCAACCTTCAGTTTTACTCTTATTAGAACACTCTGGAGCACGTAAACATGATAGCAAATAACCATAATTAACTACAGACTCGAAGAATCAAGAATAAATCACGTACCACCAGGCCAGGCGCCGGTGTAGGGTGACGTCATGCGTAAGATGCCGATTCCGATAATAGCATCGAAGAAGAATAGTCCAGTGACGAAGTATTTCTTGGCTTTTAAAATGAATAAATACTGAATTCATTCTTTTCATATCTAATTAATGAATGTTTGTAGAATTAATTAATAAATTTTAACTATTATCTATCTTACTTTTCGTAAAAATCACCAATAAAATTATGAGGATACCCGGGCAGTAATTACTGTGCCGAAATTGAGGAAATATGGGGTCAAATGAAAATAGGAAGATTATGTACCCTCGTATAACACGCATCCTAATTTTTAACTCAAATATTTCGAAAAAAAAAGTGCGCATTATACGCGGGTATTTACGGTAATCAGAATTTGTTTATTAAGGGTTGACATGGTAATTTGATAAATAAATGTCTGTTTCTGGCACTATTTTGAGGGGAGGATATATTGCACTTCCTCTGAATAAAATTTATACATTTTAATTTAATGAAACAAAATTTTATGTAGACTGAAAATTTAAAAAATATATAATTCACACTATAGTATGTTCCAGAGAGTTGAAGTAATTTTGGCCAGCTAAAGTTGTCTAGTGTAATGTTTAATAAATAAATATTCTTTTTGTATCTAAGATTTGTACCCCACGTACATCACGCTGAGAAAGATAGCTAGATTTTTGAGGGGTGAATGAGAAGGAGAATGTGAGGGAGTGAGGGAGTAAGGGAGGAGAATGGGAAGTGAGGGTGAAGAATAGGAGGGAGAGAGGGATGGAGAATGGGAAGAACGAAGAGAGGGAAAATAGGAGGGTGAGAGAGAAAATAGGAGGGAGAGAGAGAAAATAGGAGGGAGAGAGAGAAAATAGGAGGGAGAGAGAGAAAATAGGAGGGAGAGAGGGATAATAGGAGGGAGAGAGGGTGAAAAGGAGAGAGAAAGAACAAGGGGAGAGGGAGGGAAGAGAATGGGAGGGAGGAAGAGAGAAAGGGAGGAAAAGAGAAAGGGAGGAAAAGAGAAAGGGAGGAAGAAGGGGAAGTACCTTAATTTTAATACATAATCTGCACATTTGTACATGTCAAATTTGATGGGCAAATTACGCTAGTATTATGTTAAAATTCGTTATAGAGGTAATCAATACTTTCAAAAATTCAATATTTACTGTAATGTCCTGAATATAAGGTGACCTCAAATACAATGTAACCCTAAGATTTTTGGAAAGTTTTTCATGAAAAAACTAAACCTCGAATATAACGTGACCCAAACAACCTTCAGCCAATCTAACACAAGTTCCTCATTCATCCTTTTCCTGCACATGAAAGATTACACCTGATGGTAACTTTTCCTTTGGCATCATTTTACAATTTTAAATTACGTAGGGAGTCAGTTTTTGCCCATCAGCCGTGACTGCAAGCATAACAGTTATCCTTCATTTCTCATTCACGGTGGATTTTAACAATACCGATTTATCACCTTTTTCATTGACAGTGATGTTTGATGGCATATCAAAGCATACCAGGGTTTGATCTGCATTCCCCATCTGGCCTAGCAGATAGTTAGGTCTTTTCCATAAGCTTATGACATACCTCAAATACGCTGACGCACTGATAGCTTCAATGCAATGACTATGGAGGGGTTCAGCCACTGAATGAACTCTATCTATTCTCGCCTAAAATGTTTTTCAAGTAAAATGTAACATGTATGCCTAATGTGTCTACAATATAACAAATATCTTGTATCTCTTAAACAGATGTGCGGAATGTATGGTGATTTTTAAAACATGATTTTACGATCTTTTAAAATCATTGATACTGGAATATAATGTGGGGGCTATTTTTAAAATTTCATTTTTTGGAAAAACATCACATTATATTTGGGACAATATGGTATTTGCCTAGACTTCAATTTT
Organism: Tanypteryx hageni; assembly: GCA_028673005.1. Lineage (NCBI taxonomy): Eukaryota > Metazoa > Arthropoda > Insecta > Odonata > Petaluridae > Tanypteryx > Tanypteryx hageni. The sequence continues at coordinate 114,843,983 of CM054116.1, forward strand.
GTCTTGAATGATGCTAATTCAAGAATAAGCACTAGTTTGAATAAATAAGTAATTGACAAAAATACAATAGAATTGAACTAATTAAATTTTTATCAAAGTATTAAATCTAATTAAAATAATTAACCTTCTCCAACTATCAAAGGAAAACAGGAAAAATAATCCCGCACTTGTTCAAAAAATTACTGTACTTACCTGGAAGTTTCTTTGTTCTGAATGATGCATTAGTAATCATTGACTTAGACACGGTACTTGCAACAGACACAGGGGTTGCTGGAGACAACGCAATACTTATTCCCATTGGTCCATCACTTGGTTGACCTTATAATAAAAAATAATTTATTAGATTATGAATAACTTTAATAATAATAACTCTAATGAAACATACCTAAAGATGACCATAATAATTGCATATACAGTAATCTCTCCATATTCACGGTGGTTACGTTTCTAAAATAAGCCACAAATATAGATACTAAAGGCTTGGGGTTAGGGGAACAACTAGCACCAGTTAATATAGTAATAACATTGTTAATGTTTTTTAAACTTATATTTAGTATTAATAAGCATAATCTGTAGTTCTCGAACCTTTACTTCTCGACATGGAATTAAGAAAAAATACGCGGTAGAGGTAATAACGCACCCAATGTTTTATTCTCACTATTTAAAGGAAAAATTGTGAGAATAATTCGCATATGGTAGTTCATTTACAAGTTAATGCATTCATAAAAAATAATAAATAAATAATGACTCATACCTTTATTAACAGTGTTGATGCCCCTTTAATGATAATGATAATTGCGACATTGAAAATGTTAGTTGGACAAGTATTTCTCTTATGGATCATCCTCCATGAATAAGGAGAACTTCAAACATTGGCGGTGCTACCTTCAGAGATAGCATTTGAGCTTCTCTTAAAGTAGTTTGTGATTGGCACCTGCTTTGACTTTTTTTTAAGTTCTTTGTAAACCTCTCTATATGGATTTAGTAAGTCTTTCATACCTCTCTTAACCTTTTCACTGCTATGGACATTAAACTTCTGCGACAGCCGCCTGTGCCGAGTCCAGTGACCTTGAAGGCACCCTTGTGCTGAATACTTTCTTTAGGATCTCTGCATCTACGTTCTTTCATTCATCTTTTAGTCTCTTTATATTTTAAAAGTTATTTTGTCAATCATTTACATTCATATTGATTATTAACCATCTCGAAAAGATTTTTTTCATCTTTTTTGTTGATTCTTTTTATTAATAGAATTTAGACAACCCTAAAACAAACTTTCCGGAATAAATAAAATAATGTATACAATGTCACTATATTTTATCTTTTTCCTTTGAATTTGGCTATCATCTTCGTCTTCAGATTCTGAGGAATAGATGGGAGATGGGGTGATTTGTGTATGCGAAAGCCCTGAAGTTGATGGCTGCGGATCAGATGTTGACATTGATGGCTGGGGAGTAGTTACATCTTGGTCTCTTTGGGGAAGGTCACTCGAAAAATATTCATCTTCTGAGGAAAATAAATATTCCTCACTGTCACTTCTCGTTAGAATTTTGAGTAACTCCTTATTGGTAAGTGTATCCTTCTCCATTCTCAAAAGAAAATGAAAGAATCTAAACACAACTGATAAAAATGAGATTTAAGCATGGGATGTATTACGTATGAATGCTGAGATAGAACTGAAGATATTTCTGGCTTTTTTCCATCTGGTTTGGGCCTTTTAGGGCATAAGGGGTGAAAAAATGGGTAAGAGATGAAAAAGGTTTTATACAGGTGCAAAAAGCCCGGAGAGACGAAGTAGAAGCAGTCTTTTTCATCATCCAAGGTTAGACTAAAAACAACTTGAAAATATATGAAACATCTCTTAGTACTACAAAAATCCATGGCACTTCGTTAGCATCAATACGACTATATGTGTTTTGAGCAGTGAAAGGAAAAGCTTGAAATGCATATACACATCGTTAGCAGTCAGGGCACCGCTCTGCCCGCCTGCATATATGCATCGATAGCAGTAGCGGCTGTGCGCTATCTCGACGCATATATGCGTTGATAGCAGTGAAAAGGTTAAATTTAATGCTTCGTTCCATGACTGGGTCAACATCAAACACTGTATCCATAAGTTCAGACGCGTTTCATTATCCCTGCCAATGTTTTCAAATTCAACTTAGACTTTGTTGTCACATCCACCTCCACATCATCATTTTCATCATTAAGCTGAACAAGTTCATCAAGGTCCTCTTCAGTTAAGTCTCCACTGTGCGAGTCTATAAGTTCTACTATCTCGTCAGGTTGCAAATCCTCAAACCCCTCCCCTTCAATAGCATGTGCCATCCTTGCAATCATCTTCACTTCTACATCAAGTCAAGGAAATCCATCAAAGTTAATGAGAGAATCCTTCCACAATTTTCCTCAACATGCATTCATAGTCAAAGGTTTCACCTCTTCAATTGACTCTTTAATGTTTAATATGCAATGTGCAATGGTATAATTTTTCCAGCAATCAGTGAGTCATAGTGGGGTCATGTACCATTTCATTTAAGATGTAGTGGAATGTTCTTGAATGCAGTAATCACTCCTTGGTCTAAGGAGAAGTGAAGTTGTATTTGGGAGCAAAAAGATAACTTCGATGTTTGGACGTGCAAATTGAATACTCTGTGGATGACCAAGCACATTATCTAAAATGAGGAGTTTAAAATGCCAAATTTTTTTAAGCTAAATATTTTTCGACTTCACGAACAAAACGATTATGAAACCTTTCCATAAAAATTGTTTCGGTAATCCAGGGCTTCTTGCTTGAATGCCAGAAAACAGGTAGTTTATACTTATTTTCCCTTTCAATGCACAAGGATTCAGTGAAAGATAAATCAACATCAGCTTAATCATGCAAACCTCAGGCCCATTGGCACAGAGAAAGAGGGTTAACCTGTCTTTAGCTGCTTTAAATCCAGGTGCCGAATGTTCTTCTTTGGAGATGAATGTTTGCGAAGGCATCTTCTTCCATAACAAGCCCAACTCATCAGGATTAAAAACTCATTAGGTTTGTACCCCTTCTTTTCGATGAGCTTTTTAAGATGACCTGGAAAAGCTTCAGCTGCCACAGTATCTGCCGATGCCGATTCTCGACTTATTTTAACATTATGTAAAGCATATCTTCTTCTAAATTTCTCCAACTATCATTTACTTGCTGTAAATGATTTGGTGCTGCTTCCTTCAGTGGCCAATGTTGCCCTTAAGCGCTTATATATGCGAAGAGCTTTTTCACGTATCACCTGGCTACTCAAAGGAACTTTCTTTTGCATTTGATCTTCAATCCAAATATTTAGGATATTTTCCATCTTCTCAATGACATGATCATGAGCATAGAAGGACACTTTGTGCACTTCCACTTACACTAGCCCGTATACAAACTTGCCTCCTTTTTCTTTATGTATCTCACAGTGGATTTGTTGATGTTATATGCTCTACCAACGGACGCTACACTTTCGCCTTGTGACAGCTTTTCTAACAATTTCAACCTTTTCACTTAATGACAGCTTTTCTTGCTCTTCTCACTTTTTTGTCGGTACTCATTTCACTTCCTTTGCATTTTGAGACTATGATATAAAATATTGCGAGCAAGTACGAAAAGATTTTTGAACCTACAGATCCTTAAAAGGATGGCCGGGCATCTAAAAGTGCATTATTCCATGGTACTAACTGTATTAGAGAGAACGTTAGGCTGCTAAAAATATGATTCAGAGCTCCGAACTGAATGCATAAGATACTCTTGAACGATTTCTTTATAAAATGGAAACCTCTGGGGCGAATGATCACAGATAATCTAGGGTTGCCAACCATTCCTACTGGGAAATAAAACTCAGGGTCCCACCTTTTGTTAAGCAAAACAACAAATCCAGAGTTTTGTCATTTCACGTTTACACTGTGTGATGTTCGATATCTTTTGTGTAATCCATCGGAAAATTTCCTTATTTCCCTTTCTCTTTTCTTCCTCTCATTCTAACCTTCCTAATCCCTTTTCAAGTGGGTAAAAACTAAGTTTGCTTTGTTCTCACATGAGTTGGATAAAAATCTTCTTAGTCACCTGAATTACAGATAGACAAGCAGAGAACAGCTGAGTCAACACTCCATGGAATCCTGATCATGACACATCATTTTATCTCCTGTTTGCGAATTATTTCAATGGAAAGATGTATTTCCAATACCTAGAGAGCATTTGGAAGAAGTTTGGAGTGAAAAAATGCGTAGATGAGCATAGAATATTACTTCATCACCTTTAATGCAGCATGTGTACCACATGACGTTGTATCGCATGGTGTTTTAAGGTAGGCAAATGCGAATAAGTGAAGTTTAACTACAATAACTTCTGCATGAATATGCAAAACCGCAAAAATGGATGGATTACTGTATACTAGTAAAAACACTTCAAATAAAATCTTAATAAGTGTAGCACCACTTGTGTATTTTTTACATAATACATATTAACATTCACATTATGATAGTAAATTTGCCCATTAAACTCTTCATTTAGAATTCTAAATGTTATATAAAGTAATAGAGGAATGAGAATAAAGATGAGTTTTTCAATTTTCTACCTCTAAGATTATAAAAAAGAATTTCAATGTTTCACTCGACAAAATAATATTTTTAAAAGTGAACCTTAAGCATTTCACCAAATTGCACAAAAACACACCTGATGGATTCACCTTAAGGGAGTTACGGATTGCACTTGTGACAAGGATGACATCTGCATAACATTCATAACAAGCCCTTTGGTGGATATCTTCAAGTGCTTGCACGGCCACGTGTGATTGCCCATTGAACCTGACAACAGAGAAAATTGTTTACTACATGTCATGTACAGAGAAATAGTAATATTGTCGGTGCATTAATCCCTCAAGCAGCCCTTTTCCCACAAAAATGAACTACTTTATTCAGTTTCCTACAAGGTTTAAGCAATTACAGCACCAATTTTTATTTTAACTTTTTAATTATAATCAAAGAACAGTGTAACCTTGTTAGTTCAAAGCTAAATGGATAAAAAAAATGACATCTTCGAATTATTCAGGCTCAAATTACACAAATTGTCAAAAATATATCAACTTGCTTACTGTATGCCATTTGGACATAAAAGTGCCTTGATTCTCCATCAGATACATCTTTTTTACAAGAATGTCAAAGTTGTGTTTTCCTGAGCAAACTGTACCAGCATGTTACAGCCACTTCACCAGAAAATTATCAATTACATGAAGATGAATTATAGGACATCTTTAGTTCAGAACAATATCATTGGTGGATAGGAAGGCAAAACTAAAATTGAATATACTACAAACAATGCATATGCTAACTGCTGCATGGAAAGTAGTTGGTCCTGAAAAAAATACAAACTGTTTCAGGAAAATCAGAATGTAATCTGACGTTTTATCAAATGTTTGAACTAAACCACAGACAAGGTTGATGAAGTGGATTTGATGCAAGTTGCGCCCATTCATCTTCAAAGAGTAATGCAGCTTGTGATAATACTGTCCTCACAACAGGTCTTCAGGAAGTGTAAGAAATATGCAACCCAATGAAGGGTAGTATGAAAGAGGAAGATGATAACGAAGAACGAAGACTGTACTTCTCCCCTTCACAGATACAGTTGCAGGATTTGAGGTGAAGATATTTCACTTCTCTCAAAACTGGTGATTCAACCATAAATAGGATTATTCAAATGGAGAGGGAGCTGTGCAGTTTTTGCTGAGCCAGTCAGAAAAAGTGGACTACATAGTTCTGTTAGTTAAGAAAATAACATTTCTTTCTAGTTATGCATGTCCTCCACTATTTCATTTTAACCTCATTCTTGTTTGGTAAACTTCATGTCAAATATCAATTATTTCATGTTTTAATTTAGTTGCTAATGCAACACTACCAAGACATGTTATATCTGTAATAAATTTCTGAGTTAAGAGATATCAAATAATGTAAGTAAAAAATTTGTAATACTTTCTTACAAGCAGAATATGATATTAGTGTTTACCCCAATTTAATGTAAAAAAATTACTCCTTTATAGAAACATGGGGTTTCACTGTAATTACAATTAACATTTACCTAGGGTTATGCAAGTATAAACAAATATAAGTTGAATTAAATAAGGACTTAGGCAACTAATAAGCATGACTTTTCTTAAACAATTTATTATTTCAAAGAGTTAATGTTGTAAATTTAACGAGTTATTACAGAAAATTCATAGCAACAGCATAATGTAACATAAAACATGTTTAAATGTTTTCTGATTTTGATATAAATAATACTATAATTAAATGAAAAATTATAATGGAATATATTCAATCAAAGACAAACATTATCAAACAAGATGATCCAAATGGAACTCATGATCCCTACTTTCCACATAACTATTTATATAATACTTATATCAGTTTTAATAGCTTTAACATCACTGTGGATGAGTTGCTCTTTTTGTTCCCAAATTTCATAATTTAGCATTATAAAATATTACAAATACATTCGAAAAGAAAATAAATTGATCACGCATATTTGTCTGGCAAAAATAATGCATGTATGTAATAGACTATACTGAATCAGAGACCAACAATAGTCTTTGCAATAGCAATACTCTTGTAATGAGTGATAAAAACAGCACAAACACCAGTATTTACACAAAATTCGAAGAAATACAATCAATAAGCAAAATTCTAAGATAAAAATTAGATCTCCATTCTTTTCCTCAGAGAATAGTACAAATCCTGCTCCGATATTACAATCTTAAGATATTTTAATGTGCAAGAGGATATTACCATGCACCATAGATTTCAGATTTCCCATGTAAAACAAATGGGAAGGACAGTTCCTGGAATTGAACCTTGGATTTTCAATCTTTGCAGCAAAAAATATCCTCAGGAATTCGGCTCTAACATCAAGTGATTTCTATCAAGCATAATGAAAATCAGTCTATAGGTTCAAAAGTTAATAGTGAGGGACAGACAGACACAACGACGGAACTATAAGCCTATTTCCAGTCTAGAAAGCAGGCTAAAAATGAAGCACATAAGATATTTTAATTCTAATAAATTTTTATTACCAAAGCAAGAACACATATTTGATACATTTTTATGCATTGTATCAAAATGTATAAGATTTATTTAAAAGGTGCCATCAGAACTAATGCTATCAAACAAGATTGTTGTTCTTACATTGCAAAATAGACGTAGTGCAACATTTCAAGGAGAAGCTTTGGAGATGTTGGGATACGTGGAAGGCAGGTGTGCGTCTGAGATAATTGCTGGGGTCTTGTTCCAGAATTCCCACCAAATCCTTGTGTCACAAGCCTAACATAAACAGGAAAAAAGTCAGAAAGAGATCAAATAAAATTGTCATGGTATTACAGTAAAATGAAATGGAAATTCAACTACCATATAAATTTTCCAATCAAGCTACATATTTCCCAATGATAACTCTTTCCCAATCTAGCTTACCAAAAGACCCAATATATTACAAACCTAAAAATCTATGGCCATTTGTGTGTTATCAAACTTGATCTTCCTCTTTCAGATTTCTCATGAAATTACATTTTAATTTATTCATTTCTGCAGTCTAATATAAAAAAGCCAGCTAGTGTTTTAATCATGCAGAATAAATATATACCGTATTTTTTGGACTATAAGACTCACTGTGCTATAAGATGCACCCCGATTTTTTTAGAAGATTTTTCAAGAAAAAAGTATTTTGGATAACCAAAACATTTAGGAATGGCCAAGACCAGTGTTACCTCTATTTTTTTAAAGTCCTACACATCCAGCTAAACTATCTGAGAAGTAGTGTTCTCTCTAAGCTGCGTGGGTGCATGGCCACGCACCATTATTTTTCCTCCATGCACAGCCTCTTTTTTGCCATGCAAAAGTCGGCAACTATCACATGAAAAACCACAAAGAATATTGTGCAAGGCATTCCATTTCTAAAAAGAAAAATATTTATAGTTCCCGTGACATTACTCAAAGAATCCATGGTGGAATCTGCCGACATGAAGCTTCCCCACGTCTCTATAAATGCATCGATAATAATAAAACAAAACCACTGCTAAACTTCACACTCTGCAAGAAATGTACACTATATTATTCAGTAACAGCAAACGAAGTAACTGAACACTAATAAATGAATTTATAATAAGGCTATATGCACGAAGTAACACTTGAGGCAAAGTGGTCAATGACCCCCATCCATAAGAACACGAACGCATAGGATTCTGTGAAGCAAGCAGGTTCCCTAACCCCAACCTCTACTCTCCCAGTAGACACATGCGTGGACTGATCTCCAGTCTCTCTCTTTCACTCTCCATCATCCCATCATATGACTAGTGACGCCGCTGGTGCATTTTTCAAATATTACAGTTATCTAATTTGGAGTTTTGCTAATGATGAAATCAGCCAGTTTCTTTATTTTCAATTCGGGTTTTATTTTATTTATTCTTTTAAGGGAAGCAGCACTTCCCTAGCTTCCATGGACATCTCACCACTGATCTTGAGGGTAAATACTTGGCCTAGGGATTATGACATGCATTGCCTGTCAAGTAATTCCTACACTAGCTGAGTAATATCAGAATAATGAATGCCTTGTTGATGTGTGTTGTAGTTAATACTGATTAAAATGAGTTAAGGGATTACCCCAAGTTCTACAATAAATAAACTGTTTTACATAATTATGTAAGTCTGCTGAATTGCTAATTTGCTCCCAAAAATGACATCAATTATAATATCTGCATTGAAAATATCTCTGAAAAAATTTCTCATAAAATCTAGATGTGTCTGATCAGCAGTGCATCTTATTGGCTGGAAAATATGGTAATTAATGAATCACAAATAATTTGCCGTTTTGAAGTACAGCCATGCCTCGTTTAGCGCGTTTGTTTAGCGCAATTGGCATCTCAATTTTTATTTAGGAAATAAAGTTCTTAAATATTTACTTAATATTTATTATGACAGTAGAAGATCATTTTCCCGAAGATTCAAATAACGAAAACATCCAAACACAGAAAAAATATGATGCCAAGGAAATATTAAAATTTTGTTAGTGTACCGATTTATTTTTTAACCAGTTATAATTAGTCAAAGAATCAAAAATTATTTAAAACATATCTCACTCTAAGTAGTTGTAATCTTTACATTTATTCATTCGTCGTATATCATCCATTTCTTTTCACTTACAAAATGCTTTGTGTACATGAAAGAAACTTATTTACGCCCATTTCTTCATCTTTGATAATAATTTTAACCTTCTTAATTGATACTAAACTGTTATTTTTTTTTTGCTGTTGGTACCTATGTTAATTTTATGTAAAAATAGACGTCCCATTTTTGTTATCACTATTTAAAAAAATCGTTTTTTTTTCATCTGTCCGTGGGTAATATTTTGAAGTAAAGAGAAAAACTGCAATACAGTAAAACCTCTCATTAACGAACATCAAGGGACCCAATTTTTCGTCTATTCGTTATTCGGAAATTCGTTGATCGGAGGTTATTGGGCGTTGCATAACTTCAGGGGCGCATTGTCTGTTAGATTATACGGGAGCAACGAGGTTATCCAAATGAAGGCATATGCGCAGATATGGCGTAACTCTACTAAAATACGCCCATTTTCAGGAAACGGTATCACATAAGTTGACGATATTCAAAATGTGCCCGCAATGTTTAATAACCAGCCATATTGATTTGAAGCTCCGACGACACAATGGGCCACTTTCATTCATCTCCTTTTGCAATGTTTGACAGTGGCAAGCACCAAATAACTGAAATTTTTCTAGCATTGATTGGCAGGTTTTGCACAAAAACATCCTCTGCAATTTTTTATTATGCGACTTTTTTCGAGGTTGCAATGCATGAAACTCGCTGAGCCTATCCTAAAGCATCTGTTGAATCGCTAAGTTTATAAAAAATATTAACAACGCCACTTTTTAACACCCATTAATAAACTACTATTTGACCACCACGGCGCGGGTTGCAAATATTCCAAAACGAAATGAATGAAAGCAGCATTTTCCTCATAAGAAAGCACTAACTGTCGTTGGCACTCCAAATCAAGACTCCAATCAATATTTTTCACTAACCTTCTTAACAAAACTCCAGCTCCGTCTCTGACGAATAAATTAACTATCACAAAAAAGTGTATAGGAACCACCTCACCACGATACGTACCTCATTGCTACGATCTTTCGTTGAAATTCCCTTTAAATGGATTAGGGGATTAATTTAATCGGGAATGATTTCAAATACAACACTTTTTTAAAAGATCTATTTAAAATACATCAACTTTTTTTAATAAACGAATCTATTTTTTTCTGTTTCAAATTCTTTGTGAATTCTCGGGAAACGGCAGTCTCCACTTCCCTAAAAGCATGCATAGCGGCATCACTACAACTCTCGGACGAGATTGTCACTGGCGCGAGAATGCCGAAAACACAGGAAATACGTCTTCATGCTAGAAAACATGCTATGATTGGCTTAATGTAAGCTTAACGCTAATTGGCGCATTGGCGACTGTTTTCAATCATTTTCCGTACGTAAAAAAATGTTTAGCGAGCAAAATTTCGTTCTAAAGAGGTAAATATAAACGGAAGTGACGTCTTTTTCTTTCGTTGTTCGGGAAGTTTTCGTAGTACGGAAGTTCGTAGTAAAGAGGTTATAATTAGGGATTTTGTATACAAGCTTGGCGGGACCGCCGTCAATTGTTCGCTATCCGGAGGTCTTCGCTATAAAGGGGTTCGTAAGGTAGAGGTTTTACTGTACTAAGATTTTCAGGGTAGTTTTAGATAGAGACAGACGTAAACCCTATTGATTTGAAGTGCGTTCAACCATCCGTTTATCTTTTTGCAGGATTTCAAGAAAACCCTTATACGAGACTGTACTATGGTAAAGTTTCATTTTGTTTACGTTGATACAACAATAAAAGCAAAGTGCAAATACATTCAGTTTACTTTAGAAAATGGATCAAGATCATTTTAAAACTGCTTAACTGTGGTGAGGTATGTTTTAATAACTTTAAATTGATTTTGGATATTACGTATTGTTATAAATAGCTCTAATGAAAATATAACGTTACATAATAATTATGCAGTTTGATAGCTAAATCTGAAGTTTATTGAAAAATGTATAAACGTTAAGTATTCCGAAATTTTACATGAAAATTCTAAAAAAAGCTCTTTTAGAATCTGCTTTTACAATTATTTTAACCGTGTTTTCGTTTGCGCTGGCCGATCACCATCCAAGGTCTTCAGTTTTAATGTGATTATTCAATTTTGCTTCATTTCTAGTGCCAAATAAAATTGAACAGCAAATAGGGGAAAGGTAAATTAAATTAATCATTAGTAATGCAGTACATGAACGTTTATCCAAAATAGTTGGAACCTGAACCATTTACGATGATATGTAGATATTTTCAGATAATAAATGTGTCAAGTTGTAAACAGCTCATCAAACAAAAAAAATGTTTTTACCAAAATGTGGCAAATATAAACTATAATATCGATGAATTAAATGCAACGAATATTTAGGCACATTTCGCTCCCAGCATGAGCTTCATTCTCGGCTTCTACCAAATGGATTTTCATGGCATTCGGTAAAGGCAATTAGAAAAGGATATAAATGGTTCACATAACCCAATCAGGGGTACCACCTTACTAGAAACAAAAACAAACAAACTTTCCGTTTATCATTAAAATCAAATGAAGTAGTAATTCACTTTGAACTTCGGCAATTTCTTGCATGGTTATTTAAATGTTTTCAACAAAAACAATCTTCGTAGTAACTGAAGTAAATAATTTCTATTATAATTATAAAAATACGTTTAATTTCCTATTGTGTGTATGCGGATGAAACTTGATTATCAAAGATGAAGAAATGGGCATAAATAAGTTTCTTTCATGTACACAAAGCATTTTGTAAGTGAAAAGAAATGGATGATATACGACGAATGAATAAATGTAAAGATTACAACTACTTAGAGTGAGATATGTTTTAAATAATTTTTGATTCTTTGACTAATTATAACTGGTTAAAAAATAAATCGGTACACTAACAAAATTTTAATATTTCCTTGGCATCATATTTTTTCTGTGTTTGGATGTTTTTGTTATTTGAATCTTCGGGAAAATGATCTTCTACTGTCATAATAAATATTAAGTAAATATTAAATTTAAAAACAGCTTTACAATGGTATGTAAGGATGATAAAATTTCTGACTAATAACAATCAAGTGGGTTAAAAACTGCGTAATAAACTGTTCGTTTAGTACAAATTCCGTTAGTGCATAGGTCTTCCGGAACACATCCCTTGCACTAAGCGAGGCATACCTGTACATATTTCTAAAGTTGAATAAGTGCTACAAAAAAAAAACAGTAAAATGTCTTTCATATCAATTAGAGAAATAGATAAGCACTGCATTTTATAAAACAATGTTTGGAAATGATTAGACTTTTTTATTTAAAATAATCATGATAAAACAACAAAACAATATTTTAACAAATCAGAGATTTAAATCATACTACATACATATAAAAATAATTTAATGTCTGAGGTGGTGTCCGGTCAAGTATAAGTATGTATATATGCGATTCTATAACTCAAAAACTACATAACATAGAGAAAAGTGAAATGTGTCATTTTAACCACAATAAAGAGTATGGGGTGGTAGGCTGGTTTTTAAATGGATTCATTAGACCAATTTATTTTTTAAAAACATTTTCTGTTTTCAATTTTCCCATTTAGAAACATGGAGATGGTGTAGACTATTTTTCTTTCATACATGAAAATTACTAAAAATCATTGTACAAAGTCAGGATTTGAACTCGAGGATGAAGAAAATTACAAAGTTTCATTTTTCTATGGTGAAATTTCAAATATGGATCAAATTTTTACAAAATTGAGCTTTGAACTACAAAATATCAAGTTTTTTTAATGAAAAAGTTTTCCTTTCCATGACGACATATTGTTGCCAAACTCAATATCGTAAGCCTATGACACTGAAATAAATTCAAGGTCAGTTAATCATCCATGTAAATAAGAGATAGCATAACAAGCTATTTCATCAGTTTCAAATATTAAAATACAAGCATATTATAATCATCATGCTATAAAAATAATCGAATGCCTGTCTGGGTTTCTAACCAGAAAAGGTAATTGGTGATTTCCTACAGAACTAATGATTCGATTTGGACAAAACTTTTGCTGTTTATTCAGAATGACCTGCATTGTGTCCCAGAAGGGGGTTGTTAATTCCAACCACCCTAATAAAATATTTTCCTTTATTTAATTTCCTCCACTTGAATAACACTAGAATGGATGTACCATATTTTTTATTTGCACTTCATGTTTACTTAAATTCAAGATATGAAGTCAGGATTTTAACCCAAGTTTGAAGAAATGAAAGAAGTTTTATTTTCATACCATCAAATTTCAAATGCAGGCCATATCCATCCACAATTATGCTTTTTAACAACAAAATCACAAGATTTTTTAAGCGAAAACTTTTGTTGTCATAGCGACCCAATTGTTGTTGATTACATTCTCTACTCCTGGCAAAAATGAGGGGAGGGAGGTTGTTAGCTGTTCGTGTGAATGGCACATTGCTGCGAGAGTGGAAGAAGAGTAAAGGGAAGAGGAGAAATAGAGGGTTAGCAAATACAGCAATATAAGGAAATAGCGAGAGAAAACAAAGAGAGGTGGAAACTGTATATAGTTGCTGTAAGGTATTGTAACTAAATGGTTTGTCACACTCTATCAATGTTTGTCTATTATTGTACTCTTTGCTCTTCGTTTGCTATTGCTTTCATCATTTTTGTTCGTCTTCGTGGTTCTTCCTTTGTTCTTATTTCTTTGTTTCTCAGCCACTCTCTCCGGTTGTTTGATTGTTTTACACTGTTCATTCTTCATTTATTATAATATTATTTTGATGTTCCTCAAAATTTTCTGCAGTAGAACTGTGGGCTCTCTACTAGTTATTTTAACATTTCACATGATTATTTAGGTTAAACGACTCTTTAGATAAATGTAATAGAATTATTAATTATTATTAACTATAGAACAGTAACAATAATTTTGCTCAAACCTTGAGGCTATGCGACATGCATAATGACAAGCAAGCGAAGATATGGATGAGAGAGATGGCGAGAAGGACAATGTGAGGAGAGATGACAGGAGAGGGAGACGTCGGCTTGTGGTAAGTGGTCCATGGAGAGGGGGAAGTGGGCCCCATCCACCACCTCGCCCACACTCCACCTCTTCTAACCTCTGCAGGGCAGACATTGTAAGGGAGGCTGGAGCCAAGCTCATTGGCTGGAAGAAGAAGAACAAAACCATTTTTAAAAATTTATTTTTGCATCAATTTAACCAATCTGCTGACCATTTTCCCCATTAGGAGTTACTATGAATGGCCATTTAATTTTGAAAATTTTAAACAAATACGCACTCATGATACATTGCCTGCCATCTAATCATGGAAGTATTAAATTACAAAGAGATAACAAAGCAGTTGAGTGCATGAGAGTGTCACAGAGATAGTAGAGTCAGTCAAGGCACAGTATACCAAGACTGTCTCTCACAGCAGGGGTCTCCAAACTTTTTACAAGTGGGCCACTTTGTCAATAAATTTTATACTCACGGTCCAGAGTATCAGCATGAAAAACATTTTGAAAATATAGGCGCACAATATACAAATGTAGGTTATTTTCATATTAAAAGATGGTTTAGTGAATTGGGCAAATTATGATTTTTCCGGGAAATTTTTCGACATGTCCAATCTAACTTATTTTTTCTTCACTGAATAAGAATCGAAATTAGACATAAATGAAGCACAACTACCGTATTTACCCGAAAGGAAGACGACCTTGAATTTAAGAGGACCACTAAAAAAATTAGGTTCACTTACAAAAAAACTTTTACATATATGTCTAACAAGCTAACATTAACCCATTAGGGATGGAATCAAATGCCAGAAAATAGCCAATTTTTTACCTTTTTGGGAAAAGTATGATAGAAAAAGAATGTTAACTCTAATCTCCTTGAAACTTTCACTGGGCCATACTAAGAGTCTATATTAAATATTAAAGTACTTACCAAGGCTTTTTATTCCTTAATTATTGGAGATTCAGATGGAATTCTCTGAAGCAAGTGTCAATGCACAGCCCTTTTTCACAAACAGAACATACAAAAATTGTCCTCTTCCTAATTCCTTTTTCCCGGCATACCACACATTCTTTATGCACAAGTTTATTCTTCTCATTTCTTTTCACTTGATCTGGATAGTGCCACTCTCCAAAATTATGCGAAGGAGGAATTGTAGCTCTACGTCCATGTGCCTTTCTGCTACTGTAGCCTCCAATGAGGTCTCCGATTATATTCAAATAGAACTTTTTAAGGGGAAAAGTTGGCTTATTGGTAGCTTGTTTGTAGTAGATATAAGAATTTACTACCGTTCTATTTATTAAATCAAACATCAGTCTATGCCACCACTTTTTTGAAGGAATGTGCAAACTGTAGTAGCTACATAATTGATCGTTTCGATCTAATCCTCCCATGAATTGATTGTATAACCTCACTATCTCAGGACAGCACACTTCCACCTTTGACCCATCCTTCTCCTTCCTTTTCACAGACTGTATTGGGTATGTGGGTGAATCATAACCTGATTACAAAAAGAATATAGACCTTTTGTCATGCCAGCCTAAGGAATCGAGTGGGGCAGAGGAGAGCCACTCACAGCCCCCTTGGTTACTTTGCTTCCAGTCCTTTGTGTTTACTACCAATTCTTTGGGATAATCGATGCGGTTGGTGTTTGCAGTACCTATGGCTCTCAAACCTTTTTTGAAGAGTTCCATAAATAGATCTGGTGACGTAAAAAATCTATCGCAAATAAGGGTGCAGCCTGACCCAAAGAGTGGCTCTGCAAGTTGCATCACGACATTTCCACCTAAACCCAAATTATTCTTTTTATTTGTCCCTTTCCCTGTATATAATTCTAAATGAAAAACAAATCCTGATGTTCCATCTGCTCTTCCCCACCACTTGAACCCCCTTTTGATGGGGTTCATTGGCATATATTGTTTCATTGAAGAGCGACCAGTAAATTTCACTATCGCTTCATCTATTGCCTGATACTCAGAAAAGTTATAATATTTTTTATAATTGCAATTCAAACTATCCAGAATAGGTTTAATTTTGTAGAGTTTATCAAAATCTAAGCTATCTTATAGAGGCTGCCGTGAATTATCATTTACGTGAAAATTCCGCAAAATTGACAAAAATCGATCCCTTGCCATGATTTCTGATACACCTGGTACATTCACTGCCCTATTTGTGGACCAATAGTCTTTCAGACTAGGAAGATCATGAAATCCCATCATAAAAATAACACCTAACCAAGCTTTCAACTCATCTGATGTAAGATCTTCCCAAATATTTCCACCTCCGCCCACAGTTGACATTTTTTGCAAGGCATACAAATTAATAAAAGGGTGTTGTGAGACATGGTGATACAATACAAAGTAAGTAAAAGGTTGGATCTATTACCTTTTACTTACGCATACAAATTAGTCTGCTTGACACAATGGTCCAACATATCGCCCGTAAAAAATAACAAAATAATCTAAAGGAGAAGAATTTTCTGGTAAGTAAGTATTAGGACCAGGTGTAAACTGAGAGAGACTAGTGCCTAAATTTATCAAACCTCTTCTGGACCAAGTCAATCTGCTTCTATTAGCCTGTTGAACTGTCTCTTCAATTTCACCATCGGATTCATCGTCAAAAGTTATAGGTGAAATATTTTCACAGGGTTCAGGAATTTCTTCCTCTTGAATATCACTATCACTATCGATAGAGAATATATCACTTTTTACTCCATCATTTGGTATAGAAAACAGTAAATTCAGTTTGTGATCCTCACACCATTTTCTCTTAGTCGCCATTGTCAAATTAAAAAAGGGCTAAGTTTAAAAACACGTAAAATGGTAACCGCTTAAGAAAAACACGTGTGACTTCACAGGACAAAACTTAAAACTGTCCGTAAGCTGCTAGCAAAAAGAAGGAACTACAGGTAATTAGCATGCCCCACACAAGGGGCAGAAGAGGACGGTACCCTAACACCACCGTGATGGTGCTGCATCCCTAATCGGTTAAGAGGATGAATAAAAAAAGTAAATTTACTACTTACATCTCCCTCTACTCTTTCCTTCTCTTATTCTTGCTGTCCTGTTCATTCATCACAACTTATTCAAATTTGAACAAGTCATCTTCCATACTGTTCATGGAATTTGATATGCAGCATTTCTTGAACCCTCTTTAGATACTATTGGGATCTATTTTTTCCATGCTGCAATGATCCAATTACAGAGAAGTAGGATACTGGGCTTCTTAATATTCCCTGTAGGAGTTAATGCATGGTCCCCAGCCAAAAGCCATTCTGAATAAAATGACTTTATGTAATCCTTAAAGGGCTTCATCACTACAACATCTAGCACTTGAATTTGTGATGTCATACCTCTTGGTATAACTACAAGGTCAGTATTCATACCATGAAGGGTGTTTTGAAATTCCTCTGTAACGTGGCCTTTGAACGCATCTAAGACGAGCATTTCTCTCTGCCTTGAAAGTGCTCCAGGTCATCTATTCCACACTATGCTTAGCAGTCCTTCATTAAATCAGCTGACATCCATCCTTTTCCTTGACATTTAACAATTATTCCAGTAGTACTTCCTTAGGCACTGTTTTATGTTTTAAAATAACATACGGCGGCAACTTTGTTCCATCTGCTAATACAGCCAGCATTACAGTAATGCGCAGTTTTTCATTCCCGGAAGTTTTTATGATGACATTCTTTGCACCTTTTTCGTTGACTGTGTAATTGGATGGCATGTCGAAGTAAATGGGTGTCTCATCTGCATTACCCATTTGGCTCAGAAGATAATTGTGACTTTTCCACAACCAAATTACATGCCTCTGTAAAGTCATTATTTTGTCCGTGAAGTCGGAAGGTAGACGCTGGCAAAGTGAAGTTCTTCGTCGCAGGCTAAAACCATTATGACGCATCATACGCACACACCATCCATTACTAGCCTTAAATTCTTGGTATGGAGTGTTTTGCAATCATGCTAATTCTTGGGTTTTCAATTTAATGATATTCCGCCTCACCAGTTTACCATCCATTCTTTGAATACACACGAAGTTTGCAATTTCCTCTTCTAATGCATGAAATCAGCCTCGTTTTGGTCCACTAAATGATCTCCATGTTGAGTTGGCACCTTCAAGTTTCTCTTTTGATTGCTTCCACCTTCACACATTTGCTTCAGTCAGATTGTATTTCCTCCCTGCCGCACAATTAATTGTTTCTTCAGCATAGCGCACCACCATTAACTTAAAATTTCTGTCGTAACTTCTTCTAATTCCTTTCGATAAATTCCCTCTTACCGCAGTTTCTTTTTTCTCTATGCGATCTGCCATTTGTTTGGGGTATCTTATTTAAAAGTTATAAATAATAACTTGTCACTATTTCACTTTAAAACTCAGCAAAGCGTGTACTACTCAAGTGCTCTCGTAAATTTTCTACACTCTGAAACTCACGTCCACTTTATATCTGCCGTTGGCATACCAAACGCAAAGCATCATGTTTAAATTGTAGTAGATATGTTTAAATTGTATCAATCTTGTTTACATTGTATTACTAGACACCTTAATTTGTGCCTACATGACTTTGTGTTTCATATTACGAACGGAACCGCCCAGTTGTAGTCATTTTTTTTAACTTGTCACGCTATTACCTACCCAGCTCTAAACACTTACCTACCGCCAAAGTGGAACCATTGGTCTGTGGGTGCAATTTTAAGAACTTTGACCTCAAATTTTTAAAGTATTGTAGTAATTAATTAAATACGATGTATTACTTTATGCAATAATAAATATTTTAACGGACATATACTTGACATCTGGGTGTTTCATGGTGCATTTAAAATAGGGGTGTATTCTCACCTTAAATCCTCATACTCCATTCTTAGACGATACCTAATATTTTTAATGGCATTTTTGTGAAAAAACCTCGTCTTCCTTTCGGGAAAATATGGTATTTTATAAATTAGAAAATATTCAGTCTTATTACCTGGAATGAAAATTACTTAAAGTACAAACAAGTAATAATAAACAAACATAAATTGAGATAATTATGAAATACATTTAACCCTTTTGGCTTGAATATATTTTGTGCATCCTCCACAGATCATAATTAAAATCTAACATTTTTCAACTTTTTATCAAAGTCGAACTTTCAGACATCCTGACGTGCGAAATTGAGAGTCCGACTATGCTGTACTTTTATTTTATAATATCATTCTAACTTACTATTTTATGGACAAGAAGGCTTACAAAGATATAATATGTATTAGAGAATGAGTGAGGACTTCCAGTAAGAAAAAATGAGGGGATAGAAAAATATACACTGTCGGAGCTCTCCCAACATAAGAGTGCAACAGGATAATTACCACGTTGCATTTTTATAATATCATACTAACTCACTATTTAACTAATTTTATGGTAAAGAAGGGTTATTAAGATATAATATGTATAAGGGAATGGGTGAGAATCAACCGCATTGAGATTTCCAGTGAAAAAAAATGAGGAGATAGAAAGATATACAATTGTTGGGCCTCCCCCGACATGTGTGTGGAACAGGAAAATTACTATGTCGGAGCTATCCGAACAAACAAGCAGAAAGGGTTAATGAGACCTGTGATACTGTCCTTTGACAGCTAAAATTTATTAATTTGTATTTCAAGTTTTGTATTGCTGATCGTTAGAATTGATTGCAAATACTCATCAGATAACCAAAATCAGTATTTTAACTTAAAAAAATTTCATTCTGGAAAGTCTTTTCACAATAGTAGGTAGTACCAAAGATGGAAATCATACTTGATTTGAAGCTCTGCACATTCAAAAATTTTCCCCCAGGAAGACATTTATAGAAATCTATCTATCTATCTTTAAATCTATTTTTTAACATGTCATTAGACTGGGTGTCTATTAATACCATTTGTAAATGTCACAAATTAGAAGCATAAACATAAAGAAATACCGTATTTAATCGATTGTAAGCCGACTTTTTTTTACCTTTTCACCATCTCAGAAATTGCCACTCGTCTTAGAATCGGTGTCAAATGAAATAGTAATTGGATTTATTTCTTCAGTTACATTATAATGCAAGATATAAGCGTTTTAAAGAATACGTAAACTATCTACTATAAAGAAGAATAAAAATGACCGAATAACTAAGACGAAATAAATTACGTAAATAATAAGAGGCGCGTCAAAGTTGTAATACCATATTGACCCGAATATAGTGCGATGTTTTTTCCTCAATATGTACCTTTGAAAGTCGCATTCGCACTATATTCGAGTACTTGTTGCATTCGTACTATATTCGAATACTTGTATCTTTAAAAAATAACTGCGTATCGGCGCGTTTCATGACGCGTGTTTCAGCGCATATTTTTATAATTGCTACATTGTAAGTGAATTGGACGTTCATGTTACGATGCTACATTGTACAAATATACTCGGTAGTGGTCTGAGGAGACTTGAAAATAAATCAAGGTCAAATTGCAGCAACCACAGCACCGGCACAACTTCACGCAGGGTCGCGACACAACGTTAGAAAACGAGGACCGTCTAAACGTGGCGTCACATTACCCCCCTTTAGTACATAAGTCATGAGTTTACAGGTAATTTAAATGTGCAAAATAGAGAAAATTAAATGTTTTTCGTCTTTTTCTAATATTCCTTTCAAAATACTTGGGGTCGCACTATATTCGGGGTCGCATTATATTCGGGCTAATACGGTAATTGTGGTGGCAGTGCACGTATTCGTAGGCTTTCACACTCCCCCTCCACTAACTAAAATATTTCATTGTAGTGTCACCAACTTGACGTATTTTCCGCTAAATCTAGCTTTTTATCTAGATACCGTCTGGGGATTAGAAAAATGTAAGCTAGGGGATAGCGGATTTTTCGACTTAATTTTCACCAAATTGATGTTTCAGGTTTTTTTTTAATAAATAATTTTACCGTTAAATGTAACAAAATAAGTACTTACAAGTTTATAATGTTAAACATGCGACGATTTCTCCCGTTTTTTCAATTAAATAACGGACGCATCATTCATCAAATAAATAGTATTCTTAAACTACCTTCCTCGTATTTTATAGTCATTACCACTCTCCACTCATTACATTGATAAAGCTATTAAGTATTCTTTCAATACTGTTTCAAATTCGCAAACATACATCATGTATACAAACTCCGGTGTTGGCAACACTGTTTAAGTGTCTTGTGAGTGTGTCCTGTGATTCCCGAGTGAAATATTTCGTTTCGTTGTGAACATCCTCGCGGCAAGTGTAAACTTCTTATTTCTTAGCGAGTTTTTCGGTTTTTAATTACCCCATGATGGGACGAACGCATTACTCTGCGAACTTTAAGAGGAACGTTATTGCCTATGCAGAAGAGACATCTAATCTTGCAGCACAACGGCGCTTTGGGATTGATGAATCAAATGTTAGACGCTGGAGGAGAGATAAAGAGAAGTTACTTAAGTGTTCAAGCAAAAGAAAAACATTTGGAGGCCCCAAGCAAGGACGTTACCATGAATTGGAGGAGATCCTTAATAACTTTGTGATTGATCAACGAAATAACTGTTTGCCAGTGAACTCCGAGATTATACAAACAAAAGCTCGTGAAATTGCTCGAGAACATAAAATTAGTAGATGATTACATCCTGGGTTGCCGCTGCATGGAATGGCATTCCGAGTGATCTGATTGTACGTTCATTCAAAAAGTGTTCCATTACAAACTCGCTCGATGGCACAGAAGATGACGTTTTGTGGGATGAGGAGAGTGAAAAAGAGTCGTCGTGTGAAGATATATTTTAGTAAAAAAATATGTTAATGTTGTTGCAATTTCAGTTTTTAATCTTTATTTAACGAACTGAAAATCCGCCACATTCATACTTGTTGGAATATCGAGATAAAGTCCTAATTGACCAAAAATATTTTTTTTCCTTGCGTGGACTTGTGAAAAGTGGGGGTCGGCTTAGAATCAGTGTCGGCTTATAATCGATTAAATACGGTAATGATATTTTTTTGTTTTTGTTGTGTTTTTTTATAGTTAATTTGAAAATTTAATTAATGTTTTTTGTTACGTTATTCAAAAATCATTTTGTTACATTGCTCATAATGTTTTCCAACATTGTTATATCTAGTAAAAAATGGCAAAGACTTATTATAGGTTCGAGGGCCACATGTGGCTTGCGGGCCATAGTTTGGAGGGCCCTGTCTCAGACGGTTAGTTCAGTGAAATGGTATTTTGAAGAAAATTTGTGAGAAAGCTATTATAAAAACCAAATTCAGGCAATATGAAAAAGGTTCAAAGCATAATATAGCCATTGTTAGTAATTAATTGTTCAATGGAAAATTATTTTAAATTTAAATCATCTGATCATACAATATATTTAATTTTCTATTGAAGGGTGATGTTATAGATTTTTTCTTTCAGCAACTATACCCTTCCATTTAAACACCTAATGGGTTGGACATGTATTAAAAGAAAGGGTTGTTTCTGTTTTCTTAATCTTTGACTTTCCTGTTAATACCAATCCCTACCCTTTCCTGGGTATACCTCAAATATACTACTTATTAAAGTAAGATTTTTATGAGCTGTTTGCATGAGTACCTTATTTTTATAAGGATTTTTTTTCTACTGTTCATTTCTATCGCTCTATCAATATGAGGTTTGGTATGGCCCAGATATATATAATTGTCTGCAGCAGTTTTTCAGCTATGTTTATCTTCCTTATGCACAAAGTAATATTTTTATTACATGTTCATTAAAATAGATGTTCTTATTTTTTGTGTTTTTATAGGTTTAGGGAATGGGGGATATGTCCAGCAAGAGAAGTGGGTGGGGAGAGCAGTATTTTTAAAATGGATATTTTCAAAACAGGGTTGTTTACCAAACACTGGATACTTTCAGCAAACTTTTACACAAAGTCAATTCTAATGAAGCCTCGCATGGAAAACATCTACCTCTGAAGAACACTTCACTAGAAACATAAATAAAAAACCTTTCCTTTCAAATACACATTTCATCCTACTTACAACATTTAAGTGCATGCAATTTTAAATATTGCTCCTCTCCCAGCTTTCCTCAAATACAAAAAGCATATGACATGTTCAGAATCAACATTAGGTAAAGTACCACTGAGGATGGCTCCTTGGTATTAAATATGACTCTGAATTACTCAAATCATTTTATGACTAATGGAGTTACTCAGATCATCTACTGATTGCAACCCATAATTTAACAATTGATTTCCAAATTTAATCTTTTTGGATTTTTAATTTATTGTTTTCAAAACTTTTATTTTTCAATAATGTAGAAAGTAAATATGTAAAAACATTGCATATTGTTTTCTCCATCTAAAGCTAGCAAGGTAAATCACTTAAACTAATAATATAACATATGTAAAATTTGCAGGTTAGTACAGAACCACTGTGTGAATAAAATTTGTATTAAAATAAATAAAAAATTAAATAATGAATAGATGTGGTAATTTTGAATTTTTCCAACACAGCCAAAATGACCTATTATGTTGGGTTGTCTTGGCTATGACTAAATTATTCAATTTAGTATCCACTCAATTTGGAATTAGTTTGCACCACACAAGAGGGACTGACATTTTCTTAACCAGGTTTTTTTAGCATTTCATATATTGTAATATTCATAGTAATAATACAACTTTCCAATGCAGCTAGACACCAAGGTGAAGTACCACACAGTCTTACCTCGTGATATATAGAGGCTTGTGCCAGAGAAGGAATACGAAAGTGAAGGATTCTAGGCTTGCCATTTTCATCCAAAACCTCCAGGTTGTACAAAGCAATGAGAAGTGTCTCGACATCACGCACACCCTGATAGGAAAAGAATAAGTTTATGTTAATTGAAGCAAATTAATACTAATTCATGTCAGCACTTTTTCTTATAGCACTAAAGAGAAAAACAAAAACATATTAAGTGACATTTTGAAACTTGGGGGTTAAATGGCAATGAATATACAAAAATATTCAATATTCACAAGTACTATTATAAATATATTACTGTATCACAGGAGTATAATTTTTTTAACAGAACTAAGTGTAATTTGCTACTTTTACTTTCAAGGTTTTTAAATATATTAATGGCATTACCAAATTGCTAACAAATTATACAATCTAATTTATAATTGATACAGCCACGAAGCTCCAACAATTAAGAAAATAAAAAGGAACGTTATTAAGATGTAACTGTCAATTGTTTACAATAGTCGCCGGTAGGTGGAAAGGTGGTGGCATCTAAAAAATTTAGTTTTAAAAATCTCTTAAACAATGTATTATATGGAAAAATGTTTTAAACAATGTTGTAGAAAATTAAATTTTCTACAACATTTATTTCAATATTTATTACATCAATCAAATATTAAAGCAAATATAAAAAAATCTGATGTGGCCACTACATGATTTTCTCCATACCTGAAATATTTCTAAAAATTCCAAATAGGTTAAATAATAAAAAATATTTTAAGAAACTGCGAAAAAATTTTAGACAAAGAACAGAAATAAATTCATACCATAACCTTCTGATATTGGATATAGCCACAAAGCTCCAACAATTAAGAAAAGAAATTGGAGTGTTACTAAGATGTAACTAAGCGTCAATTGTTAATAATAGTGGTCAGTAGGTGGTGTGGTGGTGGCAGCTAAAATATAAGATATCTCTTAAAAATGCATTATATGGAAAAATGTTTCAAACAAAGGTTGTAGGAAATTAAATTTCCTATAACTTTTATTCCAGTACATTTTTCAAATATTAAAGGAAATATTTCAAAATAACATTAGTGACAAGAGTAAACACCCACTTCCGGTCGACCGATTTTTACCAAAAACTAATCAGTTCTTTTGACTTTTATAAAAATGTTAAATATAAAATTTTGCATTGACCTGATTAATAGTTTTTGAGTGCGAGCACCCACAAAAAGCTATCACATACATGCGCATGCACAAACACACACAGAGAGACATCATCGAGAAAATGGTCAAAACGTGTTCAGGGGACCTCAAAACGTATATTTCTGTATTAAATTAAAATAGCAAGTAAACAGTAAGAAATACAAGAGATATGGACTACATGTGGATGAAATAATAAGATTTAAACATTGTGTAGCTTTGAAAAATTACTCATAATACTTGAAAAGAAATACTGCCATTAATGACCTACCATTGCAGTATACATCAGAATAACTTCACTTCGCTATTGCAACAAACATCTACATGTAGATCATGGTTACTTTTCGTTATAAATAGACACTTAGTCACCCTGTATACGGCTATAACTTCAGCCAATAGTGCTTAACACTTATCTAACAGGAAATAAGTAGCTTATGGCCATCATATTACATTTGTATGCTAGCAAACAACATTTACTTCCTCAAATTGATACAGAGGAACAAAGTATTTAGGTCATAAAAACGAGAATTGAGATTGAAATTTAGCCAATTAAAAATAAGGTGTCCTTCATCTAAATTGTATCACTTTAACTTACCTTGTGGTCATCATGTGCCACAGCATTCAGATAAACATATATTAGTGTTGGTATAAATTGCTGTGTAAATGTCTTGAGTGAGGACTCCTTTGATCGATAGAAAACCAACAAATGTGCACAGACATCATGAACTAACTGAAAGGAGAATAATTCAGTTTATTATCTACTTCTGATAATATTATTCAGGTCATACTCAAACATTTAATTTTTAAACATATTGAAATACTATAATTTCTTAGAATCTACTCATACCAATGACATTATTTACGCTCTAAGTAAAATAGGAATGGTAATTAATGTCAATAAGACATTCTTTTTCATAACATGTTCGTACTTCAGAAAAATGAAAGTTACTTGGAATACAATAAAATAAGATATAAAATGTCTACTCAATGATTAGTAAATTACTCCAGTTACATGAGATTAAAAAAATTAATTCATGTATTTGTGATTACTTAAAACTAAAGACAAATCTAGCATAAGTGCTGATATAAACATGGAATAGGTTAAGTACTTATACCAATCATTGTCTAGAAAAGCTACATAAGGCATGCAGATATTATCCCTTAGGTACATATTAAAAAGTCAGCACAAAACACATGCAATTCCAAGATATAATGAAAAAAGAACAATAAAACAATTGTCAGGATACAGATTTCTGGAAGAATTCTACACGTTATCTATGCAAGATATAATTATCATGTATGCTTGCCCAATCTATGTCAGATGATAAAAGTCTATGCCAAAATATGATAATATTGATTCTTTTTCTTAATATCGTTAAAATGGTTTTCCACAAAGTTATAGCTCACTTACTTAATTATACTTCATGTTATTTTATTTGTATATTCATTTTACTCGTTAGTTATTCTAGTATAAAAATAAAATTAGTTATCTTGGTAATTACAACACAAAAGTATATAATTTGAATCAACTGCTAAGGGCAAACTGAGTTAATGTTACTAACAAATGAAACTTACATTTGGATACTTGGATCGTTCTTCCAAAAGAAGAGAATAAATGGCAGTAGCTGTATGAGTGTCATGAGCAAGTGTTTCAGCATACGAGTGCTCTTCTCCTTCTCCAACTCCTTCCCAATCTTTAAGCCAATCAGTCACGATTGTTTCCACGTTCCCAGTTTCTAGCGTCAGGGCACGATTTTTCATTTTGAATGATTCTGAAATTAAGAATTAATAAATGAAAATATTACATACAACATTAAGATTCAATGTGACAACATTCCAAGCCATTCTTTGTTTATTATACACAAAATAAATTGAAAGACAGTTAAATGGTTAAATCCTAATATTATGACATAAATAATGTGGACGAAATAAAATTATCAGTTGCTCATAAACAAAGAGAATTATAAAAGTGAGGCGAAAAAATACATTAATCCATTATATTTTAACGTATAATAATAAATATGAAAAACTCAACGCATTAAAGTAAACAATGATACTTATAATTTCGATGGGAGTTAAACACAATGAAGTGATATTTGAAAATTCTACATAAGTCTGATAAATTATTTTTTCAAAATAAAATGAAAATCTAAAGTGGGTTTTAACTAAAAATATTCTAATTTATTACATTTTATTGTTGATTTTATTTTGACACTAGAGTGCTAGCACTCGAGTAAGGGTGGATAAGAATAAAAGACTAGAATTGCTACAGGCAATTCCTGTATTTATAGCAATAACAATCATTACAACATTTATATTACTTACCAATCAATACATTATTTGGTAATTTTACGCTCTACACCCTTCAGAGTACACCAAACTCAACCACAAAAAAACTACCATTTCATG
This sequence comes from Tanypteryx hageni, assembly GCA_028673005.1. Lineage (NCBI taxonomy): Eukaryota > Metazoa > Arthropoda > Insecta > Odonata > Petaluridae > Tanypteryx > Tanypteryx hageni. The sequence goes on from CM054116.1 coordinate 114,871,441, forward strand.
AAATCAGCTGTGAAGTTGTATTCCATTCCGTAAAACTAAGTCAACAGTGATCGATTGAAGGAAATGTAGGCAACTGCAAAATAAGTACATAAATAGCAAAATTTAACTTATATGAGTGTCATAACATTTTAGGATGTAAAAGCCTAAAGCTACTATAAATATTGTATAACTAATGTATAACTTTGTCAAATGAATTAATAACGTTTGTTAACGAAAGGATAATTTTAAATTTTATTATTAAATGAATTAATTGCCTTGGATTTACAATAAATAAGTTTTAGGTATAATCTTGATTTTAAGATACTCCTAAAAACACAGAAAAAATCGCTAAATAATACCAAACCCAAATAATATTAATCCTCGCAAAATCGTGTGGCGACATCTTGCGTTATTAATTGCTTTTAGGTTATCATTAATTATTTATCGCGGTCTGGTAAAATAGATACTTTTTCGAATGATATCCCGTAATAGCTGTGTTATTATATTTAAATGTACATCTAGATTATAAAACTTGAATCATCAAGTGTAACTGAAGAAATCACATCTCTAATATTTGAGTCACTTATAAGTTGGCAGTATCTTCTTCAATATATTGTATCGTTCTCAGCTAGTTGGTTCATGTCTTTTTTTCAATTTAAAAAATCTGTAATGTTGAATTAAATGACTAATAAAAATACTCATAATGTTGCTTTTACGCATGAAATGCCCGTGTCGGTTAGCAAGTAACCTAATTACTCAACTATCGAAACAGGATTCCTTTCCTATTTTGTACCATTCAAAACAAACTGGAAGGGTTCTGGGATTTTTGAATAATAGATCTTCTTCTAGCGGAAAATCCAGCCAAAACAGTGGGCTCAGAGGAACAGCTTATTATTTTGCTGCGCTTGGTGTCCTTACTGTTGGCCTTACTTATGCTGCTGTGCCCCTGTATAGAATGTTCTGCCAGGTATTTAATCATTCCGGCATAATCGTATTTATTTCCCTCTATATATATTTTGTTGGATTTTGCTTAAGTATTATAATTCTTTAGGCCTCTAGTTATGGTGGAACAACTGCTGTTGGCCACGATTCCGATAAGGTTGAAACTATGACCAAAGTAAAAGACAGGTCAATTCGAATACTATTTAATGCAGACGTTGCTGCCAGTATGAGATGGAACTTCAAGCCACAACAATCTGAAATATGGGTTAGTATCTTGGTTGTTGGTCCCTAAATATAAGGCTGGTACGTAGCACATAGAAGCCTTGCCATGATAACATTCCAAAATCAACTATACAGCCATTCTAGCCTTATGCTTTAGAGTGATAATAATCATGTTATTTTCTAATATTACAAGGTTGTTCCAGGAGAAACAGTACTAGCATTTTACACTGCTCGCAATCCCACCGATTCGTCAGTGATCGGTATCAGTACCTACAATGTGGTTCCCTTTGAAGCTGGGCAGTATTTCAATAAAATTCAGTGTTTCTGCTTTGAGGAGCAACTGCTTAATCCCCACGAGGAGGTAACATATTATATTTTATCGCATTGCGACGATAATTATAGCAGATATTTTTAAACACTTGGGATCATCATATGTTTCACTAAAGACACCACTCTTTTTTGCCACATATTTTACCATTTAGAAGATATTAACTACTTTATTTTATTAAATATTTCGCCTGAAGCCTATTTCGGTCTATGTTACAATTAACGAGAGGTAAGGGTTTGGAAATATTATTTATTTTTTAAATATAAAAAGTGAAATCGTATTCAGTGTATGATTTTACTCCCAAAATAACCGAGGAGTGGTGTAGTGCTTTGGGTCTTCTTGTTTTTTAATCTTTCTTAGCAGAAAAGTGCTTGATTATTTCCTCTACCATGAATATGCAGCAGTAATGCCAAGTGGCCACCAGATTTTTCATCCTTTGTTTGATAGCATCAACTAAATCCACCAACTTGATTGTTATATATTTTCAGATTAACCTTAATTAATATTATTTCAATATAAGTTCTACCCGTCCCATTAGTGAGGAATCAAAGACTAACTTATATACATTTATTTTTCTATTTTATTTGGTCTCTTATTTGAACATTCTGTACAGTTAGGTAGGAGTTCAAGTCCCAAAAATTAAAATGTAAATAAATAATGTCAATTTTTTTTTATCCCTTGATTGCCTGTTTGCAAAATATTTCCAAGGAAAGACATCTTACTATTACCCAGAAGGTATTGGACAAAGTTGGGAGTGGGTTGTTATATTCAAGAGGGTAGAATATCACTGTGTCACCTGTAGTACATACATTGTAATGTGAGGTGTTAAAAGGGTGCTTTTTATTGGTACATAAATTGTACCTCAGGACATTTAATGGGTGCTTTTTACTTGGATGTATGTTGTACTGCTGGGTGTTTAAAGATTAATTTCATCTGGAAGTGCGAGACAGCTATGGATATAGACAGTTGAGAATAAGGATGCAAGGGTCTTGTCTGTTATCTGACACCCACCCAGGTTAATATACGCAGTGCCCTAATGGAATGAAGTGGTGAGATATGGAACTGCATGGAGGTTAGCTGCAGGAAAAAAGAATAAGTGTGCAGGACACTATTGTGACTGGGCTGGGTAAGTTCAAGTGTTTTTGGTTTCTTCCCATGTTCACTGTGCGACCCTCCTGGGGGAGCAAGACAGTGAATTTGGGAAGAAACCAAAACACTTGAACTAACTTACCCAACCTGGGGGAGGAGGAGGGGGCGAGTTAGAGTATGTGTAGCCCAAGCAGTCATATCCCATGCTAGTTCCATATTCCACCACCAGAAAGGGCGCTGCATATATTAACTTGTATGGGTGGCAGGTAACGGACAAGATCAATGATGAGGCAAGAGACAGTGTTCTTCCTGCTGCAACTACTTCAATAGCTGATATATGTTTCTTAAATCTTCTTTCTGGATTAATTTTTATTATTCAAGAATTGTTCTTTTTTTTTACAGGTGGACATGCCAGTTTTCTTCTATATTGATCCCGACTTTGCCAAAGACCCTAAAATGGAATATGTAGATTCAATCACACTCTCTTACACATTTTTTGAAGCTAAGGAAGGGCTTAAGTTACCTATTCCTGCGTTTGCTAAGCAATAGTTTAATAGTTTTGTAGAAGATGGGCTTTTTTTCAGTGAATTTTTTCATTAGCACAACACAGTCATTTGAATCCAAGATGAAGAATGTGGCAATAATATATAAAACCTGAGCATGTTTCAATTTCATCACATGTAAAATTATTTATTTTTTATTAAAAATATATTTAAAATAGAGAGGATTATATAATTTCAATATGCAATATTTATATTGTTAGAAGTATGTAGGCTTCTACAATACAGAAATAGAAGCACACTATTAATGACAGAAGTACATCTACAGCGTTTAAGTAGATTAATACAATTGTTTTTGGAATCTACTAAACCCTAACAGCAAACTTTTTTATTTTATCTCTCATTAGAGATATATAGGGTATTAAAACTCCTACCCAAATCATTTGAAAAGTATAGAATGAAGAGAAAGAAGCATAAATACACTACCTCATACTATTCAAGGCTAAAATATTTGGTAATGGTGATCAGGTTTACAGTTTCATATGAAACCCCTGTACTTCATCATAAGAAAAATCTACAATGAAATAAAAATATCAATAATGATAGTCATTTATTCAAAATTTGACATCATAGAAGAAAAATCATATTTCATCAAAATTTTTCAACATTGTAGAAAATAAATAATTCATACCAAAAGTCCAAAAACACGATAATAATCATAACAGGTGGCATCAATTACAAATTGGATACATTTTCTACTTTTTTTAGTAAAAACCAATTCACTATTGGATATGCCAGTTAATTTTATTTCAATCAGAATTAGAACTCTGGCAACAATTAGTGTAAGGCTATAAAGTAACTGCACTGTATAACTTAAAAATATTTGTTGCAAAAAATACATTGATATGATAAGCCTCTTGATATATTGCTGAAAAGGTAACTGCTCAAGACTAGATATTCTTTCACAAAGTTATCTATTAATTAATTAATTAATCTTACAAGCACCTTAAAGTAAAATATAAAATCATATGCCATGGATATTTGAGAAACAAGCTTCTCATTGTAAGTTCTTATATAATTTATTTTAGCCAAACATTAGTTATGTTAATTAAAGCAACAACCAAATTTGAATATAATTATTTATTTCACGTTTATTTTTTGTAATATGAATATTACCATATTGCAAATTTACCCAGTTACTGTCACTTGGCTAGAAATGTATGATAAATTTAAATAAATTAATATCTGATTTTAATGTAGAATATCCAAGTGCCAATAAAATTTTGCAATCAATTAGTTTTAACATATTATTGTTACAGAATATAATTATTGAGCAAGCAGGACAAGTAAATTGTTAAAAAGTTACTATGAAGTATCAGTCTTATGAACTACACTTGGCTTCATGCTAATAATCTACATTAAGGGCACCACAAATATTGTGTTGAAAAGTAACATTTCTAATATAAGTAAATTATGAAGAATTATTTTAGCATTTTCAGCATTAGTTGTGAAACTTATAAAATGTTTATAAAGGATATAAAATAAATGTTAATGAAAAAATCATTTATCCAAACACGTCTATTATCAAATTAGCTGCCAAGACCATGCACATTTGATGTAAATGCACGAAAAATGTAAAAATTACTATGAAAACACTGGAAAAAGGTATCAATTATCTAAATTTTAAATGCAAGAGACTAAATTGCTCCCTCTATGTTCATGTGCTTCAAAGAAAATATTGGCAAGAATGGTTTTAAATAATATTGTAGCTTGTCCAAACTAACTGTATTTGTACAGGTTTTAATTCTAAAATTATTAAGGATATAAACTTCATTAAGTTGATTATCAGAAAAATGCCAACAAAATTAATGAATATAAAAGTTTCCCCATTTAGCAATTAGATCCCAGTTTGAGAAAATTCCAGATTTGTGCTAATGAACAGTTGGAATAATAAAAAAATGACTATCTGGTTGCAGCTAAATCCAGTCCAAGAGGAATGGTATGATTTGATTCTGCATCCAATGTGTCAGTGATGTATGCAACTTTAAGACTCTTGGTAAAGAACTGCTTCTCTGTCGGGTTATTCACAGTCCAGGCTATAATACGAACTCCTCTTTCACGCCACTGCCTCAGCAGCTCCCTTTGGACAAACAAAGGAGCATTATAACAACAGCATTTGGTAACAACACATCTCATCCTCATTAAACGTAATTTCTGAACATTTACTAATCTGCATGTGAATTCTTCTTTGTCTATACATTTACGAAAAAAATTACTGAACCTAAAACTAATGTTTCCAAATTTTATAATACACATCTAACTATAAATCACAGTCGCTTTAATAGTCTTACCTGCCAATTATCAATTTAAAAGAGATTAGTGTTACCAGATACAGAAAAAGCTATACCTAAAATTTTCATAGGAAGCAAATATGGGACAAATGATGATTTTGTCTTGTTCATTTATGCATACAGGCAGTCCTTGACTTATGAGAGACCAAAGGTGCCACTCTGCACCTACTGAGCTCAATCTAAACAATGGTTTCCTTCTGGCAACAAGTATGATCATGAAAACAAATCCGTAAAATTAATTCAGATATTAAGCTTTTAATTTACTTAGATATGTTGTTAGTTCAATTATAATTGTAAAGGTACAATATTTGGGCTTAATTTTGGAAAAATATGCTTTCTGTGCCTCAGTTGGGAATGAATCCCAATTTATAACATTGGATCTACAGGGAACTGCTTCAACTTATGACGATTCAACTTAAGATAGATTTTTCAGGAACATAACTCCTTCATAAGTCCAGGTCAGTCTGTATTATAAATAGAATATATTTTATCACACTTCAAAAATCTGTTCAACATTTTATTAATCCAAGATGCCATCAGTCCCAATAACATACAATAAGTGAGGTTCTATGGAACAAACTCCTACGTGAATAGCCAAATCCACCATAGATAAGGTATTAATGCTTTTATCCTATTAAATGCCGTAGTTACTAAAGACAATACCAATAAAAAAGGAATTATCACAGAAAATGTATGTTGGATCAGTATGTTCACCTTCATGAATAAGCCTCTAAGAATAAATGATTGAAAGCTTGATAATTCTATATTGAATCTAGATTCAAAGTTTGATATTATTCAATGGATAGAAAGGGAAGACACTGCTGCATCGCCCGGGTATTTATAATAAAATGAATAAATCAACCATAAGCACAATAATGAAGCACTCCCATAAAAAAGTAGCTATATACCTGTCATGGTTGATGAGTGTGGTCCACAATCCTCCTTTCACTATTTAAAGTAAGGTTAACATAACATAGCACTTTTTCAGAACACAGCCCCTGTGATATGGGGCCATCCTTAAATGATGTCACGCTTCAAGGTGGTGGAGAGGGTCTGGGAACATGTGACATTCTGTGATGGAGGGAGGGATTATATCTAAAACAGTGTGATGTCACAAATAAGTAGAAAAATTTAAAAATTGTTAAAAAGAACAAATTGAAAAATTGCTTAATATGAACAGAATCTATTGATTTATATATGTATGATCATTTTTTATGAATGTCTACCTCAGTCCTCCCACACTGCCAATTATTAATTATCAAACTACTGGTAAAACGGCGGCAAATGACCTAGGGACGTCCCTGAATATGTATTACCATATTTTAGTGTGACAATAAAATTTCATAACGTGCTATGTTTGGTACATGTGCCTCCTAATTGTCATCCCTGATTTACATGTTTCTGATATACCTACAAGTTTTATCCCCTTGGGAATTTGATGGCATTAGATTGAGATAGTCTCTGAGCAGACATACTGATTCAACGATTTCTATCCAGATTTTCCAATTTTTCAAATCTTTTGTCAGGATTGTGTTTTATATTTCCTTAATTTTCCTGAGCTGGCAAATTCACCAATTTTCCAGATAGGTATTCTCGGTTTTCTGTCTGATTTTTGTATAACTTACAACATTGAAAAAAACAGACTTTTACAGATAGCATAATCTACTTTGACTTGAAAAGCGAGTTTTTAGTTGTATTTTAGAGTGTCCTAGATAATATTTAATGTATTTGGTGCGGTTAATATTATAAAATCTATGAGGATTTCACAATCTATTTTCTATTAACAATTTAACAATAAATATGAAAACCTTTATAATTATTGCTGTTATTTGGAGAAATGCATAGTGTACTCTATTGTACTCTTTTTTCCCTTATCATATTTTCTATACTATGGAGATCTGTTAACCCTATGTACATACATAAAATTTTCCTTTCTTAAGAAACATTGTGACAATTTTGTGACATGGGAGAGGGGGGGATCTGAAGCTCTATGTGACAATCTGTGACAAAGGGAGGAGGGGAGATCAAAAACCTCCCCAAGAACTGTGACAACATTTATGGATGGCCCCTACAGAAGGGCTGGGTGTACCAAATAAATAGCCAAAATTATAGATAGTGAGGACCTGAAGGCTTGCAATTTATGCATTTTTACTAAAGGTGGAAACTAATATAAGATGAAATGATAAATTTTTGCTCTGAAAATATTTTCAAGATAAAAGGACACCAAGTCAAAACACAGTATTGTTCCAGAATTTCTGATATATCTGGTCACCCTAAACAAAATCTAAAAAAAAACAACCAAGGAGAGGAGATAAATGATAAACTCATCAAAATCTGCTTAGTTTCTTAGGATATTACAGGGAATTGTTAGATTTGCATTACAGCTGCTTGTATTATATAATCTTCTGCTAGATTGCTAGTTCCACTGCCATCCAGTGCATTAGTGGAGCTAAGTGATGTTATTTAAAGTGACTGTATGAAGATTAAAGAATAAACCTTGACCAGAACATTAACAAATTAAACAATTATGCATCTAACCAGTATATATTAGATTATCACTTGAATAACATCAATTGATTTATTAAATGATCAATAGTGGTTATTTTCTCCATGCATGTTTTTCAAACTTCAGTATTAACTTTTGATTTAAAAAAATACAGAAAATTGTAAAAAAAGAATTGGAAACAATAAATGGCTCCATAAAAATGCTGGTCAAGTGATAAAAGACACTTGGTAGATGTATCACTACTTTGTTCAAATTAAGAATAAGCCATTAAGCAATAAAAAAACATGAGAAAAAGTAAATATAAATTAAAGCATTATTTATTATGTAATGGAGTGTTTTGCATTGCTAAATTTAAATTATAATTGCAGTATTTTTTGACTTTTGAAATGAATTTTTAAAATTTAGACCAAAATTGATTGAGAAAGCCTGATTGTTACATTAATAAAAACATATACCCGAGTTATAAAAATTACAGCATTCCTGGTATACAAAATCTCAATTTATAGTGCCATTTTTCTCACTGAAACTCACTAATGTTGTATTAACAACACAGCATTTGTATAGATGGAATTTCTGGCTAATCAACCTCTTGGATTATTATAGTCATTCCATACCCACACAAGAGAGAAGGGAAACCTGACACTGGCATTAGCCTACTCTTTATGAAGAGCACCAAGGGGGCCAACTGCTGAACGTCCCTTCTGAAGGATGAAGCGCTGGCTTGCACGGTCTCCTCAAAGTGCATAAGTAGGGGACAGGATGATCCCAGATTGAAAAATCCGACCTCAGCCGGATTTGAACCTGGGACTGCTGCATGGAAGGCCAATGCTCTAGCCACTACGCCCAACACAGCAATGAAGACAACATCCAGGTTAACGTGACTTCATAACATAACATTGCTCAGTGTAGCAGCAATGATAATTTAATTATAAACAAGATTGGAAAGGTGTAATCCATGTCGGAGTGCACAGAGTTTCCAAATGCATTCTTTGATATTTCACAATGTTCTCAATATTTTTCGCTAAGATGAGTATTTTATGAGAAGCTAGCAAGGTACATTGTAAACTACATATAGGTCTTCATGTAAAGACGTTGTAATTATTGTCCGATTTTAACCAAAATTGGAATCAGTCTACCAATTTTAGCAAAACTCCCCAATACCAAATTTCATCAAAATATGTCCTGCGGTTCACGAGTTGAAACAAGAACATTGTAAACTACATGTAGGTCTTCATGTAAAGTGGTCGTAATTGTTATCCGATTTTAACCAAAATTGTAATCGGTCAATCAATTTTAGCAAAATTCCTCAATACCAAATTTCATCAAAATACATACAGCGGTTCCCGAGTTATAACATACGGACAGATGGACGGAAACGACCACTCCTATATGCGTTCACTTCGTGCAAAGAATGCATAATTAGAGTAACAAATAACATAATAATGCACCTGTTGGGTTTCATTTATTTTTCTAATGAGTAAGTAAACAAGTAGTAATGTACATAGGTTTCCTGTGGTACAAAAGTGCTTTTCATCAAATTCGCCGTAGTATGTATTTCCTTTGAAATCAGAAAATTATTTTTTCCATATATAGTGGTAGCCCTGCTTTTTAGATCCATTTTAAACATGCTCATTTCATTTTGTCATTCTATACTCACCCTAAAAATGAAATTTCTTCTTGAAATTGGTTCAGACAATACCTTTGAAATTCATAGTTACAGGAAAATTCTAACCTTGATATTGTGGTAGCCCTGTTTTATCAACCCTATTGAAATAAGCTATTTTAGTTATTTATAGGAAAATTATATATACGATATTTGGTTAAATCCATGCAGTCAGTTCTCTAGAAATACATGTAAAAGAAATATTATTTTACTTTTTATTGTGGTAGCCCTACTCTTTATCTCCGCTTTAAACGTATTGATTTCATTATGGTATGTGGTACAAATTTTATATACAAAATTTAATTGAAATCTGTCCAGCCAATTCCTTCCTAATCCTTGATTACTGAAAGAGTTTAATTTGTAATTGTGGCACTCCTGTTTGGCTGATTCAGTTTAAATATGCTAATATGGTTTTGTATACAAGTTGTCAGTGCTTGCATATTGCAAGAACTTAAAAAATCACCATACACCAAGATCTAAACTCTTAAATAAACCAATGCTACATCATTTGAACTACACAGAGCCCATTTAAATAAGACAATAGTTTTCATTTTCCCAGATATTAAGGCATCTATCCGAAATTTATAAATGCTCAAGGTGATCGGCTCACATCCAAGTTTTTGAATTTCAAGTTTCATGGCTCAGATCGCCCTTTTTAAGTCATAACTATAATCATCATTAAGACAGTAGCCTATATGTTAAAGTAAAACTTATGTGAAAATTAGGATATTTTGTGTTATGATTTGGTATGCCTTTTGGTAGTTATCCAGATAAAAAATTAATTTAAAATTATCACATCATCATATGTTTGTTGGCTGAAATCAAATGAATTATAATGCAGTCTAAGCATTAAATCAATGTTCTTGAAGTATGGAGAATAAACTCTCATTGAAAAGCATTGGAGTCATTGCTATGGTAGTTCATATTTTGACTTTCTCCATATACGTAGTATGAGAAAGTATTGTTTTCATGAAAAAAATTGAACTCTAGATTTCAATGGAAATACACGTTTTGAGGTCCCCTGAACACGTTTTGACCATTTTCTCGATGATGTCTGTCAGTCTGTATATGATAGATTTTTGTGGGCGCTCTAACTCAAAAACTATTAATCAGGTCAACTCAAAATTTTATATTTAACATTTTTATAAAAGTTAGATGATCTGATTAGTTTTTGGTAAAAATCGGTTGACCGGAAGTGAGTGTTTACTCTTGTCACTTATCCGTTATTTTGAAATATTTGATAAATGTAAAAATGTATTGGAATAAAAGTTGTAGGAAAATTAATTTTCTACAACCTTTGTTTGATACATTTTTCCATATAATGCATTGTTTAAGAGCTATCTTATATTTTTCGCTGCCACCATCATGCCACCTACCGAAGACTATTGTTAACAATTGACGCTTAGTTACATCCTAGAAATGCTCCTTTTTCTTTTCTTAATTGTCAACCAGAAGTAAATATTGACAACGATCCCAGAGCTAACATGTAATTTGCCATATAAATATGGAGAAAGTCATGTGCTGCCCACAGCAGTTTATTCATTGTTGAAAACGGAAAAACTTTTCATAATTTTATGATTAAAATCAAATTTTTATGCAAATTCAGCATGGATTTGAATTTTTTCTTCAAGAATAATAAATTTCATTCTTTCTTTCTCCACAGTATGGTGCAATGCCCTGACCCTGTATCTTAATTTAAATAATTTAAAAAAGCAATTTTATATAGCACTGCACAGTTTTCAATGCTTTTCTTATGGGTGTTTAAAATGGGACATTGGGGTCTAAAACACCCCTTAAATACAACAATTTCTAAAATTTCGGATTTTTTCCCGAGGTTGTACTTAATGGCCTATATTCATGTCAAATTTCAGCTGTGTTTATTATAAATGTTAAATTTGTTTAAAATTGATGTGGACAGTTTCAACACAAATATGTGTAAGAAATTTTTTTATTCCTTGTATTTTGGCAGCCCTGCTATATCTATATTAAACTTCTTAATTTCGTTTCTTTATGTTGCATGCCTCCTTCATACAAAATTTCATTGAAAGCAATTCAGTCAATTCATTCCAAATTCATAATTACCGATAAGTTTAACTTTGCAATTGTGGCACCATTGCTTAGTCGATCCGGTCCAAATATGCCATTTTGTTCATTAATATATGCAACTATTCTATGTACCAAATTTGGTTGAAATTGGTTCTGCCAATTCTTCCCTGTACGGACGGTCAGATATCACGAAGATAATAGTGCTTTTCAGCAAAGAACTGAACCTTAACTATGGACTGACGATAAACTGATCAATTTTCAGAACTTCCTATAGTGATTGTGGCATTAACATCTTGTGAATGCTTTGATAGTATAGGGCATAGTATTTGGATAGTACTATCCCACTTGACGGTATAATTGCGATAATGCACTGACTGGAGATGGCTACAGACATCTTGGTCGCGTTTGGCATCAGGAGCAGCCTAAGATATTTTGGTGACTTGGGCAAGAAACAGGTCCAGTGCCCCCTTCCATAAATTTTTGTTAAGACATTTTTAAAAGAACTTGTTAATTTATTAATTTTCCATAAACTACATAATAATGAAATATAAAAGGAATTCCATCTAGATTCCAACCTGTTCCATAATATAAATTGGTATCCAACATGTATTCACTTGCAAGTAATGTATAGATCAGGGGCGGCCAAAGCATAGTTCGTGAGATACATATGGCTCTTTAACTTAATGGGCGGCTCTCATATATTTTTATTGAATGTTTATATACTTTTCACTTAAGAATACAATAACACATTGTGAATTGATACATGCTATGTATCCCTAAGGGACACAGTATTTCAACAAGCAATCTCAATTGACAATGCCATGCCAAACCCTTCAGGCACTGTAATTTTGTCATAGACTCTCTTAATGATTTTTTAAAAAATTCTTTAATGACTAAGAACAAAACGAAGAATAGAATTTGATACTTTTAACTTAAGTTATATAAGAATTTAAGATGGTAAAGTTAACTTTGGCTACGTGTTTCCTCTAAACCAGTGTTTCCCAACTTTTTTCGCCATGTGGCCCAACTGACTTTTGGCCTGGCATGTCATGGCCTAGTGAATGACTCAAGCGTGCCACAAAACACAAGTGAATAAGTTGTCAGCAACTGTCAGAAACCAAACACTATGCAAAACACGGTATGACTCATGCAAGTTGCATGCCAACTTGGTCAGGTACAACTGGAAAATGGTGTGGCCATATGCCTGTCAAGAAAAAAAGACAAGAATTGGGCAGTCTCTGTGGCCCACCTGGAAAACGTGCTGTGGCCCACCTGTGGGCCATGGCCCACGATTTGGGAACCCCTGCTCTAAACTAAGCATGTGTGCTATGCATGCTCTGCACACCCCCACAGTACTGCTGTCAATATGTAAATTAGGGAACTCCCAATGGTTAATTAAAAGGTTGAAAAAGTGAAATGTGCATTCCAGTTACAAAGCAGCTGTCCTCAATGGTTATTCACCAAGAGTATATTTTTTAGAATCTACTATCTGTGAATCACCACTGTTGACGGCTGCCTTGTATCCAAAATGCACATTTTCCCAGCCTATTAGAGCTATCTAATTTATCAAGATAATTCTTTTTTTAAACAGAACCATCTAGGCTTTGTTTGCGAAGGTAACAATGAAATCAGAGATGTATCTGGGAGATATCGCAACAATGGTAAAATTTAAGAAAACATCTTAGTTACATAAAATACTACATTCCTGCGATCCAATAAATAATGATAGCATTTTTATTAAAAATAATTTTAACACCTGAGATTAAATTAATAATTAATGTATGGGAAAATAAACTTTTGCCTTTTTTAAGAGGCACCAATGGCAAATGCCACCTTTGCCATACCCTACTTACAGCACTGTTGAGTTTCATATAAAAATATGCAAGAAAGAATACATTCTAAATCCATGGAAACTCATTCTTCAACTATGCCATACCCACAATAAAAGAAATTTAAAAAAATACATAAGTGCCCTTCATGTTAGGTTAGATTGAGACTCAAAAACTTCAACTTGATACCAATTGTTTGAAACCATGCAATTTATTAGCTTTTTCTAACTCCTAAAAGTTGAGATATACTGTATCATCAGTTTACTAGAGATGCTATCAGTGTGTGATACCATTTCAATAGTTATAAAAAATAAAAAGTTCATTATGGATCTTTGTTTTATTGACATATCTACAAAGTATTTTATGCTCAGTGATATTTCTGAGCAATTCTGATTTTTATAGAAGTATGTTATCATCTAGATGTTTCATTTTATTTGTTTGTTTATATGGAATTTCAGGCTAATCAGACTCTTGGATAGAAAGTTTATTTACTTTCAGCCAGCCAGATATTAATCAAAAGCCTAATTTGGTAAATCAATTTACAAATCTTCATAAAATTTCTCCAATATATAGCGTAAGCGTGTTGCCCACTGCCGTTTCTTTTTGTTGTTGGCTTGTACTTATTGCTAATCAAACTCTTCGATTATTATAGCCATAACTTCTTCCACACCGGAAACATACAGAAGGGAAGTGAGAAACTTAGTGCTGGCATTAGCCTAATATTTATAAAGAGCACCAAGGGGGGGGGGGGGACCAGCTACTTAACATTCCTTCCGAAGAACAGAGTGCTGACTTGTGCGGTCTCCTCAAACCACACAAGTAGGGGATGGGAAAGTTTCATTAACAAAATTAAAATTTTTATATTGATTAATCATGGCTGCATATTTAGCAGTTTATATACCATGTTTATATTTATAACCACCTTTAAGTTTCTATCACTATAAGTGCAATGCAATTTATCACATACGAAGAACCTACAACTTAGGAAATAGTGCAATGTATCACAAATAGGCACATTTCATACAATGGAGTATTTGAAACTAGACGAGTGTTGATGAATCCACACCATGAATCAGCAAAACATCACATACTGATTATGTCTCTCTGTAAAAATAAATTTCTCGGTGTAATTTAATGCTTCAATTCACTTGGCAGCTAACAGTCTTCCATTTCGTGCCATAATGTATATTCCATAAGAGTGGTTATGACTTCACTGGTATTTGGCTTAGGAATTGACGGTAGTTGTCCAAAAGTTTTAAGGTGTTGTTGTTGATATGTTTCTTTAATAGCAATCTCCATGAATTAATCATTAAAAAGAATATGGAAAAAGTCGATAGAATTTTACTTCTCTTTTAATTGCTGTGCCTTAAATCACTTCAATCCAAAGACATACATAACCAGCAGAAAAATGAACAAAATTTTTCTCTGTTGATGAGTCGTTTGAACATTCTGTAATATCAAAATCTTCTACCTCTTCAGCTTCAAAATAAGTCCAAATCTTCTTTTGTGTAAATGTCAGCATCCAAGTCTTTTATTCTTTTGATTTTCAAAAGTATATGTGACAAAATTAAGTACAAAAATTATAAGAGATTACACCATGCTGAAAATGTGTTGCAGCTACATAATTCATGCTTTCTATAATACTTTAGATTAAACTAGAAGAATTTAGTATCCAAACATTCAAAATAGTTTGATTGAAAAAATGAGTCTACTTGAGTTGTACCAAATATACTGGGTTAGCTTGCCAGCTAGGAAGTGCTGGTGCTGCAAAGTCTGTGGTTGAAAGAAAAATTTCTTAACAAAACAACTAGACACTCTTGGCGTATTTTAAGTTCATTCATATAACTCAATTTGTGTCATATGGTATATTTGAAAACAGAAATGTTTATGTAAATTCTTTATTTACTCAATTAAAAAAATACATAATATGACTTGAACAGTACTGAAATGTAACCTCACTTTGGGTCATAATAACCTTCTTCTCTGACAGCAGGCAAGTGAGGCACTGTAACTGATCGAATTGGTATTGACCCAGTTAATCCGAGTAGAAGCTACATTTATTAAAATGCCAAAATTATATCAGAAAATTTTATTTTTATCATGTTTGCTCTATGTATTTGAAAAATACATTGTTTTATATGTATTTTAATGATATTTCATCATATTCCAAATTGGGGATAAATAAGCATTACCTGTGAAGGTTAGGTAGAAGAAAAAAATCATTTTTTATATTTAATAATTCATTTATCAATCAATGAGAAAAATATTAAAACAAATGATTTTTAATGTACAACAACTAATAAGTCAAAAATATGAAGTAATTGAAGATTTTAACTGATTGGTAAAGCATTCATTAAACTTTTCCATATGAATTACAACATATAGCATGCAACATTAATTTCTATGGTATTCTAAATAACAATTTAGGTATTTGTCAAGGCATCATAATACAATAAATTTAGTACTGGTTCTGGAAAAGTTTTCATGCACAGTTTGCACCTCACTTTCTCGCTCACTGGCAAACCCGATGAGGCATCAGGACTGCATTAAAGCAATGGATGTTGCGTAAGGGCCGCATTAGGATTTGAGTTGCTAAATGAGGGCCAGAGTTGGAAAAAATACTTTTTCAAGAAGATTGGATGTCTGTTTTGCCATAAAAACAATAATTTAGGAACCACATTCTATTGCACCTCAATAACTAAGGAAAAATATAGTTTCCTTTTCACAGAAATAAATTATTTATATGAAATTCCAAACGAAGTTGAGACAAAAATTTGAATCCAAGCTGCACTAAGGCACAGAAAGGGCTGCATGTGGTCTGCAGGCCGCCAGTTTGACATGCCTGCTCTAGATGGTAAATGATCAATTTTATCATACCTTACACCAATGCTTGGAGTTTGAGAGGGTTTCTTTTCATTTGGAGGTGCATTTTCTTTTAAAGATAACAATGGTGCTCTTCCTTGTTCTTGTATCTTCACTTTGCTACCAGCAAAAAGAATATGGCAACCATTTGCTCTGAAATCCAAGTGGCACACACTTTTGCTACTTTAATTTAGAGAATTTCCTAAACAAATCCATTCATTGTAAACACATCTAGGACATGGAAAATGATTCTTAAGTGGAGAATTTTTACCTTTACATGCATTAGTACAGAGGCACAAGCACCTCTTTTAAATCAACTCTGCTCACATAAGAGATATTCCCAAATAACCATTCAAAATGCTTTCTCCTCTCTTGGGTCCCTCTTCTAATGGTCATAATTGCTTTTATTTTAGTGTTACAAGATGCCAAATCCAATCATCATTTTACTGAAATAATATTAATTTGGTATCCATTCCATAGTAAATGCTCCTACACTCTCCTTTCAGCAGTCATTTATTAACCCCTCAAATGTGTACCATGACATATGTCGTCCTGTGCAACATCCACTTTTATAGTTCCCTTATCCTTCGTTTGTTGTTTAAATTTAAATCACTGAGGAAACTCTTTTTTTAAATCACGCATGAGGAGTTAAAATATTTGGCATTATGCAAAACTTTTGAGTCAACTACTGTATATAAACGAATGTATGCTGATACCGATTGTAAGCTAACCCCACTTTCACAAGGGCACAAGGAAAATTTCTTGTGAGTACAGACGTTTTGGTTTTCACGGACCTTTTGCATAAAAAATACTAAAAAGTATAAATGCCTCAGTTTTTTCAGTTTGTAATTAAATAATCTCGCCACAATAAAGGACTGAAATTTATACATGCAAAGGCATGAGGATGTGACGGTTGGCTAGGAGAATTCCAGTATGCACATGCTAGACACATTGAATCAACATAGTAAACAATGTAAATGTTTCGAAAAAGTAAAATGAAACATTGTGTACATATCTAGAGTGTACAGCTTCATACACATACAAGTGCTAGGTATCGCAGCAATTTCGACGACTTTGATGCGGCATACACTTTTTACATCATTCATTTTTTCTTATTCAGTCATTTTGATTCTTTTTTCATACATTTTAAGTAGACTGCTTATTTCCGCTTTAATACACATATCTTGAGTTACAATGTAACTACGGACATTTTTTCTGCCTTTCCGTGCATGGTAAGCAAGATGTTTGCTGCGCAAAGAAAGAAAAAATAGAAAAAGATATTCCATAGTGCATCGAACATATCAGAACGTAATATTATAGGATTTTTTTATAACTATCCACCCGTTCCATGCTACCATTCTTATGAAAACGCCCCTTAATGCATCGATTCCTTTTTTTCATCCATTGATTTTTTAAGCCACTGATTCCAAGCCGAGTGGCAATTTTTTAAGAAGGCAAAAAAAGGTCGGCTTACAATCGATTACATACGGTATACTACAGATAAGTGGCCACTATTCTTCAATCACTATCATCCCATGAGTTTTATGCAAATTGTTAAAAATATTTTACAACTCTGATTTGGTACTATATTTGTCAGTTGCAAGTCAACATCCCTTCTGATCCCTGATCTGCCAGTGTTTGATATACTTTCCTTCCAAACATAAAATTTAAGTCATATAATACTCCAAAGCTATCCTCTAAAGCAAATATGTTGATACTGCAATTATAATGCTTATTTTTCTTGTAGTAGTTTTTTCTAATCTCACCTTTTTCATATTTTCCTGAAAAACTTAAAAATCAACTTATTTTGAACAGATTAACATAAGCAGGGTTGTACAGATTTAGTACTTAAAATTCCAACACAGAAAGTTTTCTGTGAGTAATACAAATTAAGCCAGCTCCAAATCTCCAATGGTAACACTATCAACATTTTCATCATTAGGTTCTTCCAATTCCAAATATGATGAATTTGCATCCAACAGAAGTGACATCTTTTCATTGGAATAACATCTGGAATTCTGAAAATTGCTCATCTAAAAGAAATCAATTCTATGGGTACATTACATAAACCGGTAAAATTTCCTGTGCCGATGATTATACTATACTTACATTATTACTGGAACTGGAAACTTCATTACAATTTAGAGGAAGATAACTCCAATAGCCACTAACCAATCATCAATCAGTTTTCTGCCTATGACAGGCCCATAAATGTTCAACTCTTTATTTAGAATCTGCTTACACTCAAGCTATTTGAGAAATTTAAGTGATCCCAAATACTAACGATACAAAAAACATTTTTACTATAAAGAAAGCTCATTTAAAAAAGCAGTTACAAAGGACATACTCTTATGGAATGGCTTAAATGATCTCAGCATGAACAAAATTTAATCCTTCTGAATGACACAGGCAAGATAGAATCTCAACTCGGTAATAAGATGCAATGATATACTTTCATACATGTGGGTAATTTAAGTCATTCACCTTCATAGTCAACTTCCAGCCAGTTGGTTACATTATCACATATTTGTCTCTAAGCAATGGAAGATAAGTGATGATTTTCTGATAAAAAGAATGATGACATGTAGTAACTATGAAGCCATTACATACTTCTCTAGACAACTACTTTATTTTCACTGCAGTTTGATTTACATCAAACTTTAGTTGAGCTTCTTGTGACTGATATGGCAAAACATGAACATTTGTGGTGTGATAAAATAATGCAGTTTTTTAATAAAGCTGACTTTGAAAGTGAACAGAGAGTGAGATTGATGAGGTCATAAATGACAGTAGTAGTTCTGAAGGTGACAATTCTGATAAACAAAAATACAAAATAATTCTCTATTCTTTAAAATGATGCAAAATGGATCATGAGCACTAAAATTAAAATAGGAATAAATAAAAGTATAATTCTTTTCTTATTAATAAAATTATAAACTCTATTAGATACCTAAAATAATTAAAAAATAAATTTACAAATAGGATGAGAAAAAATAATATAAATAATAATATAAAAGCTGTGTAAACATTTTCAAACAAGATATTTTTTACGTATACTCACATTAGACCTCTACTTTGGCAAGTTGAGGGATACAGGACAAAAATAAAATACAAATACTCACGGTGATAGTAAGTCCTTATGAACAAGTAAACCAGATAGACCAAGGATGAAATAAGGTACAGCACGTAGTAAACACCAGCCAAAAGCTTCATCAGCAATTCTTGCCCCTAAGTTGGCCAACATGCCAGGATAGCGCCGCCTAACAGACCCACAAACACCAGCTAAACCAAGGGAAGCAGATGCAGAATATGATTCAGAAGAAAAGGCAAATGGACGCCAAGCAAGTGTGCACACAATGCGAGGGTCAGCACGGCGAATCTGCAATAAAGTGCAACCATAATCATTTATTTTGAAATTATATTGGTTTTGCATTAAATTTTTTCTATGGAAGTCTAAAATAATTTGTCTAATTAAAAACTCTATAATAAATATTAGCATTACATAACAATTATTTTGGAATTTAAAGCAGAGGTGGGCGAGAGCATTTCATAGTGTCTGCGGTGCCATTATGAAATCAAACCATAGCATACAGTACAAATAATATCATATTCGTTGCTTGAAATTATTGTCAGAAAATCTTTTCCAGCAATGTTATGGGGCTAATACATTATTCATTATAGATTTTCACTAAGTCTGCCAAGTAAAATGTTTGCCCATCCGACTTAAAGTCATAAAGATTATAAATTTAACTATTGCAGCATTTTAGCCTCCTACAGTTTTCGTGTCCTCCATCAGTTTTTCATGCTCACCAGAAGTTTTTGTGTTCGAACTCGAGCAAAGCACAAACTCCAGCAAACGCGTGAATGACTGCATATGTGCATTATTTCCAGAGTTTCTGCTTTTATAAGGCACAGATATTAGCCCAGAAGAGAATGCTACAATCAAGCTAATTAACCAATAAACTTCTGTGAGAGGTATACCCTCATCTTGAGAAGAGATCGAACCAGGAGTGTTTGAAGCTGTTAACGTTGGAGAGCACGTCGGAGGAGTGTCGACAAGCAGGCAGTGAGAGAACAGAGATGGTCATGAGTGGAAGTGGAGGCTCGAGCAGAGAACGGCAGGGGCTGGCGAGGAAGCCAAGACAAGGCAGAGACCAGCCGGCAAGATTCCTACCTGCATTCAACTGCAATTTTCGTATCGTTTATTGTCCCTCCAAAGTGAACAATTCTATTGAATATTTCTCTTGTACATTTCTGTTACGTATTATTTTGATTCCAATATACTTGTAAGGATTTTTCCTGTCACGTTACCATAGTGTTAAATTCGACTCTTGGGTCAGCACCAGTGTTATTTAAATGGGTCGTATCATTTGTTTAAATCGTAAGTATCTTGTGAATTATGAGAGAGTAATGTGAATGGGACAGTTTGCTCATTATCAAGGAAAATTAAACTTATCTCATGCAACAGAGAGCTTCCAAAATGAAATGGAGAAATAAATCCTTTAGGCATGCCATGTATGCAAAAATAAGTTCTGAAGAGCAACATCCAGAGACGGATTGGTGGATTTTCGGGGCCTTGGGCTAATTTTTTTTGGGGGCTCTCAACATAAACAATAAATAATAATAATAGATAATAACAATAATAATCAAAAATTTTTTTGGATATAATCACAAAACAATGAAATACAGTAGAGGATCGTTTATCCGGAATTCTAAACAACAGAAACATCCAAACAACGGAATTATTCTAAAAGAATTTTATCACGGTCCATTTTTTCAATAGCACCAATTTAATACATAATTGAAGAACGATTTGCTATATTAGTTCCGAAAGCCACCACCACCGCTTGTTGCTTTCTAACCACGTGCACGAGAGGTGTTAAAGGTGTGTTTACAAGGTGTTAATACTTTTTGTTTAAAGTGATAAAACAGCAGTTTTGCAAATATTTTATTCATCCCGTCCCTCAACCGTAATAATGGAGAGAATACCCAAGAATCCAGAAGACGTTAAGACTGGAACAAGAGCCGGCAAGAGAAAAAGACAATCTCACTATCCAGCAAAAAGTGGAGGTTTTGAGAAAAATAGATCACAGCGTAAGTGTATCTCAACTTCGTCAGGAGTATGGTGTAGGACAATCTACAATATATGACATAAAGGCGCAGAAAGATAAAATTTTCCAATTTGTTGCAGAATCAGATTCAATGGCCGGAATCTCAAAAAGGAAAACTTTACATGGTTCCAGGAGTAGTGACCTATACAAAGTAGTGTATGAGTGGTTCTGCCAACATAAGAGTGAAGGGATTACTATCTCAGGTCCTATGATAATGGAGAAGGCAAAATCTTACCACGAGCACCTAAAAATCGAAGGAGAATGTGATTAATCTATGGGATGGTTGCAGAAATTAAAAAATCGCCATGGTATACGGTATTTAAAAGTTTTCAGCGAAAAAATGTCAGCAAATTATGAAGCCGCAGAAAAATATGTTAATGATTTAGCAAAGTTGGTGGAAGAACTTAGCATGGAGCAAATATACAACATGGACGAGACAGGTTTGTTTTGGCGTTGTCTTCTATGGCATACTTTTGTTTGCATTGATGAAAAAGCAGCGTTTGGAGTAAAAGAGTCTAAGGAGAGACTTACTGTAATGATGTGTGCCAATTCTGCCAGCACACACAAGTGCCAGCTCATGGTAATAGGAAAAAGTGCAAAACCTAGAGTCTTTAAAGGCATAAAGATTTCCCCCGTGATTTATCGTGCAAACAAACGTGCTTGAATCACTCAAGACATTTTTGGTGAGTGTTTTAATGGTCATTTTTTA
Source organism: Tanypteryx hageni (assembly GCA_028673005.1). Lineage (NCBI taxonomy): Eukaryota > Metazoa > Arthropoda > Insecta > Odonata > Petaluridae > Tanypteryx > Tanypteryx hageni. Next base: position 114,893,578 of record CM054116.1, read on the forward strand.
CCTGAGGTAAGGGATCATTTCAAGGTTGGCTTACCTGAAAATGCAAAAATATTATTATTGTTGGACAACTGCCCTGCTCACCCTACAGTAGAAACTCTCGTCAAAAAGAATGTTTTCGTAATGTATTTACCCCCAAATTGCATGTCTCTCATCCAACCAATGAATCAAGGCATAATTAAAATTTTAAATGCCATTATCAAAGTGAATTAATGAGAAAAATTGAAAATTATGATGGGTCTTTCAGCTACGAACGGTTCAAAAAAGATGTAACACTGAAGGCCGCGGTGTGGTGTATTTCACGTGCATGGAATAAGGTAACACCCTCAGTTTTAAAACAGTGTTGGCATAATATTTTGCCAGAATCAAAATTTAATGAAGATTCCAGAGACACAGACGACTTTATTGGATTTGATTCATCCGAACTTAATGATGATTTTGTAGAATTTGTGCAATATGTGAAGGGAATTAATGCTGTCCCAGACCTAACCGATAATGACATCAAGGGATGGATTGAATGTGATCAAAATGCTCCTATTTGTGAAACTTTTACCAACAGTGAAATTATCGATGCTGTTATTGGCCCCACGTTAAATGAGTGAAGACAGCGAAGACTGATGTGTTAGTTGACGAGGAGAAGAAAATGACTATGTCCGAGGCTATTGTATGTTGTGATAATCTTATAAAGTTCATGGAGCAAAGGTCCTTTACAACTGAGCAGGAGGTACTCCAGATGTACAGGCTGAAAGAAAAATTTGAAAAAGAAGGGCGTAGCAAGTGCAAGCAGATGGCACTGACAGATTTTTTTAAAAGAACTGTTTCACCATCCTCTCCTTCAGTTTCTGCAGATGCTGTTACCACAAATCCTACTGTTAAGTGATTCTCTACATCCCTATCTGCGGATCAGCAAGGATTTCCAGGTATATAAAATTTAATTTTTTATTTCTATATGTTTGTCTGCCACAGCAGACAAACACGAACCCACCAAATTTAATGAGTGTGCTGCACAAGGTACATAATCAGCTAATTTGTTATGTTCTTTTAAATGAGTCGGTAGTCCATTACACCTCCCTAACATATTGGCGGCATTATCATAAGATTAGCCACAGCAATTTTTGATAGGCAGTTTATATTCTTCTAAAAACTCCTTTAAATGCTTGAATATGGAAACACCAGAATGACTTTGTATTTGACAAAATGTAACAAATCTTTCATATATATTTCCTTTGGAACAATAACGTAAACTGGTCAGTATGCAAAACATATGGCATTGAATCCATTATTACTGAATAGACTTAGTATCTTCGGTATTAATATCATTTACTATTTTTAACACATGTTTACCCATTATTTCGATGATTTCTTCATAAACAGTTTTAGGTAAGAAATTTTATTTGATTCTCGACTTTTAAAATGTTGTTTAATGAAAGGATTGAAATCAGCTATTAACTCTAAACAAGCAACTTTTGGGAGCTGCAACCCAATTAGCCCATATACAGACCCCCCCTGAAAACATTTCAGCAAAGTATCTATCTAACTACTAAATTATATAATACAAATCATCAAATGTAAGCTCAGTGTATTTTCTCAAGTAATGCTCGCAATTCTATTTTAAAGCATAAATATCTTAAAAAAGTTAAAATCCAAGTAATGCCTACACTGAGACTACTGAATATGAATACTGCAAGGCCACATCTTTGTGGCATTCAAGCAGGAACTTTAACTTATATGCTGCTATGTTACTTCTGTGTTTGTCTCTACTGGTGTTTCATAGACAGCAGAAAAATAAAAAAGCTATGATGAACTATAAAAAGATACAATCTGAAACTAGTCTGTGGCAGAAAATTAGTGAATATATAATACAAGTAGTTCTGGGAAGAACTAATCCGCCTACTTTCCCTTCAATACAATTTTAATATATAACAAGTAGGGGTGTACACAGGTTTCTCGTGGTACAGAAGTGCTTTTCGTCAAATTTGCCGTAGTATAATCGTATACTATGTATTTGCTTTGAAATCAGAAACATATGTTTCCTTATATTGTGGTAGCCCTGCTTTTTTGATCCTTTCTAAACATATTAATCTTGTTTTCCCATTCTATACTCATCCTACAAACAAAATTTCTGTTCAGCCAATACCTTTCAAATTCATAGTTACAGAAAAATTCTAATCCCAAATGGGCCGTAACTCAACCGATTTACCATGGCACAGGTATTTCTAACCCAAAAAGTGAAGTGTTCAATCTTACTGCATTTAGGCCCAATGAGAGACCTCTAAAAAATTTCCTACTTCAAAACGCTTCAAACAGAAGCGTTTTCTAACCACAAAGCATATTTTAATATGTTGAGCAAGTTACTTTTCTCAGTTTTAAAATTTAAGGGACACCCTAATGGCCACCTTAAGACTATTTTCCATTTTTTTAAAAGTAAGCTAAAAATCTGATGTGACGATCACATGGCTTTCTCAATACCTGTAATAATTCTAAAAATTCCATAAATATTTTAAGGAACTAAGAGAAAAATTCAAACACCATACAAAGAACAGACATAAACTCATACCGTAGCCTTCTGATATTGGATATAGCCATGAAGCTGCGACAATATAGCATAAAAAGGAGCACTACTATGACGTAACTAAGCGTAAAGTGTTTATAAAAGTTGCCGCCAGGCGGTGTAGTGGTGATAGCTAAAAAAATATAGATTTTAAAATATCTCTCAACCCTTTTACCGCAAAAGCGACTTTAGTCACTGACACCTTTTTTATCACTTTTTTGATGGCAAAGTTGTTTAATGTGGTGAATGGCAAAAAAAGGTGCCAGTGACTAGTGTCACATTTATGTGGTCAAAGGGTTAAACAATGCATTTTTGGAGAAAATTTTTCAAACAAACGTTGTATAGAATAACATTACATGCACACCCCAGGTTACGTAATGCATTCCGGCACCCATTGCATAACTTGAAATTTGCCTAAGTAGAAATTTACCAGGGAAAGTACAGCAGAGGTGGGGAAAATATGGCCCACGGGCTGGATCCAGTCCCCAAAAACATTTATTCAGCACGCAAAGCTGTTTCAAAAAAGCGATCACTGAAAATTAAAATACGTATAATTTACTGCATCAGTACGGTACAAATACTCGGTTAAAATAGAGGCATGTAATGTGAGTGTAGAATATAGTTAACAGAAAACGGAGCTTACAAAGAAAATTACTAATGGTGCGTGAATTGAAAGATGAATAAATGAATTCTTGATGTAAATCAATAATATATTATGCAAGGTGAAACGTCGATTTTTACTAAGTGCAGTTTGCTTTTGCAGCATCCAATAGACAGTTTCTTGGTAAACAAAATGTAGAATGTCAATTTTGTCAAGCTGTTCATTTCCATGCTAAAATGAAGGCAATTCAAGCCATTTACGTGTTACGCAGTTATGGGAGTCACTTTAATTGTTCAAGTAAGAATTTCCGAAAGAGTTGTTCACTAAAATGCTAAATACTAAATGCTTATCAGCCATGATTAGAAGGGCCACACTTCCATTAATTTGTGCATAAGCAAGCACACACATTAAGAGATCAAGCACCAGCGTCAACAATTGGAAAAAGACTGAAGGGATTGGGAGAGAAATCACACTACCACACAGACATGTAACAACAATGTAATCTATTATTGTATTCATAAGAGTGCAGATATACACCGCAATTGTAGCCAGTCGCTAGAATTAGGTAGATTGTTACATCGATTTGATAGATTAGTAGGTAGTCGCTGTGGCCTTTTTTATGCGTAATTCAAAACCAAAGTCGCTACATATTGCTAAAAATTCGCTAGAATGACAACATTGGCTGAGTAGCAAAGCAGGGATATCGCATTACAACCCACGCCTTGCGTTCTTTCTCTGTGCACATGCATAAAGATTTAGTTCAAGCTCTCTTAGGAAAACTGCTAACGTAGTCATAACAAAATTTTTTCATACATACACATAATTTATGGGGCCTCTTACATAAGTGCGGGTTTACTTAAATCAAGGCTTACGTAACCCAGGGTGTGCCTGTATCTACAATATTTAAATTTAATGTTATCACAAATTATGAATTTTTAATGGAGAAAATTGATAAAAACGAAAAAGAGACCAAGAGTAAGTATCACTTCCGGTTGACCGATTTTAACCAAAATCAAATCAACCCTTGTCCTTTTAATAAAAATTTGAATAAAAATGTCAAATATAAAATTTCACATTGATCTGGTTAATAGTTCTTGAGATAGAGCACACACAAAATTCCTATTACACACACACATACACATCATTGAGAAAATGGTCAAAATGTGTTCAGGAGACCTCAAAACGTGTATTTCCATTGAAATCCCTAAATCGATTTTTTCATGAAAACCCCTATAACAGTAAAATGTCGGTGTAACAAACGCTGACATAACATAATATTCAGTAAAACGAAATTACTTTCCATCTCCTGCCAATTTACTATAACATTTCATAAAAATGTTTCATTTTAACGAATATCATTGTAACAAAAATATCAGTTTAGCGAAATAAAAACTCATTCTGGTATGAAAAACTATAACCATTAAAATGAAGTTTGTAGAAAGAAATTGTACACTTTTTGATCTTCACTGGGTATGGTTTTTAGCATCTGGCAGTGATTTAAACTTGGTGAAATCTCAGTCCAGGAAAGTGTATTGGACAATTACCCAACTAGCAACCAATAGACAGGTTTTTCACAGCTCTATAAAAAAATTACAGACTTTTTTGAACTAATTCATGATTTCTTTCTTTATAATTATTTTGTTATATGTAACCATCGTACTGACATTTTGGCTAAAGTACAATATATTCCCCTTGACTGTGGCGCCACAAATGACTATGGCAAAATACTGAACTATGTCCTACAGTAATATGTTCTCGTATGAATAAACACTGTTTGTACATTGAAAAACTATTCCTTTTTATTCCAATAAAACCTTCTGTTAAAATGGATTTGGGTTAGGTCGTTGCATCTTCACTTTATATCAATATATTACTTGCACTATTTCTAAATTTTTACAAGTTCCTTTTCCTACTATGATTACAATGACGACTTAAGCACTATGCAGTTCTCAGAGTTACTGTTTTTGGCACTAGTGTCATGGGGAGGATATATTGTGATTCCTCTGAATTTTTAAAATTGCGTTTCATTGTAACGAAATTTCATTGTACTATGAATAAAGAAAGTAAAAAAGAAAACTTACAAATTGGTTTCCTTACCTTAAAAATAGATACAATTCAAATCTATTGGTTTATGTACATGTCCTACCACTTCTTTAACTTAATGCCCTTTGAGGAACATATTGATAATTGGTGAAACAAAGCTGTAATTGGCCAAACTTATCCATAAAAAGTGTCGCACATATTTAACTGCTAAGAAGTGTTTCATTGGGACAAAGTATGTTGCAAATGTAGATTTCCTGATTCATGTATGGAAAATCCGTGCAATGTTTTGAGTGAATTTTGAGGGGAAAAATGTATTAAATAAGCAAATACTGTACAATTATAAAATAATTACACAAATCCTGGCTGTATATCTAAGTCAAAACACCCATATTGCTTTGTTTCTTTACTTGAAATGCACTTACCAAGTAGATTATGTACGGATGAAATGATGTAACAACAGCCTTGGTATGCATTTCAGTTCCATCGGGTGGCATCCAAACTCTTGGATTATTTGCCTGGTTTGAGTTTACCCCAGATTCATCCCCTTTGCCCTTCATCTCAACTCCATACAAAGCCAGAATGTGTGGAACAATCTTAGTGTCATTGTTCTTTATATCAATGAACATTTTAAGGCCAAGTGAGAGGCACTCCTGGACAGCCTCCTCAAGAGATGGTATGCGTTCCCCTTTGTACCATTCTCTGAAAATAAAAATTAACAGAGGTAAGCAGACAATTCACTATTCCATTTACTGTGACAAAGAAACTACAAATATTTGAAATTTGAATTTTTCCCAGATCAAATAAGAATTCATAGTCCTAAGAATGTAGCAAAAGAACCATTGCAGTGATTTACGCTGAATAATAGCTAAAGTGAAGACAACTGAGCGATTTGAAGCTAGCAGTAAAAATGAAAAAACTTTTTCTACCAAAATACTGAATTATGGAGGGAGTTTGCTTTATTACCAAAATTATACATTAAGCAATTCATTTTTCAAAATGCAGAGCTAAAAATTATTTATTTAACTGATTTTTTTCATAAAATGTTCAATGCTTCTTCAATGATAAAAATAATTCATAAAATTCCATAACTCATCTTTATGCATTGTCATCTTATTTCCCCACTGTATATAGCAAAAAAGATGTCATGGTGAAAATATGTTAAATCTCTAAACCAAACAAGAATTAAAGAAAAGCAACAATAAATTGCACACCGGAAGGCATGATTGGTTGAGATGTCAAGTTTCTTCACTTCCTCAAATGTCATCGAGGACAGCTCTCCTGTAGCTTCAGTAACACGATCTACAAATTGGTCATGAAATATCACAGGAATTCCATCAGCTGTTAAGGCAACATCAAATTCAACCGCAGTGCAACCACGCTCCTTGCACTATAATTGTATTTGAAAAGCATTAGTTTGTAATTGAAAAGTGATCAAAACCTTCAATATTGTTACAGATATTAACATTGCAGAATGCTTAAAACTATACTTAACCCATCTGCTGACTCTTTTCCCCATATAGCAGTAACTGAGAATAACCATTTAATTTTGGAAAATTTAAACAAATATGCACTGCAAACAATCATATCTGGAGGTTTACTGAAGATATCGTGTTCACATAAATGAACTTGTATATATTCAAGCATGCTTGTACAATTCTAATAAATGATATAAATTAAATACTAAGTATTAAATTACTAATAAATGACACGTTGCCTGACATCTAGTCACAAAAGTATTAAATTGCAAAGAGATAAGAATGACAAGGTAGTTGAGTGCGTAAGACTGTCGCAGAAACAATATGGTCAGTCAAGGTCCAGCATACCAAGGTCATCTCTCAGACTGTTAAGTCAGCGGATTGGTTAAAGAAATTGGGAATAAGTTTAAGCAATAGTATGATTTAAAACCTCACAGCAACAAAGCCATACATCAATAAAATAAAACCATAAGTTAAGAATAAACAAAATAACAGAGTCAAACAATCATAACTAACTGAAAACCACACAAAAATTAAATCACGCAAAAGTCATACACCACAGTTGGTTGAACAAAATCAAAGATAAGACTTTGAAGAAAATGATCAAATATATCTTTGAAACATGCTATTTAAATAATACATTTATCCTGTCAAAACATTGTGCAGTAAATTTTCCTCCCATGGAAAATGTTCTTTGACTTAAATACCGTTTATTAATTACATTTGAAGAAATGAGTTCTGAAACTCAGTAACTGGAACTTCAACAGTTATCAAGTTTGCTCAATTTAAAAACGCAGTATCAGTGAAATTATCTCAAATTGGAAAGAAGAAATACATTTAACGATTTTAGTACTGCGTGTGTATTTTCTGGCGAATCAGCCTCTTGGACTATTATCGGATTTTAGTATCTACTAAAAATTGATTCTTTCATTATTACATGAGAGGCACTTATATGATTTTCTATGTTGAGAATCTGAGCACTACAAGTAAATATGTTGAAATTCATTAAGTTTGATAGAAAAAATTATTTAATTTTTATAAGCTCATTTAAGGTTACTCACTTTAAACATTTAAGGCAATGGAAATTAAATTTTGATGGTCCTCTCAACTTTGATGCACCATAACCTTGTCAAGCACACTTAAGCTATATGATTAATAATAAGCAGAAGGAACCGATGAATTAAGAATTAATTGTAGACAGGATATTTGTTTTAACTGAATTATTCCTCAAAAGTCTTTTCCTTTTTAGTGCAAGTAAAGATATAACTTAATTGTACAGCTGGTTGGTCTTTTTAGAATTAAATTATGGGGAGTTCAATATTAACACAACAATTTATAACTTGCGCAATGCATTTTAGAGAATTTTTGTGCAAAATGACATCGCAATATTGAATGACTAAAACTATAAAAGGCTTGATAAATACTTAAAACATTTTAAGAGAAGAAGTGCATTTATTTAAACAAGAATAGATATGTAAAAAACTCATGATAATATTATAAAACCATCAAAATAAATAAAATATTTTTATTTGTAATAACGTATTAGTCACAAAATATTACTTATGATAAAGTTAACAGTGACAATTTTAAATGTACAGATTGTCAACTTCACAAAACAATAAGCTTTTTCCGTTGAGTCGTTAAGGAATGGCCAAAACTGTAACATCGTCATGACACAGTTAACTTACACTTGTTATTGAATAATAAGAAAGTACAATAAAGGTATTATACACATTTACAATGAAAAAATTACCTTGCGGAAAGCTGACAAACTGTTTTCGGGTGCATCTAAACCAGCCCCGCGATGGGCAATAACTCTCATGCAATGTGGCTCTTTCTTCTTCTCTTTAGCATCATCTGTTATAATGTCTCCGTTCTGAAAACTTCCTTCAATCTCAAGAAGCCATGGATCATGTCCTAACAATTCTTCAACTAACTTTGTATCAGGCGGAGGCAGTTTTACATAATGGTAAGCAATGAACAGGACAAAAGCACCAAATAGGGTCATCGGAAACGAACTAAAAAGAGTATCGAGGCATATCAACCATAATCCGTGTATATAAAGCCACGAAACAAAGCATGTTCCTATCACAATCTTGACTCCCTGAGCCATAGCTGATAATCAATTTTGTTCTGTTCAAAACCTTTGGAATTACATTCATTCGACTCTATCGATGCTTTTGGTTGGTTGAAGAACTGGCCTTTCGATTAATCGTTGGGACAATTCAAGAATTTTGTTAATTTATAGAATACCGGTGTTACTTAAATGTCTTAAATTCGTTTAATTGTCTATGAATAAGTCTTTAAAGAATTTAAGTACTTGGTTTGCTTTAAATAAGCTTATCCTAAATCCTGACAAGAACCAAAATTCTATTTTCTCCCTCTCATAGGGAGCGATTACAAGAACCGGTAATGTAACTTGTGCATATTTCTTGGTCAAACTCTGAATTGATCGCAACATATCTAATGTATTGGTAAAAACTTGACTAAAATAACCTTTCTAATTGGAAAACAGCTCATTTGTATCACAGAAAGTATGAAGGTTAGCTTTGCATTATTTTATTTAATCATGAGCTATGGAATAATTCTATGGGGAAGTTACATATTCACTGGATATTTGCAAGAGGGTAATTTGTGATATTAATCAAAGACATAGTTGTAGGCTTCTATTTCATAGTTTGAATATATTGGCAAACCCTTTTGTTCGAAAAACGTCTTTAGCATTAAAGAATTTTTAAATGATTAGTAGTAAGTGGCATTGCTTTTGTATGATTTCCAGTGTAGTGTTTATGGAGTTATTTTGTTTGTCGTACGATATAACATTGTAAACTGATAGAAATGAACTAATGATAATTTACCACGAAAAGTATGTTGACGCGCCAGTCAAAACATAATTAATGCCTGATACGTTAATTGGGCTACCACACCAGGTGATGAGAATGCTAACATTTTGTGTGTCTAGCATATGCTTCTGGTACTCTTTTTGTAACCCTCGGATCTCGAGGTAAATATGTATGCAATTTAGTACCGATATCGTTCATATTAGTTTGTAGTTAATATTTTCCTGCTTGGAAGGTTCTCTTGAAGTATGGGTATTAATAAAATTATTTGGAATTATCGAGAAACGGTTATTTGCAATAGCAAACAGCCGGCATAATATGAATTGTTTAATTCGTTATTTGCCAACCGAAGTTTTATTTTATATGCAATAAATGTGAAGAATAGTGTCATAAGTTTGTTTCCTGAATAAATACTCGCCTGAATAAAGATTGACGTAATTATTGGTATTTTTACATCGATCAGAACGTTTTGCATTACCTCTAAGTATTTACAGCGATTTTAAAGTATGCTGCGCAAGTTGTCTTATTAATTAGTCAAGCTTGAAATCTGGTTAACTTTTATATGGAGGTCAATCACCCGTGTGCAGTACCGAAGTTGCGATGGAAAAAAGTTAGATTATTATAATAAAAACCTAGATAGTGGGGTTTGTGTAGAACGCTGATGTCATTCATCAATGGCACTTTTTAACAAACTTCCCGATTAGGTGGAAGGTTGAAATTTCGCAGGAATGTTTGATTCAGATATAAAAATTAAATGAAAAAAATATGAAAAAAGACTGGTTCGACTCCGGGGAGGCGATTTCCGTTTCCCGCAAGAGAACACGTAAAAAGTGACATCTTAAAGTGCGGGCTTTTATTGTTTTGGAAATTTAAATTAGAAAAAATGGATGTACGATCTTCGAATTTCAGCTATGAATTAGGAAAATGAATGAAGTTTCTTATTTTAGTCATCTTTTTCCGCCTACTGTTCGAAATCTCTCATATTAAACATTTAAATCATATTTTGGGAAGATATCGACTTTTAAACGGGATGTTGCCTTGCCGAGCACGTCATTGTTCAACTTCGAGAATTGTTGTCTCAACCCGCATACGTATAATATATACGAGTGGATAGATTGCCTTAATTTATCGTAGGAATTTTTGCGAAAATACGTAATCCTAATGGAACTGGGATTTAATTTTGATTTTTGCTTAACGACTACGTAGATATAGAGTAAGAGAGAGGGGGATATGGGGAGGGAGATAGGAAGGGATATAGAATGGAATGTACATAGAGAGCAAGGGAAGTATAGAATTAGAAAATGACGGGAGGAAAGGGATAAAGGAGACGGAGAAAATGGGGAGAGCTATGGATTGTGACAGGAGGGAATGAGAGAGTTGTGAGAAAAGAGAGGGGATATATGACGGGCAATACACTAGTTAAATATAAACTCAAAGATGTTTTTAATTGCAGAACAAATATGATGGGTGAATATAATTTAAAATCATAATTTTAATTCATGAATTTATTGCAAAATGCACTTAATTGTTAAAATGAATTGATCTTCTCATTCAAATATGTACATGTAATTTTACCAACAATTAGAAATTGAAGATTTTAATTAAAAGCATTCTTTGGATGGGTTTTCTTCATTGAAATTATACAATTAGCATTAAACTCTAAAATATTTCTTTTTTTAGTGGTATACAAATGACCAAATCTGAGATGATAAAACATTTAGTGAACTCACTTCACATGATCCTTTTTATGATTTAATAAATATTTTCTGAACATCTTGACACTTTATGTAATTCACACTAATAGAATCAAATTGCAATGTCATAGTTGTAATCAATCCTGAAAAAAGTAATATATATAATATGTGCAAGTAAAATTGTTTAGGTAACTTATGCACATGGCTGAAGACACAGTCATGGTGTTTCATTTTTGTAATTGGACATTATGTAAATGACAATTATTTTTTGTCCAGCCAACTTCTTGCTGTTTGCCTAAAGTCAAAAATAACAGGTAGACAGCCTGGAAATATATTATCAATAGAGATGAAAATAGAGTAAGCATTCTAAAACAATTTGCAAATAAAAATAAATCAGTAGAAAGTGGATATAAAATACAGAACAGCCATATTTGTACATCCTAAGCAAGCAAAAATACAAGTGCAATGAAACCATATGCAAACACTTCATATATAGGTACTCAATCTTGACAAATATTTGAGCTTAATATATTTTTTACAATTTGAGATCATTCTGCATAGAGAATTAAAAAACATATTAAACACAGGTAACTTGGTTTTAAAAAAGTATATACAAAAGACAAAACTAAATGCATCATGGAAACCAAACTTGACAACATATCAATTTAAAATAATGGCATTAATTACTTATGTTGAGTGAAGTATACTCCTTTTAAGTATTCATTCATTAAGAAGTATGTTTCTTGGAGTTGTACATTGAAATAGCTTGTATTTAATACAAGATATTTTTAATATGTATATAATAAGTCGAAGAATATTTTTATCTCAATGAAAGAATTTAGGCTATAGGATGGTTTTAGGTATTTTTTGTAAAATATATAGTTTTATGAAAGGGCACTTTTCTTCTTAAAAGCTCTTGAAGATATTTAACATTTACCAATGCAATATATTTGTAAGAATGTTTGTTTTTTATTGCAAAATGGAGTATATTTCACTCAGATTCACTAAAAATTACCTCCCATTTACAAAGATTCATTACTTTCTGTGCTTCTCTTTAAAAAAGATCATTGAAAATGTATAACATTCTCAGTGCGACAATATTTTAAAAAATTCTTATTAATCGTTATACTTAAATAGTATAAAATTTTTTAATATAAACAATTCCTTTGTCTGAAAGATGGAATGAATTCAATTCACATAAAAGAAACCACATTCTTTCTTGCAAAATGGAATTATCATAGAACAAGATAATTACATGCACAAATTGAAAGATGGACAATTTTAGGTAAAGAAAAAAATGTTTGGAAACAGTTTAACTTGTTATCTTTGTAAGCATATTTCACTATTTACAATAAATGTACCACCAACTACGTTGAAAGGAACACAACACAACAATGGCCCATCTCTTATCATTTATGGAATAGTTACATTTCATTATATTCCCACTTATAAATAGGAGTGAGTCTTTGTTTTATATAAGCTTCACAAAGAATGGGAATCTGATATTCAAGAACAAACCTTAAATTCATAATGTAGATTTCAAGGTGTGTTTACTTAGCTTGTTTAACCTTAATATATCACATTTTGGAAAAGCTTCTGTTTACAATCCATCAAGCCAAGCCTCTACTTTTGTGTTTATCCTCATTTGTAGCTTCATTGACAAATTTTAAGTCCCTTTTCAATGGCATAGACTCCATTACCACTCCATCCAAATTCACACCACAATCCACCTTTTCTGTTGCTGATTTATCCTCTATTGGATTTGAAAGTCGAACTGGTATTTGAATTGTTGGTGAAATATAGTTTCCCTTTTGTCTTACATCCGATGGACATGGTGCTGAATCAGAGGAAGCCTTTCCATTCACTGAAAGATTCTCCTTCAATTTATTTGGATCTTGTGCAACCTCAATCACATTTGAAATCACCACATCTTTACCATTGGGCAAAATGTCCAATGAGACTTCTGTAGCTAATTCACCAGACCTTGATCTTGGTAAGCTCTCTTGTGTCCCCTGAGCCCTGTCTAGTTCCTCTCTCGACTCACCTGGCAAAACAGAAATTTCTTGCATTGTTTCCAATGGATTCTGATAAGAATTATCCTTCAATTGCATAGAATCCTCAACAACTGGAACACTTCCTCCTCCATTTTCTACATTTTGTTTTTCAGAAAGATTAAGTTTGTCGACAGAAATGAGTTCGTCCATCACTACCTCTCTCTTTTCTCTATCTTTGGTTTTTCCAGCCTTTTCCTCTGCAATGCCATTTTGTTGTCCTCCAACAAGGAGAAGTGGCATAGGGACAGCTGCTTTCATTTGACTTAGATCGCCAGAACTGACATTAACCACTTTCCTCTCCTCTTTTGGGAACGACTTATCTTTCTCACCAAAAGCCATTTTTTCCATCACTTTTGGATTAGGTTTTTTAAGATCTAGCATTCCACTTTTTTCAGATTGGATTCTACTTTCAGACTGAACTGCTAATTTATTTTTAGCCTCAACATCTTTCATCAACTCCTTTGCAGATGTATTTGAAACGGGCCCAGATCCTAACTTTCCTTTCTCTACCTCTTTTGAAGGTTTTACATAGAAACCTTCACCTTTCTTTTTGGAGTCTCTCTCAGGGATGACTGGAGGATTGACCTCTACCTTCTTAGGTTGAGATGAATCAATCTTATTTTCTACAATTTTAGATTCTCCCTCTTTTTCCACGACCTCATTCTCAACCTTTTTCCCCCCAAACGCTTCCAATTTCTTTAGAATTTCCATTTGAACATCTATAAGCTCTTGCTGCTTCTTTCGGTCATCTGCAAGTTTCTCCAATAGTTCCCTCTCTTTTCTCTCTTTCTCTTTCTTCTCTTCCTCCTCCATCCTCTCCTTTTCTCTCTTAGCAGCCCCTTCCTCTATTCCAACCTCCTCTTCTTCCTTTTTAATTGCATCCCCATGGACTGTGTCATGGACTTCAGGTGGCTCTTTCTCAACTAATGATGCTCCTGGCTTGACCATATTGTCTCCCAAGGCTTTCTCTGTTGACTTCACTGCAAGCTCTTCACTTGCTTTTTTATTTGGTATCTTTTTTTCATTTTCTTCTTCCTGCTGTTTCTTCTTAACCTTGCTGTCAGGTGCCACAGGGACAGGTGGTTCTTGCCGTTTATCTGCTTTTAATTTGTCTGAACCATCATCTGCCAACTTGAGAATGTTATCATCTTTTTTAATGGCAATGACCACACTTTCAGCTAGATTAGCAGGAACATCTGTAAGTATTTACAGCAAATCAAAATTTCCAACAATTGCAATCTTAAAAGTGATTAGTAATAAATAGCCAAACCATTACGTTAAACTAATAAAATTACCAAGTGCTACAATATTTACATAATGATTTAAAACCATACCATTAAAATTTATTCTATGTTAAGAAAGATGACAGGAAACAAATGTATTTTATTTAAGCAAGTTTTCAAAAATTTAATCTTTTAACTTATGTTTCAGATATAAAAACACTTAGCTCATTCTTTGTTCACACTAATTCACCAATGAAAAGTAAAGCAAAATAAAACATTTTCAGTCAAAATATTTATATGGAAATCTCCATCGCATAATGGAGACAACTCATGTGCATTTAATAAAGGAATTGGGGAATCTTTTGACAATGCACTGGGAAAATCTTTACAATATTTAAAAAGAAAAGTAACAGTATTCTTTTGTCAACTATAAAAATTTAATGTAGGGACACTTAGGCATCAAAAAGTTTTAATTGCAAATTTTAACAAATAAAGCGACCTCTCTCACTATGACAGTGATTGATATTTTTTTGATTTTTTAAATGTATGTACTTAATAAGCACAACAAACATTTTAAAAGCAAATGGAACCCTGTGTAGTTGCACTGTTGGCACGGTCATCAAGCTAGCCATGTGGATCATTTATTACTGTTTGAGCAAAGGAAGAGAAATTTTTTACCAGAGAATTATCAAGCTTGTCTTATGACTGAAAGCAATTGTGACAAGAGTAAACACCCACTTCCGCTTGACCGATATTTACCGAAAACTAATCAGATCTTCTGACTTTTATAAAAATGTTAAATATAAAATTTCGCGTTGACCTGATT
Organism: Tanypteryx hageni; assembly: GCA_028673005.1. Classification (NCBI taxonomy): domain Eukaryota; kingdom Metazoa; phylum Arthropoda; class Insecta; order Odonata; family Petaluridae; genus Tanypteryx; species Tanypteryx hageni. The sequence goes on from CM054116.1 coordinate 114,908,882, forward strand.
AATAGTTTTTTAGTTCGAGCACCCACAAAAAAGCTATCACATACACAGACATCATCGAGAAAATGGTCAAAACGTGTTCAGGGGACCTCAAAACATGTATTTCCATTGAAATCTCGAAGTTGATTTTTTTCATGAATACAATACTTTCCCCTATACTATGTATATGGAGAAAGTAAAAACAGATACGTGACAAGAATAAACACCCACTTCTGGTCGACCAATTTTAGCGAAAATCTAATCAGTTCTTGACTTTCTAATACAAATGCTAAATATGAAATTTTATGCTTGTTGGATTATTAGTTTTTGAGTTAGAGCACTCACAAAATTCCAGTCACAGATACACCCACAGACATCATCAAGAAAATAGTCAAAATGTGTTCAGGGGACCTTAAAACATGTACTTTCATTGAAATCTCGAATCCGATTTTTTTCACAAAAACTCTATACTTCGTATATGGATAAAGTAAAAATTTGCTGAAAAGCAGTAAACATATTCAATTAACATTCCATGTAACATTTGAGAGGTTTTAAATATTTTTAATTGTAATCATGTAGGAATGTTCCAGAATGTTATAGATTCCTGAAGAATCTGTTAGAAAGTTCCAGAACATTGTAGAACTTTCTGGAATGTTCCAGACCATCAACTTATAGTATATAAATCAGCAGGCACAAACTGGCTCACTAGTTGTAGCTCATGCTTTGTGCTGTGAATGTGTAACCTGAAATGAGTGCAGTCTGTAGACAGGATGAAGAGAAACACTAAGCCCAAGATTTATGTGTGGAACTACTGTGGTGGTATTGTGACTGATAACGCTGCAGGAATGGTGAAAGCAATAACAATACTTCACGAAAAATATAACCACATTGCTCTGTCCACTTGTGCTGCACATACACTGAACTTACTGATTGGTGACATCATTCATTTAAAGTCATTAGAAGATATCGAAGCTACCGCTAAATCTATTGTAAAAGAAATTCTCAAGTTTTGCGAGCTCATTTCAATGCACTTCAAAAAGATAAAACCAAGCTTGCTCACTGAAATTGCCTGTTAAAACCAGGTATAGTTCAATTCTCTTTTGTTTGAAGAGCTTGTTGGAATTTAAACTTGTCTTAAGTCTGCTTGTTGTGCAAGAAGAATTAGAAAATATTTTCAGCAAATGCAACAGAACATCAATCCTAAATGAAGATGTATTTTTGGTATGAATTCTAAAATTACATAACCTTATTAATCCAATTGTTACATGGATTACAGTTATAGAATCTGACCAGCCTAAAATAAGTATAGTTCCTGAATGTTTCAGAGAAATATGCAATCATTTTGAGAAACTACTTCCTGAGAGTCCATTGACCAAGCACGAGGAGATGTTAAAAAATCTTGAGAAAAAAAGTATGGCTTTAACATCCTTGATCCAAGGTACAATGGTGAATGTCTTAATAGAGATGAACTTAATTAATTGACAATTTAATGAAAAGGGTGTAGAGGGATGACTTCTCTGCAGAAGTCATCGCAGAACAGGCTGACTGCAGAGCTAAAGAAGAATTTTTTGGAAAACCTTACATAACAAAATCGGTTCTTAATGTAGGTCCTGTAGTATGGTGGAAAGGTACTTGTTTTGGCTCCAAATTGGGTCAAGTAGCAGTGAACATATTAAATATGCCACCAACTACAGCAGCAACAGAGAGAAGTTTTAGTACTTGTAGCATAATTCATACAGCAAAAAGAAACAAGTTAACTGTGAAAATAGCCAGCAAACTGACACATGTGTCACATAATCTAAAAATCATGAAGAGAATGGCCCTTAATAACTCGCTCATCTCCCAAGCAGAAAAGGGGGTAGAGCAGAGGTTCCCAAACAGTGGTTCGCGAACCCCTAGGGGGTTTGCAAGAAGACTTGGGAGGTTCACAGAAAAAATCCTTAATGGCGTTTTCCCAGCGTATCTCATTGCACGGTTTATTTTAATCATCGTCTGCAGTGACGGGAATGGTTCAATTCAAGTAATATTTCTTCCAATCACTTGTTTAACATAGGATTGAGAGTGGAATATATATAATTTTCATTTTAAGATTTCTTAAATTAAACAATGAAATTGAGTTGTGAAACTGCGATGAGGAAAGCAAGGGAAAACTACCTCATTATATTTCCCATGATAGGCTGAAAAGCTGCAAATACCTCTATGGATCTCTCTGGGGTAAAATATTCCGGAGGTAAAATAGTCCCCCAATTGGATCTCCGGGTGGGGACTACCCTAGGGGATGCACAGAGGAAATGTAACATTAATAAGAAGAAAGCAAGTAGTGGGAAATTAAGAATAGGCACATGGAAGGTTAGGACTATGAATTCAGGGGGAAAACTAGAGAACTTAAAAAGGGAAATGAGAAGGAATAATGTAGGTATAGTAGGTCTTAGTGAAGTTCGGTGGGAAGGAGAAGGCGAGATAAATTCAGATGAATTTAAGATTATTTACTCGGGAGGAGAGAAAAAGGAAAGGGGAGTGGGGATTATAATGAGAAAAAAGATAGCTGAAAGAATTAGCAAGGTAGAGACAGTTAATGATAGATTAATATCCGTAAAACTTCAGATGGAGCCAGTGGAAATGCTTATAATTCAAGTGTATATGCCAACAACTAATGCTGGTGACGAAGAAGTAGATGAAATGTATGAATAGATTATGGAGATATTGGAGGAGGAGGGAAAAGGATGGATCACCACCATAGTAATGGGAGACGAACAGTGTAGTCGGAGAGGGACAGGAAGATAACATAGTGGGAAAATATGGACTAGGGAAGAGAAATGAAAGAGGGAAGAAACTTGTGGAATTCTGCCATAGAAATAGACTGATTGTAACTAATACATGGTTTAAGGATCACCAGTGGAGACTTTACACATGGAGAAGCCCAGGAGACCAAAGACGATACCAGATAGATTACATAATAGTCAATGAAAGATTTAGAAATAGCATTAAAAATGTGAAAACACTACCAGGGGCAGATATCGATTCTGACCACAACCTTTAGGTGGCAAATACACAATGTAGACTGAAGAGCGTTAAGAGAAACATAAGAGTTAATAAGAAATGGAACTTAGAGGAACTCCTTAAGAACAAGGAGGCTATCGTGACTGAGCTGGAGATACATCCATAACAACATTAAAGATGTAATGGAAAAGAAGGTAGGAAAGATAACAGGTGAAAGAATAAAAAACCCCGGGTCACAGCAGCCATGCTGCAAAAAATGGAAGAGAAGAGAAAGTGGAAGAACATAAACACTGATGAAGGCCAAAGAAAGTACAAGGAGTTAAATAATGCTTTAAGAAGGGAAACAGATAAAGCCAGAGAAGAGTGGAGAAATGCGAGGAGATTATCGAGTGTGGAAGAATTTGTAGAACAGACCTCATGTATAGCAAAGCAAGGGAACTATTCAAGAAAAAGGCAAGAAAGATAGGACATAAAGGAATAATGAACAAAAGTGGTAAAATAGTCTCGGAGCCAGTCAATGTAAAGAATGTCTGGAAAGAATACATTGAGGTGCTGTATGACACAGAAGGAAAGCCAAGAAATATTGAATTAAATGAAAAAGAGGATGTGGAAAAAGACCAGCTAGGACCATGTAGGTATTCTTGAGTCTGAAGTTAAAAGAGCAATTGATGACATTAAAAGAAGGAAGTCTGTTGGGAGTGATGATATACCTACCAGTGGACGTTCTTAAGGGGTTGAAAGCAGTTAAGCAACTCACAAAATTCTTTAACCAAGTATATGATACTGGCATATGGCCTGAAGATTTTTTAGATGTTGTTATGGTACCACTGGAGAAAAAGAACAATGCACAAAGTTGTAAGGATTACAGAACTATTAGTTAAATTTCTCATACAGCTAAAGTTCTAACCAGAATAATAACCAAAAGAATTGAAGGTAAAATAAAAAAGGAGCTGCAAGATAATCAGTTTGGTTTCAGAAGAGGAAGAGGAACTAGAGATGCTATAGGATGTATGAGGATGATGACAGAAAGAGTGCTAGAAGTCAATAAAGATATGCATTTTTGTTTTGTAGATTGGGAGAAAGCTTTTGACCGAGTGAAATGGGGTAAAATGTTGGGTATTTGAAATAAAATAGGAATAGATTGGAAAGATAAAAGACTGCTTAAAAACCTTTACTTTGATCAAAAGATTAGAGTCAGGGATGAAGGAGAAGAAACAGAAAGTACTTCAATAGGGAGGGGAGTGAGGCAGGGATGTCCTATTTCACCAGCGATATTTAATATTTATGCAGAAACAATAACAGAAGAAGCGTTGATGGAAGAGAAAGGATTTAAGATAGGAGGTGAAAGTATTACCACTATTAAATATGCAGATGATCAGGGATTAATAGCAGAAGACCAGAAAGAACTTCAGAGGAAGACAGACAGACTAGCGGAGGTTGGCCAACAATATGGAATGAAGATCAATGCCGAAAAAACGAAAGTCATGGTGGTTTCAAAGGAACATAAAGAATTAAATATAATGGTAAATGGCCGAAAACTGGAACAAGTAAGTAGTTTCAAATATCTTGGCAGTATTTTAGCGCAGGATGGAAGTAGTACACAGGATATCAGAAGTAGGTTCGCAATTAGCAGCATTTAATGAGAAGAAGGAGCTTCTCACAAGCAAGATAATAAATTTAGAAACAAGGAAGAAATTAGCAAAATGCTACATATGGAGCATAGCTCTTTATGGTGCAGAGATGTGGATGGTAAGGAGAAAGGAGGAAAAATATTTAGAAAGTTTTGAGATGTGGGTATGGAGGAGGGTGATGAAAGTGAAATGGACAGAGGAAGAGAAACGAAGAAGTATTAGAAATGGTGAGAGAAGAAAGGATGCTAATATAAACAATCAGAAAAAGAAAAGCAAATTGGATAGGGCACATATTGAGAAGAGTTTACAAAGGACGATCTTAGAAGGCAAAATTAGCAGAAGAAGAGGAAGAGGGAGAAAAAGAATAGGAATATTAGAGAATATAAAGCAGGAATATAGTACTTATAGAGGTATAAAAGAGGCTTCTAGGGAGAGAGATGGAGGCAGCGATTCAGCTAAAACCTGCCTTCGGACAGCAGCATGATGTTGATGATTCCTGAATAAGAAATTTTTGACAACAGCCTGCTTGTTATGTGACTGTGAAAAGTAGCATCTCTGTCCAATCCATTAATAATAATGTTTTAGTTGGACCTACATAAAAGAGTTAAAATGAAGTAACTAATCAAGAAATTACTTCATATGGACAATTTGAAATCACGATTCTTTACAGTGAATAATTTCACTCTGTTATATCTTTTTCTAAAGCTAATCACAAAAATTGGGAGCTTCATTTGCTGATGCAATATGAAAAAAAACATCTTATTCATCGAGGTTCATTTAAAATTCTGAACTTAAATTTTTTTATAAATTTAGTAATATAATTGCCATATTTCTCGGCATATAAGATGCACCATGGTATAAGATGCACCTTGGTTTTTTAGAAGTTCTTCAGGAAAAATAAGTAATTTGGTTCACCAAGGCAGTTAGAAAGGGCCTCGCCGTGTATCATTTCCAGCCGTGATTAATTCCGTATCTGGCAACATTTACAGTTACAGATAATATTATGGCATGATAACAGTTAAATATAACGTTTTAGATAAAATTAATTCTTAAAATAAATAGGGATGATCTAAAACATAATTAATTGATTCGAGACATGTATAGCTAAATGTGCCCTACGTGAACTTGGCAGTTATATTAATTAAGCTGTTGGAGTGCGCCTCACACGTCACATGTATAGATATCTTTTACTGATAGTCCTTACTTAAACTTAAGTGCAAGATGATATTTTAATTCCTAATAAATTGAATGCATATCCAATACTAATAAGTATGCGTTTCAAATTTACTGCTCACAGACGCATCTCCGTGATGTTTTTAAGATGGTACTAATCCTTGGCAATAGAATTTGTATCAGATGTTTACTATTATTCACACAAGGTAGTAGAAAAAATACTTCTATGTAGCTATTGTTTGACTTATATTGACTTACTCAATTTCCATGTGGTTTTGTGTATTCAATCACCTGAACTAATAGCATAGGCATATCTTTTCACTTTTGTAGTCATTGAGATCTCAATACACATAACAATATTTATCCTAGGTATTTATAAACTTTTTATCACATCTACCACAATTGTAATGTTCTGTGGCATTAATCGTATTATTCAACGGGTCCATTAGGAACTAAAACATATGACTTAAAGTCAAAGCGCACTAAAATCGTAATTACTGCAAGTAGACATGTAATAAAGTGCAATAATGAAAATACTTAGTTGGAATTCAAGTTGCATAAGATATTACTGTATATATTAACAACATTTTCATTATTAATAATGTTTATTTTAATGTGTTTGTGAGGAATTATTTCTGATTATTCCATTTTGGGGGTGAGTGTATTTGTTAGTGTTAGTATTGAGAACAGCAATAATCTTACCTTTGGCATATAAGACGCAGGCTGATTTTGGAGGTCATTTTTCTAGAAAAAAAGTGTCTTATATGTCGAGAAATACGGTATAAGACAAAGCAATTTATTTGATAATTAATTTAAAAATTTTAACTTTCTATCTACACCCATTTGCACAGAATCTTGAAAATTGTGAAGGCATCCCCTGCAGCCTACTGATTTCTACAAAATTGTAATAATTTGCACCATAGATCACATACACCCTGCAAATTTCAGTCTTATATTTCTTACTGTTTACTTGCTATTTTATTTTAATTGATTTCACAGATGGACCGATTGACAGATAGAGTAAAAACATGGACGTTTATAAAATAAAATGTGATGAAAAGAAAATGGGATGAGGGAGTTAGCTGCTCCATTTTTACTTTCTCCATATAGGGGAAAATTATTGTTTTCATGAAAAAAATCGACTTCGAGATTTCAATGGAAATACACATTTTGAGGTCCCTTGAACACGTTTTGACCATTTTCTCGATGTCTGTGTATGTGATAGTTTTTTGTGGGTGTGGGTGTCAACGTGAAATTTCATATTTAACATTTTTATGAAAGTCACAAGAACTGATTAGTTTTTGGTCAACTTCGGTAAACCGGAAGTGTGTGTTTACTCCTGTCACTTACCCGTTATTTTGAAATATTTGCTTTAATATTTGATAAATGTAAAAATGTATTGGAATAAAAGTTGTAGGAAATTTAATTTTCTACAATCTTTGTTTGAAACATTTTCGCATATAATGCATTGTTTAAGAAATATTTTCTATTTTTAGCTGCCATCACCATGCCATCTACCGACAACTATTGTTAACAATTGACAGTTACATCTTAGTAACGCTCCTTTTTATTTTATTAATTGTTGGAACTTTGTGGCTATATCCAATATCAGAAGGCTATGGTTTGAATTTATTTCTGTTCTTTGAAATATCTAAAATTTTCTCACAGTTTCTTAAAATATTTATTTTAATGTAACCTATTTGGAATTTTTAAAAATATTACAGGTATGGAGAAAGTCATGTGGTGGCCACATCAGATTTTTCTTTTTATATCTATGCCCATGTTAGCCAGCCAGCTAGCCCTATCATATAGACATGGTAGCAGTGGAAGGCAATAAAATTCCAGTGCAGGGCACTCATTATAAAGCTAAAATTTCAAATTAGTCAAAATTCAGATGTAAAAGAGTTACCTGATCACATGAATAGCTAAAATAATAGTATATTTTTATTCCAGATTCCAAGAAACTCTGTTCCAGATAAGCCTTCAAATTAGTTCAAATTATTTAGAATAACAGGATTTAGTTGAACCAAAAATCAAGTGATACTATTAGTAACACCATATATAAAGAAATGTAAAGAAGCAGTGACTAATAAGGCCCAAAAGTCTGAATGTGAGCAAAGTGAGTACGGATATGTGATAGCGAGTAAGGCACAAAGGGAAAATGCCACAGTTTAGTATAAAATATAAAAATGGACATTTAAACATTCATGGCACCAAAATATGCCTTTAAATTATTATAATGAAAAATTTCATGAGGCCATCATATTCTTAAATTTGCCTGTTTTAACTTAAAAACATGCTGATTGCAAGGAGTGTACCTTTTTTTGGAATATCAATGCCTGAAATGGCCTGTGGAATTGGTACAGGTGCTGCAACTTTCACTGGTACTGGCTGAGCAGGAATAACTGCAGCAGGTAATTTTGGCAAAATAATGCCACTCTCATGCAATGAGGCTGGGGTGATGACCTCTTCAGTGTGCGCTTGATCTACTGCATGAAGGTTGGCATATGTGCTAAGGATGAGAATGGTGGTCCCAAGGATGATCATCACCTGAAATGATGAATTTAGTGTTAAACTTAGGCTAAAGCAAATTTATGATGATAAATTCTGTTTAGCCCCATTTAGAATTTATTTTCCAAAACAAGTATGGGGAAATTTTTATCCTACTTAGAAGCTACAGGTAAGAACAACCTTTAAACATAATTTTCTTTACTATTGTCACATTTACTATGTCTTGAAATTCCAGGAGCTAAAATTTTGTAAAACTTAGTCATCAAAAAATTAATTGTTGGAAATATTTAAAGCAAACAAGTTGAACGAGCATAGATTTGCAGACAAAGTGATAGTATGGGCATGTATAATACAAATAAAACCAAAAATTGTAATTTCCACTAAACATGAATTTAATCGACCGGTCTCGCCTGTTACAGTATCATCAACAGGAATTATGGAGTCTTGGGAATATTTCCCAAGTGAAATGGGCATTTATCTAAGCAAAATGAGTACAATAACACAAATTTAAATTGCAGCAATATAGATACTATGGAGGTGAAATTCTCTTGGATTATTTGGGATAAATTTTAGAACTGACAATAATTAAATGAAATATTTGTTCATTTAAATTAATACAACAAATCCTAAAATGCAAAACATGCTTACTTTATATTTTTTTATAATACAAAATTCTACTCTTTAGATGTAAAATTGTAAAAAAGATGCATTTATTTGAAAGGATAACTTTGTCTTCATACTCAAATACAATAGGACCTTAGTTCTGCCAATAATTCAGAATGTTAGTTATATAATGTATTTTACTCCACAGAAATATCAATTGCTATTCAAGCCACTAATATACAATTAATCTTGAACTCTAAAAAATTATTTTAACAGCATTTTGCTATGAGTTGCCTGATGTCATTCGATAAGTTTTACATCTGACATTCTTTTCATATATACATAACGATACTGATATAAGCATCAATTAAAATGAAATATTAACAAAATGCAAAATAAGTCAACATGTTAAAAATCTTCTTAAAGAAAGATGAATAAAGTGTACCATAGAATTCTGAGAAGGTAATTTTCTAACTTTATTTTATGAAGATTCATTCAGTGAAGACAAACCTGAGCCAAAAGTCTCTCAGCTGTTACACCTTTCCCACCCCCATATCTAGAGTGATGATATGGATGAGACGGTGCCACTTTGAGGAAGCAAAGAGCAGGCAACAGGAGACAGGTGATGGTGCCAATAGAAGATCCAACCAAACCCAGCACCAATTCTATATCTGGGAGAGCAAAAGCTACACCAAGGGAGCCTGCTACCAGCAAAATGGTGAGGAGACGAAATCTACGTTCTGGAATACGCTCAAGAGCTTGGCCTCCACTGGTCCCTGGTGGCAGGAGAGTGGCTGTCGAGGCACTGCTGCCTCCAACACCACTCCCACTCATTCCAGATTCATGGTGAGGTGCCTGGGCAAGTTTTAAGAAATCTTTGTGAAAATTTCAGTAATTAATTCTTAAGCAGTTGTTCTATTATATTACTCAAATGTAAAAAATAATGTAAAGGTCCTTGTATCCAACCAATTTGGAACCTGAGCTAGATGAGCTGGTGGAAGAAATTAGACAATAGGTGAACCTCAATAAAAAAATCTAAAAACAAAAATAAGTTTCTATTAAGACAATGCTGTAATCATTTAATAAAATGATGTATCTATGAAAATTAAGTTAATCCACATCAGGTTCTGATAGAAGTTTGTACAGCTTAATTACTACAGAGGATTTATGGAAATTGAGGCAGTGGGAGTACTGGTGCTGTCATCATACTTTACAGTTAAATTTTAAGCTTGAAACCACAAATGAAGTTTCTCAACCACATACAAAAACATGAAAATTATGGCAAAAATAATCAAAACTACTTTTGATGGCTTTTGTGTGAACCATGTTTTCAAAAAGCCTGAAAAATTATATCACAGGAATTATTGGATAATTGGAAGTTGGATACGAGAACTTTTACCATGCATTAAAACTTTACATTTTGGATTCTTGATATAATCATAGAAATAATCTTGATAGAACAAGTACAGCATATAATGAGAACTTCATTATAGCAAGTAAAAAGACCGCCACTTTCAATTTCTTAACGTTAAATATACAGAAAAATAACACATAGAACGAGGGGTTTTGTGGCAACTTCACTATAACGAACATGTCCTACCCTGCGCTGACTTTTCCTGAACTTTTATGCAAAAGTGGAGAGAAAATTTTTATTAGTTATTCACCTTTAAATGCTGGATTTCTTTTGGAGTATTTAAAGTATTTTTTTCATTTTCTGGAAAAATCTTGTATCATGAACTATTGATGATAAAATGTTCAAATAAAAAGCATTTTATAGTAACAATAATGAAGAATTGCATGCTTCTATTTTATTAGAGGAAAGAAGCACATTGAAAAAATATTATGAAAAATGTTATTATTGTATTTACTCGAATCCAATATATTTTTTCTCTCCATATTTCATCTTGCAAAAATCGATGGGTAATCTTAAATTTGAGTATGAAGTAGTATATGTACCATCTATATATCATGATCAATTGATCATGCGTCAATTTTTTGTGCATCAATTCATCACGACAAACTCGTCATGCATCACTACACCGCGCACCAATTCATCGCGAGACAAATTCCTCGCAGGACATATCTGTCGCGAGACAATTAATTATTTCAATTTCTACTTAAAACCTAATACTAGATATTAGATAGAAATTTCAGTGACAAAATATTTAATATTGAATGTTTATTAGTTCATACATACATATTAAATTAATAAATGATTTATTTTTGAAATTATTATGCATTCTTTGCACAAAGTGAACACACATAGGGGAGGTCATTTTCATCCGTTTGCATGTTAAAACTCAGGAATTGCTGGACGTATTTTGATGAAATTTGGGATTTGGGAGTTTTAGTAAAATTTGTCGACCGATTTCAACTTTGATTAAAATCGGACAATAATTACGACTACTTTACACGAAGGCCTACCTACATGTAGTTTACAATGTACCTCTGTTTCATCTTGGGAACCGCAGGACATATTTTGATGAAATTTGGTATTGGGGAGTTTTACTAAAATTTGTCTGTCGATTCCAATTTTGGTTAAAATTGGAAGACAATTACGACCACTTTACATGAAGACCTACATATACCTAGTTTACATCATACCTGTTCCAACTCAGGAACTGCAGGACATATTTTGATGAAATCTGGCATTGGGGAGTTTTACTAAAATTTCAATTTTGGTTAAAATTGGATGATAATTTATACGAAGACCTTCATGTAGTTTACAACATACCTCCATTTCAACTCAGAAACCGCTTGACACATTTGGATGAAATTTGGTATTAGTGAGTTTTATTAAAATTGGTCAAACGATTCCAATTTTGGTTCAAGTTAGACAATAATTATGATCACTTTACATGAAGACCTACATCTAGTTTACAACATACCTGTTTCAACCTGGGAACTGCAGGACGTATTTTAATGAAATTTGGTATTGCGCTGTTTTACTAAAATTTATTGATCTCAAAGAATGCATTTGGAAACTCTGTGTACTCCAACATGGAATACACCTTTCCATACTTGTTAATTTAATTGATACTCAATAGCAATAGTGCAAGCAAATATTTATTTTATTGTGGATTGTTAAAATGAACATGGTATTATTTTGCATTTCTGAAATAATGAAAATTCTTTGCAATTTCTTCTCAAGCCTACACTAGTGTAAAATTACCATGCTGGCATCTACATATTAATAAATGGAAAATTTTAATTTCGCAAACATTGTAAGTTTTTTTTATACTTGGTTTGGTCAAAGATAAATAGAGTGACCATTAAGACATTAGATAAAGTTAATATAGGTATATTTAATTAATGCATCTCATTAATAAATATGCAAAAAATAATTTGACAGTACATACTCGAATGAAAAGTTTTTTTTAAAGCAAACATGTTAATCCAGCTTGAAATTTTTAGTGAAACATTTTATACATTTTTTCAGCCAAAGAGAATTTTACTGTCTTGAAAACATTTACAGGCTTAAGAATCAATTTAATCATTAACTTTATTTTGTGCTTATAATGAAAAAATTTGCTCCATTATTTTTCTTGAGAATATTCTAACCAAATGCTCATTTTTTCATTTAAAAATAATCACTCACCTGAGACCTTTGATTTTTGAACCCATAAACTCTTAAACGTAATAAACATTAGGTAGCAGACAGGCAACCATACCATTAATTTCATAGCTTAAAAACAGGAAAAAATTTTATGACTGAAATACCATAGAGACAACAATAAAAGAATGATTTTAGTTACACTAAGTATATAAAAACTTACTCGGCGGAACAGCAAAGAATGAAGGCTAGCTCTGCATGGAAAGATGACAAGTGGGAAACTGCAGGCAATAGAAGCCACAAAAAATAACTTAATGGCTTGCATAGAAAAGGAAGATGGGAAGGACATAAGGATGTTGCCAGTAAGGGGTGGAGGAGGTATTGCCTTTTCTCCCATTATCGAAGTGGATGGCCCACAGACGGCAACATAACCAAAGAAGCCCATACAAACATAAACCCCTGTGCAAATGTTGACTGCAGCACGTACTACTTCATTCATCTTAGGGAGAGATGGATCTGGCAATGATTCATAGATTTCAAACACTTGACTGCAAAGATAAGAGAATTTTAATGCATGAAACAATGTTAAAAATAAAACAAAAACAAATTATGTGAATGAAATCTAAAAACTGAGGCAAACCAATGAACTTATACTTAATGTAAAGGTAAATACTGAAATGAACATACGTTTGGCATGATAAAGCCATGGCAAATATTGGAATACATTGCAAAAGTCCAGCTGGCCTCCACAGATGCACATACTGTAACCAATCACCAGCCAATAGGTGTGTTGTTGCTTCACTCATGATCTAAATAAGATAAAGCCCAAATAAAATAATGCTTTATAAGTAGAATGTATTTCTAAAAGCAAAATAAGTACTGTATTAAACAAAATGGAAAATCACATTGAATTTGTTTTTCCAAGTAAAATTGCAAATTAGGTTGTTTTTGCAGCTATTTGGGCAGCTGAATGAGCATTTTCAAGATGATAATAGTAAAACCTCACTGCTTGTGGAGGATATGGTCCAGAAAGTAAGCACAATGACAAAATCACAAAGAACAAGTCTGAAGCAATGGAGTAACTGAGGATCAGTTTCTGTGCTCAGAACATTTTTTTTAATTGGATCATATTTCACTGTATAAAATTATTATATCGAAAGCAACATACATGCAACAAAATTAAATAAATAGAAAATTTAAATATTTTATACGAATATGACAAAACTAAACCACCATCATGAAGAACAATGAAAAAAACATTGGTAAGGAAACTCTTAAATTAGAAATAAATACCAGGATCATAATGATTAAATAAGTCATTAACACTAGCATTAGTTACTGCACATCACAGCTTCAGTGTTGCTAATCTTGGTGCATTTTTCTTTGATAATATTAAACTTGTCTGAATCTAGTCTACTTTTACTGCCCATTTCAAAGACTACAGGTTTGAATGTGTATTAATAATGCTATTCAGCATCAGCTTTTGCAGCAAGCAACTTATACATTGTATGGATGAGTGTGTGTGTCATCGACTTTAGTAATCCTTGAGCTATATATTAGCTATGAATGTTGATTTGGTTGGTTCTGAACTCTGAATAATTGGAATTTCAAGCATAAATGATTATTGTTTTCATGAAAATGGATAACCATGAAGAAGCAAAGCAGGTATGGCAGATTCTAAAAAAATTAATAATTACTCAACAGAGTGTTGAAAATATGGAGTTTATTTTAATAAGAAAACCTGTATCAATAAAACAATTTTGTAAAACAGATGTGCATTTCAGCAACTGAAGTCATTTAAAATAAGTTCTCATTGTTTATATTCATGTAAATTTATAACCCTCACTCATTTTAGACACAATATGAATTCCTCCTTCCACAAAATTTTACCCGAATTATTTATTCATTTTGATAGTATATGTAAGAAATTTTTTATATAAATACAGCCTCAACATTTTATATTTTGCTCCCATTTTCCACAGTAATATAATGACAAAAGGCCTACCTTAAGAACAAGAAAGAAGTAGAACAATATTGTGGCAGTGCACAAACTACTCAGGCTATCGACATTTCTTAGAAGCCCCAAAGGAAGAACAACCAACAGAGCCAAACCTGAAAGCAGAAAAGATGAGGTAAAAGCAACGCAACTGTTTTTGTATTGAATAATTAGGATTCCATGATTCATAGAATTTAAATATTTTTGAAACCAATAATAAATTATATTTCAGGGTAAATAATGAACAGCAACTATGTTGCTACCACAGAACTCAATTTAAAAAATTATCCATTTTATGACATGTAATATAGTGATAAAAAGAGTTTAAATGAATGAACCATCCAATTATTTATTATAGTTCATGTATATCATTCATTGTTATTATTATATATATGTTATACAATATATCTGAATTGGTAAGAATACTATATATACCAACACCTTTTTACTTTCTCATACACATAGTATATTGAGAAAGTATTGTAATAGTGAAAAAATTCAACATCAAGATTTTTGACAAAAATACGTTTTGGTGTGCCAGAGTCCAAAAAAGTGGTTTCTGCCATGCTGTGTGCAGCTCTAGACTAAACTGTTGAACGAAATCGAATGATATTTCATATTTAGGCATAACATTATCCAGAATAGAAAATATGAAGAGATGAATGATATAGCCCTACAATTAAGGGTAGTTAATTCTTGTCGATTTTCACAAAATGTCAATTTATTAAAAAATGGCTCCAATGATTTTGATTAAAATTCACTCAGTTGTAGAGCTTGGAGTGAAAAACGATACTGCATAAGCCATATTTCTGAAAAATAATTATATAGCGTCCAGCGACATTATAATACATACATTGACTTTTATGCCCAGCTACCACCCACCACTCTCCATTTCTTTCAACAATCTCAGTCCAGCAACAATGCTCCAGTGTGTGTGGCTTCGCCAATCCACATAATACTCAATATTTATGTATGGTATACAATATTTCGTTTATTAAGCCTTATATTATATTGAAGATTTATCTGTGGTACTATTTTTCCAAGACATTTTTAATACTATGGAGAACTTGTTTCTTTTGAAGAAAGGATTATTACAGTTCTAGTTTAGTATCTCAAAATCCCAGAGGAAAACACAGAAAGGGAGAAAGAATAGTGACAATATAAGGAAGGAAGTGCATTTAGTAATGAGAGGGAAACGATGGGATGATAAGATAGTATGAGATGCAAGGAAGATAACTTAAGGAAGTGTTGCAAATCAGAATGGTTCAAATAAAGTCGCACAAAATTGTTTTTTTGCTAATAAGATATTTGTCATTACTATAAATGATGTGGAATACTTTACCAATAAGAACACTGGAGCGTATGGACGGTGATTTATTTATTCCCAAAATTTCAGATATAATGGCTGGTCCGAGGTCTCCCATTACTACAAAGAAGGCAATACAGGTCCCGAAAAGAAACCCAATGACACAAAGCTCAACCATGAGCTTGCCTTTGGGTCCAAATGCATGAAAGGCTGAAAATAGGAAAACACAATTATAGAAAAAACATTGCCAAGAGAGTCACTTTTAGTCATTCGTCTTCGAGTGATTCATGACACAAACCAAGGAATTCATAATTCCGCCTTCTAGCCAATACAGCCGCCTTTAGTAAAAAATGGCATGCAAGCCTTGTCATAATACTGCTTAGGAAAAGAACAAGGATTGATAAAATAATGCCACACTGGAAGAGAAGAGATGCGTATTATTATTCCTGTAATATAACAATTAAAATGCCATTTTAAAAAATCAACGTTACCTGTTTAAAACAAAAAGGCATAGCTAATACACTGACGCCGATTATACTGTTAGCTAAAGTCATTATTTGTCCTAAACCCATGTTCTAAATTTCTTGTGGCAGGTGAATCAACCAAAAAATATTAACTTATTTTAGTAAATATCGAATATGAAAAAAAATTAGCGATGGATAATGGGTTTGTCATACTACTTCTAAAAAGCTGACAATTCTCACATGATACTAATAACAAAAATACTTGGACGATTTTAAACTCCACTACGAAATACCGGTTTCACTTTTGTTACTTGCGTCAATTGCCACCTCATCTGTTTTGTGTTAAAAAGTTGAAATCTGAAAAACATCAGTTAAAACAATATTTGTTGATCAATTTCTGGCATTGTCAGTTATGGTATAGGAGTGTGAATATTTAACGATTCGAGTAATTTTTGCAAAATAGATAAGGTTTTCTCATTTTTATAGTATACATGAAAAAATATATTTAATTGCTTTGACTGTTGCATGAAAATGTAGTTATAAATAATTAATATATTTTTTTAATTCTCGGTTACAAAAGTTTTTGAGTAACAGAGACATTTTTTAAATTGTTTATTTAGTTTTTGACTTGAGTTGTCAGTCGCCATAGTGCACAACAGAGCTTCTGACCTCTGTCGGTGGGTTGGGGCTCTTAAACTCTGTTCCAGTTAATGTTATGTGATTTTCGCTGATTTTCTCGGCAACGAGTATGCAACCTTACGGTAAGTAACTTGAATTTATTTTGTTAGTAAAATGCTCATTGTAATCTGCGTCTATCTCATATGTCGTTTTATTGAAGTTACGGACTCGATAGCGCTGGTTAGGGATAAGTTTTGTATAAGAGGGTGGGTTCGAATAAAATTTGTGACAACAAATAAAATGTGTTTTAGATGTCTCGATTTTACGTTTATGAAAAGTAATATTTTATTTCGATGTTAGAAGATTTTTAATTGAACACTAATAATTAGTAATTAAGAAATACAAAGATTTATATTCCGCAGTATAATTGAGAAGATAACATTTCTTTAAAAATATCATTTCATCCATATTTGTCATAAAAATAAAAGTTAAGATAAATTTACGCATCTTTCATGGATTATTGCAAATTGAGTTATGTCGTAATAGATATATGCAGGCAATGGACGAAGATCATTTTTTGGACTTCAGCATTTATTTTCTTCATGAACGCAGGAGATTATTCGAAAAAAACAATCAAGTTACTCAAGGAGATCTGTTAGCTGTGTGAGTGTCGTAATGTGTATCTCCATTTCTCATGCAAATACGTATTATTTTTTCGTTATCATTGCAAAAGAATCACAATTTCCAGCTGATAGTTTTTGTCCGAAGATAGGCGCATTGAAAAAAAATCATCGTTTATTTGTAATTGACCAATAACGATAACATTTAAGTATGTTACCAAAAGTTTATAAATTTTAGTTTTCCTCCCAAATAAAATTCAACTGTAAAAATAGCCTTTATTGAAGGTTGAATTGGGTAATAGTAAATCTCGATCAAAGTTATGTATTGCGTGTTTTGAATAATTGAAATTCTCTTTATTTTGGGAAAATACTGCGACTTATTGCCGTTCAGGAAATTTCCCTATCATTATTCGCACCGATATATTTTGAACTTTTTAAAAATTCTTTGTTGCTTGCAATTTCAATATTTGTCTGGAGTTCCTGATATATGTATTGATTCCTTCTGTAAAAATGATATATTTGTAACACCGGTTACTGTATCTAGTGTATTCATTTCCGGTGAAAATTATGTCTTGATTAAGCATAACGTACCTGCAATTCTTGAAAAATCTGCTGCCCACTTAGAGATTTAGTGCTAATATTCCAATACCTACTACTTTTGTTTAGATCAGATTGAGAATAAATACTGTACTTATTATGTTTTATTTTTTATATACATCACTAAAATATAATTGAAATAAAATTTTCAAGGAAATTCAAAGTAAGCTCATACATTTTCTCCTGCCATCGTAACATTATAGTGATGTACTTTGCTCTTAAAAAAACTGGGTAAGTCCCTCCACCACCCATCAAAGTTTTACTTCCGTATACGGTATACCCTCTGCTTTTTTACGACTACAGCACTGATTATAATTAGAATAGACGTCACCATTTGATGGAATGCTGGATATCACATCCTCCAAAGTGGAGGATATTTGCTCAACTTTTTGCATTTACATTAATAAATTCTCACATTCCACTTGGGGAGATCGTAATTCTTGGAAAGTTTTTAGTTTCTGCGTCAAAAATATTTACAAAAACTATTAAGGTTAACCTGCGAGGATAACTTTTCGTATTTCTTTCCAAATTTTCTGTGCTAAAACTTAAAGGGCATCTTTAATGGGAGTGTCCCAAACTATAAATCCTTTGAACACATTAGAAATATTAATAAGAAGTGGTTTAGATTTATGAATATTTGCTTGTAGTCAGCTGCGTGTTTTCTAGAATAGATAAATGATGTTTGCTTTAATCGTAATAATTAGTTTGGTTTAAACTGTATTCATTAGTTTGCATGACTAGAAAGATTCACTTCAGGACTCGACTACCGAATCGTTTATGGCAGTGTTTCTCAATAGGGGATCCCAGATCCTTAAGAGATCCACGCATTGTTTCTAGGTCCGCGAATTGAGTAGGACATGTTTTTTTATCTATAAGTTGTTTGAACCCGCGCCCAACTCTAATTTATATTTGAAAGTGAAAAAAAAGGCAATGAATGTAAAATGTATTTACTTCTCATGGAGGGTCCTCAGAAATTGTGTGACCTCGTAGGGGGTCCTCGGTTCCAAAAAGTTTGAGAAACACTGGCTCTACGGAGTGCGCTCTCCCTCCTAAAGCGGTGAATCGAAATGTGGTAAATCAGTGCCTCGGATCAGCAAAATATCCTGCAAGTTACCGGTCGTCTTAATAACCCATGGTTACCTTATTTTTGCTCATATTCTATCGTAATGCATCCATTCAAGCGATTGGTAATAAGTTGAAAGCAGTTCGTCCTACGTAATAGAAAATCGCTTTACGGACTTATAATTTACGAAGTAAGTTTCAGGCATGCATGTTCGGAAATCGGTAGATTACTTTTTAATCGTCATAAAATTAAAATTTTCGGATTATATTTAAAAGATTGCATGTCTTTTTATTATAATCTAAGATCGGTGAATTACAGTGGAAAATAGCTGCTTACATTATTAGTAAGCAGCGGGTTTAATGAACCGCCTTTTGGCTAAAAAAGTCAGTTATCCATTTTTATTGTTTAAAATTCTAGTACCACTAAAACTTTGACGGCGGCAGAAACATAGGGGCGGTTTAATTTTAATTTATTTTATATTATATAGCGCATGTAATTGGGGAAACCTATTTGGGGTTAATAAATTGTTATTACATAAATCCACTAGGTATCAAGTTATTATGTAATGAATCAGGCGGCCTGATCAAATGCGGAACCAAACTGATGCAGCAATGGTGATATTTCTCTAGGTGAAGGTTTGAAGGATTATAGCATCCTAGGATCATACATCATACTTACGGAGTACTCATTGCCTTGGAACGCCTAGTCTAGTGGATGTTATAAAATAGTTCATTATTTCTCCGTCTGGAGGAGGAATTCGAGTATCATTTAATCATTGGAGATAAAGAAGAGGAAAAATGACCAATACTTGGCTCAAAAGCTCTTTCCAATGCTCTAATATTTCCAAGAAAAAGGTTATTTTTACTTGACGTGAAAGCATTTTCATTTTAGAGAAAATGTATACCATGACTTATTTTTTACCCTAAATACATATTTCCCGGTTCATGCCCAGCAAAGAATCTATTAGAAAACATCAGCTTCCTTTAAATCGGAAATTTTGCTTGGTAAACAAGCTAAAATATGATTCTCGAATTACCTGAGTATTGTTGTTTTTTATTTACGTTCAAGTATTATTTGAGTAGAGATTAAATTAAAAAAAATAATACTGGATGATGACGATTTACTAAACCGATTCCCAACCAATTATAAGCTTTCCAATGGCGGCACTTAAACGGTTGCGAAAAGGTACTAGCGACAAATAAGAAGTGTGTGTGTGTGCACTAATTATGTTATAAGTTGTAAATAAAAACGGTGTATTTTAAAAAATATTGCCTTTTCAGCAACGAAAGTAAACACGAAGTACAAGTTTTTAGAAAAAATATTTTGATGATCTTAGAAATTAATTTTTTCGTTAGTGATAATCAAGTTAAAAGCGATTTGGAATCCCCACTGTAAACGATTCAAAATGAATTTACAAGCTCCAGTTATGGTGTGAAACGAAGAGACGATTCGGTAACTCCTGTAATAATAAAATGGCATATTTTTATGACTACGGGAGCTATCTGTATGATCAACAGATTGTAAACAGGTACATTTCCCCATTCATGTAAAAGTGGCAGGAAAGAGCATGTAATCACGAGCTACTATGCTGTAACAACTATTTCGGAACTCTTGTAAAAAAGGGAGTGACACTGAGTATCACAATTTGAACTATATTTCCCTTATTATGAAGTTATTGAAGATATTCCAATATAGGATAATGCGACGTTGAGCCGAATTTCTCCTTAACCCCATGCAGTTTTCATTTATGTCAAAGCGAATGAATGACGGTTTAAATGTATGTAATTTATGTTTAACAAAAGCGAGTTATCTGAACAGATATAAGTTATTCATTCGCCGATAAATTGCTGGAAAGAGCATTTTGTCGGCGGCCTCGTGAGACAACATTGTCCGAGGTAATCATGGCAATTATAGTGACTCGGTGAACTTCGCGACTTTCCTGTTATTAATTCTCTTAAGAAGTATCGATATTCGTGCGTATTCGGCGTGTATTCAACGAACTTCAGCAGGGTGCCACATTCAATCTTATGATCTTACGCTCACATTCCCAGTCCGTACCTCATTTCAAGCCAATTTAAAAGTGCAAATTTTTATCTACATGCCCCGAAATGTCGCTGTAACCTAATTTTAACCGAAATTTATTATCTTTAAGAATTCCCTAACAGCACTATCTAATGAAAGAAGCACCAATCATATTATCGATGTTGAAAAACATCCTAGTCAATGAATCGTAATAATTGCAATTCTCATCCGGAATAAATTCACACAAATCGCAATGTTTTACTAGAATTTGACAATTTTTGTCGGAAATTGTTATTTTAGTTTCTTTTACGAAAGCAATCTATATCACCAGGACAGATGTCGGTATTTATATTTGCCATTCAGTATTTTCCGATGGCCATGTAACAAATTTTCACTACGGGTCCGTATTAAAACTTAACACCCTATTCTTTCTACCGTCGTTGTATACCTCTTTCAAATTCTGAAGTTTGATATAATATCGGTTGCATTGCGACAGCCACTTTCGTCTGTCTTCATCTTATAAATGGTAGAAGAAGACGCCTAGTCTCAATCTCGTCCTATTAAAGGCCTATTTCCATCATCCCTATTCCTCTCTCCCCCGCTCCCCTTGCCCCGATCCTTATTTCTCAACTTGTTTCTTCCCTCTTTGTCTTTCCTTAGTTCTCTTTCTTCCTCTTCTTCCTTTCATGTATCCCGTTCTCCTCGGTCTTCTTCTTATCAGCTTTTCCTCCCCCACTCTTTGCTATTTCTATTCGCCATTCTCTCCCGCTTCGTTTATTTTCTCGTCTGCCTTTCACTTCCGTTGTTTCTTTCTTCCCTTCATTCCTTTTTCTCTCCGTGTCTCTTTCGATTTTCCTCCATTTATTGTCATTTCTTTTCGCATTTTCCATGCTTCCTCCTTTTTTACACTCTTATCTATAATAATAAAGCTACTTGTGTCGCACTGACTGACATAAAACTCTTAGGTACTTCTATAAGGGGTAGAAATCTAAAATTTGGCATGTAGGTAGGTCGAGTGCCGCAACCGCAAAATCACAAAAAAGTTAATATTTAAGGCGTCTTTTTAACCCTAATGTTCCATTTCAATGCCCCATAAGAAACGCATGGGATTCAGTGCCTGGCTTTCTAAAAATGCATTTCAAAATTATTAAAAATAGGGATGCGAATTCAGGAAAAGAACAGTTGTCTATCTGTAAGAACGGAGTACTTATAAGGCAGAATTCAAATACGTAACGAATTAGCGTAAATATCTGCTTTAAATCGGAAAAAGGGAATTTTTCCTCTTTTCAACAATGGAAATGTATAAAAACCATGGCAACGACCTCATTCCTTTTAAAGGGACCTTTAATACTTCTTATTCTAACGTAATACTGAAAGCACAAACACGACGATTAAATTTGAGATATCGACTGTAGGAAGGAGCGGATAGGTTTTTTTTCTATAGGAATATCAGGGATCACAATAGGAGAAGCAACCCTGACAGAAGTGACGTTGGGGACTGCCCGATGCACTGCATCCCCTCAAAATCCTATGGTGTTATTTTCGATATGGGCTGAAATTCTTGTCATACTGTATACTTATGATATGTCATTAATGTCGATTATATGCAGACTTCTTACAGAGGAGGAACATATATATATATATATATATATATATATATATATATATATATATATATATATATATATATAATTATATTTAGACGTTCCTTACAGAGGAGTAACATATAGCATATATATAGGAGGATACTAATGTTTAGGCACTTCCATAAAAGCGGCAGCCTCAAATATTTTTGTCGGTAGGATTATGTCCAAAACCGATTAGAAAAAAACGAAAATCTTGAAAAAGTTCTACAATGCGGCTGCTAAAAATTCGAAATTGTTTAAACAAATTTTCAAGGTTTATGTATTTCCGGATGTGCTACGGAGCTGAATTTTTTTTATAGGTGGAATTTGTAAAAAAGCGAAATAGGGATTATACAAATTTTGATATTTTAATTTGTTTGGCAGTTAAAAATTCTTAAAGCTTAAACAAATAGGTAAATGTTTAGATACTACGGGGCGAGATAGGGAGCTGAAATTTGAAAGTTATTTAGAGATTAGTCTATACAAACGAATAAACATTTCAGTGTATCCATTGTTATTGCGGCCGTTAAAAATTAATTAATTTTAAGCAATTAGATAAATGTTATTTCACTTCTAAATGTGCTAAAAATTTAAAATTTGGCAGAAATGTGTGGCATTATTAACCCAATGTGGAAAATTTACAATATTCCTAAAATTACAAAAATTAGCGATTGTTTTACTCCATTATTGGTCCATAAGGAAAAAACGAAATCGGTCCAGAGGAGAAATCTTATGAATTAAAGAAATATTTCCCATGATGAAATATCTCTCAGAAAAATTAATGTTTTTCAAGGAGAGATGAAATGCTTGCAGTATGCAAGCACCTTATATACTAGTAGAAGGTGCTTGCATTCTGCAAGCGTATCATCTCACCTTGAAAAAGCATTCATTTTTCAGACAGATATTTCATCATTACAAATATTTTTTTAATTCTAAAGATTTCACCTCCGCAGCGATTTTCGTTTTTTCCTTATGTAAAAATAATAGTTTAAAACAATCCCCAAACTTTGCAAATTTAAGAATTTTATACTTTCTCCATTATGGGGTACTAATACTACACATTTCTGCCAAATTTTAAGTTATTGCACTTCTAGAAGTGAAATAATATTTTTCTAATTGTTTAAATTTTAAACATTTTTAACGGTCGCCGCAATATATTTATGGAGAGATTCAAAGGTTTATTTGTGCAAATGCACTACTCTGTAAAAAAACTTGGAAATTTCAGCTTCCTAGCTCATCCCGTAGTATTACCTAAACAGTTATCTATTTGTTTAAATTTGAAAATTTTTTAACGGCAACACAAATTAAAATATCAAAATTTCTATAATCCCTATTTTGTTTTTTTTTTACAAATTCTTCCTGTAAAAAAATTTCAGGTTCGTAGCACATTCGGAAATACATATACCTTAAAAATTTGTTTAAACAATTGCGAATATTTAGCGACCGCATTGTTGCACTTTTTCAAGATTTTCGTATATATAATATAGGAGGTTACTAATGTTGAGCAACTTCCAGATGAGCAGGACTCTCGAAATTTTTTTCATATGTAGGATTAAGCGCAAAATCGACTAGAAAAAACAAAAATCTTGAAAAAGTTTTACAGTGCGGCCGCTAAAAATTCGAAATTGTTTAAACAAATTTTTAAGGTATATGTATGTCCGAATGTGCTACGAACCTGACATTTTTTTACAGGTAGAATTTGTAAAAAAAAACGAAATAGGGATTATACAAATTTTGATATTTTAATTTGTTTGGCAGTTAAAAATTCGTAATGTTTAAACAAATAGATAAATGTTTAGGTACTACGGGGCGAGCTACAAAGCTAAAATTTTAAAGTTATTTAGAAATTTGTGCAATTGCACAAATAAACATTTGAATATTTCCTTAAAACTGTTATTCCGGCTGTTATAAATTTTTAAAATTTAAACAATTAGATAAATATTATTTCACTTCTAGATGAGCTACAACGTTAAAATATGGCAGAAAATTGAGGTATTAGTGTAACACATGGGAATTCTTTTAATATTCTTAATATTCCAAATATTAGGTATTGTTTTAATCAAATATTGTTCCATAAGGAAAGAAAGATAATGGATGCAGAGGTGAAATATGTTGAATTAAAAAATATTTCTAATAATGATATATCTCGGAAAAATTAATATTTTTATCAGGGTGAGATGAAATGCTTGCAGAATGCAAGCACCAACTACTTGTATCTATTATGTATTGACGCTTCTTACTTATCATATATTGTTAGGAGGATACTAATGTTAAGGCACTTCCAGATAAGCTGGAGACTGGAAATTTTTTATTTGGGTAAGACTATGTGCAAAACCGACTAGAAAAATCGAAAATCTCAAGCAAGTTGAACAATGTGGCCGCTAAAAATTCGCAAATTTTTAAGGTTTATGTATTTCTGAATGTGCTACGTAGCTGAAGTTTTTTGTAAAGGTAGTATTTGTAAAAAAAACAAATAGGGATTATAGAAATTTTGATATATTAATTTAATCTGCTGTTAAAAATTCTTAAAATTGAAACAGATAAATGTTTAGGTATTAGGGGAAGTGCTAGGGAGCTGAAATTTTTCATTTATTTTGAGCTTAATGAAAATGCACAGATAAACATTTGAAAATCTCCATGAAGTTGTTATTGCGGCAGTTAAATTTTTTAAATTTAAACAATTAGATAAATATTTTTTCACTTCTAGATGTGCTACAACTTTAAATTTTGGCAGAAATGTTTGTCATTAGTACCCCACTTTGGAAAAAGTATAATATTCTTAAAATTACAAATTTTAGGGATTGCCTTCACTCCAAAATTCTCTCATAAGGAAAGAACGAAAATCAGTGCAGAGGTGAAAATTTTTTGAATTACATAAATATTTCTAATAATGGTGGTATGGTAGGGTTAAATACTATTAATGCAAAAGTTTATTAATCTGAAATTTACATGATTTATTTGTGGATGAATTTTATGAAAAAAGTTACTCTTATGTTAGTGGGGTCAAATCTGACCCCAAGGGGTCCCTAGGGGAGGAAACGAATTAAGATAAAACACTGCAAGATCCTCTAAAGTGTAGTTTAGGCCAGCAAATAATATTACAATGATACTTTGAAAGCCTAGAATGGGCCATGGTGAATATTTTTAAATTTAAATATGCCTGGGGTCAGTCCTGACCCCACCATACCAGTTAAGGGTTATAACTACAGCGTAAACTTATAACAACGTTAAAATTAAAAAACAGAAAATATTAGATAATTGTGAAAAAAGTAATGTCATGCTGGAGCTGAAATTTTAAAGTTATTTAGAGCTTAGTGCACATATCCAAATAAAAATTTGAAAATCTCAATGAATATGTTGTTGCGGCCATTAAAATTGGCCATGCAGGGCGATCTGAGTTACGAAACTTGAAAAACGAAAACTTGAACAAGAGCCGATTGTCAGAGAATTTGGAAATTACGGCTAGTTGCCTCGAGGAAAATTATCAATATTCTGCTAGAACTCATTTAATTTATTATCTAATACATATAGGCTCCACGTGGCTTAAGTGATATTGCCCTGGAAATCGCGTTGGTTAATTAACGAGTTTAGATATTGGTGTATGGTGATTAAAAAGAAAGTATACTGTCTTCTGTGACGTTATAACATATCGAGTTTTACGCCCAGCAACAGCCAAGTTCTCCCCACTGCAACGGAGGCAGCTTTGTTGCTACGAGTCAGTCTGCGGGAAAATCTTTTCCAGACGTAAATATGGATTAATGGAAACAGCGACGTTATTGTATGGACTACAAGCGTACGGGTATGAGAAAGTTTGTATGTTGCGCCTATTTTAGTCCCTGCTTTCGTCCTACATGTTGAATAGGCGTGTGATGGAGGAGGAGCGGGCGATTTTAACGTTGCAGATGAGTTCCAATTGTTAGTTTTTGGATGTTTGAAATAAGAAAAAGTAGGAATCGCCCAGAGTAAAAAGTATAACGCTGTTCTGTTTACGGGTTATTTTAAGGCCTTAGTGGAAATTTGCTTATAATGTAAAAAAGGAGAATGAAATTTGTTGATCGTGTTTTATAAAAATTCTTGGTTATAATTATAAAATGAATAGGCGAGTGTCTGGCACGGTACCGCAGCTCTTAAATATTATTTAAGACATGTTGCCGGCGAGTGATTCTGTAATTTACCTCAGGAGCAATTTCGTTCACTCTTTGTTTTCAAGTATCTTCTTTCGTGAACGCACGTACAACTTTCTACTAGTGCTATCTCACGTTTATGGGCTTGCGTTGTTATTTCCTTGTTTCCGATTAGGTTTTCCTCCTTCCTTTTTTCGAAAAACCTGTATGTGGTCCTCCAAAACCGAATGAAAACTTGTTTTGATATTTTATCAAACTAATCCTCCCATATTATTTTTAATGGCATGATCCTTTTACTTTCTCATATACGTAGTAATGTAATCGTGAATAAATTCGACTTCGAGATTTTGATGGAAATACACGTTTCAGGTGTCCCTGATTCCATAAAAGTGGTTTTCGACATGCCGTCTGTCTGTCTGTTCGCTGTTCTAGAGCCCAAACGCGTAAATAAAATGGAATGATATCTCGTATTTGTGCAATATATCATATTTTGTAGATCCTTTTATCATAAAAATGATATTGCACAAAAATGAAGGGTAGCTTATTCTTGACGATTTTTGGAAATATTTATTTACTCAAAAATGGCTCCAGAAAATTTGATCAAAATAAATCCAATTGTAGAGCCTGATGTCACAATACTACGTAAGCCATATATCTCTTAAAATCACTATATGGCGTCCAGGGACATTACAATGTACGCTAAGCTACCTTACCTAAGCCCTATGACGTCCCTATGATTTTGAGTTAAACTAAATCGATTGATATATCATATTTGTGGATAATATCATTCATAATAGACACTCTGAGGAGATGAACGATATTGCGCAACAATTAAGTGTACTTTATTCTAGGATATTTTGAAATAAAATTCGATTTACTCAAAAATAGCTATAGGGATTTTGATTAAAATTCATCCAATCGTACAGCCTGCTGTCACAAATAATATTAACTATGCCATATTTCCCAAAAGATTACTAAATATCGACCAGTGGCATTAATATAAGCGCTAAACTACGATTAACTTTGATTTATAAGCGTTTTTCTTTTATAAGCGTACACAGTCGAACAAACGTATATGAGAAAGTTTGTGCAATGTATATTGCGCCGTTTATTTTTAGAAACCATACTAGTCTATCAATGTCTATGCTGCTTGAATCGGTGTTCTTCAGTGCTTCTCTAGACCCCTCATTAATTTCTCTTATTAAATTCCAATTATAGTGATTACAGTTGAATTGAAGCTGGACTTAGTGCAAATTTAGTTTATCCTGCAGAGTTTATTTGAATATTTCATGAATTAAATTCAGGGTCATTATTTATTTAAATGCCATATTTATTAAAATACTTCAACGCATTCCCTAAAGTTAACAAAAATGATTTTACATAGAAAAAAGCTTTAAAATTTTTTCCCGATTAGATTGCAGATCGGGATTAATATTTGATGTCAAATATAGATGTCGTTAGGATGAGGCATTTCAAGAAATTGGTATTATTTAGATTTAATTCGCTTCCCTAAAATAAATAGTGCAGTCTAAATAAATTTATCATTATATATAGACGTTCCTTACAAAGGAGGAGGAGGATACTAATGTTTAGGCACTTCTAGATGAGCTGGAGATTCGAAATTTTTTCTTAGGTAGGATTTTGTGCAAAACCGACTAGAAAAAACAAAAATCTTGAAAAAGTGCAACAATGCGGCCGCTAAAAATTCGCAATTGTTTAAACAAATTTTCAAGGTTTATGTATTTCCGAATGTTCTACGAACCTGAAATTTTTTTTAGAGATAGGATTTGTAAAAAAACGAAATAGGGAATATACAAATTTTGATATTTTAATTTGTTTGGCAGTTAAAAATTCTTAAAGTTTAAACAAATAGATAACTGTTTAGGTATTACGGGATGAGCTAGGAAGCTGAAATTTTCAAATTATTTACAGAGTAGTGCATTTGCACAAATAAACATTTCAATCTCTCCATATATGTATTGCGACGGCCGTTAAAAATGTTTAAAATTTAAACAATTAGAAAAATATTATTTCACTTCTAGAAGTTCCACAACTTTAAAATTTGGCTAAAATGTATAGCATTAGTACCCCATAATGGAGAAAGTGTAAAAATTTTTAAAATTGCAACATTTAGGGATTGGTTTAATCTATTATTTTTACATGTGGGAAAAACGAAAATCGCTGCGGAGGTGAAATCTTTAGAATTAAAAGAATATTTGTAATGATAAAATATGTCTGAAAAAGGAATGTTTTTTCAAGGTGAGATGAAATGCTTGCAGTATGCAAGCACCTTCTACTAGTAACTATATATAGCTACACAAAATGCTCTCAGTGCAGCTTGGGTGACTGCTGTGGACTACCCAGTCTTTTGTCGTTCATTTGATGATAATATCGGTGATTTAATCACATCCGTATGGTGCGTACGTGGACTAAATGGTCTAAATATCGCCCGTAAAATTATTCGGATTATGATTTATAACATCATAAATAAATTTATCGATCTTTACAAAGTATTTATTTATCTACGACAAATACATCGGAATGCCTAATTCTGTCGTTCGTTGCAAAGTAGCATTTAAAGGCACGCATCATACGGGTGTTATTAAATCACAGATATCATCTTCAAATAATAATAATAATTCGACGTATTTTAAGGGCGATATTTAGATCATCTAGTCCACTCTTACCTATGACACAGCATGACGAAAACAAACATCCATGTCCTCGGCGGGATTCGAACCCGCGACATTAGTATCTGTCGGCAGACACTATCCGTATACCAAGGCCGATTAATAAATCGTATTAAGCTTGTTCTAGGAAACAAGTAAATCGCGATCGGTATCGTTATGAATGTTCCTGATACTCGTTTTTCTCGCTGGACAGGTGTACAAGTGCGTGTGGTGTGTGGCGGTCTCTAGGCCTTGGGACTCCGTACGCGGCTTCTCCTCATTTGCTTGGTAAGTTTGTGAGTATCACAGTGCCGAAGCTACAAATCGAAGTGGCGCTCTTTATTTTTTTCGCGAACCTTTTTAATTAATAGTTAGTTAATTTTCTTTGGAATGGTGTTATTTTCTTGCAAACAAGATAGTTTTTCTGTAGTTTCTCCCCAACGAACGAAATTCCTGGGAAAACTAAAAATTTGGTAGACGGTGACAGAAACTTTTATCTTCGATATGTGAATTTTCTCTGGCTGTGATTCTCTTTTTTATGGAATACGTACGCTAAGAGTAGTCTCAGAGCATGAATATGACGAGCAAGCGATTGCAGCAGACAAAGTCGATTGAATATTTAAAACTGTCGATAATATTAAATTTAGAAGAAACTTAAACTGAAAAAAGATACGATTTTTTACAGTCGGAGGTAAAGTTAAACTTATTTTTAAATCCGTTGGTGTTCTTGTCGATGTACTTGTTCATTTCCATTTTACCGCAATCTATAGTTTCTACTTCAGGCTTGGTATTTCTTGAATTTTAGGTTTTCTTGTTTGTTTTTATTTCTGCTGTATTAGCAATATTCATTTTCTTGAATAAAAAAAACAGTTACTTCAACCAATTGTGATGGAATCTCCAACATGTAGGAATATTCGAAATTTGCATACCTTTACTATAATTATAGGGGTATATGTTTTCTAGCCTTCTTTCAGAAACATTACGAAACTAAATTGCAGTTTTAAGCATTTTTCGCATATCAGTAGAAAGCAATTCAGATCGTTCATATTAAATTAAAACTTCAAAGTTGAATTTATCCTGTTACTTTTTATTTATTTTACATTCATTACCGAAGTAATTTTATCTTCTGATACGATAATTTGGAACTATCTTTAGACATTTACTTAAGTCTTGTAATTAGATTTCCCCTGGAGCATGTATTTATTTGTCGATGTTCCTCAATGCATCAGCTTGCTCATTTCCATCAGTCATTAACGTCACTTTTTGTGATACATGTAAAAGTCAATGACGTTCAAAACATTTCTTTTTGTCTTAAAAATTTTCTATTTAGTTTCTGCCTTGCTATTCCGTATACATATTACATTAGTCCCTCGTCAAACACGGTTTTGAGTATCCGCGGTCGAAAAATTGTTTTACCGACTGTGGTATCCAGCCTCGAGTACCCACGGTTTTCTACGAAGCCGTGTCTAGTTGGCCACTTTTGCTAATTTCCGCTAATGAATTTTGTTTGATTATGAAATTCCACGTAGTCTCGGCCTTGTCCATTAACTTAATAATATTAAAATGTAGTTATTGAAGAAGCTGCGTACTAATTAGTCTTTACCAGAAGAAGAGACAGGAAAGAGAATTTTAGCTCTCGGTTAAAACGGATTCATAGGGAAGTGGAGGTTCGAGGAACTTTATTTGAGGAATTTGAAGCGTAAGGTCAGGCGGGCGGCGTAATTAGGGGCTACTCTGCCAATATATTATTAACGAACAGCCCTTCTTTGTACATTGAACGTATTTTATTTTGTAGCTTAATGTAATAAATGTTTTTTTTGAGTTGAGCATACTTATTTTTAACTTCCCTAACCCCCAATATCCCTCGCCAACTGCAAATTAGGCCAGGAACATAACCCCTGCGGTTGTTGGGGGACTACTGTATATACATATCTCTTTTGCCGCATTTCAGTCAAAGTCACTTCGCTTAATATTTTTTCTATTGATAGTCGTAGTATTATCAGAGAACCGACGAATGTCCTTCTCGTACTCCAGTTTGACTTATAAGTCTTCTTTGGACCTTATAGTTTTCGTACCCCGTCTAGCCCTATCCATTTAACTTGAGTTTACAAAGGATTTCTGAAAATAACATCCAAGATACTTTTACGGATAAGAGCGCCATTCCATTTTTAGACATATTCTCCAGCCTTTTGTGTTATTTTCGCTGTCATGTTGTTACATGCATCTTTGAGCTACGTCATTCAAGCGCGGTGGTTGACGTAGCAGCACGCTTGGATCGGGATGCCATTATTGATTGAGTTATACCATTCGGTGACTTGGATTAGTTTTCTTATGAATCTCACACGCTCACCCCAAATTACCCCGTCACATTTCCATGCTGTCGGATAATACGAGGAAAATATTCATGGCAAACATATTTCTTTCAAGAGTTAGCCAAAATACACTGTTAATCGCAGGTTTAGTAAGCATCGCTGGCAAATTTATCGAGAAAGCCTGCTGGAGATGACACTGCATTGTTTGTAAATGAAGACTTATGGTGAGTACTTTCAGAAGTAAATATATATCGCGAGGATACAAAAAGAGACTCGCGTGTTGGTGTTTTATTGAATTATCTTCCTTCATTATTGAGGAAAGAAATCGGTGGTATCACTTATCGTCGCTCCCGCATTATTTAGTATTCACATATTTTTGCCGATTGCCATTAATATATTCTGTTCGGTACGCGCTGTCTTCTTCGCTCCTTCCTTCATTTTCCCCCTCTCCTTGCTCTCCTCGCCGCCTCCCACTTCTCAACCTTGGCTTGACTCTGGTCTCTCTCCCCCCCCCGCTGTAATTTCTAAACACTTTCTTGGCAACCTATAATCCTTTCTCATTTTTAAAAGCGGAAAGCATCTCAATCTCCCCTGTAAGACCTCTCATCCCCTCCCGATTACACACGTCGCCAACCCTCTTCTTATCTTTCCACCAGTTTTAGTCAAAAGCCTTATCTTGCCACCCCTGCTTCTATATTAACAATCATAGGCGCGTAAAATAATCGACAAAACTTCACTCTCCCCTCCGTACACTCATTTGTTTTGTATTACGTCCGTTGCGTAAACCTCGTCCTCGATTCGTTTGCCCTAGAGAATATTTTCGTTCTCCAATGACGCTTATCGTTTCATTTAAATAGTTACCACTTTCCCTAGGTCTTCACACTTCAATCCTATGCCACACAATTCAATCTCATGATAACCATGAATCGAGAGGAATGAACTTGTAATTATGGTAAATGGGCATATGGCCGAATTTTCCTCGCCGTAGATGTTTTGCCGAATTTCCGCCAGTAAAAGTTTGTATTTACTGCTGGAGAATAATATAGCTGTTGACCGCCGGGACCGGACGGTTTCCCTCAGCGGCCTTACGCCGCACCCAGCGCCCCACTTGCCGGCCACCGTCTTTCTTTATTATCTTCGCGCCAACTTCTTTCCATCCGCTTATCTCCTTTCCCTCTCTCTTTCCCCGCTCTTCATCTTCGACGGAAGCTGATAACCCCGTAACATATCGTCCTTTTTTTTAGTGTCTCTCGATAGAGTTCGTCTTCATCTTTTCCCCTCACCACCGTCTCCTGCTCCTCCCTCCAGACCGTATCCCCCTTTTCCCTCGTCTCCCGGACTTTTCGCCGACGTGGCCGCATGCAGACGGTTCTCTCCGTCCCTCCCTCCTATCGCCGTTCGGGGCCGTATCTTACGTTTTCTGAAGGGTTTCAGCCGCGTCCCGTTTTTTTTTAAGTTCCTCTCGATTGGAACGACGCTGTGCTGACTCTCGATTGGCTTTGAGAGCAGTTGTCGCGCGATCTGGTAGTATATCGGTGAGTACCTTTAAATAATAATGTGGGGTTTATTTGGAAAGCTATTAATACGCATCTCGGTGAAGTCATTAATTCGTTTTTATTGAATGTTCGAAAGCCGCCATCGAATTTCTTACTTTTTCAAGGTTAATTAACGTTCCTTGGCAATTCGTCGTAATGTGCTCCAGGATGCGTCCTGAGTTTTTAATTATTTTACTGCTGAAAATACACCAGAGTATCCTTCGCGTTTCTCCATACGCTGTATTTAAATTTTGCTCTGAATGTGCGTATTTACTCGCTTCTCCATGTCCCGCGCAGTGCGCCCTACTTCGCGGTTTGTGATTTTCTTGAGATGCGTTCTTTTGACTTCGGAGCATTGATTAAGGCGTGGGCTGACATGTTTAGGCTGGTTTCCAAAGGAAACATAGCCTTATTAAATGGTCCTGTCTATGTGTGTGTGTGTCCCCCACTAACAATGTTTGCACCAATGGGTCGATTTTCATGAAACTTGGTATGAGACTCGTGCTGCCAGAGCCCACCTCCGGGTTATATTTTATTTGGCGAAGATTGAAGTCCCGGGTTCGATTCCAGGAACGTTTTTCCTATTTGTTCTACATAGGAAATCTCAAATACATCGTGCAGAGGTGTTTTCTTGAATACATTAAAATATCTTAAAATTGTGATATCGGAGCGAGGTTTCTACTGTTCTAAGGGGAAAAGTATGTAGATTATAATTCTTATCATCGGATTTTGTTAATTCATCGTATTTTCTTGAATTTATACTAAAACATAGCGTTTTTGCATTTTAAATCGCATTTTATCGGATTTTTGCCGTGGAGACGATTATTATTGAACTATGCTTGAGCATAGACTAGCATAGACTATCTCTGCCCCTATAAATGCTACAGGGCTAAAATTTCTGGTATATTCTTATTTCAGACTAGCTGAAACGCCCGGCTTCGCTCGGGAAAGAGTTTTCTTTTAAGTAGCAAACAATTTTTATTGCTTGGGTCCCTGCACTGTCCCTACCGAACTACAATCACAATTCAAAACTAATTAATACCTGGAACATTAATTCTCCTTATGTTTTTTAAAATATCATTTCTATTTTACAATTATTCAACTCTTTCGTTTACGCTTCTTTTTTAAATATATCAAATCAAGATTATTCGTCCTAGCATAGGTTATTATAAAATATTATGCTTCAAGTTTTGATTAGACTAAGCGAAGCTAATTAAAGTTTGTCCCGTGAAAATCCGTTGAGCCAATCCAGAGAAAAGGGCTTTAGAATAGTGTTTAATGTTCGCCAATTTGTTTCAAGATGGCCGATACAATGATCTATGTCTATTCGACTTTTATGTAGTGTTAGAAGCTATTTAAAGTTTGTTTCATGAAAATCCGTTGAGTCGGGCCGCATAGAATGCTCTCGGGGGCCGCATTTGGCCCGCGGGTCGTGTTCGGGGGATCTCTGCTTTAAAGCACAATAGAGTAATCTTTCAAGTACTCTGCATCTTTCCTAAATATTCTATCACGCTGGTACTGGTAAAAATATAAGTTATCTCTAAAACAGTGCATTATATGGAAAAATGTTTCAAACAAAGGTTGTAGAAAATTATATTTTCTACAACTTTTATTCCACTACATTTTAACATTTATAAAATATTAAAGCAAATATTTTAAAATAACGGATGTGACAAGAGTAAACACCCACTTCCGGTTGACCGATTTTTACCTAACATTAGTCATTTCTTGTGACTTTTATAAAAATGTTAAATATAAAATTTCGCGTTGACCTGATTAATAGTTTTTGAGTTAGAGCACCCACAAAAATCTATCACATACAGATAGACTGACAGACAGACTGACAGACACACACATCATCGAGAAAATAGTCAAAACGTGTTCAGGGGACCTTAAAACATGTATTTCCGTTGAAATCTCGAATTCGATTTTTTTTCATGAAAACAATACTTTATACTTCGTATATGGAGAAAGTAAAAATGAATTTTAAATCAACATTTTGATTTAAAACGCTTTTACTTCATGGGAACGCAGTTTATTCTCTTATCCTTTCAATTTTTTGTTTCTATATTTTTCTGCAAATCTATGTTGCAGAAACCTCCTAGCTAAAATTACAGAAACCGCTGTCATTACTTTTCTTCTGCCCTTCGGGATTTGATGAGAAAAACATAAATTTCAGTCAAATGTGTTCAACTCCTTGAAGCGACCGCAAAATTTGCAATGAACAAAAAAGAAAAATGTCATGGATAGATGCTTTTAAAAAACACGCAGAAAAGCGCGAACAAACGTTCATCCATCTCTGATCGATACAGTTTTGACATTTCTAGGAAATTTAGTGATGCTATTGAACGGCGATATGGAAAAATATTTGTAATGTCAGTACACTTTATTAGCTAACATATAGCATATCAGCGGCCTCTTTTTATGGATAAAACATCTAGAAACAATTACTCAATTGAAGCCTAAACGTAAAGATAAAAAATTGATTAATTAACTATGGCTTTACTGAGTGTGGACGTTATTGCAGAATAATTTAACAATGACGATTTATTTGGTGATTCATAAAGTGTTTGTGTTATGGAAATATTGCGTGTCATTTGGAAGTGAAGATTAAAATTTCAGTAAATTCGAGGAAAATTAATGGACTCGAGCTTCGATTTTACAGCTGGCGACGATCTTTTAGTTTTTTAAACCAGGTTTAGATTTCTTCACGCGGAAAGAGAGCGCATTATGACGTGCGTAGTCATTTTGTGAAACTCAGAGAATCTCTGCGCAATTAACCAGCAAAACCCAAATAACTCTTGTACACCAAATTTAGAATTCTTTCCGTACCGAAGAGGATCAAATTGAATATTCTATTTTATTGTCACAAGTATTCGTTTTTCGAACTTTTCTGGATTTATCAAAGCCGAAATTGAGACGTTCGACCTGTATATCAGTTCTTGAGGATGTTTGAGCTAAATGGTAACGTTTGGCGGCATTTTAAATCACTGAAACGTGTTTCGTCATGCTTTAGGGTGACCAGATGTCTCTGTTTTCTAGGAGTTTGTCACTATTTTTAATGTTGTGACCCGATGTTCCGAATACGCTTTCTGAGGCGGATAATTGTCCTGGATTTTCTCTATTGTTAAACACGCGTACATTTGGTTTAAATGCATTCTATGTAACTAGCCGGCGCGCGACGCCATGCGTCGCAAGTAATTTCATTGTACTTCATATTAAGCATATTAATTTAAAAATTCAGACAACTATTAATATAATTTCAATTTATAAAAGTTTACTCAAAAACCTTTCGATAAACAATATTTTTTACTTTATTTTGTTTACTTGATAAAATTTTTATTGCGTCTTGCCTTCGTACTCTTGACATGGCCACGTATAGTTTTCCATGCACGAAAACTTGATTTTTCAGTTGCAAACCGACGCGGTCAAATGTTTGCCCTAACTTTTCATTGGCACGTCGATTCCTTGTATAATTTCTTTGATAGTCTCGTCGACGGCGTTCCCACGTATTTAATGTCATCGGTTCCATATTGCGAAATGATAAGAATGTTTTTTGTCCAGAAGTTCACGGCTTTTTTAAGTAAGGTACCTAATTTAAATGTAATTGAATTTAATATTAATTTTACATGATTGATACACTCGTCGGCAAAACAATTTAAGGCCTAGTTTAATCTAAAAGTGTTGGTTATTTTTGTTTCAGTAACTTAATATAAATATAAACACGATTTTTTAAATTTGCTTTAATTGACTATTAATTTTCAAAATTTTAATAATTTGAAATTAATAACAATATTTTTAACCGAAGATTGAAAATGAATAAATTTATTTTTACCTACTATTTAAACATTTGCTTTCAGTTAAAATAACATCCTGATAAATAATTTTTTACATTTTTACTACTTTATTAAAAAAAGGCAAGGTATCATCATTATTATAAGATAAATATAATCACATTTTAACGTGTAAAGTTTAAAATAACGGCCTTCTGAAAAACGTTCACTAATACTAAAGATAATTTGTCGCAATACACTATCACTATTATAAGAAGCAATAAAATAACGTTTTACCGAGTATATTTTACATGAACGAAATTCTGAATACGTTCTCTATAAATAATGAAATCACTAAGTATAAATTGTCTAAGCTAATACATTAATTTATCTTTAGTTGAGAAATGGTTATAATTTTTCATATAAACTATCACTATCATAAGAAGAAATATAATTACCTTTTAATGTGTAAGGTTTAAAGAAACGTCTTCTAGAAACGTTCATCAATACTATAAATTCACTAAATATTTGTTAACTTATATTTTTTTATATCTTAAGTTCAGTCAACAGTTAAGGTAAATAAGGCAATTGTTTATAAACATCCCAGTAGTCAAGGATGTTTGCATATAACTATATAGAGATAAGCGCCTTATTAATATAGTATGATTATTATGTTTGTCCATATAATGTGCTGTAGCTCATCAGATCATTATTGCTCCGAGAATAAATGCTGATTACTGGGCTGTAGTTCCGTATTACCCCCAAAAGGTCTTCCTTATACCATTACTAGTACTATAAAATTTACGGGGGTGTGGGGGCAGAGCCCCCATAAAAAAGAAATAATTACAAACGGCGGTTAAATGGAAAATGCGAGTTTGAGTTTAGGAGTCAATTAAGTGAGTTGCTATGGTTTCAATTTTAATTTTATTATTTGAATTTGTGATTCTATAATTAAATAGAACTTTAAATAACATTGGCCTGCAGTTCCATATAGCCCCAATTTTTAAATTAATTAATTTTCAACGATGAGTTTTAGACAACTATATGCCTTAATCGAAGAAAGGAAAAAAATGATCGAATTTTTAATGGAAAAAGGATTATTATTGAGAACACCAGCCTGTCGAATTTGCGGTGATGATATGGCACTAAGATTACGTGAAGACCGCGGAAATATCGAATTTTGATGTCGAAAGCGTGGCACGAATTCCCATGATTTTTCCGTGACTTCGTCAAGGAATTCGTGGTTCTGAAATTCTAATATAAATATCGGTCGAATACTTATAATTACATATATGTTCGCTGTTGGCGACACAAATTACGATCGCATAATCCGGGAATCTTCGACGGAAAAGGTAACGACATCGAGAGAAACTGCGGCAGAACGGTTAAGCTATTGTCGGGAAGTCAATATGGATTGGTGCATAAAGAATCAAGCTCAAAGAATAATTGGTGGATTTGGAGTCGTGGTAGAAATAGATGAGGCAAAAATCGGAAAAAGAAAATGCAACTAAGGTAGGAAAGTGGACGGAACATGGATTTTCGATATGGTCGAGATTGCTGTTGGCGATGTGCCTCGTCGTGGGGGAGATTTTGGAATTGAAATTTGTTCGAATAATCACCGTGATGCCGAAACACTTCTTCCGTTAATTCAAAAGCACGTTGAAGTTGGAACGATTATATGCTCGGATCGATGGAGAGCTTATTACCGTCTGTCTGAGCTTGGATTCGAACATTTCATGGTAAATCACTCAGAGGAATTCGTAAACAGCGAAACTGGTGCTAATACTCAAACGATCGATTCGCTTTGGAGGACACTTAAAAGAAAAATCACAAATGGAGTTCGCAAAGAACGCCTCGAAATGCATATTTATGAATTTCTTTGGAGAAGATTTGTGACCCATAATAATTTAGATCCTTTTGATTATTTTATAATTTGTATCAAAGGATTATATAGCCCAAATAATGAATAAAATTATTATCTTGCATTATTTTCTTATTTATTATCATATTCTTGGTGGGGGATAATACGGAAATGTCCCCGATTACTGTTTGTAATCGTATAACGGATTTCACGATAGTTGTTTTTTAGTATCTCATTGTGTAAACTCGCTATGAAGTGATCTAAATTTAAGCTCATTCTATCAATGTTCTCTTATTACATTTATAAATACATCGAATGTATATGTTTTCATAGATTAGGGCCGTACCCCTAAAATATTTTTCCCTTCCTAAGAACGGTCGAGGGAACAGTAGCAGGTTTACAAAGATGTCTGTCTAACTTCGTTATCGTCTGTAGCATCCTCGGCGTTCTTTTTGAGGAATCTTATCGTCTGTTCCTATGATCCCTTGACTGGCTCCATGGACAGAAGACCGATGAATGATAGAAGCCGTTGTTTGAATGTCATATGTTAGTGGTAGATGGTCGCAATTCGCTACTTGTTCTTAATTGAGATATAAAATTTAAAACTCCTTAGAGATTGTATACTTCTGTTTTTACGTAACTCGTGAACGGCCTTTTACATCAACATATCAGCAATAACAAATACAGGTATAGTAGCATAATACCGTGACCCATTAGCGGATTTACAAATCTTACGCCCTTACGCATTTATAGATTTACTCTCCCCCCTTTTTCCCTTTTTTAGTTAAAATATAACACCGGTTTTTATTCAAATTTATAATTAATTTTTATTCTAATATTTCAAAATAAACATCACATTAAGTTTTTAATCACATTTTTTGACTGTATTCAAATAATAAATATAAAATATTACATAAAGTAAAAAATATGCGCCCCCTAATTGTTTTCTTCCTTCGGCACTATCTACCCCTGCCTTCAAGTAGATCCGCTATTGCCGTGACCACATCTGGATTAGAACCAGAAAATTAGACATGATAACCACCCTACTTCCATGGCCTGATTATTTTTTTGGGACTAGTTTTGATTTTTAATCAATATTTGTCAGATTTTTCGAATAGTGCTCGGCCCTATATTACCCTTTTAGTTTTGTCGCATTTGTTGCCGAGATCTTTATAAAATAGTCGAGCTTTCGAGCATCCGGCGACATCTTTATTCTCTTGTATCACGGGTCATCTTAACTTAAGGAACTTTATCATATTTTTAGGTATACATATGGTCGGAATTATTCTTGTTGGTATTGTGAAGGAGACTTCACAAACTACATTCCCATTGTCACTTTGTGGATACTTAAATTAATATTTATGACCTTAAAATGTTTTAAACGTGAGAATTAAACTTTATTTTTGTGCTGAGTCTTGTATTTAAAAGACGCAAGGAGTTTGTTGGTTAGAACAAATATTTATTTCAAAACGTGCATAAAATAATACTCTTTGTATCGCCTTTTTTCGGCAGTACTGTTTTTTGAGCTAGTGTCCTTATTTTAAAAAAATTGGAAAAGAGAATTGAGTGGTCCCTTACAGTCTATAGTTTGCTTACACCAGCTTCAGCTCTTGGAAGACTTGAAAAACATGGGGTAACACTTGTATGGCTTGAAGTATTTTTACTGTATGTTGTGGTATCCGATGGGCAGTTTTTTTACACATAACTTCTCTAATGGCTTAATTTCATCTTTTATGCGTTGTTTGCACGAAGTGAACGCATATAAGGGAGGTAGTTTCGGTCCGTCCGTCCGCATGTTAAAACTCGGGAACCGCTGGACGTATTTTGATGAAATTTGGTATTGGGGAGTTTTACTAAAATTGGTCTACCGATTCCAATTTTGGTTAAAATCGGATAATAATTACGACTACTTTACATAAAGACCTACATGTATTTTACAACGTACCTTGCTAGCTTCTCGTTAAATACTCATCTGAGCGAAAAATATTGAGAACATTGTGAAATCTCAAAAAATGCATTTGAAAACTCTGTGTACTCCGACATGGAGTACACCTTTCCAATCTTTTTTATTTGTGACCACTGCAATATTCACATTAACAACATTATTTATTGCTCATCCTCTGATCTATTTTATGATCTTCCTTTCCTTTAATGCTGCAAATTTATTATTTCATTGTGTTTTAATTCATTGGATC
This sequence comes from Tanypteryx hageni, assembly GCA_028673005.1. Taxonomy (NCBI): domain Eukaryota; kingdom Metazoa; phylum Arthropoda; class Insecta; order Odonata; family Petaluridae; genus Tanypteryx; species Tanypteryx hageni. The sequence continues at coordinate 114,950,109 of CM054116.1, forward strand.
TGTGTGGATGATCAACTGAATTCCTGAACATAACATTTTTGTGTATATGACTATCTAATCTGCAGAGCTGGTTGCTCTGAGATATGAGACTCATTCATTTACCATTTATGGTAATCTTGGTAAGTGGATTTTCCCTTTAAAACATAATCAGTTAATCAATTGCCATGGTTCCATCAGAATCTGCTATCGACGACAACCTCACATAGTATATTTTAACTATGTATGTAATTACATAATTAAGAATTTGAGATCCTCTTTTCCACCTTAAAATTTAACCATATGTTTTCAGAAATTGTAGGTTATGGGCCACATAAACTAGGGACCTTGCATCCTCTTTAAGTGGAACTTTTAGTATTTTCAGGTGTTAAAGAGTCGACATTCAGACATTTTGATTAATAATATTGATTTAATATTGCATGATGATAATCATTAACATTTTAATTGATTTGTATCAAAAGAAAAATCCGATTGAAGTGGAAAAGCATTTTAATATAACTTGCTTTAGCTTGTGATATGGTTTGAAGTAATATTGGTGTCATATAATGTGTATTTCCAGGAAAGTTCTGTTGCTAGCTGAAAAGTCTTAAAGCACCATGGTTTTGGTGCTTGGAGGATACTCTGGAGTTGCAAATGGTCTCCTTGTTGGTGCCACAGGAACAACAAATGGAACTAACAATGCCAACCCATCTTCATCATCCTCTTCATCCTCCTCATCTTCGTCATCACCACCACACCACTTGCACCCTCCTCAGGTGCCTCCCTCATCCCCTTTTCACCATGGCACACAACTAGGAGCAGCAGCCACCCCTAGTTTGGGCTTGGGCATGGATCACAATGGCCAGCTACTCAACCATCAACATCATGTAGACCAGCATGGGGTAGGGATATTATTCATAAAGTTCCATTATGATAATTGGTAAGATTACTTGGATTTACTTTGTATCAACATCTGTTAACATTTCAAAATCATTGTCTTCTTGGAAACAAAGTTTCCCATCAGGAAAATCTAATTAACTGATTTTCAAATTAATGAATTCCTTGTATAATAGTGAAATGTTTATTTTATTTAGCCATCATTAAGTTAAGTTAACTCAATATGTTTATAAAGTCCAAAATTAGTTAACTTTGTGTTCTTCTGTAGCATCACTCAGCTGGAGCTGATGCCCTTGGTGCGGCACACACATGCCATCACCAAAGTTGTCAGACAAATCCACTGCCTCCTGACTCACACACTCTGCTGACTTCATATCCAGAATATAAGGAGACTGCACAACTGCTTCTTTCGATGCCTACAAAAATAATTAGTCCTGTAGGCTTACTCTATGTGCTGCAGAGGGAAATGGCCATCACTCTGCCTCATGACAGTGAGTCTTCATCGGTTTAGTATAATACAGTCATTTCTGCTATAATGCATGTTTTTATTACGCAAATTGGACATAACGCGATGAAAGTATTAGGGAACCCTGTTTTCACAACACAAGTGCATGTTGGATATAATGTGGTTGAGTATACACTTAATATCACAGTGATATAAAGTAGAAAGAAATGGTTGTGTGACTTGGCATAGCGTCAGTCAGTTTTTTTCTGCCTGCAAATGCATCTCACCTGGTGTCATGGACTGCTATTAGACTGCATTATAATCCATTTGATTTCAGCCAACGATGTATACATATGACGTGATAATTTTAAATTAATTTTTTTATCCAGACTCGTACTAAAAGGCACGGATGATGAAACCATAATCCTAGCACACAAAATATCCTAATTTTTACATAAATTTTAGTGTTACATATAAGTTATTGTCTTAATGATGATTATAGTTATTGCTTAAAAAGAATGTTCTGCCCCATGAAACTTGAAATTGGAAATCTTGGACGCGAAGCCGATTGCCAGAGAATTTAGAAATTCTGGATAGATGCCTTAATATTGCAGAAAATGAAAACTATTATCTTATATAAATGGGCTCTGTGTAGTTCAAATGCTGTCGCGTTGGTTTATTTACGAGTTTATATCTTGGTGTATGGTGATATTTTGAATGCTTGCAAGTATGCAAGTACCGAAAACTCGTATATTTAATTCTTGCATGCAAATAGTCATAAACTATGCAGTACTCCTTAAATTAACTTAGATTTTGCCTTAGAAATTGAATTTTACTATTTAAAAAGCTAGTTACCTGCAAAGAGTAAAATGAAAAGGAGATTAGTAAGGAGATACTAAGTATTTGCCTAAGAATAAAGAGAACACAGTTGTAATTTTCTGCTTTATTGTAATGTGTAATATACAAGCGGAAGGCGAGACACCATGACTGGTGTACTACAGGGGGAAGTGGCAGGGAACGATGAATTGATGTGTGATGACTTAGTCGTGTGATGTATTGATGTGCGACAAATTTTTCGCATGATGAATTGATATGCAATGAACTAACCACGATGATTTAAAATGCAGTGAACTGGCCTCGACGAGTTGTCGTAGAGCTGTAGGAAGTAAGGTTACATGTTTAATTGATGTTTTTTTAACAAATAAAACATAAGATAAAATAATTGTATCTACTAAAATTTTTCATTTCAAACATACGATCCGGATTTCAATTAATACATTATTAATTTTTAAAAAATATATTTTTAAAATTGTTTTTTTCTCAAACAAAAATGTGTAACGAACCATTTCAATTAATGAATGAACCAGTATACCTATACTGAATGTGTTTGAAATACACACCAATTAAATTCAGTGAGAAATTAGGTCAAAATCTTTTTTTTTTGTTTTGGCAGTCTGCTAAAAGTGGTGGTTGTCTTAGATTCGAGGTTGGCTTGGATTCGGGTAAATATGGTATCTTCCGAAAATATTTCTTTAATTTCCCTAAGAAATAAGAATTTTACTCTTGCTTTCTTCTCTGTCTTACAAAGCTTTATTTTTAAGGCTTATCAATATGCATTAACATAATATTGAATGGCACGTATATCAAAATTATGAGTAATAAATTTATTAAAAAATATGTATTTTCTCAAATTTTAGCAGTTTATTTTGGACATTTAAATCAATACAATAAAGGTTCACTAATAATAAAAACGATGAGTAAAGTTATTTATTTTCAAAAATTTCATCAATGATTCTGTTTTTAAAATAACATCTCTTGGGCAAATCTTCTTTACATATTTTCTGTGGGGAAAAATGAGGTTTTGGAACGTTTCAGTTATGGTTTTTTCCAAATTATGGATCTCCTCTTATATCATTCTTATATCTATTTCATATTGCAGAGAATGTTTCCATTTTGGGCACCGATGATTTCACTACCTGTATTGTTATTGTGTTGAGGCATACTGGTAAGTTAATTTATGTGTTATCTAATGAGCATAATTTTATTTAAACCTGTTTTTCTGAAAATATCATTAATTGTAAGAAATTTTTATTTTATTGTTTGTATAATAATTATTTCTAGGATCTGGTGCCGTTGGTTTGGCGCACATGGATGGCTCTGGTATGGAAGAGGGCATTCCATCTATGCTGCATAGGATTCAGGAACTTTCTGTGGGCTTCCCTGAAGGGCGAATATCACTATCCTTAGTTGGTGGATTTTCAGATAGTAGGCATTACTCAGAAGATCTTCTTGCTGCCATATTACGTTAGTATCAGCTATGCTTGGATTTTCTTTGTAATATCTAACCATAATATAAAAAAATTTATATACAGTAGAACCTCATAAATCCGGAATTATCAAAAATCCGGCATTTTTTAAAAATGTGATGTTTCGTGGGTTGCCTTTTCCGCTACAGGTTGGTAAACACACTGCGTCGTAAGAAATTTCGACAACTTTAGAACCAATTTGGAAGCAGCGGTTCAAGGCACATACAAAGTACACATAAAGTAAACTTTTAATGCAGAAAATTGACTTGCTACATATTATGTTCTCCTTCTTTTTCTGAGCCATACGGCTTCCAGACTTTCCTTCCGTGCGCTCGCTTCCGTCCATGCAAGAATCGTCAGGAAAGTAGTGGAGGTGAGAAATTAAGAGAGGGGGTTGTGATTAGGAGAATTTTGTTTTGTATGCAGAAGATTGGTAAATGAGATGGTTTCGCTCTATCAGTATCATCAGTCTGCGCCCACCTATGAATACAGTCGTGTTCACGCTCGTTTGCTTTGTTTTTCGATAGTGTGACCGAGTCATATTCGGTTGTCTTTAAAAAAAAGCTGAAAACCCCTCCAGTAATATTATGAAACGTAAACATAAAACTCTTTCTATTTAACAAAAAGTGGACTTATTAAGAAAACTAGAAAATGGCGCATCAGTTAAGAGACTTTGTGAAGAGTATAGCGTAGGAAAGTCCACTGTGTACGACTTCAAAAAACAAAAAAGTGATTTGCTGAAATTTTATGCAGACAGTGACACTCCTAAGGCTATGAGTAGCAGAAAAACATTACACACTTCCAGAGTCAACGATGTCGATAGAGTGTTGTTTGAATAGTTTCGACAAAGAAGAAGTGAAGGTGTACCGGTATCAGGCTTATTGCTGATAGAGCAAGCAAAGAAATTCCATGATGATTTAAAAATAAATAAAGCTCGCGATTATTCACAAGGTTGCCTGTATCGCTTCAAGCTTCATCATGGAATACAAAAATTAGCCGTGTCTGGTGAAAACCATAGTGCCGATTCAGATGCTGCCAAAAAATTTGTAGAGGAGTTTACGATGTTAATTTCAGATGAAAATCTAAGTGCCGAGCAAATATATAACGCGGACGAAACGGGGTTATTTTGGCGATGTCTTCCTCAGAGCACACTTGCAGCTGGTGAGGAGGATAAGGCATGTGGATTTAAGGAATCCAAGGAGCCGCTGACTATTCTTGCATGCACAAATGCAGCAGGTACGCACAAACTAAAGCTTACCGTAATAGGTAAAAGTGCACGCCCTCGTGCTCTAAAGAGTGTACAAAATTTACCTGTCCACTATCATGCTAATAAACGTGCATGGATAACTTCTCAATTAATGTCAGATTGGTTTATGAATTGCTTTGCACTGGAGGCACGTGCTCATTGTAAATCTGTTGGACTAAGTGACAACTACAACTGTAAAATAATTCTGACATTAGATAACTGTCCTGCCCACCCTGATGCATCACTTTTGGTATCGATAAATGTATGTGTGGTTTATTTACCTTCTATTTGTACATCTTTAATTCAACCCATGGACCAGGGACTATTACGGTCACTAAAATGCTATTACAGGCGGCAGTTAATACAGAAATTACTTGTTGCTTGCAATAGAGGCCAAGGTGTGGAGATTTTTAAAAAGGAATTCAACATCAAGGATGCGACTTAGACTCTAACTAAGGCATGGAACGATATAACGGCCGTAACACAAAAATGACTGGCATAATTTGTGGCCTGCGAGCATTTTTGAAACAATTGATGATTCCCCAATAAAGTTTCTAGGTTTCAATGTTAGTGACAAAAAGAGACTGGTATCTGAAATTATGGAGTTTGCTAGGCAATCGACAAATAACGCTTTCACAAACGATCTAGAAGAAGACGTAGAAAACTGGATGGAAATTGACAAAGAAGCGCCTCTCGTGAATCAACTAACTGATGAAGAAATAGTTGGAATGGTTTTGAAACCCAAGCACGAGAATTATGAAGAGAGTGAAAGTGATGATGGTCACAAAGCAGCTACTAACAAGCCTTCAATTGACCGCTGCATAGAATTAGTCACTGATACAATATCGGCATTAGAGCAACGGCCGTGTATCGAATCACAGGATATGATGAATTGATACAGAATTAAGGACAAATTGATCAAGAGAAGATCGCACTGCATGAAGCAAGCTAATTTGTGTGATATATTGTATATATATTGATGGACCTCCCGTTTGTGTTACTGAAGATGCTGCTGATTCAACGTCATCATCTAGCGATTAGGAGAATAAATGAAACACGTCAATTGGTTAGTATGCATTAAATTTGCATGGACGTAATTTCAAATTTGGATTTTTGTTAAATATATGTACCTACATACTTGCTTTTATATGTTTTCATGTAAACTTTGGATTCTAACGTTACGTATTTCATTGTTTTACTTATAGACGTGATATGGAGTGAAGGTTAACAGTGGCGTCCAAGGGAGGCAAAGGAAGAATCTATTATAAACTTTTAAAAATATTTATCATATTTTTGTATCTGTGATTACATTTTGAAATACATTGCATACTAACGCTCCAAAGTTTAACATATTTGTACATCAATTTCTACGACATTAATTTTACAGCGCATATTTACGTACATTACTTCTGGGTGCATATGCAATTTGCAATGATTTAAAAAAACTGGAATTTTCAAAAATCCGGCTCACGCTCGGTCCCGAGGATGCCGGATTTATGAGGTTCTACTGTATATCCAAATTTTGCTTATTGCAATGAGAATCTGAACGCAGTTGATGTTACTTTTACCTTCAGTTTCTCTAAAACACAAGGTTCAATTAAAAAAGTAATTATAAAAAATTGAGCTGCCTTTGGTGTGAGGGTACATTGGAAAATTTTACTTCATGCCTTTGGAAATACCTTTGTCTACAAAAAATGTATTGAGGAGTTTTGAGTCACTTGTTAAATTGAATTTCATATCCAAACATGCCTTTTTTAAGTGTTTATATTCTCTATACATAGTGCTGTGAAGTTAATAATTATGTTGTATTCTATTACTTTACTGAAAATCTTGTTATAGACCATACTCATTTTATGGAGATTACATGGTTTTGTAATATAAATTATCAGTTTTACACTTATAGGGGTAGATCGAGGGAGAATATCGGCCAGGGGGTTTTAATCTAAACCAACCTTTATAGTTGTATAATATTTTTATATATCCACAAACAAAATTCAAAACATTATTCACGTAGGAATTAATATTATTTTTCCATGTCGCATCATAAATATTTCAACAAATTTTTTTATACACTTTAAATTTTGCTACTTTTAGCATAAATGTGAACAGCCCATTAGGGCCTGCTTGAATGCCTGATAGGTTGGTTTGCCCATGTACACTTATTAAATTGATAAAAAAATTGGTTATGCATTTATATTTTTAAGTAATGAATAGCAGATGAATTTTTTGTGCACATTGAAATGTTTAAGTAGATAATGGATTATGACTATCAAATATTTAGTGAAATTATATTTTTAGATTGGATAAATAACTAATCATATTTTTGTTTAAAACTTCAGATGCCTTTCACAAACATCCTTTAGAGATTGACCTGTCTTTGGCTTGTGTGTGCAAACTGAACACTACAATTAGAGGTGGAATTCATTGGCCAATTATATATGGTATAGGTGAGTTTGAGAGCATGTTTTTCAGTTTGGAGATAGCATCTCTCAATTTGGGTGGCCGTAATAAAAATTTTAAGTATCTAAGACTGTTTTTTGCTTGTACAGGTGTTGTGGTAAAAACTGGGGAAATTTTTCCTGCCACTTTCCCAGAAAAGGGACCTGATCACGATCTGAGGCATGCAAGGTACATCACTGGTGGGCAGCAGGCAAGTTCAATTTAGTTAACATTTATCTTTTGATTTATTTCAAGGTCTCTCTAAAAGCTCATTTCACTTTCTCATTTTTGTTATTTCAATTTTACATTTTTCTAGTGCTTTCTTTCCATTTCTATTTTACACCGTATATTATATTCGCCTCTTATTTGCTAGTATTTTAACTCAAAGAATGTCATAAAGAAAGATGTTTATTGAGGGTTCTGTTCATGATTTTTTTTGCTCAAGTAATCTATACTTTTAAATATTTTTGCAGCTTTTCTTTTAATTGCATTCTATCTCTATATGAGTTAAGCTGCTATTGTAATTTTAATTTTGCAAAAAATTTATATAATGTCATACTTGAGTTATTTTTGGAGAGAAATCAGTTTGATTTTGTTAGAAGTATAATCAAGTAGTTTCTGAGCCTTAGTTTTTTAGAGCTTAAACACAGGCCTCTTTGGAGAGTATTTTTATAGGCTTAAAGCTTCCATGAATTGAACATCATTCATTGAAAATCCAAAACTGTATGAAATAAGGATATGAATATGAAATAATGTGATGTATATGAGCATCTGTTTTAAGTAGAAGGTACTTGAAGTAATTTCAATTAAGAATAGTTTACTTTCATCATTGTTAGCCTTATTTCTTTCTCTTTATTCCTGCAGATATTAGATGTGTATGATTGTTCACTTGGGCTTCTAAGGATAGGGCCATTCAATTATGAACCAATTCGATCAGTTGGTCTATGGCTGAAGCAACCCGATGAGGTCATACTTCAGGCACTGTCAACAACTCCTGAGGTTGAGCCTCCTCATTTTGTCTCTCAGGTACAAACATTGATTTTTTATAATAAACTGTATCTAGAAAAATTCACGAAACTGAGTACACCCACTGCCCGTTTAAAGCTCTTAATTGGTTCCAGGAATATCGAGCGCTAATTGAAACAGCTATTCGTAACACGTACTTCCATAAGAATTGAGGTTATAAGCTTTAATTTGTTCTTGAGATTCTATTAATGGATATGAAAATAGGTAGTATGGGTAACCCTTGATTAACACAGTACTTGAATTACATGGTTTCGGTTGTACATGGTTGAAAAATTGCCACCGGTATTTATTAACACAGTTTGAGACTAGGTTTTATACATTTTTAGCCTACCTTCCAGAATGGAATTATGTCTGTCTGTCCATCCCCCCTATTAACTTTTGAACCAATAGACCGATTTTCATGAAACTTGGTGGAAATCTCTTGCTACATAGGCTGACCTCCCTAGGATAGTTTTTGTTGCGAAGATTGAAGTCCCGGGTTCGATTCCAGGAACTGTCTTTCCCATTTGATTTACATGGGAAATCTGAAATCTATCGTGCAGGGTAATTTTCTCTTTCACATTAAAATATCATAGAATTGTAATATCGGAGCAAGTTTTGTACTTTTCTCTGAGGAAAGGAGTGAAGATTCTAATTTTTATCATATAATTTTGCTTATTGATTGTATTTCATAGAATTTCGCATAAATACTGGTGATTTTGCAGTTTTTATCACTTGTTACGAGAGTGTTGCCATAGCAACAACTATTGTTGGACTCAGATTTGGTATATTCTAATATATCACGTGTTATTTTTACCGCACAAATACGTGTGATCAATTTAATATTCAGTTTGAATGTATTTGTAGTATTTTATAACGCTAAATTATGAAATTTGTGAACACATTATCTGCGATGACTTTAAAGCTACAACAACAACACACCTTGATGCTTTCCCTTGCGTGGTAAGCCATGCCATATGTCTGCCAATTACCAACCCATCACCTTCCTCCACACACTTCTTTTGCTTCACTTACACTCATACACTGAGTCACACATTTCCTTTTATTCCTCATACTTTTCACGTCTCTTTTTCTCCGAGTCTCACCAACCACATCCAATCAAGTCTTGCGCGGTCTGCCTCTCCCTCTCTCGCCATTCACTCTTCCTTCATATATTTGTTTGGTGATTCTACTCTCCTCCATTCTTTCTACCCGAACCACCTCAGCAGACCTCTCTCATACAAATCTGTCACATTAGCTTTCATACCACATTCGTTCATCACCCAATTATTCCTTACTTTGTCCCTCCTAGATTTTCCATTAACTCTTCTCATGTATCCCATCCCAACCGCATTCAAACTACTTTTATGCTTCTCCTGACACACCCATGTTTCACTGCCATACAGCAAGGTAGGCATTAAAACACTCTTGTATACAGACATTTTCGCTTCTTTTGACAACCATTCATTCTTTGCAATCGACCACACACTCCCTGTCACCTTTCTACCAGCATTCACTCTCCTTTTGATTTCCCCATCTACTCTACCATTTTTACTGAACATTCTACCAAGGTATACAAATTCATCCACTACCTCAGTCGTTCCACCATTTATGCTAAATTGACAGTCGTTCACCTCATTCTCCCGATCGAACACAACTGCCTTGGTTTTGGCCACATTTATCCTTAAGTCCATTCTCACTGTCGTATCATGCAGGCTATCTAACATTCTCTGCAATTCTCCTGGGTTCTCAGCCATTAACACAGCATCATCAGCATACGGAAGTACACGAACATTCTCTCCACCAACCATAACACCCACCATATCCGTACATGCCTGTCTCACACATTTATCCATGAACACATTAAATAACCAAGGGGACATGACACATCCTTGTCGTACACCTTGTTCAACTCTAAACCAATCACTCATCATGCCATTTACCTTTGCACATGCCCTACTTCCAGTATACACTACCTTTATAGCATTCAGCAACCAACCATTCACTCTATACTCACTCAGAACATTCCAAAATTCATTACGATTCACTCTGTCATATGCTTTCTCTAGATCAACAAATGCACAGTACACTTTCTTTCTTACATCCATGCACTTCTCAACCACTTGCTGTAGGGCAAATATTTGGTTGGTGCAACCCCTTCCAGGCATGAAGCCACATTGCACTCCCCACATTTTATCCATAGTTACCTTTTGTACTCTTTCCCATATACCTTTCCAGGTATACTGAGCAAACTAATCGCTCTATAATTCTTACATTCAGTCCTATCTCCCTTACCCTTGTAGAACGGTACAATTACACCATCCTTCCATTCAGCAGGCACTCTTGAACTCCTTGCATACAGATTGCACAGATCACACATCCAACACATAAGCAAATCACCTTCATACTTCAACATCTCTCCCGTTATGCCATCCACACCTGCAGCTTTTCCATTTTTCAACATATTCACTGCTTTGACTACCTCTTTCTTACTAATCCCCTCATATTCATTAATATTCACTCCAACAGATTCACTCGGATTTTTAGACCCATTCTCAACATTTCCATACAACTCTTCAAAATACTTCTTCCGACACTCCCTTACATCACTCTCATTCCACACCATATCACCGTTCTTTCCTTGAATTCCGCTCACACCCTTACTCACTCCTTGCCTTGCTCTCTTCACCCATTTCCAGAACAACTTCTTATTCCCCTCAAAATCATTCTGCATTTTCTCAGCTTCATTCATTCGCAATTGTTCTTTACTCTCTTTCACAATATTTTTTGCAGCTCTCCTTTTCTCTTTATACATTTCATACAGTGCCTTTCGCTCATTTTCATTCTTAGCAGCAATCATTCTCACATATGCCTCCTTTTTCTCATTTACAGCCACTTTAACTCTCTCATTCCACCATACATCACCTCTCATTCTTCCAACAACTGCAGTTCCACACACCTTAGTAGCACACTGCAAGATGATACCTTTCAATCTGTTCCAAGCCTTCTCCACATTCTCTTCTCTCATTTCCTCCTTCCATTCACTCTTCGGCCATTAGCCTTTCTTTTAGCACACTTTCATATTCCCACCTATTCATTTGCTCTTGCAATCTTTCCACTTTTACTCTAGTTACCTTCTCCCCTTTCCTCTTTCTTACAATCCATTTTCTCCCAAGATCTACTCTAGAGAACACTAAATAGTGTTCTGATCCACATTCCACACATCTCACAACTCTCGTATCATTCACAAGCTCCCTCAACCGTTCATCATACACAACAAAATCTATCACACTCTTCGCTTCCCCTCTTGTCCATGTATACAAGTGGATTGACTTGTGCTTGAACCATGTGTTCGAGACAAACAATCCCTTTTCCATACATACATTCACCAAGCTTTCACCATTATCATTCACTCTTGGGTCACCAAATGGTCCAAGGACCCTTTCCGTGCCTTCTCGTTTTACTCCCACCCATCCATTCATATCTCCGAGCATAATTATTCTTTCTCCTGGTTCACACTCAATCAAAATATCTCTCAATTCTTCCCAAAATCTATTCTTATCATATTCATTCTCACCGTCAACCGGAGCATAACATGCAACAAGCATAATCCTGGGCACACCCACTTTCATCCGCACCCACAAACTCCTTGGTGACACTAATTCATGCTTTCTCACATGCATCTTAGCCCTTTCATTCAGTATCAATCCCATACCTTGAGTACTGTGCACGCATTCATCTACTCCAGACCAAAAGACCAAACTACCGTTATTCATTTCTATGACATCCCTCCCTTTACGCTTAGTTTCACTCACACAAAACATCTATCCTCCTTTTATCCATTTCATTCATCAATTCACTCTCTTTCCCATACACACCTCTTACATTCCATGTTGCAATCTTCCATAGCGTGTCATCATCAGATGGGCCAACCTGCTTTGACCTACGCCGTCCATCATGGTTTCGGTCGTCCGAGGCATTCTTATAGCACATTGTAGTAACGTTAAAAATAGGGTAAGCAAGGTTACCAGCCTATACTGTACCCGTGCCACATGCAGCATTCCCTACTAACGTTAAGGGCAAAATACCGGTCAGTTTTGGCACAATTTGGCCGTCTTGCTACAAGCGAAACCAACACCCAGTATTATCCCAGGTATGCTAGGATCTCTACTCTAGAGACTACCTTGTGAGCCAACATTCCGTTGCCCGTGTCCTACCAACTAGGAGGTACGTGCAGTTTACTGACACACTTTGGACACTTAAAGCCAATATAAGTATTAAATAAATGATTAAATGGAAAGTAGGCATCATAAGTTCTGTTTGGATCATCTTGTTGTTTTTACTTTTTTATTTCTGGCTCCAAAAAATAGAAACCACAGAAATTGTCATTTTTACTTTCTACTTTCTAGAAGAAAGTATTGTTTTGAAAAAAATTGAATTCAAGATTTCAGCAGAAATATGCTCACCACCTTTTTGAACTTTGTAAATAATTGGTTTTGGAAAATTGACACGAAATGCAAATTTGCGAAGTTAAAGTCCTATTTTCCTGTAAAAAGCAATGTGAAAATAGGAGTACGGTTCCGAGTCAACCTAAAAAATTCATTTTTTATCATAAATAAAGGAGTTTGACAGAAAATAAATGAAAACCTGACAGCAAATGAAAACCTAGCATCATAAAGGGAAAAAATTCTTTGAATAAATAAAAATAATAATAATAATAATAAAAACCCATTTGAAAGCTTATAATATGAGAGAAGGAAGGAGAGGGAAATGATTTTCATAGTAACCAGTGTAAACAACATTCATTGTGTTATTTATGAGAAGGAATACATTTTGATGTAGAACATTAATCACTTGCATATTAAAATTACTTAGAATCATCGTAGAAATTCGAGACATGAATCAATGAACATCTGAAAGAATGAAAGTTTGTTTTCCTGCCATCCAAAGAAAGTCAAGGTATATTTTTGTTAATTTTTTATTTTATAAAAAACTTGCCCGTTGAATTTCAACGGGCATCCCCCTAGTATTGATTATTTGTCTGAGTTTATTATGTGCGTCAAGTGTACACAGAACCATCAAGCAGCTGCAAAAACTACTGTCGCCTGCTGTGTTGTAGATGTGCAGAGGCACTGCACAGTGGACTTTGCAAATCACACCAAAAATTTGGAAAATCACTAATGTGGAACACAGAAGCGCCATTCAGAACAAGCTATTAAAGTATTTTCAGCATTATCACAAAACTGTGCTAATCGGAACAGTGTTTAAGCGGAGAGTGGATGTACTTTGTTATGGCAATGTAGAAGAGCCAGTTTTTTTATATTTATCTTATTTCTGATTGTATTTTAGTGTAATTTTGGACTCTATTATGATGTAGGCATCTACAATGCCATAAAATTTTTAGATAAACCAAATGCATATTTCAGCTACAAAGGAGCCACCCTTGATAGTAATCCAGTGATAGTTTTATATTGTGTCCCGACTTTTTGTCACGGAAAATTGGTACCTTCAACTTCTCGTCACTGACATTTGGCCACACAAGAAAATTGGTATCTGCAACTTTTTGTCTCAAAATGAAATCAGTACTTGTGACTTCTCGTAACAAGCATTTGGTAATTCAATAATGGTTTATGAAACATAGGCAAAAATAGTTACTGCGACTTTGTTGTCCAAGTTGTTGTCCATATTCCGTAGAATTTTTGCTCCATCAAGCCATGTTTAAGAACCTGCAACTTTTGAAGTACAACTCTTATCTGAATGTTATAGATTCATCCTTAAAAGAGGACCCTAAACTTTTTTGGAGGTATATCAGAAGAAAAAGAGGTACTCGTAGAATCCCCTCTACAGTTACTTATGATGACTATACTGCCAGTAATAGTCAGGAAGTTATTGATTTATTTCTGAGTATTTTTCCTCTTTTTTTAATGTTCCTATGCCTCCGCTTTATAGTAATGATGTTTCATATGTAGTCGACGCTCTCTCCTCCATACATTTCACTAGAGGTGCGATTTTAACTGCTCTTCGTAGTTTGAAAAACAGTGTGTCACCTAGTAAAGATTGTATTCCTATTATTATCCTGAAAATCTGTGCTGACGAACTTAGTTATCCCCTCTTATCTCTGTTCAGCAAAATTTTACATTCTCACACTTTCCCTCTGAGGTGGAAGAAAGCGATAGTTACACCTGTTTTTAAAAGTGGTTGCAAATCTAATGTTCACAATTATAGTCCAATTTCTATCTTGCCAACTTTTTCAAAAGTGTTTGAGAAGCTTCTTTATGATAAAGTGTTGTGTCACGGCAGCGGAGGTTTCTCCAACAAACAACATGGTCATCTTCCACGTCGCTCTACAACAACCAATTGAGCGGTGCACGTAAATCAAGTTGCATCTACACCAAGGCCCCGATTTGCATCGACTCGATTTGAGTTGTTTTGCAGTTGCGTCATTTAGATATTAATAACTAAAAATCTTTTTTGCATTGTTGAAACTCTTAGTTGCCTCGTTTTCTACCCAGGATTCCCCATTCACCACGTTTGCCTCGTTCCAAAACAGCAGATTGTTATGCCCTCAAAAAGTGATGAGCAAGAGATTCAGAAAGGGCTGACTTAGGGAGGGACTGAGCGTAAAAAATGAAAGAATCGCTTTCTTAAATTCAGCGAGTGTTGAAAGTGAAAGATATTTTTTCATAAAAGA
The DNA here is from genome assembly GCA_028673005.1 of Tanypteryx hageni. Lineage (NCBI taxonomy): Eukaryota > Metazoa > Arthropoda > Insecta > Odonata > Petaluridae > Tanypteryx > Tanypteryx hageni. Next base: position 114,965,114 of record CM054116.1, read on the forward strand.
AATCCTTCACCCCGAAATGACGCAGGCGCAGTGAGTGTCAAAAATGTTCATGACTTGGGATTAGAGTAGAATGGGATCCCTGGAAATAATCTCAGTGTATAATTCATTTGCATTCCACAATTGCTTTAAATCGATATACGAACCTGGGACTTGAGAAAATGTGGTGTAATAAGAGCGATGTTTTACTTTCACCAAGAAGAAAAATCGAATCCAAACAAGAAATTAAATGGCTGGAAATATGCACTTAATGCTGCTTGGTTGTTTCAATGTTGTTCCTGTAATCCTTAAGAGTTTTCGGGATTTTCACTTTATAGATGCAATCACAGGAATTTTTTTAACGTCAACCTTATTGTACAGCTTGCTGACCATTTATTGATTTTATTACGAATATAAAATTAATTTTCTCTTATATTTGTTGTGTGCAATTTAAGACTATTTTTGTTACCATTCATGAATGATTGCCTGTATTCAAAAGCACCTCATTAACTTTTCATTTTAAAGGTACATCGAAATGGAGATTATTATATAATAATTTTCAACTTGAATTTAACCCTCCCCGGGCCGAAGCACCTGAAACTGCCCGTCTCGGAATCTCTGCTTCGAGCCTAAGTGCCCGAAACCGCCCGTAATCTCATGCCCCAAACTGTGCCGTCGGCAAGAGTATGAATCATGCTCTCGTAAGCTACTTCTTTGTTCCGTTTGTAAACAGTCTATTGATCCTTAACACGTGACCATAGGCACTTGAAGTGAATTTTGGAATGTTTTCTATGTCAATGCCCCTCAGTCTGTACCCATGACTGGTCTTAGTAAGAGCATTATGGAAGAAGTCTATAAGGAAGACTATAGTGACTTGGAGTCTTCTTTTGATGGTGTATTGAGTAATTGTTCAAGTGAAGAAGACGAAATTATATATTTCCACCCAAAAGAAGAGATAGTGATTGCTCCAGCTGTTGGAGGAGGTGATTCCGAGGGGATAGAAAAAGCCCAATCTAAATCAGCTGACTGGAAAGAGGACAGGTGTTTTGAGCTTCCCAAGGATTTTATTGGAACCATTGGTCCAGTTCATAACTTACCACCAGGTAGTAGTGGATTCTTGTATTTTAAGTACATGTTAGGAGGTGAACGAATATTTCAGATAATTTCCAATAGTACTAATAAATATGCCGCTCGTAGACAGCAAATGGCAGAAAAGGTTGACCGGGAATGGTTTAAGACTTCCTTGGAAGAAATTATTGCATATATAGGGATCCTTATCTACATGGGAGTGTATGATTTGTCAGAAACGACAGACTATTGGTATAACCCTGACATTGAATGTCCCCTGGTAAAAAATTGCATGACGTACAAACATTAACTAAATATTTTCACATTAGTGACATTGAGATGGAACAACAACTGGGTGACGTATTTTCCCATAAGTTTACACTGGAATTTTGATTTTTCAAGGTGCAAGGTTTATTTCCTTCATTCATTAAAATATGTAAATATTGACCAAATTTCCGTTTTTGTTTTATTCTACGGCTAAAACTGTAAAATATCTTATTCTTGTGATGTTTAGATGTTACACGGAAGAATTTGTCAGAAACACGCATTTCTTTTCGAAATTTTATGGCTTTTTCGTACTCTTTCCGGGTGTTGCCAAGGCGAACCCCATTGTTACCTTTGATAAATTAGCGTCTATTAAGCCTTCAAATAGATGAAAGAATTGTGTTATTTGCTTCACACAACGTCAAACTTAATTGATTGCAACATTAATAATTGAAGAATATTATTATTCAGTAAACATACAAAGAGAAAGAATAACAGAGCCAAAGAGTGGCAAATCAAGTCGTATATTGATGCCAAAATGTAATAAATTTCAAGTGCTTCATTTTCTGGGAGAATTCAAATGATTGTCAGGAATTTATGAATTAATCAAACAATTACATTTACTATATATATATATATATAAGCTTACGGAAACGGAAAGGTAAAATGGATATATGGATGGCAACAAGGTGTTGGGATGAGGAAACCCAGTGAACACTCACCAATCGGATGACTTCAGGTTGGCGAGGCCCCGGGGATGTCGAAGCGACACATGTAAAAGAACACTAAAACACAGAAACATCACAAACATAGAAGCTTTCTGAGTTATTCCTTCATCAGCTATAGTTCTGTGTTTTAGTGTTCTTTTACGTGGGTCGCTTCGACATCCCCGGGGCCTCGCCAACCTGAAGTCGTCCGATTGGTGAGTGTTCACTGGGTTTCCTCATCCCAACACCTTGTTGCCATCCATATATATATAAACTTATATATATATAATATATATATATATGTATATATATGTATATATATATATATATATATATATATATATATATATATATATATATATATATATATATATATATAACAACTTACGGAAAAGGAAAGGTAAAATGAATATATGGATGTCAACAAGGTGTTGGGATGAGGAAACCCAGTGAGCACTCACCAATCAGACGACTTCAGGTTGGCGAGGCTCCGGGGATGTCGAAGCGACACACGTAAAATAACACAAAAACACAGAAACATCACAAACGTAAAGCTTTCGGAACTACTCCTTCTTCAGCTACAGAGAGAGAACTTTCCTCATCCCAACACCTTGTTGACATCCATATATATATATATATATATATATATATATATATATATATATATATATATATATATATATATAAGTTTTTACACACACCTCAGAAATTATATTTTAATCACACTACAAAGTCCCGTTGATGTTCAAAAGGCAACTCCGCTAGTTATGTTGTTATTTCTACATTACTTCTATTATTTACTATAAAGTTTTGAAATGGAAAATTGGAAGGTTAGAACCTATCTTGCTAATTTAAAGGATTTATTATGGCAAACAGCATTTCGATTTGTGTTGTTACTCAAAGGGAGGTAAGTGGACATTAAGAAAGAAGAAGATAAGTTAATGCCCTAACAAAAGGATTGGTTTATTAGATCCATTGGCTAACAACCCATGCATTATATGTAATATGGGTGGGGTTGAGTTGGGTTGGTGTTTTTAATAAAAACTTATAAAAACTATCAAGTTAAAAATTATTTTTCCATTATGAAAAGTTGGTCTAGAAATTCTTTTTTGTGACAAAAGTTTGCAAGTACCAATGAGTATTGTGTGACAAAAAGTCATAGCACTAATTATTTTTCATGATGTAAAGTTACAGATCCAATTTTCTATGATGTAAAGTCATTAAACCATTTTATTTACTGAGAAGAATTGGTAAATTACAGCTTTTTGTGACTAAAAGTCAACTTAAATATGCATCTATTTTAATCAATTACTTTCTGTCAATAGGCCAATTTTTTTATTCATTGTAAGTTATAAGCTGAACTCCTTTGCTTTTTAAATTGTTTCAAGTGATAAATTTGTGAGTGAAAATTTCACTCATTTATTCTTTGATTTGTTGTAATGATTAAAAAAGTTGACTGTTGTTCTCAGTTTATTATTGTAATAGTTTTGACTTTGGAAAAATAATGTCATATCCTATGTCAACTGTGGCATCTTTCTGATTTTGTGTACTCTTTTTCTATGCATAAAAATTTAAATCTCCCCACAGTTGAGAGACTCACTTCTCCAGGTGCAACAGAATCCATTCCCTGCTGTGACTATTTTCCGTGAGAATCGGCCTCGCTACTATCGAAGAGATGAGTCTGGCCTTTGGACTCGGTACTGATGTTGTTGGTCCAAAAATACCTGGATAAATCCGTCCAAGTGATACAGGGCAGATGGTCAGTGTTTGCACATGTAGGTCTGCTATATTGTTAGAAGACACAAAGAGTAAAGTGAATGGTGTTTTGGCAAAAAAAATCTTGCTAGTGCATCTACATATAATTTTCTACTAGACTAGGGTAGTAAATTGCTCATACATAATTACAATGGTGTTTTGGGAAATACACTGAGAAAATTGAGTGGAAAATTTTCCATCAACTTTGGGCGTACTCCTGAATTTTTTTTTGGATCTATTGTCCTGCAAGATAATTGATCATCATCAACAGAAGGATGCCTGAACAAAATCTGGCTGTGGGTGGTTTGTTACTGGTGATTTTTACAGTTGTTGTAAAGCTTCCAGAATGTTTTTTGTGATACTATGGTATATGGTCTGTTTTTATTCATGAGAATGACATTTGGTGTCTTCTCTAGTGTTTTTGAACCTTTACGTAGGCTCAGCAAGAATTTCCCATTCATTCTGTTTTTGTTCAGACTTTTATTTCATTGGAGATAGTAATTTCTTTACTTGATTCATGCATTGAGGTAAGAAAAATGCTCAGTTTCTTGCAGCTCCATCTTGCTGAATCTTGGTCATATGTCATTACTTCACTCGCTAATTGTTACTATTATTCCCCTGTATAGCTGTGCATATTATATACTCACATTCTTGGTGCTGCTTTTGTCTACTTAATGCTTTCCATAAAATATCCTGTTATTATTTCTCCATATTTTAATGAATTCCTTTGAGAACCTTCACTTGGTGGTTTGGTCAGTTAGATAAATAATATTTATAGTTTTGTCTTAAATTTTAAAAAAAGATTTATTTTAATCAGAATATTATTAGATTTGTAGCAGCAAATTGTAAAAAAGTTTAACAGAGGAGTTGGAGGAACAAAAGTTGTTATATTTCGATTACCTGTTGCTGTTATTAAAAACCTTTTATAATGAATTTTTAGTACATTCATAAAGTTAAATTTAGAAAAAATATTTTGAACAGTTTTTGTTGAAATTTTGCATATACTATGATTATAATTATTAGAGTCATTAATCAGGTACACTCGTTGCACAAAATTATTAAAATGTCAATTAAAATGGCGGCTCTTTCTTTACATTTGTTTTATATTCACAATAGTTTTACTTTCTGTTTTGAAAAATATTTAATAATAACATTTTTGGTTGCTCAGTGTGATTGAAATGTTTACCTGTATTGCTAATTCATATTTATCTGCTATAAACGTATATGACCTAAAAATAGGAACTGCATGTATAAATGTTAATAACAAAATATAGCTTTTAATATGGAGGAATAAGATAAGTTAAAAGGTAGAGCATTTATTCATGGTGATTGAAGGCTATGCATTGAATTTATTTGTTTTGGCTTGGAATGAGTTCATGAATATTTTGTATTCCAAATGCCTTCATTTTATGCTGCTAACTTGAATGATCTGCTTGGATTTGTTGGTCTAAAGAATATACAGGGTAAAAACTTATTTGATTTTCTAAGGTATGTACTGAAAGTTATGCCTCAGTATATCTCGTGCTCTTATATAAATCTAGACTATGGAAAGCTTGTATGTTCTTGGTAGTAAGCATAAAAAATGTAAACATTTTTATTATTTCTTCTCTCATTATACTGTTTACGAATCACTGTAATGCTTTTCAATCAGCTGTTTTTGAAACAGTCAGAGTAACTTGATATTTGAAGATGTTGATTATTTGAGACTATGGCTTCTCAATGGACAAGATGGAATTGATTAGTGGTATGACTATGCATTTCAAACAGAAGATTGTACTAGGAAGTGTAGTGTCTTCTTATTTCAGTTTGAAGGGAGCTAACATATACATGTAGGTATTAGAGGTTTCATTGACTTTGCCTTACTCCAAAATCTATAATTAATGGCTGTGTTACAAAGGGTATGAAAATCACATTGCTCTTGCAAATTTTTCTTTAATATATTTAACCATAAAGTAAGTGTCATTTTAAACTAGATATGATTTTTTATTTTATCTGTTCCCGTGCAAAACTTTTTTGACAAAATGAATTAATCTTGGAATGATGAAAATATCTCTCTTGATTATATTTATTTCTAATAAATATTAGTGGAACATTTTTACAAATTTTTATATAAATTTGTTAAAATATTATTTTAATGTTTTGCAATTTTGAATCTAATGATAAACCAATTAAATGTTAATATTATAACTTTTTATTCAATGTTAGGGGTACATACATAGCTGAAGAAGTTTTCTTTGAAATTTTGGTTATTCAAGAAATTCTCATTTTAAAGTTTGAATCTCAAATTACTTTATGATAATTGTGATTGTTTATCTATCTGAATATATGGCTGTTCAGTACATTTGATTGCCTCTCAACTCATACTGGAAAATAACTGTGCCTAAATTATATTGTTAAGTTAGAGATTTGGATTCATTGTAAAACGACTTTAAAGAATATGTAATAACAATAACATTAATCAGAGGTGCCAGTTATATCTTATCACCTATTCTTGAAAGGAATACACCAATCTGTAATGAAGCAGATTTCTGTTGCTTATTTGTATACCAGTTGATGAATAATTGCTTGCCACTTCTTAAGTTATTTTGATCCTATTCTTTAAATTAATTACTATAAGAAGATAATTGTAAAATTTGATACATTTAATTTTTTGCTCATGTGTTGTTGTTGTATTATCTTGTTCTAATGAAGTTCCTCAACTGATGGAATTTAAATACTAAACTTATCTTCTTAAATTTAACATAATTGAAAATTTTTTATCTTCGTGTATTTTGTTTTCAATATCTTAGCCTCAAGTTAGCACCCAGATATGCTTTAAAGTCATCAATTACTCAATACCATTAAAGAATAAACTACCTTAATTACTGTATAGCTATTTTATTATAAACAATATTTTTAAAAAGTTTCTTCTTCATAAGCATGGCTTGAATAGGATTAAAATATACTTTTTAATGCAGTATATTCTCAGCAAAAAGCACAAAAAGAGTACAATTTTAATGAAATTTAAATTTATTTTTCAGATTACATGTAATGGCAAATACCAATTTTTAGGGGAATATTTTCTGCAGTTTTAAAAGAGCTTTTTTAATTTTACAAAATAAAAAATAATTTCTTGGAATGAATATATGTAAGAAATATCTGAAAGATTTTTATACTAGTTGAGTGATTCAGTTTTTGCTTTGGTGAGAAGTTATTTAATTTGCAAATGAAAATTTTTTCCAAAATATAATTTATAATTACATTTAATGAATGAGAATGAGTGCTGCTAAATATTTTTTTAATTTGACCATGTAATATATTGCCATTAAGGATAATTGATTTGTGTGAGAAATAGGATTTTGAAGTGAAAATAAATTTTAATTATTGTTCTGCGGTGTTTTAATGTTAAGAGGCTAATAACGTAATGCTACCGAGTTCAAACAATTTTTCTGTGTGAATGAGTTTGTATTGGCTCTCTGTTTAAATCACTTGGCAAATACGATGTATTTGGGAATAGATTAAAGACCATCAGTTATTTTCAGGAAAAGTCTATAAGAAAAATTCCATTTCTGGAACAGTCTATCTTTTGTATGGTTATTTCCCTCTGACCTGGAAAGAATTATATCATAAGTAGAACAGTAGTACTGCTATTAAAGAAATCAATTGAATCAATTCAATTTGATTTAAAAATTACTGTTATAGATTAATTTTAAGAAAGTCCCTTGTTTGGGATGATTTGGGTTTTCTTTATTAACTTATTTTTTATTCAGATTCTTCTGAGAGAAATGTATTCTATAGCCTATGTCTCAGCTCCAGGAAGTTGGCAGTTGTTTGTTGTCTATAATTTTCTTTTTAACCTTGGCTCATAAGTTATGTTTCTTTTATTCATTGGCAATGTAATTGTTTTCAGTTTCCATTACCATAATTTGAAATGTGTATCTACAGACGTTCCTCCAATTTCAATGTCAAATTCTATCTTCTGTTGTTCTCAGGAAAAGCCTATTATTTCTCAGCTTTAAAGAATTAAGATTGAGCTTAAAATTTTGACCCTCCCTGAATGTTAATTTTTAATTCATTTTTGCTATGAAATAATTATTTTCTTGGTGTATTTACCCCATTTAAGGCATACTCATGAGATTCACTAATGATTCTAATTAGGTGCAACAAAAAGGAAACATATCTAAATTTATCCTATATAATGGAATTTAACAGCTTAAGTTAATGGAAGACAGCCTTATTAAAAGTAAATGATTGTAACTCTGGTGGTACATTCAGTAGTGGATTTGTAATATGGCCAAAGTAGGCCTATGGTGGCGAGATTTCATGGCGGGAATAAAAAAATATTATTACGCAGACTTTTGATGAATTAATTATGATCCACAGATGGACAGATGCGCAGACAAAGCATATACAAGAACAATTTTTATTAGGAAAAAAGTGCCAAAAAGTGGGCGGAAAAATAACTAGGCCTAGAGGTAGGAAATTTCCAAATCTGCCACTGGGTAGAGACAAAACTTAAAGCTAAATCACCAAAAGTCTAGAATCTTCATAACTTTGCATTAACTTCTGGTTTCTAATATATTTTTTTCAGATCATTGCATGTAAATAGTACTGTTACCCTTTGCTGACATATTCATTTGGAGTGAGCATTTCCGATTTTTTATTTACTTTAACCATAACAGGAGAATTTGGTTGTGTTTGTATTTATTAATAAAAATTTGTTTTACCGTTTTAATAAAAATGGAAATAACCATTTTTTGTAAATCCTGGAGAATATTGGTTACCATTGTTGCCATTCCATCATTTTGACTTTTATGGCATTTTTCGTAAATGTAATAAATTAGAGAACATCTTCGCTCACTACTTTGGCGTATCTTTTGTTTGGACAATAAAATTATTTTTTGTTTTTAGCCTACTGTCGCAATATTTCGTTGAGCCACTCTTCTGTATCCAATCAGTGGGTAAAATTCTGATCCTCTTGTAATCTCTAACTTTACTAAAAACTCCTCTTTATTTTTTTATTTAAAATATATAGTATCTAATTCTCCTGTAGTTCTAATGTTAAAGATTAGTATGAAATTTATTTTGGAATGTAAAATGTAATTTTTGTGAAATACTTTTGCTTGTCCATAATAAGCTATATTAAAAGCCTGGGTTAATTTTGCTATATTAATGCCTATAATTTGTTGCAAAAGTCTGATAGCATTGTGATATTTTGTTATTTTTGAGTAAAAAACAATATTCGGACAGTTTTTACCATTAGTACAACATTCATGGAATTTCACTATTTCTGTTTTATATTTAGAGTTGTTCTCATCAGTTTGGGTGGCTTTGAGCTTATTTGCTTTTATGTTTATATATTTAAGCTGCTTTTCCATCATATTTTATTCTAAACTTATGGCTTACATGTTTCAACAATTGTATTTTACCTTGTGTGCAAAGTTTTGGTTTGAATTAAGTATATGTAACTGTTGTTGGAAGATACCATATTTAACCGAATCCAAGACAAGGTTTTTTCCAAATTTCAGCTTGCAAAAATTGGAGGTTGTCTTAAATTCGAGTACAAAGTCGTATACTGTCAATAGGTCACGGTCAATTGATTGTGTGTTAATTCGTCATGCTTCAATTTGTGGCACGTTAATTCGTCACACGGCAAACTCGTCACGCATCAATACATCGCACGACAAAGTCATCGTGCATCAATACATCGCTAGACTAATTCGTCGTGAGACATATTGGAAGGTGAGACACCATGACTGGTGTATGGCAGGGGGATACAATTTCGGTTGGGTGTCACCCCTTGCCATACACCATCCAATGTGCCTTGCGTAATTCTGGTATTATTGAAATATAAAGAAAATTATTTTGTGGAGAAGTGTCTCCCCCTGCCGTACACCAGTCATGGTGTATTGCGACGAATTTGTTGAGAGGTGAATTGACACCATGAGTTTGTCGTACGATGTATTGACCCACGACGAATTTTTTATGCAACGAATTGATATGCGACGAACTGACCCCAACGAATTTATGCATAATGAACTGACCGTGACGAGTTGTCATAGAACTGTAGTAAGTGTGATTACACGTTTAATTGATATTTTTTTAAACAAATGAAACACGATAAAATAATTGTACCTACTGAAATTTTTCATTGCTGACTTATGATCCAGAATTCAGTTAATAAAAATCTTAATTTTAAAATACATTTTTAAAATTCTTTTTTTTTTCAAACAAAAATTTTAAACAAACATGTTTGAAATGTACACCAAATACATACATACAGTGAGAAATTAGGTCATAATCTTTTTTATGTTTTGACAATCTGCTAAAAGGGGAGTCTTGGATTTGGGTAAATTGTAATATTTTCGGCTTATCAGTAAAGTAGGCCATAATAATCTTGATCTATAATTTGGTAGATATTGAACTAGGGCAGCATTGTGTATCATTTGGTATTTCTATTTTTGTACCTTATTATTTAGCTTCACTCCATTGTTAATGGAGTTGTAAATGAGTTAGTCAGTTTTTTATTATAAATAACACTTATTTTGCATTAATGTTAAAACTGGATAATGCCTTACAGTGGTTAATCGTAAATTTGATCATAATGTTGTTATGCTTCTCAATAATTATGACAACTAGATTTATTTCTACTCTGTTCTTCTTCAATGCTGAAGACATTGTTCCAAACCACATTTTCACTGCCATCAAACTTTCCCATTCTTATCTTCTAGTAATTTCACCAAGTTCCTTCTTCTTTAGTGTGAATTATTTACTCCAATTCAAATGGCCCAATGCAAAAAAAAACGACAGTAAATTATTTATGCACGAGTGTAATCATAGCTGTTTTTGCACGTAAAGGCAGACAGCATATAAATTTAATTGCCAAGTTGGTAGCTTGTTTATTATTATATATTTATTATATTCTGCTAATTCATTTCAAAATTATAATGTTTGATTGAATGAGTATAGAATGGTGCAGCTTGGTTGAGATTATAAAGTTAATGATATTAAATTAGTACCTGTCAAGTCTACACTTATTTTTTTGAGATATTTCTGCGACTTGTTGATCAAAGTTTGTTTTATCAAACATCAGTTTTATTTCATTTTCATATGGAAAGTTTACCACCTTCATATGCCATCCCTGGTTGATGTACCCATATTAATTTGCCTCTGATAAATTAATTCCAATCTGTTAATAAGTGGTAGAAGTGGGATTTGTTGAATATGGAGTTGGATAAATTGCTGTATTTTTGAAAGAATATTTGGGAGGTGCTGAAAATGTTTGTACATATATATAACTGATTGTATTAATAGGACTACTCTGTGCATTGCATTATGCTATAGTTATTCATGTAATATTGTATTTTTTGCCATTGTTTGTTTTGAAAAATGTCCCGTTTCTTTACCTAGAGGTTATATAAATCCTTTTCTGTGTAATATTTGAGATTTATTGTTAGTTAAATTGTAATTATGTTTAAAGCTGTGGACTTAAATCAGTTATTTTAGTGCATATTAATCATGCAGTTTTATGGTTATTTGTGAGAAAGAATATCACATCTCCTATACTTTAATGTTTATATATCATATAATTAAGTAAATATATACATTTATTATTATTGTTGAGAAGTGCCAAGTTTATATGACCTATTTTAAAGAAGTTAGAATCACATTTGTTTCTTTATCTGTATTTGAAAAATTATTTGTACAAGTGTTGTATACAATCAAGGAGAAAGAATATATATTTCACTGTGTTAGCTGTTTCTGAAATTTTTTTATTGACTCAACTACCAGATATTGGGATAAAATTCATTTATTTATGTAGATACTCATTTAAAAATAATTTTCATTTGAATAGAATACTGATTTATTTTAATACTTGGAAAATAAAAATGACATATATTTATGGCCTCTTATAAGAATTGTTAACAATATGCACTGTAGACATTTTTGTGAGCAGAATGAAAATAATAGCTACCACTATGTTATGGAAGCCAACTTAAGTAATAAAATTGTTATCAAACAAAATTCGGTGTATTATAGATTACAATTTCTTTTTCTGTGACATTAACCTATTCAAGAAATTAAATCTATTAGTGCAATAATGTAAAAATAATATTAATATTATTTTAAGAATTTGGAAAAAATTTATAAACTTTTGATTTACAGATGGATAATTTTTACATATCATTTTGGATTTCTGTTTTAGATTAAGATGAAATTTACCATTGCTGGTTATCTTTCAAACTATGGCTAATCTAGCTCCGTCATATCTAATTAAAGTTGGTTGATTGATTTTAAATCATGAGAGAATGTTTTTGTAGAGCAGCCTCACTTAATTTTTATGTGGTTTATCCATAAATCCACTTATGCAGCACCATATTTGCTCCTGTTTTAAGGCAGTTCAAAAGTGATAGCTACATAAAATCTGCATAGTATAATTTTTCTGGGGAAAGAAAACCAAATTTTCATCTGAAGCCATTAGGAAAGACAATGCTCTCAGGTAAGAGAATTTTTGCTTGAAGAGGAGGCTTAATATGTTTAAATATTGATTGATGGACATTGTAGCAGTTAAAAGTGTTAAATAGAAATGAAATGCCGCCCAAAATTTTATTTATCCTTGAAAGGATGCCGCGCCTAGTTAAGAGGATAAGAAAAAGGGCGCACTTTTGCGAGGGAAGTGGCCAGAATACAAGGCGACTGCTAATTGTTACTCTGTTCAATGCAATATTTTCTGACCCGAGCAGCTATATCTGAAAAGGTTATGAGAAATTCAGCGCGTATCTTTTATATAGTGAAACTATGCAATCAACTAAATCTAAAAGTCTTGTAAATTGTACGATAAAATCATCCTTGTAATTTGCCTTCGTTACATAAAATAAACTTAACCTCGACATACGCGACCATGCAATCATCGGGATTTCATATACATCATTATTTTTGACGATCTTTCACGAAATCTTGGAAATCTCAATTTCAGGAAAATAATATTGGAAGAAGGGGAACTAAAAGTTATGACGAACGAGAGAGGACGAGAGTTGAAGGGTTTAGGCGGCAGATTAAGAGCAGCGGCCGGTTAAGACCGTTTAAATTATGAGAATAATGCCAGCAGTATTTAACGGAGCTCAGAGGTTGGTGCTTTAACAGGGCTTCATCGATAGAGGGCGGAGTCTACAGATAACGGCGTTAACCCTCGGCTGGGGTCGTGGAGTAACTACAGCTACGGTGGCCGCTTCGATTCACAACCCTCGATAATGAATCCTTGTACTCTCTCCCCCTAGGGCCTTAAAATTCATTGCGAGAGCAGCTGATGCACGGAGCGGTTTTACACTCGCGGCAATGCATTAGTTGGAAATTCATTTGATATCAAAGTCCCTGCGCCAAGTATCTCATTGTTTCAGGTCAGTGGCTTTTTAATTTTTTATTTTTTCAACTTTCCACTGTATTATCTTCCTTTTTTAAAATTTGATTCGTATGTTCAGAAGTCATGACATCGTATTATTATGATGTTAAATTAAATTGTTTTGTTTTGTGTAGAAAAAATTAAGATTTTGTGAATCTCTAATGTCCAATTGACGTTCTTTATAAAAAGCACAAACATTATTGGTTTCGTCTGACCACATACTCGTTTGCTATAAGACCGTTGCGACACCAGCTGGATTCCAAATTAAGGTGAGAGGAATAGAGTAAAATTCCGAATGAAAAGATGAGTTCAATACATTGGCAATCGGAAAAGATTATGGGAAGTTTTTCTTATTTAAAAGTTTACGAATTTGAGTTTTCTCCCGAATTTATATCATGGGCCATAATGAGATTGTCGACTTTTTCCCTAGGAAACCTAATTGTACAAGGGAACTATATTGTTATTTTATCTTTTGAATATCCATTCCGCTTCACTTGGATATATTCTGGTCCAGTGCTAGAGTAAACGACGCCCTTGCCTAGCTCGGATTTCGGCACTTCCATTAACTTTGTTCAAAAACTTCCATATAAACGGTTTAATGGAATTATTATCTGCCATTTTTGTCTCTCTGCGATAAAGCGTTGATTAATATATACCAATGTAGCCAATAAAAAATTTGAAGAATATGAACAAAACATGTATAGTGAAGTAGGTCCTCGCTATCCGCGAGAGCTTAAAAGTATGAGGAATAAGTCCCCTTCCATCATCCAGGGAGGAGAATGGAGGTTCTACGAAGGTTTTAGGGGTGGCGGTGTTTAATACTGTTGTTCCTTATGTTCGAAAACAGTGTTCGACAAGTTTTGCTTTTTTCTATAGATCTTTATGGAATACCTCATACGGTTTTACTCAATTTTGTTTCTCTTCATAACTTCAACTTTATCAGAGGATTCCTTCGTAATGGCCAAATAACATCGAAACAAGCAAATTTGGCTTATTTCAGCAATGCGTTGAAATAATATCTAAACAAGTAGGCGTGTACACGGGTTTCCCGTGGTACAGAAGTGCTTTTCGTCAAATTCGCCGTAGTATAATCGTATATTTATGCATTTGCTTTGAAATCATAAAATTATTTTCCCTTATATAGTGGTAGCCCTGCTTTTTTATCCGTTCTAGACATATTAATTTCGTTTCCCCATTCTATACTCGCCCTACAAACGAAATTACTTTTAAATCCAATCAGCCAATACCCTTCAAATTCATAGTTACAGAAAAATCCTAACCTTGATATTGTGGTAGCCCTGTTTAGTCGACCCGGTTGAAACATGATATTTTGGTTATTTATTTTAATGAAGATTATATATACTCTATTTGGTTAAAATCCATTAGGTCAGTTATCAATAAATACGTGTAAAAGAAATAATATTTAACTTTTTACTGTGGTGACCCTGCTCTATTGCTCCGCTTTAAACATCTTGATTTCATAACGGTATGTTGTACAAATCTTATATACAAAATTTAATTGAAATCCGTTCGGCCAATTCGTTCCAAATTCTTAATTATTGAAAGAGTTTAATTTGTAATCGTGGCACCTGTTTGGCTTATTCGGTCTAAATTTGCTAATATGGTTTTGTAAATAATTGTGCATTATAAAAATTAAATGTAGTTAATATTGATATAGACAGTTCGACATAAATATGTGTAATTTTTTTATTCCTTGTACTGTGTCAGCCCTGCTTTCTATATCTATACTAAATATCTTGATTTTGTTTTTTTTTATGTTCCACTCCTTTATTCAAGTCGTTGAAATTGGTTCAGCCAATTCCTTCCATATTCCTTATTAACGGAAAATTAAACTTTGCAATTGTGGCACCTCTGTGGAGTCGATCCGGTCCGAATATGTTATTTTGGTCATTAATTTATGTGAATATTCTATGTACCAAATTTGACTGAAATCGGTCCAGCCAATTATTCCCTAATATATGCGTACGGACGGACGGGCAACACGAAGATATTAGTGCTTTTCAGCAATGACGAAAAGCACTAAAAAGTGAGAAAAATATTCTGTAAAAATAGGGCTCCGGAATATCTGCACGGCTTATGATACAAAATATTACCCCGGATGTCGATGGTTTAGTGTATTTCAAGGCTCGTGAAACTTCGTGCAAATCTCGGACACAATCCAAGTTTGAACACTCACTATCTCACTATAACAACGAGATCGTGATTCTTAAAAAAGAATGTGCCCTAGAAAGTACTAAATTTATCTCTCAAAAATCCTTATTAATAGAAGGCATGTAAAGCACATTACCGATTCAAGAACAATAAAGTAACACTGTACATTTATTTTCTTGTGTATCTTCGGTCTCACGATTGTAGCACAAGAAGAAATTTAATTGCTGGTTTATGTATGAATTTTAACTTAGTTGGTAAAATCATCTATTTGCAACACATTATCAAATAATTAATTTTTATGTTTTAATACAATCCGCCAAGGTTGCTTATAATAAGGCCAGAGAATAAGAAGCGTTCAAAGCGTATTGATTTAACACCTGAGGTATCCATGGAGATACGTCTCAAACTCAGCTGTTACAACCTGGCACGTGGGTAAACTCCAGAAGGCGGAAGAAATAATGTCAGATGGATCTGGAAGAGTGAAGGAATGTATAGTGGGAAGTTCTGCGTGAAACTTTGCTTGCATTTTCCGAGGTATTTGGGCTTTTTATTTGGCGAATAATCGATAGTCCGTTTTGCGAAAAGTTAAACATTTTCAATATATGCTATGCAAAAATCTTGTCAAATACACGCGTATACAATGGAGCTTTAGCAATCATCATCAAAATTTAATTATTCGGATGAAATTGCTTTAAAAGTTTTTTAATTGGTAGAGTGTAATTATTGTGTATTTATCTATTTAATTTTATGTTTGAAAAAGTAAGTACGATCATTTTCGAAATTCTCTTATCAAAAAGATAAAATACTAATTCAAAAGTTTTACAGTCTGGTGAGAATTAAAGCAAGACAATTTTGCGCAAATAAACCAAAACATAGTATTAATGTAGCTTCCGAATTTTTAGGAATGAAAATTTCTCTGTATCTCCGGAAAAAAGCGGCTAGACAAAGTGGCCGATTACTTGCCGAGGGACTTGCATCGCATCGTGACAAGGGGACGGAGGGAGATCCAACCGCCTGGACGTGGAGAAGTCGGAAAGCTGGAAATCCCTCGATCAGTCAAAGTAAGCCACTCTACACAGCGAAAAAAACAATTATGAGTTCGGCTAATTTTTAAAAGAACTCGTAAAATTATTAACGATACACGTTTTTTAGTACTTTACGTCTTATGACGACAGAAATTACTTGGATCATCTATTGATCGACGGAAATTTTGGGTATCGGTACCTACTCTTTTTTAATTTTCTATTCCTTTGCAATAAATTAAAAGAGAGGCATTTGATAGGAAAGATTGGGAAGATAAGTGATATAGGAATTTCTATCGATTATTTCTTGGAGGGATCTGAAACGAAAGACCCCCTAAAATCGATGATACACCTTGAATATACGTTGCTGACAAAACGTTCTTAACGAAAAGAAAGATCTTTCTGCCGCGTTATCATTCTTACCCATTTCCAACCCTGCAATTATTCATTGTGCTGAAGCGTACAAGATGCCGCTTTATCGGAGATATCTTCCAGTATTAGATGAATAATTCCGGAGATGCTGCTCATTAGTGTCCAAAATTTGTGCGTGTTGGAGTAGCGTAAGTTAATTAATATCGGTGCGGAGTTTTAATCTCATTTAATGAATTTTAGAAAATTTACAGTTTAGATGACAAATTAATTGTCACTTTATTTGCAAGGACTGGAAAATACATCCTCAAACATTGAAGATTCTTGCTTATGGATGAAAAGGATTCGGGAGTATGTTTGCGTAAAACATTTCCTAGTATTACTAAACAATTTCTTATGGTAATTTATACTATAACAATTAATTTATTTTGGGACGTTTATTTCTATCTGTATATTTTTGTCAAATCAAATTATTTAAAAAATCGAATACCACGCTTAAAACCTTCCTCTGATTTCATGGAGTATTGGCAAAATAGCGACAGGATTAGCGGATATCATGGAATAATTTTTGAACGCAACAACATGACAGCAACTCAAAATCGTATAATAAAAATCAAATTACATAAAACACAAGATTTCATAGTTCTCAGTTCCAAAACACTTCGAAAATCAAAATTACTGTAACGAATAATGAAATAACTCCGAAGACGCAACACAAATACATAACCGCACTAAAATTTACCCGGATACTTCGATCAGGATGGATGTCCAATAATGCCCATTTAGTTGCTATTATTGTCTTGCGTATTATGATTTTTTTGGATGTCGGATCTTCAGTTTCGGTTGGTTTGGGTGGTTTTTTGATTAACTGAAATTGTGCTCTCGCTAACGCTAAAATTATAGAAATTTCAGTTGCCGACGTGTTGTTGTGTTGTTGAATGCTTCCACGATATCTACTAATTCTATCGCTATTTCGTCAATACTGCCTGCAATCATAGGAAGTTTGTGAACATATTGCGTTTTGGAAGACTTACTCATTTCTACAGTCACTTAGAGCAGTTGCTGATTGGCCGGTGTGTAAATTTAAACATTTTTTAAATTGTAAAATGTGTCATACGCCTGTATTAAAAGTATATTGCATATATATGTTCAAAATATATCCTCTATGTTTTACAAATATCTAATGGCTTCTCCTGCTGGCAAATATACTAATTTGTAATTTTTTAGAAGTTGAGGTAAGGTTATGAAATCACTGCATGGACTGGATGTCTTGCAGGCCGACGGTTGGAGTCCCCTGACTGAGAGCGTTTCTTCATATTTTTCTAAATTATGTAGTTTAAAAAGGGAAGTGAAATCAAAATTACAAGAATTTGAAAACCTAGTCTTATGCACAAGTCTACCTATTGAATACTATATGAGTCAAAACCAGGGTCATGTGCCCTTTTTCAAAAATGAATTTCTATAAATTTGGTATGTTATATTTGATTTTAAAGATGCTACTGGCGTTTATTTGAAAATACACAAAGTTATAGCTTCCTAAATTGATTTATAAACGTAGTTTCGTCCCTATGACTTTAAAAGTGTAATAATTCTAATTACTCACTGTAAATTTGAACTCTCATCCGGTTTCTATAAACCTCCAGCAAAACTTCCTCATACGATGGCATAACAACCCCGCCCTAACTGCCCTGTTGCTACGGTGACGTAAATATCAAACGCTGGTCACGCGACCAAGTGGAAAACCTCAGTTGCGTAACATTTTCCCGATGTTAAGGATTAATAATCTCGAAATAATGAAAGTTTGTGACAGATGTGATACTGAGTCAATATATAAATTACTAGAGTATTGCCCGTCATATGACCGGTGTCAGTTACTATATGGTTGAAAAATCCATCGTAAGACTGGTAATCCTACTGAAACCATACATCGTAAGTAATCGTAACTCATTATTATGGATAATCACAAACTTAGTTTATTTTTATAGTGTAATTGTCCGTTGAAATTCAACGGGGAACTTAGAAATGAATAATAACAACTGTAATTATTGAGTAAGAACCGGTATAAAATTTGCCAAAATAGAGATTCGGGAGAATTTTTTTTTCATTCTTGTTTTCTCCAATGATGAGCCCCATGTCAAAAATGAAGTAACCATAATAAATAAATAATAATATTCCCTCACTCCCTCTCGCAGTTCCTCTCTCCCTCCCTCTGTCTCCCTTCCTTGTTATATTACAAATAGTAGTAGTTCGCTTTTATCACAATGGACGTAAAACTAATAGAGTTATAGTATTATTTTTAATACATCCATAATTATCTTCTTTAGCGATATTCTGAATTAGTACTTAGATATTCTGAAATTCTGATAAAACTTTAACTCATCTTCTGTCAACTCCTTAAAGAATATCCTAAATTATTATTCCGATTCTTTTCATCCCCATTCTTTTCTAGTGCGGATAAGCTCGCGTCTATGCACCTCTTCTCCATCTAAAGGCAGAGCTATTAATCCGAATTTCACATTAGAAAACATTAACAACTTGTTCTAGTTACAATCAATAAGTTATAACCATTGAAAAGGTGACGGTCCGTGTCGAAAATTCAACGTAAAATGTGAACATTGATGAAAAATGACGTGAGGGAGACGGCCCGTGTCGGTGCGTTGACGTTACGTATAGTATGAATCTGCCTTTTATCGTAGCGATCGACGTAAACAAAATATGTGATATTATGCTTGGGATTTTCTCGAATTTTCCTCTTCGAAACTATAATTCGTATTTTTGTGTGGTCTCACGAGCTTTATTGCGGTAAATGTTGTTCTCCATCCGAATAAATTTTTTTAATCTATACCTTACGCATCATATAAGAGCTAAAGAGACAAAATATATGGTATTTAATTGTTGTTTGACGGATACCATTTAACGAGATACGAGTATGCGTTTCTTTAAGTGCTTATATAAAGTGGAAGTAATAATTGAAATCACAGTTGGGCGATAAATTTTGATAAGGAACACTAATACTTCATTTAATTAAAATCCGCCCAGTCATTTCGGAGATTGAACATGCGGACGGAGAAGAAAAGCCCATAAGGCGTACCGCCACTATCGCTTCGCTGGTAAAGAACACCTATAACAAGTAAAGGTATAAAAATGAATTTTTATAGCCAACTTTTATATGGCTAATACTTTAATATGAATAAACTTTATAATATAATTATGATAACCTTTCTGCTTGCATGAGCGTAAAAATTTGCAAAAGTGTCTACCAGCTGTTGAGTGATGTGGGGGTCTCTCTATTTTATCTTTCTACAGTTGAGAGAATGGCAGACAGGAGTAGAGAACTCAGTGGCAAACGTAAGAATGTTTGTTATATAAGTAGTAAGAAGTTTGATAGTATCTTTTGTTTAATTAATGGAAATACTAACTAATCCATTCAAATTTCTTAAAATCAACGAAAATATACTGTTAGTTCAGAGTAATTCAGCTTTAGATACTAGTAGGAGTGAAATTGTTGAATATTTCATATTTAAGTCACTTAACTTAAATGACAAAAATAATAAATTGTTCTTTTCCTAATATCACATCAACCATTCATATAAAACACTGTATAAATATAGTTAGCTGAAGAATTGCTAAGCTACAACACAACACTTTAAAATGTTTCATTTAAATTTGTTCAAATTAACATCCTTTACAACAGTATTACCTATCTTAAATAGCGAATAAAGATAAAAAGTTTTTAAGATAAATAAAAACTTACTATCAATAATAATTACGATAAATAAAAACACAATTATTAGCATAAATATCCTTTAAAGAAACGCAGGAATACTCGTATCAATACAAATCCACATTAAAAAAAGAGACTCCTATTGCACCATGAATAATAACAATAGTTTGCTTAATATCATTGCTATGATGCGATGTCTATCTTCCCACGCCCACGCATTTATCGCACCACTAGCGCAAGGATCTGGTGGCCGAGGTGACTAAATCACTCGTCTTACGCGATGGTGAGGTGGTTCGCACCCCGTAAGCAGCTTCGGATTTTTTTCATAGTAGACGGGGTCCAAAACACACACACATATATAAAGCGAAGTTAATATAAAAGTTGGTAATAAAGCTAGGAGATCCCTACAAGACTTCATTTTTAATTAAAATGGCTGCCGTTTAATGTATATTGGAAACGCTACGTCGAAGAAAAAAAACTTTATGGACCAAAAATATGCGACTTGATTAGAGCTATACTGAAAAATTATTTTCAGCTTAGCGAGACGTATAGCGGCGAAATGCGGAGGGCGGGGTTGACGCGTGTATTGCCCCTAGTGATTTAATCAGAGCCGTAGTGAGTGTTTTTAATGCCCTAGGCAAATCTTTCATTTTGCGTCCTTAAACCAAAAATCTATAAAATATCATTGTAATAAATAGTTACAAAGTATTTTATTATATTAAATACAAAAGATTATTACTTTATACACATTGAAACAAAAAATTTGCTACAGTATTATCGAAATTATATTAAGTGGGATTTATTTGTCCTTTTTAAAAGAAAGACATCAATCAATTTATCGATATCTAATAACTTTGCCGTTTCGTATTCAATCGATAAAATAGCAAAGGAATTGAGTCGTGTCTGCATCATTGATGAACTGCAAAGTTTTTTATAATTAACTATTGCTCTATCTAGCAGGAAGCGTTAATTGCCAAAGTGATCTTATGCACAAGGAAGGGGAAACGTCAGCGGCGTGTTTTCAATGAAACATAATATCCTAAAAGAAGATTTCACGCTAGTAAATTAAATAAATTCCTCATAATTAACTGCTAGTTGCTAACTATTATGCTCGGCAACGTATCACTTCGTACTGCAAAAAATAACTGAAAGTACGATATAAATACATTGACTTACTTTTTCCGATGATTGGCGTTTTGTGCTGGTTAGAATTAATTAAGGACTTCGACTTCAAGTAAAACCTTACAGCATGAGAAACACTGTACTACAACCAGACGCAACAGACAATGCGTAGTGTAACAACATGACGTCGCGGGAGTCATCTACATTAGTTTTAATGCGTAACACGGTACAACCATTTTCTGTTTTTCCTAGACCTGGTTGGACGCGCTTATCTTCTTCTCGTTCGTTATGCGCATCGAAAAGCCGAAGAATTCGACACTATCATCCAAAGATATCATTAATGATCTCTGTGGATAATAGCATCTTAATGGATGAATGAAATGGGACTCCGAAATAATGTTCATCGTATAAATATGATGAACATTATTTCGTCGCCCCATCTCATTCAGCACCCTAGGCAATTGCCTTGGCTGCCTACCATATCACGACGACTCGGAATTTAATAGATAGATAATTTCAATATTTAATTTCAACTGGAAGTGTCAGAAATTTTGAATAATATACATTTAATCGAAAGAAAAACAATCAAAAGACGAGAAATTTTGCTGGATTCGCTATTCTTGGAATGTTTCATCGGAACGTGGAATATAACATACCTACATAATAAGGCGAAAATTCGCAAGTACCCACGGAAACCTAAATATGATATTTTTAGGCAGCATTTATAAATTATTTTTGTTAATATTCCTTAAATTTTATCTAAGATATTATTTCTCTAAATTGAGCTTTAAATAATAATATTTTCGCACGTTTCAATTTCATTATAATAATATGTATTTTTAATTGCGTACCCTCTCTTGTAATTATCTTATTTGGCTTTATCCGATCATAAAATGTCTGATATTTTATTGTTATACTTATTTTAATTTAATTTATAAATAGATTAAATTTAGTGATATTTCCTCGGAGCCTATTTGCGAATGATTGCGTGGTGTGCAATTATTAACAGGGGCGTTTTCCATGCTTCGTGAAAACTTTTAGCAATACTTTGAAGAATGGCCGTCAAACCTTCTTCGATTTTTTATGATAAATTCAGTAATTTGAAAAAAAAAAATGAAATTTCGTAGCAACTGAATCTCACTTCAAAATTTAGTTCAATTTTTAAATGGCATATTTTTTCCCCTAAATAATCAATTGCAAGTACGTTGCTACGCAAACATAATTTGTTATTATCTTTGTTGTTTATCATATTTTAAAGTTCGATGAGTGTGTTTTCTAATTTAATTGATTTTTGTAATCTAAAATTATCGTGTCGCAGAAAATGATTTGCAAACCTCCTACATATTCGGTTAATATTTATTCATGACACACACACACATATATCCTTTGCTAAATAGGGCTTTCTTGCACTACATCTACAATATTTTTTCCATTAGCAACTTCACCCATGGAGCACCGTTGGAAGTGGGCCATGTCTGGACCAAACGGCGGGAACCACAGTACCAAATCGTCTAGGAAATTACTATGAAACCCCACGGCCTCATCCATGGAGGCCTACGCTTGGATATGAGAACATTACCCCGATGCCGCTGTAAGAATGGTTTGATCATAAAATCTAATTATTTTGTTATAACTTCAACGATAAGAAAAATCCCATTTATTTTTGTTTAAATCCCTTTTCTAATATACAGGAAGTTTACTTCTATTTGGTATACACTAGGGACTAGGCCACGGAGATGCTAGATTACGTGATGCACCGGTTGCGTTTCCAAATATCTGAAAACTAGACAGATATATTTGAATGCGGTAAATGGAATAACATTTACAAAACTCACATTAATTGTGTGTAGAGATGATGGCTTTCCCAATATCCGGTGGGACTAAACAGTTCCTTTATCAGAATAATACGCAATGAATCTAGAAGACCACGCCAATCTGGATTGAATAAGTGTACAACGAACGGGCGGCATCTTGTTGAAGGCGGCGGAAATCGACAAGAAATTTATTTTCTATCTTTATAGAAAGGAATCGCAAAAATATCTTGTACCCGAACATCTAATACCCTTAGCGCAGCCATTTATATATGATGTACGTGAAGTGAGTGATTTGTGACGGTCATTTGTTAGATCAGTGGCTCAGATCTGTTCGGAATGTAGCTGTAGTAATGATGCTTTGTATAATTCACAAACACTAATCGTCAGACGTGTCATATCAGACTCCAAAAACTGGAAAATTTGGTAAATAGCATCCAATTTAATCCTCTCCGGTCCGAATTTAAATCCTCACAATACTCAATTTTAACGCTAACGTCATAAAGTCAGCTCGTGTTATTAGCAACAACCGATTAAACATTTTTATTGTCTTCAAAATATGAAGATATATTTAATAAATATTATTATATTAATTGTATTTTTTACTAACTTAAAACGTATTTAAGTTCTCCAATTATCTTTTTCTGGTGTCATCGGAAATAATCTGAGATTTTCTGAAAATTTTCTCACTACTGAGTAAAAATTTAACGAATGAGAGTTTAGTTGATCAAGTTGGAAAATAAGGTATCGATATTGTTTCCAAAAAATCTCTAGGAGCGTCATAATGCGCTGGATCTCTCCACATGAAGAAATATCAATAAATAAACATGGCCTAGAATTTGGCGGCTGCATATTGTAGGTATCACAATTAGGATGGTTAAACAGACAGTGAATATATGTCAAATCTATTGCGTCATGTATTTTCGCAACAAAAATCCCAGTGTTTTCAATATATAGTTGCATATGTATATGTTTTAATAACGCTGTATGTTTTTGTCAGGAGTGTCCTACTTAGCATTTTAGGATAGGGTAACCCCAAGACTAGTTCACTGCCGGATCGTAGGAAGTGCCGGATAACATAGTGCTTAATGAAAGAAAGTTTGCTATAATTTAAATGACAATTGCTCTTTAGTTTATAAATGTTTGACATATGCGATCAAAATGAGTTTTCATGGATGGAATTTATGATAAATGCTACTTATGGAATTAAACTCTTATTTCATGATGGCCAGCCCAAGCTACCCAGTAACGAACAAACAAATGGATCCTTGCTATGCTCCCTCTGGCATGGTCACCGAACCAATTCGCTTTCCTTCCTTGGTGACTGGGTGTGAAAGAAATCCAGCACATGCAGCCAGGGCTGCACTTTACACAAGATACACCCCCCACGAGTGGGCCCAGAGCAACCTCTCACAATATTCAGACTCTGACGCTTCCAGGAATTTATCCGAAAGACTGAGAGCAGATGCTTCGAGGGTGATGAGGTACAAGAATTTTTGCATGCATTATTACAATTTATAATATAGTATGTATGATTAAGTGCAGCCCTTTGAAATGGCCATAGGGTAGGGTGATCAACCGTCCCAAATTTGGAGGGACAGTCCCTCCTTTTCATTACTCCCACCTTGTTAAATGTCACAACTTGTGACCCGATTTTTGGAAGATCTTGATTAATATCAAAAATTGTCATTTAAATCATCCAGAACGCCAAGCTATTTGATATCTATTGCATCTATCCATCTAAGACTGATTTATAAATAAATGCACCACAAACAAGCCACTGTAATCTGTCCCTCCTTATAGTCTGCAAATATTTGAAAATGCCCCTCCTTGGCTTCCTGGAAAAATGGTCACCTTGTCATAGAGACGCCACATGTCATTTTTCTAGAATTATTTTCCTTTGTTATTATAATATATTTAATTTTAGTATCTGCTCATTTTTCATGCAAGATTGAAATTTTAAATTTTTAGAATAATAATGCAAGGTGATATTGGCACAAAATTTTTATTAAAAAATCAATACAATCACAGGAATCATTAAGTAGATATGACTTAATTTAATAGTAATTCTTTTTTCCTTCTACAAGAAATTGTCATACTTGGAGAATTAAAAATATATTAAAACTGATTTTAATGAAGTTGAGTTACATTTACAATAAAAATGTTTAGGATAACAGATGAAGAAACAGTAAAGGCTCAGCGTGAGTCTGGTAGACGAATTGGTGAAAGAATCTCAGATACCACATTCTGGAGGGATGAAATTGCTTCTGAGGCTGAGAGATTGGCAGCTGAATCTGGCCTATTAAGAGATACAAAGCGTGCACTGGAAAAAGCAATTTCTGACATTGAGGCACCACTACACATAGCGCAAGAATGCCTTTATCACAGAGAAAACCGAAAAGGTGGGTAAATATGTCATCCAAGTTCCTTTGAAAACATTCTATTTAGTTGGACAATATACTCCTTTTAAAATATGCTCTATTACATTATTTTACATATATTTATAATAAAGGATAGAGCAAATATTTATAGATGTGTGAAAGAGATTTCTGTATTTTATTGAAAATAAAATAAACTTTGCTGTGAGATTTTTTCATCATGTCTAAAGCGTGCCAGAAAAAAGCTTTAGGGATATATATATATATATATATATATATATATATATATATATATATATATATATATATATATATATATGTATGTATTGATAATCAATTAAGAATTGCCTACATTTTTACTTTCTCCATATGAAGTATAGGGGAAAGTATTGTTTTCATGAAAAAAATCGATTTCGAGATTTCAACAGAAATACACGTTTTGAGGTTCCCTGAAGACGTTTTGACCGTTTTCTCGATGATGTCTGTGTGTGTGTGTATGTGACAGCTTTTTTGTGGTTGCTCTAACTCAAAAACTAATAATCAGGTCAATGTAAAATTTTATATCAAACATTTTTATGAAAGTCGCAGGAACTGATTAGTTCTTGGTAAAAATCAGTCAACCGGAAGTGGGTGTTTACTCTTGTCACTTATCCGTTATTTTGAAATATTTGATAATTGTAAAAATGTACTAGAATAAAAGTTGTAGGAAATTTAATTTTTTACAATCTTTGTTCGAAACATTTTTCCATATAATGTTTAAGAGAATCTTAAAAACTAAATTATTTAGTTGCCACCTACCAGTGACTATTGTTAATAATTGATTCTTAGTTACGTTTTAGAAATGCTCCTTTTTATTTTCTTAATTGTTGGAGCTTCGTGGCTATATCCAATATCAGAAGGCTATGATTTGAGTTTATTTCTGTTCTTTGTTAAGTCTTTAGATTTTTCTCTCAGTTCCTTAAAATATTTATTACATATCATGTAACCTATTTGGAATTTTTTAAAAATAATACAGGTATGGAGAAAGTCAAGTGGTGGCCACATCAGATTTTTAACTCATTGTTAATGATTATCATTTACTTATATCAGCAAATTTTCAAAGTTAATCAACTTTCTTCTACAATAGTGGTATTCCTTTAATAAAAATTTGGAACTTTCTAACTAAATCAGTTGACCAATTAAAAAAAATATTTTATTAAATTAATGCTTGATTATCTGAAAATTTGCATTTAAATGTTACAGTGCAATTTTTTATTCAATTCTTGATATTACTTTTGGACTTTCCAAGTTTTAATTTTTTGTTGATTTTCAGGCATTGACCTGGTTCATGATCAGGTAGAACAAGCTCTTTTAAAAGAAGTAGAGTCTTTACGAAATTCTCAAGATCGATTGAAAAGGCATCTTGATAAAGTGATACAGCAGGTAAGATATCTCTAATTTTATCACAAAAATATTATTTTGTTATTTTTATATGCCGAGGCTGCACATTTAAATGAATACTACATGAAAATAATATATTTTTAACTGCAAATAAAGCATTAAAATTAAAATAAAGGAAATAATAAGCTATTTATTGGATCAGGAATGGAAAATCCAAAAATTAACCAAAATTTTAAAGGTAAAAGTGATTTCTTAATATCATTCATACATTTGTATAATTTTATAATACATCTAAGCCAAATATAAATATAGTAAATGGCTTAATGTCTTAAATGAAAATCTGTGTAAAATGTACTCAGAGAACTTATTTTATTAATTTTATAAGAAACTGAGTCTTTGAATCACTGGACAATTACTTTATGGATTTATGTGGAAGTTACTTTTATTTCTGTATTTTATTGATAAATAGAATTTCTCATATTAAATGCTGGCTGTACCTAGCATTTTGGACTGCAGATTCACAAAGCCTTAGGTGAACAATTTTATGTAATGGCTTCTTGTTGGCTTAATGGGCTAAAGCAGTGGTGAGCAACCTACAGCCTGCGGGCTGCATGCAACCCCCCAAAGCATTTTATGTGGCCTGCCAAGCTATGATTAAAAAGTGAACTGTAAAATTTAAACACAAATTCATATGATAGACATTAAAATTACGACAGTAAAACACTTGAGATTGAAATGTTCACCCTAAAAACTTCATGTAGACTTGATTTTCATTGATATAATACCTCAGAATTTATACTTAATGTCCAATTTAAAGTCTAATCTGGTCCGCTGAAGCAGTGACAGCTTGCAATGCAGCCTGCCGAAGAATTCGCAACTGCAAATGCAGCCTCCCATGCAGAAAAGGTTGCTCGTCTATGGGCTAAAGTAATGATCTGATTATTGGTAGATCTGTGTTTTAGTATGGCTGTAGCAGATTTTCCAAATATATTTATAGAGTATATTAATCTCTTTGTAAATGAAAAGTAATAGATAGATAGTTTAATTTTGTATATAGATCCTGTTATCATTCCAGTTAAAGTTCATGTCATTTATATTTTCTCTGTGCCTGTGAAGCTAAGGGATAATCGTGCAGCACAACATGAATTAGAGAGAGACCTGCGAAATAAAGAAGGGGCACTTGGGATTGATCACACCTGCCATCGCTTGAACAACTTCGCTCCTGGGATAAACTTTTACGCAGGAATTGATAAATATGACCCCACGTAAGTTCTTTTATTTCTCCAATTAAATTACAATTTCTGAACTAATTGTCATAAATTTTCAAATGTGCTTATGAATTTAATTTTTAGACACATTGAAAAACCTCATTTCCAAGATTAATATATAATTTTCAACTTGTATAAGCACCAATAAAGAAATCAATTTACATAGAAATGCAAATTTTTGTTTGATAGATGTCAAATTTCTTTAGGCATCTTATTCAAGATCAGATTACAACTGCTTAAGCTCATCTATGGAACCTATCCTCATTGACATAATGTATTTATGAGCCCGTTTAGCATGAATTTCACTTAGCAAAAATTTTCAGGAACCAATCTGTCACACAAAGCGAGGTATGACAGTATTGAAACAAGTAAAGATATAAAAATGGATTTTTATAACCAAATTTTATATAAATAATACTTTAATATGAATAAACTCTATAATATAATTTTGATAACCTTTCTGCTTGCATGGGTGTAAAAAGTTGCAAAAGTGTTACCAGCTGTTGAGTGATGTTTAATCTTTTTACAGTTGAGAGAATGGCAGACAGAAGTAGAGAACTCAGTGGCAAATGCAAGAATGTTTGGTATATAAGTAGTAAAAAGTTTGATAGTATCTTTTGTTTCATTAATGAAAATACTGACATCCATTCATATTGCTTAAAATCAATGAAAATATACTGCTAGTTCAGAGTAATTCAGCTTTAGATACTAGTAGGAGTGAAAATGTTGATCATCAACAAAATTTTCAATGGCCTTTTCATAGGGAAAACTGTTTTTAGAATAATCTTAAATGAATAAAGATAAAAAGTTTTTAAGATAAATAAAAACTTACAATTATTAGCATAAATATCCCTTCAAAATCGTAGGAATACTCATATCAATACAAATCCGCATTAAAATAAAGAGACTTCTATTACACCATGAACAGTGACAATAGTTTGTTTAATCTTGTTGCTATTATGGATGCTTTTAATTTGTTCAGATTCGCTTCAACAATGTAAATACAGAAAAGGAAAGCTAAGGTTATATAGTACAAATAATGTGATAACTGTCGCCAAAATAATGAAATTAAAAAAATAAACAACTAAAAAGAAAACAATTTTTAAAAATAAATAAATGTAAAAATGCTACTAATACTATATGTATATCTATCTTCCCATGCGAATTCAAATTGACATTTATCGCAGCACCAATGCATAGAGCTGGTGGCTGAGGTGACTAAATCACTCGTGTTATGCGATGATTATCTCAGGTGAGGTGGTTTGAACCCTACAAGCAGCTTTTGATTTTTTCAGATTAGACGAGGTCCAAAACATATATAGTACATATATGTGTGTGTGTGTATACAAGTAGTTGGTGCTTGCATTCTGCAATCATTTCAGCTCACCTTGAAAAACATTAATGTTTCAGAGAGGTATTTCATCATTGGAAATATTTTTTTAATTCAAAATATTTCACCTCTGTACCGATTTTCGTTCTTTCAAACAATATTGGAGTAAAACAATCCCTAAAATTTGCAATTTTAGGAATATTATACTTTTTCCACAGTGGGTTAATAATGCCACACATTTCTGCTAAATTTTAAATTTGTAGCACATTTAGAAGTGAATAACCTTTATCTAATTGTTTAAAATTTAATAATTTTTAATGGCCTCAATAAAAATTTAATGCATACATTGCAATGTTTATTCGTTTATATAGACTAATCTCTGAATAACTTAAAAATTTCAGCTGCCTAACTCACCCTGTAGTATCTAAACATTTACCTATTTGTTTAAACTTGAAGAATTTTTAACTGCCAAACAAATTAAAATATCAAAATTTGTATCATCTCTATTTTGTTTTTTTTTTATAAATTCTATGTATAAAAAAATGTCAGTTCCATAGCACATCCGATAATACATAAACCTTGAAAATTTATTTATACAATTTCGAATTTTTAGTGGCCGCATTGTAGAATTTTTTCAAGATTTTCGTTTTTTCTAGTCGGTTTTGCACATAATCCTAGCGACAGAAAAAATTTCGAGTCTGCCACTTTTCTGGAAGTGCCTAAACATTAGTATCCTCCTATACATATGTTATATGTTACTCCTCTGTAAGGAACATCTATATATAATGATACAGGATAAAATAGGCCTTCTAAACTCTTATCACTGAACTAAATCACCTGAAATAAATGTTGAAATTTCAAATCCTTAATCCTATAATAGAACTTCATTAAATGTGGTATTTAGAAAAATAATAAAAATACATAGAGACAAGGTTTGCATCCCATCACTCTATTGGGCCTGGTATCTTACTGGAAACAAAAATTGTAATTTTTTCTCCTGAATATCCTAGAGAGAATTGGGTAATTTATGGTGTGCTTCCAATGAGCCTTAGTCTTTGTTTTTTATTTCATCTCCAAGAATATTTTTCTTGTACTTCATATTTTCCAAACTCAATATGAAGGGTTTCGGTGCCTGAATCTTGGGAAGAGTTCTCTAGAAGGAATGTGCAGCGGTCTCAAACAGAGAGGGGTCGATCAGCTCAGGCACGTGCAGATGCAGACTCCTTGATGGCATCAGTAGCAACTGAAACTTGGGATCACTGGAGTGCTACAAATGGAGCCTTAGGAAGAAGAACAACAGAAACACTAGAAGCTAAAAATCGACTACAAATCCACTTACACAAGGTTGGATTGGTGCTATGCCATTTTGTAAATCTGAGATTGTAAAATCACTTTGTATTTTGTGCTCTTACTTAAGGAGAAATAATTTATATTTCAGGTTCAACAAGAAATTTTTGATATTGAGAGGAATATGGATCTTCTTCGTAAAGCTATACATGATAAGAATAACCCAATGAGAGTTGCACAGACTAGACTTGAGGCTCGCACACACAGGCCTGATGTGGAATTGTGCAGAGACAATGCTCAACATAGGTATGTAAATTAGAAAAATTACTTGCATAAACTCCTTTTAGGAATGATTTGTAGGCTAGATCAGTGGTTTCCAACCTGAGGGTCGCAAAATAGAACAACATACAGTAAAATTCTGTATTTACGTACTTGAGTGTGATCATATTTTGAATTCAAGCCATTCAGACATTCTAATTCAGCTGTCAAGTGTTTGGAAACGGTTAAATTGGAATAAAATTTTTCACACAAATATATTTGCTCATTACATATACTGTTAAAATTTAGGAGAGAAGTAGCAGATCAAAACCAACTCTGTTATCATACATAATTTCATGGAACAGAAATGACTAAATAAATGATGGTAGGGGTAAAGATAAAAAATAGTAAACATAAATGCTAAATAGAATAAGATTTCTCCATTTAAATCACACTTATGATGAATCTTGAGTGCAGTCACCTAATTAGTAACTTACATATTATGTGCAGCATGCAAAATATCAAATATTATAATTCAACTTTATTTCCTTTACATAGTATTTTAATGCATTAAATGTTTATCAATGTTTTTAGACCTTGTGGATTCAGTAATCACTATGCTATGGGCTATGAGTTATACAGGGTGTACCATTTAAATCACAACCCACAGGAAGAAAGTATTATTTATTACAAGTTTCATTAAATATACACAGCATATTGTTAGTTATTTGTTATAAATAGTGTCAACCACTTTACAGGAGGTGCTGAAAATGTCCACCTCCATCTCAATGACATGCTTCAATCCTTTTCACCGTGTTCATATTTAACAAAATTTTTTTATTAGATGGTATATTGATGTCTTGTCCAGTACTTCCTTTGCTGGATACGCATTCCTGAATGCTTCACAAACTGCAGTAAAATATTTCAAAGAAAAATAATGCTCAACAATAAACACATGTTCTTTTTGGGTAAAAACCATGTTTGCACCTCAAATGCTATTCATCAACTGAGGATGCCAGCTATGAGATAGTCAAGGTCATCTTGACATGTGCATGTGCAGTAGTGCGAGGGGAATCAACAAAGAGGGAAAGATCCCCTCTTGATGCAATATCTGCACTTGTGAACAAAATTGAAGTTTGTGCTGCATTTAAAATGGTACACCCTGTATTTGTGATAATTATAGGGAGAAATACTGTATTTCAGGTAAAAATATTTTAGTTTTCATTTGGTCTGCAGGTATGTTGCTAAAATATCCCACATAATTTGTAGTCAGGCAGCCCTAATATAATTACATTGTATAGGATTTTAATTGAAAAACCTTTTGTTGAAATCAATCAACAAGGTTATGCAAAAGAGTTGTAAACTTCAAATGTATAGAAATTATTTCTGAAGCATATTTTGTTGAAATTGGTAGACTTACATATTATCCCATTCTGTAAAGCTTCAAATTAAGTTCCTTGCTTTAATTGTTCATATTTATTTCCTAGATTGGTACGTGAAGTTGGTGAAATTGAGACCAGTGTGGATGTCCTGCACCGTCGGCTTGAAGAGGCAGAGGCACAGCACCAAAGACTCCTCTGCACTCGCTCCAACTTAGAATCTGATCTCGCTATTAAATGTAATTCCCTCCTAATAGATCGTGACAAGTGCTTAGGACTGCGTCGCTCATTCCCAATCACTGCCATCCCTTCTCATGCCTGTTGAAGCTTTTTTTTTAAGTCACCATTTCTATTCAAGGGAAGTAGCCTTCTTTAAAAAACATTTCATGTGCTGAATGAGTTTGTTAGTTTATTCCATTTTTAATTATCATTATAGATAGTTAACTTTCTCTATGATGAATTTGGGTGATATAGCTTTTCTTTGTATTACAAATTCAAAATATTTTAAAACTATCGATGGAGTTTGACAATGTTTTATCCTTTATTTAAATTTGAAAATTCAGGAAAAATATTCTTCTAATTTGATCATTCTACAAAATGTAACAGTGGCATTTTGAGGAGTAATATAACATAGCAATTAGTTTAAATTAAATATTTTTTTAGTTTATTTTAATTATTTATCTTTAGAATTGTTCTAAATAACTTAATGAATAATGTACTGGAAAATCCTAAGTTTGTGTAAATTATTACTTTTTACATTCTGGTGTTTTGTTGTATAAAAGTTTTCATTCTGATTTTGGGATTGTTTGCTTAGTTTTGAAAGCTAAAAGTAAATTGGCATTTAATTAATTTTAAAAAGGAATACAACTTTAGCTATTCAGAAAAATTTGCGTTGTCCACACATGTATGAATCTGTGCAAATTTTATGGATGTAAACCATTCATTCAGGTAGTTAATTATGTTGTTTGTATAGTTAGTCTTGTTGATAAAAAGGTGCAAGTATAGTCCAATGCAGAAAATGTAGTTATTCAAACAGTTTGGTATGAAATTCATCAACATATATAATCATCAGCGTAGATATTTCACTTCGAGAGCATTATAATAATGTTCACAAATAAAATTGGTTTAATGTAAACTAAGTCATCTCAAATTGCTGTCATTATGTTAATTAAAATTTATAGAAAAATGTTGGTGTATTTGTGATTTGAAGCATAATTGTGCCAGATAATTTAATAGTAGATAATAGATTTTTATGGGAAAATTAGGATCTCATACATATTAATAGCATTAACTTCAATAATAGTCTTTGCTTTTCTTTTAGTCTTCGCTAGTTTCATTTTTATAAGTTTTTCTTGTTCTAATATATATTACTGTGGTTATTGCTCATATCTCCAGCCAATTGTCATGGGTACAAAATCACATGTAGAAAGCAGTGACGTAGCTAGGGTCTTCGGCGCCTGGGGGCAAGGCCTTTTCTTAGCGTCCCTAAAGCCGCATCCAGACATGAGCATGCGCATGCATGAGAGCCGACGAACAACCCTGAATGCTCATGTGTAGATGGTTCATGGCTATTCGCCGAACAGTGTGAGCACTGACAAACGCGAGCCGAAGGCTGTCAGTCCCTAGCACTTGCTCAAAGGAAGTCTGTGCACCTGAACCGCTTCGTTTGTCCGAGCGCGAGTGAGCATAGAATGGAATAATGAAGGGTACCTCTTGCTTATTGAAGCATACGAGGAACAGAGAGTGTTGTGGGATCCTAAACACCCTTACTATTACTCAAAAACAAAAAAACAGGATGCATAGAATGAGGTTGTGAAGAAAATACAAATAGAAGTGGAGGCGAAGAAAAAGAAAATGACAAGTTTTTTGGGGTTTTTTTTGTCAGGAGAGAGACAAAACCGACAAAACGAAGAAGAGCTACGGGACAGGAATAGGTATGAATCATAAGCATTTGTCTCACTTTTTTGGATTTTCGATCAAATTAATTAGCAGCTCAAAATCACTTGCTGTCATTCGAGTCAAATTCCTAAACTGCCCAGTACTGTCTTCAAACAACAAGTCACTTAACAAATTTGAACCACTGTATTTGTTTCTATTTCTATATATTTCTGTCATCCACCAACGCCTTTCTTTTCGATTCTGCTTTCTTTCCTCATTCTCTATCAAAGAATAAATAACAATAAAAGCTGCGGCTACAACAACTGCCAACATCTTGATGCAAATACTTCTTCAATCGCTGCCAACGAGTGAATAAGCTGAGCACGATGGCGTGGTAGAGCGACCTGGCGAACCGTTCAGGGAATTCTATTCATCAACACTTGAGCGCAACAAGCAACAATTGCTCATTTGCGCTTGCCCTGTTCGTAGCTGTGCATACTTATGTCTGGATGCGGTTTAAAGGAGAGGGGAGAGATTATATCTCCAGTTCGGGCCATATGACATTTTTTCTTGTTGCCAAGTTCCAGGGGGGAGGGATTTATGGGGTCTTCTGTACTCAATTTAGCGTACTGGTGTCCTTAGGCAATTCTCTGTTTTGCTACCTCATTATGATGGCTCTGGGAAAAATAAAACAAAATTTAATCAAATAACGATATTCTAATCCAGCGGTTTCCAAACAGAAAGCCGCAACTTCCCTCACCTAAGAAAACTATCTTTGCACCCCCCTCTATACCATGTTCAATTACAATTCATAAACAATGCCTACTGGACATACAGCTACCATTAACAAAACCATCTTAAGGAAAAAAATTGATACAAAAGATACATCCTAGCCAATTTAGGGCTAGAATTTGGCCACTGCATATTGTAGGTCTCAAGATTAGGATGGTTAAACGGACAGTAAATATGAGAAACCCATTGCGTCCCTCAAGTGGGGAGCACCCCACAGTTTGGAAACCAGTGTACTAATCCAACGAAATATATTAACTAGTTTAAAGAAGTTTTTTTTAAGTATTAAGGAATAGTGAACTAAAAGAAATAACAATATCAGTATTAGGAACTTTTGATATTTTAACATAAATAATATCAATTTGGATGCCTTGTCCTCTCTTAAGTCTTAATCTGCTAGGATATTACGTTACTTCGTGGCCTCCTAGCAGATCTGCTTTCACCAATAAAAATCGGTTCATGAGTTTGTGCCCGTGCTGGGAGACAACTGCCCCCCCATACTATGCCACTGGTAGAAAGACTTTGAAGAAAAGGTGAAAGATATAAGTTACTGCTCTTTGGGACACCAATCTTTTCTTATCATGCAAATCAGTCAATAAAGTCAAAGAAAAACTGTAGTTTACACATTTTAGTATCAATATCATGTAATTTTTCAATAGCAGGAATAAATAGTGGTAGCATTTTTATTATTGATATCAATTAAACAACTCTATAGTAACTATGCATACAATGTTTACATATAATTTTTATTTAGAATAGGAATGCAAATCTATTGAAATCAAGTGTTTCAGTCTTGTCAATTATATTTAGAACTACAGTCAGACCCTGATTTAGCACCCCTTTATATAGTGTCACCTCCGCATACTGCCCATGAATCATTGTGAATAGAGCCTCCATCTTATGATTGCATAGAGCAAGTGTATACCTCAATTTATCGACACCCCTGCTTTAGCACTATCATCAGTGATGGACAAACAGTGGCACTAAATCGGGGTTTGACTGTAATTCGTTGGTTACAATAAAATGAGCAATAACATAACCTTTCTTCATGAAAGCATGCTCTCAGAATAGAAATGTCAAGTGGAAAATATTTTTTGGAAAATGGAGCATTGCTGTTTTAAAGATGGCTGAGAATCTAAAATCATTAGTAATCATAACCAGAGCAATATAACATTTTTAAATATATAAGCTTAGGCTGTTAATAGAATATGATATTCAAGTAGAGAAAATATAGCAAGACATACAAAGCTCTTTTTTGGGAATAAAGAGATTTACGATTGACTTTTACCAAGTCAACAGCAGGGTAATACTAAAACATTAAAATGCAAGATGAAAGTATTGAAACAAAAGAGAATTTAACCCTCTGCCACTCATATTTAAATCATTATAACTTTAGCTGCAGTATCTTATTTTTTAAATGTCCTTGTATATTTAAACCAATGAAGCTTAAAAATGCATTTTATGAAATATAATGCATTTTGAACTTTAATTTTTACAGGCATTATGGACAGCTGGGCAGGTTTTGGTTTTGCTATGGGTGACAGACAGTTAAATAAATCAGATAGTTTATTAATAGTTGCAGAATCTTAATCTTATTCGATCCAGCCTCATGAAATATCAACAATTGATTACAGCCAACTTTTTGAGGGCCCCAGTGCAAAGTCCTTTTTGGTGTGTCATATTATTATTTTTTATAAAAAAATAACCTTTCAATGAGAAATAAACTTTACTATCCATCAATAAGAGCAAAAATGTGCAACCTTCAATATGATCCAGTGGTAGCAAATGATTTTTAATTATCTTAACAAGTCTCGCCATAAATATTGCGATGATTGAAAATGATTACATGTTGCACTCTCCCAACCAAGTGGAAAAATTATGAAGAACTCAAAGATACCCGGCACTGCGAATTGGAAAAGTCAAAAATAATATACAGAAAATAACGAGTTAAAAAAAAAACTAAAATAACAAAATACAAATAATTTTGGATGAAATACTTCTTTGTTGTTGGAGACCCCTTGACTGGAGGACATGGTACATTGCACCAGTTCACTATACCACTGATTGTAAATCCTGAAGTTCACTTATATTAACAACACTCCTCTGCTTTTGCCTGGCTTTCAAACCCATTATGACACTCCATTTCTTATTTTTTGATTCTCCATTTTTACTTTTGCATGCCAAACATTAGCAATAACCGGCTTAACTAAATAGTATCAACATATGATACACAAGTCAATAACAAAGCTTCAAATTGACAATATCGGTATATTTTACAGGATACAAGATCAGATCCTTCCAAGTCTTTCTTAATTTTTCTATCACAGAAAAACCCAATTTGATCAGGTCTTAATAATTGTGCTTGCCCTCACTCTGGAAATTATTAATTAATCATCAAAAATATAATTTATATGTAACTTGTATATTCCCATTCAGCTAATTGTTACAATTATATATGTATATCCACAATGAATTTTTTCAGAGCATATATTTATACATATGAAGTTTGTTGACAATGTTAATAAATTTCAGTTGCACCATCATTAGTTACATCACTCAGAATATGTATTAATTTAATATTACTTAAGGCAAATGACTCATACAAACATTCCATTTCTGAAAATTTTTATTTGCTTAGAAATAATGACAGCTTCAGTAATTCACAAGTTATTTGACAATAACACATTAAAATTCAAACTTATTTCATATTGTTTTAAATATTTAGGAACATTATCTAATGTTTTTGTCTTAATTGTGGAAAACTAGTAAAACAATTTTTAATATGGGAATGCCAAAGTCATATCTTAGTTCACAAAAGAAGCTCATCTTAAGGCTGAAATCCAAATGGAAAAACAATGTTTCTCCTTTATGGCTATTGGAGAATCTTAGCTTTTTAATTTTGATATAGTATTCAATCAAGATGGAACATATAATGGAAAATGCCTTTACAATCTCACTATGTGCATCAGAAATGTTTTGACAATATTCTCAACAGAATGCTTGATGTAACATAAAATGTAGCTTTTTGAAATTCATGAAATAATTTATCATCCAATTAAAACGAGATCCAGGCATTTTCAATTTCTTCAATCGAAGGATATTCTGTGCATTTCTTAAAATAAGGTTTGAATGTAAATAGCAAACATCTCCCGAGAGTTATGTGAGCATATAATATCACATCTTGGATATGCTCAACATATGGGGAAACAATTTTGTTTATAAAATACTGAAAAAAATGTCTGTAGATAGATTTCCTTAGAAAATATTGGAGGGAAGATTCAATAGTACATTTCTGAGAAAATACTTTTCATAAAAGTATGGAATCTAATTTGCACAGTCTCCATTTATTAATAAATGAACATATGTAATGCTGCTTTATAGTATGGTTCAATATTGTAATAGCAATGCAAAATAAGAAATATTTCAGCCAATTTAAAAAAAGGATTTAAATAAAATTTTCATTCCTTTTACTTTTATGAGTGTTTAGTGTCTTACAACCCTTTTAACAATAGGCTGAAGCCTATATACACAATATATACAAAGTCATACTACTCATGTATAAGAGAGTAGACCAAATAATACCTGAAAAAAGTGTTCATTTGATCCCAGCTTGCCTTGTTTAAAAATTGAGAATCCAATTTAAAAAGTAACACACAATAAAAGTCATAGGGTGAAACATTCTATTATCACATGTTAAGGAATTCTCAATAAACTTTTGACAAAAATTCGGGCACCATGGACAACCTTATACAGATCATGAAATTGTTACAAGTATCTATTTTGATAGATACACTGCATTACATATTTTATTTTAAAATTCACTTATAAATGATATGTCTTGCATTATTAGCACTGCTTTTATATGTGATTACCCACATATTTATAAATTGATATTTATCCTTTACAAATTATATACAGGTAAACATAACTGAGGTGTTAAGAGCACTTTTCATCCAGACTTAGAACCTGATCAATTGATCAGGGATAAAAAGATATTTGACTATACATTTTTTACTCATCACAAATTTTGGTCAGAAGATATCTTGTCCTTAAATATCTGTTCAATTAACATCATCTATTTCTTGTGGCCTCTAGCTTCACTAGCTCTTTCAAGTTTAATTCACAACAGAAACACGAACAGTTCATGGATTTATACAGAAACAATGCCCCATAAATGGTTCCATTGAAAATAATCCATTCCTTCAATAAAAATGTATACTATAATTGTATTATGCGTTGCATTTATTAAAATGGCAATTAATTTAAACTATAGCAACTTAGTGGACTTTTGCTTTAATTCAGATTACCTGGAAATTAGAAGTAATGTTCAATAACGGTTTTTCATTTAAAATCATGAGCAATGTAATTATTCCTCATTATTATTGCACAAATAAATATGTCCATTGCCCAGAATATTTCTGCAATTCCGTAATTGGTCTCACATTTCAGCAGGGCTTTAAACTGTTTGGTAGCTGCATTAATTATGAAGCATGTGCCGTTTGACATATTCGTTTGTCCAACCTACTTCAACGATAGATATTGCATCACAGTATAAAGTAACCGCATATTTATGGTATAAATTTCAACAGCTCGTTTTGAAGAGCAATTCACCCATCCACTTGATTTAAAACCATTATCTATGAATAAATTGTAAGTTTTGACTTCACCCGTTTCCAATACCTCTTAACTGCTCTTCATTGGATCCACTACTGTGAGAACCAGTAGGATTTACACCAGTATTAAATTCAGCATTTAATACAATATTAATATGTAAAAGTCTGTTATTTGTAAAAAATATGCATATTTAAAATATAAGATGGTTAATAAGTTAATAATACTTCATCAAAATTGCTGATATTCTTAAGTTTTTAACAGCTGAATAAACATCACAATGAAAAACAAAATTATTGAAGAACAGACAATTCCATGATTATAACTTCCTGAAAGATGTAGCAAACCTATATTAATTATAGTATCACCTGAGAATGTATCTTTCTAAAAGCATATTTAGCCAAATATTCATTGGCATGGTTGGAACCCACATCTGGTACCAGGAGTTCCTTTAAAAGGTTTAGTATGGATGTATAGTGCTGTAGAATTTAACACCTTCAGCAGGAAGATTGTCACCTGAAAAGGAAACAAGTTGAATTATAGTAATTCGAAGTATCGAGCATTGGAATTGAATAGCGATTAACAAATTCTTTGAGCAAAATAAACATAAGCTGAGTAATATCCGTAGAATGTAGTAAAAATTTTAAAGTTTATATAGATGACGTAAATAATTGTGTTGTTTATCATTTTTGTGTCCTTCCAATTTTACTTTGCAATAATGTAGCACACGCTATTCACTTTCGTCATTCATATTTTTGTGCAATTTTGTTCGTCTTATGTTCAAATATGAATACTGGTTTTAAGTTATGATGTGTACTCATTCCATTTTATTTGAAAATTAGCACAAATGCCACTAAGAGAAATATGCCGGAATTCTTAAGAAAAGGGAAACTATAGTATAATTTGCAAGAAACAAGAATAGTTATCATATTGGAATACACAGTTACAGAGCTTCTAATCAGAAAAGTTGGGAAGATATCACAGGTATCGTAAAAATGTCTTCAATTTTACAAACATTTTATTTACAGTTTTCAGCTTACTAATGCCTTTGTATAAAATATTTATCTGCCATTAAATCTCAATTAGTAAGGGAATACATTTCTGAGATACATATAAGATTATATTATCCACTTTCGAATGGTCAAAGTAAAATACACAAAAAATGATTTGACCAAATAAGTCTTAACTTTACTGGAATCTTCCCTAAAATCTGTAAATAAAACTATAACTTAGCATTAGTTGGGACTAAACACGCTGGGCTATTATTACATTTGCTGGAAAAACAGTAGTACATATATATATATATATATATATATATATATATATATATATATATATATATATATATATA
The DNA here is from genome assembly GCA_028673005.1 of Tanypteryx hageni. Lineage (NCBI taxonomy): Eukaryota > Metazoa > Arthropoda > Insecta > Odonata > Petaluridae > Tanypteryx > Tanypteryx hageni. Next base: position 115,006,392 of record CM054116.1, read on the forward strand.
TAAAACACGACTTTAATGTCTTCGTCGATGTACGTTTATCTCGTCGCAGTTGATTTCACAAACGACTGTCAGGCAATATCAGACAAAATCATAATATTCGGCATTGATTAATTTGTCGCAGATTTCTTGTGAACGTTTGACTGATTCGACAATAAATGAAAGTTACACGCAAGAAAACGGCTCTATGCAGTATTTCAAAACTGGAGGAATCTGACCATATGGGGTACGGGGCAAATCATTCCGTGTCCCTTAACAATCTTAAATAGTTAACAATTAGAGTGTTATCCATGAACTTGGATAAAATTAACATTTTTTTATTTTTCATTTGGTTATACCGGCACACATTCGATCATTAGAGCCTCGTTTGTTTTATAACGGGTGTATCAAATGAAAGTGAGGTTATCGTTTAAATGAGAGACTTAATTGCTAAGATACCGTTATAATAATATATTTTATTAGTTCCGTAGGTCTATATGGACATGGAATAAGTCAATATAAAAATAGTAAAACAATAGCCAGTATGCTGGTCATTTACAAGGTAAATCTGACACGTCATTTAAATATTCAGAGACACTATACAGTCAAACTCGTTTATAACGAGCACGGTTGTAACGAGTTCACGGCTAAAGTGAGCAAATGCTACCTCCAAGATAAGTTTACGAGCATTTACATACAAATATTTCACGTATATAACGAGCACGCTTCACGGATATATCGAGCAAACTTTAACCACTTCTCACTGTCTCAAACGCGGTGGCGGTCAGCCCCTTAAATCCTCATAGTTACCCAAAATATGTAACCTTGTGTTCTTGAGTCCAGCCTCTACACCCTATCCATCGGGGAGGTTAAAGACCACGGCGTTGTTGATAAAAAATAATCCCTTCGTCCAAACCAAGAATTCCCAACTTGCAGGCAAAGGGACAAATGATAGCCATTTAAATGAATATCTAATTCATTGCGAGTAAGATATGAGTGGAAGTTGGTGTTGGTCGGGAACAGGTGAGGATATTGTTTAACAAAAATAGCACAATTAAAAATAAAAATTGAAGGGAGAGTTAATATACTAAGGAAATGAAATAATACCCAATACCCAATTGTGTGGCAAAAATAACGCGTCTGTACTACACTACTACTAATCCAAGTCCAACAATAGTCGTTGAAATTGCATCACTCTCGTAATGAGTTATAAAAACTTAAAGAACGCCGGTATTTACGCGAAATTCGAAGAAATACGATCAATAAGCAAAATTCTACGTTCAAAATTATAATCTACATTCCTTTTCTCAGAGAATAGGACAAATCCCGCTCCGATATTACAATTCTAAGATATTTTAATTTGCAAGAGAACATTGCCCAGATTTCCCATGTAAATCAAATGGGAATTATAGTTCCTGGAATCAAACCCGGGACTCAGTCTTCACAACAAAAACTATCCTCAGGAGCTAGGTCCAGGTAATAAGAGATTTCCACCAAGTGTCATGAAAATCGGTCTATTGGTTCAAAAGTTAACAGGGGGGATAGACTGAGACACAATGAGGAAACTATAAGATTAATGATATCCTCTTGGTTCATTAATTATGGTTTTTGTATTTAATTGATGACAGACAGACACAACAAAGAAACTAATGCCTATTTCCATTCTGGAAGTAGCCTAACAAATGGCAGTTGTACAAAAGTCTACCCTCCAAGTTTCAGCTCTCTATCGTTCAGGGGTTTGTCACAATTTCAATTTAAGCAAGTGTACAGACAGACGCCAAAGTGAAAGTACAAGCGAATCTTGTTAACATGCTAAAAAGAAGTTAGTATAATTAAAATAACAGATCGGGAGAAGTGTTGCGCTGTCTATATTAAAAAATACACCTTCCAAATTCAGTGAAACCACTAAATTAAACTAAGATTTTAAATGTGGCGATGTCGAAGTGATTTGCCGTATCCAAAGGAGGGACCTGCATGCAATACTTGGCGGGAATTATTACCAGACAAGTATGGCTAAATCAATTTGTGTTACCAGTCAATTTCAGAGGCACATAAATGTTTAAATCCTCGATAGGGAGATCAACGTTGAGGATGCTGCTGTATAGCCTAAATACATTGGTTTTTCCAACAGTTTTTACTTTCTCCAAATACGTAGTATAGGGGTATTGTATTCATGAAAAAAATCGACTTTGAGATTTCAACGGAAATATACGTTTTGAGGTCCCCTGAACACGTTTTGACCATTTTCTTGATGATGTCTGTGTGTGTGTATGTGATAGCTTTTTGTGGATGAACTTTTACACGAGAAGGTGCGTGGCATACTCCGTGCGCCAGAATAAAAAATCTGATGTGGCCACCACATGACTTTCTCCATATCTGTAATATTTCTCAAAATTCCAAATAGGTTACATAATAATAAATATTTAAGAAACCGAGAAAATTTTAGACTTCACAAAGAACAAAAATAAACTCAAACCATAGCCTTCTGATATTGGATATAGCCACAAAGCTCCAACAATTAAGAAAAGAAAAAGGAGCGTTACTAAGACGTAACTAAGCATCAATTGTTAACAATAGTCGGTAGGTGGCGTGGTGGTGGCAGCTAAAAATATAAGATATCTCTTAAACAATGCATAATATGGAAAAATGTTTCAAACAAAGGTTGTAGAAAATTAAAATTCCTACAACTTTTATTCCATTACATTTTTACAAGTATCAAATATTAAAGCAAATATTTCACAATAACGGATAAGTGACAAGAGTAAACACCCACTTCTGGTTGACTGATTTTTTACCAAAAACTAATCAGTTCTTGTGACTTTTATAAAAATGTTAAATATAAAATTTCGTGTTGACCTGATTAATAGTTTTTATGCAATGAGGAAAGCAAGGGGAAACTACCTCATTATATTTCCCATGATAGGTTGAAAAGCTGCAAATACCTCTATGGATCTCTCTGGGGTAAAATATTCCGTAGATAAAATAGTCCCCCAATCGGATCTCCGGGTGAGGACTACCCTAGGGGATGCACAGAGGAAATGTAACATTAATAAGAAGAAAGCAAGTAGTGAGAAATTAAGAATAGGCACATGGAATGTTAGGACTATGAATTCAGGGGGTAAACTAGAGAACTTAAAAAAGGAAATGAGAAGGAATAATGTAGGTATAGTAGGTCTTAGTGAAGTTCGGTGGGAAGGAGAAGGCAAGATAAATTCAGATGAATTTAAGATTATTTATTCAGAAGGAGAGAAAAAGGAAAGGGGAGTGGGGATTATAATGAGAAAAGAGATAGCTGAAAGAATTAGCAAGGTAGAGACAGTTAATGATAAATTAATAGCCGTAAAACTTCAGATGGAGCCAGTGGAAATGCTTATAATTCAAGTATATATGCCAACAACTAATGCTGGTGACGAAGAAGTAGATGAAATGTATGAACAGATTATGGAGATATTGGAGGAGGAGGGAAAAGGAAGGATCACCACCATAGTAATGGGAGACTGTAACAGTGTAGTCGGAGAGGGACAGGAAGATAACATAGTGGGAAAATATGGACTAGGGAAGAGAAATGAAAGAGGGGAGAAACTTGTGGAATTCTGCCATAGAAATAGACTGATTGTAACTAATACCTGGTTTAAGCATCACCAGCAGAGACTTTACACATGGAGAAGCCCAGGAGACCAGAGATGATACCAAATAGATTACATACTAGTCAATGAAAGATTTAGAAATAGCATTAAAATGTGAAAACACTACCAGGGGTAGATATCGATTCCGACCACAACATTTTGGTGGCAAATACACAATGTAGACTGAAGAGCGTTAAGAGAAACATAAGAGTTAATAAGAAATGGAACTTAGAGGAACTCCTTAAGAACAAGGAGGCTATCATTACTGAGCTGGAGGAAAGGTTAAGGGAGAGAGCTGAAGAAAATAGGAACAATGTAGATGAGGAGTGGAGATACATCCATAGCAATATTAAAGATGTAATGGAAAAGAAGGCAGAGAAGATAACAGATGAATGAAACAAAAAACCCTGAGTCACAGCAGCCATGCTGCAAAAAATGGAAGAGGGAAGAAAGTGGAAGAACATAAACACTGAAGAAGGCCAAAGAAAGTACAAGGAGTTAAATAATGCTTTAAGAAGGGAAACAGATAAAGCAAGAGAACAGTGGATAAATGAAAAATGCGAGGAGATTGTCGAATGTGAAAGAATTTGTAGAACAGGCCTCATGTATAGCAAAGCAAGGGAACTATTCAAGAAAAAAGAAAGAAAGATAGGACGTAAAGGAATCATGAACAAATGTGGTAAAATAGTATCGGAGCCAGACAATGTAAAGAATGTCTGGAAAGAATACATTGAGGTGCTGTATGACTAAGAAGGAAAGCCAAGAAATATTGAATTAAATGAAAAAGAGGATGTGGAAAAAGACCAGCTAGGACCAAGTATTCTTGAGCCTGAAGTTAAAAGAGCAATTGATGACATGAAAAGAAGGAAGTCTGTTGGGGGTGATGATATACCAGTGGACATTCTTAAGGTTTTGGGGTCGAGATTTTTTAAATGTTGTTATGGTACCACTGGAGAAAAAGAACAATGCAAAAAGTTTTAAGGATTACTGAACTATTAGCTTAATTTCTCATACAGCTAAAGTTCTAACCAGAATAATAACCAAAAGAATTGAAGGTAAAATAGAAAAGGAGCTGCTAGATAATCAGTTTGGTTTCAGAAGAGGAAGAGGGACTAGAGATGCTATAGGATGTATGAGGATGATGATAGAAAGAGTGCTAGAAGTCGATAAAGATTTGTATTTTTGTTTTGTAGATTGGGAGAAAGTTTTTGACCAAGTGAAATGGGATAAAATGTTGGGTATTTTAATAAAATAGGAATAGATTGGAAAGATAAAAGACTGCCTAAAAAGCTTTACTTTGATCAAAAGATTAGAGTCAGGATTGAAGGAGAAGAAACGGAAATTACTTCAATAGGAAGGGGAGTGAGGCATGGATGTCCTATTTCACCAGCAATATTTAATATTTATGCAGAAACAATAACAGAAGAAGCGTTGATGGAAGAGAAAGGATTTAAGTTAGGAGGTGAAAGTATTACCATTAAATATGCAGATGATCAGGGCTTAATAGCAGAAGGCGAGAAAGAGCTTCAGAGGATGACAGACAGACTAGTGGAGGTTGGCCAACAATATGGAATGAAGATTAATGCCGAAAAAACGAAAGTCATGGTGGTTTCAAAGGAACATAAAGAATTAAATATAATGGTAAACGGCCAAAAATCGGAACAAGTAAGTAGTTTCAAATATCTTGGCAGTATTTTAGCGCAGGATGGAAGTAGCGCACAGGACATCAGAAGTAGGATTGCAATAGCATAAGCAGCATTTAATGAGAAGGAGCCTCTCACAAACAAGAAAATAAATTTAGAAACGGAAGAAATTAGCGAAATTCTACATATGGAGCATAGCTCTTTATGGTGCACAGACATGGAGGGTAAGGAGAAAGGAGGAAAAATATTTAGAAAGTTTTGAAATGTGGGTATGGAGTAGGGTGATGAAAGTGAAATGGACAGAGAGGAAGAGAAACGAAGAAGTATTAGAAATGGTGGGAGAAGAAAGGATGCTAATAAAAACAATCAGGAAAAGAAAAGCAAATTGGATAGGGCACATATTGAGAAGAAAGTGTTTACAAAGGACGATCTTAGAAGGAAAAATTAGCAGAAGAAGAGGAAGAGGGAGAAAAAGAATAGGAATATTAGAGAATATAAAGCAGGAATATAGTACTTATAGAGGTATAAAAGAGGCTTCTAGGGAGAGAGAGATGGAGGCAGCGATCCAGGTAAAACCTGTCTTCGGACAGCAGCACGATGGTGATATTCTGTGAAAATGCAATTTTCGTACTCAAATGTAATTTTTGATCGTTTTCGATCATGAGAAGAAATTGTATGACCTGAATAATATTATTTATACTTTTAGGAGTAAATCAGGGAGAGAGAGATGGAGAGAGAATGGAAGGAAAGAAGAGAGAGAGGGGAGAGAATAGGAGTAAGGGAGAGAGAATGGGAGGAAGGGAGAGAGAGATAGAGAGAGGGAGAATGCGAGGAAGGGAGAGATGGACACAGAATAAGAGTAAGGAAGAGAGAGAGGGAGAATGGGAGGAAGGAAGAGAGAGAAAGAGAGTTGGAGAGAGAATTGAACGAAGGAAAAGAGAGAGGGGAGAGAATAGGAGGGAGGGAGAGAAAATGGGAGGAATGAGAGAGAGAGAGAGGGAGTGTATTTTTTTGGCTAATCAACTTCTGGGATTATTATAGCCATAACTCCTTCCACACCGAACACAATCACAAGGGAGGAGGGAAATTAGCCTACTCTTAACGAAGAGCACCAAGGGGGCCAACGGCTTGACGTCCCTTCCGAAGGACGGAACGCTGAATTTGCGCGGTCTCCTCAAACCGTACAAACAGGGGGCCAGGCGACCTCGGGGGAAAAAAATTCTTTCTCAGGATTCGTGCCCGCTGCCTTTTCGAGCAGCAGGCTAACCACTACACTACCGGCATCCCCGAGATAGAGAGAGAGGGGGGAGAGAGAGAGGGGGAGGGAGAGAGAGGGGGAGGGGGAGAGAGAGGGGGAGAGAGAGAGAGAGGGAGAGAATGAGAAGGAAGAGAGAGAGAGGGAGAGAGAATGAGAAGGAAGCGAGAGAGAGGGAGAGAGAATGAGAAGGAAGCGAGAGAGAGGGAGAGAGAATGGGAGGAAGGGAGAGAGAGAGAGAGAGAGAGGGAGAAAACAAGGGGGTGGAAAATATTTATTTGTTGTAAGTCATTGTAACTAAATGGTTTGTCACACTCTATCGACGTTTGAGTATTCTTTTTCACTTTGATCTTCGTTTGTTACGGCTTTTATCATTTTTGTTCATCTTCAAGATTTTATCATTGCTCTTATTTGTTTGTTCCTCATTTTGCCACTCTCTCCCGATGTTTGATTCTTCTTTTCTGTTCGTTCATCGTTTATTATAATATTTTTTGACGTTTCTCAAAATTTCCTGCAGTAGAACTGCGGGCTCTCTACTAGTATCAGTAAAAATAACAGTTACGATTTGAAATTATATAGAGCAGTATCTGAACATACTGTCTCTTACTGCTGAACTGATATTATTGTAGCAATATGTAAATTTATAAGTTTACTATGGATATAATTTAAGTTTTCATTTCCACACATTTAAAGTAATATTTTACCGAATTTTCATGGCGATGAACTTTTGCCAAATAATGAAAAATTATTGTACGAATTTTACGATTATTAAAAGTTATTATTGGGCAAGCCCAATGCGAGCGGAGAGTCTTCTCAGATACCTCATGAGTATTTAAACCATCTAAAGGACAAATAAACATAGCTGTGGTAGTTGTCCGAATGAGTTTCACGGTTGTTAGCGGGAATGAACGATATTAATATTAGACCAGAGGAAGGTTTATTTCAAAATTCCATAAGTATTTATTGTCTTCCAGTAGCATATAAATTCACCTAAATTTACCAGGCTTGAGTATGATTACAAAATATTTTATATGACCCCGAAGCGATCCGAGAAAGTTTGTATTATCCTCTCCTTTCACTGAACTTTTATTTTCAAAAGAAGTTGGCCATTGGGACGCGTTTCAGGAATAAAGATTGTGAATGCAAATAAAACCTGAACTGAATGGATTGCTAGCAACTGCTACGCAGATACCACACTAATACTTCTTAGCAACCGGTGAAAGCTATTGTTTGTTTAAATTAAATTTGATCTCTAGCAATCTTTCATTAGTTACTCAGCGTGAGTATTAACAAGTTTTGGGAGGGTCATCTTCTATGACTTGTGCTCCGGGAGCATCTTTCTCCAAACTGCAGTAGTAACTCTAGAACTGCAGTTAATGGTAAATGGGGTCGTCGGCAACCCCACGTTGCGGTTCTAGGGTTAACTTCCATTTTAAAATGTGTCGGGATAAAGAACAGTATTTTCGACAAAATAGCGAAGCAAAAGGACAAATTGAAGCCAATCCACTTTGGCCCACAAATTAAATACTATGAAATAAAAAATGCCAACTTTCTGATCTTTAACAATTATTTAATTTCCATGACTACTTTCCGCATTTCATTGCATTTTAGCTGAAAATATAAGGAACCAATCAATGCTTTTATTTGAGAAACCTATATTTAATGTATATTTTCTTTTTTGTTTTTCATACATAGCATCAACTAAGTCGTTGACTTTTAGTAAGCAAGAAGAATATTTGCGTCTTCATAATATATCCCAATAAATATGGCTGAAAAAATACGCAACGAACGAACAATTACGCTGGCACATATTATAAGTAGCTGAAAATGAGCATATCAACTCATGATATTTTTACCCAACTCCATTCAATTCCAACGAACAATTACGCTGGCACATATTATAAGTAGCTGAAAATGAGCATATCAACTCATGATATTTTTACCCAACTCCATTCAATTCCAACGAACAATTACGCTGGCACATATTATAAGTAGCTGAAAATGAGCATATCAACTCATGATATTTTTACCCAACTCCATTCAATTCCAACGAACAATTACGCTGGCACATATTATAAGTAGCTGAAAATGAGCATATCAACTCATGATATTTTTACCCAACTCCATTCAATTCCAACGAACAATTACGCTGGCACATATTATAAGTAGCTGAAAATGAGCATATCAACTCATGATATTTTTACCCAACTCCATTCAATTCCAACGAACAATTACGCTGGCACATATTATAAGTAGCTGAAAATGAGCATATCAACTCATGATATTTTTACCCAACTCCATTCAATTCCAACGAACAATTACGCTGGCACATATTATAAGAAGCTGCAAATGAGCAAATAAACTCATGATATTTTTACCCAACTCCATTCAATTCCAACGAACAATTACGCTGGCACATATTATAAGTAGCTGAAAATGAGCATATCAACTCATGATATTTTTACCCAACTCCATTCAATTCCAACGAACAATTACGCTGGCACATATTATAAGAAACTGCAAATGATCAAATCAACTCATGATATTTTTACCCAACTCAATTCAATTCCGAAATCGTGGAAAGAATAAATAATCGAGCGATGACTTACGTGAATAGAATATAGATATATGGGATAAGTCTAAATATTTATTAAGGTTACACAAAATTTGAAAGTATTTTGGTGTACATATAAGCGTACTCGAGATTTGAGAATTGAAACGCAGTGGGTTAGCAATCTCGTTTACGTGTCATCTCAAAGTACGAAAGAATATGTAAATTAAGAGTCAATCGTTATTCGATGTCCATAGCAATGGTGAGAAAGAGAGAGAGGGTGACACGGAGAGACGGAGTCAACTCGAGAAACTCTCACATACACACACTTAGATCAAAGGAGAAGTGAAAGCTGCAGGCGAGAGAGTGACTGTAAATACTCCTCAGTAACTCTCTCTTATTTAATTCCAGTTTAAAAGAACGGTGGAATCTTTCAAATGACTTAATACGGTACTGAACGTAACAAGAATGGAAACGTTTTGGAGTACACGATTTCCAAAGGCGATCTCTACGATTTGTGTTATCATGCGAAAAATAATAAATATTAATGGCTTAGTCTAATGTCTAGGGTTGCCAACATTAAGACCGTGATGAACCGATTATTTCGGTCTGAAAGCCGGAGACTTGGCGGGAACAGTTTTTTCCCGTCTTTCACATGTTTTCCGTTATTCAAAAGTTGCCTAATTAAAAATATAATGCAGATTACAGCAATATATTTTCATGTATTCATTATAATTATTTATTAAGTTATCCGTTAAGTAGTGTAAGTGCGCTATGCGTAGGTATTAGTGAAATTAGAATATTAGATCGGAAATTTTTTACCGGCCTTCACAGTTTTTCGCCTTAATGTAGTCCCGCACTCGAGGAGTTTTGTTTTTTTGTTTGTACGGAATTTCTGGCTAATCAACCTCTTGGATTATTATAGCCATAACTCCTTCCACACCGAACATACACACAAGGGAGGAGGGAAACCCGGTGCCGGCTTTAGCCTACTCTTTACGAAGAGCACCAAGGTGACCAATAGCTTAAAGTCCCTTCCGAAGAACGGAGCGCTGACTTGCGAGGTCTCCTCAAATAACACAAGTAGGGGACGGGACGATCCCAGGCAGAAAAATCCGACCTGCGCCGGGTTCAAACCAGGTAAGGCCAACGCTCTAACCCAGTGGTTCTCAACCGGGGTGACATCACACCCCAGGGTGACGTGAGAGTTATTTAGGGGTGACGCGAATATTTGATAAATTCACAGTGAATCATATTCTGGCTTATGAAAATGAATAAAATCAGGAGAATACGCGCCCCTGCTTCTGTAAATACGTAAATTATCTCTATGTGGTAGGGAATGCCCAATTTATCTTTAAATGTGACTCGAAGGAAATTCAACTTTAAACGGGGTGACGCAGAACTGAAAATGGGGTGACACAGACATGAAAAGGTTGAGATTCACTGCTCTAACCACTCCGCCACCCATCCCTCCCCCCGGTGAATTTTACTAGGTAAAAATTTGTATAGAGTAATAAGTATTTACTACCAACTCCTAAACCGTAATAAGAGTGTTTTCCGGGTATCGTTCCCAACGAGCGCGACAAAATCGCAAGCACTCAAATTGTGCTCTTCACGGACTACTTGACAACTGACCAGAAAGTTGGCTGTCACTTTGTGGAAATCCATCGTAGAATAAGTGGTATAACTTTGTAAGATACTTAGCACGTAATGTTACAACATCATAGGCGAGGGTCGGCGAGTGTTACGAAGGGGAGACAGAGGAACTGGCGATGTTCTCTGTGGATTGAATATCCAGGATCGGGGGTGAGCTGGGAAGACGTAGTCGGTCACATCAATGCAACAAATTATGGCAGTAGCTACGATTCGAAGAATTTCTAAGGAATTAAGACTGTGTAGATACAATTGCACAAGGTATAGGTACAAATGCTAACATATTTACCACTTTTTACATATTACGTTATGATTTTGTTAAATCAGCTCGCTGACCCGAAGAAATTTGTGCGAAACCCTCAGCCCGAAGAAAGGTCGCATGGCCCGGAGCCTCCGGGTCAAAATGGCTCTTATAATGTCTAAGCGCTGCAAAACGATGTATCAGAATCGATGCGAAGGAAATATTGGGTTTGTGATTTATCGATGTATTTATAATCTCTAGTAATTAATAAAACAATCGAAAATTATTTAAAACATACCTCACTTGAAATGAGCAGAAGTAATCTTCACGGCCATTCCTTCGTCGTAAATTATCCATTTCTTTTCACTTACTAAATCTGTGTGTATTCGTTAGGAAAATAAACGTATTTAAGTTCATTTCTTCGTCGTGGATATTTCATTTCATTTACTCGATGCTGTAGGCTCACGAAAGGAAA